>JANKKI010000120.1:1281941-2563883 GCA_025175665.1 Cinchona pubescens | reverse complement strand
AACATGATTTTGTAACGGGAGATGTCCCTTTGAACAACACCAAAAAAAAAAAAAAAAAAATAACCACACTTCAATAATTTCCTTACACTTTTCACGAAACTTAATACTATCAAATATAATAAAAAAAACATTTTACCAAATCATTCAAATCATCCTCCTTTCCTTTCCAACACATGGTATTTCCTTTTTATTAATTAATAACAATATAGATAAAGTGTCCACCGCACACATCTCCAATTCGTCGTCCTGGGAATTTGACGAAAATATTTATAGACATGCGTTGTCTCTCTCTAATTTTTTTTAAAACTAATTTGTGCGAGTTGTTGACAGAACATCACACGCTAGAAGGTGAATCATCTAAAAATGGATTGCTTATTTGCTTTTGTACAAAATTAGCATGTTTACACTATTAATTGGTGTCTGCTCAAAGTTGAATTAATGGAAAGTTTTGGTGGTTTTTAGGTGACCCATTCATTGAGTATTCTTGGGTTTGAGACATTGAGTTTGTTTCTCTATGTAATACATTCTAAGAATTTGGTCATGCAAATTTGTCCTTATACACATCTAAATGTTTTAATGATTTGCTTCTCTTTTGCAAAGGTGAGCAATTAATATGAAGCTATCTTCGTTGCATAAAAAACCGAACAGATAAATGCTTTGGATATTTAGTCCTTACGGAACAGTATCTTGGGAACTTAGTGTAGATTAATTTGTCAACAAAATTGCAATTGCATAAAACTTTGCATGGTAAGTTGGGTATCATTCTCATTTTTTCTGGTTTAGCCTACAACAATAGATAACCTTACCTGAAAATGCGAATGACTGCATTTATGCTTTTAGCTTCCTGATGATGTAGATTTTTAAACATTCGATTTTTGAGATTCTGGTCCGACTTTTTTTCCAACTAGAAATTACACATGTACTCTACACGTGATTGATAAGGGTACATTAAAAATTATTTGAATTACGTATATTTTTATTTCTCTCTTTTATGTGTATAAGAGACAGAATATTACAGTTACTCAATGGCAAAATGAGAGAAGGAATACAAACTTGACCTTTGAAAACTTGATGCGTTAATCTTAAAAATCAAATTATGACAAAATAAATAAGACGGGAGTAGTAATAACTTTCAAATTTATTATTATTGCATTTGAGTAATATTTGTCTTTTCCTCAAAATATATGTATAATCGTAATAGTTATAGAAGTTGGGCCAAATTTGTAGAATTATATTAGAAACTAAAGAATAATTCCTAAAACTAAATTTCTTGATGTTGATAATGAAGTTAACTAACTTGATTTGAAATATATGAAAAGATAAATTTAGTTTTAAGAATTGATTGTGAAATTGTGAATTAAAACAAAATAATTAAAATGTTGCAATAAAAGGAACATTAGATACATGTTTGCTCTTCTTCCTTCAAATTTGCCATTGAGACTTGTAATATATTGTAAATCGTGGAATTAGATAAACAATGTATTAGTTTCAACCTCATGGTGGATTACTTATAAGACAGACGTAAAAGTAATTTTTTAATGAAAACAGCTTATGAGTTCTCTATAGTTTTGTGATGGTTGGATATTATCCTCATTTTCAAGTATTATGGTTGTTATGATGTATAGCGGTGGTTTTTATTAGTACACACTGTTATTACGTAATATAGGGATTTACTTATATCCAATTTCAATATTACAATATAAGGAAGAAGTTAGTATTCATTAATTTAGAGAATGATGGAAGGTCGTTTTTGCTTTTAAAAAAAATAGTTCTTTGACTGTTTGTTTTCTGAGTGTTAATTAATTAGAGAATTATTTAATTAGTATTCATTTTCCATTTAATTATTAACTTTTCAAAGTTTCCTAATTAACTTTTTTTTTTTTCGATGCTTGAAAAACTAAATTAAAGGGTATTTTATGATTTCAAATGTCAAAAATTATAATCTGATTCTAGACAAGTCAGAATTAGTAAAAATTAATTAGAGAATGATTTTATAGAGTTTATTTTTCATTTAAAGACATGAATGTTTCAAAATTTCCTAAATACCCCTATACATTTTGTGATGTATGGAGTACTAAACTTATGTGCATTTTAGGAATTAAGGGGTATTTTTACTTTAAAAGAAATAATTTTTTGACAGTTCATTTCCTTTTTTAGGTAACTGTTCATTTTCTTAGTGATTATTTATTACAAAATTATTTAATTAGTATTGATTTCAGTTCATTGTATTCATTGTAAATTTAATTGTTATTTTATTTTAAATGTGAAATAATCTAGTACGTCTCTTATAACATCTTCATTTTGCAGTTAATTGTATTCATTTTGAAGTTAACTGTTATTTTATTTTAGGAATTAAGATGCGCTTTTATTTTAAAAGTAATAGTTTTTTGACGGTTCATTTTTTTCGGTGATTGTTCATTTTCTTAATTAGTTTTTTGACGGCTCATTTTTATTTTTTTAGGTGACTGTTCATTTTTTAGTGTTCATTAATTAGAGAATTATTTAATTAGTTTTCATTTTGTAGTTAATTGAATTCATTTTACAGTTACTTGTTATTTTTTCAAAATTCTCTAAATACCCCTCATTTTATGATGCTTTAAGTACTAAATCAAAAGGAATTTTAGGAATAAAAAATATTAAAAACAATAAGTTAGTTGATACTTTTATACATAGTATAGATATAGATATAGATAGAGGTTGAAATTGATAAATACTTTTAAGATAATTGTCACATATATAGAAATTTGTTTACTGTAAAATTAAACACATCTAGATTTGTAAATTCACAGCTGACATGTTGGATCATCCTAACATTCAACGCAACATTGTATGTTATTTTTTATGCACAAGATAGTTTTTTTTTATTTATTGCTAATTTTTGATGAAAGACATTTATTTCTTATTGACTTTTCTAATTTATTTAATTTAAGTTGAATTTAATTCTATTTCTTTAATTTTTCATTAATACCCTTTCTTTAAATGATTGTAAAGTATCTAATTGGGGATTTTTGGAATAAAAAATATTTTTTGACGGTTTGTTTCTTTTTCTTTAGGTGACTTTTCATTTTAGATGTGTTCATTAGTTAGAGAATTATTTAATTAGTATTCATTTTGCAATTAATTGTATTCATTTTGAAGGTAACTGTTATTTTGTTTTAGGAATTAATAGGCGCTTTTACTTTAAAAGAAATAGTTTTTTGATGGCTCATTTTTTTTAGGTGACTATTAATTTTCTTAGTTTTTTGATGGCAAAAATTATTTTAGGTGACTGTTCATTTTCTTAGTATTCATTAATTAGAGAATTATTTAATTAGTCTTCATTTTGTACATAAAATTGACAGTCATATAAAAATCAAATAATTTTTAAAATATTTCTTATACAAGTAAATTAGAGATGTCTCTTAGTAAACAAAGTCGGACCAAGAATCAACTTCAATTTGAATGTTTATAAATCTACAAAATTTGGAAAATAAAAGCATAAATGCAGTTCATTTTCTTAGTGTTCATTAATTAGAAAATTATTTAATTAGTCTTCATTTTGTAGTTAATTGTATTCATTTTGAAGTTAATTGTTATTTTGTTTTAGGAATTAAGAGGCGCTTTTACTTTAAAAGAAATAGTTTTTTGACGGCTCATATTTTTCGGTGATTGTTCATTTTCTTAGTTAGTTTTTTGACGGCTCATTTTTATTTTTTTTAGGTGATTGTTCATTTTCTTAGTATTCATTAATTAGAAAATTATTTAATTAATCTTCATTTTGTAGTTAATCGAATTCATTTTATAGTTAATTGTTGATATCTTTTTTTACGTCTAATCTCTATAAGAGATCATTTTATGATGCTTGAAGTACTAAATCAAAAGGTATCTTAGGAGTGAAAAATATAAAAAATAATAAGCTAGTTGGTACTTTTATATATAGTATAAATATAGATAGACATAGATAGAGGTTGAAATTCATAAATACTTTTATATAATTGTCACATATCTAGGAATTTAGATACTCATTAGACACAATTTTCTTTTCGATTATACACATTTTTTGATGTTATTTTTCATTTAGGATGATTTTTGATGGAGTTAGACATTTATTTCTTATTGATTTTTTTAATTTATTTAATTAAGTTGAATTTAATTCCATTTCTTTAAAGAAATGGAATCATTAATGCCATTTCTTTAAATGATTGTAAGGATTTGTCTTTACAAAAGGATAAAGGACAAAATTGAAAAAGGTGTAATGATTATACTCTAAACCTTTTAAGATGAACATAACAAACATTTTATGATAAAAAAAAATAAAAAACATGACACTTTCAGTGAGACAGAAAGAGTAACAAATGTACGAGGGGTCAAGTTTTTGTTTTGATACAACATGGTGATGTCTGTTATTACTGTGGGGATTGTTAGTTCTCCTTTTTATACAATTAATTGAAGTAGTTAATTGAAACCTCAGATGAGAATGGTTAAGAAACCTTGCATTGTAACATTATGGGTACAAAGGTTGTGTGTCACTTCTCAACTTGCTAGCCTACATCTGTACCTAGGCCTCACACTCGCCGAATTGTATGATACCATTTTTCCAGAATTTTATAGAACTGTTAACATTACCTAGGTATAAGAAAACATTTGGATATCATACAATTCGGCGAGTGTGAGGCCTAGGTCTGTCTCTGATTTTTTTTTTTTGGGTGGCTCAGATTACGTGCAGAGTTGCTTTGTGCAAAGCACGAGTCAAGGGGTTTGGTTGCCTGTAGAATTTCCATGTCCCTGCTATCTCAGGTTACATTAAATGTCCACGACTCTGAGAGAGGCATTGAGATCATGAAATGCAATAAAAAATCCATGTTAAAAAGATAACTCCAGGATTTCTCATACAACCGTCAATATCTCCATCTAGATATCAGCCAGAGCATTTTGTCGACCCTCATTGCATATCTGGTTTAAAGGATAACTGACTAGATATTTATGTCAAGAAATGAAAAAAGTCGTTTTTGGTGCTAAAATACAGATATTACATATGAGTTTTTACCTGAAAATTTACATGATCCAGTATGTCAGAACTTTTCAAGTTAACATTGCTTTCTGGAAACATTCATTATTCTTACCAATGAATGAGTGTTTACAGACTTAATTATACAATTGAAAACATAATGTCAATTATCAAATTATGTTTGCAGCATAATGACTTATTCATCAAACATGGAACAATCAAAACTGTGGTCAAGAAATTCAAATTGGACTGTGTCAGAAGAACGAGTTACAATTGTGAAAAATGGAGGACTAAGCATATTAAGTAACTAGCAACAAGATATCAGAACAGTCTGTGCATGTTATTGAATGAATTCTGAGGTACTTAGATATTTGGGTTAGGAATAAGTTTTGACTACTCACTTTTTAATGAGAAGTGGATATAATCACCGTTAAAATGATGATTGAAAAGTAAGTGAGTCTCATAACTTTTCAATCTCTATAATATCCACGGAATAGCAAAGAATTTTCACTGGTTTAGTTATGTTCAGGGGAACCAACCTCAAGTGCTTTGCATACTTTATTAACCTCAGGAGCATAATTAATCTTCATTCTCAATCTACCGGGCTGATGAAAAGAAAATCCTTAACTCAAAGTCGGTCGGTGGATTATTCATTTTCACTCGCCGCCGAGGAATCCTACCACCACCAGATCGGAAGTTGGAGAGATTGTGAGGAGAGAATGACCAAAACGGAGTTGGAGAGAGGGGGCGTAGACAGACCTGATTTTTTTTTTTTCCTCTTGTAATTTTTGTTTTTCGTTTATTGAATTAAAAATGGATATGAGAGGATAATGTTAGGAAAATTCTGTCCCTTGACATAATTATATTGTTATATTTTAAAATTTTGTACAATATAATATTATTTATTTTAGAAAATTGTATATATAAATTTTTAAAAGTAACAAATAATTTCCTCAATATAATTGTAATGTGGAATTTCCATTTAATTGGTTTTCTTGCAGCGTTCATTTCTCAAAAATGAACCTCAACCCAGTTGAGATTCATTTTTCTTTAATTTGTTTGGCTGATTTATTATATTGAAATAATTAAAATTATTAAAAATTGTCTGATTAATATTATCAGTTTTGTTTAATGAGTAAATTAGTTTACTTTAAAATCAAATCTATTAAAAAAATTATTTATCCCTTAATTCAAAAAAATTCTTACATAAACAATGTCATGAATTCCTTAATTTATAATTTTTTACATTATCTCATATTATTCTATATCACTTTAGTGAAATTATATAAAAATTTATAAATTAAAAAATTTATAAGAGTATGTCATGAATGGAATCCATGAATATCTCTTCCTTAACAAATTTTAGTATTAGTTTCATCAAAAGTGATATTCATTAAAAATGTCTCTTATCAAGACAATGTGTACATGTCTTCTTTGAAGAACACCTCCCGAAAGAGACTTGCTCTTTCAATTTCTTTATACTTTCCATGAACCTTGATACTCACAAAATATAAAGGATTAATTCTATTTACACATCTGATTTATATTTAAATTTCATTTTATATCATAATTTTAATTTTGGCTATTCGCATTTAAAAATTTCAAATTCGTTTCAGTCTTCAATCTAATTTTAACTTTGTCATAAAATTTAACAAACTTTCGTATGCACATCCAAAATATTATTGTATATTATTGTACATCCGGTAAAATTTGTTGTACGTCCAAATCGTCATAAACTTCCAAAAACAATAGTTGAGTGTTTATTCAAGGTTTGTTAGTAACATTTTAGATGTAATAATACAATTTTTTTTTTTTGGGGAGGGGGAAGTGGTGTTTATTCTTATGATGAGACAAATTAATAAAATTACAGTATCTAGTATGTACAATGATTTTTAAGGAGGTCGAAGACATCACTGATAAGTATTGCACAGCTGCTATAGCAGAATATCAAGGCTGGCGGAAGAAACTAAACGAACAATTAAGCAAGCAAAACATTACCACATAGAAGTTGAACACAAACATCGTCTAGTACATTATCTCTGCTACAAATTTATTCAAATACTAGAAAACATAACACGAATTATAGACCTTCGACACCATTAATAAAAGGAGTGATGAATGTGTATTGCAATAGTTTCTCATCCCCACTGTGTTTTTAGCTAAGCCAATTCCCAGCTGATGCCCCTGATTCACTTTCCGGGGGAAAGGCCAGGCGACCCGCCTCAAGGCCTTTTTGAAGTTATCAATATCCATTCTATCGGAGTCGCTATTGCTATGATCCTGCGTCTTCTTCTCACTTTGATATAATGAATTCCCCACTTGCAGAAACATATTGCAATTTCCAACTGATGATTCTGATTCACATGGGGGCTGGATGGCCCTAGGAATCCAGGCCGTCTGTCCTGAATCCGGACCTATTTCCCTGATATCAATAATGTTATTCCTATAATTGAACAGTGAGAGCCTTGGATCACTTGAGCGGATGTGATGATCAACCTTCTTTCTCTTCTGTGATCGCCAATCTACTATACCAAGATCCCTACATATACGTTGCAGAGTTGTTTGGCTAACGGCTAAAGTAAATGTGGAAAATAAATCTTTAACCTAGAGTGATGATATTGTAATGAACTGATAATAAAATGAAAGAGAGACGTTACTCGAACATGACAAAAACAAAATTAGAATTAAAATGTTGTTTGAACAAGCTCACCACCAAGACTTTGAGCAGCATCCGCAAGACTCCCTCCAAAACTAGCGTTTGACACATCCTTTAAAGCTTTTAACAATGAGCACTTGTGTAAACTTCCGCCCTGGAGGTCCCAGCTATGTCTGGTCTCTTTGAATGAGCCGCAATACTGGAAAGTTGTCTCTGTCTGACATTTGCTTTAGTTTTACCATCATTTGTAACATTTATTCCACCTATTATTGGTGGTGGTAGTGATGATTGAACTTGCAGCTCGTCTCTTGCATTTTCTAAGGCATCATCATCCCTGTTCAAATTCTCACCACTTCGACATATATCAAAGAACTTGAAGTTATCATTATCATCATCCGAGGAGGAAGAGACTAATTCGACAGAGAACACCTGATCCCCTTCTTGTAGCCCCAAAGAAATACCATGCCTTGAAAATTCAGGGTCGTTAATAATTGTGGACAATAATGACCTCAGAAAAGCAACCAGATCTCTATCACTTGAGTATTTTTGTAGTCTACGTGGCAAAAAGATTTCTAATACAAAACCATCAAGTGAGGGATCAAGGAAATGCAAGGGAATTGCAAAACAAGCAGTCAACCCGGCTTCGCTTGTAACATGTACAATACGGTATCTCTGTAAAAACACGGCTTCTTAAATGAATACAGATCCAACCAGACCTTTCCCTTGTCGTATAGAAAAAAATCCATACTTGTGGATGCTATCCATATTAATATCTAAATCCAAATAATCGCTGTCACAATCTAGCATCTCGCAAAACAAGTTAGTAGTTTTAAATGCACGATCAGGAAAATTGCAGCTACTGGCATGATATCCAACCTGTTTCTCGGGATCACCACAAACGCATGGAACCCATGCCAGAACAAGAGGTAGTTGGTGCACTTCCCTCACAAACTTTAACACCTCTTTTATGTAAACTCCTGAATCCGAGAAAGTACATCTTTACGGATCTGAAATAAAGATAGTAACAATTTGTTTGAAAGCAAATTACGAATTAAAGATATTTCATACTGCTAGCTATTTTGATATCAGGCTCTATTGCGGCCTTTATTACTTACTTTGCTGCATTCACGGAGATGTGGAGGTTGAAATTTGAGAAGTGAACGCTGCAAGAAAACCAAATTACATGGATGGCAAACAGAAGCAAGACATCTACGTATCCAAATACACATATTAACAAAGGAATTAATGCAGAACATAAATGAAATTACTCGAGATTTAAGGAGGAGTGGGGCATTGAAGAAACCTCAAGTGTCTCGAAGATACAAGCACCAGCGTAATGTATATTGTACAAAAAATAAATGTCTAATTATGCTATACACATCTAGATGTGTATAAGAGACAGGTCTTATAGACAGAGATGTCCCCCAGTGGATTTGAAGAGCGGCAAAGCCAAGTAATCCAAAATACCGCATTCATTTATGGCATAATCCCGCAGCGGAAATTCTTGGGTGGTGTAATTACCCAATGTATGTTGAATATTCAGGGAATCCCTGCTTGAACACCCTTCCCGGAGGACCAAGCTGAAGAAGCTGTTGTTGTTGTTGACTACTACTACTACTAATGCCACCTCCTCCTGATTCCATATTGCCGCCATGATCAGTAACATCATACTTAAGACCAAGGCAACGCTTCCTATACCGACAGAGTCCTTTACGAAACAAGTAATGTGTTTGTTCTGGAGGCCCTTGTTGCCTATTAATATCGTAAGAAAGCCCAAAAGGTTGAGCAGATGTCGTTAGGACAATGCGGCCTCTGATTTTTGTGGGTGCCCAAAACTGTATGAAGAATTTGTTACGTTTAGGAAGAGACACGGATCCAAGAAAGGAAATGATTTTATGTTGAAGCGTCTCCTTGTTAGGTTCATGAGTTTGGGTGGTCCTCCCCCCCATGTAATTTGCTAAAACTGCATTTTCAGCAAGCACAGCACAGCACAGCACCAGGTCAATACAAGTACTAGAAGATACTAGGTAGTATCTGTAGACTAGCTGCTTGTAGTAGTAATAACTTAAATATGAAATTTTTGTTTTTTAATTGGCTTGACTGGTAGGTATAATTAGGCGGTGAAGATTCCTTCCAAATTGGTTTCGTGTTCCTCTTTAATTTCTTTTGATTGGTTGTTTTGTAGACTCCAAACAGCCTATATTTATATCTATATCTATCTATCTATATTATATTAAAGAGAGAGTTAGATTAGGTGTTTTAGTTTTTTATTGAAATTACAAGCAGCTAGTCTACAGAACTACATTGTTCTAGTACTTTAATTTGAATTCTGTCTCTTATACACATCTAGATATTTATATTTCTTACTAATCATCAAGAATTATTAAAGAAGAAATGAAACCTACTTTTAAGGTTTCATATTAAGAAATAACTTGATTTAAGTAAATTTCTTTGTTGTAATACAATATGTAGGTTAGACAGTTTTAAGAATTAAAAAAGAGTAGGAAATAATTTTATTTGGATGGATTTTAGAAATCATTTAAGCAACAATAAGAAGATAAAATTTACTTTAAAAATAAATTTACGTATTTCATTTATACTTTTGGACCCTTAACGAGAAAAAAAAATCCTAAAAGATACATAGGAAATAAAACTAAATTTTTTAGACTTATATTTAGAATTAACTTTAATTGAAGCAAATTTCGTCATAAAGTAGAATTTCGGGATAGATTTAGAAATAAAATATGAATATTGTATGAAGTTATTAAAAAATTAATCGAATATATACTATGATAAATAAAACTAAAATTTTTAGAAATATTTAGAATTAAGTTTAATTGAAACAAATTTTCTTATAGAGTAGAATCTTGGGATAGATTTAGATGAATATTAAAAAAAATTATTAAAAAAAATTAATTGAATATATAATATAATAAATGAAGGAGCTTGATTTAGTTTTAGATATTCTTTCTCAAATTACCCTCAGTATAAAATTTAGTGATCTATTATGTTCCCAACTTGAATGTTTTTTTTTTATAATTTTTGAGGCTCATTTATGTAAATACTCCTCAAAGAGTAAATCTGAGAAATAAAACCCACTTTTAAGACTTCAAATTAGGAAATGAATTTGATTGAAATAAATTGTTTTATGTAATAGAATATTAAGAATGATTTATTTCAATCAAATTCATAATAGGAAATATTTTTTGAGATGGATTTTAGAATATGGAATCAGGAGGAGGTGGCATTAGTAGTAGTAGTAGTCAACAACAACAACAGCTTCTGTCTCTTATACTCTTCAAAAGAAAAAAACCTAAAAAGGTAAACATGAAATAAAAATTAACTTTTGAGACATCATTTAAATTAAATATAATTGAAGTAAAATTTCTCATAAAGTAGAATTATACACATCTAGATGTGTATAAGAGACAGTATATATATGTTGTGGTGAATAAGTTAATGGAATAGAATTTCTCATTAAATAAAATTATGCATATGATTATTATATATAGATTGTAGATACATTAATAGACTAGACAACATTTATATGCAATGTAAATAAACTAATAATTTATTAATAACTATTAAAAGAAAAAGAAAATTTTTGTTTGATAAATAAAGGAAAAAAAAAAGAAAACAAGATTATTTTACTTTTAAAGAGCTAAAATACCATTTTGATCATTCAAACCAAGCAAAATTTTTATACAATTCCATCGGTATCCATTTCTCAATGATGAACATTAAAAATTATACAACTGTGCAAACCGGCAAAAGGATTAAGAATTCAATTAAATAATAGTAGGGATATTCTTTAAACAACAAAGTTAGATTTATCACGCATAAAACTTTTGGACTCTTAAAATAATTTTGAGATATTTTTCTATTTTTGATAAAAAAAAGAAAAAAAAAACAAAAGAACAAAGGAGATATAAAATTGCTTAAAAGGCTCAAGGCTATCTAAACTTAAATAAACGAAGATATTATCTTTCATAGATATTGTTTTACTTTATAATGACGGAAGAAATTCATTGTCCAAAACTTGGAAAGAATTTAGCTTCTACATGGTGTACTAAAAGAAATATAATATAGATGTGTTTTTTATTATTATTATTAAACTAATTAGATAAGTAAGAAAGGGGGTGAACAATGTGATCCACACCTCTTTTATTTTTATTTTTTAAAAGAACACATTCTTATCTTGTAATTCTTAATTTACCTTTAGTTCTCTTTTCATGCATTAAATAATTAGCACATATTTAATCTAAGTTACATTTTTCCTATAATAAAAAGTTAGTTCCTAAATTATATTAACTAAAATTTTTAATAGAAAATTATTATCCTCCTACAAAAATTATTTTTATCGTCTTTAGATGTGTAAATGTCTAATGTTGAATATTAATAACTGCATAAATTACATACTAAAAATAGGAATATCAGATCAATTACTAATTAGATTTTAACGAAAGTATATAAATACAAAATATTTATTGTTATTTTTGAATTATTCAGTATACAAGTTGATAGCCATTTATTGATCTTATTCTATCAAATAAAATTTATAATATTGAATATTTGCTCTTTAACATAAAGAATTAATCACTAAATTTCACGCTGTAAATTGCTAAATGATGCTAGATTATTTTTCACTTTTTTTCTATTTTCATAATATTTGCGCAAATTATATATTTAAGAAAGATTTTGTCTCTTAAAGTATAAATTGCTATTTAGTATTTGCACACGAATAGTTCCTCCATCAAGTTGGTTCCAAAAGATGTTATAGGGATTCAATAATAATCAAATACCTTAATGCGCTAGATTGATCCAAAGTTGTTAGGACCAAATTGTATAATTGAAGAGAATAAAGGGTTCTAATAAACATCTATAAATTATCAACATTTTTCAAAACTACACTATCCTCTTTGATTACTAAACTTACGAATGGATACAATAATAAATTTTAATATATTTCCTGTTATACATTGTACTCCACTTTAATGATACTTTAAACTTTCTTATTTTTGAAGTTAAATGGAGTATCAATGAACTCATTGTAGAATGCTTCAACAATTCTCAATCGAGGAAATAGACTTTTATTTTAAAAATTGCAAAGTTAAATTTGCTACAATTCTCAAGTTAATTCTATTTTGATTTTATGAAATTTATTTTACCATTAAACTCAACAAATCTCTTCATATTTCTAACAAAGTATGTATAACAAAAATGTATAAAAATTAGCTACGAGCAAATATTTCTTTAAACTCATACGAACTACAAATATTCTTTAATTTAGTTGAACATTGAAACAAAAATTGCGTAAGTAGAAAATTAAGTGAACTTAAAAAATTAAACAGTTAACTTCTACACATGCTTTATTTTAAGATTCATAACATATTCTCCTCCATTGGACCGTGTGACACTATTTAGATGAATGACATATATTATTCTAAAAACACATATCACTCATTTAAATAGTATCACACAAGTGTTAACCTAAAAAATATCACAAGAAACCGAAAACCTCATTTTGAGTAGTAGTCTCAGCAGAAAGATTGTAATGAAACTTTGAGTAAGTTAAATTGAAAGACTTTAATTCCTGCAGTATCAGTAGTGTAGTAGGACTACTTATTCACCACAACATATATATATATTTGGTACTAAATAACTGCAGCAGTAAATTTTAGATGCAATAAGATATATCTAAAACCTGTCTTATACACATCTAGATGTGTATAAGAGACAGATCTTACAAAGAGAATCTTTTGGAAATGCTAGAGATGCTGATATACATTCTGGTTGTGATTTTGATTGTGATTCATCTTCTTTCTGGTGCCAGAAAATTGTCAATCCATTATCACTCCTCTGCCATTCAGTGGATATTATACTTCACCCTTGGACTTAGTAGTATAATAAGACAGGAATTCAAATCAATTGAGCATGTCTCATAACAATAACCCCTATCGATTTCTTCAAGAATCTGAAGATGAGGATCAGGCCAACCACCATGATCCATTTTAGAGCTCGATCAATTAATAAGGATGGATACTTGTACTATTACTACTAGCATCCATTTTCATCAATACTAAATAATAATAAGTACATAACTAGTTAGATACATATATAAAGGCGAATGATAATAGTGTGTTGGGAATGAATGGGAAGATGTATAATGAAGGGAAGAAAATAGACAAGGAGGGCTGTATATTATATATAAAGAAGGTGGAAGGGCGTAACACTTCCACAAAAGGTTCATGTCAAATGGATGGAAAAAATTGAGAGCTTCATTCAAAAGGTTCAATCTAAAGTGTAAACAATACACTTCATTTTCATGGGGACGTTCTCCTTTTGACCAAGTCCAACATCCAAAAGAAAACTTGCACTTGGAAAATTCTTGGATAGAGAATTCATTTTGAGGGGATATATAAATTGACGCTTTAATGGCAGTTCGTAGTGGAGCATGAAAGAGAATAAACAAAAATAATAATAAAACGAAAGGACAATTTCAATTTGCATGAAGTCAAATTTCGGAGGATGTCTTCTTTGTGATCAAAGAAAAGCAGTGGGGATTATAAATTAACGTGGCTTAAAGCAGAAGTAAATAATTTCCTAAAGGGAAATCAGAATTTTTTTAAAACACAGAATCTGCATTTCTGAGAAATTAACAATCCATTTTAAGTTTTATTCGTCTAATTGATTACTTATGCTTTTGGTTAGTACCCAACCCATTTATGTACATTAAAGTTTAATTTGATATAAATATTGTTAAAGTGAATAAGTAACTTAGATCAAGATTAGGAGCGATTTGATTCTTGGATTGGTCTTACAAATTTTGTTAATATCTCAGTAGTTAAGACTTTGTGTTTTAGGGAAATTCTACAATCCCTTTAGGAAATCATTTTCTTCTGCTTTAAGAACTTGTACAGTATAATCACTATGTGCTTTAAAAACTTATACTGTACAAGTTTTTAAAGCCAAAGGAATGGTTCCCTCAACGATTTCTAGTATTCCCCTTTATTGTACCCATAAACTAAAGCCAAAATAATTTATTCTGTCTATTATAATCATTAAGATTGTAAAGAGATAGCTCTCTAAGATTCCAAAACTTAAAAGTGAAATTCACGTAATTTTATTTATTCGGAAGATAGTATGGAGGGCAAATTAGAACATATTTTTAGTTTTGAAGATCAAATTCAAATAGTTAGGACAAGATATCTTAAATAACTGATAATGTTTAAGTGAGTCTTTGAGCCTATCAAATGTGAATGATTATGTGTGATATTGAATTGTTTTGAATTATTGCTTTTAAAGAAATATGTCAATGATTGCCACTTATCCTTCTAACGAATTAACGACTTTCAAAGGATGATAAGTCCCACTTAGATTTAAGCATGTTTATTAAATATTATAATACTTTAGATTTCAGAATATTTATTTGAGAGTTGTAGGAATTTAATATCCGTTTGGATATTTGTATCTTATTGGCAATTAATAGCTATTTTAGATTGCTCATAATATGGATGCCTTGCATCTTAGGGTTGTACCTAAGGTGCGGCGTGTTATGATATCGTTTTGGGGCATGACATATATGCTTTTAGCTTCCCGATAATGTAGGTTTTTAAGCATTCGATTTTGAGAATCGGTAATAATTTTTTCCAGTGGATATACAGATCCTAATTTTGTCTCTCAATTATTCATATGATTTTTTTATCCTTTACATACTAATTATCTATCTTTATATATACTATATTAAAAGATCCAATGTGATTAGTGATTTAGATTTTCTTTCCGAAGTTACCTTACTATTCAATTTAATTACTTTATTAGCATTCAAAATACTTAAATGCTTTTTTATAATTATTTAGGCTATTTCTTAATATGAAACCTTAAAAGTACGTTTTGTAACAAAACGTACTTTTAAGGTGTCATATTAAGAAATAAATTTGCCTAAAGTACTGTCTTTATACACATCTAGATGTGTATAAGAGACAGGGGTAGTATAGTTTTGAAAATTTTGACGATTTATATTGGGATGTATTTTAAAATCAAGCAATAATAAAAATAAAATTTACTTAAAAATAAATTTAAATATTTCATTTATACTTTCGGACCCTTAGCAAGAAAAAATTTCTAAAAGGTACGTAGGAAATAAGACTAAATTTTTTAGACTTATATGTAGAATTAGTTTACTTGAAGCAAATTTAGTCATCGAGTAAAAATTTTGGGATTGATTTAGAATTAAAAATGATTAAAAAAATTAATTGAATATATATTATAATAAATGAAGAAGTTTGATTTAGTTTTTGATTTTGTTTCCCAAGTCATTATAAAATTTAATGACTTTACTATGTTCCCAACTTCATATGTCTAAGAATTTATTTATAATTTTTAGATTTATTTATTTAAATAAGCTCTCAATTAGTAAAAGAAGAAATAAAACCTTTGTTTAAGAATTCATATTAGGAAATAAATTCTTTTGAAATTAATATTCTTGTGTTTATTTTCTATTAGGAATGAGTTTTAGAAATTAAAGAAGAGTAGGAAATATGTTTTTCAGATGAGTTTTAGAAATCAAGCAATAATAAAAATATAAATTTTACTTGAAAAATAAATTTACATGTTTCACTTATACTTTTGGACCCAGGTAGAGAGAGAAAAAAATCCTACAAAGGTGCACATGAAATAAAAACTAACTTTTTGAGAGTTTATTTAAAATTAAATTTGATTGAAGTAAATTTAGTCATAGAGTAGAATTCATGATATATTTAGAAATTGAAGATGAATGTTAAATAAAGTTATAAGAAAAAACTTAATGGAATAAAATTTCTCATTAAATATAATTATGCATATATTATCAACATATATAGGCTGTGGATACAGCAATAGATTGGACAACATTTATAAGAAATTAAAGAAGCGCAATAGTTCCATCAAACCTTAAAAGAAACTAATCATTTTTACGACGAAATGCAGTTTAGGTGGTAAGATATTTCTCCTATAACCTAAAACAAGGTTTTTCGTTTTTTTTAAATTTCAAAGAGTTAAATACTATTTTAGCCATTCAAACTAAGTAAAATCTCATTGACCTTTTCAATTGAAAATTATACCTGTCTCTTATACACATTTATTCAAATATTCTAATGTAGTCCTCCAAATTCAAAGAATTTTAATTTGGCCCTCAAAAATAAAACAAATGTCTCAATATGACCTCCGAAACTCAATGATTATGAATTTGATCTTCAAAACTAAAAATATGTTCTAATTTGCCCTCCATACTATATTCCGATGTAAAAAAAATTACTATTAACCTTTTAAAAGCACACAATTTTAAAATATATTTTCAATCTTATTTTTAAGAACTTTATTTAATAGTTCTTTTATTTGTGTATAGAATAAATTCTATCCGGTATTCATCTTTTAATGATGAATTTAGAAATTATACAAGTATGCAAATAAATTTTCTTTTAGGATTAGGAATTAATTAAGTTAAATAATAGTAGAAATTATCTTCTTTTTTTTTAAAAAAAAGTCTCTTATATCATATATAAAACTGTTGGACTTTTTTGAGAAAATAACTCAAATCTTACAACTCTCAAATAAATAAAAAAAAAAAAAAAATTATAATAAATAAACATGCTTAAGTCTTACAAACTATTAGTTTCAAAAATTAACAAAGACATTATCAACACATTGTCAACATCTTTCCCTTCCTTCCACTAGTACCATTTATTTTGTCTCTAATTTTATTGTCTAAACTTTGTAATGATGAAAGAGATTCGCTGTCCAAGATATGAAGAATTAGTCTTCTATGTGGTGTACTAAAAAATAAATATAATGTAGAATCTTTCTTTTCGATTATTGTTAAACCAATTGGATGAGTAAGAAAGGGGGTGAACAATGTCCTGTGATACGCAACTATTTTTTTTTAAAAGAACACAATCCTTATCACAATCATACTTTACTTTTGGTATTCTTTTTCATGCATTTAATAATTAAAACATATTTAATCTAAGTTACACTTTTCCTATAATCAAAAATTAGTTCCTAAATTATACTCTTTCCATCCCAGTATAATTGTCACCTTACATATCTGTACAAATTTTTAGGTAACTATAGATTTCTATCAAATGTCCACAAATATCCTTATTAATTTTAATTGACTTCATATCACTAAAGGATAAATACTTAAAATGAGAGAGTTTTTATTTGGAGGAGAGAGGAGAGTGGAGAGAGGAAAGAGAACATAGGACAGTAAGATGATGAATTGATTATTGGGCCCAGTGGTTATCAAAGTTTGGAGTATTTTGAATGCTTGGAAAGTGTAAATTTGAAATTTAAGCAATGCAAATAATCCATTTTAAGTAATGTGATATTTTTGTTGGGATATTCTATTATAGGAAGTGTGATTAATATAAAAGAGACGAAAGGAGTATTAACTAAAATTCTTAATCGATAATTATTATCCAGCTACAAAAATTATTGTTATTATATTTGAATCTATAAATATCTAATGTTAAATATTAGTAACCATATTAAATTACGTACTAAAACATAGGGATATCAAATCAGTGACTAATTATATATTAAGTAAAGTGTACTTTGTCTAACAAAATTTAAATACTAAATGTTTCTTATTACTTTTGAATTATTACTATACAAATTGATAGCCACTACAACCAAGTATCCCTGTTGTTGATCTTATGTGTATAAGAGACAGCTCATTCCTGAATCTTTATATTTCTAAAATTGGAACTAATTTCAATGAAACAAAAGAAATTTCTATACTAAATTTACCTCTTTCTCTTATAAACATCTAGATGTGTATAAGAGACATTAAATACACATTTATATGTTTATGTCATACATTCTACTCTCTATTTGATGTAAAATATACACATTTAGAATTTAATATAAGACAGAATAATAAAAATGTTTCATAATGGAAAATATTTGATGATAAAAATAATTGACTTAAAAAATAACGATAAATAATTTTTGTTTCAACATTTAGAAAATGCATAAACATCACATAAGAGCAAATATTTCTCTAAACTCATACCAACTTCAAAAAAAATTCTTTGTCTTAGTTAAATGTTGAAACAAAAATTATATAAATGAAAAATTAAGTGAATTAAAAAAAAAATCAAATATTTGGTATCTCCAAACATACTTTACTTTTTGATTTATAACAATTAAATTAAACAATTAATATTTTTAAACATGCAAATCACGTGCTCCCATACTAGTACTATATTAAAAGAGCCAATATAATTTAATTATTTAGATTTTCTTTCCGAAATTACTCTTACTATAAAATTTAATTTCTTTGTTATACCCTATAATTTTGTTGGGATGGATTTTAGAAATCAGGAATTAATAAAAAATAAAAGTTACTTGAAAATAAATTTACATATTTCATTTATAAAACAAAGATCCTTAATTTTTAAAAAAATCCTAAAAGATACACATGAATACTGGTATAATTTTTAAACTTATTTCCTAGAATTAAACCTTAAAATGAAGCTTATTTCCTTGCAAACTCCTGTCTCTTATACACATCTAGATGTGATGAATATTAAATAAAGTTCTTAAAAAACAATTGATTATATACTATTATACATGAAGAGGAATTAAAAACTACTTTTAAGACTTCATATTAGGAAATAAATTTGATTGAAGTAAGTTTCCTTATGTAATAGAATATTAGGAATGAGTTTTTAAAATTAAAGAAGAGTAGGGAATAATGTTATTGGTATGAATTTTAGAAATAAAGCAATACTAGAAAATAAAATTTACTTGAAAATAAATTTACATATTTCATTTACATTTTTTATCCTTAACGACTAAAAAAAATCCTAAAAGGTACAAAGGAAATAAAATTAAATTTTTTAGACTTATATTTAGAATTAATTCTAATTGAAGTAAATTTCTTCATAGAGTAGAATTTTAAAATAAATTTAGAAATAAAAGATGAATATTAAATAAAGTTATTTAAAAAATTAATTGAATATATACAATAATAAATGAAGGAGTTTGTTTTAGTTTTATATTTTCTTTCCCAAGTTACTCTTACTGTAAAATTTAATGACTTTGTAATGTTTCCAACTTGAATGCCATTTTTATAATTTTTAAGCTATTTATGTAAATACTCCTCAAAGAGTAAAGAATAAATAAAATCTACTTTTAAGACTTTATATTAAGAAATAAATTTGATTGAAATAATTTTTTATGTAATAGAATATTAGGAATGAATTTAAAAATTAAAGAAGAATAATAAATATTTCTTTGAGATGTGTTTTAGAAATCAAACAATAATAAAAATATAAAATTTACTTTAAAAAATAAATATTACATGTTTCACCAGGCAAAACACCATCATAATATTCATCAATTCTAGGAAGCTCAGGGATACTTTTACTAAAAGCTAGGATCCATTTTTTTAAATAGTAGTACTGTTAAAACACATACATTCATATGTATATATGTGTATATATATATATATATATATATATAGATATATATATGAAAATTAATGGTGGATCTATGAAGTGAATTCTAGTGGGGAAGGTGAATGGCTATACATATAATAAAAGGAGTGTGCATTTGAGTGTGTGAAACCCAGTGTTTTTAAAACCGGACCGGATCGGCCGGTTCGATCGGTCGGACGGCGAACCGGAAGAACCACCGGTCCGGTCCACTTTCATAACCGGGTGGAACAAAAAACCGTAGAGAACCGGATTGAACCAGGAAAACCGATAAAAATCGGTTCAACCGGTGCTTTGCGGTTTTCAGTTTTTACTTAAAATAAAAAAATTAAAAAAAAATCCTTCAAGCGGCATAAGCAACTGTCTCGTGATCCACATCCAATTGCAACTTTGCAAGTTGCAATTTGTCAGCAGCAAAGACCAAATTGCAGCAGCACCTTCTTTGCAATTTCCTCATCTTCTTCTTGCTTTTTTTTTTCCCACTAGCCTACCCGCCTCCTTCCTCCTCCTAATCTTAGTGCTTTGGCTCTTCCTCTTGGCTTCTTCTCAACTCTGTCATTTAAGAGACATCGATTTTCCTCCACCTTTCATCTAGGATTTGGCCTACTCACAAAACAAAAACCTATTTTTTATTTTATGCATTTATTTTGTTAAAGCTTGTCCATTTTAACCTATATTTATGTTGTTGTTTCTCTTATGTTATATTTCTCTTATAGTATTTTTCATGCATTTATTTTTATTATTTATTTTTCGTTATTTTTTTCTATTTTTCGGGCATTTTTTTTTCCTTTCATGTTTTGTTATTTTTCTTGTTTATTTTTCATGCATTTATTTCATATTTTATTTTCTGTTATTTTGTCTATTTTTTCTCCATTTAATTTTATTATTATATTTTCGGTTTTTTGGTGTATTTATGTTTCCTATTTCTTTTCCACTACTTTTTTTTTTTCTATTGTCCTGTGTTTTTTTTTAATATTTTGTAGGATCTTAAATTCTTGTAACCATCAAATTAATTTCCTGTTTGAAAAGAAAGCATCTATTTTTCCTTCAGTTATTTTTATCATTGATTTTCCATTATTTTTGTCTATTTTTCTGCATTTATTTTGTTATTTCTTTTTTGTTATTTTTTAATCTATTTTTCGTTCATTTATTTTTATTATTTCTTTTATGTTATTTTTTAGTCTAGTTTTCTCATATGGATTTTTTTATTCTTAACAATACTACTTAAATAAAAATAATTTTATAAACAAAACAAATTATTGTTGTTAGTTTTTTGAAGTCGAAAATGATGTTGGACAGGTTAATGTTGATTGTAGATATGATGTTGGTATTTGGCAGGTTATTTTCAACTTAGAGATGATGTGATATTTTTATTTTTGAATTTTCTGTATATCTCATTTAATCAAATACATCCAAAAATATGACACTACCTCCAACAAAGTAATTTTTTATTTAAATTTTGGTTTAAGAGACAGATATCACACTATTATTAAAAACACTGAAAATAAGTGACTTTATTTTTGAATCTTATATAGAATCTCTCTGCTCTAAATCGTATTCGTATGCAAGGAAAAATTTTATTAATCATTTTTATTGCGGAGTAAATATTCCTATTAATTAGATGACGGAAAAATAGTAAAATTTTTCTACTTTTTAATCATTTCAACAACTATTATATTCACTCTTTATAACGGAATAAATTATCAAGACTTACTCATGTACAAGAAGTTCTCAATGCATACGACTTAATGAACAGTGTGTAATAGGGATGTCTCTTTGACCAAAAAGCACCCAAAAGAAAAAGAAAAAAAAAAAGCAGTCCTTCAATACATAAATTATAATTTCATCTTTTAAACCTAATATCTATCCTATAATATAACCTGTCTTTATAAGTAGACAACATTTTAGATGTTATACACATCTAGATTCTCTTAGGAAGAGGCTTCATATTAATTTTCTAGTCCTGCTGTATCTTATACAGCATCTAGATGTGTATAATTTTGATCTAATTGATTCGTTCTCGCGCTCTAATAGAGAAGTTTCATGAAAACATTTCATTTCTAAGGGGAGAAAAAAATGTGTTCAAGTTTTTGAAAAAACATCACACGCTAGAAGGTGGATGCATCTAGAAATGGATTGCTTATTTGCTTTTATACAAAATTAGCATGTTTACACTATTAATTGGTGTCTGCTCAAAGTTGAATTAATGGAAAGTTTTGGTGGTTTTTCGGTGACCTATTCATTGAGTATTCTTGGGTTAGAGACATTGAGTTTGTTTCTCTATGTGAAGCACATTTTTTTCTCCCCTTAGAAATGAAATGTTTTCATGATTTGCTTCTCTTTTGCAGAGGACAGCAATTAATATGAAGCTATCTTCGTTGCATCAAAATGGAACAGATATTTGCTTTGTATATTTACTCCTTACGGACCACTATCTTGGGAACTTCCTGCATTAAAACTTTGAAGTGGCACAGTTAGATGTGTAAATCAAGAGTATCGGTATAGCTTATAACATGTTCTAAGCTGTATAGGGATAAGAGACAAGTATGAATGACTGCATATTATTGTGAAATTTCAAATCGGTCCATTATTTGATCTATAGGAAAATTTTATAATAGATTAGCAGCACTTTATTGAGCCCGCAAGATAGTAGGTTGGATTAATAAGTAATTAAATACTATCAAAGAACTAATCATTAAATATTAAAAATTGAGAATTAATATTTATATTTTCGGTTCAATAAATATTCGATATATTATATTGGAAAAACAAAAATTATAGCCGCCTAAGAGAGAAGGAGGGGCAACAGTAAGAAGATATTCAAGGGATATCTTTTAAAGCAAGAAGAAGGTAACAATTAAAACATGAATAATATCTCATCTTTTATTTTTATATGAAAAGTGTCAAACAGGAAATTAATTTGATGGTTACAATTTATTTAAGATTTCATTGAAAGATTATAATATTATAACTAAAAGTAAAATCTGAAATAAATTGTGAAAAATAAACAAGAAAAATCGCGTTAACTTGTGTGTGAATTGGTCCGAGTTTTCACGACAGTTCGTAGTGAAGCACGAAAGCGAATAAGAACAAAAATATACGCAACATCCATGAAATAACGTTGTTTTACTTTTAGTTATCAATTTCTATATCCCCACTGCTCTTCTTTGTGATCAAAGAAACAGTTCACATATTTAAATTGAAACTTGGCCTTTATGGGAAAATAAGTAGAGAATACTAGAAATCAACTTTGGCTAGTTAAATTCTATAGGAGTTAAACCAAATACCACTAAGAATTAAATTTGGTTATTAAGTCTTTTCCATATGTGTTTAGGTTTGGGTGTAAATCCAAATAGGTTTTTGTTTTGTGAGTAGGCCAAATCCAAGTTGTGATTTAGTTTAATTACACTTGCATAGGCATCCTATATATAGTACTATTGCTACTACCGCTGAGCTGTGTGCATAAAATTTTTGAGAAGCATACAGAAATTGTTTAGATTGTTGAGATTCTTTTCTTGTGGGTTAATAAAGAGCAAAATTTGAGACAAAGACAACATGCACTAGTTGCTCCGAAGATGTACACCTATCCTCATATCCCTTGTTGTTGATGGCAAAAATTATTTTGAGGCTTGGCAAAAGCTGATGGATTTTTTCACTTGTATTGGATTATGGCTGTATTGTGTATCAAGGATGTGATGAACCCCAAGAAGGTGCACAATTGACAGCCGAAAAAATTAAGGAGTTGGAGAAAAATAGACAATAAGATTGCAAGGCACGCCGTTACTTCAATACTAAGGTCCAATTGCATGTATTCAATAAATTTATGAATGCAAAAACTGCAAAAGAGGCCTAGACAATTTTGGTGAATTCAAATTGTGGTACGGCTGACATAAGAAAAATCAAATTGCAAGAACTCAGGAGACAATATGAGTTAGCTCAGATGAAACCTACCGAGCCAGTTAAAGATTTCATTGGTAGGATTAGTGATCTTGCCAATGATATGAGAGAATCAACGGTGAAGTTCTCGAAGAAGTTAAAGTTGACGAAAAAATCCTTCGGTCATTAAGTACAAAATTTCACATAAGAGAGATGGTTCTTGAGGCGACCAAGGACCTGAATACTTTGAAACTTAATGTATTAGAGGTGAATTGGTGACTTATGAGATGTCCCCGAGTCAACAGTACTGATACAGATTGAGGAGGCATTACAAGTTAAGGTGGATCAACCCAAACAAAAGGAGGAGCAGTGAATTTGGTGAAGCGAATCAAAGAGGTCAAAATTTCAGAGGTATAGGACGTGCTGGCAAAGGAAATTTTCAAGGTCACGGTAGAGGTAATTTTAATTACTAACAAAGAAATAATAATGGTAATTTTATGAGGGACACAAAAATACATCAAAATTTAAAGAAAAAAATAATACATAGATCTAAAATTAAATGTTATTGTTGTGGTAAAACTGGACATTATCAAAATAAATGTTGGCATAATAAAAATCTAGATGGAGAAGGTTTCTTGTTTCAGACAATGTGGCTGAAAATAATGGTGATAAACAAGAAGACTTCATCATTTATTTTCTAAAAGTTTACCGAAGAAAAGAATGAATGATTTATTGACTCGGTGTAGCAATCACAAGTGTGGAAAAAGGATTTATTTTTGATCGGATGAATCTTTTAGATCTTATGTGAAATTTAGAAATAATGAAAAAATATCAGTTTTAGGAAAAGGTTAACTTGGTATGTATTCTATACAGATGGGTCTTCCATGATTATGTCACATGCTTAATCTGTGTCAAATTTATATCATAATTTGTTGAGTTTGGGGCAATTATCTGAAAAGGGATATGATTTGCATTTTAAGCATAGTATTGGTACTATCACTGATGATAAATTGGAACTAATTGTTAAGGTAAATATGAACCGTAGTCGTTTGTGGCCTCTTTCTCTAAATTGTAGCGATTTACCTTGCTTTAGTTTTGTGACTTTTGATGATACTTGGCTTTGGCATTTACGTTTTGGGCACTTGATACTTTGGAAGTTTGAAATTTATTGTAAGGAAAAATTTGGTTATTAGTTTGCCTTTTATTAATTATCCTAACAAGAAGTGTGAGTCTTGTATCTTGGGAAAGAAGTATAGAGATCCTTTTCCAAAAGACAAGACTTGGAGGGCAAAGAAACCTTTGCAGTTGATTCATTCAGATTTGTGTTCAGTGGAGGTTCCTTCCAATGGTGGTAGTAAATATGACTATCACCTTTATTGATGATTTTAGCAGAAAGACATGGGTATATTTTTTGAAAAATAAATCTGATGCATGTGATGTGTTCAAGAAGTTCAAGTATTATATGGAGAAACAAAGTGGTTACTTCATTAAAATTTTGAGAATTGATAAGGGTACTGAATTTCTTGTGTGTGATGATTTTTTGGAAAAATATGGCATTAAACATCAATTGACAGCTAGGTACACTCCTCAGTCAAATGGTGTGGCTGAGAGAAAAAAATAGAACTATGATGGACATGGTGAGGTCCATGATGATCATTCTAAAAATATGCCTAAAGGTTTTTGGGCAGAAGCTGTCTCTTATGCCATTTATGTGTTAAATAGGTATCCTACAAGGTATAATTATGGGAGAACTCCATATGAGATTTGGACTGGTATGAAATCACATATTTCTCATTTAGAAATATTTGGTTGTCTTGCCTATGCCCATGTGACCGACGCTTATGCATAGGAAGAAATTTGGATGACAAAGCAGAAAAGTGTATTTTTCTTTATGGTCATGACAAAAGCACAAGTTGTTTAACCCTGATACACGAAGAGTGATTATAAGCAGGGATGTTATTTTTTATGAGCAATGTGCTTGGGATTGCTCCAAAAAGGATCCCGAGCCATCATCAAGACCGCCACCTATGATTTCAATTGCGGAGGAAGGGAGTTCTAGTGCACAACCAAATCAGCCAGTTGCGCAATCTATTCTAACAGAGTCATCCAGTCGCCCGTAAAGACAGCGCCATTTGCCTGCTCGTTTTGCAGGATTATGTGTATTTCTAATGACAATGATGTATCTGATGAAGATATTATGAATTTTGCATTATTTGCAGATTGTGTATAAGAGACAGGTTAAAAGCTGTCAAAGAAGATTACTGGATTCAAGCTATGGATGAGGAGATACACACTATTGAGAAAAATACAACGTGGGAGCTGACTACCCTTCTGCATCTAGATGTGTATAAGAGACAGGACATAACCTGCAGGCTGCTCAACAAAACTTCAATGGAGAGGTAGATCGCTACAAAGCGAGGTTGGTTGTTAAAGGTTACAAGCAGGAGGTAGGTATTGATTATTTTGAGGTTTTTGCGCCTGTTGCTAGACTTGACACTGTTAGAATGATTATCTTGATTGCTGCCAATAATTGTTGGAAAATTTATCAAATGGATGTGAAGTCTGCATTTTTAAACGATCTTCTTGAAGAAGAAGTTTTGTTGAGCAGCCTGCAGGTTATGTCAAAAGGGGTCAAGAAAATAAAGTTTACATGTTGAAGAAGGCATTATATGGGGTTAAAACAAGCTCCTAGAGCTTGGTACACTCGTATAAATTCTTATTTTGTAGATCGTGGATTTCAAAGATGCCCATATGAGCATACTTTGTACATCAAATTCAATCCAGGTGGAGATGTTCTCATTGTATGTTTGTATGTGGATGATTTGATTTTCACAAGTAATAATCCTAAATTAATTTTTAAATTTAGGGAGGTTATCATTAGCCATTTTGAAATGACAGATTTGGGGTTAATGTCTTACTTTCTTGGTATTGAAGTGTGTCATGTGAATTTACTCTTCTGTCCTCAAATTTTGTTTAGTTGCACGAGTAGACATTAAATATTTGAATCAAACTCAATTTAGTCCATGACTTAATAACTGTATCAATAATATAAAATCGGGCTAGAAGTAAACTCTGGCGTGCATGACAAAAGACTGTTTTGCCCCTTGGGAGTTAAAGGGCACTATAAGCTAAATGTGTGCAACTTTAAATTGGACCCCGGGCTAAATTTACCTGTCAATGTTCTATACTTTATTTACCATTTATTTTCATTTCCTCATTAATATGTACATATTTTATTACTTCTAAACTATCTTAAGCACACGTACGCTACAAAGTCGACAATAATGAATACTAAAATTGAAAAGGGAAACGCGATAAAATCATGCAACCGGTCCAACGCATGGTCCCCTTGGGTGCCGAGGGAAATTCAAATCTATCCCAAACCTTTCCATTTTACAACAGGATTCCCGAACTCATGTTTTTGAATTACGTGGACCAGGAGTCAATCTAGACTAGGGTTTATTTTTTTCTTTAAATTTTGATGTATTTTTGTGTCCCGGCGAACCAACACACCGGGTGGCGACTCCAATCCTGTGTTCCCTAGCTTAGATTATTTTTGTACAACTCATAGTCACATTTAAAGCCCCGTTATGTAATAGTAAATAGGTGATTCATTTAAATTGGTAATAAGTAGGTAATTTATGTTTGTAATAGTAAATAAGACTTTTAATTTAATCACCTATTTCACGAGCACCACATCATAGAAAACTTATACACATCTAAAGAAATATAACCCAGACCTCGGGTTGTGTGGGGGGTGCGACACTCACTAGAATGAGCCACAACATAGGCAACTAGATCTCACTGACAAGGGTGACTTACCTGATCTCTTACTAGCATCTTATCGATATAACCAAAGTTTATATAATGAGCCAAAGTGATACAAAACACTGTAAATCACACATAGTCAATTATGTTCAAAAATGACACTTATAATTTCATATATATGAAAACATTCAAATACCCATGCTCGAACTATTCTATCTATAAAATATACATTTAAAAAAAAACACTTGCATAATTATAAAATAATTTAGAAAATATGAAAGAGAATAGGAACCCTTACTTATTAAATAATCTGAAGTACGTGAATTTATTTTAAGTGTTCGAAACTCATGAATCCTTACGTATAAAATAATCAAAATATCTCAATCCTATATTCTAGACCCATAAATAGATATACAACAAAATACAAAGTCTTAACTACTGTAATAAAATCATAGGTGGCGGTCTTGATGATCTGTCATCTACCTGTATACAATAGTACATATATATAGGATGCCTATGCAAGTATAATTAAACTAAATCACAACTTGGATTTGGCCTACTCACAAAACAAAAACCTATTTGGATTTAGAGCCAAACCTAAACACATATGGAAAAGACTTAATAACCTACAATTTAATACTCATAAGGGCAAAACGGTAATTTCACAATCAAAGGGTTATACAATTAAACATATTAAAATGTCAAACAAAAATTAAATTAAAGCTTGGTGGTTATTGTCATTAAAAATGTAACTTAGAAGAAATTTGAAAAGAAAAAAAAAAGAAAAGAAAATTAAGTCATAAATAATGTAAAAATAGTAAGATAAGCATTTTGTCACCAAAACAATCGATTCAAAAGCCCATATAACTCACCTCAACCTCAGGAATGTGGTGGAATTGGTTATGCTTGGCTTGGAGTGCGTTTCAGCCGAATTTGCTTTCGGCACCTCCAAGCTTCCGGTTGATGAACCGGCCTTCTTCCACCACGCTTTTAACCCACTAGATGAACGATTTTGCTTGAGATTTACAAAGAGAAGTTGTAGTACCAGGTACCCTCTACAACTTTTATTCTTTGAGTTTAGTCTAATTCGTCTTTTATCGCTTGGAATCTTAGATCAAAGTTGGCTATCTGGAAAATTTTTCAGACTTAGAAATATTTCTCTTTTTTTCTACAGATTTTCTTGGTGCCACCAACCTTCTTCTACCACGTTTTTTGACCCTCCAAATGAATGATTTTGCTTAATATTTACAAAGATAAGTTGTAGTCTCAGGTACAATATACAACTTTTCTTCTTTGTGTTTAGTCTAATTCCTTTTCAATAGTTTGGAACCTCGGCTCAAATTTGGTGTTTGAAAGATTTTAAACTTAAAAAAATTTCTTTTCTTTCACCTGTCTGTGTATACAGATCTAGACTGATTTTTTTACTCTTTAAAGAGGTGGATTGAGTGTAAAAATGGTCAAAGACCATTTCTTGTCATGTTGGGAGTATGGGGCATTTGAAATTTGGTGAGAATGGGTGAAAAAACGCAGAGAAAAACGTGGCCAAAATAGCTCTGTCGAGCTGCATAATAATTAAACATCATAAGACAAATTAAGAGAGAATTAAAGGATAAATTAAGAGGAAATCAAAAAGCAGGTTAAAAAGAAATTAAAAGGGAAATTAAAAAGAAAATTGAGAGTCAAATTAAAAGGAAAATAGGGGAGAACTTAAGGGACAAAAATAGGTGTCTACAATGAGAATAATAGTTAGGGTAGCCGATAATGCCTAAATGAGTCTTTAAACCTATTGAGTGTGAATGATTATGTGTGATATTGAATTGTTTTTGATTATTATTAAACTGATTAGATAAGTAAGAAAGGGGGTGAACCATGTGATCCGCAACTATATTTTTTTTTTTTTTAAAGAACACAATCTTTATCTTACAATCATACTTTACTTTTGGTTCATTTTTTATGTATTTAATAATTAAAACATATTTAATCTAAGTTATGCTTTTCGTATAATTAAAAATTAACTCCTAAATTATACCTTCGTCCCAATATAATTGTCACCTTACATATTTGTACAAATATTTTAGGTAACTATAGATTTCTATCTATCCTTATTAAGTTTAACTGATTCATATCAAGGATAAATACTTGAAATGTGAGAGTTTTTAGGAGGAGATGAGAGTAAGATGATGAATTGATTATTGAGCCCATTGGTTATCGAAGTTTGGAGTATTTTGAATGCTTGGGAAGGGTAAATTTAAAATTTAAGTAATGCAAATAATCCATTTTAAATAATGTGATATTTTTATTGGGATATTCCAATATAGGAAGTGTGATAATATAAATGAGACGGAGGGAGTATTAACTAAAACTCTTAATAGATAATTATTATCCTCCTACAAAAATTATTGTTATTATCTTTGAATCTATAAATATCTAATCTTAAATATTAGTAACCGTATGAATTACGTACTAAAACATAGGGATATCAAATCAGTTACTAATTATACATTAATTAATGTGTACTTTGTCTAACAAAATTTAAATACTAAATGTTTCTTGTTACTTTTGAATTATTACACACTATATAAGTCGATAGCCACCTCAGCTAGCTATATGTTGTTGATCTTATTCTATCAAATAAAATTTATAATATTAAATATCTATTTTTTAATTTACTACTATACACATTCATAATTTTAACATAATAAATTAATTACTAAATTTCACGTTGTAAATTGTTAAATGGTGGTAGACTATTTTTCATTTTTTTCCCCCTATTTTTATGATGTTATTCTTATAGTTGTGCAAACTATATATTTAAATGAGATACACATTTTCTAAATTATAAATTGACATTTAGTATCTGTACATGAATGATTCCTTCATCGAATTACTTCCAAGATAGAGATAAGGATTAATACTATTATCAAAAACCTTATTGCATTGATAAGTCTACAAGTTATAGCTAGCTAGACTTGAATAATAAATCTATTCTAAAATGTTTACTGTATACAAGAGACATGCTTATATCATATGATGTGTACATATAACCTATTTGATTACTAAACTTGCGAATGAATATAATAATAAACTGTTTAATATATTTTATGTCATATATTGTACTCCAATTTGATGATATTTTATACTTTCCTATTCTTGAAGTTAAATAGGGCACCAATAAACTCATTGTAGAATGCTTTGAAAATTATCAATGGAAGAAATCTCTTATACACATCTAGAAGTTATAAGAGACATGTTTTATTCACAAAGATACAATTATTTAAGTTTTGTGAAATTGCTTGAACAATTAAATTAAACAAATCTCTTGTATTTCCAACAAACTATATCTAAAGCAAATGCATAAAAATCACCTAGGGCAAATATTTCTTAAACTCATACGAACTATAAAAAATTCTTTGTCTTAGTTAAATGTTAAAACAAAAATTATGTAAATGAAAAATTAAGTGAATTAAAAAAAAGTTGATATCTCCAAACATACTTTACTTTTTAATTCATAGCAATAAAAATTAAATAATTAATATTTCTAAACGTGCAAATCATATACTCCCATACTAGCACTACGTTAAAAGAGCTAATATGATTGAAAATGATTAGATTTTCTTTCCAAATTTTCCTTACTATAAAATTTAATATATTTGTTATGTCTTATAACTTGAACGCCTTCACCAATTAATGTCAAAAATATTTTTTAAATACTTTTCGAAAAGCAAAAGAGTAAATAAAACCTACTTTTAAGGCTTTATATTAGGAAATAAATTGTCATCAAATAGAATTATGCATATGATTATTATCAACATGTTTAGGTTATGGATACATTGACTATAAAATATTTATATGCAATTAAAGAAACTAATAATTTATTAACAACTATTAAAAGAAAAAGAAAAATCCATTCGACAAATAAAAGAAAAACAAGGTTATTTTATTTACAAAGAGTTAAATACCATTTTGGCCATTCAAGCGATACAAAAAATCTCAATATTTTGTTTAAATTAAAATTAGTCTTGATTTGACCCTCCAAATTAAAAAATATTCCAATATAGTCCTCTAAATTTTAAATGTCTCAATTTTGTCCTCAAAACGTAAAATGAATATCCCAATGTGGCCCTTCAAAACTGAAAGATTATCAATTGGACCCTCCAAACTAAAAATCTATTCTAATTTACCCTCTAAACGGCATGCAGTTACCAAAAAAATACAATTAACTTTTTTAAAGCATACAATTTTAAAATATATTTCATAAATCTTTAAAATATTGCCAACATTTTTACCTTCTTTCCGCCAATGCCATTTATTTTATCTCTAATGTCATTGTTTAGACTTTTTATAATTGAAGGGATTCGTTGTCTAGAATATGATAATAATTTAGTTTCAGTGTGGTGTACTAAAAAATAAATACAATGTCAAATATATCTTTTCTATAATTATTAAACTGATTAGATGAGTAGGAAAAGGGGTGAAAAATATGATCTACACCTATTTCTTTTTCTTAAAAGAACATAATCCTTATCTTGCACTTCTTACTTTGTTTTTAGTCTCATTTTCATACATTGAATAATTAACACATATTTAATCTAAATTATATTTTTCTCATGATAAAAAATTAGTTCCTAAATTATATTAGCTAGAAATAGGAATAGATAATTATTGTTCTTTTGCAAAAAATCCTGTTATAATTTATAGTTATTGTCGTTGAACTTGTAAATATTATTAGTAACCGTATAATAATTTATACTTAAAAATAGGGATATTAATATTAGTTACTAATTAGATTTTTACTAACGTGTACTCTGTCTAATAAAACCTAAATTACTAAATGTTTATTGTTACTCTTAAATTATTACTATACAAGTTAATAACTATTGTTGCTATATAGTCTTGATCTTATTCTATCAAATAAAAGTTATAATATTGAATGTCTACCTTATAATTTACTACTATAGAGATTCATAATTTAAATATAATGAATTAGTCACTAAATTTCACACCGTAAATTGCTAAATACGGTTAGACTATTTTTCACTCTCTTTTTTTTTTCATGATATAATTCCTATAGTTGTGCAAACTATATAATTAAGAGAGATTTTGTTTTCTAAATTAAAAGTTGCTATTTAGTATTTGCACAAGAATGATTCCTTTATTAAGTTGGTTCCAAGAGAGGTATATGAATTTAAGAATAATCAAATGCCCTAATGCACTTGATAATTCTAAAGTTGTTAGGATAGAATTTGAATAATTGAAAATAATAGAGGATTCCTAATAAACTCTATAAATTGTCAACATTTGTCAAGATTACACTATCCTCTTTGATAACTAAACTTACATAATAGTATAATAATATATTTTAATATGTTTCATGTCATACATTGTACTCCAATTTGATGATATTTTAAACTTTTCTATTTTTAAAATAAATAGAATACTAATAAATTTATTGTAGAATGCTTCAATAATTTTCAATCCAGGAAATGAATTTCTAGTTGAAAAATTACAAGGTAGTTGTGTTATTTACAAGATATAATTATTTACCTCTTATGAAATTGTTTGAACTATTAAACTAAGGCATAATTTCATAAACCTCTCTTGAGGTTTATGCTAATAGCACTTAGCACCCCTAAACTTTTAAAAATATCACTTACCTCTGCTATCTTGTCAATGTGTCCTTTATGGTACTAAAATACATGAAATGACATTTATACCCCATCTACCTTAGCCATATTATAAAAGGGTGGTTTCAAAAACACCCCGAGGTTTTATTCTTCACCACATAAAAACACATAATTAGTATTTTATTTGGAGAATCACAAACTCGTAAATAAAAATAAAAAAATTTCTCTCAATAATTTTTCCGCAAGAATAGTCAATGTATTGCACATATTAATGTATTTTTGGACATCAATTTGAATGAAAGTTTTGAATACATAAAACACATCATATGATATAATAAATAAATATAACTAGTACTATTTTCTTTGTAAATCCAAACATCTAAATTGAAATATGTATTTTTTTTTATAAAAATTAATAAATTTATTTGTAGAGATTTTTAGTTACTGTAGTTATGCTAGCGTGTGTTCATTCAAACAAAAATGTAAAGCGTAAAAAAATTACCATATATTATAAAAACATATATGATTCAAATTTGTTTTTGAAATCACAAACTCTTAAAAATGAAATGAATTTTTGATAAAGTTTTTAGCCAACTTATTTACTAATAATTAGGAATGTATTCTTGTGTTTGTACTCATTCAACGATGTGTATATTTCAGAATACGTAAGTATACAAAATATATGACAATAAAAAATGTTATTGATATTTTATTTTGGAAATCATTATGTTGTAAAATGAAAAACAATTAAAAAATATTTTTGACATTAATTGGTGAAGGATATGAAAAGTTACAACCAAGTAAATATTTTGTGTCAAAATTATTTTATACGTTTTTCCTTTTCTTCCAACCACTTTAATGAATGAAAGCTTTGAACTAGGGGTAAAATTGGTGAAAAATAGTCTCTTTCTCCACTTAAATTAATTTTTAAAAGAATTGGCTGAAAATTTTACAAAAGTTTGAACTAAGGGAGGTAAGTGATATTTTGAAATTTCAGGGTACTAATTGAAATTAACTAAACAAAGTCTCTTATATTTTCAACAAAATATATCTAAGAAAATAAATAAAAATCAATTATGAAATATTTTTCTAAATTCATACGAATTACAAAAAATTCTTTGACTTAATTAAACGTTGAAACAGAAATCATATAAGCAAAAAATTAGAGTCAACTAAAAAAAATCAGTGCCAGTGCACTAGCAGAAGTTAGGACAAAATCCTTTCTGGACAATCTTTTTTGTTATTGTATTATTTTATTATACATACACATACTATGCTGTTTTTAATGTTTTGCCTACTGTTTACTATTGTATTAAGAGATCATGTATTTAGGCAACTCTGTAAATGTTGTTATTTAGGTGCTAAAGCATTCAGTTAGGATACCAATGCCCAGGGTGGTCAAAACTAGAAATTTTTGTAGTCTTTGGTTAGATGTCCATATGCAAACTGAAATTCTTAGAAGTCTCTTAGTATTACCTTTTGATTATACCATTAGTCATGCTAATTGCTTTCAAAATATTTTTAAGTAATTCAAATGTTTCTTTCCTCAGCAATACTAATTCATCATTAGATGAACATCTGACAAATATATGTAGTACAATTCGATTTAGATATGTAGGGCATTTATATGGTCTATCATTTCATTAGTTAACTATAACATCCCAAATTATCTAAATCAGTTATCTGTATTTATACAGAATCTCTAAGAAAATTGTTTTCTGTAGATTGCCAAGTTTATCCCAGTTTTCTTGCCTCCGTCTTTCTTCTCAGCAACAGACACGAGCTATAAGGACCTCCATGTGTCACATCATGTGCAGAATTATCACACAATGGTAATTGCTGCTCCTTCAAAGAATTAAGCTGCACCTTCTCTCGACTTGTTAATGTAGTAGGATCCATGGTATAATTAAGAGTCCATGGTAGAATTAAGTGTGTGTGAAACCACTAGAAATGTCACTTCACTTGTTTAATTGGTCATCGAATGAAGCAATACGTAATTTTGCAATGAGAACCACAATCTTTCAACTTAGTGATTGCATTTGCACTAATTTTTTTATCATCAACAGCTACCTTCCTGAATTTTAGTGACACCTCTAGCAACTTATTAATATTCATTATATACTAGTACTACTTTTTAAGAGATCTTACCAATTGAAAGATGATAATGCATTCTTAGTGCCAAGCCAAAAGTGGTTTTCAATGGCATATAGCACAACCAAACAAGATTTTGATGTTAAATCGATTATTTTTATATCCTTCACCATTTATAATTAGAGATGAGCCATATAAGAATATCACAAGGAATTTTCAATATATAACTACATGATACACAGTTGACAATGCCCTCAACGGACTCCACAGACTCTGACCAACAGAGTGGACTATTGCCAATCTATTATTACCACTCCGCCGACTTGGTTTGGATACTGAACCCTTGGACTTAGGAGTATAATACGTCAGAAATTCGTCAATTGAACATGTCTCATAAAAACGACCCCTATCAATTTCTTCATAAATCTGAAGATCAAGATCAGGCCAACCCCATCATCATCCATTTTATGAGGCTCGATCAATGAATAAGGATGGATACTTGTGCTATTACTACTGGCATCCATTTTCATCAATACTAAATAATAATAATTAAGTATATAACTAGTTAAATAATATATAAAACTGGAAGGCAAATGATAATAGTGTGTTTTGGGAATGAATGGGATGTATAGTGAAGGGAAGAAAATTGACAAGGAGAGCACTTTACCTTTTCTTAATTTTTGACCAAGTCCACCATCCAAACGAAAAACTTGCTCCATTTCATACTTCAATACAGATTCTTTCTTCGAAATTTAATGACTAGGTAGGTACATGCAATAACATAATAGGGCTAATAATAGTGTGATATTATGCATCTGGTCATCGGCCTTTTACCCGTTATTTTTGAATTTTATATAAAAAATTTCTGTTTTAAATCGTATATGTATATAAGTAAAAATTTATTGTTAATCATTTTTCATTACGGAGTAAGTATTTCTATTCGTTGAATGATGAAAAAATAATTAAATATTTATATTTTTTAATCATTTCAATAGTTGTCATATCCATTTCTTATTACAAAGTAATTAATTAAAACTTACTCATATACAACAAGAAGTTCTCAATATATGAACGGTGTGTAATTGGGATAATTACTTCTGTCTCTTTGACCAATCAACGTACATGATTGTGTAATGCGGATGTCTCTTTGACACAAAAACAAAAAAAAAAATCATTCCTTCAATAATTTCCTTATATTTTCCACGAAACTTAATAATATCAAATATAATAGAAAACACACTTTACCAAATCATTCAAATCATCCTCCTTTCCTTTCCAACACGGTAACACATGGTATTTCCACCGCACTTTCTTCAACTTTTTGTCGTCCTGCGATTTTGACACGAAATATTTATTTGCATGTCCCAATCACATCTCTTTCTTTTTTTAAAAAAAAACTAATTTGTGCGAATTATTGGCAGAACGTCACATGCTAAAAGGTGAATGCATCTAAAAATGGATTGCTTATTTGCTTTTATACAACATTAGCATGTTTACACTATTAATTGGTGTCTACTCAAAGTTGAATTAATAGAAAGTTTTGGTAGTTTTTGGGTGACCTATTCATTGAGTATTCTTGGGTTTGCGACATTGAGTTTGTTTCTCTAGGTATGTCAACACATTCTTGTAGGTCAACTTGGATTGGATACTTCACCCTTGGACTTATTTTTATAATAAGTCAGGAATTCGTCATTTGAACATGTCCCTTTATAATCACCCCTATCGATTTCTTCAAGAATCAGAAGATCGGACAAAACACCATCTTCAGCAATCCTGGGAAGCTCAGGGATACTTTTACCACTGCTGGGATCCATTTTCGTAAATACTAATACTATTAAAAAATATAAATAATTGAAGGAAAATCAATAGTGGATTTATGAAGAGAAGGGAAATGGAAAAGGTGGATGGCTGTACATATAATAAAAGGAGTGTGCGCTTGCGTGTGTGAAACCAGTAAAGAGTTTATAAGCAAAGACCTGGAACCTTCATCTCTAATTGACGGAAAATTCTTGCATATAATCCTTGGTCTATGTGGCTCCATATCACTCATTTAAGTATATGGTAATAAATATGCAATAATTAATTAAAACTTTAAAAAATAAGAAAAACAGATGAACCTAAGTGAAATGTAAAGAACAAAAACATCAAAGTAAACAGATTAAACAAACCTATTTGCTATAATATGATAGATAACATATAGTATATTAAAATCATTATCAGAAGAAGAAAACAAAAAGTTGTGTTTTATGTTACTCTAAAATGTATAGAACATTAATGAAAAAAAAAATCTTTATCTTACTCTAAAATGCCAAATAACACATAATTCTTATTTAATTTCTATCGCAATTAAATTTTTAATATATTATATAATCATGTATCAAAATAGATAATATATTGATATTTTTTCACATTTCTTAACCTTATGATAATATTCATTTCAGGATTGTATTGACGTTCAAAATTCTTTCCTTCATCCTAAATTGTATCAAACGTAATTAACTCCGAAATTTTGTTTTGATATAGTATTTTACTATGAAAGTAAAATTTGTATTTATACACAATATAAACAAAATTGAAACTAATAAAAGTGTGTGAATTATATTTTTATTTTTTAATACTTTTTATATTGATTCCATATATTGTTTATCAATGATCGAGCCTCATAAAATTTTTTGTTAAATAGTATAAAATTACATTATAGTTTGCAAAGTTGACGTGTAATACAATTTATATCTGTAATTATTTTAGAACATTTAATAGTATGATTTCATTTGCATAATTTATGTTGCCTTTTACATCACTTATCTACGAATTTTTTTCTATATGTCATTCCAATAATTTATGCGTAATATTCTTATAGGTCTTACAATGATTATTCTAAACTATTTTGGATAGCTATCATACCCTTGATTGAAATTTTTCTAACTCATCAATAGTGACTCTAAACCAATATTTTTTCAAATACTTTATAGTTTTCAAAATTGACATTTAAATCAATACATACCAGCAACTATATAGAGCCTTTAATAGTATGATTTATTTGCATAATCTGTGTTGTTTCATTATTAATTACTTATCAAAGTATTTTTTCGATATTAGCATTACAAATTATGCATAAACCGAATAATTTATTAATGGTGAAGGATTTTGTGTAATATTCGCTATTGAAAATATATAAAATTAACCAATTGCTTAGTTAATTTTCTTTTCTTTGTGTATGGAAAGGAAAAACAAATTTAAATTCATCGTAAATAAAAATGTAAATGAGATAAAAAATTAGGATTATATACTCCACTATTTTTTTCACTTTTATAAATATTAAATTTTTTATTTATATGATTATTAATTTTGTGATTTTTAAGTTGGAGGAAAACTTTGATATTAAAAAGTTATGTTATTGAATTCAAATCAAATGAAAATCAAATACAATGCAATAAATTTCTGACGTATTATACCTGTCTCTTATACACAAAAAGAATGTGTATGAGAGACAGGTTCAGATTTTCTCAACTTCACTATACCTGTCTCCGTAATACACATCTAGATTAAAACTAATAATTTTGAAAATCCAACAATTTTAACTTATTTGTTGCGATGAACAACTAATTATTTATTATACATTAATTCTAATCCACAATATGCTCATATCATGGTCGAAACAAATACTTGATTAGTTACATTAATTATAATAGATTGTTATAGATGTTATTGGCTTATGAAAATATATAAATAACAAAAATGAGTCTAATTAACTAACATACAAGAGCGTACTTCAATAAACATCTAGATGTGTAAAATAATTATTAGTGAATTTATAATATATATATATATATATATAATAGTTATAAAAGACTATTTTTATTAGGAATAAAAAATAAAAATAATTAAAATAATATTTTTATTTATTCTTTGCTCGAGCATAATTAATTTTCTACTATTAAAAATTTATACCTTCTTATTACGTATTTATGACAAATTTTGTAATAATTTAAGAAAAAAAATTTAAAAATATATAATAGCTATAAAAACTACTTTTATTATATCTTTTCTCGAATATAAATTAATACAAATAATTTTTTTATAATCTTATTATGCATTTATGTAAATCTAAAGAATTATGTTGTGGCAATTTGAAATATATATAATTAATAACAGTAATATTATAAAAGATAGACAATTTTATTATATTAAATGGATATAGTATTTTAGATAGGCCAATTATACTCTATGATGAACATATTAGACATAGCTATTCAATTCAGAGTATATTAGGTAGGACAAAAAAGGAGAAAAATAATAGATTATCTTGAGTAGGATTGTAGAGAAAGTTATTAATACTAATGTCAATTGTTCTTCATTAAGAATATGTTAGGAATGAAACTATTTAATTAATGAATAATGATATATTATGCATATCCTGAAAATAGTTAGAATAATTATGTTTTATGATTCGGAATGTGAAGTGTATTTTATACAGGGCTAGTATTTTAGCTATATCAAAAAAGGGGAAACACATCTAGATGATGACATTAGATCTTTTTTCTAGGAATTATATTTCATTAAGGATATGTATTTTAGACATCACAAAAAAGGGAGAAATACTTTGACTGGAGAAATAAAAATTTGAAGAAACAACTAACATATATATAATAGTATAGATTACTTTAAGTAATTTCAAGTCATTATCTTGGAAAATTTTACAGAACTATTTTGTTAACTTTAAGACTGGTACAGTACAAAATTTAAAAACACATAATACTAGTTATATACTAAAACACAACAACATATTCCTAAAAGACTGTAGAATTTTCCCATTATATTTACCTATACCAAAACTTTTAGCAAGTACTTTCTAATTAAATGGATATAATAAATAAGCACTTAATCATTCATGCTTAGTTTGACCTATCCTTAATTTGTTACCACTAACTATATTTTCTTGTCAAGGTCACAAAAAGATCGAGTAACATTTCTTTTTCTCTACCATGATATATGCAACCATTATATGATTTCCAAATATTTCTTTCGTTTCAAAATCGATTTGTCATTTTAAATAATTTGTGTTGTGTTATATTACGTGTCACTTTAGAAATTCAAGCATTAAATGATATTTTTCAACTTTTACCCTTAGTGTCACATTAACAAGGGGAGAATTATGTAATTGAAATATTGCATTAATACTTTCTCTTAGTAAACATACAGATGTGTATAAGAGACAGTGAGTATGATTAAAGAGTTTAAATTACATCCTTGGACTACAAAATGAGAATTATTTTAAAACGGAGGAAATATTTAAAAAAAGTAATGTATCTCTTCTTGAATTAATCAATCTTTGATACTACTATAAAATTAATTTGATGATCAGGCCAACATTCATCCGAATATGCAAGAAGAAATCAGTGGAGCAATACTCAGCAATCCCATACTAGCAACATTCATCAACTGCGCCCTGTGGGTTCTATACGGGCTTCCAGTGGTTCACCCAAATAGCACCCTAGTGGTCACCATTTACAGAACGGGGTTCGTAATCGAGATTGTTTACTTTTATGCTACTATTCATCATATACTCGGACCCAAAGAAGAAGCTCAAAGTGGTGGTAATAGTGGTTGTTGAGTTGCTTTTCGTGGCGGGTCTTGCTCTTCTAGTGCTTACTTTAGCACACTCTACTAAACTCGGGTCGGCAATTGATGGTAGTATTTGCATGGCCGGCAATATAATGAGTATGCTTCCCCATTAGCCGTCATGGTTAGTCATTTTCATCTCCTACATGCATATATATTCACTTTTTGTGTGTGGGGGATGTCTCCAATTTGTGGGTGGGTTAATATCATATACATTGATAGATGTATTTTTGGTGGTTCCTTTTGTAGGAAATTGAACACAAACGTTATCTTTTTGATGAGATAAAATTGGAGACATATAAATTAAAGGGTGTAATGTAATAATTTCTAAAAATTTAGTGAGGGTTAAACTATATTTTAAAAGATTTGTTATTCAGTCCTTAATACGTAGTGGGTATGACAGTCATTGAAATAATTGAAAAATAAGATGACTGAATTATTAACTTCTAATCTATACTACTTTAGAATCATTACTCTTATACATGTAGAGCGAATTGGAAAAAGTTTTTCATAAGCTTGACCATAATGCCTACAACTTATGGTAAGTGAATAGAGAATTTGGATTTACCTTATTATAGTTAATTTTGTTATTGAATGGAGCTCTAACAAATGGAGATGTACACATTGGGACCAAAAAAAAAAAAATTTTGCTCATTGCTAAATGGAAATGTTTTAAAAATATTTTTGAGTCGTACTAAACTTTATTTATTTATTTTTGGTGCAGAAATTGGTGATCACCACAAAGAGTGTGGAATACATTCCATTTTTCCAATTTCTTGCTTCTTTCGCACATATTAGTTGTCTGCTTATACACATCTAGATGTGTATAAGAGACAGCTTTGAATTGCCTTTTATGACTAGCTTTGAAATTTTTCATGTCGTCTTGAACTAATTAATTAGTCAATCATTTTAGAGGCCAAATTGCACTAGAAATAATCAAAGCTAATTTAGTAAAAGGCAATTCATTGCCTTCTTGTTGCAAGCAATATTTTTCTTCTAAAATTGCAGGCTCCTAATGGGATGGGATCACTACTTGTACTGGCCCAATTAATACTCTACCCAACCTTCTACGAGTCTACGAAGAGACAGCATGCTGAAAGGAAAGCTAAAGGAGAAGTCGGCTTGGCAGAGAAGACTAACTATGCACAATCTAAAAAAGGTTCAACCACCATGGCGCATAATTTAAGTCCTTATGAGGCCCAAGGTGTTTGACAAAGATAGATTCATCAGAATCTTCAAAATGACAAGCTGAATTCAAGTCTCACGATAAAGTAGGGATGACTCAAATGACATAGTTGACGACATATCAGCCCAGATTAGAAAACACACATGCACAAATTGGACAAGCCTACAGTAGTGGGCCGAAGTACCATCTTGTGCTTCAATGTCTGTTCTTATTGGTAAATAAATACATTATTGCTAGTACTATTTCTTATTTGATCTGAGCAATACTTGAAAGATAATAACGCATTAGTGCCATACATATCCCAAAATCTTGTGTGAAATTAGTACGGGGTATTTTTTTTTTGGTTATTTTTCTTGTCTCACTTTAAAAAATTCTTTTTTTGGGAATTTTTCAAAAATTTGCTCCTTAGTGCATTAAAATAAACAAGCAGAAGTATACAAGCAGTCTTAAACAGCGAAGATCACGAAAAACTTCCACACAAATATTACTTTTAGTATGATCTCTGGGAAGAACAACACAAAATTTACTCAGACTCGTTTAAACTCCTAAACTAATTTGAAAGCAATACAGACTGAAATGGTAAGTACTAAGAACATCACAATAGGAACTGCTTTTGTTATTCTGCCTCGTTAATTTTGAGAAAAACCAACAGTTTGATTTTTCTCTACCATGATGATTTCAAGGATTCAATATGACAGTGCAAGTCTTGATCACAGGCTATCATAATCAAATCATAGTCGGAATTGCAGGCTCATTTTCCGACAATGCAATAGTCTGACGATACTTGGATTGTCCTCCCTGAGATTCTCGTCTCTTATACACATCTAATCTGGACAGCTCCAGCAGGAGCCCTGAGAGAACGCCAATGGATCACATTATTGGCGTTCTCTCTCTCTTGTGATGGCCACCCGTTTATGCCATGCGTCCTACATACACGTTTTAGCGTTGATCGGCTAACTGCAAGGTAAATAGTAGGAAAAGAAATCTTTAACCCAAAGTGAGATTAAAAATGAAAATTGTTACTACTAGAACATGACAACACCACAAATTAGAGTTGAAATCTGTTGTTTGAACGAACTCACCACCAAGACATTTAGCAGTATCAATAAGATTTACTCCAGAATATTGTTGGAGAACATCTAGAGTGATTTGAGCTCGAGCATCTGAGTAAACTCCCAGCGTGGAGGTCCCACCTGAGTGGATGTGATGATTGGCGTTCTCTCTCTCTCGTGAATGCCACCCGTTTATGCCATGCTTCCTAGATATACGTTTTAGAGTTGATCGGCTAACTGCAAAGTAAATAGTCGGAAAAGAAATCGATCTTTAACCTAGAGTGATGATGATTCTAATTAAGAGAACAAAATAAAAAGAGTGACTAGCTAGAAGAAGCCAAGGGCAAAAAAAGATAGAATTAATTAAAGAATTCTTTGAACAAGCTCACCGCCAAGACTTCGAGCAGCATCTACAAGTTTTTTGCCAAAATGTGGTTTGAGATCATCTAAATTGATTTGAGCTCGAGCATCTGCACCAATCCTAGGAATCTCACGGATAGTTATACTACTGCTAAGATCCATTTTCACAAATATTAATACTATTAAAAAATATTTATATATATAGTTGAAGGAAAATTAATGGTGGATTTATGAAGAGAAGGGAAGTGGTAAAGGTGGATGGCTGTATATATAGAAGGAGTGTGTGTGTGTGTGGGGGAGATGCTTACATGGACCAAGTGTATATATAGAAGGAGTGGGGTACGGGGTTGGTCCATGTTGTTCCACATCAACCTCACATCACTTAAATAGATGATGTGAAGTAGTATAGATCAGGGGTCCATAGCACTATTAATACTAGTATGCTTTTTCATCAATACTAAAAAATAATAAGTATATAACTAGTTAGATAAGTAATAGGAAAATTCTACCTCTTTTATACTTTAAATATTTATACAGTATAACATCATATGTTCTAAAAAATTTGTATTGTATAAATTTTTAAAATTAATAGAATAATTTCTTTAAAAAAATTGTAAAATTCTCCAAAATTATAGAATTTTCCTAAGTAATATATAAAAAGGTTAGGAACGAACGGGATGATATATAATGAAGGGAAGAAAATGGACAAGGAGGGCACTTTACCTTATCTTAATGGGGAAGTTCTCCTTTTTGACCAAATCCAACATCCAGATGTAAAAATTAGCTCTCGTTCATACTAATATACACATTCTTTATTCGAAATTTAATGATTAGGTAGGTAGCTGGAATAATATAATATACTAATAATAGTGTGATATTATTATCATAGCTGGTCATTAGTCTTTTTTTTCATTTATTTTTGAATCTTATATAAAATCTATCTGTTCTAAATCGTATATATTTGCAAGTAAAAATTTATTATTAATTATTTTTTATTACAAAATAAATATTTTTATTTATTAAATAATTTCAATAATTATCATATTTATTTTTTATTATAGAGTGAATAATTAAAAAAAAATGGTTCGTATACAAAATGTCGTCAATATATACGACTAAATGAACAATGTGCAATGAGAATGTCTCTTTGACCGTTCAACGTACATAATTTTGTAATGGGAAAGTTCCTTTGACCAAACTACACCCAAAACGAAAAAAAAAAAAAAATCACTCTTTTAATAATTTCCTTATATTTTCCACGTAACTTAATACTATCAAATATAGTAGGTAAAACACTTCACCAAATCATTCAAATCATCCTTTTTTTTCCTTTTCAACACGGCAACACATGGCATTTCCACCGCACTTTCGCCAACTTTCCGTTGTCCTGTGCATTTTGACACGAAATATTTATTTCATCGTCAATCAAGGTCTATCTCTGTTTTTTTTTTAGAAAAAAATTAATTTGTGCGAGTTGTTGATGAGACCATCACACGCTAGAAGGTTAATACATTTAGAAATGGATTGCTTTATTTGCTTCTGTACAGGGGTGATCCAGGTGTTGAATTTAAGAGGCAAAAACTATATAAATATATTGTTGGGGAGACTATTTTTGGATTTTTGCAAATTTTTAGGGTAAAAGTTCAATTTTTTTGAGAGTATTAATGAAACTTTATAAAATATATTAAGAAAAATAATATAATTTTGAAACTTTTGAAAAATAAGAATATATAATACATATCTAGGGAATAATTTTTTATATTTACTAAAATTTTTAGAGGGACAAACTCTAATTTTTATAATAGAGTAATAATAATTCAAAAAATTTTAAAAGGAGAAAAGCATAGATTTCAAGAGTTTTTGGGGGAAGGGGAGGGAGCGATTGCTCCTCCACACCCCTTAAAACCTTGATCAATGCTTTGATAATTCTCAATGGAAGAAATGGATTTTTATTTTAAAAATTATAATGTAGATGTGTTATTCACAAGACACTTGTTATTTAGGTTTTGTGAAATTGTTTGAACTATTAAATTAAATAAATCAATTATATTTCTAACAAAGTATATCTAACGAAAATGCATAAATTTTAGCAAATATTTTTCTAAACTTATATGAAGAACAAAAAATTCTCTGTCTTAGTTAAATGTTGAAGCAAAAATTATATAAATAAAAAATTAAGTGAATTAGAAAAACCAAACATTTGCTATCGCTAAACGGACTTTACTTTTTAATTCATAGCAATAAAAATTAAATAATTAATATTTCCAAACGTACAAAGCACATGCTCCCATACTAGTCTCTATATTATCTAGAATCAATATGATTTAATGATAGTTTTAGTAAATTACCCTTAATATAAAATTTAATTTCTTTGTTATATCCCCTAACTTGAATGCCTTTTCACATAATTATTTAGATTATTTATGTAAATACCCCTCTAAGAGTATAAGAGGAAAAATAAAATCTACTTTTAAAACTTTATATTAGGAAATAAATTTAATTGAAGTAAGTTTCCTTATGTAGTAGAATATTAAGAATGAGTTTTAAATATTAAAGAAGAGTAGAGAATAATTTTATTGGGATGAATTTTAGAAATCTAGTAATAATAAAAAATAAAATTTACTTGAAAATAAATTTACATATTTCATTTATATTTTTTGGTCGAAAAGTGTCACTTCCCTTGTTTGGTTATCCAATGAACTTCAACTTAGTGATTGCATTTGAAAAAAATTTGATCATTGAATGGAGCTTCGTCTTATAAATTATTTAGGCCACATTTAGAATTGTGATAACTTATTTCAAAACACTTTATTTAATAGAGTTTTGAAAGAGAAAAAAAAGCTTAGTAGATATTTAATTTTTGTTGTTTGGGTTTAAATACTTTTTATATTTAGTAGTAAATGATTTTGAATTTTAAAAAGTATTCTATCCTTATTCAATTCTAAATTTATGATGTAATGGTCAAAATTTTTTAATTATTTTAAAAGAAATTTTAATCCCAAAACTCTTATATTTATCTTGATGTGAGGTGAGTGTTTGTGAACCCAAAAGCTCTACTACTAAATTTATAGTTATCTAGATGTTGTGCAAATGTTTAAGGTGACAATTATATTGAGTTAGAGAGAGTATAAATTTTAATAAAATGTGTACAAGAGACAGGTATTCAATATAATTAGAACCTGTCTCTTATACACATCTAGATGTGTATAAGAGACAGGAACAACCAAATGAAAGTTTTGAAGGGCAGTTTTTATAAAAAGATGATGAATTGATTATTGGGAAATATTAGTTATTGAATTTAGAATTTTTTTAAGTTTAGAAAGATAAATTTGAAATTTCAACTAAACAAATTATCTATTTTAAATAATGTGATATTTTTATTAAGATATCTCAAAATAAAAAATATAACAAATATATAAGTGAAATGGAGGAAGTATATAAAAAAGGCAAATGGTACTAGTGTGAATTTGCATACTCAAATATTCTTCGAAATTTATTGACTAAGTTAGTACCTGCAATAACATAATAGGCCAAATAATAGTTGATATTATGCCTACTACGACTAGCTTATTTATATTCAATTCAAACTGAGTCAGTAGTTTTACTCATCAAAGGTTGGGTGACTCAAAAAAAAAACAAAAATGATCATCAACCGTTTGTCCTTTATTTTTGGATTTTTATAAAATCTCTTGCTCTAATATACATCATATATGTCTGCAAGGGATTGTCAATGTATATGACTTAATTCAACTACCCAGAGGTCATTAAAAAGGTTCAATTAACGTACATGATTTTGTCATGGATGTCTCCTTTGACCAAGACCCCAAAAAAAAAAAATGTAAAATAACTTTAACAATTTTTTTTGTACTTTTCATGAAACTTAATACCAAATATAATAAGAACATACTTGCTCCTTTTGTTAATGATTTTTTTATTATTTTTTAAATAATACTTTATAATAATTTTATATACGTATTTCTATCTTACATATATATTATTAAAAAATTATTTCAAAACACTTAAAATAATATTTCTATAATAATAATTGTCATGAACCAGAATGGATATTATGGCTCAAAGCCTCAAACACCAAGTCCCCTTAACCACCAGATACATCCTCCTTTTCAATACATAGTGTTTTCTTTTTAACTATAACATCCCAAATTCCAAATCAATCATCTGTATGTATACGGGCCCTAAGACAAGAAGAAAAATCAGTCTCCCAATCGTAGAAGTTTCTCACAATATAAGATGTGCGAAAAATACTGTTTCGCTCTGTTGGGTAGAGCTTCTCATAGAAATAGCGCTGGTCCCATTTGGTCAAGTTGTTTGCAAATTGAACAAGCCAACAATGGAAGTCTCATTTTGTAATCTTTTTTTTCTTCCATTGAGAATTATCAAACTTATTTGATTGTAAGTAGGAAAACTAGAAAAAATAATCTAAAGTCAACACGACTCGTTTACAACCTTAAACCAATGGTAACTAGGAAAACTAGGAAAAATAATCTAAAATCAACTCGTTTACAACCTTAAACCAAAGCAATATGTGCTGAGATGCTAAGTATAACAACATCACAAGAAACTGGTTTGTTATTCTGCCCCATTAATTTTGGGAATAACTGACAGTTTGATTTTTTCTTGTCCCGATGATTTCGAGGATTTAATATGATAGAAGTGCAAGTCTTCATCACAGGCAATCATAATCCAATCACCATCTTCATCCTCATACTCGATTGTGAAACCCTCAACTTGTAACTTGAACCTTTTATAAGAGACAGTGGCTCAAGTGTTCAATCCCGGAGTTGCATGACAGGGGAAACACTACAGGCATCTCTACATATGGTGCCTTGATAATCATTGAGATGCCGCAATTATCGCCATTCTCGTGGCCTAGAGCCATACTTTTGCCCTTTGCTGCACTTGTTTGGATTAATAGGAGCTGCTGCCTCGTCTTTCTCCAATGACGCATTGATACTTGGATTTCCTGGCATAGATTCTTGGATAATAGGAGCCGTACTTAGAGGAAATTTGCTCCTAGGATACATTGAATGCTTGAATACCTCTCCTGATTCTTGGATAATAGGAGCTGCAGCCTCGTCTTTCTCCAATGATGCATTGATACTTGGATTTCCTCCCTCTGATTCTTGGATAATAGGAGCTGCAGCCTCTTTTTCCAATGACGCATCGATTGATGGATTTCCTCCCCTAGATTCTTGGATAACTTCTTCAACAAGCTCGCAACCTCCAGCTTGGAGCCCTGGATGGCTTGAGGCGATGTGATGATCAACCTTCTTTCTCTTGTGTGATGGCCACCTTGCTATATTAAGGTCCCTACATATACGCTTTAGAGTTGATCGGCTAACTGCAAAGAAAGTGTGGGAAAAAAATTATATATATATATTTAACCTAGAGCAATGATGATTCTATGGAAGAGAACAAAATGAAAAGAGCGACTAGGTAGAAGAAGCCAGGAAAAAAATATATATAGAGAGAGAGACAGTTAATTAATTAAGGTATTCTTTGAACAAACTCACCTTCAAGACTTTGAGCAGCATCTTCAAGATGCTGTAAAAATGCAGTTTGAGAACATCTAAAGTTTCATTCGCTTAGTAATACTAAAGCACCTCCATAAAATAAACAATGTGGTAGTACTAACTTTTATTTTGACTATTATTAATAGTAGTACTACTGGAATGTTGTTTTTTCTGACATTTGCTGTAGTTTTATCATTTGCAACATTAATTCCATGATGCCTGTTCAAATCCCCACCGCTTCGACATATATTGAAGAACGTGAATTTATCATCAACAACATCATCATCATCATCATCCGAGGAGGAAGACACTAATTCGACAGAGAATTCCTGATCCCATTGTTGTAGCCCCAAAGAAACATCATGCCTTGAAAATTCGTTAATAATTGTGGACAATAACAATACTTCAGGAAAGGAAGTAGATCCCTATCACTGGAGTATTTTTCTAGTCTGTCTGGCAAAAAGATTTCTAATACTAAAGCATCAAGTGAGGGATGAAGGAAATGCAAGGGAATTGCAAAACAAGCAGTCAATTCGGCTTCGCTTGTAAAATGTACAATAGGGTAATCAGATATGCTGAATTGACTTGTATCTCTGCAAAAACATGGCTTCTTAACTGAATACGCTGTTCCAGCCAGACCTTTCCCCTCTTGTATAGAAAAACCTCCATAATTGTGGATGCTATCCATATTAATAGCTAAATTCTCATTATCGCTGTCATAATCTTGTGCCTCGCAAAACAAGTTAGTAGTTTTAAATGCATGATCATCACACATGCATGAAACCCAGGCCTGAACAAGAGGTAGTTGGTGCACTTCCCTCACAATCTTTAACAACTCTTTTATGTCAACTCTTGAAGAAAGTACATCTTTACGGATCTGCAATAAAGATAGTTCATTGTTTGTTGGAAAGCAAATTAATTACAAATTAAATTGTAGGAATTCCAACTGCTAGCTATTTTGATATTAGGCTTTATTGCGGCCTTTATTACTTACTTTGTTGCATTCATGGAGATGTGGAAGTTGAGATCTGAGATGTGCACTCTGCAAGAAAACCAAATTACATGGATGGCAAACAGAAGCAAGACATCTACGTATCCAAATACACATTGGAACAAAGGAATTAATGCAGAACACAAATGCAATTAGTCGAGATTTAAGGAGGAGTGGGGCATTGAAGAAACCTCAAGTGTCTCAAGGAAAGAAACAGCAGAGATGTCTTCAAACTGAAAGAATAGGCTACGGACTGATACGATCTCAAGCACTCCAAGACAGTGATGTCCCCCAGTGGATTCGAAGAGTGGCAAAGCCAAGTAAGTCTCAATACCGCATTCATTTATGGCATAATTCCGCAGCTGCGGAAATTCTTCGGGATTGTAATGCCCAATGTTTGGAGAAAGTAGGGAATCCCTGTTTGAACACCCTATCTGGAGGACCAAACTGAAGAAGCTGTTGCTGTTGTTGACTACTAGTACTACTACTGCCGCCTCCTCCTGATTCCGTATTGCCGCCATGATCGGTAACATCATACATAACACCAAGGCAGCGCTTCCTATACCGACAGAGTCCTTTATGAAACAAGTAATTATGAGCATGTGGTTGTTCTGGTGGGCTTTCCTCTTCTTCATCACTATTAATACTGTAAGAAAGCCCAAAAGGTTGAGCAGATGTTGTAAGGAGCATGCGGCCTCTGATTTTTGTGGGAGCCCATAACTGTATTAAGCATTCGCTGTATTTAGGAAGAGACAGGGATCTAAGTACGGAAATGATTTTGTGTTGAAGCGTCTCCTTGTTAGGTTCATGAGTTGGGGTGGTCCTCCCCCCCATGTAATTTGCTAAAACTGCATTTTCAGCACAACAGCAGCTCAATACTAGTACTAGAAGTGTTCACCACTACAATTACAAATGATATGTTATATATACTTTTGTACAGTAGTAGCAATTTATTTCTAAATACACTAGTGGTATTATTATAGGAAATTAAAAGAAGAAAAAGGAAAGGTACTGCTGCACAACAGATGAGACGACTAAAAATCTTGCCGTATTAGTAGTAGTAGTGGTAGGGAGTATTTTACTTACGAAGAGAATCAGATGGACATGCTGTAGCTGATGGTTCTGATTGTGATTGTGATTCATCTTCTTTCTGGTGCCAGAAAACTGTCGAACTCTTACCATTCACCCACCTTAAATTGGATACTTCATCCTTGGACTTATTAGTATAATAACTCAGGAATTCGTCAATTGAACAGTCATCATAAAAATCATCCCTATCGATTTCTTCAAGAATCGGAAGAACAGGGTCATCAGGCCAACCACCTCTATCATCCATTTTATGAAGCTCCATCAATTAATAAGGATGGATACTTTTGTACTATTACTACTACCATCCGTTTTCATCAACACTAAATGTATTAATAAAATATATAATTAGCTAAATAATAATATATAAAAAAGCGAATGATACTCTAGTGTGTTGGGAATGAATGGGATGATGTATAATGAAGGGAATAAAATGAACAAGGAGGGCTGTCTATATATAAAGAAGGTGGCAGTTCAATTCAACAAAGGTTCATATCATACGAATATAAAAAAGAGAGAGATGAGGTTCATTCACTTTTTTCAAAAGGTTCAATATAAACCAGAGACCTTTTTTTTTTTTTTTTTGATTGGGGATGTTCTCTTTTTTACCAAGTTGGTGTTTGAAGGAAAACTTGCCCTTTCATACTACCATAAACATTATTTTTTCAAATTTAACTACTAGTAGATAGGTATAATAATATCATAGGCTAATAATAGTGTAATATTATTCGTACTACCTTGTTGTTTACCAATTCAAATGGAGGTGCTTTAGTATTACTCATCAAACATTGGGTGACTCAAAAAAAACAAAAATTTAAGATTGTCATCAGCCTTTTGCCAGAGATTTTAAATACCTTTTAAATGTCTCTCTGCTGTAATAGCCAACTCCCAAAAGGGTTCAAATGTATGCAAGGGGTTCTCACCCAAAGGGCCAAAGTTTTATTAAAAAGGTTCAATCAATTGTGATGGACAAGAATGATCTTCATTTAGGGGTAAATAGAGAATTTTTCTCTATTTACCTCTCCAAACGAGTGGCACATCACTATTTTTTAAATTAAAAGTTAGTTTTTATCCACATTATTATTTTATTACTTTTAACACTAAAAAAACTATATAATTTCAATTAGTTTTTTTTAAACCCATCCTCCTACTATCTCTAGTGACTTGAACTCATGACCAATAAGTTATAAGAGAAGCGTCTTATCACCTCAATTGCACATATTTTATTTATATAACAAATTTAAGTTTAAATATAAAAAAAATAATACTTAAAAAATGTAATGTAGTTTTAATTTATGCTAATCCAATTTAATTATACTACTTGCTTTTTTACAATAAGTAAATTTTTATAAGAGATTGTCTGTAAGAAATTAATTATGTAATTTGTAAATTAAATACTATAAATCTTAATAAAATAATTTTATTAATTTTCTTAAATGGCAATCAGGTTTTAATTCAATAGTATGGATCCTTGTCATTGTAATGGGAACGTCTCGTTTCACCAAAGCCCAAAAAAAATCTATTACAATTTCTTTATACTTTCCACGAAACTTAATACCAAGATTATACATATGAGATAAAAAATTAATCGAAAAATGTTTTTTCTATTATTCTCTAAATAATATTTTATAATCATTTCATACACATTTCCAATTACTTTTTATTTTATATATTTCATATATTTTCCAATAAAAGTTATTGTAGTACTTTTCAAATAATATTTCAAGAAGATACAACCTCCTCTCCAATACATGGTGTTTCCTTTTTAACCATGATATCCCAAATTTCCAAATCAGTCATATGTAAGAAAAGATCATTCTCCTAATTGGAAAAGTTTCTCATAAATCTAAGAGGGGCTGTAGTCACAGAGATATACACCTGGATTTATAAAAGCATCCTAACAATGCAAAGAATGGTTCTATGAGCCTTACCTATATACTTAACCAGAGCTCTCACAAGAACTCCCAAGGATGGGCATTATGTCATGAACCAGAAGTCTGATCAAATTGCCACAAGATGAACTGGAAATATCAACACACTCCAGTAGGTCTGCGTTGAAAGCTATAAGAACCCACTCGCGATCACCGTCCAGATATTTGATTTCAAAACTTCCTAGCTCTAATGCCCACCCTTTGGCTCTTTCCAGTGAGAGCTTGTCAATACAAGAATCTAAATCTGAGTCAGTAGTTACTAAAAAAAAAAATCATTCAAACCGGACCGGACTTGCCTGTTCGACCGGTCGGATCGCGAACAGGAAGAACCACCGGTCCGGTCCAACTACATATCCGGTCTGTCCAAAAAATCGGACAGAACCGGTAAAAAATCAAAAATCGGTAAAAATCGAGAATGGGTAAAAAATCAGTTTTTTAAATTTTAGAATGAAAAATGATTTAAATAAAGAAAAAAATTAAAAAATCGTGAAAATAAACTCCAAAATAGCAATACATTGAACACACCAAAAACTAAACTATTAAATTATTATTTTTTCCATCTTTTTTATACTTATTTTTGTATAAATTTAAATTTTCTTATTAGAAATTTGATTAGTAATTTTGTGTATTAGGACTATAATTATCTAAGAAATAGTGGTTCACTTATAAAATTAGATTTTAATTTGAAGTAAATACAATTTAAAATGAACCTTTTAATGACCTCTGGGTAGTTGAATTAAATTTAATTAGTGAAGCCAACTTGGTCAGATTGAGCAATGGCCGAAAGCAATGATTCAACATTCCGATTCCCTTCAAATACATTGCTTAATTCAACTACCCAGACACACTAGAAGGTTCAATTAACGTACATGATTTTGTCATGGGATGTCTCGTTTGACCAAGATGTGTATCCCCCAAAAATTAAAATAACTCCAACAATTTTTTTGCCTCTTAAATTCAACACCTGGATCACCCGGTACAAAAGCAAATAAGCAATTCATTTCTAAATGTTAACCTTATAGCTGTCTCTTATTTTATAATAATTTTATATACCTATTTCTATCTTACATTTATATTATCAAAAATTGTTTCAATATTTTTAAAATCCAAAAACAGTCTCCCCAGGAACAATTCTTGGAGCAATATTAGGTTTATGCCTCAAAGCCTCACCTAGATCCCCTAGACCACCATAAGATACAGGATGTTTCCAATACATAGTGTTTTCTTTTTAACTATAATATCCCAAATTTCTTAATCAGTCATCTGAATGTATACAGGCACTAAGAACAAGAAGAAATATCAGTCTCCATAAATCGGAGAAGTTTCTTATAATATAAGAGAAAATTTTTAAAAGACAGTACAATGAATGTGATTATATTTTTTGTCAAAAATGGCCTCACATATGAGTCCCGTACCTCAGGCCCACTTTTTGTCTCACACAGATTGGGTCAACTTAAGTCCTTCCCCCTTTGTTTTAGGTCGTGTACTTATTATAATGGGCCTAAAAAATTCAAGCGAATAAGGATGAACATAATGGTTCTAAAAATCTACTAAAATTCTCTTAGTTTAGTGCATTTAAAAACTTAACTAAAATTCTTAATTTATAAAAATTGAATATGTGCAATTCTTTAAGACGCTTCTCTTATAACCTGTCTCTTATAAACATATAAGACATACTCAATAGGTAGTATAATAGGGTGAATGATTTATTTATTTACCAATTCAAAAGTACTCATCAAAGATTGGGTGACTCAAAAAAATAAAATAAAATAAAATAAAAATAAAAAAGAGTTGGTCATTGGCCTTTTGTCCTTTATTTTTGGAGGGCTCTTCTATAAAATCTATCTGCTCTAATATACATAGTATATGTATGCAAGGGGGTTCTCAATGTATACGACTTAGTTCAACCAACCAGACACATAAAAAGGTTGTGTATAACGTACCATGTGACTTTGTAACGGGGTGTCTCCTTTGACCAACACCCAAAAATAAAAAAAAACTCCGACAATTTCTTTGTACTTTCCGCGAAATTTAATACTATCAAATATAATAGAAAGGAAAATATTATCATAAATTTGGTTTAGAATTTTATCTATAAATTTTGCGGTTAAAATTAAATTTTATAAAATTTTATTTTTATCAACTGATATCATAAATTTTATAACATTTAATCTATATCGCAGGATCTACAAGTAGAGGCCATAGATTAGATCTACATAAATATTTCCCTAATAAAAAACACTTACTTCTTTTGAATGATTTTTTTTTTTAGTATTTTTTAAATAATATCATGTAATAATTTTATATACGTTTTTCAATTAAGTTTCGTATCTTATATGTAAGTGTCAAATTTAGATTCTAGTTTTGGGCTTCAAATAATGGAGAATAATAAGAATTGTCATGAACCATTTTGGGCATCCTACCTCAAACACCAACTCCCCCTAAACCACCAGATACATCCCTTCCAATATATGTGTTTCCTTTTTAAGTATAACATCCCAAATTTCCAAGTCAATCATCTGTATTTATACAGGTTATAAGAACAAGGAGAAAAGATCATCCCCCTAATCAGAAAAGTTTCTCATAAATGTATGAGGGGCTAGCCACAAAGAGATATACACTTACACCTCAAAAGCATCCTAACAATGCAAAGAATGGTTCTATGAGCTTTACCTATATACTTACATATTATTTTTCTGCATTAACGGGAGCTCTCACTGGAACTCCCGCGAATGGGCATTATGTCATGAACCAGAAGTCTGATCAAATTGCTACCTAATGAACTGGAAATATCACATTGCTACCTAATGATGTAGATATTTATTTTAACATTGTTATCTTTCAAATATAAGAAATTGTAGATAAATTATATTCCTTTTTATTTCATTTCTAATGATTCCGTATAATATATTTTTATTTCGTAATAATAATATATTTTTTATCACATTTTTCTTAATAAAATTATATATTATTTTTCTTCATTTCTAAAACTAAATACTAATAGAACAAACTTTTACAATACTTTCTTTTCAAATTTGTTTTCAGGATCTAAACATATTGAACATAAAATAAGTAAGTAGATTTCTTTTATTTATATAAATAATTGTATTTTTACACATTTTATACTTAACAAAAAAATTTGTAAAAAAAAATAAAAAATTTTGCTTGTGTTTTGATGTTGTACAGAAAAAAGAAAAGAAAAGAAAAATGTACTTATTTAGTTATAAGATATTCTTCTTGCAAGAGATTATTAATTGTAAAATGAAATTATATTTTATATAAGATATTAATTTTAAAAAATTACTTAGTAATTTATATTTAACATGCTTAGTTCATGCAAAATGAAAATGAACAAAAAATTTTAGTTGTAAAAAACTCCTTTGTGTATTTGGTTTTATAAATGAACAAATGATGTATAAGTTGATTAAAAAAATTTGACAATTTATAAAATTCTCTTATAGTCTTGAAATAAAATAAATAAATAAATAAGAATGTGTGCAATCATTAGAAATTAATTAAAAGTAGAACAACTTTGAACACAAATTGTTAGAGGACATTTTTGTCAAAACGAATATCCACATCATTTTTTCATAATTATTTATATGATAGAATATTTTAAGAGGGGGCAAAGTATAAATTATTTGATTTCAAAGGGTAAAGTGCAACTACAGTGTAGGTTCAAGGGAATAACATGTACTATTAACCCTTACTTTTATATAGTGAGAATAGTAACATACTATCATTATAAGACGATTGATTACAAGTAATATGTATAAGAGATTTGTTCATGATTCTGCATTGTAATTTATCTTTTATTTTGTCTCACATTAATTTAACCAAACTCAGTACTAGTAGTATAATAGGATTGGTGGTGATTGGTACTTGGTAGTTTACTACTAGTACCACGGGCGGATTAAAGATTCTAGAAATTGTAAATTTTACGTTTAAAAATTCTGAATATTTAATATATCTTTATAAAATTTATATTTTATTTTTTAAATTTTTTAAAAAAATATAAATTTATTTTAATAAATATATAATTATTAAATCTTATCCCCTCAAAATATAACACATGTATTTGGCCCTGACTAGTACTATTACTTATTAATAAAGACTGGGTGAGTCAACCAAATAAACAAATAAAGCCTTAGTGAATTATTGCATTTGCATATTATGATCGTACAATGAAACTTCTATTCTCACTTAGAAATTGATCTTACAGGTCACATTGCAAGTTAGAAACCAAAATTCTACCACTACCATCCTCGAGCTTTTATTTCCTATTACCAGACCACAAACCAAAACTCTGATGGGAGTGAAACTCACACCGCCGAAAAGAATTGGATAAAAAGATAAATTCAAGTGATAGCCCAGTTCTAGGGTCATGAGTTTATGCTCAAGTAGTGTGACATATAGAGAAATATCCATCCAGTATTAAGGAGGTGTTTGGTTTATGGGTATGAGAGGGGAATAGGAATCAAAGTTAATGATACACATAAATGGTATTTGGTTGAACACTATGGGAATCATTCTATAGGAATAAAAGATTAAAAAAAAAAAAATTTATGATATCAGTTGATATGGGTTTGAGTTGAGTAACTTATTAACCTAATGAAACACATTCCTATGTTAAACCAAACAAGTAAGGGGGAATGATATTAACCCATACCAATAGTGGAATTTATGATTAGATTTCGATTTCGAATGTGAACCAAACACCTCCTATCCTAAGACTGTACATGACTCGGTTCTGGACATCTTCTTGTTGTCCGTCTATTTTCCAGCTTATACAATAAAAGGTAAATTGAGAAAACAGGCAACACTACATGCCTTTAGTCAACAAAATTGGGAGATTTTTTCTTGCATTTATTGAAGCCTTTGTTTGCTTGTATAGTAGTAGGCATACGGATGGCTAGTTGCAAAATTTTTAAGTGATTTCCAGCACCAAATTTTGACAGTTTGATGCTAAGAATTTCTCTTCAGATTCAAGCATGAAACACACCAAATCTTCACGTGTGGATTGAGCATTAAATGGACAGGGAAGTTCATTATCCATTGTCGGGAAACTTGCGAGTATAAATAAGGGTCCTTTGTTTTAATTTTCAGTCATCCAAGTCCAAGTCTAAGTTTGAGAGTTCAATAATCTAACTCTAAGTTATTTGTTTAGGGTGCTTAGTCGAGTGTTTAATTCTTAGTATTTAGTAGAATTTCAGTGTTAACTCATAAAGAGTTATATTGTTTGTAAGTCACTACTTTAATATTAATTAAACATTTGTATTAATCACTACTCTAATATTAATTAGTATATTTGTATTAAAGTAGAAAGTTGTGTTATCAATTTGATGATTTTCTCTATTTAAAAATTTATTTTGAATCCAATATCCAATAAGGTAATAGGTAAATAATTAATACTACCAAATTATCTGCAAAATATCACATTGATGTACAACTTTCTCAAGGCAGAGACATTCTACTTGCACATAAAATGGTACAACAATAAATTTGTTCATTTTAATTATCATGATTCAACATGATATGTCTATCTAATACGCGGTCTTTCCCTTCTACCATAACATTCAAATTTCCAAATCAGTCACATGTATTTATCTCTCTATCTATATCTATCTATCTATACTATTATCTATATGCGAGTTGTTTATTCCAATTTTTATTTCTTTCCTCAAAGTATTTCTCCCATTTTTTCTAATAACTAAAATACCCACCCTTAATAAATTATAATTCTCAATCTCGATAGAAAAACATAACCTATGTTTTTCATTTTCCCCCTTCTTGTGATACCTAAAATACCCACCCATAATAAAATATAAATTGTGATAGGAAAACGTAATAAAATTACTCCTCATCTATTCAATTACCTATTTTTAGTAATACTACCACCTATTTTTTGTCACACATAATATACTCTTAATTAAATAGTTTCAAACCTAATAAGTCCTTAATATTTATTCTATTTAGTTACGTATTTTTAAAAATACTACCACCTATTTAGATTTATATAAACGTTTAAATAAATGTATAATAAGATGGTAGAGATCTTTATTTGTAAAAAGAAATTACTTTTGAACAAAAATAAAATAAAGTAACCTTATAACTATTATGTTTCTTCCTTGAGTTTTTTACAAAATTTTTGCATAAATACATAATAAAAAGATAAAAAATTTTAAGAGTAAAAAATCATTTATACTTTAGTAATAATAATAAAAAAAAAACATATTATTTAAAATAGTTTTATATGTTCATATTATTTCTTTTTTTATTCCTAATAAAAAATTGTACGATCAAACATGGAAAAAAAAGATCAACCCATGATACGATGCATGCTCACAATATTGTATTACAATCATAGAACAAATAAATTGGAAAGTCTTATCTAAATAACATAATTTATAGGTATTTAATAGTACTATTAAATACTCTAAATAATTACGAATCTGATTGAGTTTCCATGTCAACTTAGGAAATTACAATGCAAGTTTTACACTATCTAATAAAATAACTCGGATGTATATTAAATATCTGAGTAATTGATTCAAGAATATATCACAAAAATTACGCAAAAAATAAAAATATAAAATTCATACATCTTTATTAGCTTTACATTTTGTTTATGTATTTAATAAATAAAAATTTTAATTTTATAGTAAAATATTATATTAAAATACAATTTTGGAGCAAACCACAGCCATTTAGGATAAATAAAAGAGTTCAGAACGTCCAAAAAAGAAAAGAGTTCAGAAAGTCAATAGAATTTTGAAGTGAATATGTGTGTTATTTTAAGTTTAAAAAATATGAAAAAATTCTAATATATTCCCCGTAACGGAATAAAAAAAACTAATATATTATGTACATGCATACATATTTTACACATGTTAAAATTAATTCGATAGAAATTATATAAAATTGCATGTTATTTTTATGTCTATCATACTTTTATTCTCCCTCATGAAAATATCATTTGATATTAAATAATATAAAGGATTCTTTCTTTTAATTCTGTTTATTTCAGAGTAAGATAAAAAAAATAATTTCTAATTTTTTATTTTTCGATAATTATCTTAAAATGTTGCTGGATTCCTATCCATAATATAGAAGGCTATATAGAGAGGCTTATCTAGAACAGGAAATGTCATGATGCCTACAATAGTTTGAAAAGTACACTTTGAATGTTCGGACTATACCTTCACCTTCGGGCTCCATTTTTCATATCTTTTACTAATAGCTATTATGGTCTTCAAAATGGATACATTTTAAATTAATATCTTTTTACATCAAATTCCAATAACAACACAATTTCTAAGTATTAAAAAGATTATTTAAGAATATCTTGGACACTCTTTGTAACATGGGTTGAACATTTTTTTTACCTTATCAATAGCTACTTTAAACCAATGTTCTACAAAATGGTGTTAAAAAGATAAAGATTTGTAAGACGCTTTCTCTATATTTTTCTAAAAATAATAATATTAAAGTGATACAAAATAAAAAAATATTTTTATCTCAATTAAAGATTATAAATTTTTTATATAAATGATAAATTTTTTATTGGTATGATTATTAATTTTGTGATTTTAAGTTGGAACAAAAATTTGATATTAAAAGAGTTTTTATTGAATTCAAGCCAAATAATTCAAACATAATGCATAAAACTTGTCAGCAGCATTTCCTATTCTCTATTTCTTTTTTTCTTTTTTGGTTAAAAGTTAGTAAATTTGAATATTTTTGGCAAGGGTAAGCTTAATTCCATGAGGAAAAGGAAAAGAAACTATTAGCACTAATAAATTTGAAAGTCCAACAATTTAACTTATCTATTACAATGAACAACTAATTAATTATTATATATCGATTGATAAAATTTTAATTTCATAGTAAAATATTACATTAAAATACAATTTTGGAGTTAGCCACAGCCATTTATAATAAATAAAAGAGTTCAAAATGTCCAAAAAAGAAAAAGAGTTCAGAACGTGAATAGAGTCTTGAAGTTAATATTATTATAAGTTTAAAAAAAATGAAAAAAATGCCAATATATACCTGGTAACAGAATATAAAAGCTAATATATTCTCTACATGCATATATATTTGACACAATATGTTAAAAAAGAGATTCTTATAGAAATTATACAAAAATTGCATGTTATACCAAAAAGCATTGTAGAAATTGCAATAATTTTGCAAAACATATGCGATCTGTCTCTTATAAAGATAAAGGATTTTTTCATTTACATTTTGTACATTTCAGAGCATGATAAAAGAACAATTTCTAATTTTTCATCTTTTGATAATTATCTTAATATATTGTCGGATTCCTATTCATAATATGGAGAATATATTGGTTTAATCTATTTTGATTTTTATACATATAAGACATAATTTTTGTTTGATATATTTGTTCTTTACATTTTAGTTGCATTCATTTTCTCTTATTATTTTTTGAAATTTAAATAATTGCTTTTATAATTATTAATAGGAATCCGACAATATATTAAGATAATTATCAAAAGATGAAAAATTTAAAAATACTACATCTATAAAATGATATTTAATCGATACTTAATGGTGATTTTTCTTTTTGTTTCTCCTCTTTTTTGTGATGCCTAAAATGTGCACCTTTAGTGAAATCTAATTTTTAATAGGAAGACATAACCGAATTGTTCATATTCTATTCTAACTATCTATTTTTAAGAATATACACCATTGTTTTTGTCATACAATTCTATCCGAGGTAATCTACTATTTTTCTTTTACAATTTGTCATGAGTAATATATCCTTAATTAAATAGTTTCATGCTTAACATATCCTTAATGAAGTAGAATTGACCTATCTAAAATACTCCCATTTTAATCTAATAAAACTATCTACTTTTCATAATACTACTATATATTTATTATATATGTATATTTAAAACTACTGTAACAAAATTCCTTAGATTTATATGAAATTTTGGCATAAATGTATAATAAGATGGTATAAATTTTATTTGTATAAAATGATTTATATTTGAGTAAAAATAAAATAAGTAGTATTTATAACTATTATGTCTATTCAAATTATTTATTCCTTAAGTTATAAAAAAATAATAATAATAATTGGTATACAAATACATAATAAGAAGATAGAAATTTTCAAGAGTAGAAAAATTATTTATATTCGAGCAAAAAGTAAAATAAAAATATTATTTTATAACTGTTATATATTCAAATTATTTCCTTTTTTTTTTTATCACTAACAAAAACAAACTTTCATAATTATCTATCTTACGCACGCACACATGCACACACGTGCATATGTGTATATATACACAGTAGTAATATGAGAATGATACAAAGACATTGCTAATATATCTAATTACAAAGCTTCTTTCTTATTGGTAGTGGAGTGAAGGGAGTGGACTCTATATGCCTCTACATCCTCCATTAATTTATCTTTTATTGGTTGTCAAAAGACCCTCCAACATTTATAGTAAATATAAAAGTTGATTGCATGAGGGATTCTTTTTGGTAATTGAAAACATATAGCAACAAAACAAATACTCTTCCCTTTCCCTCACTCACATATTAGAATTCAATCGCTAATTTGAAATAAAATTGGAATAATGTAGCTCTAGATGTCTGCCATGATGATGATGACAACTTTTCGAATATCATTCTCCTGATCAATGAGTTAATTTAGTTATCAATTCGTATTTCTAACCATTTCAGCCCTGAAATCTTATACACATCTAGATGTCTATCATTACCAGCGTAATTTCAATTCCCGTACAATCTCAATTACTGTTTTGTTTTCATGGGGTAAAAGGAACAAAGAGGGACTAGATCAATAAGGAATATAGGAGATATGAAGGAGAGCGAGCTTATGCAATTGTAAAGTTGTAGAAATTGAGATTGCTAGGAGTGGTGAGTAGATGAGAATAGAACAGTAGTAATTAGTAGGCCATAGCGGGAAAAAAATAGTAGATTGTGGTAGTTTAATTGGAAACTTTTTACTATTGTGGTATGTTTTGTCCAAAACAACAAATTTGCTCTGGCAATAACGCCACCCATACACTAATTGTGAATATCATGTGATTTTTAAACACAAATATTTAGAGGTTAAATACCTGAAATTCATGAAATTTGTTTCATTAATTTCTATTATTGAGGCATATCCCAAAGATAAGATATCAAAATGATATTTTTCTTCCTAATACAAAAAAATGAATTTCAAAAATATGTCTTTAATACTATATATATATATACACACATACACATATATATTATCTATATATTATATATATGCGAGTTGTTTCTCCCCTCAAACTGTTTCTCCCTTTTTTTTGTGTCCGCATGACTAAAATACCCGCCCTTAATGAAATACAATTACCAATTCCTAATAGAAAACATCTATAAGTGTTTCTTCCTTTTTTTTTTATAATGTCTAAAATACTCGCCTTTAATGAAATATAATTTCCAATACCTAATAGGAAAACATATTTAAGTGTTTCTCTAGATTTGTATAAGAGACTAAAATACTCACCCTTAATGAAATATAATTTCCAATTCCCAATAGGAAAACATAATTAAATTACTCATTATTTCTTCTACCTATTTTTTAGGATACAACCACCTATATTGGCATAAATACATAGTAAGATGGAAGATTTTTATTTGTATAACAATATTTATTATAATTAAAATTTCAAAAAAATAAAAAAAAATGAATCATATAATTTCTAACTCCCAATAAAAAATATAATTAATTAAATTATTCATAATCTATTCCACCTATTACGTAGGATAAAACTATCTATTTCAACATAAATACATAATAACATGGAAGACTTTTGTTTGTATAATAAATATTTATTATAATTAAAATTTCAAAAAATAAAAAATGAATTTAATTAAAATGTAATGACTAAATTAATCAAACAAAAATTATGTCTTATGTATAAGAAATTAAACAGAATAAACTAATATATTCTCCATATTATGGATAGGTATAATATAGCATGTTAAATTCATTATAAATGATAAAATAAGAAAAATTCTTTTGTCTTGTTAAAAATATGAGCATATAGTATAATAAACAGTTATAATAACTCCTCCCCTCAAACTATTTCTCCCTTCAATGTGTTTCTCTCCTTTTTCCGATAACTAAAATATCCGCCTTTAATGAAATACAATTACTAATTCCAAATAGAAAACATATATAAGTTATTTTTTCCTTTTTTTTTTTTTTGTAATGTCTAAAATACTCACCTTTAATGAAATATAATTTCCAATACCTAATACAAAAACATATTTAAGTGTTTCTCTACTTTTTTTGTAATGCCTAAAATACCCGCTCTTAATGAAATAAAGGTAATTTCCAATTCCCAATAGGAAAATATAATTAAATTACTCATTATTTATTCTACCTGTTTTTTAGGATACAACCACCTATTTTGGCATAAATACATAATAAGATGGAAGATTTTTATTTGTATAAAAATATTTATTATAATTAAAATTTGAAAAAATAAAAAAATTAATCATATAATTTCTAATTCCCAAGAAGAAAACATAATTAATTAAATAACTCATAATCTATTCTACCTATTGCTTAGGATACAACCATTTATTTTGACATAAATACATAATGACTTGGAAGACTTTTATTTGTATAAAAATATTTATTATAATTAAAATATCAAAAAATAAAAATGAATCTAATTAAAATGTAATGACTAAATTAATCAAACAAAAATTATGTCTTAAGTATAAGAAATTAAATAGATTAAACTAATATATTCTCCATATTATTGATAGGTATAATATAGCATATTAAATTCATTACAAAAAATTGAAATAATAATTTGTTCTTTTGTTATTCTCTTGCTTTAAAATGTATCGAATGTTTATGAAAACATCCTTTATCTTATTCCAAAATACATGAAATGCTAATCAAATACATTGTTTATTCCTTAACTTATTACGAAATTTTGGCATAAATACATAATAAGAATGTATATAATTCTAAGAGTAGAAAAATTATTTATATTTCAGCAAAGTTTAAAATAAAAAATATTATATTTTGTAACTGTTATATATTTTCAAATTGTTTCTATTTTTTATTCATAATAAAAATAATCTTTTATAACTATTATAACTATTAAAAATTCACTATAATTATTTTCTTTTCTCTAATTGTTCATTCAAGTATGCTCGGAAAATTTAATTAGATCCTTTCCCCTGTGTGCTTTATATATAAGATTAATAACAAAGAACCTCTTTTTTAGTAATCATATAATAAAGCAAAGTCTTAGCCTGTCTCTTATACACATCTAGATGTGTATTATGAAAATGTTAATTAATCCTGTTTCTTATACACATCTAGATGTGTATTTTAAAGACAGCTACTACTTTTAGACAGGTGTAATTCTTTGTCACCTAGCTTAATTTTATTATTATTTTGCTAGCCTTTTTGGTCGGGATTAGTTGAAGAATATGACAAATTTGGCCGATATCATTTTTTAAGCACAAAATTCTTTAACTGACAGTCAACTATAATAGTTTCACGACTTTTGATTATAATGCCTTTTTAACTTGAACTTTTAGTTAATATGAGAGATATATTCATGGGTATAAGAATTAAGAAAATTATTCCAATTTTATTTCAAATTAGCGATTGAATTCAAATATTTAAGTGCTAAATATTATACACATCTAGATGTGTATATAGAGACAGTATAATACAGACTTAAAAGAAATAAGTATTATGATTAGATTTATTTTTTCTGTCCTATATGAAGAAAAGAAAATTAACCAAGCAATGAAAGTAAAACTCAATGCAAAATAAAAAACTCACAATTTCAGGAACATTTAATCATTATAAAAGTATTTGTTAATCTTAAACATCTTTAATAGTATTTCTATTAATAAATCTTTATTTTTAATAACATCATTTAGTATACTATTAGTTTCGATGAACTATTGATGAGTTAGAAAATAAATTCAAACCATGATACAATGCATATAGCCAAAATCTTCTGAAATAATGATTGTAACTTTGCTTTAAATAGTTATAGGTATATAATAAGTTTAAATGTCAAATGCGGAAACTACAATACCGGTTGTTATAGTTATGCTATAACAATAAAGAAATATTGGTTTGGACTAGCTAGATATTGATAAGACACTAAAATATGTTAATATTAGACGATTGTATATAATTTACAGTATCTAGAATTGTTATTCCATCTACAATCTTATAAATCTTCCATCTTAAATTGTAGGAATGACAATATAGATGTGTATAAGAGACAGGGCTATATTTGACATATATTATGTTGTCTTAGACATACTATTAAATACTCTAAAATAATTGCAAATATAATCTAAATTTACATGTCGATTATACAATAGATTACAATATATTTCTTCACACATTTAACAAAATAATAAAGACGTAGATCAAATATCTTAGTATATAATAAAAGGAATTAATTGAAAAAGTACAAAAAATATAAAAATATATCCATACACTTTTATTGGATTTCATTTTGTTTATATATTTAATAAATGCAAATTTAATTTCATACTAAAATATAATATCAAAATATAATTTTAAAATTAATCACATTCGATACCATTCAGGATGAATGAAAAAGTTTAGAATATCAATATTATCATAAGGTTAAGAAACATGAAAAATATCAATATATCCTCTATCTGGATACATAATTAATTTACACAATATGTTAAAAAATTAATTATAATAGAAATTATAGAAATTACATATTATTTTGGATGTCTTTAGAATTAAATATTTTTCATTCGAGTTGCGTGCATTTAAAGTAATATAGAGGGTTTTTTCATTAATTTTCTTTACAAATTTCAGAGTAAGATAAAAGAACAAATTTTTATTTTCGCCTTTTGATTATGACCTTAATATACTACGTAATACCTATCCATATTATGCAGAACATATTAGTTTAATTTGTTGGTTTTCTTATACAGGAAACATAATTTTTGTTTGATATATTTGTTTTTTATATTTAGGTTTATTTTTCTTATTTTTTGAAATTTTATTTAATCATTTTTGTAATTATTACTATATATTATTTAATCTCCTGTAAATATTTTTATTATAAAAGAATTTTGACACACTTTATCTATTAAATGATGTTTGATATTGGATGGTGATTTTATCCTTTACAAATGATAAAGAATATATAGATATATTTCAAAAAAGTTTAATATTATGGAAAAAGTCTTTGTCTATAATTGATTAAGTTATTGGTGATGTTGCTATTAGAAATTATAACCCACGAATCTAAAAGAAAAATAAAAACTATTTTAGATCGGAGTTAACTACATTTTATGCCATAAAAAATGATCATAAAGAGCTTAGAACATCAATTAATTATTGAAGTGAATGTTATCATAACTCTAAAAGATAACATCACAATAAATTTTTTATATGTGTATATATTTTACATAATATGTTAGCAAAAAATTAATTGTGACACAAAATATATATAAAATCTCACTTAAAGTAATAACGTATAATTTTAGTTACATTTAGAACTACAATTTTATTAGCATTTTGTGTATTGTAGAGTAAGATTAAAGATTGTTTTATTTAACATTCATTGCATTTTATAGCAAGACAAAATAACAATTTATTATTTCAATTTTTTATAATGATTTAATAAATTATATAACACCTATTTATAATATGAAGAATATAGTAGTTGATCTGTACTAGTTATCCTATACATAAGGCATAATTTTTGTTTGATTTATATATTATTTACATTTTAATTAGATTCATTTTCTTTCTTATTTTTTGAAATTTTTATTAATTATTTTTGTAATTATTATCCATATGTCATCGATTATCACTATTAATATTTTTGCTACTGATAAAATTTCAAAATATTTCATCTATATAATGTTTGATACTTTATAATGATATTATATTTTTTTGGTAATGACAAAGAATATGCACATATATTTAAAAAGTTCAATACTATGAAAAATATCTTAATCTTTAATTGTTTAATTAATTGATGGTGACACTATATGAAAATTATAATCTAGGCACCTAGAAGAGAAACATAAAAAAAAAAAAAAAAATTGTCATACGTTGTTCTCAAAAAAGAGAAAATTTATTTAATTTATAAGAAAAAAATAAAATTTATATATAATTTTGTAACAAATAATATTGAAAAATAAAATAATAATAATAATTTGTAAGATAGATGACAGTAATTAATATGGAAAAGAGCAAATATATTTAAAAAAATAAAAAGTATATCAGAATAATAACTAAAAATAGTAGAAGTGTTCGCACGTATTTTTTTCTAGTTTATATATAAATGCGAGTTGTTTCTCCCCTTTGATTATACCATTACTCATGCTAATTGCTTTCAAAATATTTTTAAGTAATTCAAATCTTTTTTTCCTCAGCAATACTAATTCATCATTACATGAACCTCTGGACTCGAGCAGGGCCACCACCATGTGTCTCATCATGTGCAGAATTATCACACAATGGTGATTGCTGCTCCTTCATAAAATTAAGCTGCTCCTTCTCTTTACTTGTTAATGTAGTAGGATCCATGGTAGAACAAAGAGTGTGTGTGTGTTTGTGTGAAACCAGTAGAAATGTCACTTCATTTGTTTAATTGGTCATCGAATAAAGCAATACGTAATTTTGCAACGACAAACACAATCTTTCAACTTAGTGATTGCATTTGCACTAATTTTTGATCATCAACAGCTACCTTCCTAAATTTTAGTTACACCTCTAGCAACTTATTAATATTGCCTTCTTACTGGCTACTACTTTTTATTTGATCTTACCAATTGAAAGATGATAATGCATTAGTGCCAAATATATGTCTCCAAAATCTTGCTTCAATTGATCCGGGGGTTGTGATTCATGTTCATTTTTCCATCAAGATTTTATAAGGTTTCTAAATGCAAGCAAAAAGTGTATTTCAATGGCATATAGCACAACCAAACAAGATTTTGATGCTAAATCGATTACTTTTATATCCTTCACCATTTATAATTAGAGATGAGCCATATAAGAATATCACAAGGAATTTTCAATATATAACTACATGATACACAGTTGACAATACCCTCAAGGGACTCCACAGACTCTGACCAACAGAGTGACTCGGATGTGTATTGCCAATCTATTATTACCACTATAATACGTCAGAAATTCGTCAATTGAACATGTCTCATAAAAACGACCCCTATCAATTTCTTCATGAATCTGAAGATCAAGATCAGGCCAACCCCCATCATCATCCATTTTATGAGGCTCGATCAATGTAATAAGGATGGATACTTGTGCTATTATTACTGGCATCCATTTTCATCAATACTAAATAATAATAATTAAGTATATAACTAGTTAAATAATATATAAAAAGGCGAATGATAATAGTGTGTTTTGGGAATGAAAGGGATGTATAGTGAAGGGAAGAAAATTGACAAGGAGAGCACTTACCTTTTCTTAATTTTTGACCAAGTCCAACATCCAAAGGAAAAACTTGCTCCATTTCATACTTCTATACAGATTCTTTCTTCGAAATTTAATGACTAGGTAGGTACCTGCAATAACATAATAGGGCTAATAATAGTGTGATATTATGCATCTGGTCATCGGCCTTTTCCCCGTTATTTTTGAATTTTATATAAAATTTCTCTATTTTAAATCGTATATGTATATAAGTAAAAATTTATTGTTAATCATTCTTCATTATGGAGTAAATATTTCTATTCGTTGAATGATGAAAAAATTAATGAAATATTTATATTTTTCAATTATTTAAGCAATGATTATCATATCCACTCTTTATTATAGAGTAATTAGTTAAAATTTACTCGTATACAACAAGAAGTTCTCAATATATGAACGGTGCGTAATGGGGATGTCTCTTTGACCAATGTACACATGATTGTGTAATGCAAATTTCTCTTTGACCAAACAACACCCCAAAAAAAAAAAAAAAAAGAGACATCTTCGATAATTTCCTTATACTTCCCACGAAACTTAATACTATCAAATATAATAGAAAAAACACTTTACCAAATCATTCAAATCATCCTCCTTTCCTTTCCAACACGGCAACACATGGTATTTCCAACTTTTTGTCGTCCTTCGATTTTGACACAAAATATTTATGCATGCCCCAGTCACATTTCTCTCTTTTTCTTAAAAAACTAATTTGTGCGAATTATTTACAAAACATCACATGCTAAAAGGTGAATGCATCTAAAAATGGATTGCTTATTTGCTGTTATACAACATTAGCATGTTTACACTATTAATTGGTGTCTACTTAAAGTTGAATTAACAGAAAGTTTTGGTAGTTTTTGGGTGATTTATTCATCGAGTATTCTTGGGTTTGTGACATTGAGTTTGTTTCTCTATGTCAACACATTAGGTCAACTTGGATTGGATACTTCACCCTTGGACTTATTAGTATAATAAGTCAGGAATTCGTCATTTGAACATGTCCCTTTATAATCACCCCTATCGATTTCTTCAAGAATCAGAGGATCGGACAAAAGACCATCTTCATCAATCCTGGGAAGCTCAGGGATACTTTTACTACTGCTGGGATCCATTTTCGTAAATACTAATACTATTCAAAAAATACAAATAATTGAATAAAAATCAATAGTGGATTTATGAAGAGAAGGGAAATGGAAAAGGTGGATGTCTCTACATATAATAAAAGGAGTGTGCGCTTGCGTGTCTGAAACCAGTAAAGAGAGTTTATTTGCAAAGACTTGGAACCTTCATCTCTATTTGACGGAAAATTCTTGCATATAATCCTTGGTTTATGTTGCTCCATATCACTCATTTAAGTAATGTAGAGTGATGTAACATAACATGCACCAAGGAGTTCGTGTAAGAATTTCCCTCTAATTGAATAATTCTGGGTTATAAGTTTACCACATTGTAAGAGTATTTGAGTTTCGTGAAAAGTACAGAGATGGAAAATCACCCCAATTTAGTCCTTCAACTTTTTTTATTTTAGTCAAATTAATTTTGTAACTTTTTATTTTAACTGTATCAGTCCTTCAACTTAAATATTTTTGTCAATTAAATACTTTAAGTGATGTCACCCAAAAAATTAGATACATTCTCATCGTACATCCAACAAATATGACATTACCTCCAAGAAAGTGTTTTTTCATAATATTGAACTTTATAGATGTATTTGTATATTCTTTATTAATATTAAAAGATAAAATTACTCTCAAGTATCAAACATCATTTTATGGAGGAAATATGATAAAATTATTTTATTAGAAATTTTTTTTTACATGAAATCAGAAATAATATATGGTAATAAATATGCAATAATTAATTAAAACTTTCAAAAAATAAGAAAAACAAACCTAAGTTGCTATGTAAAGAATAAAACATCAAAGTAAACAGATTAAACAAACCTATTTGCTATAATATGATAGGTAACACATAGTATATTAAAATCATTATCAAAAGAAGGAAACAAAAAAAGTTGCTTTTTATCTTACTCTAAAATGTATAGAACATTAATGAAAAAAAATTCTTTATCTTTACTCTAAGATGCCAAATAACACATAATTCTTATTTAATTTCTATCGCAATTAAATTTTTAATATATTATATAATCATGTATCAAAATAGATAATATATTGATATTTTTTCACGTTTCTTAACCTTATGATAATATTCATTTCAGGACTGTATTGACGTTCAAAATTCTTTCCTTCATCCTAAATGGTATCAAACGTAGTTAACTCCAAAATTTTGTTTTGATATAGTATTTTACTATGAAAGTAAAATTTGCATTTATACAATATATAAACAAAATTGAAACTCATAAAAGTGTGTGAATTATATTTTTATTTTTTGTGTACTTTTTAGATTGATTCCATATATTGTTTATCAAGATATTTAATCCACATTTTTATTTTTTTGTTAAATAGTATAAAATTACATTTTAGTTTGCTAAAAGTTGACGTGTAATACAATTTATATCTATAATTATTTTAGAATATTTAATAGTATGATTGTATTTGCATAATTTATGTTGCCTTTTACATCACTTATCTACGTATTTTTTTTCTATATGTCATTCCAATAATTTATGCGTAATATTCTTATAGGTCTTACAATGACTATTCTAAATTATTTTGGACAAGTATCATACCCTTGCCTGAAATTTTTCTAACTCATCAATAGTGACTCAAAACCAATATTTTTTCAAATACTTCATAGTTTTCAAAATTGACATTTAAATCAATACATACAAACAACTATATAGAGCCTTTAATAGTATAATTTATTTGCATAATCTATGTTGTTTCTTTATTAATTACTTACCAAAGTATTTTTTCGATGTTAGCATTACAAATTATGCATAAAACTTTTGTATGTGTTATAATAATTATTTTGGAATATTTTGGACATTGCCTCGTATCATTGGTTAAATTTATTTTCTACCTCATCAATAATTACTGTAAACCCCAATATTTTACAAAACAATTTATTAAAGATAAGGATTTTGTCAAATATTACTATTAAAAATATATAAAATTAGCAAATTGCTTAGTTAATTTTCTTTTCTTTGTGTATGGAAAGAAAAAACAAATTTAAATTCATCGTAAATAAAAATTTAAATGAGATAAAAAATTAGGGTTATATACTACACTATTTTTTTCACTTTTATAAATATTATGTTTTTATTTATATGATTATTAATTTTGTGAGTTTTAAGTTGGAGGAAAAATTTGATATAAAATTATATGTTATTGTCTATTATTCACATCTAAAATAATGAATAATTCATTTTAGGTATGGGATTTTTACATCAAAATGTGTATATATGTGCATGCATGTATAGATATGAACTTTTTTTGTGTGTGGCAAAACTAAGCTTAATTCTATATTAAAACTAATAAATTTGAAAATCCAACAATTTTAACTTATTCGTTGCGATGAACAACTAATTATTTATTATACATTAATTCTAATCCACAATAAGCTCATATCATGGTCGAAACAAATACTTGATTAATCACATTAATTATAATAGATTGTTATAGATGTTATTGGCTTATGAAAATATATAAAATAACAAAAATGAGTCTAATTTAGTACTAACATAAAAGATTGTACTTCAATAAATAGTTAGAGAAAAGAAAATAATTATTTGTGAATTTATAATATATATATATATATATATATAATAGTTATAAAATACTATTTTTATTAGGAATAAAAAAATAAAAATAATTAAAATAATATTTTTATTTATTCTTTGCTCAAGCATAATTAATTTTTCTACTATTATATTTGTACCTTCTTATTACGTATTTATGCCAAATTTTGTAATAATTTAGGAAAAAATAATTTAAAAATATATAATAGCCATAAAAAGTACTTTTATTATATCTTTTCTTGAATATAAATTATTTTTATACAAATAATTTTTTTATAATCTTATTATGCATTTATGTAAATCTAAAGAATTATGTTGTACAATTTGAAATATATATAATTAATTATAGTAATATTATAAAAGTAATATTATAAATGATAGACAATTTTATTATATTAAATGGATATAGTATTTTAGATAGACCAATTATACTCTATACAGAACATATTAGACATAGCTATTTAATTAAGAATATATTAGATAGGACAAAAAAGGAGAAAAATAATAGATTATCTTGAGTAGGATTGTAGAGAAAGTTATTAATACTAATGTCAATTGTTCTTCATTAAGAATATGTTAGGAATGAAACTATTTAATTAATGAATAATGATATATTAGGCATATCCTGAAAATAGTTAGAATAATTATATTTTCCTATTCGGAATGGGAAGTTATATTTTATTAATGGCGGGTATTTTAGCCATATCAAAAAAGGGGAAGAAACACTTAAATATATTATTATGCTTTTTTCTAGGAATTATATTTCATTAAGGATGGGTAATTTAGACATCACAAAAAAGGGAGAAATACTTTGAGGGAAGAAATAAAAATTTGAAGAAATAACTCACATATATATAATAGTATAGATTACTTTAAGTAATTTCAAGTCATTATCTTGGAAAATTTTATAGAACTATTTTGTTGACTTTAAGACTTGTACAATACAAAATTTAAAAACACATAATACTAGTTATATACTAAAACACAACAAGATATTCCTAAATGACGGTAGAATTTTCTGTTTTATTACCTACACCAAAACTTTTAGCAATACTTGATAATTAAATGGATATAATAAATAACACTTAATCTTTCATGCTAGATTTTATAATATCTGTTTCTTATACACTAACTAGATTGTATTGTCAAGGTTAGGAAAAAAAGATCATCAGTAACATTTATAAGAGACATCATGATAACAATTATATGATTTCCAAATATTTCTTTCGTTTCAAAATATTTGTCATTTTAAATAATTTGTGTTGTATTATATTATTTGTCACTTTAGAAATTCGAAGCATTAAATGATATTTTTCAACTTTTACCCTTAGTGTCACATTAATAAGGGGAGAATAATGTAATTGGGATATTAATGCAAAAGACTAATTTAGTCATTTTGAATTATCTTTTTGCCAAAGTGATGTAATTTAATAATTTTTTTAATCCGTGTGCACCAACCAAAAATGAGAATTATTTTAAAATGGAGGAAGTATTTAAAAAAAGAAAATTTCTCTTCTTGAATTAATCAATCTTTGATACTACTATATAATTAATTTGATGATCAGGCCAACATTCATCCGAATATGGAAGAAGAAATCAGTGGAGCTAACTCAGCAATCCCATACCTAGCAACATTCATCAACTGCGCCCTGTGGGTTCTATACGGGCTTCCACACTGTGGTGCACCCAAATAGCACCCTAGTGGTCACCATTTACGGAACGGGGCTCGTAATCGAGATTGTTTACTTGCTACTATTCATCATATATTCGGACCCAAAGAAGAAGCTCAAAGTGGTGGTAATAGTGGTTTTTGAGTTGCTTTTCGTGGCGGTTCTTGCTCTTCTAGTGCTTACTTTTGCACACTCTACTAAACTCCGGTCGGCAATTGCTGGTAGTATTTGCATGGCCGGCAATATAATGATGTATGCTTCCCCATTGGCCGTCATGGTTAGTCATTTTCATCTCCTGCATGCACATATATTCACTTTTTGTGTGTCTGTGTGTGTTGGGGAGGGGGGTTAATATCATATACATTGATAGTGTATTTTTGGTGGTTCCTTTGTAGGAAATTGAACACAAACATTATATTTTTGATGAGTTAAAATTGGAGACATATAAATTAAAGGGTGTAATGTAATAACATCTAGATGTTTATAAGAGACAAACTATGATACTTATCTGTACTACACATTCACTCCTTAATACGTAATGGATATGACAGTCATTGAAATGATTGAAAAATAAAATGAATTATTATCTTCTAATCATTCAATTATTTAGAATAATCACACTGTAATGTAGAGCGAATAAGAAAAAAAATTTCATAAGCTTGACCATAATGCCTACAACTTATGGTAAGTGAATAAAGAATTTGACTTTACCTTATTGTAGTTAATTTTGTTATTCAATGGGGCTCTAACAAATGCAGATGTAAACATTGGGACCAAAAAACAAAAAAAAATTGCTCATTTCTAAATGGAAATGTTTTAAAAATATTTTTGAGTCGTACTAAACTTTATTTATTTATTTTTGGTGCAGAAATTGGTGATCACCGCAAAGAGTGTGGAATACATATCATTTTTCCTATTTCTTGCTTCTTTCGCCAAGGGGATTAGTTGGACTGCATATGCCCTCATCCGATTTGATCCCTTTATTGCAGTAATGACTCCCACTTGAAATTTTTCATGTATCTTGAACTAATTAATTAGTCAATCATTTTAGAGGCCAAATTGCACTAGAAATAATCAAAGCTAATTAGTAAAAGGCCATTCATTTCCTTCTTGTTACAAGCAATATTTTTCTTCTAAAATTGCAGGCTCCTAATGGGATGGGATCACTACTTGTACTGGCCCAATTAATACTCTACGCAACCTTCTACAAGTCTACGAAGAGACAGCTTGCTGAAAGGAAAGCTAAAGGAGAAATCGGCTTGGCAGAGAAGAATAACTATGCACAATCTAAAAAAAGTTCAACCACCATGGCGCATTATTAAATTCCTTATGAGGCCCAAGGTGTTTGACAAAGATAGATACATCAGAATCTCCAAAATGACACGCTGAATTCAAGTCTCAAGATAAAGTAGGGATGACTCAAATGACATAGTTGACGACATATCAGCCCAGATTAGAAAACACACATGTACAAATTGGACAAGCCTACAGTAGTGGGCCGAAGTACCATCTTGTGCTTCTCAATGTCTGTTCTTAACTCCTCTTTCTTTTTTTTTTGGCAAATAAATAAATTATTGCTAGTACTATTTCTTATTTGATCTTAGCAATTGAAAGATAATAACGCATGAGTGCTGTACATATCCCAAAATCTTGTGTGAAATTAGTACAGGGTTTTTTTTGTTTCTTTGGTTATTTTTCTTGTCTCACTTTAAAAATTCTTTTTTTGGGAATTTTTAAAAAATTTGCTCCTTACTGCATTAAAATAAACAAGCAGAAGTATACAAGCAATCTTAAACAGCGAAGATCACGAAAAACTTCCACACAAATATTACTTTTAGTATGATATCTGGAAAGAACAACACAAAATTTACTCAGACTCGTTTAAACTCCTAAACTAATTTGAAAGCAATACAGACTGAAATGGTAAGTACTAAGAACATCACAATAGGAACTGCTTTTGTTATTCTGCCTCGTTAATTTTGAGAAAAACCAACAGTTTGATTTTTCTCTACCATGATGATTTCCTTGTAAGGATTCAATATGACAGTGCAAGTCTTGATCACAGGCTATCATAATCAAATCATAGTCGGAATTGCAGCCTCATTTTCCGACAATGCATTGACGATACTTGGATTTCCTCCCTGAGATTCTTGGACAGCTTCTTCATCAACAATCTGGACAGCTCCAGCAGGGAGCCCTGGATCAATTGAATGTGATGATTGGCGTTCTAAGAGAAAGTGGTGGCCTATTGATGAGTATAGCATCTGTCTCTTATACACATCTTAGATGTGTATCGGCTAACTGCAAAGTAAATAGTCGGAAAAGAAATCGATCTTTAACCTAGAGTGATGATGATTCTAATTAAGAGAACAAAATGAAAAGAGTGACTAGCTAGAAGAAGCCAAGGGCAAAAAAAGATAGAATTAATTAAAGAATTCTTTGAACAAGCTCACCGCCAAGACTTCGAGCAGCATCTACAAGTTTTTTGCCAAAATGTGGTTTGAGATCATCTAAAGTGATTTGAGCTCGAGCATGACCTCTGCACCAATCCTAGGAAGCTCACGGATCGTTATACTACTGCTAGGATCCATTTTCACAAATATTAATACTATTAAAAAATATTTATATATATAGTTGAAGGAAAATTAATGGTGGATTTATGAAGAGAAGGGAAGTGGGAAAGGTGGATGGCTGTATATATAGAAGGAGTGTGTGTGTGTGGGGGAGATGCTTACATGGACCAACTGTATATATATAGAAGGAGTGTGTGGGGGAAGATGCTTACATGGACCGGGTTGGTCCATATTGTTCTACATCACCTCACATCACTTAAATAGATGATGTGAAGTAATATAGATCAAGGGGTCCATAACACTATTAATACTAGTATGCTTTTTCATCAATACTAAAAAATAATAAGTATATAACTAGTTAGATAAGTAATAGGAAAATTCTACCTCTTTTATACTTTAAATATTTATATAATATAATATTATGTGTTCTAAAATTTTATACTGTATAAATTTTTAAAATTAAAAGAATAATTTTTTAAAAAACTGTAAAATTCTCTAAAATTATAGAATTTTCCTAAGTAATATATAAAAAGGCCAATGATAATAGTGTGTTGGGAACTAACGGGATGATATATAATGAAGGGAAGAAAATGGACAAGGAGGGCACTTTACCTTATCTTAATGGGGAAGTTCTCCTTTTTGACCAAATCCAACATCCAGAAGAAAAATTAGGTCTCGTTCATACTACTACTACTACTATACACATTCTTTCTTCGAAATTTAATGATTAGGTAGGTAGCTGGAATAATATAATAGGGCTAATAATAGTGTGATATTATTCATACTGGTCATCAGCCTTTTTATTTATTTATTTTTGAATCTTATATAAAATCTATCTGTTCTAAATCGTATATGTTTGCAAGTAAAAATTTATTATTAATTATTTTTTATTACAAAATAAATATTTTTATTTATTAAATAATTTCAACGATTGTCATATTTACTCTCTGATCTATTATAGAATGAATAATTAAAAATTATATTCGTATACAAAATGCCCTCAATATATACGACTAAATGAACAGTGTAAGATGAGAATGTCTCTTTAACCAATCAACGTACATGACTTTGTAATGGGAAGGTCCCTTTGACCAAACAACACCCAAAACGAAAACAAAAAAAATCACTCTTTCAATAATTTCCTTATATTTTCCACGGAACTTAATACTATCAAATATAGTAGGCAAAACACTTTAACAAATCATTCAAATCATCCTTTTTTTTCCTTTTCAACACGGCAACACATGGCATTTCCACCGCACTTTCGCCAACTTTCCGTTGTCCTGTCATTTTTACACGAAATATTTACTTCCATGCGCCAATCAAGAGTCTATCTCTGTTTTTTTTTTTTTTCTGTTTAGAAAAAAATTGATTTGTGCTAGTTGTTGACAGACAGGACATCACACGCTAGAAGGTTAATACATTTAGAAATGAATTGCTTATTTGCTTTTGTACAGGGGTGATCCAGGTGTTGAATTTAAGAGGCAAAAACTATATAAAAATATATTGTTGGGGAGACTGTTTTTGGATTTTTACAAAATTTTAGGGTTTGGTTATCCAATGAACTTCAACTTAGTGAGATGCATTTGAAAAAATTTTGATCATTGAATGGAGCTTCGTCTTATAAATTATTTAGGCCTCATTTAGGATTGTGATATCTTATGTCAAAACACTTTATTTAATAGAGTTTTGAAAAAAAATGCTTAGTAGATATTTAATTTTTGTTGTTTGGGTGTAAATACTTTTTTATATTTAGTAATATATGATTTTGAATTTTAAAAAGTATTCTATCCTTATTCAATTCTAAATTTATGATGCAATGGTCAAATTTTTTTTAAATTATTTTAAAAAGAAAATTTAATCAAAAAACACTTATTTTTACCTTGTGTTAAAAGTGTTTTTGAGACCAAAAGCTCTACTACTAAATTCATAGTTATCATAATTTTTGTACAAAATATTATTATACAATTATATTGGTATTAGAGAGGGAGTATAAATGTTAATCATTTGAAATGTCCACAAATGCCCTTATTAAGTTGAATTGACTTGATATTATTAAATGACAAATATTTGAAATTCGAGAGTTTTAATTGAAAGGAGATGAGAGAAGAGAGAAGATAGAAAAAAAGATGATGAATTGATTATTGGGATCTATTAGTTATTGAATTTGGAAATTTTTTGAATATTTAGAATGATAAATTTGAAATTTTAATTAAACAAATTATCCATTTTAATAATGTAATGTTATATTTTTGCCAAAATAAAAAGTATAACAATATAAGTGAAAGAGAGGAAATATATAAAAAAGGCAAATGGTACTAGTGTGAATTTGCGTTGGGAATGAAAGGGATGTATAATGAAGGGAAGAAAATGGACAAGGAGGGCGGTCTATAAAAAGAGAAAAACTTAGGTAGATTTGGTCTTTGGTCTCATTTGTAGATCTTGTGGTGTGAATTAAAATTATGGAATCTATGATATAAGCTGATGTAAGCAAGATTTTGTAAGATTTAATTTTAACCGCAGAGTACTTTACAGGTGAGGCCAAATACCATATTCATGTAAATTTTTTTCCTATAAAAAAAGCTACGCTTCACCTTTTCTTAATGGGAGTGTTCTCCTTTTGACCAAGTGCACCATCCGAAGGAAGAACTTGCTCTCTTTCACACTACCATACTCAATTCTTTCTTCCAAATTTATTGACTAAGTTAGTACCTGCAACAACATAATAGGCCAAATAATAGTTGATATTATGCATACTACGACTAGCTTATTTATATTCAATTCAAACTGAGTCAGTAGTTTTACTCATCAAAGGTTGGGTGACTCAAAAAAAAAACAAAAATGATCATCAACCGTTTGTCCTTTATTTTTGGATTTTTATAAAATCTCTTGCTCTAATATATATCGTATATGTCTGCAAGGGATTGTCAACGTATATGACTTAATTCAACTACCCAGAGGTCATTAAAAAGGTTCAATTAACGTACATGATGGGGTCATGGATCAAAAGAGATGACCAAGACAAAAAAAAAGACGTTAATTGGTCCTTTTTAACAATTAAAATAACTCTTATATTTTTGTTTGTACTGTTCATAAACTTAATACCAAATATAATAAGAAAATACTTGTTCCTTTTGAATATTTTTTTAATTTTTTAAATAATACTTTATAATAATTTTATATACGTATTTCTATCTTACGTATATATTATTAAAAAATTATTTCAATACTTTTTTAAATAATATTTCAATAATAATAATTGTAATGAACCAGAATGGATATTATGGCTCAAAGCCTCAAACACCAAGTCCCCTTAACCACCAGATACATCCTCCTTTCCAATACATAGTGTTTTCTTTTTAACTAGGGTTAAAAGCAAAATGCCCCCTTCAATTTTCACTCAAGTTGCAAGATGCTCTCTTCAACAAATTTAATAGACATTTTACACCCTCCAATTAATTTCTATCCAAAAAAAAAACCAATTTTTGTTCTAATATTTAAATTATTTGGACAAAAATGCCCTTTCAGGTACAAGCAAAATGCCCCCAAACTTTTACAAAAGTATTGCAAAATGAACCCCATTAATTTTAAAGTAATTATGAAGAGACAGGAATCCGAATACGGAAATGATATTATGATGAAGCGTCTCCCATGAGTTTGGATGGTCCTCCACATGTAATTTGCTAAAACTGCATTTTCAGCAAGCACAGCACCAGGTCTCAATACTAGTACTAGAAGAAGTAGTATCTGTAGAATATTTTAATTAAAGCTTCAAACTGCCTTTGAGTGGCTAGTTGTAGTAGTAATAACTTAAATATGAAATTTTGTTTTTTAATTGGCTTGACTGGCAGGAATAATTAGGCCCTGAAAATTCCTTCCAAATTGGTTTTGTGTTACACCTTGTTGCTTTGTTGGTTTCTTCTGATCGGTTGTTTTGTAGGCTTCTAACCGCCTATATGTTCTTATAAATAGTCTGGTGAGTTCATTTTGAGGACTAGTCTCCGCAGAAAGATTGTAATGAAACTTTGAGTAATTAAAAGTTTGGCCTTACATTTTTACCTCCTAAACTATTTTATTCCTCCCATATTTATTTGCCTACTTTTTTTTCTTTTTTTTTTTTGTAAGTTAAATTGAAAGACTTTAATTCCTACAGTATGAGTAGTGTAGTAGTACTACTTATTCACCACAACAAATCTACACTTGGTATTGGTGCAGTACTCTTTTTTTGCACAACAGCGACTACAAATCTTGCAATACTAGTACTAGTAGTGGTGGAGTATTACTTAACGAAGAGAATCAGATGGACATACTGTAGATGTTGGTTCTAATATTGTGTTTCATCATCTTCTTTTGGGTGCCAGAAAACTGTCAAACTATTACCATTCACCCACCTTGGATTGGATACTTCACCCTTGGACTTATTAGTATAATAAGTCAGAAATTTGTCAATTGAACATGTCTCATAAAAACGACCCCTATCAATTTCTTCATGAATCTGAAGATCAAGATCAGGCCAACCACCATCATGATCCATTTTATGAAGCTCCATCTTTTAATAAGGATGGATACTTTCAAATGTACTATTACTAACAGCATCCATTTTCATCAATACTAAAAATAATAAGTATATAAGTAGTTAAATAAGTAATATATAAAAAGGCGAATGATAATAGTGTGTTGGGAATGAATGACGAAACGAATATGTCCTCGTGCACAGCTAAAGCAGTTGAGATAAAAAAAAAAAAAAAATCTTTTTTTTTTGTTTTTGTTTTGAAACAATCTACCTTCACTTGGTCATGTTCAGCAACATGTTCTTGCGAAACTACCATTCTGCTAACGATCTTTATGTCGATGATTGGGATAACAATATGTCATAATAATGTAGGTATAGGGAAGTCTTATACGCCCATTAAGGAACCAACTCATTATATTTTAAATATGATATAAAATTTTAAAATACAAGACATTATATTGTACAAACGTTTAAAGTATAAAGGGATAATTCCCTCTAATAGAATTTTCGGTAGATATATTCCAACATAATTTAGAGTACCTAAACTTGAGAATTATGAGCTTTGAATGATCTAAAACTTAATTTTGGAAACTGCCCTTCAAAACTTTCATTTGGTTGTTCTTACCAGCTACGAGTGAACATTTGCATAGTGCATGGGTTAAATTGGAAGCCATACAACGTAGATATAGTATACATTGAAAGAGGTAAATGGATATACTACAATGCTTTTTGGTACTTTTCAACTTCAAGAGAAAACAAGATAATTACTACTGCGAATTCATCATGGATAAGACTAGAGAAACTCCCAAGGTAAAAAAACTGACTCCTTTGTAACTTTTACCATTACAAGTAGGTCTATGCAAACTCTATCCCACGGCTAGGAGGGTCATGAAAAAGTGGTGAGATTTTTTCAATACCCCAAATTTGCTAATGTTTGGTCACCGCTAGTTGACACCCCCACAACTAATTTGAAGCAAATTAGGGCTGGCATGATTGGAAGTTAGGTATCACATTTTATACAATTTGGAGAAGTAATCAAGTGTGACTTGTTATTTCACCTAATCACACTATTAACAAATGGTTTGTGAAAAATTAACTTAATTTCGTTGTTGATTAACATTAAATATCCTCAAACTACATGCTATAATATCGGAATTCCCTCACACTTTGTTTTCTTTAGATTACAAAATTAGTTCAAGCATAAATATGTCAGAGGATTTTCTATCCCATTTTTATTTCACTCCCTATTTCACTATTAAATGAATTACTAAGATTGCTTTTAATTATAATTAAAATATTGAGTAAATTAATTGTGACCTTTCATTAGAAAGTACGATAGGAAGTGTTATAGAGGATTCTTAATGCATAAATATTTGTTTCGATCGGATCTTTAATCTCACTCCCTGTTTCACTCTCTATCCCATTTTAGCCAAGTGTATTTTGACGTACTAATAATAACCATATTAGAATCACTTTAAAGTAAATCAAGATGAGTTTGACAAAATGTGTGTTCGGACGAGCAATTAAAACTTGACACATAATCATTTTAACCCCATCCCTTATAATCTAAAAACCCCCAATCCATCTACTTAACTCTCCCATAAAAATTTATAATTGTCTGGAAAAAATTGTAATCCTACATTTTTTTCTCTCTTGTAAAATAAGGAGATTCAAGAAAATCAAATTTTAATTAAATTAATTAGTGATACATAGAACAAATTTAATGCTATCTGAACAAAGGTTTTGTCAAGCATAACCTGACAAATATTTTTTTGTATGAAAGTATAGTTGACAAATATTTATAGAATGGAATAAGAAATTGGCATAAGAGGTGAGATACAAAATCCTGTGACATAAATATTTAACCAGAAAGTGAAAAAGATACTATTAAAATGCTGAGAGTGTTTATATTAGAGGTGAATTGCAGTTACATGCATTTGTGCTCGAAAGTAATCAATCACAAGCATCTTAATTAGATATGCAAAAATTAATATATGCATGCAGATTCATGCTCGTAAAAGAACATGCAGCTGTTCACTACCGCTTTTTTTTTTTTTTTTTCGGTTCTGGTTGTAAACAGACCAACAAATACATAGCTGGAAATTGCTCCTATATAAATACCTGAAAAAGAACAACAAATGCATCTTCTAACGATGACCAACCTGTCCCAGGTCATGTAGTCTCCACAACACCACACTCCCTCCACCCACCAAAAAAAAAAAAAAAAAAAAAGAATAAGTGATGCATAAGTAAATTTTCTACAAATGGTTAACTTTAAGGGTGTGTCTGGTTAGATGTAAAATATTTGTCTAGGGAAATATTTTACATGGAAGTTATTTTTCAGGAAAACACTTATTTTCTCATCGAACTCATATGTTAATAAATTTCAAATTAGAGACATATCGAATAATAATTAGTTGGATAAAATTGATGGTTGAGATGAATAAAATATTTGTTCACAATGTATCACATAATATTATGTAAAAAATTTTGTGGACATTACAAGATGCCTTGTACAAAATGTTATTTTTGCAAATTAATTACTCTCCACTTTTTCACCCCCTAGATTCTGAAAATATCCCATCCCTCTCCCACGCACCCTGGATTGAAAGTTAAAGAGACTTGCAAAAGAGTTAGATATATTCAAATTTTATTAATTGAGGCGGACGCAAGAATTGTATCTTGAGGGGACAAGACTTAATAACCACATAATTATTAAGATTAATTTATATTTTTTTCAAAAGTTTAGGGAAGCGAAATATAAATTTTATAAGGATACAAATTAAATTTTTAAATTTTAAAGGATAAAATTTCAAATTTTAGAATTGATGGGAGCAGTTAAATCCGCCTCTTGGGGGGGGGGGGTTGGTTTGGGTGGGTTAATATCATATACATTGATAGATGTATTTTTGGTGATTCCTTTTGTAGGAAATTGAACACAAAACACTATCTTTTTGATGAGATAAAATTGGAGACATAAATTAAAGGGTGTAATGTGCTAATTTCTTAAATTTTAGTGAGGGCTAAACTATATTTTAAAATACTTGTTATTCACTCTTTAATGTGTAGTGGGTCTTGAGATGATTGAAAAATAAGAAGAACTATTAATTTTTAATAGTGCTGATCATTCAACAATTTAAAATATTCACATTGTAATGAAAAGTGAGTAGGAAATTTTTTTTCATAAACTTGACCCTAATGCCTACAACTTATGGCAAATGAAAACTGAAAAGAGGATTTGACTTCACCTTATTATAGATGCTTTTGTTATTCGATAGGGCTCTAACAAATGGAGACGTACACATTGAACCTTTTTAAAAAAAAAAAAAAAAGTTGCTCATTGCTAAATGAAAATATAAATTTTAATAGTAAGGTTTTAAAAATATTTTTGAGTCATACTAAATTTTTTTTTTTTTTTTCTTGGGGTGCAGAAATTGGTGATCACCACAAAGAGCGTAAAATACATGCCATTTTTCCTATCTCTTGCTTCTTTCGCCAATGGGATTAGTTGGACTGCATATGCCCTCATCCGATTTGATCCCTTCATTGCAGTAATGATTCCTTCTGGAAATTTTGCATGTTCTTGAACTAATTAATTAGTCAATCATTTTAGAGGTCAAATTGCACTAGATCAAGAATCAACATTGTATTTGGATGGAGAAATTTGGGTGAATTTAATTTGAAATCTTAATCTATAATAAATTATTTAAATAAGGTAGTTGATTTAGTTGTAAATTTGAAATCCATTAACAAATAGGAGTGTAATTTTAATAGTTAAATAAATAGATTTAAAATTCACCCAAATTTCATATTATTTCAAAACTACCCAATTCAAATTCATGCATTTTAAATTCTTCCTTCAAATTAAATTCACTCAATCAAATACAATGTAAGCGAATTACTAAAAGGCCATTCATTTCCTTCTTTTTACTAGTAATATTTTTCTTTTAAAATTTGAAGCTCCTAATGGGATGGGGTCACTACTTGGACTGGCCCAATTAATACTCTACGCAACCTTCTACAAGTCAACGAAGAGAAGTTCAAGGAGAAGTGAGCTTGGTAGAGAAGACTAACACTAAACAGCCTGAAAGTTCAACCACCATGGCCCATAATTTTGGTCCTTATGAGGCCCAAAAAGACAGGTGTTTGACAAGGATAGAATCATCAGAATCTCCAAAATGACATACTGACTTCGTCTCAAGATCAACTAGGCACGACACAAATGACATAGTTGACAATATATCAGACCAGATTAGCAAACACAAATGCACAAATTGGACAAGCCTACAATAGTGGGCCGAAGTACCATCTTGTAATTCAATGTCTGCTCATACCTTTTTTTTTTTTTTTTTTTTTTATTTTATTTAATTTTATAAATAACTTATTACAAGTACTATTTCTTATTTGGTCTTAGCAATTGAAAGATAATATAATGCATTAGTGCCAAACATATCCCAAAATCTTGTGTGAAATATTAAAGGGTATTTTTTTTTCTTCTTTGGTTGTGTTTCTTGTCTCAAAAAAGTTCTTATATGGAAACCTTTTCAAAAGTTTGCTCTTTAGTGAATTGATATATACTTATAGTGAAAGTTTGTGTATCAATTCTAAACTCGTAACAAAATAGAAATATACAAGCATTCTTAAACAGCGAAGACACACGAAAAATTTCCACATAAATATTACTATTAGTATGGTATCTGGGAAGAAGAACACAAAATTTACTCAAGTCGTTTAAACTCCTAAACCAATTTGAAAGCAATACGGACTGAGATGGTAAGTATTAAGAACATCACAATAGGATAGGAACTGCTTTTGTTATTCTGCCCCATTGATTTTGAGAAAAACCGAGAGTTTGATTTTTCTCTGCCATGATGATTTCAAGAATTCAATATGAGAGTCCAAGTCTTCATCACAGGCTATCATAATCAAATCACCATCTTCTTCATCCTTGTACTTGATTGTGAAACTCTTCAATTGTAACTCAAACCTTTTCGCTATTTCACGTCTCAAGTGTAGAATCCCCGAAGGATTACAAGGCAAGGAAAACATTACAGTGTCGTCTCGGTAAGTTGCCTTGACAATCATTGACGTGCGCTTGTCGCCACCTAGTGCTATACTTTGGGCATTTGCACTAGTTGTTGGAATAATCGGAATTATGCAGCCTCATTTTCCGACAATGCATTGACGATTCTTGGATTTCCTCCCTGAGATTCTTGGATAGCTTCTTCATCAACAATCTGGACAGCTCCAGCAGGGAGCCCTGGATCACTTGAGTGGATGTGATGATCGGCCTTCTTTCTCTTGTGTGATGGCCACCTTTTTATGCCCTGCTCCCTACATATACGCTTTAGAGTTGATCGGCTAACTGCAAGGTAAATAGTAGGAAAAGAAATCTTTAACCTAAAGTGAGATTAAAAATAAAAATTGTTACTACTAGAACACGACACCACCACAAATTGGAGTTGAAAGTGTTGTTTGAACAAACTCACCACCAAGACTTTTAGCAGTATCAATAAGATTTACTCCAGAATATTGTTGGAGAACATCTAGAGTGATTTGAGCTCGAGCATCTGAGTAAACTCCCAGCGTGGAGGTCCCAGCTGTGTCTTGTGTCTTTGATGGCGCAGCAATACTAGTGCTAGTACTGGAATGTTGTTATTTTCCTGACATTATTTGCTTTAGTTTTATCATTATTTGCTGTGAGGTCAATTCCCCCTGTTATTGGTGGTATTAGTGATGATTGAACTTGCAGCTCTTCTCTTGCATTTTCTAAGGCTTCATTATGCCTGTTCCAATTCCCACCACTTCGACATATATTGAAGAACTTGATGTTATCATCATCATCATCATCATCATCTGAGGAGGAAGAGACTAATTCGACAGAGAATACCTGATTCCCTTGTTGTAGCCCCAAAGAAACATCATGCCTTGAAAATCCGCGAATCATTATGGACAATAATGAGTTCAGAAAAGCAACTAGATCTCCATCAGTGGAGTAATTTTTTAGTTGATCAGGTGGCAAAAAGATTTCTAATACTAAAGCATCAAGTGAGGGATGAAGGAAATGCAAGGGAATTGCAAAACAAGCAGTCAATTTGGCTTCGCTTGTAAAATGTACAATAGGGTAATCAGATATGCTGAATTGACTTGTATCTCTGCATAAAACAGGGCTTCTTAAATGAATACGCTCTTCCAACCAGACCTTTCCCCTCTTGTATAGAAAAACCTCCATAATTGAGTGATGCTAATCATCCTATTCCCATAAATATCTAAAGTTTCATAATCCCTGTCATAATCTAGTATCTCGCAAAACAAGTTAGTAGTTTTAAATGCATGATCATCACACATGCATGAAACCCAGGCCTGAACAAGAGGTAGATGGTGCACTTCCCTCACAAATTTTAACACTTGTTTTATGTCAACTCTTGAAGAAAGTACATCTTTACGGATCTGAAATAAAGATAGTAACAATTTGTTTGAAAGCAAATTAATTACGAATTAAAGATAGTATTTCATACTGCTAGCTATTTTGATATTAGGCTCTATTGCGGCCTTTATTACTTACTTTGTTGCATTCATGGAGATGTGGAGGTTGAGATCTGAGATGTGCACTCTGCAAGAAAACCAAATTACATGGATGGCAAACAGAAGCAAGACATCTACACATCTACCCACATGCACATACATAGGAACAAATTAAGGAATGCAGAACATATATACAATTACTCGAGATTTAAGGAGGAGTGGGGCATTGAAGAAACCTCAAGTGTCTCGAAGAAACTAGCACCAGCGTAGTCAAAGATATTGTAATGGACTGCTACGATCTCAAGCACTCCAAGACAGTGATGTCCCCCAGTGGATTCGAAGAGTGGAATAGCCAAGTAAGCCTTAATACCGCATTCATTTTCGGCATAATCCCGCAGCTGAAATTCTTGGGTGGTGCAATAGTCGATGTCTCGCGAAAGTTCAGGGAATCCCTGTTTGAACACCCGTTCAGGAGGACCAAAAAGAAGAAGCTGTTGTTGTTGACTACTACTATTACTACTAGTGCCACCTCCTCCTGATTCCGTATTGCCGCCATGATCGGTAACATCATACATAACACCAAGGCAGCGCTTCCTATACCGACAGAGTCCTTTATAAAACATTTCAGGAGGCCTTACTTCTTTCAGCATGATAATTAATACAGTAAGAAAGCCCAAAAGGTTGAGCAGATGTTGTAAGGAGCATGCGGCCTCTGATTTTTGTGGGAGCCCATAACTGTATTAAGCATTCTGTGTATTTAGGAAGAGACAGGGAGCTAAGTACGGAAATGATTTTGTGTTGAAGCGTCTCCTTCTTAGGTTCATGAGTTTGGGTGGTCCTCCTGATGTAAACTGCATTTTCAGCAAGCAGCTCAATAGTCAATACTAGTAGTAGAAGTAGTAATAATTATTCACCACTACAATTACGATATATATTATATATACTTTTGTAGAGTAGTAGTAATTTATTTCTAACAATATAGTACTGTATTTAGTACTAGTACTAAATACACTAGTGGTATTATTATTGGAAATTAAGAGAAGAAAAAAGAAAAGTATTAGTAGTGGTAGAGAGTATTTTACTTACGAAGAAAATCAGATGGACATGCTGTAAATGCTGGTTCTGATTCATCTTCTTTCTGGTGCCAGATGCAGCATACATAAAATTGCCAATCCATTATCACCACTCTGCCATCTTGGATTGGATACTTCACCCTTGGACTTATTAGTATAATAACTCAGGAATTCGTCAATTGAGCTTGCCTCATAATGACGACCCCTATCGATTTCTTCAAGAATCGGAAGATCAGGGCCATCAGGCCAACCACCACCATCATCCATTTTATGAAGCTCCATCAATTAATAAGGATGGATACTTTTATACTATTACTAGGATCTGTATTTTCATCAACACTAAATAATAAATTATATAACTAATTAAATAAGTTATAGTATATAAAAAGGCGAATGATAATAGTGTGTTGGGAATGAATGGAATGATGTAGAATCAAGGGAATAAAATGAACAACGAGGGCTGTCTATTATTATATAAAGAAGGTGGGGGTTCAATTCAACAAAAGGTTCATATCATATGGATAGAAAAAAAGGAGAGATGAGGTTCATTGACTTTTTTAAAAGGTTCAATATAAACAACACACTTTTTTTTACTTTTTTTTTTTGAACGGGGATGTTCTCTTTTTTGACTAAGTCCAACATTCAAAGGAAAACTTGCTCTTTCTATAAACATTATTCTTCCAAATTTAATTACCACTAGGTCGGTGCCTGCAATAATATAATAGGGCCAATAATAGTGTAATATTATTCATACTACCTTGTTTGTTTACCAATTCAAATGGAGGCGCTTTATTATTACTCATCAAACATTGGTGACTCAAAAAAAAAAAAAAAAAATTAAGATTGTCATCAGCCTTTTGCCTTTTATTTTTGAACCTTTTAAAAAGTCTCTCTGCTCTAATAGCCAAGTCCCAAAGGGTTCAAATGTATGCAAGGGGTTCTCAACGTGTACGACTTAATTCAACCACCCAAAGGGCCAAAGGTTCATTAAAAAGGTTCAATCAATTGTGATGGGCAAGAATGCTCTAGATGATCTTTCCCTATTTATCTCCCAAACGAGTGGTTCATTGTTATTTTTTTTTAAATTAAGAGTTAGATTTTATGTGGTGATCATATTATTATTTTATTACTTTTAACACTAAAAAAACTATATAGTGTCAATTATTTTTTTTTTAAATCAATCCTCTCACTAACCCTAATGACTTGAATTTATGACCAATAAGTTACAGAGGAAGTGTCTTATCACCTCAGTTGCACATATTTTATTTATATAACAAATTTAAGTTTAAGAATAAGAAAAATAAATAAATACTTAAAAAAATATAATAAAATTATAATATTATGTTAATCCAATTTAATCTCTTACTAAACCCTTTGTTATAAATTTTTATTTATTGTCCAAATTTATTACATATATTTTTTAATTAAATACTATAATACTTAATAAAATAATTTTATTAATTTTCTTAAATGGCTATCATTTATTAATTAAATAGTATGGATCCTTGTCATTGTAATGGGAACGTATCGTTTCATCAAAGCCTGTCTCTTATACAGATTAGATTTGTTTATACTTTCCAGAAACTTAATACCAAGTATGATAGAAAAACACTTAATAAACCTTTTGGATGATTTTTTTTTTTCAATTATTCTCTAAATAATATTTTATAATCATTTCATACACATTTCCAATTACCTTTTTATTTCATATATTTCATATATATTCCATTAAAAGTTATTGCAGTACTTTTTCAAATTATATTTCAAGAAGATACAACCTCCTTTCCAAAACATGGTGTTTCCTTTTTAACCATGATATCCCAAATTTCCAAATCAGTCATCTGCAAGAAAAGATCATTCTCCTAATTGGAAAAGTTTCTCATAAATCTAAGAGGGGCTAGTCACAGAGATATACACTTAGATTTATAAAAGCATCCTAACAATGCAAAGAATGGTTCTATGAACTTTACCTATATACTTGCATGCATCCTATTTTCTGCATTAACCAGAGCTCTCACACGAACTCCCAAGGATGGGCATTATGTCATGAACCAGAAGTCTGATCAAATTGCTACCTGATGAACTGGAAATATCAACACACTCCTGTAGGTCTGTGTTGCATATAGCTATAAGAACCCACTCGCGATCATCATCCAGATACTTGATTTCAAAACTTCCTAGCTCTAACTTCAACCTCTTGGCTATTTCCTCCTTTAGCTTGTCAATACAAGAATCCAAAGGGAGACGAAATCTTAAGACGTCTTCCCTATATATTGCTTTTATGGTGATAGTTTTCAATTCAGGCCTAGCTGAAAACTGCAACATTCTTTCAGCAGCAGTTGCCATGGAATCTTTAAGGATTGCATCAAAACGTGGAGGGTTGGTCCAACTGCACTCAGGAACACGGTCATCAAAAAGGGCCTCGCCAGCCGAACAAAGATTTTTTAGATCATGAGAACTTCCTGTGTCCTCAATTAGTTTCGCACCAAATGGGTCTTGGGGTTCCACAGTCACAAAAGCATCTACTGAGAATGGAGTAGACAAATTGATTTCTCCTGTTGGTTGACAAGTGAATCCCACCGACCCCCCTACTTTCATGTTATGTTCAAGTGAAGGCGAAACAACCCGAACTCATTAAGGGGAGAGGAGGCATTCCTGATGCAGGGGCTACCTTGGTATGAGCCATGGGAAGTAGGAGTTTCTGTGCTTTCATCTCTTGACCCGCTTCCAGTTTTGGATATGTGTGAAACTTCAGCAGGCAAAAATTCAGAAGGTTGAAGAATGAGTTCCTCATCTCCTCCATTTCTGCCACCTGGCAATTGATTTGAGGTTTCTGCCTTGTTATCATGCTTGGATCTGTTAGGTGGAGGAGATTCATTCTTATCCTCCGGATATTCAAATGGTGCAGAGTCAGGCTGGCCTCGTTGATCAGACCCATTCAAACCTGCTGGCCAAGCAATGGAACCACCTGCAACAGGAAGTGATGATGTAGCCAAAGAAGTCAAAGTATATGCCCCTTCATCACCTTGTACTGATTCAATCACATGCTTTAGTTTTGAAATGGAGAGGTTAACTTTGTTTATCTTACGAGATGGCCACCTAGAGATGCCGTGTTGCCTACAGATGCGGAACTTCATTGTAGTCGGGCAAACTGCAAAAAGTTAATATTGATTTCAGCACTTCATATATGCTTTTTAAGCAGCACAGTATCGGCTTCTTGCAGGAACTCAAAATATTAGGCAAAAAAAAAGTTCGTAGATGCAGGAAGAATTTGTACTGGGTAAACAAAAAGTTCAGACTTGATAAACTTACCACCAAGACTCTTCGCTGCATCCTTAAGACTCCCAGCAAAATATTGCTGCAGAACCTCTAAGCTAATTGTTTTCTCTGCCTTGCCACGTTTCCTCCCAGTTTTCTTGTATTTGTCTTTCTTCTCAACAACAGACATAGTATTCTGGACTCGAGCCGCGCCACCACCACGTGTCACATCATGTGCAGAATTATCAGGCAATGTTGATCGCTGCTCCTTCAAAGAATTAAGCTGCACCTTCTCTTGACTTGTTAATGCAGTAGGGCCCATGGTAGATGTCGTTGCAGGTTTGGATATCTGAAATAGTTCAGGTCTTGAATCAAGTCAAGATTTATTATCCACCAATGATTTGACAATCTCAATAGATCTCCATTCCAGTTCAAGTTCATTTCCAGAAGCAACTCTAAGACTCGCTAGATGTTGTTTCATTGTCACCAAGAGGGAGACCAACAAAGCCCTTTGGTCTATATGGTCTCTGATGCTAGGTGGGAGGAAAAACTCTAGGACATAATCATCATCTCCAGTGTGAGTGCTCCGTAAGCAGGTAGCAAAGCAACTAGTTAAACCAAACACATGTGCATAATGCACCAAGGGGTACTCGGTTTTGCAAAATTGGGTAACATCTTCGCAAAAGCACAAGTTCTGGGATGCAAATGCCCTCCCAACAACACCCTGTCCCTTCTGCAAGTGATGCTCAGCACAGGCCTCATGGAAACCCCATATATGAGCATCCACCACATAAAATGCTACGTCGGTTGTAGACATGCAGATTTGTCCCACACAACTTCCATCAAAACTACTGCAACTCTTCCTTAAACCCCCACCATTTGCCAAGGACACTTCGACGCCTGCACGGAACCCATGTCTGAGCTAAAGGTAATTTGTGAGTTTCACATACAACTGTCAATATCTCCAGGATTTCAGCCAGGGCATTTTGTCGACCTTCATTGCATATCTGGTTTAAAAGATTACCGATTACATATTTATCAACAAACGAGAAAGTAGTTGGTGGGGCTAAGATCTTCAACTTACATATGTTTTTACCTGTATGTTTGGATGATCCAGTATCTCAGAACTTTTCAAGTTAACAGCCTGCATAAAAACTAAAAGTCTTTAGCAAACAGAACCTCAAACGCGTAAGCTAGTTTTGTGGGTGCCTATGTCAAATTATGTTTTCGACTGAATTAGATGAAGGTCTAAGATTCCTTCATCTGATTATGTTCGCAGCATAATGACATATTATTTTGCAGATTATGAAATATTATGCAAACATTTATTCATCTTACCAATGAATGAGTGTTTGCAGCCCTAATTACACAATTGAAAACATAATGAGTTACTATTCAACCAACATGGAACAATCAAAACTGTGGTCAGTATATCCAAATTGGACTATGTCAAAAGAACAAGTTACAATTTTGAAAAATGGAGGACTAGGCATTCTGTGCCTGGTAATGAATGATCACTGAGGTACTTGATATCTGGGTTAGTTTGGTTCAGGGTAACCAACCTCAAGTGCTTTGCATACTTTATCAACCTCAGGAGCATAATTAATCTTCTGGGAGGTCATTATGAGCTCGAGTACACCAACACAGGTGTGGCCAGAAGGCTCAAATACTGGAAGAGCCAAAGTCCCTTGAACATTATAATGGAGAGCATGATTAAGACGTGAAAACTCTTTGCTTGAATAATACTGCACATTCGGAGTCCATTCTGGCAATTTTTTCTGGAAAACACGACCAGGCAATCCAAGATCTCCATTAGTCTCCTCATCAACAGAAAACATAAACATTAGAGAGACCATCCTATACTGATATAGCCCGATACTCTTGGGGTCTAGAATTTTCCATTATAGCGGACAAAGGGTTGCCCTGAAGTTGTGAGCACGTAACGACCACCATTCTTTACAGGAGCCCAAACCTGAGCCAAGACATGTAGTTCAGTAGAATCTTTGAAGAATCTGAGTGCCTGCGTCATCCTCTCCTTTATTATACAAGATCCATCTGGAAAATCTAATGGACTCAATTCCAAAATCGATGAGAGCATCTTACTTTTGTCATCACTACTGGATGCATTTTCAGTTACCAAAGTATTACCTGTATCCATTCAAAATACCCAAATCAAATTCTCACAAAAAAGATACAACTCAGAAAAATGGAACCAATAATCAATAGCACCATCATTCTCACACACACAAATGCTTCATCCACTCCAGGTTTATTCATACAAGTTAACAAAAGTCTCGGGTCACTCCACTCGTTGCCAATTGATTTTAAATTGGATACCCGGATTCTTTCACAGAAACACACAACATCCAATCATAGAGATGAATTTGCAACTGAAAGACATAAGAATCAGCTGACAATTTGTTGAAAAGATTTGATTTTGTTCGAATTAAAAAAGAATTTTGCCAACAATTTATCTAAATTAAATCGATGCCTTTAAAATAACACAGTAAAACAACTTAAATGGACTTAAAAAAAAAAAAACAACTTTTCTTTCTTCCTTAAATTTTTGCACTAAAATACAAAAAGGGATGTCAAAGGAAGTTGAAAAAAAATCGAAACAGAATTCATAGGAACTCTGGAGATTTCTCAATCTCAATCCGAAAACCCAAAAAGGAAAATAAAATGTTAAGCAGAAAGCTGAAGCTTACAGGAGTGGATTCTGGAGTAGTCAGATAGCCGGAGCTCAACGGAAGTGGAATTTCCGGCAGCTTTATCCTCATTATTGTTGTCATCTGAAAAATCCCAGAGAGGAGAACAAGGCAACTCAGAAGTGGAAAGTAGAAACGGGGAATCAGCTGCGTTGCAGGCAGCTGAGAAAATCTGATCAAAAGACCAAGAATCTTCGAGGTCGAATATCAATATCCATCATTAAAGAATCCCTCTCTGGCGCCGGTGGTGGAGGATGTGGTGGCGGAGCAAATGAAGTCAAAAACTCCTCTGACTTGGTAGGGAAATTCTGCCTATTAGTATCAGCTTCTTCAGCCTCACTCCATTTTCTGGGTTCTAAATGAGAAGTTAATTTGGGAATGCTTTTGTGGGGACTCCATGGAGATACTACTTGCAATTTACATCATCAAAATGGATTAAAAAGAACAATGCATCTCTACAAATTAACAGATCATTTATATATTTTTAGACAGTTTAAAAGAGTCAACGAAATTTGAGTATTTATTATTAAAAATTAATAATTTAATATAGTTTTATTATGTGAAATAATTTTATTTGTTCTAAATTTTTGGCCTTATAAATTATTTGTAATATATAAATTCGTCTTGTATTTGAAAATTATAATCAGAATCATATATTTCATTAACTGTATGAGTTTTTATTATTTTTCTTTACTTGTTTGGTTTAGATAATGTAGAAATATATTTTGTTAAAATTAATTGATTTGAAATTCAAGTAACAAGTACAAAATGAAAATAAGTATTTTTTAACATTTTTATTTTTATAAAATATATCATAATTAACCAACCAACACTTATGAGTATTATTAATATTTTTTATTTATTTTCCTGATACTCATAAAGTAAGCACCACAATTTTTAATGTATCGTTATCTAATATATATATATAGACAATTAAATGATCAATGTTTGTTCTCAATCCAAAAAATTGATTGATTTATATGAAGTTTAGTTGTGTTTTGATATGAATGGCAAGTGGGTCAAAAAGCAAAGAATTAATTAGTGTAAATGTAGTTTTCTTGATGATTCAAGAACCTCTTGTTGTCTCTTAATCGATAAGTTTAAAGCCTTAAACCTGCTTTAGCTGTCCTTAGTGCTATACTTTGCCACGGTGGATATGGATTTAGGCAATAATTGATATGTAGGGCAACAATTCTGTAGTTGGCCTTCACAAAAATGAATATACATCCAATAAAATTTTGTGCAACAAAAAAAAATAAATAAATAAATAAATGAGTGTGTCCGAATAAGTTTATGATAAATATCTGAATTTTGATGTAGAGAACATTAGATATATATGTGATCATAAAACCAAGATGCGGAAGTTTTTATTATTATACTGAAGGTATATAAAAAGAATATTTATTTTGATAAATTGGGTCCAACAATTGAATTGAAAGCGACAGAATGAACCTTAAGCCTAAATATATACCCCAACTGGAAAAAGAAATATTGTAGACGGTAACATTTCAAGCCTACCTATTTGTAAAATATCGCTTGCCTCATAAATTTTTGGAAATTTCATGGTCGGTTGTTATCAAAATTAATTTGCTAGTGACCACTCATTATAGAAAATTTGATCTTTTGCAGGTTTCTCTGTAGGGTCGGCTAAATGACCATTTATTATTGTGTTATTGCGTTCTCTTATATCATTTATTATTGTGTTATTATGTTCTCTTATATATCATTAAGATTGTAAATGAACATAAATAAATTAGATATTTTAATATTTTAATTTGTTTAATTATTTTAATAAATTTTAAATTTGGTTAAATTTGATTTATTTATTTATCAAAGTAAATTCAAACAAACTTTTATCGATCCAAACTCAAGTCGAGTCAAGCTCCAGTAATTTAAAATTTTTACGTATAAATTTAAATTTTTTAACTTATCGAGTCGGGTTCAAATCAAATACAAAAAATTAATGAACGCTAAATTCCGTTCAAATTTAGCTTAATTATTAACGAACCAAATCAACTTGAACGAGCTCATACTAAACCAATTTCGAATCGAGTATAGGATAGTTTAAATTCATTTACATATTTTTACATATTGTATTAAGAGTACTAATTTAAGTAGTCAAATGAGTGTTACTACTTTAATAATGTGTTTTCCTTCCATTTGTGCTTGCTGACAACGATTAGTTGGATTCAATGCTCTACACTTAAAAGGGTTCATGTCACATCAGCAAACTATGTGAAGAATCTGGATCTTGAATAAACCTAGCAACCAATCAAGGAAGAAATCCATATAAACACACGAGTATGCGGAGAACATAGACAAACTGCAGAAAATGTGAGCCTCCAGGCTCCAGGTTAGAGCAAATTGAAGTACAAAAGAAGATCATAGCAATGTTTTCCTAATTGGAATCTTTCTTGAATCGAATTTATGGAAGATGTTTTCCTAAAGCTTTGAGTATCAAGAAATGCAGAACAAAAGAAAAGATCAATTAGAAACATGAACAAAAGGAGGAATATCCCATCCCCTCACACGATCCTCTCCAACTCCCTTGCGTAACTCAGCGTCTGATTTATGAGCTGCAGTGAAGGTATCTCCTTGCAAGGTGCTGATTCTTTTGCTCGTTGAAAAACCACAAGCCCATTTTTTACCTCCCACTCAGGATGGTCCTGCAAATAAAGCATGGCAAAACATTCGTTACTGATCCAGTTTTACAGACGTTGGCTTTTGAAAGACAGATTTGACTAAGAGTATGAGAATGCCATGAGCTCAACATGTGAACTCTGTCATGAACATAACATATACAAAAATAAACCAAAACTGCTTCAGTGATAACTAATAAGTCTAGAAATCTAGATTACAAATGAATAAACCATGATGCCATAAAAAAATGCCACTGTGACTTAAAGCACAAATAAGCTGATAAAGACCACCTTAAGCTTTTGCTCAAGCAACTAGTGATACAAAAGAGTCTAGCCTAAATCACGATCATACGTGTTAATCTCCAAAATTTCAGTACAGAAGGGCAATGAAAGAGCGTGGATAAGGGAGAAGTGGTTAGGGTGGGGGGAAGATTAATAAAGGAAAAATTGAATGCAAAAGGTACCTCTCTAATATATTCCAGAAGTTCTTGGTCTGAAGAAAACAGCAACATTTGTCGTGCATATTAACTGAAAGACTGTTATGCCTTCTCACTGCACCCAGCTATCTCGTCCCTATAATTCATAGCAAAAAAGATAAAAACGCTAACACATAAACACAGGCGCGAGTCCATATATTGGCTCAATAACTATATTTGCAAAACAAGGCTACTATAGAAACACCAAAACCATGTGAATATAATCAGCCTCCAAATTAAAGAACATAATTTTGGGAAATAAGCAGGTTTGAAAATAAAAAGAAAAAGGGGTTGATACCCTTGAAGAATAGGCAGTTCACAAATAAAAAGAAAATATAAGAGTATATATAGACAGGTGGTGAGTTAATTGCTGTCCATAGATTTCAATCTAAGTGCTGATAATTAAACAGAAAACACCATACCTGACTGTCTTTGCCAGAAGATCCATGAAATAAACATAAGTTTCATGAGGTACGGTCTGTCTAGCACTTAAGACACGGTTGTAAGCTCCTTCCATGAAGGATTGCTCCAACTCGATAGCATGCCTGATGCATGCATTCTCCAGTGCACTTGGAGAAAGCAGCTCCAGTTCAGTATGGAACTCAGCAATTCTATTTTGCACCAGCAGTCTCTCAAAAGGTTAAGGCCCAAGATTGGGTACTCCTGAGGGGATGGTGAAAGACGGCCTCTGCTCCATGGAATTTACGGGGAGGGGAGGGGAGGAAAGGAGAAAGGAAAGAGAGCATTGATAAGCCTCAGCTTCAAAGTTGAGTATAAAGTAACTGAAAATCTATTTAAAATCCATGATAACAGTAGAATAAATCTACACAAGCAAACTCAAATGATAACCGATCATCATAAAAAGAGCATGCAAATAGACAGAATCTTTAAGATACCTGAAGATGGTGCCCACCATGTATTAGTGCAATGCAGGCAAACTCATACAGCTAATGAGATTCCTAAAACTCTCTTAATTCCACGCGGCATAAAAATGGACATGTCCAATACATCAAGAAGAGTTACTATCACTCCTCTCCACACATATAAATGTTTCCGACTCCAACAATTAACAAAGAATGTGGCAATTTTGTGGAAGTAAATGACACAAGTTGAAGAAACAGCCATTTCTACAAGAAATACTTAAAGAAAATGAAGTCAGCTACTTTATTTTAAAATGAAAGTTCGGTTGAGGGATCTTAGCAGCTGACTCTTTTCCTTTCTAAATACTCAAACCAACAAGAAAAAGAATCTAATCTTCGGCTAGTAAATTTACATTAGCAACAAATTCAGGTAATATGCCATTCCTTTATCACAAACAACAAAATTTAAAGTTAATATTCACCATAACTCTAGTAATTTCCAACATTGTCCTTACAGACAACAATTTCCTATACATTTAAAGTCCAAATTAAAAATAATAGTAATAAACCTTTATTCATAACAAGCTTACGATTTCAGATGTGATCTAAGCATAATAAACAAATAAAAACAATCTCGATTTCTGAAAACTTTATGTTAGTCACATTTCTTTTGCCAACTTAAGTATCATAAGTTTCCTCAATATGAAATCTTGTACAACCAACACCACAATATGGTAGTTACCGTGCATCAGTGTAGTATGGTTTGAGCTGAAAGAAATCTCTCCTCAAAGGCATCCTGATCCTCAATCTTGACACTCAAAACAACTGCATGCTCATAAATATCCCCTAAATTTCATCAAAATAACAGATAATATTACTGAAAGGAAATGGGAAAACTTCAATCAGCTACTGATAACATGTAAATACAAAGCATATTCACATGACATATAGAAAAACAAGGTATTAACTTGGGGAGAATTATACAGAGCATGCTTTGGGCATGGTGTGTGGCTGATTCAAAAATGGGAAGAACTGTTTATAAATCTACAACGAGCATGTTAAAATTAATAATTTCCCCAAATCAGGGAAACAGCATTGCATTCTATGTCATACTTCCAACACCAAGGGATTCATCTGATTGTTTCATAGAGGTTTTTCTCGCTTGCACGCTGTACATCACACTCACAAGTACTTCACAAACACTGGAACCAAAAAAAGTAAAAAGAGCCATGCACCTGGTTAACTAAGTAAATCATAACATATATCACAAACAATAGGATACATATTAATCTCCAAAGGTAAGTGAAGAATGTTACTTGCTAATGATAACTCGTGGACTGCATTTGGTGTGTTTTCAAATAATGGAGGAAGGCTCTTAAATCCAGTCAATGAAACCTGCAAATTATAAGAATAATTAAGTCAAATCACATTTCAGTTTCCGAACTAATGTACCTAGAGATGCACACAACACCTACACATAGACACGAATGTAGCTAATTACTTATGTCAACAGAACACTTATAACTTAATCACATCACCATAGAAATCTTCACGCATTTTGGATATACTTATGTCACCAGAACACTTACTTACTTATGTCAACAGAACACTTATAACTTAGATCAACAGAACACTTAATGCTATGTCACGAATGGAGCTAATTACTTATGTCAACAGAACACTTATACCTTAATCACGTCACCATAGAAATCTTCACGCATTTTGGATATACACATAATGTGAATTATACTGCAAATACATATATGGATAAAAGGTGAAAACCTACAACCTTATACTTTGTGATAGAACTACTAAAGTCACTCATTTTTAGGCACCAACTATAACCAAAAAATGTCCCTAATCCTCTAATTCATTGAAAAACAGTACAACAAATCCCACAACATTTTTTAAACCCCATTTAGTCACTAAAACAGTACAACAAATCCCACAACATTTGAACCTCTAATTCAAGACCCCAATTCTGCATTAATTACACATAGCTCGCAGATTCATATTTCGCATATAAACCTAAACAATATTACAAGTATAAGCCGTATCCAACAGAACCATTTTTCAGCCCCCAAAAGTTAATACCTTTGTTAAACTTTGCAATTATACTAATTAACAAATACTTTACCTTACCGCCTAAAAAAATAAATTGAAGTAATAAAGCTAAAAACATATGATGATTAAATCAAGAAGAAAAAAGGGTTTCGTGGGCTCAATAGAACTCAAATAAATAGAGAAATATATATATAAATAAATGAAATATATGGGATTATGGTTTCTTTGAGTTTTACCTTGAGCTGAGAGAGGAGTTTAGTACAGGTGTCCAAATCGTTGCGGACAAAAGCTGCCTTGAATCGATCGAACACTTGGGAAACCTCTGTTAGTTTAGGATCCATTAGCTGAATAACTCTTTTTTGAGGGGTTGGGTGGTGAGGATGTGTTGCTCTCTTTGCTGTTGAAGAACAAGAATTCTTTGTTGACAAGAAAGTGATGAGATGAGAGGCTTTTAGTATTTGGACTGGATTTTTGAGGAGGATGGTATTACAGCCTCTCTTCATTATGGGCTTAGATTTGTTTATAGTGGGTTAGCATAGGCCCAAATATTTTGAGTCTTAGCAAGTGAGAGTGATGCCTTGGGTTTTTTTTTTTTTTTTTTTTTTTTTTTGGAGACCTAAGAAAAGCAGTCAAACAATTGGATGGAAATGGAGAAGCCCAGTGGCCTCTTGTAGTATATGGCCCACAGTTTGGGATAAGGTGATCGAGAAGAGTTCAAACTTTACTCAACTTAACTTGGACTAAGTTGTATGTTCATATACTAGTAATGTCAATGTATACTCTTCCGTCTCATTTTATATGTTATTTTTTTTTGTTAGAAATTATAATTTTAACTTTAACTCTTCATTAAACAAACCAAAATAGAAAACAACTCTACTTTGTTATGTAATGCTAGAATTCAAGTTATAGAGGGATTAGTACACAAGTTTCTGCAACTCAAGTTTGAGTTCATTCATTGATTTATTAAGTTAAAACTTGACTTGATCTAAATATTTGAGTTGATCTAGTTCGAACTCAAGTTTAATAAAATAAATGCTTAACTTAATTTTAAGCAAAATTACAACTAGAACAAGAGAATCGAACCTAACATTAATTTTTAGATAAATATTGTTACCTTCTCATTTGTAAGTTACTAAATTTTATAAATAAACAACATTTATGGATTTGATACTTACACTTTTGAAGCTAGGAAAATTTTATGACTCGTGTTATATAATTATATAAATTATATAATATTATATTATATAAATTTTTAAAATACAACAATATAATTTGATTCGGTATAATAGAATTTTCCTATTGTGTATAAACCAAATGACATTACTTTGTTATATTTGCATTTAACGACGTCGTAACTAAAATCTCCCAAGAAGATGTGAAGAAAACTTGTCCCCTTATCCAGTCATCTGATGTGTATCATCATCATCATCATCTCTTCCTTTCTCTCATCTTCAAATCCAACAAAAACATTCCCATGTCCACAACCTAAAACACCTCAAACTCCGACAACAACAATAAAAATGTCTTCATCATCTTCCTTAATTTCCTCGACATCCCTCCTCTCATTCACTCACTCTCTTTACAAAAACCACCCATTTCCCAAATCCCACAAACCTCTCCACCCCAACCCACTTTCCAAAATCTCAACTTTCTCAATAAAGTCTCAGACTTTAGACTTCTCCGGCTCATTTTTTGAAGGCGGTTTAGGTGGCGATGATGATGACCCGCCGTCAATTTCACCCGGCTCCGGCATCACCGCCGTCGAGGATAAAGAGGATCCCCAATGCCCACCTGGGCTTCGCAAATATGAAACCATGGCTGTTCTGAGACCTGACATGTCTGAAGATGAGCGCCTCTCTCTTACCCAGAAGTATGAGGAGGTAACTTTTTTTTTTTTTTTTAAAATAATTTCCTTTTTTTTTTTTTTGTGTTTGTTTGAATTGGGGTCTATTGTTATCTATTGGATATGCAAATTGTGGTGGAAATATGTACGTTTTTTTTATTAATAATGATAAAGTTACCATTTTTTAGCTTCTATAAATAAGATAGTTTTTTTTTTTTTTTTAATTTGGATTTTTTTTTAAGTTTTAGAACTTCTATAGCTAAATTTTCAGGAATTTGGTGGAAAAAGTTAGAATCTTGCTACTGATAATTTTGTTTCATCATCAGTATTTGGTAAAAAGATTTGGGCTTTATTGTGTTTATAGAGCTAAATTTGATTTTGGAATTCGGTGGAATTTGTTCTGTTTTGAAAGGACTTGAGAGGCTGCTGGGATACAACTTAGATGGTGTAAATATAATGGCTGAATTTCATTCAGTAGAAGAAGCATAATTTTGTCGTGTTAAAGGTTGTGAATAATGTTTGATTAATACTAGCTTTGGAGAAGCAACACTTTAGTTGTTGTCTAATGTATACCATTAAAAACTTCCTATGACCTACCTAGATTTCCCACTAGAGCATTAGTATCTCAGGAGATTTTCTTAAAAATATTTCACTGTACTATAACAAAGATAGAATATTGCGTCGTTTCACTTACCAAGAAGTTCTATCTGCTTGCTTTCTTAAACTTAATCATGCTGTGCTTATCCTTCAACCAATCATAAATAATTGGGTGTTTAAGTTCACTTTGATCTCTTAATTCATCTTCTTTGACCATTTCTTAAATTTGTTTGAGAACTTTTAACTGCTCCCAATGAATGTCCAATCATGTCCTATCTTTCTGATATTCCACTGCTAATGAACACATGTTTCTCTGGTTATGCTCTTTCAATTTCGCTTTCTCCTTTTAACCAAATACGCATGATATGAAATGCTAAAAGCATTGCTAAAGGTTTAAGTCGCATAAGCTAACAAGTATAACTTCAGAGTGGACAATCCTATTCAGCGTGTTCACTAGTTTCTTACTTTATGCCATTAATTTCAATGAACCATGTTCTTGAATAAATAAATTTGACTTCTTCCAGGGTTCTTAGTTTATATCTTCTACCCTTGATATGATCCCTACTGAAATTATTTGGATGTCAAATCCACTTTTTATCTTCTCAGTCCACATTCCCTTGTTGTCTTTGCTCGAGAAAAGTTATTGCTTTTAGTGATCTGGTAATTTGTGTCTCTCCTACAGTTGCTTGTTGCTGGTGGTGGAATGTATCTAGAAGTGTTCAACCGAGGGGTCATTCCACTTGCTTACAGCATCAGAAAGAAAAACAAAGCCGGAGAGACAAACACTTACTTGGATGGTATTTACCTTCTGTTTACCTACTTCACCTGTAAAAAATCCAAACCCGAGTCCATGGAAGTTCTTGAGTCAACAATGAACACAGATGATGATGTTATTCGGTCAATGAGCTTCAAGATTAGGAAAAGGAAGTACTGATTTAGGTTAGTTTGGTTCATTTGTCTAGTTGAGAAAGGAAGGCAGATTGGAATAGACAAATATTCACTGGGCTCAATTCATGGAATATTTTGCTTACCAATTTTGTTTAATATTCAATTATCTATGACATAATCAGCCTACTACTGGCAAAGCACAGTTTTTGCTTGTATTTAATCAGCCTACTACTGGCAAAGCACAGTTTTTGCTTGTATTTACTGTAGAACCTAAGGTTGTTGTACATTTAAATGCACTGATCTGTATTGCTCATTTGTCTTACTTGGTACAATGGCTTATCTGCTATGGGCTTTCATGTCTCCGTGTTTGCTTTATATTCCAAGGTTTGCATGAAAAGGCATTCCAAAATTTTCGATTTTCTATTCTTTGAATCAGGAAATAGTTGACTTCATTTTTCTGTCTTCTGCCTATTCACAACTAGGACAATGGAATTACTGACTATTGTATCATTGATTAAAGGGAAAGAAAGGCTATCTTCCGCGTTGCAACCCTACGTGATTAGGTCGTCCTTCAACGATCATGGTATATACAGATTCCCTAGGCAAGCCCTTTGTAGGAATGTGTGTTATCACCTTTCAACAGTTGATAATTTTGTGTGGTTTTGTATGATGAATTGTCTATGCTTGGCTGTGCACAACTTGGTGCTATCACTTTCATGTTTACCACGAAGAGCCATGATTGTAGTTGGTCGAAGCAGGACTGGTGCACTAAGCTAGTATACCTTTCATGATTTCAGAATTTCCTGGCACTTGGCAGTGGATCAAACCTCCTAGCCTTTAGTCTTGTTCTTCTCCTTGTTGGACTGATAATGATGAATTGATTATTTTGCCACTTTGTCAGTTTTATATTCCTACTGTGTACTATTTCTAGCAGGAAAACATGGGTGAGCTAGTCAATAAAATATCCACCTTAATGATAGAAAAACACAAAAGAGAAACCAACTTTAGAGGACTAGGATTTGCTCAAGATTGCTGATCAACCTAAGCACTAATCATTAAACAATTATTCACCAAGAAATATTCAACCATCCAAAGATTTTCCAGTGACAGCAGCTTTTGTCAATGATGTGGTATCTGATCTCTCTTTAGCGTACTTTAGATTACGGTAATATCAGTACCAGTTTGTTACTACTTAGGAACTTTTAGAATCTCTTTTGTATGGCTTTCATAACAACCCTTCATTTCAGTGTGAACAGAAAAGGCACTCGGCACTTTGCTTCCTCAAATAACTACTACTAGTATATGAGAGCGGGAAAATATTTTGTAGACCCGATTTTGTACTCCATATGTAAATTTTATTTTGTGAATTAAATTTTATGAAATAAATAACATCAACTGTTGCAAAGTAAGATTTTATAAAATTTAATCGTGACTATAATGCGTTGGACCCAAAACCATGCACGAGGTTTCGATGTGAAATATAAGCAATAACCCTACTGATGCTGATGCTTGTGCCAATTGCCATATCCACAGAATCTTAGTCCAGTGGTGCTGATTGAGATATGTCCACAGCTCCACTTTGAGAGAAAAAGAGAAGAGGAGACTCTTCATGATGACCCATAAATAACAGTGAAATGTTTATCTCAAGAAAATGCCCACATGTAACGGCGTCCTGAAAAGATGATATTATTGTGAAAAGCGTTTATTATAATAAAACACTTTTAAAAAAAAGAGTAAATATAGGCTGCATAATCTTGAACAGCAAGATATTTTACCAATCAGATTCATAGACCAATAATCCTGATTGCATTATTTGGCCGACTAAGTCCAAACTGATAAATCTTACCACCATTCCATATCCTCAAATTTTATCTTTTCTAGTGCAAATTTGGTTATCTTAATCCAAAAATTTGAATGCTAACTGATTGATACTTCCATTTAACATAAAAATAGTTCTAAACAAATTCTTACTATTTTATGCACCTATCTTGGACATAAACCCCTTGCCAAAGTACATCAATAGGCATTCTGCTGACCCATAACTTTTTAACTTTGTTGGTAGAAAGATATGAGGCAAACTTCAAGTTTAATATCTCAAAGACACAATACATAATAATTTTGGATAAATTATGTATAAAGTGAAAAGCAAGCCTTGTTGGCCGCTAATTGTGGAGGCACATAAAGTACACAGCAATATCTGCAGTGATTAATCCAGAATCAGTTCAGTTCTTTTTGCCAAAATGAAAGGTAAAGAGGTCTCAAAGACAGAATATTGCATGATGAAAAGCTTTAGAGTGGGTGGTTTCAGAATCATTAGTGTGTTGAAATAAAACTTTATCCAGTGTTTTGCTCATAGTTATTAAATATGTGATATTTTCTGTTACGTGGCCACTATTGCTTACGACACATTCAATTAAATCAATTGATCGTAGTGCCACTAAAGCCAATTGATTTATTTTAATGCTTTATAGTGTGCGATTAAGGACGATACGGCCAATTAATTTTTTTTAGTGCCTCAAAAGTAAAATTGTGTCTGTGAAAGAATAATTACCATCTAAAGTATCTATTTAAAATTGTTAACCGTACTCTCTACAGTTTTCTAGTGAAGTTTTCTAGTGAGGACTAAAGTTAAATTACTATGTCTTAGTACCGAAAATTATTTTTCGAAAGAAAAAAAAAATACATGTATGTGCATTCGATAACAGCATGATATACTGTTAAACGCGAATTGATATGCAATTTACAAAGTTATCTAAGTGAATTACACAACTGTAATTTTGCCAACCTGATTGAAGAGATAAATAGTAAATGAATTGCAATTAATTTATCTTGATCTGCTTAGTATTCTCCACTTTCTGTAAAGTCTTTTATTCCACTGCTGTAACTACCATATATATATATATACACTTCTAGTCTCATTCCTTAACCTTAAACAAATCATCAGGAAATCTTAAAAGTTTATCATTTTCATGTGGGTTTAATCCTCAACCTCCTATCTCTCCTCACTTGTATTCTCAAGAACTTCAGCTAAAACTTTACCAGGCTTTTATATTCTCAATCCCAATACTCTTTTCCATCATTCTGTTTCTCTTGTTCTACTTGTTCTACCTCAAGAAGAGAGTTTCCAGCTTTTCTTCACCTCCAGCAAATCATCCACAGAGCTCCAATCAAGCGGAACTAGTCAATTCATCAGTAAGAACCCTCCACTCTGATTCATTCTAGCTTCTGTCAACGTAATATAGTCTGTGTTTCTAACAAATCTTCTTTTTTTTTTTTTTTTTTTTTTCTGCAGGAGGGGATGGATGTCGGAGATATCCTCAAGGAAAAGCTCCCTGTAATACTATTTGATGAACATTCAAAGGCCAGGCAGACATTGTAAGAATTCCATTTTCCTCTATTCGAAGCATAAATAGGTGACTTCATTGATACAGAAATGTGAATGCTTGTCCATAATTAAGCAATAGTATTAGGAAATAGTACAGTACTATTGAAAAGGGAGCTTCAATAATTCAGCCAAACGCAAGAGAAACCACGTTAGATTTTCATGTACTAAGAACCTCCTTAATCTAGAAGTTGGAATTTTCACTAATTGTGCATTTGTGATCAATTACTTTGTGCAGCTTCAAAGTTGTTAACTTGTTATCTCTAGTAGAGTAATTTGTATAATGAGATTAAGAGAGGCAAAAATTGGTACAAAAAACCTTTTCACCTGAAAAACAAGGGATGGAAACTTATTAACTGAGGTAATTATTTTGATGCGATAATATAAAGCATCAATAACTATTTATATGCACATTGAATTGTTAAGTTTCTGGTAAAATCTTAAGTGTGATAGGCACGAAACACAGTGCCAAGGAATCCTGCTGAAAGAGAATGTTCTTTGCGTTGAAATGAAGATAATGAAGTTTATGCAACAATTTTACAGGTGCTGTGTTTGTCTTGGAGAATTTGAGGTCAAAGAGGAACTGCACCAGCTCCCATCGTGCATTCAGTAACATGTTTTCCATATTGACTGTATACGTCATTGGCTCCATTCAAACTCAACTTGTCCGCTTTGTAGATGCTGTGTTGTGATTTCAACCAAAAGTAACAGCAATCCTGAGCCACTTGCATCAGGAAATAACCCAGTCAGCAGTCCAGATGCTCAGAACTTCAACCAGAGCCCACGAATCGGCCCACGAATCGTATATGCCGAACAGCAAGAGCAGCTAAGTATAGTTGTGACAAGCGTAGAAGATTGTACTGGAGAACACAATGTGGTTCCAAATGAAGGATCATCAGGATCTAGTGATTCTGTTTGTTTTGCCAATGGTCAAAATCATTTACATGCAGAATCAGTCGTTATCAGCATTCAAAGTTCGGACCCTTGAATCTTCAACTCTTCTCTTGCATCTTTTCTACAGAATGTGGAAAAGATGGTAATTTATCACCACATATGCACAAACAACAAACCAGGGTTGCTTGATGAACTAACTGCATTGTGGAGCTGCAAATAAATGGCGCAGCCTCGGATGAATTCATTGCCCTTATTCGCTGCTTGTATTGCCAATAGGTTACATTGGTCTTTGTAGACGATCAAAGGAGGCATAAAATGGTCCCCCTCTTTATCATTATTGAATCGGAATGTTAACATTCGGACCAGGGCACAAGCTAAGTTCTGATATTTTCAGATGTTATGGAGTTTAAGTGTTTGAGTTTTTCTCTTTTTTTCCACACATATGAGATTGATGTAATTGACAGTAAAATTTGTCATAAGGCCTCAGAATCTAGTTGATTTCATTTCAAGTATCTTCATTTTTCTTAGAAAGCATGTAGCTCCATCATGAAGCAGAATTATTCTTGGAGAATTATACAAACAACAACTTTAAATCAGGATACTTTATAACAATTTATTTAGCATTAATTTATTCCAAGAAACATATCAATCCTCCACTGCATCTATAGCATGAACGAACTTGCGACATAAAGTCCGAAAGCAATAAAAGCAGAAACCATGTCTGTAGTTTTGCTAGGCATTCTGCCATTATCAGCTCTCAAGAACATGGCTTCATATATTGGCAAGGAATTTAACACAGCAAAACCAGAAATAAACAACTGGACGAACAAACCATCCAAGTTTCCTCCCCTCAGAACAGCCAAAACACCGCCGTGGAAGGCAATCAAATTGAGAATTGCTGCAACAGATAACAGCACAAACATAGGTGATGGAACTCCAAACTCGAATATCCCTTGATCATACCTTTTACCTTGTTCATCATCAACTACTTTACTTGTCACATTGAATCCCTGTGTTGGAATTCCTAGAACTTTGGAAATGTATTCAATGTTACCAAAAACGTAAGATGTTAGTCCCCTAATAAGCCACATTCTTTGTTCATTCCACCACCTCTCGAATGTGCTTTGGTCTAAAATGAAGTCCAGGCAGTCTTGTACATATGCTCCAAGAAATAAAAAGGCGTATACAAAAAAACATGGATCAGATACCTGCAATAAGATCAGAATATGTTTATGAAATTACATGCCATACTGTACAAGAAGTAATTTGACATGCAATGCATAGCAAATGATGTTAAGCCAATGTATGTAATGTCCCATATCAAAAGTGAGAGGAAAATTAGGCCAGTGCAGACTCGAGATGCTATCCGTTATAAACTGGATAAAGAGAAATATATGCAAGGATTTTTGTAAGATACCTTGGGGAAGATGGAGAGATGGTTGAGGAGAGTGAGTTGAGGAAGAAAGGCATATATGGTAATTGGGATTGACCACAAAGGCCAAAAAGCATAGTGGCCAAAGCAATGAGCCTCAAGAAACCCCATGGCCTTGACACCAAAAGTTATAGGACTATATTTGGAGAAAGCCACCTCAAGCAGTCCTACACTCCATCTTTTATTTTGGCTCAGCACATCATTTAGGGAGATTGGTATGTCACCAAGAAATGCTGGCCTTTTAGGATCACAAAATGCTGATTGCCATCCCTCACATAGAAGCCTATAACCTGTGTAGTACGTCTTCCACCAAAGAGCCATATTTGAATCCTATCTGCACATTTAGCAGCAATTTAGCATAATATCTTTTTTTTTAGGAGATATGAACATGACATTTTAGTAACCGCCTCAATGTTCTTACCAACTCAACTAAGATGCGTAGACAAACATGTACTAATAGCTCAAGTGTAGAAATAATTAAGTGCAATAATGTGAACCATTTTTTTTCTAAGGTTTATATGTTTGATTTTATGTATATTTGTGTGTCAACATTCGTAACACAAGTAATAATATTTTATATCAAAATAAAGTACGTGTTTTAATATATGTCACATGCACGTACAAAGAATATGATGTGACAATTATAATTTCCAATGCAAATATCCAAAGGTGCATTTTTGAGCTATTGATCTCACTTAATTCGTAATCTTTTTTTTTTTTTCCCAAGAAAAAAGAATAATTTTAAAAAAAAAAAAATTGAAATGAATTACCCAAATCAGGCCATAAATGCCACGGCCCAATCTAACTGATATTGCTTAACAGCCAAGTGTAATCCAATTTTGTGAATACAATGCGTAATTGCGTACCTTTGAACCCCAGTCAGTATAGTTTTCATAGTTGCAGCCCACTACAAGATGGGCCAGCCCTAAAATTTGTTCAGACTTTATGGGCTCCTTGACAACGTTATTTGGATTCAGTTCTGTAATCTCAGGCTGGACAAATGATGAAGGTCCACCAAAGAAAATCCGTCGAGTGAAAAAACATCCAGTTCCAACGTAATTTGGGCCATGCAGCCCATCCATGCCTCGTGGATTAATTTGAAAGAGTGGCTTGAACTCTGAAGCATAGATGTCAGCCTTGTTTAGCCCATGATAGATCTGTGGAAATTGTACGTAGCCCAGATTGGGCCGAGCTGAACGATCCATGAGGAAACATAGGACTCTATGGGGTGTTCGTGGATCATTGGAGAACATATCGCAGTCCAGTGTGAGAACTAGTGGTGCGTTGGTCAAAACTGCGGATACTCGAAGCTTTGTTGAAAAATTAAAAAAAAAAAAAAATAGAAAGAGTAGAGTTAGTTAAAATACCCAATAAAATTATTTTCTATTTGTAAATTTTAATATGTTTTGGAACACTACATAAATGTATTTACCAGCTATTAATTTTGTATAACTAAGAGATAATTAGCTACTATATCAAACACAACATTATTTTATTAAAACCTGTTTACGTAGTAAAGAAATCAAATCAATATTACAAAAACATAAAAAGTATTTAAATAAGTTAATTTAATTTTTCTTTTTTCCAAAACACAGTATCATATAAAAAGTTGTAATTAATATAAAATATAAATTCATTTTACTTGAAAAGAAATAACTTGTCATAAAAATTGTTAATTTCCTTTATTACTTAGAAGAACTATGTAGGATTGGACATATCTTGTTGCTCTTTTATGATTTAAGAGAACATATGGAGTATACAAAAGTCAAAATCAAGGATAATTTTATAATTTTGTTTAGGATACCAAACTAATAGTTTTATAAAAGTAAGACTTTTAGCAATGGTTCCCTACTATAAACATTCCACAAAATCAAGCATGTATCTTAGAAATTTATGGCCATGTAAGGTAATGTATGCTTGAGCTCGGGCCAGATAATAAGTTAAAAGCTTTTATAATTTTCCTATAGGCTTAATTTGGGAATTGAGAAATGGAAAGAAAATAAGGGAAATTTCTCACTTCCTTTTATTTGAAAGCTTGAGTAGGAAAGAAATGGAAAGATTTAGAATGATAATTTGGTTCCAAAACTTTCTCCAAACTTTGAGAGAAATGAAAAGAAAGTGCAAATTAAAAGTTAAAAAAAAAAAATTAAAATATCAAAACTATCCCCAGTTAATCAAACAATAAAATTACAAAATTCCTAATGTCATAAATTTATTTTTTTCCATACTCCTAAACAACATGGCAAGACAATCAAATTTTTTCTCTTCTTTTCTAGACGTGTTTTTAAATTTTCATCTTTTTTTCTCTTCCCTTTACAACTCCCAAACTAAGACTGCCTCAGTTTCAAGAGAGGGGTGGATGACCAAGAAATGCTATCTTATCTTAGGGAGTGAGCAATAATAATCACTCTTTAGGAGTTTTTTTAACAACGAATTTTATTATTAAAAAATACTTAAATATATAATTTTATAAAATTTTGCTGACATAAGCTAATTTCATATATTTTATAAAATTTAATCCACATCATAAGATTTACAAATAAAGTCAAAAAACAAATTTACTTAAATATTTACCTTTATTATATGCCTCACTCATTTTTATTATGTAAGTCTGTAATTTAATTTTTAAGAAGGAAAATATTATAAGTAGACTTGTCCTTTGCAACAACTGATACACACATGATGCCCCATGCTTGAAAAATTGACCTACTTACCAAGGCATTGAGGGCACCAGCCTTAAAATGATGTTGGGAGGTCTTGCTTTTCTCTCGGGAAACATAGATGAGATTTGGCATTGAATTCCCTGATACATCTTTGTCTATGCAACTTTCTAATAAAACCTGCAAAGGGTCGATCGTCAAACCAACAGAAAATTCAAGTCAGTAATTATAAAGCTAATTAATGTGATTTGTCTGTTTAATTTCATGAGAAAATTAACCTGAATTATTGAGGGATGTTGTTGGCGAGTAAATCCTGGGGTCCAATTGCTGAAAGCTTCATGTTCTTGCTCATTGCTGATGTACTCATCCGGAATTTTTCCTTTCTCCACCACACTTTCTATCCTTATCTTCATGCTTTCGTACATCATCTGTCGTACAATCAAGGTAGATGATTGGCTTTCATAGGTAGAATTCTGGTAACATTTTATTTATTTTAAATTACTCATGGTTCAGAAAATTAGTTTTTTTAAATCAAATAATGTCTTGGCTTTCCAATAAAAATGTTAAAACAAAGAGTTCAAGTAACGTTTTTATGAAATAAGTTTACGCTACTCACTCAGAATAGGTCTTATCGTTGTAAAAATAACTGAAATCATAAAATTTTATACACTTAGACCTAATCACTTAACGATTTAAAAATATTTTCAGTAGTAAAAACTTTTTCTCTTGTTCTTGTAATTGAAGTCCGACTTTTGAAAGAATACAAACAAATCCAAACCCAACTACATGCCTTCTAAGCTGATGGAATCCGAGTTTGAAAAGGGTTTCTTGACTGGGATAAATTTGTTTTCCCGTGGATGTTTTGCATTTGCTGCCTGCTGTGACCTTCCAAACACTGCTTAGTGTAGAGGTAGGATTGGATTACAAATAGGAAGGCCAAGCCAATTTTCTACAACCAATTCCTTTCTCAAATCAACGTATAATGACCACAGTTTGCTATGACCATGACTAGAAAGGTTTCAGCTTTCCAACAATTTAATTCTGGCACTAAGCTTCCATGATGGTATCATCAAATATGACTTGGTCAGATGTATTTGACAAACGAAGCTGACACTAAAGTTGCTTGGTACGTAGAATTTGAATTAAATATTATTATCAGTATTTATTTAATAATTTATTGACGTTTGAGCATTTGATCAGGGGTGGATGCAAGACCTTAACGTTAGGGCAACGACTTTGAAGGATACTTGGTAATCATTTAAGTAAAAGTACTTTTCTTAGATAATTTTACATGTAATTTTAGGATTCAATGTGGTTGTCTTAATCATTTACAAAATAAAAAAATATAGTATTAATATAGACTATATTTACAATTAAAAAAACAATCTAGTGCTTAATTTTTTCACAATAATACTGCATACATACCCTTTATTGTTAAAAAGGTTTTTTTTTTTTGGGAAGGATTGTTGTTATAAAAGTTGGACATTAAAGTAGTCGAAGAACGTACATTCACTTGAACCAATTATATGGAACAAATAATCCAAATCACGTGATATTCTATTGCCAAGAATCTGAAGGCTGAAGCATATCAAAATCAGAAAATCTTTATCGACGTACAAATCTTTATATTATAAAATAAAAGGATATAAAACTAATATCCATTTCTTTGACTAATTTTCACAACTCGTTCCATCCTTTAATTTATGTATTATTTATTGCACATAATACTGCCAATGCAATTAAGATGATAATCAAAGCAAATTCAAAATATATATATATATTAATGGATGAAAAATTTTCACAAAATTATATAATCTAGATATTTGTGGTTCAATTATTATTATCTCCATACAATACAAATATCCGTAGTGTCGGATCGGATGACGTGGTATAACGTAAATTGTTACGAAACTTTTTGGTGTTTTCTATAAATTCTGGCTTCATAAATAATTAAAGGGTCGTCAGGAATTTTGAATATTATCATTTCTGAAACATGACAAACAACATCGCAACTTCCTAAAACAAAATAGTGATAAGGCACTCGATTTTTTATTTTCTTTAATTTTCTATTTGTAACATTATTATTATTATTATACTAAGATATGAGATGTTTTTGTGTGCAACGTAGCTTAATTGGTTCATGTTTAATTAATGGCCTGTCATTAATTAGGTGTGTAAGCGATATAAATAATCAACTTTTTTATTGACGGGGAAAGTCAGAAAGCTCTGTGCATGTTGCATACCACATGATTTGATTTTGTGATATTTCGATCCAATCAAAAATTATTTTCTACTCCCTTAAAAATCATACCTACTTCTGTGCAAGGAATCTTTATATTTTATAAAGATACGTAGTTAAGCTACAATTTCTTTTTTAAAGAAAAAAAGAGAATTTTTAATAAATATTTACTTATCTCTTTCACGATCTGAATTCATGATTTAAGTAACAAAAAAAATAGTACTTCTATCATTTAGATTACAATTGCTTATCAGTTAAAGGGCAACTTGTTACTTCATTAATTAGGTTTAAGTTTAAGTAATGACAAAGTAGTATTAAGTATAATTTGTAGATATATAATTACTAATAGAAAATAGAACAAGTTCCAAAGTCGTAGGATGGCTTTTTATTTGTGTCCCTAGACATTTGCTTCTTGATGGAATTTGCCGGTTAACACTTCACCACAACACAACACTTACTCATTTTCTAAGCTTTTAAATTTGTACCTTGAGATGTTATAGAAAAAACATGTTAACCTTCTTTAACACTAGTACATGCAATACTATAAATTTTCGTGTTTCAAATAAGCAGGAGGAAATGAACAACTAGAAAGGACGAACTTATGACTTATATTATGTACAACTATTTTATTGTCGCATGGATTAGTAAAAAGTAAATAATTACAAATATAACTTTGACCCTAATTTCTTTTGTAAAAGATTAAATATAACCATGGAAAGCAAAGATATACAAATTTAGTTAAGTGATTAAAATCAATCTTACCTACATGTGGATTCAACTCTCACTATTGCATAAGGGAAAGGATTATTGCACGATATTCTTGTATAAATCTAATTTACGGTGTCAAGATATTTGTACATTATAGTCTAAATAAGGAGTAATTAAGTGTTAGTCAATTCATATTACGGGTTGATTAGCATAGAATCGTCCGTTCATCTACAAAATAAGAATTATCTAAAAATCTTTATAATATGGATGCTCCAACAGTTAGGGCTACAAACTTAGCATTCTTTTTCCTAAATTAGAGCTATAATTAAAAGTTATGTGATGTATATTGATATAAAAAAATTAAGTGACTTTTGTTCAAATTACAATAGACACGGATAAAATTATGAATTGGGTTAAAATAAAAATTTTCAGAAGAAGACTTGTGGAAGAAAAAGAAGCAGTATCGTCACAGTAAAAAAGTCAGAAAGGATGGAAATTAATAAACTCTATATCAACTAGAACTTGAGAGTAGTTGTAGATCAGTGAAATTACCTTGATATTCTGAGTCCTAGAATTTGCGGAATAATTTGATTTGAAATAAGTCCTCTGCATCCGGGCACCTCTCCACAACATTATTTTCCTTACAAAAAGGCAACCAATGTCTACCAAATTTAGCAGCCTCCAAGAAAGCAAACAACGTAAGCTGCGACCCTCCATCATCCGAAACATAAACAGAAATCTTTTCTGTCGGATAATCATAAGCCATAACTGATAAAGCCGTATTCACAACACCCAAAGGCGGCTCCTTCGAAGGATCAGCAGTACATATAAATATATCCAAAGCTGGGAAGTTTTCCCTGAAAATCACTTTCTCTAGATTTTCAGGGAAAACTTTGCGAACCAGAGGGTTCATTCGAAACGACTGCGTTGTGGACCACATGAAAATAAGAAACAGATCGGCTATAAGCAAGAAGATGGAGATTAAGGTGTGGGATTGGAGAAGGAAGATTGTGGTTGCATGGTGGTAGAGGAGAGCTAAGAAGGCAGTTATGTAAATGGTTGCAAATGCTCGGTTGAAGTATCTTCGACGCAAGAATTTGGAAGAGTGGAATTTGTGGGAGTTTTTCAGTGACAGTCGCCATTTCTTTTTGCTGCTTTGGCCTCAGCGATGGGATGACTTGATGATTAACTATTTATAGACAGATCCGGAAAGTTTTTATATGAAGCCCTCATAAATTTTATAATTTATAAACTCTTACATCATTTTACATTACCTTATTTCATATCAAATCTTATAAATTAAAAAATTTATGATATTATATTATCGATTCGGTTTATATGAAAATTGTATGACAAACCTCTGTCTTAACCAATTACATGTCCGGTGCCAATTATTCAATGTGAATTCTGTATCACAAATAACATTGATGGCTGATTAGAATGTTAAAAGGATTAAAAAATAAGAATTGTTATAATTCTAAATTCATGTAATAATTATTAATTAATGAGACTGAAAATTTTGACATTAATAATTTTGTTTACTATCTTGGTGAGCTTTTCTTTTAGTATAAAACCATTTTGGTGTTCCTAGTTAATGAAACAATACATAAAAATGTATAAGGTTTGATTTTCGACCAGAAAAATATAAAACGAAAATAATTTGATGAAATTGTAGGGGGAAAAATAGCAATTAAATAGAGACAATAAATGTATGTACACTATATAATATAATAAAGAATTTAATGCGTTTGAGACTGGCTAGAAAAATCCTCTTCGAAATGCCGTAGAAGCGATAGTGTTGAATAGTTGACTGGCGCAATCATGAAATAAATTCATTAGTCGAGGTGATGCTACTAGCTTGATGATAAAGTCAGAAAATACAATTAAATTAAATCTCTTTCAGTAATTCAACATAATTTGAAACTCAGGCAGAATTATAATTTCAGTCAAGTTCCTTAATGACATTTATCTAAAACAAACATGTAAATATTTAGATAGATTTAATTTTCGACCCTATTTATAAATCTTAAGGTATAAATTAAATTTTATAAAATATATAACATTAACTGATATAAGTAAAATTTTATTCTAATTATAAGGTCCACAAATAAATCAAAAATTACAATCTATCTAAATATTTTCTAAACAAATATATCCCCCATTAATAGGTTTTTCAAGGAAAAGTGGAAGAATTAGGTATTTGATACATGTGACATGTGCACAAGTGAAATTTAGAATTTAAATGATAATTATGTGTAGGCATTTTAACCAGCTTGTATGATAAATAAAATTCTATATATTAGTGTGACAGAGAAATTTAAATTAGAAATGTTTAAAAAAAAAAAAAAAAAAGGGCGAGACCTACTGTTTTCAAGTTGACCAAAAATGATTGATTTATAAGCTCAAGATCTTGTCAATACGCATGGGAGAAGTCTGAGTCTGAGTCTGAGTCTGAGCTGGAACGGTGCCAGCTGCATTAATGATGTTAATTATATATAGAATATTATATTATAATATATAAATATTTAATTAATATAATTATTTTAATTATTTTTTTAAATTAAATAACTACTTTATTAGTCTAATTGACAAATGATATAGGTCCAAAGAGAAGACGTTTACGAGAAGAGAAGATGGTTAACAAAGTAATTAGAGACAAATTGCATCAAAGATATTATTAAAAAGATAATTATGAATAGCTTATATCCATCGATAATACTTTTCTATTTTAAAATAATTATCATATTTAATTAATATACATAAATTAAAAAAAAATATTAAATTGTACTAAGTTAAAAAATAGTTCAAAGTAGAGTAAGTTTTCACTATTTACCTTTTAATGTAGAGTAAATATTAACAACTGTTGAGATAATTGAAAAATAAGAATATTTTTTCGAACGGTCTATAATACTCATTCTATAATATAAAATAAGTGAGTAACAATTTTTTTTTAAAGTGACTAAAATACCACTTTACATTAATATCTCAATTATATAATTTTCCTTCCATTAACATAACACTAACACTATGTTTGTTTGGAAGGAAAAAGATGGAAATGAAAGGATTAGGAAGGAAAAGTATACTCTTTCCTTCGTTTGGGAGTTTCGGGGAGAAATAAATGAAAGGAAATGGAGGTGAACTAACATCCCACCACATCATCAAAAGTTTTCTTCCTAAAAGCGGGAAGAAAAGGAAGGAAATTAAAAAACTCTCTTATAAACATTTTTTAAATTTCAACTCTATCCTTAAAAAACTAATACAATCAAAATTTATTTTCATATACATTCCAAATTTTTCCGCACCTTTTCTAAATTTCTAAACAACATTAAAATCCGTCTCTTTCTGTTCTCTTCTCTTATCTTCTCACTCAAGATTTTCCATTATCTTCTTGTTCTCCTAAACTTCCAAACTAAGCCTAAAGACAAAAGTTAAAAAAATATTATTTAATATTTTCTTAATTCATAATGCGATAAATATTTTGAAATAAAATAAATTGACAAATATTTTCAACATTTAATACTTCTTTAATTTTATAACACAACAAATATTTTAAAATAAAATAAAGGATTAATCTTTTATACATCATTGGTTTAGAAAATTTTCTACATTACCGGTAAGGGAAAATCGCTGAAATAGTCCCTCCCAACTTTTTTTGTAGCCAAAATGGTCCTCCAACTTTTATTTTTTAGCCAAAATAGTCCTTTCATGTGAAATTTATAAAAAAAAAAAAAAAATTATGGTGACTACACTATAAAAGGACTTTTTTGGCTAAAAAAAAAAAAGTTAAAGGACTATTCTGGCTAAAAAAGTTGAAGGACTATTCTGGCTAAAAAGAAAGTTGAGGGACTATTCTGGCTAAAGTGCAAAAGTTGAGGGACTATTTTGGCGATTTTCCCTATCGGTTATAGATGCATGCCATGTATGTATTATTTAAATTTCAAATGTCATTTTTATACATGTAACATACATTCATACCTAATGGTGTCAAAAATTTTCTACACTGACAATGTATATAAAATTAATTCTAAAATAAATTATTTAAAATAATAATTATTTTAAAACGAAGTAAATAACATTTTCCAGTATTAATATTCTAGATGATCTATAGTTTCTTAATCAATTTTTTACCGGCATACCCATCACTTGACTAATTGTAACATGTTGATAATAAATATTCCTCTTTATAATTTGTGATACAAAATATTAACTTAAGTTCTGCTTTTTAAGGGAGTCAATGGTATCGTGTCGTAGGTTATCGTATCGTATTATAATCGTATTCAGGTCATAAAATTCAACCCTAATCCTATCCAATTAATAATCGCGTCGTGTCGTGTATGACCTGTTAATTTCTGTATCATGTCGTGTCTAACTTGTTTAACTCGTTTACTATTGATAGTACTAAATTAACCCCCAAAAATTTTTTATGATACGCAACAGTGACTCTCTTAAGGTTCTATACCAGTACAAATAATTTTTTTCTTTAAGAATGTAAAGTCATAGTGATCTTAAATGCTTAGAATTTTATATAATTTCACATAAAAATATAATATTACGTTTATAATGTACATTTTTTACTCCAAAGTCAACCTTAAAAGTCTTCCATAATAGAGGATTTTGATGTAAATAAATAATAGAAAACAAATTATATATGAAAGTTAAAAAAGTTAGAGATCCATATAATTTTAGAAATATCATAGCATATTTTCACACATATAATTGTATACAACACAGTAAACGTGTCAATTGTATCGACCTATTTACTCTCACGTCTACCTGTTTATTTTCGTGTTGTAAACGTAGTGTGTCATAATCGTGTTCGTGTCATGAAACCCCAATCCTAATCTACTAAATACTCTAAATTTCGTATCGTATTCATATCGTCTTGTTGTGTCGTGTCAAAAATTGACACCTTTACTGTTCTTGCACTGATGAACAAGTTCTAATTAAAAATTACAGGAAGTTAATTAATTGAAAAAGATGTCAAAGCAAAAAACATAAGGGGGTGATAAAAAAGGAAAATAATCAAATAGATTCGATTTTAGATTTCACCTGTAAATCTTATGGTCAAAATTAAATCTTAAAAAATTTTATTTACATCAACTAACATAATAAATTTCATAACATTTAATCCATATTATAAAGTTTACAAGTGGGATCAAAAATCAAATATACAGCAATATTATTCCGACATAAAATATATATATAGGTGTAGATTCTGTAGAATAACATGTCTCTGTCTGTATTCATTTGGCCAAGTGGATGATAACATGAGAGAACTTTAAAAAAAAAAAAAAGCAAATGGCCAAAAAGATTATCATACTTTTAAGTTGTATGGTTTCATTAAAAAAATTTTGGGGTCGATTTAGTCAATCAAGTCATGAAAATGTCATTTTTCGGTCTTTCTGTTAATTGTATCAATTAAAACCACCGTTTAGTCAAATATATGACTTTTTGCATGAGTAAAATTATCCAAATATTAAAAATTTACCAAAATAAATTATTGAGGTCAATCTGAAAACTTTGAAAAGTAAGTTGAGGGGTCAAAGTAGAAACTAGTAAAACTTAAAGGGTTGAAATAGTAATTTTTTGAAAACAAATCTAAAAACCTAATCACTTATCCATCGTCTTCTTCGAACACGAAATTCTTTTCTTTTTTTTTCGCTTTTTCTTCTTCTTGCCAAAAACCAATCCTTCTACGAAATCACATAGATTTTTATATAAAGGTAAGTTACAAGGAATTCACTCGTGGTTGGGTCAATGTACAAATTACCTCTTTATAGTTTACTAATACATATTTAATCTCTTGTGATTTTGATTTTTTTGAAAAGATGGATAGAAATAATAAAATATCATAGAATTATTTGAAAAGTCAAGAATACCTCTCAAAAAGCTTTTCACAACCCATACACACAAACTTAATCTCCTTACTATTCCTCTTCCTTCTGATCTCCCTTCCACAACCAGATGTCCATCTCCATCTCCATTCTCCTCCTCTGCCTCTTATCTATCCCATTCCTCATCCAATTAGAATAGTACTCTTCCCCCTCCTCTCGCCCTTCCTCTTCCTCCTCTCCATCTCCCTAATCAAACCCATCACCCCTTTCCCCTTTCCCCTAGCCAGCTCTACTTTTATATGTTTCTTCCCCTAAACCCTTCACTTATCATAACCACTACCCATCCCCCTTCCTCATAACACCTTCCTTCCCTCCCCAACCTTTCCCTACCTCTCTCTCTCATTTCTCCAAAAAATAACACATGTTTCTGCTCAACCCAACCCAACCCACATGTTTCTACCCCCGGTTCTCGTCTGAGTGTCAATTGGCCTCTTTGTCGAGGTCGAGGTCGAGGATGAAAGTCAGAACTGGTAATGTGGTAAGTGGGTCTTGTGACAGAATAAGGGGGAATAAGATAGAGAAAGGTGGAGTCGTCGCCGAAGAAATTGCACTGATTATTGTGATTTGTTGTTGGAATTCTTGATGTGAGCTTATTAGGGGAGCTGGAGGAATTGTTCTTGTACGTAGTTGCCGGAGTCATTGGACTTTTGAATGAGTAGTCGCTGGTTATGGAGTTGCCGGATGGATTTGGGGTTTGGAAGACGAGGAAAGAGATAAGAGAGGGCAATAGGTAGTATTAATCTAAATGACCGTTATGCCCTTTAAGTCATACTTTTTAAATCTTTAACTGTTAATTTAGACAGAAAATGTAGTCTTAAATTGTATATTTCGAAACCATGCGAGAGTAACATGTAGGTTCGTTACAACACCGAGAAGTTTTGTATAATTTACCCTTTATATAAAAATGATTTTTGAAACTAGTACAATGTATATCTAAATAAGAAAAAATAACAAATTTAACATTGAATTAACTCAAATCTAAATCCCAAATATAACTCATTTTGACCCGTGACTGAAAAATTAAGGATTTGATAAGGGGTCTATGGTACTGTTGTGGTGGCAGGGGTGGAGGTTCAGATGGGTGATAATAGTGGAGGAGATGGAGGTTTAAATGGGGGCTACTGTAGGCTAGGGAGGTTTCAGGGGGGAAAATAATGGAGAAATATAAAAAAAAATAATAATAATAAAAATGCCTTCCATCCCCAGCCAATTTGAGATGTTGTGGTTGTGGAGATGAAAGTTCAAGTGGGTAATTGTGGTGGCAGAAATGGGATTTGAGGAGAATGGGAGTAAGAAGTGTTGGAAGAGTTCTGCTTTGTTGTCTTTAGATAAATTTCTCTTTGACTGAGAGATATGTGACACATTAATAGAGAAGTTAACTGACTAATTTGATAAAGGAACAAAAAACGACATTTTTACATGTCTAGTAACTTTTTTGGCCAAAAATTTAATTTGCTGACCAAAATTCATACACATTACAAGTATGACGATCTTTTTGGTCGTTTATTCATTAAAGGAATATGATAACAAGTTATGCATTTCTTTATCATGAGCAGCTCTTTTTTTTCTTCCCAATTAGTGCAGGTTTGCCAAATGATTTGTGAGGGTGTATATAATTTTTATTGTAACGAATATTAAACTCATGTTACTATTATTCTCCTAATTGTAGCCATTTTCATAAATTGGTCAACGTGAAACCCTTTTTTTTTTTTCCATATAACAATGATAATTAAAATTTGTAAAATTATCCTTTTTTGGGCCACCTAGATTAATGATCTTTATCAACTCAACTAAGATAGTTGCAAGATTAAAAAAAAAAAAAATGTTCAAAAGACGCTTACAGATGGGCTGACCTTTGACCTTTCAAATCACCACCAATAAATGAATATTTATTATTACATTTTTAATAATCAATCATGTTTCAATCGAAAAAAATTAAATTGATTAAACAATAAAGAGAGTGACCATGAGAAAGAAAGACAGGAATTTTAACTGGTCATTTTTTTGGAGAACATCGGTGTCGTGGTAATTTAATACTCTAATTAATTACTATTTGACATCTTCAAATATAGGAAGTCGACTCCTACATAATTATGGAGGATCATCCTTTCGTCACTCATCAGTCGTCACCCTTCATTTTGCATGAGACCATTATTAAATAACTAACTATATATGTATATTTTGAAGAATGAATGAATACTTTTGGCGACTAAATTAAAGTGTACTGCGCGATTAATTAATTATACCATCGTCTGGTTAATTACATAGCTAATCAAGAATTTGGAAAGTCAATAACAAATTATTGAAAAATTTTACAGTTTTATTAAAGTTTTATACGGTTTAACACCATAAGTAAATCTCATATATATATATATATATATAGAGTTGGCGGCAGGGCGGATTTATGGGCGGGCGTGGGCCACCGCTTCCAAAATTTTAGAAATTAAAATTTTATTTTTTAAAATTTTAAAAATTTAATTTATATTTTTATAAAATTTATATTTGATTTCTCAAATTTTTTAGAGAAATGTAAATTAGTTTTAATAATCTTGCCCCCTCAAAGTACAATTCTTTCGTCCGCTGGTGTAAAAAAAAGTTTTATACTATCGGATCTAGATGCATGACACATGTATATTATCTAAATTTCAAATTTTATTTTTGCACATGTGTGTCATGCATCTAGATTTGAAAGTGTAAATATTTTTATAAACTGATGGTATATCAAAAAATTACCCTAACTCCATATGCTCTAAAATTTTATACTATACAAAATTTTAAAATTAATGGATTAATTTCATGAAGAGATTTTTCAGTTCGGAGATGAATTAATAATTGTAATCCATGCATGGATATATATTACACTGACTCCCTCAGACGTAAAAGAAATAGTCGGTTTGGATGACTTTTTTCAAATAACATTTTATATTTATTATTTAGATATTATCTTCTTCTTCTTTTTTTATATCACATCTAAAAATATAACTATAGTATCATTCTTAATAATGTTTAAAATAATATTTTAAATAATAACCGTCTAAACGGAGCACGTTTTCTTCTTTTGCATGCCGTGCTGTTGCTGCATGTATGTGTGTGTAGAAATTGAGCTACGTTGTAGCCATGAGCATCAGGGATTATTAATTAATTCCCGTTGCATGATGGAACTGAACTACCCGTATTAACGTTTATTCTCCAGTCTAACTATCAGTGCCCATCAGATCGCTGCACAAAGGACCAAGTTGGATATAGTCCTTAATTAGCCAAGTTATTATGGTGGTCCTAATTAGTTTTCTTTCCTTTTTTTTTTTTTTTTTTCCACTATAGTTTTCGATCGTTAATATAATCCAATAGAAAACTCAGTGTTTTTGACGTACAATTAACCATATTTGAATTTTGGACATTTTCTGTAATGGCAAGGCCCATGGAACCTAAACCTGAAGGATAGTAGTAGTAGAAGACTTGTAGTTGTTCTAGAATTCTATGACAATTCATACGTAATTGATCTCTAAGAGCAAGTATTTGTATTTGTACCTGATATGCGCTGGTAGTTTATTTTCCTTCATTCTTGTAGGTTAAGCACATAAAAGGAACAAAAATTAAGGTGTAAACGAGTCGAATCGAGTACGAATAATATCTCAATTGAAATCGAATTCAAAATTTTTTTATAATATTGGAACTCGAGCTCAAACTCGAACGAATTTTAAAATTAGAGCTTGAAGTCGAGTTCGAAAAATTTGACAAATCTCGAAATCGATTCGAATTCACTCGAAAATAAGTAAAACGAATTCGAACACAAGTATTTCGACTTTTTGTAATTAAAATACTTAATTTTTTTAAAAGAATATGAATATTTTAGTAATTTTTTGATGATATAACAAAAAAAAATTTTAAAAATTATATAGTACTCAGAAAAGCTCAAACAACATTCGAACATAATATATATATATATATATATGCTCGATTTCAACTCGAGTCAAGTTTTTGGTCGAGTTGTTCGTGAGTAGTTCAGTTCTTGTACAACTGTACAAAAAATATAGTAGTTCTTAAAATTTACAACCAGGTATGCGGGCACCCGACCCTCTTCAGTCGGATATCTATTTTCCTTCATAAAATTTAGGGCCAATAGTGTGAAGTTAAGATAAAGGTTAGAAAATGATTGATTCGACAAGTGAAGGTCGGATAAGCCAAATCCCACCCCTAGTCTAAGTGGAGATTGACGGACCAAAATCTAATGCATATTTTGTTGTAATCCGTAGACTGAATCCTGAATTGGATGCATTGGGTTCTAGTCTCCGAGTCCAAAACATGTCCAAACCAAAAAGTCCAGCTATTGGCGTATATATTTATGGATCAAATGAAATGGGCTTTTGATTTTTTTGTTTTTTAAAAAAAAAAAAAAAAATTATTGAAAAGTAGGCAAACCATCCTAACCCTCTCCAGAAGCAAAACTATATTCACAGCACTCCACCACAACTATGTATTAATGGCAAAACTTAGAATTGTTCTACTTCAGTTAATCTGAAATTTGTATATTGACTTTCTGTAATTTCTCATGTCTATTCTTCTTCCAAAAAAAAAAAAAAAAAAGTAGAATCATTTGAACAGCAGAATTAAGGGAGTATTTGATCCATGAATAAAAATCAAAATTAATGATACTAATATGTAAACACGGGAATGTTAACAAAATTAATGTTGTGGATGGTCAAACTTAACAAATTTAATATTATCCTTTGTGACTATTATTATAATCTACTTTAAAATACTTCAATCAACAAACTTAAATTGAGAAATATAAGAGAATATAAATGATAAAAAAAGGTTATGCAAGCCCAATCAAAAAAGTATTTTAGTCAACAATAATTGAATGTGAAAAAAAAGAAGAAAATAGACTAACCTTTGTTTTCTAATTTGAGTTTTTAGAATGGAGAATTTTTTTCCTTGTAAACCAAAAAAAAAGAAAAAGTGGTGCTATCCTTATTACACCTAATACAAAACGATCTATGCAAGTTTCAATGAAAAAGTTTCATAACAATTTAAATCTGTGCATACAATACCATAACTAAAGTAGTAAACTTCAAATTTCCCTCTCTCACATGCACATGTATTAAAAAACAAACATTTATAAACATCAAAATCAATCTCAACCACTTTCAATATTTAACTAATATTAACTCATTCAAAATTTTCATTCCTAAATTAATTAACCCCTTCAAAATTTGATATCATGTTATCAAGAAAGAAAAATGAACAACAGTCCATCAAGAGAAAAATTACACTTACGGAGAAATTGGTTTGTAAAAATCATTGGAACGAAAGGATCTTCTCAAAGCTTGAGTGCACAAAACTTGGAAAGAATTATTGCAAAATAATAATAATAATAATAATAATAATAAGAAGTTCTTTATACGAAGAAGAAGAAAGGGTAAAAAAACAAAAAGGAAAAGGAGAAAAGGAGAAATCTATAATTCTAAGCGACAATTAAAAATAATTTGGATGCCAATCAATTTACATGAACATTTTGCCCTTTTGTTTCTATATCAAAGTCATATATAAAGGTAGAAGCATAATTGTTTGGAATGTAATAATTGATAAAGATATAAATATAAAATTCAACAACACATAAGTGGAAGAAGAATAGGGAATTCAACCTCTTCCTAGAAGTTTACTAATTTATCTCTTGGATTTGATTCCGAGCTTGAAATGAATTCTTTATATATAGGCATTTTCATTTGGAGGTTATTATGCAAAACAATTGGATGCGAATAGAAACTGTTGAAAAAGAAGAATGAATAGTCACCAACTTTTCACTTACATCGATTGTGATTGTATTTTGTTTTCATTCAATTTGTAATTTATGACTGATTTTGCATTCGTGAAAAGTTTGTGACTTTTCATTATTTGGCTTTGAGTTTCAAGGGGCATTAATCTCTTGCAGCCAACCATAACAGAGCATTAACGGTAGGAAATCATTTTGTTTCCGCAAAAACGTAAAGAAAAGAAAAAGAACATTGTAGCTATGTACTACAATTTTATAGATGTTGATAGAATATTATTGGTATCATTCCATGTAAATAAAAGTGTGTATTAAAAATATTCTATTTGATTATTTAACTTGTGATTTAAGTATCAAATTAATTAATTCGTTAATAAGTAGAATTTATTTCAAATTTTAATAATAATAATTTTTAAATGCGAGCCAAATATGTCCTAAAAACGAGTAACCATCGCTAACCTAATCTCTATGAGAAATACTACTCAAGGTGGACCAACTGTTTGTCGGCAAGAATGAATTAAGACAAAAACAGTTTTGGATCTAGTGGAATACCGACGCATTCAAGCTTCTGGAAGGTCACCAGGAGCAACATCCTAGAGAGGATCTTGCAAGACAGCAAGCCGGCAACCAAAATAAGAGTGTGACGAGAAATGAGAAACCTTGGGAGAAAACAAAAAAACAAAAACAAATCCAAATTTGTTTGTTCAACTTAATTTGCCTTTTTAGTACACCTCGTATTTGTCGCACGAAGTTGAAAAATGTAGGTCAAAGCAGCCTTTGTCACATCCAGAAGAGAAAGACCCTTCGATTTCTAATTTTAGCCCACCAATTTTGAAATATCTCTCGTGATGTTACTTTTATATACATGTCCAAAGTGTTTTCCATGCAATGAGAATTAAGGTGCAAAAGTCTTCCATCTTTTTGCAGTGTGTTTAAAAGGACTTGAAATGACCAAGTACCTTTTTGTAGATGTCACCATCTTCTTTCTTGCAACTGGGCTACAACTTCCTATAATGTCATTTTCTTGTTCCTCTGTATCAAATAATGTAATTTCGTTTGAATAATTATTATTTTAAAAAAAATTATAATAACTTTTAAAATGTGTACATGAGATAAAAAAATAATAGTTCAAAAATGTTTCAAGAAATAAAAGTTTACAAAATATTATTTAAAAAATAATAAATAATTAAATCGTCTACTTTATTTATCCCCCCCTTTCCCACACCACCATGCGTAAACATATTTTCAATCTTATTTAGAGGGGAAAAAAATAATGGTGATGAAACACATGGTGAAGTATATCAGAACAGAACAACTAAAAGAGAAAGAAAGGGAAGATAATGTGCAGCGCAAAGATGGAGGAAAATAGCCAAGCAGAATGCTTCGTTACTTAATTCAGTTTCAGTACACTTACAAAGAGAGCTATTGCAACTTCTAATTCAACAGATGTAAGTAATAAGCCTCCAAACTTCACACATATATTTACATATAAACCAAACAACAATCACCAGAAACACTTTTCATATACACACATTCTAATCTTTACCCCTTCATTAATAGATCCTAGTACTTACAGATACAGTTACTCCAAACTTCAATCCAGGTTTGAATTTCGGACTGCTGTGAAAACTGTGCAGTGAACTAGCTAATGACTTCATTGATATTGTTATTACTATTAAGGGGTCAGACAAGCAAGCATTCTTTCCATTCCTTAATTTTGTTAGATACACATATCAACCAAAGCCCTCTGTGACCTCCGCCTCCTTCCACACACCCACTGTCCACCAAAAAAAAAAAAAAGAAGATACGCGAGGGGAGAAGAAAAATAAGGGACAAGAATAAAGAGAATGAGGGGTGTAAAACAAAACGGATGCTCCCTAACTCAACCCTCACCATTTTCCCCGTTGAAAGCAGTTCCATCATTATCTGCAGAAGGTAGAGGAAGCTTGTTTCCTGCTCTCATTTTCTTAACATCCTGGCTGGAACATATGAAAATTCTTCTAACCATTTTACAGAATTCTCTGCAAGAACGTTTCAGACAAATCAGTCCAGGGGAAAAAAGGGGAAGATTTATTAAAGGTGAATGAGAAAAAACAAACTTACAGCCATGGGTCATCTCCCATGAGCATTATATCCCCTTCATCATCTGTGAAGACAATCTCCCATTAAAGTGTTTCGAGGACTAAGCTCTCCCTTGATTTCAAACATCTTTTCCAGTTCAACTATCAGCTCGTTGTACCCTGTTAACATGGTCAAGTCAACTGCCCGGCCCACTGCAACTCCTTGCATTTGAACCTTTACAAAGTGTTCAAGAAAGAAAAAATTCAGAATTAACCATATTTACAAAGCGAAAGACGCTCAAAAAAACAAAACACATCACTACAAAAGAACATCCATTTCAGCCCTTCCAAGCATCATGTACCTTGGTGCGACTTCTTGTTGAGCCACTTTGTTTGCTTTGCACCTCCTTTGATGGTACCTGAAGCGGCCCCACTATTTCATCTTTGGAATCCTTCAAGAGGTCAGATTTATGTTCAGAACCACAAGCAGATAATGTGGTAGGTAAACATTCTTGAATAGTGCCATTTGAGGTGTTTACAGGCTTCAGAGGTTCTCTATCACGGGCACCAGTTGAAGGGCTAATCAGGTCAATACCAAACAATCGGCAACTAAGTTTCAGCAACTGTATCTGGTTTCCTGGCATCATTCGGATGAGACATAGCATTGTTGCTCAATTTTGCCGCGGCAGAAGAAATTGTAAAAGTAGACCACGCAAGGGTACTTTTGGTGTCCGTCTCGTCTGCAAACCTACTCAGAGAAGCATTTCCATTGGAAGAGGATAGCCAGTCTCCCTCTGCACGAGTCTTTAAATTAAAATTCCTGCTTCCTTGCAGTTGACTCGTGCTAATGTCCATCTGATTTTGGTTTGCAGACATGTGTTGACTCCTGGGACCCTCTTGAGTTCCATTTCCTAGAGGTGAATCATGAGAAGGATTCCAAACAGCTGATGCAGTTGAAGATGCACTTTCTATGAATGCCAAGGAAGAACAACCAGTAAGTTGAGTGATATATTTAAAGAACCAACATAAGAGACAGAGAATTAAGTTGCAAAAGATCATCCCACCAGGAGGTTGAATTTCAGAATGTGATCGAAGCCTTTTGTATTTTGCCGTTACTGATTCTTGAAACTAAGCTTGTAGGTATCACAGCCACAAAAGGTTCTATCTCCCAAGGTGAGACTCTTTCTGGTCTTGTTATGGATGCAGGTTCATCCCATTGAACCTGAAAACAAGGAAAAAGTCAGTTAAGTCCGTCCCTATTCTTCTGAAAATCAATAAACCTACAGAAAGTAGATGATCAGTGTATTAACCTTCAATGACCGCCATTTAGATTCTTTCCATTGAAGAGAAATATCTTCAACACCAACAATGGTACCAGTAAATCTGATCAAGTTTAGAAAATAATAGGAATAGAGAGAGGGGGCAAAGGGGATGTCAGTAGATTATCCAGAAATCATATCAACCTAATCAGGATTTCATGTGCCATCATACCTTCTTTCAGGAGAATCCTCCCCTTCAAATCGCATCTTAAACCTCATGCCCACTCCAAAACCATTGTTAATAGATTCTAGATATTTGTTCAATCCTATGATGAACTGGCTTGTCCTGAAAATATGATTTACAATAGACGATAATAGAATCAAGACATGTGCAAACTATTTAAGAAAAGTTCTTTCATGCAAAGCTAGTTTCAAGTTCAAAAGAGGCCATATATTTGCACCTTGGCTTGTAATAGACAACAAAGAGGGTTCCAGTTGCAACAGCATGGGATGCAGTTGCAAGCACTCCTAGGTGCATGCTATGGCTTGAAATCACAGATGATGGCATAGAACTCTGTTGACGAGCAAGACGCCTAACTCCCACCCGTAGCTCTCCATTCTCACCCCTAGATGCAAAATTTTATAAAGATATATCAAGCATGGGCATTTGTGAATGCCTAAATAAAAGAAGCACATATATATGCGTGACTCTGCCTAATTATATCCATCCCCAGAAAAATACCTCAGGAATACGAAAGAATCTCCAGCTACCAATCTCTTAGAAGTAACAAATGTGCTCCATCCTGTAGTAAGCAAGTGTCTCCGGGGTTGTCCTGTTCGTTTACAATCAAATGGACACCAATTTAGTTGCATCGATCGGTGAATAATCAAGATTCAAGTGAAAATTATCCAAAAGATGTTGATCAAGTTACACAAGTATCGTACAGAGTCGAAGGAAGGAGCATCACCTCTGAATATGTGTTTGAAGGTCCATTCAACTCCATGAAGATCCTTGGCTACCAGTTCCTGCGTAGGTACTTGCTGTGCCATGTCCTAAACAAATTGTGAAGTCAGAACACAGTATACACCAATTACTAGCAAGAATCAAGAAATCCATATTAAAGAAAGATGTAAATGCAATATTAAACATGCCAGACATTATGTAACACTACCAGGGGAGGAAGGCATTCATTTGCATGCTTCCGAAGAACAGAAAATCCCCCATGGGTGCTCGTGTCGGAGGCCGTCAAAACCTTGCAGAAGGAGTGCACTGTTGGCCTTGGAGGCTCAGCGTCAGCAGGGCATGAATCAGCAGAATTCCGAGCAGTTTGCTACACATGGTTTAATCAAAGGATTAAATTTCTTTCTCATAAAAGTGGAAAAGTTTGCCTGCTCAAACAATATAATTTCTTTTTCAGACCAAAAAAAAAAAAAAAATTCATTTCTTACATCAGTGTCTGGTATCAAAGTGATTTGTGCATAAACCTCATCAGTTTCCTGTTCAGCCTACCAACAGAAAACAAGGGGAAAAAATGAATCATTTCTTGCATGACTAACAAACTTCACCAACTTTTTTACCCCTATGAGATTTAGGAAATGAAAACACATAAACCAAACTTTCCAGCACCTTCTCAGTAACTAATTAAACACAAAATAATTATATGTAAAACATCTCAAAGAAAAACCAACAAAAATGCTCCGTTTGGACAGCGGTATTATCATTATTCTCTAAATAATATTTTTATAATTGTTTCATTACACGGATTCCAACTACCTTTTTCTCTCAGTAACTAATTAAACAGAAATCAATTATACGTAAAACACCACAAAGAAAAACCCCCCAAAAGAAAAAGGAAACTGAAAAGGCAGTTCAGGACTTGGTAAAAGAGAAATGTAAAATTGATGGAAATATGAAGAGCATACCAGAAGTCGAATATCCACAATGTTACAAAGAATCTTCGAGGGCAAACGCAAACCAAACATTGGAATCCTTTGATTTAACTCCTGATTTGTTGATGCCTCCAACTAAAACACAAAGCCCAAAAGGTGTGCAAGTATGTCAAATCCAAAAGGCAATTTGTTTTTTTTTTAGGCAATTTGTTTTTTTTTTTTTTAAAAAACAAAATTATAGCAAATTATACAAAATTATAGCAAATTATTTCCCATCAAAACAAACTTCAGACATCCTCCTCTCTTTTTAACTCAAATAAAAATAAATAAAAAAACTTACTTGCTCCATATGACCTTGTGGAAAATAGTAAACTTTCTCTTTAGGCTTAGGGACATCCACAAGTGGACCTGCACAGGCCTTCCATAGCTCTGTATACAGATCATCTTGGCCTGAAAATTCCCCTAAAAAAAAAAAAACACAGACACACACACATAAGTACAGACAATTCAGAAAATATATTCAAAACCCACAAAATAAAGGGAGAAAAAAAAAACTTTTAACTAAAATTGAAATTGACCTTCAGCTGAGCCATTGCTTTGCTGTTGCTGCTGCTGCTGCTGAGAAAAAGACACTCTACTAGCCATGAAACTAAAGCACGCTTCTTTTTTTTTTTATGAAAGAAAATAAACAAAATAAACCTTCTAAATCATCAAAATTACAGCTAAAAACACAATCTTTTTCCCTCTCTTTTGATAGCTACACCATACTATACAAAAAAACAACTAAAACCCACTAAATATTATGCGAAGTTGGGAGTTTTGGGACTTTCTTTTTCCAGCCGACGGTGAAGAAAAACCGTTAAAAATCCAATCTTTCCCCGTTGAAGCTGGCCGGAAAACCAGATTATTTTGGAGATTCAGCTTAATTAATTGAGCACAGAAGCCTCAGAAAAGAAAAGTTCTCTCCTTTCTCTCTCTTTGTTGGGGTTGAGGGGTAAGGCAAATGCAAGGAAACGGCGTTAGAAATCAGAAAGAAAGAAGCAGCTTAATATACGCCTTGATTTGTTGCTTTCTCTCTCAGCCTTTACTCTCACCAACGTGGCTGGGTTGTCTGCTTTTTCTGTGTAGTGTTGTGTACAGTATTACTAGTACTATACCATAGTGTAAAGGCTGAGAGACGGGGATGGAGGGCTGGCGTAACTTATTTGTATACTGGGGTTGGTTAGGGGATACTATGGCCTACTATTTATAGGAGAATGCTTATTATTATTATGGAGGATTTTAAATTAATTAATTTCTACAAAGTAGTTTTATCTTGATTGATCGGTATTATTGAGAACGTTTTAAATGTGGATATAAATAAAATTTTAAAAAATTTTACAGTCTTTTTTAGAGAATTATTTTTTTGATTTTAAAATCTTGTACAATATAAATTTTTAAAATATATGATATTATATTGTACAAGTTTTTAAAGTACAAAAAAATAGTTTTTTAAAAGGAATTGTAGAATTTTTTCTAAAATTTTATTACATCAGAAAATTTTATAAAATGGTAACGTAATATTACATCATTTGGTATTGAAAGTTTGTTCAATATCGTGTAAATAACTAATCGAGATTTATTTTGTATGCATCTCACAACTAAGTTTACGAATTTATTTTCTAGACTACGTAAATAAGAATGTATAATTTGTTTGTGAAAGCATACATTTGCACACCATTATGTAATTTTTTTCTTCATGTGGTTGAAATGGTTTGATAACCTATTCGGAATGTGTGTTTAAATTAGTTTTTTGGTGTCAATTCTATTATATTAATAATAAATTAACACGAGTCTAATATTGTTATAATTATCCATATTTCTATGTCATTTTGAGGTCTAATCTTACGTTGAGCTATCAAATTATATGCATATAAGTCTATATTAGTGGTATTAAATTGACGCGGAATAAAGTTTTACAAATACTCATATTTGGTATTTGGAAAATTTTTATTTTGATCAAGAGCAATTAATGACATACTTAATAGTAGTTTCTCTTCAAACAATGGAATCTGTTATTTAAAATATAGAGTTCATTTTTTTTAATAGAATGATCATCTTATTTTCAATAAATATAGACACTTCACTCCAAATAAAAAATTCTCATTAATTGAGAAATAATTATTAAATATATCTAATAATTATTTCTGATCGATATAAAATTTGTCGTGGTGTTTGTTGTGGTTTTTTATTTCGGTTTTGTTTTGATTTGTACTTTGAATTGTGTAATTATGTTGAGGTTAATCTAACAATGGTTATGATTAATTTGAGATGATGATTGTGATGTTGACGGAGAAATAGATTGATTTACACTCTTTGGATTACATTATATTAGTTTATTTTTTGAGACAAAAACAAAAAAATAGAAACTTATTGATTGAGGAATTAAGCAGACTTTCTTGACTGTGGCTTCCGTGGGCCATGCTTTTGCAATATCTTGCTTATTAAACCATTGCTATCTATTTTCTGTGTGTTTTCATTATAAAATGGATCAATTAATGCTTCATATGTAGTATATTTTATTTTATAGTGGAGATTGAGTATTAATTAAAATCTTGAAATTGAAATGTAATTATATTAGTATAAGTGGTGCATGATGGAGTGTTCTAGAACTGCCATGTACTTTTCTTTAAGTCTCTTACATATTTACCCAAGGAGAAATAAAAAAGGTTAATTTATTGTACAATAGATGTATGGGGATATGGGGGTACTATGGTCATGATTTTTATGTTGGACAAAAAAAATCTTAAAGAAATAGTGTACTGAATGAAGGTAATTAAGTCTCCGAGCTTTTATTATAGTCTTACCTTTTTGAAAATTTCAAGTCCGATTTATATGAATTTACATGATTGCTAAAGTAATATTTTTACAAAAATACCCATTACAAAGATTATATCATTCATCCTAAAACAAAGTGTACGACATTATTAATAGGTAAAATAGGTAGATTTGGTCGGGTCATTTCACTTACATATTATTATATTTAATAACCACATAATTATAGTGACATATGGTAATAAGTAAGAAAATTGGTTATAATAATGATACAAAAAAAATATCTAATTATTGATTAAAATGTTACCTCCGTTTTAAAATAACTATCACCTTTGGTTGGTGCACATGAATTAAGAAAGTTATTAAATTATATCAATCTTACAAAAAGATAGTTCAAAACAACTAATTATCCATTTATATTAATATTTCAACCATACAATTTTTTATTCATTAGTGTAGCATTAAGATTAAAAATTTAAAAAAATATTATTTAATATTTGATTAATTTTTTAAAATAATAAATAATATAACGCAAGATAAATTATTTAAAATAACAGTTATTTGATTATTATTTTAAAATCAAAGAAATATTAATATTTGGCACAATGAAAAATAATAATAGAGGTATATAGAAATGTGTGGCTGGCATTACAAAAAAGAGTCGCCCTCCCATTGGTTGTCTGCTTCCCGGCAAGCAACAAGGTTGGCTCGAGTAAACCCGGCAAAGAATTTCTCCAACTCTTCCGCCCCTCAATTATTACTACAACATTTTCTTTTTCGTGGATTTTTATGGCCTTACATTTGACCTGAATATTCTACTAAAATTACATAAACAGCCTCTAATCTGCTTAGTTTAGTTGACCCCACATAACACGTGGGAACTGTTTTACTACTATAGTACTACCACATCATGTTGCTTTTTTTAAAAAAAATTCCTTACACTTATACTCTAATTACAGTTTGTTCTCCTCAATTTATTTAATAAATATTTTATCTTTTTTTTTATATTTTGAAACAAAATTATCCTATATTTTAATTATTATTATTTTTCTTTTTTTTTTTCTTCTTCTTTTTCTCTTCTAGTTATTTTTTCTCTTGTTTTTCCTTTTATTTTTCCACTATTCTTTTTTTTGCTACTCCGAAATAATCATAATATTATTTTTAGTAATTGAATAATTAAAATTCTAACATTTCACATGTATCTAAAAAATTTAATTTATAGATATAGACTAATTATATTTTAATACAAGCAATATATGTATTATTGTAATATAAAATTTGTGATTAGCTATTGATAATAAGGTTAACAAATAAATAAACTACAATAACATTTTTGAGTTAGAGGAAATTAAATTTTATTAGTATACAAATAAAACTGTAGAATGAAAAATTGTGTACAACATTATATTACTAATGTAACAATGACAAAATGTTTAGTAAGAAATATTATAGTCGTCTAATATAAGGGATTTGAAGTTACAGTAAATTCAACCAACTATGACACACAAGTTATTTGGCATAGGAATTTGTTTGCATACTTAGAATAAATATTTTAATATTTTCATTAATTTATTTATTTTTTGTAGTATGTTTATTCGTTAATTATAATATTAATGATTACTCACAAACGCCATATTATACTAATAAAATATATCTTGTTTGTATTAAAAAGTTTATTTGTTCTATAAATTATTTAGATACATGTAAAAAAAATTAGAGCTTGTATTTATTAGTAACTAGTGGTATAATGGTTTAATAGTAGCAAGAAATAATGAGGGAAAATAAAAATTAAAAGAAAAAATATGTAAGAGAAAATAAATAAATTAATAAGGAGAGAAAAGAAGAAAAACCAAATTATTAAAATAGTAAGAATAATTTTGTCCCAAAACATGAAAAAAGAGAATTAAGTGTTTATTAAATAAGTTGAAGAAACAAACCACACTATAGTGTGAGTTTAGAGGGTTTTCTGCATTTAACTTCTTTTTTTTTTTAATTACCCCTTTCTAAGGCTAAAGTAATTTCTTTTAGGAAAATATTTAGGAAAACCAGATCTGTAGCTTCACTAGTAAATTTTATAATGTAGATTAAATCTCATAAAATAAATAATATATTCAAGTAAAATTTTATAACAATTAATCATGACCATAAGATATACAAGTGAAGTTTAAAATCGAATCTATCTAAATATATATATTTTTTAAGATAATATGAAAGAAGTTAGGTTACTCCTCAATTCAACGTCAATTACCAATATAGGTTGTAGCTTATCCGTTGTAGCTTATGTATCACTCACATACAAAGAACTTATAAAACTAGATCAAACTTGTGAATTTCATTAGGCCACTTGAGTCGACCTCACCAGCAAGGCATAGGCTTTACTAAACGTTTAGTTCTTACAAATTGCTTACTAATAAGAAACTATTGACAATAGAACTCGACCTGTAGTCCTCATTTTTTTTCTGAGCTAATGTGTTTGAGCCTAATGGTGGAACTACTGATCTAACTTAGTCTCCGTTGTTTTTAAGCAAAACTTAAGTATATCTGATTTAATAAACTACGTGAAAAAAAAAGTATAATAATATATAGGTCGCACATATGATGACCTATAATGAAACTTTTTAAATAAACTTGATTTACAAAATTATATTGTAAATCTCTTCGTTCTCGAATAACATATAAATTTTCATCCAAAAAATATTATTAGGCATACAGTAGTGGATAATTATGGACCGAAAAATTAAAAGCATAGTGAGAAAGGACCAACTTTATATCTAGGGCTGAGATTTTTAGCTGTCATAAATTTGTTGATCAAAATTTATCCGTATTAATTGATAATACTCTTTTTGTTAATTTGAATATATTTGGATAAAGAGATTCATACCAGCTAAAGTGGTTTCCCGTGTGTTTACCTTTCTCGGTGGTTGGGCAGGGACTGCCTACAGGAGTGTGCAGTGGTCCTAATGGTGCAAACTTAATCTGACGCCTCCACGTGGACTTGGCCCTCCATGTCTGAGGTTGGTTATTGTCCAATTGCATCATTTGGACCAGTCCACGTCATCAGGGCTACTTTTCCAATGACCCTACGGCGTCGTTCAGTGCCGTACTCACCGTAAGTAGGACGCCCGTGATTCATTCTTGTCTGGCCTATTAGCATGCGCTAACTTAAGATAAAAGAAAATTTTTTATTTGGTAAAATTTTATTTTATCTTATATTTTGTAATTTATATTTATTAATTTGTGAATAAAATATTTTTAATTTTTAATTTTTTAAAAATCTATCTTTGAATTAAAAAGTATAAATAAATATAAATTATAAGATGTACAAAGAAATCGTATAAGTTGATTCATATAAAAAAAATTTAAGTAACTCTGTCATGCACATTATACAAATTTTATTTCAACAAAATAAAGAAAATAGGAAAATTCTTCTATATTCAATTTATAATTATATATATGCTTTTTAAAATTTTATAATATTACATTATACAAATATATATATATATTTACTAGACACAAGAAAATATCACTTAAGTGAAATATATAATTTATGTGTATCTCGATGTTATATTATAAGTATGATGTACATTTTTCTCTCATTAATTCAATGATTAGTGATACAAAATAAAGTATATATGTACTTGAGAATTTATCAAAAAATTTAATTTTAATCATAGCTTTTATAACGAACTGCGTACAGATGTATTCAACCGTATATGTTATAGTCTACATATCAATAACCTAATCACCAGTTTTATGCATTTTTTTTGTGTCCTTTTGGGCACGAAAGTAATTAGATGAGCTAGTAACTCAAAAATTTCATCTTATAAATTTATGTTAGCATGCTTAAGAAATTTTAGTTATTGTCATTAGTTAAACTTTAAAAAAAGAAAAAAAAAACTGAAATACTCTTTTTTAAAATCTAGGAAATACCTCTTTTTTTTTTTTTTTTTTGGGTAATATAAAGGAAATACTTGCACAACCTCTTTTAAAATAAACGTTGTTATCAATGTCAATTTGGTCCTTGACTGGTACCGTTGACATATTTATACCTCTCTAATTTACTACTATTAATGGCCTGACATCATAATGTCTGCCCGTATGCATTAAATATACAATATCAATGGCAAATTACAGTGTAGTGTTTGGGATGCTTCACGCCAGTACTCTTTTTTTTTTTTTTTTTTTTTTAAACTCCATCTTTATATGCACTCACTCAAATTTATGACAATAAGTCTTAAAAAATATTTATTATTTAAATTATATTTCGTTATTCATAAAATAGTATTTTATTTTTCTTTTTTCAAATAAGATTTTTTGTATTGCTTGTACTCAAGTCATGGAGGCCTTTGTATATATTTCCTTCGTTTTAAAATAACGGTTACCATTGCTTGGAGCTTACGAATTAAGGAATGTATTAAATTATTAATTTTATAAAAAAATAATTTAAAATGATTAAATTATCCTTTCATTAACGTAGCACTAAGAGTAAAAGTTGAAAAATATCATTTAATATTTTTTTTAATTTCCTAACACGACAGATAATATGAAACAAAATAAATTATTTAAAATAACAAATTTTTTTTTTTAAACGGAAAGAATATATTTCTTTTTTGTTTTGAATACTTTACATTCACAAGTATTTAATAAAATCAGAGTAATTACAAAACACCCTGTCGATCAACAAAGCCCTTTGGAATTTGTCATAATTAAAACAACTTTTACTTGTTTTAACTATGAAAGAAAATGTTGTACCGGTAACGGCGTTATCCTTTTCCAAAGTAATTGGGGTGTATCACAAATTCATTTTTTTAAAATTTAGCATTTCACTATATATAACAAACAAAAATGAGAATTTAGAATTTGGTTTGGAAGGATGATTTTATTTAAATAAAAAATGTATCAGACCTTTGACTTTCCAGCAAGGGAGAGAAAGAATGATACTCTAACAAATAACTATGGTTATTTGGTAAAATAAAATATCAATCTTCACTCTGGTTAGAAAATTTTCAATTTTACTAAATTTTTCTTTTTGTTTTCAGTTAAGCATCTAATGTAACCGGCCATTGAATACACATTTTGGATGGTTCTTTTTTTTTATTATTATTATTTTATAAATAATATTCTGCAATCATTTCATAAGCATTTTTTAATTACTTTTTTATTTTACATATTTTCTATAAAAAAAAGTTATTATAATACATTTTCAAATAATATTCTGAGAATGATAGCTATTTTTTAATTATAAATTCCTATATGGAGTTAACAACTAGACTATTGGACATCTAAATTGATCATTGCATGATAAGGAGAAAAAGGGAAAAGGAGGTAGTGGCGAGAAAATTCTTATATGGATCTTGTTTATAATATAGTGTCATGGACCCTTTAATTCATAAGATTTCACATCACTTCACTTGAATGAAATATGGTAATACGGAGTGATGTAGAGATTTATAGACTAAAAAAATCTACAACACTGTGTCATAGATCGAATTCATATAAAAATTTCGAGAAGATAGAGGGGAAAGGATTGTGGTTAGGAATCTTAAGACCGGATTCGTGGACAATGTTAAATATTCACTTTGTTCTGAAAACGAAGGATGCTTTTTATAGTTAATCATATCATAAATCATAAAGTTCAAAGTTGGGAACAATATTGAGTCCATTTTCACAATTCGTACGCTTTCTTGGATCTTACTCAAGTATTTTTTATTTTTTTTTCCCATCGAGGCATTAATAAAATAAACTAAAAACCAACGTATCCTTAATTTGACCGGTTCTTTTTTGTCTAAATTCATATGGATCTTACCCATGAGGACTTTCTCTAGGATTTATAAATTCCAAAAAATCTACCAAATAATGATTTATGTCGCATTCTCTAAGAAGAGTCGGTCCCTTCAAGAGAAGCACCTACCTAGCCTCCTAGATCAGATCAGCCGGTAATGAAAGGTACTTGCTCTTATAAAATGCAAGTTTTAATTTGTTTAAAGAGATTTATTTTTCCTCCAATACAATTTGTGCTAATTAATTATTTCTTAATAGAATAAAGATGAGGGGGAAGTAAAATATGTGTCTTATGTCAATGTTTTTTGTTTTGATAATTAAAATAATATTTCTTATGTCAAATAGAGTAGTTAATTATTATTTATGTACAACAATAGAAAGATATACAGTATGCATGAGATTAGATTTACATAAGCCGTATGACATGAGATATACGTAAAAATTAGCTTTCCTGAAAAAAAAGAAAAAGAAAATAGTTTCTCTTGCGTTTTGGTTTTTATCTCTTTCTTTGTGTCCATTTTCCACAAATTTAAAAAAAAAAATGCAAAATAGAGTTATTTGTTCGAAGTTGATTTCCCGATAGTGAAAGCTATGTTTGTGAGCATATGGAAGAAAAGAGTAGACAATCAATATACAGGGTTTTTGCAAACCTATTTTTTATGTCGATGTATAATAAGTTAGGGAATCAACTCATTTTAAGCGAATTGATCATTAAATATTTTGTTTGAATGTAAGATCAGAAGTTTGAAACTCCACTTTGCATTTCTAAAGATAGAGATTAGTTTTTTATCTCTTAACTCCATTGGGTCTTCCTCTTTCCCTTAATAGTAAATATAGTTAAATAAAAATAAGTTAGATTATTGCCGTTAGAGAAAAAAAAAGTATAATAAATTTAGGGTTTGAACTTCAAGTATTCAGCTATGTAGTACTATAGGAGTTTTTAATCTTATCATCGAGCTGGACTCACAGATCCTCATCAAAGTCTTCACAGGTCAAGCTTCACCACCATGGAGAATTCACAACGAGGACATTCAACAATGCTATTTCTATCTTAGGAATGGAAACCCTAGACTACTTTTGTACATGTGTATAGGCAAGACAAGGCAATAGTGTTGCTGATTATTTTGCAGATTTAGTGTATGATTCTCATTGTAATAAGGTTTACAATTTGCATAATGTTACTTCCTATGTTAAGGCTCTAACTCATTAATTTAGATGGAATTGGTTGTGCAAGTTTAAGATTAATGAGCTAGAGCTTCCTGTAATTTTGTTAGAGGTTTTGATTGATGTCTCTCTCCTAATAATTTTTTTTATGATATTAGTAAAACGGGTGATCGATCCATCACTAATAAGCAGGTAGATTTAATTACAAAAAAAATTAGGGTTTGAACACACTTTGAGGGGTTTGAACAGTTTCATTTCTAGAGTAGTATAGTTATATATATTTTTATTTGGCCAAATATCACATGTAATGTTCTTTTGTTAATAAAAAAAAATAAAAATGTAGAAGAGGGTAAGATATCCCTCGCTCCAATATCAAGATAAGTCACCAAGATGTTGTATAACTTACAATGATAAAGCTTATAACTAGATTACTCACCAATAAGAAAAAAAGACAAAGATCGATAATTAAATTTATAACTTTCGCTTAATTTATTTTATTTATCATTTAAGTCAATGTGTGTTAGATTAAACCTAGAGTTGGAATAGTTACCTATCCCAACAATCAATGGGCTATTTTATTAGTACTTCAACGCTTGGGTCACCATGTTGGACAACAAATTTCTAACTTTTTAAGCAATATGAATGGTGAGACAAGGTCAGAGGCAATAGTCCAAGTCCTAGCATAATAATGGAGATAACATCTCCTTATGCTGGACTATAGTGCAGCATGTAATATTTTGAGGACCATCTACTGCATGATATGTCCAGCATGCATAATTACGTACGACTTTTAATTGTGTTTCCTATTCTTCCCACCCCACCCTTTTCTGTGCATCTGTGGACAAAGAAACGCACTTCCAACGCCAATCCAAGCATGCGTGCTTAACACGAGGTTGTTTGCTTCTGTTCTGATCAATTTACCTTTTAACTCTTTTATTCATATTCACTTCACAATAGAAATTGAATATTTTAAATTAATAAATAATATAATTTTTTATTTTTTAGTCATTAAGACAATAATGCCTAGTATGTACTACGAAACGAGGAGTACATAAACTCTTGAATCATCTTTTTTCTTGGTACGTACGTAAGATGTGCATGCATGAAAACTACTTCTTGCTGCTTTTTTGGTTTCCTTGCTTTTACCCCTTTTTTTTTTCCCAATTTTTGCCTTGCTATTGGAGTTAAATAGTAATTTCTTTTAGGCTAATATTGTGCAAGGAAGTATATAAGATTCTACTGTTTTTATATATCTAAATAGATTCCAATTTTCCCAAATACGTATCTAGGAAAAGAATTCTTGAATTGGAGATGTTTATGTTGATTTAGTTTTTCATCTCACTCATAAATCTTGTAATGTAGATATAATATTAAAATTTATAATATCAGTTGATATAAATAAAATTGTATACGATTTTATTTTGATAAACTACAAATTCTACAAAAAAAAATTTAAAATCAAATTTATATTAATATTTTCATTCTTGAATAGCTTACCGCCACAAAAGAAAAATTAAAAAGTAAAATATGGAATCAAAATAATGAGAAAAGATGCGCATCGTACGTGGATTGAGCTTCTTTTTCATATTGGGTCGACAATAGTTACAGGAGAAAGTTAATTAAATTAGTCTCTGATTTTGACTCTTTAACTTTCAATTAACTAATTTTAATTTTTCTTTTTTTTAAAAAAAAAAAGAAAAGAATAGAAAAGAATAGAAAAGAATAGAATTACTGTAAACTATTCTAAGGACGGGTGCCATGCACCTTTTACACATCAAGCAACTCTTTCTCTTTGTCCCCTACAAGAATATAACCAAGGGAAAATCGCCAAAATAGTCTTTAAACTTTTTTATTTTAGTCAAAATAGTTCTTCAATTTTTTTTGTAGTTAGAATAGTCTTCTAACTTTTATTTTTTAGCCAAAATAGTCCTTTAATTTTTATAATTTTGTAGCCAAAAAAGTCCTTTTATGGTGTGGTCACATAAAAATCTTTTTTTTTTTTTTTTAATTTCATATGAAAGGACTATCTTGGCTAAAAAATACAAGTTGAAGGACCATTCTGGATACAAAAAAAGTTGAAGGACTATTTTAGCTAAAATAAAAAAATTTAAGGACTATTTCAGCGATTTTCCCTATAACCAATTAAGATGCCTTCCCCGGTTCCCACCCAACACAAAACACAAGTTGCAATTTCTTAATCATCCTAGACTAGGTCATAATGAGGTCATCTATGTGCATGTACACATAAAAGATCCATGCTTCATCTAAAGTTTGAAAGAAACAACACACACATAATTATGACAGATAAGTTTTGACACCGAAACGTAACTTATGTTATAGGACGTATACACATAATTTATTGATTAGGGATTTAAGTCATTAGATGATAAAGAGATAGATAATTTTTTTTTGTTTTTTTTTTTTAAAGTTCAAAACTTTTGACATATTCATCAAGTTAATGTATGTTCTATATTAATTTGTTAAAAAATTGTATTACCATGACCATTTTTCTTTTTTTATTTTTATTTTTATGACTTCGATAATATTGGTACTTGTTAGTAAACTATTTACAATGTTATTGTAAAGTAAGTATTACTGTTATTGAGATATAACTGAAAAATAAGATATCATAACTTTTCACTCATCTATGGTGTAAGATATCATTTACAATTTTTTTTTTTTTTTTTTTTGGTTGTGATTTAAAAGTTTTACCATTAAGAATATGTTGCAAATCAGATGTGCACAAGCATTTTCTATTAAGGTGTACTTTAATTACCAGGAAGTTTCCTAGAAATTGTACAAGGCTAAATTGGATGCCTTTTTCGATTGATGTAACTTCTTCAATGCAATATACTAGTATTTGGTAACCATGATATTAATGCTCACCAGCGTAGCCAAAACTTAAAATGTTTGTAGTTTTATGGGTCTGCATTGAGCAAGTTTTCTTTTCTCTTTTTTAATTAACTTTCCTCAAGATCTTTTTCTTTTAATAGGTGAAATTAATTTCTTAATATATAATTAACTTTATTTTAGTGGATAAAAGTTCTAGATTAGTTGTTAAACCTTTGTTTCGAACTTTAACCTAGAAAACAAGGAGGAATATAAGGACAAACCAATAACCTTAAGGTTTTGTGTGTCCTCGAACATAATTAGGCAATAAAATAGATTTATTATGCCTTGCTTTATCAGCCGACATCTGTCCAATTGCACTCGAATTATGCTTTGGGGTTTAGCGACCCTTAGTCCCCTTGAAGGGTTAATGTCCTAATCTGATAATTTGATAAATTCCAAATGTGGCTTCTCCAAATAATATTTGTTTAAAAATTGGGCAAATGGCATTAAACCTACTTAAAAATTAATAAAGCCTCTTATCATATGAGTCTCTAATGTGTAAAGTTTAATTGCACCTGATGTTCGGTTATATTTTTTCTTTTAAATTTTTTGTTACATTAATTAATTTATATCACTGATGTATTTAATTATTACATCAGATTTTCAAAATTCACTCACCTCCTATATCTTTTATTAATTATTTTACATATAACCCAGATTAATTGATATAACTTAAAGTATACTAGAAAAAATGTAACACAAAAAACGTAGAGTCATAATAGGAAAAATATAACACAAGATGTAGAGTCAAGTTTAATATAAGCAATTAAGTTATCCTACATTTATGTGAGTCAGCAATTTGACAATTACTAATATAGAATAAATTTTAATTACTCATTCTATAATGTGGAATAAATATGATAATTATTGACATAATTAAAAAATAAATAAATTTTATAACTTTTTAATTATTTAACATATATAAAAAAAGTGGATAATAAAAAATTTTGCTACAAAAATATTCCTTCTGACGTCACACTGTGCACCATGGAGTGCAGCATTCTCCCCTAACCCGCCCGTTAAAAAGGGGTTGCTTTAATTTTACTCCGGGATTAGCCCAGAAAACATTGGGATTAATAATCCGGATTGTAGAAGTATATAGTGATGTGATTAGTGATGTGATTTGAGATGTTTAAGAGGGAATGAATTACTGTTTTAGAGTAGGGACAGGACATGACTAGGAGATGTCTAACGTTTGTTTCCTTAATTAAATCAAGAGGTTAATTAGGTGATGAGAAAGTGAAAGAAAAGATGATTAGTAGATGGACTTAATGATTTTCAGTGCACACCGCATGTGGAGACCATTTAGTTTGGTGTTTCTTTGGCTGTAGCCATAGCCAACGATAGTATAGATGGATTAAAAAAAAGAGCAATGTGGTTGAAAATGAAAAAATTCAGCATTCTTTTCTTGAACCTCATTTTAAATCATATATACATCAGAATTGTTAAATGGTAGTAGTTTAATTCAAGTGATTTTTAGCATTACAGTATAAAGCAAATAATTCAATAAAGATGTATCCTAAACATGCAACTTAAAAGCCCTAAAAATATAGTTATAACATTAAAATATGTTCATTATTTTTTTAGTTCGCAACGTCTAGGCGACGCTCAAAAAGCCCAGTAACAACTACTGTATTGACTTCTCTCCCTTAAAAGATTGAGTTAATAACATATATGTCTTAAATTACTTTTTTCTTGGACATTCATATAATTTTTTGTTAAATAATATAAAATGAGACGATTATATTAGTATAAATTTGAACTAGAATGCATGTGACGACGATCATGAACAAAAAAGGTGCTTTAATTTGCGAGTGGCTTGGATTGGCCTCTTCCAATATTTTCCATACTATATATAAGTAAATTCCATTCGGTTTAAACTTGAGAGGAATGCAAGAAAAGGATGGTGAGAAGAGGCTTGGAGTTTAATGGGATTTTGGTCCCCCCAATTCCACAAACCCTCAATCTCTTTTCACCATGATTAGTAAGCCCATGATACACGATATCCAATTATCCACAAGAGCTTCATTTTCTTTTCCTCAAAAAAAAATTTTTCTTCCTTTTTGGTGTGCACTATAACGGTCAAAACAAGACAAATTTTGGCTATACATTTGGAAATCATCAAGTTTTGCAAATCCTTGTGCACATGTTTGTAAATGAAAATATAGCTCTCTCAGTCAATGAATGAAGACCGTATTGATGAGGTACTTCAGGATTCATTTAATCCTATCATGTCATTGTCTCTTGTTGATATATTTAATCATTCCGTTTTATTTTATGTATAAATTTTTACAACTCGTTTTATATCAAATTATCTATTGTTATAAAAATTTAGTGAAAAAATAAATAAATTTTTTCTAATCTATCTCTAGTGACATATTAATGAAGTAAGATAATTATTAATTAAAAAATATTAATATAGAAGGACAATTTAACAAAATGGTATAAACAGTAAGAGGATAATAATTAATCCACTATAGACTAGGGGATTATAGGATCCAATTCACAAAAAAACAATGACAGGCTAATCTGCATAATTAACAAGACAAAATTAAGTCAAAAGCCATTTTTCCATCATGTAATTGGTTGATCAAACAAAAAAAAAAAAACACAAAAAAATAAAAAATCAGCTTCGCGATCAACCTAGCTAGTGCGCTAATTAGGTCCACGGGACACAATATTTGGACAATGCACTTGGATCTTGTGCTTTCTGATACTGATCTTTGATGTATGAGAGTGATTGGCGAATACAATTTAATTTCCAATGTGTTTTAGGGTATTTAAATTTTTTTGTTGATCTTTTTTAGGTTAATATTCAAGTTATTCGTTTAAGCATATATATTTATAATTTTTTAGCGAGACATATAATAATATTTAATTTTATTAGTAAACGTGGATTAGGATAATCAAAATTTGGGATCGTATGGAGTTTCCATTGGCATAACTCTAGCTGATGAATTCATAATCATACAGCATCACATGATTAGATTTATTGATAATGCTTGTACGTACTGCATTGTTTCTTGTGTGGTGATCGAGGCTTTCCAATACTAAATTGCAGCACTTGCCAACTTGATATATCAAAGTGCTTAACTAGTTTAATTAAATTTTGGTATTTCCTTAAGACGCTTATAAGGTAATATTATCCTTTCGTATATATATATATACGTGTGTGAGAAAAAGTACTACAACTTTCACAAATCTTCATTCAGATTTTCATTATTATCTTAATTAGTTTGTCTGTTTATGAGAGAATGCTTGATAGAATAAAAAAAAAATGCAAGTATTAAAAATCGTCACTTTTTTTTTAAAACTCGTTTAGCACATTAAGAGGAGAATGGAATGCCAACACATTGTTGAATCTTTGAATCCGATATTTAGGTTACAATAGATAAATGCAAAGTTATAATTTGAATCCCTGAAAGAATTTTCGATATTGAATATATAATGAGGTTTAAAGAGTACTAACATTTTCAAAATTAGACAATTAATAGAGGGCCAAAAAGTATACGAAGTTTTTCCTGTGACCACTTGTGTAGTGCATTAGTACTAGTATATGTATACACAAAAAGAGTTCCTCTGATATTAAATAATGGAGTCACATTTCAGACCAATAAAGTTAATTAGATTGTCAACATCAGTTCGACCATGTTATAATCTGATCACCACCAGTTGCTGTATCCATACCCTACCTTAGTGGCTCACAAACTTTGATATCAGCACAAAAGTTCATCTTTAATTTAATTAGCTGTTTAAAAAATGCTTTAAATACTTAAATACTAGTTTTGCATCAATTTTATACTCCTAAAGTAAGCATATTCTCCTCAAAATCGTACGAGGACTTTGCTTTTTCCTAACTATCAAGTTCCTATTTATAGTTGGCATGCCTAACTAATGATCTATAGATATTGCATTTGCATTCAATATTTATTATAATTGAACCTCCCTATTAGTACAAAATGTTTAATTTGCATGTTGTTCCTAGGTTAAAAAGAAAGTAGAGGATGACGAAAGACATGACGTTTAAATCACATTTGACATCTTGTATTAAGTAGTATATGTTTAAGAACTTACTTTCCTAACTGTGGTCCTCTTTGCTATTAAGTTTATGCCAAGAAATTAACTAACAAGTAGAGAAACAAGACTCATACTTACTCAATTATGTGTTTTTCGTTTTTTGAATTAAAAATGGATATGAGAGGAATGAGTTTGAAAGTACTCAAAATTAGTTGATCACAATGCCTGCAGTAAAGGGTATTCATACTCAATAATGTTAACTAAACAAAAAGAATAGGTTTGATTATAGTTTAGGAAAATTTTACGTGTCTTAACAGAATTATATCGTTGTATTTTAAAAATTCGTAATGTATAAATTTTAAAATCAATGAAATGATTCTCTTAACAAAATTATAAAATTTTTCATTTAGTTTATACGTGATAGAAACCCTTTTACCAAACACCTTTTTATTGGGTTGAGATTCTCCGTTAATTTCTTTGAATGATCTATTATATTTAAACAATTTAAATTGTTAAAAATTGTCCGATTATATCATTAATTTTGTTTGATGAATAGATTAGCATACTTTAAAATCAAATCTATTAAAAAAATGATTTATCCCGAAATTTAGAAAAATTCTTATATGAACAGGTAGACTACCATGAATTTCTTAATTTATAATTCTCCACATCATCGCGTAACACCCTATATCACTCTAGTAAAATATTATAAAATTTATAAATAAAAAAAATTATAACACTATACTATAAATCGAGTTCATACAAAACATTGTCTTCCTTAATGAGTAGGAGTAGTTAATTCAACAACCAAGTGAGGTTCATTAAAAATGTTCAATCAAGGTAACGGGGATGTCTTCTTTGACCAACACCTCCGAAACATGCTTACTCTTTCAATTTCTGTATACTTTTCACCAAACTCGATACTGACAAAATATAAGGGACTAATTCAATTTACACCTCTAATTTATATTCAATTTGTACTTTGTACCATAATTTTATTTTAGATACTTGGACTTAAACTCTCCCATAACTTATATTTAATTTTCATTTTGACTATTCACACTCAAACTCTTAAATTCGTTTTACTTTTACTCTAATTTTAACTCTGCCACCAAATTTAACAAACTTCCGTAAGTATACACTCCAAAATATTATTGTACATTCGATAAAATTTATTGTACATCCAAATCATCATAAACTCCCAAAACAAGAGATGGGTGTTTGACATCAGTACTAATCCCAATTTTAGTCTGGTTTTATTACTATAAAACCCTTAATTGAACAATAAAAGGTATCGAATCATCTGCTATCCCTAGTAGCTACTTTTCCTTCATTTTGCCCCTGCCAGTCTCGGAAGTAATAATAAAAGTGTGATGCTGCTCTAAAAAGGGGTTATAAAACTCCATTTTTGTTTAGGATCCCCTTTCTACATTTCAATTAGGAAGGAGGAGTTATAAATACAATAGGGGGTTCACAACGGCTTTGGATCATCTGTTACATTTTTTAGTGTTACACTCATGTTACACCATGTGATGGGGTGACATGTGTATCTTTAAAATAACAAAATAATAAATGAGAGACAAATGTCACCCCTATCACATGATGTAATATGAGTGTAACACCAAAAAATATAACAGGAGATCCAATGCATATCACACGGATAAGTATTGTATGGCCGAGTATCAAGGGTGGCGGAAGAAACCAAACGAACAATTAAGCAAGCAAAACATTACCACATTGAAGTTGAACACAAACATCGTCTTAGTACATTATCTGCTACAAATTTATTCAAATACTAGATAACATAACATCAACTATAGACCTTCGACAGCATTAATAAATGGAGCGATGAATATTGCAATAGTTTCTCATCCCCACTGTGCCATCAGTTAGTCACGCCAACTCCCAACTGATGCTTCTGATTCACTTCCGGGGGGGGAGGGCCAAGTGAGACGTCTCAAGGCTTTTTTGAAGTTATCAATATCCATTCTATCGGAGTCGCTGTTACTATGATCCTGCGTCTTCTTCTCACTTTGATATAATGAATTCTCCCCTTGCAGAAACATATTACAATTTCCAACTGATGATTCTGATTCACCTGGGGACTGGACGGGCCTAGGAATCCTGCCCGACCGGCAGCTAGCAACCGTATCTGGTTGTCCTGCCATCATTTGGATGAGACGTAGCATTTTTGCTCAATTCTGCAGTGGCAGAGGTAGCAGAAGTTATAAAAGTAGACCATGCAAGGGTACTTTTGGTGTCCGTCTCGTCAGCAAACCTACTAAGAGAAGCATTTCCATTGGAAGAGGATAGACAGTCTCCCCCTGCACGAGTCCTTAAATTAAAATTCCTGCTGCCTTGCAGTTGACTCGAGCTAATGTCCATATGATTTTGGTTTGCAGACAAGGGTTGAGTTCCGGGACCCTGTTGAGTTCCATTTCCTAGACGTGAATCATGAGAAGAATTCCAAACAGCCGATGCACTTGAAGCTGCACTTTCTATGAATGCCAAGGAAGAACAACCACTGAGTGATGTATTTCAAGAACCAACATAGGAGACAGAATTAAGTTGCAAAAGCTCATCTCACCAGGAGGAGAATGTGATCGAAGCCTTTTGTTTTTTCCTGTTACTGATGGAACTAAGCTTGTAGGTATCGCAGCACCACAAAAGGTTCTATCTCCCAAGGTGAGACTCTTTCCAGTCTTGTTATGGATGCAGGTTCATCCCATTGAACCTGAAAACAAGCAAAAAGTAAGTTAAGTCCGTCCCTATTCTTCTGAAAAACAATAAACCAACAGAAAGTAGATGATCAGTGTATGAACCTTCAATGACCGCCATTTAGATTCTTTCCATTGAGGAGAAATATCTTCAACACCAACTATCGTACCAGTAAATCTGATCAAATTTAGAAGATCATAGGAATAGAGAGAGGGGGCAAGGGGGATGTTAGTAGATTATCCAGAAATCATATCAACCTAATCAAGACTCTGTATGCCATGAGACCTTCTTCCAGGAGAATCCTCCCCTTCAGATCGCATCTTAAACCTCATGCCCACTCCAAAACCATTGTTAATAGATTCTAGATATTTGTTCAATCCTATGATGAACCGGCTTGTCCTGAAAATTTGGTTTACAACAGATAGGATCAAGACATGCAAACTATTGAAGAACAGTTTTTGCATGCAAAGCTAGTTTCAACTTCAAAAGAGACCATATATTTGCACCTCGGCTTGTAATAGACAACAAAGAGGGTTCCAGTTGCAACAGCATGAGATGCAGTTGCAAGCACTCCTAGGTGCATGCTATGGCTTGAAATCACAGATGATCGCATAGAACTCTGTTGACGAGCAAGACGCCTAACTCCAACTCGTAGCTCTCCATTCGCACCCCTAGATGCAAAATTTTATAAAGATATATCAAGCATGGGCAAAGAAAGATGCATATGTGAATGCCTAAACAAAAGAAGCACATATATTTGTGTGACCATGCCTAATTATATCCATCCCCAGAAAAATACCTCAGGAATACGAAAGAATCTCCAGCTACCAATCTCTTAGAAGTAACAAATGTGCTCCATCCTGTAGTAATCAAGTGTCTCCGGGGTTGTCCTGTTCATTTACAACCAAATGGACACCAATTTAGTTGCATGATCGGTGAATAATCAAGGTGTCATTCAAATGAAAATTATCCAAAAGAAGTTGATCAAGTTACACAAGTATCCTACGGAGTTGAAGAAAGGAGCATCACCTCTGAATATATGTTTAAAGTGCCATTCAATTCCGTGAAGATCCTTGGCCACCAGTTCCTGCGTAGGTACAGGGTGTGCCATGTCCTAAACAAATTGTGAAGTCAGTACTCAGTATACACCAATTACTAGCAAGAATCAAGAAATACATGGTAAATAAAGATGTATATGCAAATATTAAATATGCCAGACATGATGTAACACTACCAGGGGAGGAAGGCATTCATTTGCATGCTTTCGAAGAACAGAAAATCCCCCATGGGTGTTTGTATCGGAGGCCGTCAAAATCTTGCAGAAGGAGTGTAGTGTTGGCTTTGGAGGCTCAGAAGGGCATGAATCAGGAGAATTCCACTCAGCTTGCTACACATGGTTTAATCAAAGGATTAAATTTCTTTCTCATAAAAGGCAACGTTTGCCTGCTCAAACAATAGTACAACTTCTTCTTTTTCAGACCAAAAAAAAAAGCAGTTCATTGCTTACATCAGCGTCTGATAACAAAGTAATTTGCGCATAAACCTCATCAGTTTCCTGTTCAGCCTACCAACAGAAAACAAGGGGAAAAAAGGAATCATTTCTTGCATGACTAACAAACTTCACCAACTTTCTTACCCCTATGAGATTTAGGAAATGAAAAACACATAAATCATGGTCTTACTAACAGCCAGTTCACACCAAACTTTCCAGCACCTTCTCAGTAACTAATTAAACACAAAATAATTATATGTAAAACACCTCAAAGAAAAACCAACAAAAATGCTGCATTTGGACCGCATAATTAGTCATTATTTTCCAAATAATATTTTTGTAATTATTTCATAACACGTATTCCAACTACCTTTTTTTCTCTCACATAAATCACGTCACGTCTTAAAAAGGGCTCCGTTTGGACACCCTCTCAGTAAATAATTAAACAGAATTAGTAATATGTAAAGCACCCTCAAAGAAAAACCCCCCAAAAGAAAAAGGAAACTGAAAAGGCAGTTCAAGAGTTGGTATAAGAGAAATGGAAAATTGATGGAAATATGAAAAGCATACCAGGAGTTGAATATCCACAATGTTACAAAGAATCTTTGATGGCAAACAAAACATTGGAATCCTTTGATTTAACGCCTGATTTGTTGATGCCTCCAACTAAAACACAAACCCCAAAAGGTGTGCAAAAACGTCAAATCCCAAAAAGTAATTGTTTGAAAAAAAAAAAAATATAGCAAAACTATTTCCCATCACAACAAACTTCAGACATCCTCCTCTCTTTTTAACTCAAATAAAAAATAAATAAATAAAAAAACTTACTTGTTCCATATGACCTTGTGGAAAATAGTAAACTTTCTCTTTAGGCTTTGGGACATCCACAAGTGGACCTGCACAGGCCTTCCATAGCTCTGTATACAGCTCACCTTGGCCTGAAAATTTCCCCCCAAAAAAAATCATAAATACTTAATCATCTTATGAAAATATATTCAAAACCCACAAAATAAAGGGAGCAAAAAAAAAAAAACACTTTAACTAATATTGAAATTGACCTTCAACTGAGCCATTGCTTTGCTGCTGCTGAGAAAAAGACACTCTACTAGCCATGAAACTAAAGCACACTTTTTTTTGTGAAAGAAAATAAACAAAACAAACCTTCTAAATCGTCAAATTACAGCTAAAAACACAATATTTTCCCCTCTGTTTTGACAGCCACACCATACTACACAAAAAAACAACTAAAACCCACTAAATATTATGGGAGTTGGGACTTTTGGGACTTTCTTTTTCCAGCCGACGATGAAGAAAAATCCAATCTTTCGCCGTTAAAGCTGGCCGGAAAACCAGATTTTTTTGGAGCTTCAGCGTAATTAATTGGGCAGAGAAGCCTGAGAAAAGAAAGTTCTCTCCTTTAGTGTTGTGTACGGTATTACCACTACAATGGTGTGGTGGGGGTATGTGGGGTAGGGGGCGGTTGGGATATTGGTATTATGGGGGACCTACTAATTGTGTGAGAATGAAAACATTTTATTATTATTATTATTATTATTATAGAGTATCCTATATTAATTAATTTCTACAAATTCATTTTATCTTGATAGGTATTAAAAATTTGTTCGACATCGTGTAAATAATTAATCAAGATTAATTTTTGTATGTATGTCGCAATTAAGTTTATAAATTTATTTTCTACACGATGTAAATAAAAATGTATAACTTGATTGTAAGAACGTACATTTTGCTTACCATAAATGTAATTGTTTCATGTGGTTGTAATGGTTTGATAGCCTATATGGAATGTGTGTTTAAATCAATTTTTTTTTACTATTTAATTATATTAATAATAATTTAATACTTGAATTTAATATCTTTATCGTTGATTATTCTTTTGTTGAGCTATCGAACTATATACATATAAGTTTATAATTGGTGATACTAAATTAACACCGAATAAATTGTTATGAATGATCATGTCTTATCTATGTTGTGGAACAATTTCTTTTTTCTATTTTGTTTTAATTTGTACTTTGTATTGTGTAAGTATCTTGAGGCTAATCTAACAACTGTTATGATTAATTTGAGAAGATGATAGTGATGGAGAAATAGATTGATTTACATTCTTTGGATTACATTATATTAGTTTATTTTTTGAGACTAAAAAAAAAAAAAAACTTATTGATTGAGGAATTTAAGCAGACTTTCTTGACTGTGGCTTCCATGGGCCATGCTTTTGCAATATCTTGTTTATTAAACTATTGCTATCTATTTGTGTGTGTTTTCATTATAAAATGGATCAATTAAATGCTTCATTATTTTATTTTATAGTGGAGATTGAGTATTAATTAAAATCTTGAAATTGAAATGTGATTATATTAGTATAAGTGGTGCATGATGGAGTGTTCTAGAACTGCCATATACTTTTCTTTAACTCTCTTACACATTTACCAAGGATAAATAAAAAAGGTTAATTTATTGTACAATAGAAGTATGGGGATATGGGTGGTACTATGGTCATGATTTTTATGTTGGACAAAAAAAAAAAATATATTCTTAAAGAAATAGTGTACTAAATGAAGGTAATTAAGTCTCCGAGCTTTTATTATAGTCTTACCTTTTCGAAAATTTCAAGTCCAATTTATATGAATTTACATGATTGCTAAAGTAATATTTTTACAAAAATACCCATTACAAAGATTATATCATTCATCCTAAAACAAATTGTACAACATTATTAATAGGTAAAATAGGTAGATTTGGTCGGGCCATTTCACTTACTTATTAGTATATTTAATAACCACATAATTATAGTGACATATGATAATGTAAGAAAATTGGTTATAATAATGATAAAAAAAATTATCTAATTATTGATTATAATACTTCCTCTATTTTAAAATAGCTGTTACCTTTGATTGGTGCACACGAATTAAAAAGAATTATTAATTTGTATCAATTTTACTAAAAAAAACTCAAAATGACTAAATTATTCATTTATATTAATATCTCAAATGTGACCTCCATTCATTAACGTAACATTAAAGTTAAAAATTAAAAAAAAATATTATTTAATATTTTTTTTATTTTCAAAAATAACAAGTAATATAATATAACATAAATTATTTAAAATAATAATTATTTTAAATATTATTTTAAAAACGAGAAAATATTAATATTTGGCACAATGAGAAATAATAATGGAGGTATAGAGAAATGTGTGGCTGGCATTACAAAAAAGAGTCGCCCTCCCATTGGTTGTCTGCTTCCCGGCTAGCAACAAGGTTGGCTGGAGTAAACCCGGCCAAGAATTTCTCCAACTCTTCCGCCCCTCAATTATTACTACAACATTTTCTTTTTCGTGGATTTTTATGGCCTCACATTTGACCTGAATCTTCTACTAAAATTACATAAACAGCCTCTAATCTGCTTAGTTTAGTTGACCCCACACAACACGTGGGAACTGTTTTACTACTATAGTACTACCACATCATATTGCTTTTGTTTTTTTTTTTTTTTAAAAAATTATGTGGCAGAAATCATTTAGAACCTCAGTAAAATTACCCCATCCTAATTTTTTTTTTTCTAGGGTTAATTGCAAAAAATTCCTTGAACTTATACTCCAGTTTGTTTTCCTCAACTCATTTAATAAATATTTTATCTCAAAATATTTTATCTGTTAGAGAATATGGGCTTGCATCTTAAAATCAATTAATGATAAGTGGAGTGGCCCAAAAACTTATTAATTAGTTCAAGATCTTTTTGGCTAGTCGATGTGAGATTTATACTTTTAACACCTTTGACACCCCTTCTCACACGTGACTTGGGTTGGACATGGGGACATGGAACCCTATTACATGTGGGTCATAAGTATGAGAGCCCGTTGGAAGGGGTTGGATAGAAGAGAGGCCGTTGGAAGGGGTTGGACAGTAGAGAGCCCGTTGGAAGGGTTGGACAGTAGAGAGCTCTTTGGAAGGGGTTGGACAGGACACAAGACACGTGTGAATGGATGAGAAAACACTTGAGAACTAGCTCTGATACCATACTTAGAGAACATGGGCTTTTATCATAAAAACCAATTGGTAATAAGTTGTCCAGAAACTTATTAATTAGTTCAAAATCTTTTTGGCTAGTCAATGTGTGATTTATACTTTTAACACCTTTAACAATATCATTTCTTTTATATTTCGAAACAAAATTACTCTATATTTTAATTATTATTATTTTTCTTTTTTTTTTTCCTTCTTCTTTTTCCCTTCTAGTTATTTTTTCTCCTATTTTTCCTTTTTTTTCCACTATTTTTTTTTGCTATTACGAATTAATCATAATATTATTTTTAGTAATTGAATAATTAAAATTCTAACATTTCACATGTATCTAAAAAAATTAATTTATAGATTAATTATATTTTAATATAAGTAATATATGTTATTGAAATATAAAGTTTGTGATTAGCTATTGATAATAAGGTTAACAAATAAACGAACTACAATAACATTTTTGAGTTAGAGGAAATTAAATTTTATTAGTATACAAATAAAACAGTAGAATGAAATATAATCGTATAAACATTATATTGCTAATGTAACAGCGACAAAATGTTTAGTAAGAAGATATTATAGTCACCTAATACAAGGGATTTGAAATTACGGTAAATTCAACCCATTATGACACACAAATTATCTGGCACAGGAATTTGTTTGCATACTTAGAATAATTATTTTAATATTTTTATTAATTTATGTATTTTTTGTAGTTTGTTTATTCGTTAATTATAATGTTAATGATTATTCACAAACGCCATATTATACTAATAAAATATATCTTGTTTGTATTAAAAAGTTTATTTATTCTATAAATTATTTAGATACATGTAAAAAAAAATTAGAGCTTGTATTTATTAGTTACTAGTAGTATAATAGTTGAACAGTAGCAAGAAATAATGAGGAAAAATAAAATTTAAAAGAAAAAAATGTGAGAGAAAATAAATTAATTAATAAGAAGAGAAAAGAAGAAAAATAAAATTATTAAAATAGTAAGAATAATTTTGTTTCAAGACATGATTTAGAAAGGGAATCAAGCACTTATTAAATAAAGTGAAGGAATGAACTATAACTAAGGTGTAAATTCAAATTTGTAACTGTGATTCGCTCAATTTATCTTATTTATCATTTGAGTCATTATGTGTTAAGTTAAACCTAGAGTTGGAATAGTTACCTATCCCAACCAAAACAAGGGACTATCCTATTAGTGCTTTGGTCACCATGTTGGACAACAAATTTGTAACTTTTTAAGCAATGTGAATGGTGAGACAAGGTCAGACCGTCAGAGGCAATAGTCCAGGTCCTAGCATAATAATGGAGATAGCTTCTCCTCATGCTGGACTACAATGCAGCATATTATATTTTGAGGACTATCCACTACATCATTTGTCCAGCATGCATAATTACATACTACTTTTAATTGTGTTTCCTATTCATCCCACCCCACCCTTTTCAATGTGCATCTGTGGACAAAGAAACACACTTACAACCCCAATCCAAGCATGTGTGCTCAACTCGAGGTTTAACAAGTTAGCTTCTGTTCTGATCAATCCTTTTTTAAGTCTTTTATTGGTATTCATTTCGTAATATAAAATGACTATTTTAAATTAATAAATAATTAAAAAATAATATAATTTTCTATTTTTTAGTCATCAATGACAATAATGCCTACTATGTAGTAGGAAACGAGGAGTACATAAACTCTTGAATCATCTTTTTTCTTGGTACGTACGTAAAATGTGGATGCATGAAAACTACTTCTTGCTGCTTTTTTGGTTTCCTTACTTTTACCCTCTTTTTTTTTTCCCCAATTTTTGCCTTTCTATTGGAGTTAAATAGTAATTTCTTATAGGCTAATATGGTGCAAGGAAGTATATAAGATTCTACTGTTTGTGTATGTCTAAATAGATCCCAATTTTCCCAAATACGTATCTAGGAAAAATAATTCTTGAATTGGAGATGTTTATGTTGATTTAGTTTTTTACGTCACTCATAAATCTTGTAGTATAGATATAATGTTGGAATCTATTGTATCACATCGTTAATATAAATAAAATTATATAAAATTTAAATTTGATCACAAATTCTACAAAAAAAAAAAAAATCAAATTTATATTAGTATTTTCATTCTTGAATAGCTTACAGCCACAAAAGAAAAATTAAAATTAGTCTTACACGGAAGCAAAATATGGAATCAAAATAATGAGAAAAGATGCGCATCGTACGTGGATTGAGCTTCTTTTTCATATTGGGTCGACAATAGTTACAGGAGAAAGTTAATTAAATTAGTCTCTTAGTTTGACTCTTTAACTTTCAATTAACTAATTTTAAATAAAAAAAAGAAAAGAATAGAATTACTGTAAACTATTCAAATGACGGGTGCCATGCAACTTTTACACATCAAGCAACTCTTTCTCTTTGTCCCCTACAAGAATATCACTAATTAAGATACCTTCCCCGGTTCCCACCCAACACAAAACACAAGTTGCAATTTCTTAATCATCCTAGACTAGGTCATAATGAGGTCATCTATGTGCATGTACACCTTAAAAGATCCATGCTTCACGTAAAGTTTGAAAGAAACAATATACACGTAATTATCACATATAAGTTTTGACACCGAAATGTAACTTATGTTATATGACGTTTCTCTTATAATCTATTGATTATAGATTTAAATCATTAGATGATAAAGAGAGGTAGATTTTATTTATTTTTTATTTTTTAAAGTTCAAAACTTATGTTACATATTCGTCAAATTGCATGTTCTATATTAATTTGTTAAAAATTTGTATTACCATGACCATTTTCCTTTTTTTTTTTTTTTTTTTGTATTTTTATGACTTCGATAATATTGGTACTTGTTAGTGTACTATTGACTATATTATTGTAAAGTAAATATTATTATTATTGAGATATAACTGAAAAATAAGATATCATAACTTTTCACTCATCTATGGTGTAAGATATCATGTATAATTTTTTTTTTTTTTTATTGTGATTTAAAAGTTTTACATTAAGAATAGGCTACAAATCAGATGTGCACAAGTACACCACATTTCTATTAAGGTGTACTTTAATTACCAGGAAGTTTCCTAGAAATTGTACCAAGGCTAAATTGGAGGCCTTTTTTGATTGATGTAACTTCTTCAATGCAATATACTAGTATTTGATAATCATGATATTAATGCTCACCAGCGTAGACAAAACTTAAAATGTTTGTAGTTTTATGGGTTTGCATTGAGCAAGTTTTCTTTTCTCTTTTTTAATTAATTTCCTCAAGATCTTTTTCTTTTAATAGGTGAAATTAATTTCTTAATATATAATTAACTTTATTTGAGTGGATAAGAGTTCTAGATTAGTTGTTAAACCTTTTGTTTCGAACTTTAACCTAGAAAACAAGGAGGAACATAAGGACAAACCAATAACCTTAAGGTTTTGTGTGTCCTCGAACATAATTAGGCAATAAAATAGATTTGTTATGCCTTGCTTTATCAGCCGACATCTGTCCAATTGTACTCGAATTATGCTTTGGGGTTTAGGGTCCCTTATTCCCCTCACAGGTGAAGGGTTAATGTCCTAATCTGATAATTTGATTAATTCCAAATGTGGCTTTTCCAAATAATATTTGTTTAAAAATTGGGCAAATGGGATAGAAGCGACTTACTAATTAATAACAATGCATCTATAAGCGACTTACTAATTAATAACAATGCATCTATACTAAGTAATAAATATAAAATAACAAATAAAAGTCACTGATATATTACTAGATCTGAAAAAGAAAGAAGAAATCCAATCAAGGATCTGAAAAAGAAAGAAGAAATCCAATCAAGGATCTAAAATTAAAGAAAGTTGTAATTTAATAAAATTTTACCACGCGAATTGGTTTTAGAAAATAACTTTAAAATGCAATTTTGTAAAGTATTTTTCTATTAATAAATCCTCTTATCATGTGATTCTCTATTGTGTAAAGTTTAATAGCACCAGATGTTCAGTTACAATTTTTTCTTTTAAATTTCATTTTATATCAATCAATTTATGTCACATGTATTTAATTATTACATTAGAATTGCAGATTCTTAAAATTCACTCACCTCCTACATCTTTTATTCCTTATTTAACATATAACTCAAATTAATTGGTATAACCTAAAGTATAATAAAAAAAAATGTACCACAAGGCGTAGAGTCAAGTTAAATATAAGCAATTAAGTCATCCAACATTTATGCAAGTCAGCAATTTGATAATTACTAATATGTTTCTTCTGTACGTCACATTGTGCACCATGGAGTGCAACATTTATCCCTAACCCTCCCGTTAAAAAGGGGTTGCTTTAATTTTACTCCGAGATTAGCCCAGAAAACATTGGGATTAATAATCATTGTAGAAGTATATGGTAATGTGATTAATGATGTGATTTGAGATGTTGAAGAGGGGATGAATTACTGCTTTATAGTAGGGACAGGGCATGACTAGGAATTAAGATGGCTACCGTTTGTTTCCTTAATTAAATCAAGAGGTTAATTAGGTGATGAGAAAGTGAAAGAAAAGATGATTAGTAGAGAGTGCACACCCCCTCTTCAATTACATGTGGAGACCATTTAGTTTGGTGTTTCTTTGGCTGTAGCCATAGCCAACGATAGAATAGATGGATTACAAAAAAAAAAAGAAAAAACAAAGAGCAATGTGGTTGAAAATGAAAAAATTCAGCATTCTTTTCTTGAACCTCATTTTAAACCCATATATACACCAGAAATGTTCAAATGGTAAATTCAAGTGATTTTTAGCATTACAGTATAAAGCAAATAATTCAATAAAGATGTATCCTAGCTATATCTAAACGTGCAATTTAAAAGCATAAACATATAGTTAAAACATTAATTGGGGCTGACCATTGCAAAAAATATGCCCATTTAAAAAAAAAAAAAAAAAAATCATGATAAAGAAAATTTCTGGAAAAGTCATTCCACCATGCACATAACTTGTTTCACGTATGACTTTAATTACTTTCTCATTCGACAGTCATATAATTTCAGTAAAATAATATAAGAAAATTTATAGTCTCTTTAAAGACTATTTTATTGTGTTTTAATTAGATTTATACAGTATAATTATTTGTATTTTAAAAATTAATATTTTATAATATTTAAAATATAACGAGACAATTTTTTAAAGAATCCGTAGAAATTAGTAATAACAAAATGGAGCCGAGTATATCAATATAAATTTTGAACTGAAATACATGTGACTGTTGGAATTTTTGTAATTATCCCATGTGATTTTATTTTTAAAATTCTAAATATTTGATCCAATATTTAATTATGATATTTATCAATTTGACTTAATAAATATCTTGTGATAATTATCACATTGTGATAATTATTACACTTGTGATAACTACTTAATCTTACGGCTTACGTTTTCTGATGGGGAAAAACGTTATAAGTATACAGAGTATTTTACGTTTTCTGATGGGAAAAACGTTATAAGTATACAGAGTATTTTAGGTCCCTAGGCCTGACATTCTAGATAATTATTTTTCTATTTCCTTTTATTTGACAGTAACCTTTTGGGTCCCTAGGCCTGACATTCTAGATAATTATACTGTTTTCTATTTCCATTTATTTGACAGTAACCCAACAACATCAATGGCTGGAGGTACGTTCCTCGATTTTATTCCGTATTTGATACAGATTAAATTCGTTTTTATAGATTAAGATATCTATCATTTGGTATCAGAGCCAGGTTCCGATCCTGGTTATTCCGTATTTGATACAGATTAAATTCGTTTTTATAGATTAAGATATCTATCATTTGGTATCAGAGCCAGGTTCCGATCCTGGTTATTAAAATAAAAAAGGTGGTCGCCGGGGTTCGAACTTGTGATATATGGATGTAAGTCACGCGTTCTGACCATTTATTAAAATAAAAAGGCCGGGATTCGAACTTGTGATATATGGATGTAAGTCACGCGTTCTAACCATTTATTAAAATAAAAAGGGTGGTCGCCGGGGTTCGAACTTGTGATATATGGATAGTACATCACGCGTTCTGAAGCAACCATCAGCAATTTTGTGTTATTTTGCAACACAACAATTTTATAAACTATTTAGGGTCTTTAGCTTCCCTTAAAATAAAAAGGGTGGTCGCCGGGGTTCAAACTTGTGATATATGGATGTAAGTCACGCGTTCTGACCATCAAGCCATCAGCTGTGGTTGTGTTATTTTGCAACACAACAATTTTATAAACTATTTAGGGTCTTCTTCTGTTTTAAAAAAAAAAAATTCAGAGGTGCTGCTGGAAGGTTGAACCTGAGATCTTCAGGTTAAAGGTTAGGCAGTCTAACCAATTGAACTAATCAAATTGTTTAGTTGTAGAATGCATTATTTATATAAATGATACTTCCAGTTTGTTATTTGAACATATATATATATATATATATATATATATATATGTTTGTGACTTTTCTGTAATTATAGATGTCTAATGTCTCTTATAAATATGATTATATATTTTCTAGAATTAATAGAGTTATATCTTTAATTAAAATATATATATATGTGTGTGTGTGTGTGTACAGTAATTCTGTAATTTTGAGATCACTTATAATATAAGACATTAATTGTTAATTATAGCAATTAATTAAGCTAATATAATAAATTTTATCCCACAAAAATTTTTATTATATTATATTGTGTGATTAAAGGGGTGAAATATTAAATTATATTCCTTAATTTACCCACAGGAATTAAGGAAAGGAACATGATTTAATATTTCGTCATTTTGGTTATATAAATTTATATGAATTTATTTGAATTAGGAATTTATACTACAGGCAATTTTTATGTCATGTAATTCATATTATTACTATGTTTTGCATTGATAAAACATAATAAATGATTAATTTGCCTCAAATTTTGATATAAGCGTATATGTAATTATTTGTGCAATTTTTCAACCTATAAATTTTCATTATATGAAATGTGACATTCTCGAGTTCAAGGGTGACAACTATAAGTTATGGAAAGAGAGAATTCTCCTTCATTTGGGGTGGATGGACATTGATTATGCTATTAGGAAAGACGAACCACTTCCGATTACTGAGAATAGCCAACCTAATGATGTTGAGCTTTATGAAACGTGGGAGCGCCTATATATCTAATCGTCTCAGCGTGATGTTCATAAAAACCAACATCTCAACTGGCATTCGGGGTTCTGTCGATCAGTATAATAATGTCCGAGAGCTATTGAAGGCCATTAATGAGCAGTTTGAGTCTTTAGATAAGGCTTTAGCAAGCACCCTAATCATGAAATTCTCTACCTTGAATCTCACCAGTATCAAAGGAGTGCGTGAACACATCATGCACATGAGGGACATAGCGGCTCAATTAAAAAATCTTGAGGTTATAATGTCTGATTCTTTTCTCGTGCACTATATTCTGAACTCTCTACCACAGCTGTATGGGCCTTTCAAGATCTCTTACAATACACATAAGGACAAATGGTCCATCAATAAATTGATGACCATGTGTGTGCAAGAGGAAGGAGGCTGCTTATGAAAACTGGAAAAATTGTGCATCTGGCAACTGAAGAAAAGAATAAGTACAATCAAGCCAAGAAGAAAAGAAAGGAAAAGATGTCTCCTCAAGGAGATATTAAGAAAAGGAATCCAAGTGATTCTTCTGTAAGAAAAAGGGGCAAATGAAGAAGGATTGCCCCAAATTTCATAACTGGCTTGAGAAGAAAGATAACCTAATCTCATTTGTATGTTATGAATCTAATATGACAGATGATAATCATAACAAATGGTGGATTGATTCTGGTTCTACAATCCATATTACGAATTCCTTGCAGGGATTGCGAAACCTAAGGAAGCCAATGGAAAGTGAGGAGTACATCTATTCAGGAAATAAGATGCGGTCTCACGTGAAAGCAATTGGAACATGCAGTTTAGTTCTCAGTAGTGGCTTTGTTTTAGATTTGGAAAGGACATTTTATGTTTCAAATTTCTTTAAAAATTTAATTTCATTGTCAAAACTTGTACCTTTGGAATATTTCTGGTATTGTTCAAATGTTGGATTTAGTTTATTTTATAAATCTGACCTTATCAGGAATGGTATTATGTTTGATGGTCTTTTTCAAATTAATTTGCAAAACAATGCTACATTAAGCGTAATTTACATGTTCGAAATAATGTTGGTATTAAAAGATGTGTTATGAATGAGAATTTCTCTATATTGTGGCACCGGAGATTAGGACACATCTCCATTCAGAGAATCAAGAGATTAGTAGATGATGGAGTACTTAGTACTCTAGACTTTACTGATTTTGAGACTTGTGTGGCCTGCATACAAGGTAAGTAGACCAACATGTCGAAAAAGGGAGCCAAGAGGAGTTTAGAATTATTAGAAATCATACATACTGACATATGTTGTCCGAATATGGACACATATTGTCAAAAGTACTTCATCACCTTCATAGATGATTTCTCACGATACATGTATATCTACTTGCTTGATAACAAAAATGAAGCATTAGAAGCCTTTAAGGTGTTTAAAGCAGAAGTAGAAAAATAATGTGAAAAACAAATTAAAATTGTGAGATCTGATAGAGGTGGTGAGTACTATGGCATATACACCGAAGATGGACAAGCACCTGGTCCTTTTGCAAGGTTTCTTATAGCTAAGCATGGGATTGTTGCCCAATACACTACACCCGATTCTCCGAGTCAAAATGGTGTAGCAGAAAGAAGAAACCGAACATTATTGGATATGGTGCGGAGCATGCAAGCATGCTCAAAACTTCCAGAATCTTTGTGGAGTGAAGCTCTCAAGACGACCGTGTATATATTAAACTGAGTTCTAACCAAAACTGTCCCAAGGACACCATTTAAATTATTTAAAGGTTGAAAATCGAGTTTGCGACATGTACGCATTTGGGGATACCCATCTGAAGTGAGAGTTTATAACCCACAAGAAAAGAAGTTGGACCCAAGGACCATGAGTGGGTATTTCATTGGATATGCTGAAAGGTCTATGGGATATAGATTTTACTGTCCATCTAATAGTACAAGAATTGTGGAGTCAAGAAATGTAAAGTTTCTTGAGAATGACCTAATTAGTGGGAGTGATAGATCATTGCATATTAGATCTGAGACAGAATATTCTATTCCACAATCTTCCACTGTCAAATATTCTAGTTATGGACGGACTATTATTATTCATGACACTCCTCGAAATCAAATACGTGTTGAACAACCAATTCTTGAAACTCCACAAACTACTGATAATGATCCAGTAGATTCTGTTCAACCAATACCTGAAATTGTTGAACAACCAGTTGAACAACATATTTCTCAGGATAATGTTGGAACAACATTGAGAAGATCTACTAGAGTAAGAAAAATAGCAATTCCTGATGACTATATGGTATATCTGCAAGAGTTTGAGTATAATATTAGAGCCGAAAATGATCGTGAAACGTTTTTACAAGCTATAAAATGTAATAAATCTAACTTGTGGTACAATCCCATGAAAGAGAAGATAGAATCGATAGCATCGAATAGAGTCTGGGATTTTGTCGAGTTGCCTATTGGTGCAAAAATCATAGGATGTAAATGGGTTTTCAAAACCAAGAAAGACTTATTAGGTAACATCGAAAGATATAAAGTAAAACTTGTTGCCAAAGGATTCACTCAAAAAGAAGGAATCGATTATACAGAAACCTTTTCTCCTGTATCTAAGAAAGATTCTCTTCGAATTATTATGGCATTGGTTGCCCATTTTGATTTGAATTTGCATCAAATGGATGTGAAAAAGGCGTTCCTTAATAGAGATCTAGAGGAAGATGTTTATATGAAACAACCTGAAGGATTTTCCTCTAGTAATGGTGAGCATTTAGTTTGCAAGTTTAAAAAGTATATATATGGATTGAAGCAAGCCTCCCGTCAATGGTATTTAAAATTTCATGGTGTGATCGCTTCATTTGATTTTGAAGAGAATATCATGAATCAATGTATATACCAGAAGGTCAGTGGGAGTAAGATTTGTTTTCTTATTCTGTATGTAGACGACATCTTACTTGCAAGTAACGACAAATGATTGCTACATGAGGTGAAACAATTTCTCTCTAGAAACTTTGATATGAAAGACATGGGTGAGGCATCTTATGTCATTGGTATAAAGATCCATAGAGATAGAACTCGATTATGTGCATTTTGGGTTTGTCTCAAGAAACCCATATTAACAAAGTTTTAGAGAAGTTTCGGATGAAAGATTGTTCACCAAGTGTGGCACCTATTGTGAAGGGTGACATGTTCAATTTGGACCAATGTCCAAAAAATGACTTTGACCGGGAACAAATGAAAAACATTCCATATGCTTCTGCCGTAGGAAGCCTAATGTATGTTCAGGTCTGCACAAGGCCTGACATTGCATTTGCTGTAGGAATGTTGGGATGATATCAGAGTAATCTAGGTATGGACCACTGGAGAGCTGCAAAGAAGGTAATGAGGTACCTTCAAGGAACAAAAGATTACATGTTTATGTACAGACGGACTGATAACCTAGAGGTGTTTGGCTACTCGGATTCAGACTATGCTGGTCATTAATTCTCGAAAATCGATATCTGGTTATGTCTTTATGCTAGCCGGTGGAGCTGTGTCTTGGAGAAGTGCTAAACAAACTTTGATTGCAACCTCTACTATGGAAGTTGAGTTCGTAAGTTTCTTGTTTTGAGACAACTTCGCATGGTGTATGGTTAAAGAGTTTCATGTCTGGGTTTAGAATTGTAGATTCTATTTCTAGGCCATTGAGGTTATTTTGTGACAATTCAGCTGCTGTTTTTATGGCTAAGAACAATAAGAGTGGTAGTCGAAGTAAACACATCGACATCAAGTACTTAGCCATTAGAGAGCGTGTTAAAGAAAATAAAGTGGTCATTGAACACGTTAACACTGAATTGATGATTACCGATCCCTTGACTAAAGGCATGCCACCAAAGATTTTTAGGGATCATATAGTCAGAATGGGACTTGGTTCCATGATATGACCTCATTTTACATGTACGTACATTTGATATTTCCATTGAAACTCTTATTCAATTGTGTTTTTCATATTCAGTTGCGCATACTTATTTAGTTATTTGAGAAAACACACTTAAGTTGGACCTATAATGAGCATAAGGCTTATTTATTAAGGTATGTTATCACATAAAAGTTTAGTATGCTCCTGAAGAGACATAATGCATAGTAATACATGGAAGACAATACTTGTTTCTTAGAGGACTTGTCGCCATGATTCATGTATTTTGGCTCTTGCTTGTGAGATTTGATAGTTTGTATATCGAATGAAATATGTGGATCAAGTGGGAGAAATTTTTGTAATTATCCCACGTAATTTTATTTTTAAAATTTCAAATATTTGATCCAATATTTAATTCTGATATTTATCAATTTGACTTAATAAATATCTTGTGATAATTATTACACTTGTGAGAACTATCTTATTCTTACGGCTTACGTTTTCTGATAGGGAAAAACGTTATAAGTATCTGAGTATTTTGGGTTCCTAGACCGACATTCTATAAAAATACACCATCGTATCGAGTTATGCAGGTTTAGAAACACCTGTCTCTTATACACATCTAGATGTGTATAAGAGACAGCTTCCTTTGTTTTGGTCACATTATTTTTCTACATTTTATTAATATTTGATATTTTGTGATATTATTTATGCACAGAATTAAATTCATTTTTATAGATTAAGATATCTATCAGTGACAACAATTATAAACAAAAAAGTGCTTGAAAGTGGCTTGGATTGGCCTGTGTATAAGTAAATTCCATTTGGTTTAAACTTGAGAGAAATGCAAGGAAAGGAGAGCGAGAAGAGGCTTGGAGTTTAATGGGATTTTGGTCCCCCCAATTCCACAAACCCTCAATCTCTTTTGACCATGATAAGGAAGCCCATGATACTCTTTTTTTTTTTTTTTTAAAGTAAGCCCATGATACACGATATCCAATTATCCACTAGAGCTTCATTTTCTTTTCCTCAAATTTATTTATTTTTTCTTCCTTTTTGGTGTGCACTATAACGGGCAAAACAAGACAAATTTATACATTTGGAAAACATCAAGTTTTGCAAATCCTTGTGCACATGTTTGTAAATGAAAATATATCTCTCTCAGTCAATGAATGAAGACCGTATTCATGAGGTACTTTCAGGATTCATTTAATCCTATCATGTCTGGTGCATTGTCTAGTTGATATATTTACTCCTTCTGTTTTATTTTATGTATAAATTTTTACAACTCGTTTTATATCAAATTATCTATTGTTATAAAAATTTAATGAAAAAATAGATAAGTTTTTTCAAATCTATCTCTAGTAACATACTAATAAAGAAATATAATTATTAATTAAAAATATTAATATAAAATGACAATTTAACAAAATGGTATAAACAGTAAGAGGATAATAATTAATCCCCTGAAGACTAGGGGATTATAGGATCCAATCCACACAAAAAACAATAACAGGTTAATCTGCATAATTAACAAGACAAAATTAAGTCAAAAACCATTTTTCCATCATGTAATTGGTTGATCAAAAAAAAAAAAAAATCAACTTCATGATCAACCTAGCTAGTGCGCTAATTAGGTCCACTGGACACAATATTTGGACAATGCACTTGGATCTTGTGCTTTCTGATACTGATCTTTGATGTATGAGAGTGATTGGTGAATACAATTTAATTATTCCAATGTGTTTTAGGGTATTTAAATTTTTTTGTTGATCTTTTTTAGGTTAATATTCAAGTTATTCGTTTAAGTATATACATTTATAATTTTTTAGCGAGTATAATAATATTTAATTTTATTAGTAAACGTGGATTATGATAATCAAAATTTGGGATCGTATGGAGTTTCCATTGGCGTTACTCTAGCTGATGAATTCATAATCATACAAGCATCATATGATTAGATTTATTGATAATGCTTGTACGTACTGCATTGTTTCTTGTGTGGTGATGGAGGCTTTCCAATACTAAATTGCAGCACTTGCCAACTTGATATATCAAAGTGCTTAACTAGTTTAATTAAATTTTGGTATTTCCTTCTTATAAGGTAATATTATCCTTTCGTATATATATGTGTGAAAAAGTACTACAACTTTCACAAATCTTCATTCAGATTTTCATTATTATCTTAATTAGTTTGTCTGTTTATGAGAGAATGCTGATAGAATAAAAAAAAAATGCAAGTTTAATTAAAAATCGTCACTTTTTTTTTTAACTCGTTTAGCACATTAAGAGGAGAATGGAATGCCAACCCATTGTTGAATTTTTGAATCCGATATTTAGGTTACAATAGATAAATGCAAAGTTATAATTTGAATCCCTAAAAGAATTTTCGATATTGAATATATAATGAAATTTAAAGACTGCTAACATTTTCAAAATTAGACAATTAATAGAGGGCCAAAAAGTATATGAGGTTTTTCCTGTGACCACTTGTATGGTGCATTAGTACTAGTATATGTATACACAAAAAGAGTTCCTATGATACTAAATAATGGAGTCACATTTCAGACCAATAAAGTTAATTAGATTGTCAACATCAGTTCGACCATGTTATAATCTGATCACCACCAGTTGCTTGTATCCATACCCTACCTTAGTGGCTCACAAACTTTGATATCAGCACAAAAGTTCATCTTTAATTTAATTAGCTGTTTAAAAAATGCTTTAAATAGTTAAATACTAGTTTTGGCTTCAATTTTATACTCCTAAAGTAAGCAAATTCTCCTCAAAATCGTACGAGGACTTTGTTTTTTCCTAACTATCAAGTTCCTATTTATAGTTGGCATGCCTAACTAATGATCTATAGATATTGCATTTGCATTCAATATTTATTATAATTGAACCTCCCTATTAGTACAAAATGTTTAATTTAGGGGACCTAGCATGTTGTTCCTAGGCAAAAACAAAGTAGAGGATGACGAAAGACATGACGTTTAAACCACATTTGACATCTTGTATATGTTTAAGAACTTACCTTCCTAACTGTGGTCCTCTCTGCTACAAAAGTTTATGCCAGGAAATTAACAAACAAATTCATACCAAGTCAGTTACGTGTTTAGTTTGAAAGAAATCCTTGATGATTAGGTAAAGTGTAGGACGAGTGTAGATTAACCCTCTTTCTTCAGATAGAGTAAGAGATATGTCGCATATTTTAGTAGTTTAAGATAATTCTTACATATTGTCCACCAACACAAAAGATTAAGAACAATATAAGTCACTCACTCGTTATAATGTTTTATATGATCCAGTCGTCTGGTCGCCATGCTTACTGTTTGATCCAGCTCATGGGCAGATCGTTGTTCATGAGAGACTAAAATACTAAACATCTTGATTACAATATTCCTCCAGAAATCAAGACAACAAAACATATCTTATTATAGACATACTCTTCACGTAAAAGAATTTCATCATTCTGGGCTGACATAAAAATCAATTGTATGAACTTTGTAAGAATTTTATCTTCTTGATGTTTATTTAACTCATGAACTTTATCTCTCAAACTCTGTATAATTCAGTTGTATAAAAGAATGAAAATCTATAAAAGGGCTTCAAAACTTTTATTTGTTATTCGACTACTAATTTGATCTTATTAATCACATTATTATACAGAGTAGTAAAAGTGAAAGGAACAATGGTATGATCAAAACTGATCAGAGAAGACATAATGCCGATGATTTGAAGATCTCAACATTAGATGTTTGTCAGACAAATGTGGAGTCTTGAATTATAGACTCCTAAGGTAAAAATGTAAAAGAAAGAAATAGTGTACTAGTAGTTTTGCTTAAACTTCATCAGGGCCTGAAGGGTGCAAAAACAACAACTGAATTGTGCCCGCCAAAGCCGAAGGAGTTAGAGATAGCTGCAGGAAGATTAGAAACCAAGTCAGAAGAATCTGATGCCACATCTTGTTCTTTATTGATGCTGCTTTTGGAGCCATATTATTTTTAAGCGACATTTAGCACAGGGAATCTCAAAGGGAACAATTGCATCTTGAGGCGTTTGATATTGATAAAATATTTTGAATGACAAACGCTAAAGAATTTCATTCGCATTGACCAATCGTGCAGGATGGATAGAGGGATGCAAAATAATGTTACATACCAACATTAACTTCGTGCTGCTTCTTCACATTTGGGACAGTATCGATGGTAACCTCAGGCTCCAAGTTCTGCACATTGAAAGGGGAGAAAGTAAAGTAACATTAGTTCAAATCACACCTGAATATACTTTCTGGAAAGGTAGAGATGTTTTCTTACATATTGATTAATTGTAGGATGTAGCCAGCCGGTGGTGATTGCTTTAATTGTTGCTATTGCTTCGAGTCCACCAGCAGCTCCAAGGCCATGTCCGATCATTGACTGAAAAAGGAAAGGTTTTGATAAATTCAGCTAGAGTTGTGTCTCACTGTTTCTAACATAAGTATTGACACATTGCTACTTTGGACATGTTATTGCATTCAGCATGTTGAAATGTTTCAACTTTCAATATGTGCAAACTCTGAAAATGCTCATCACTTAATGACTAAATCAGTGCATATATATCAGTAGGTTAAATTCATATAATTCAATGCATTGATAGGCAAATTTCTCACCTTGGTCCCGTTCATCTTTATCTCTGATGTATCCTTAAAGACTTTCTTGACGGCATTAACCTCTGCCAAGTCTCCAGCCAGGGTTGATGTGGCATGAGCATTCACATAATGAAGTACACACTTCACCTGTTGTTAGTGAAGAGAGTCAAGAGACCAGTCTATTAATCATTAAATTTAAACTAATCTCCCACAAATGCTTGTGTTTTTTTTATGACAAAATACATGATCTGATAATCCTTCTTACCTCTTCTGGAGAAACTCCGGCATCCTCCAAACTCTTGGTTATGCAAGATGAAACTCCAAGGCCATCTGAACGAGGATCAGTCATGTGATGAGCATCACAAGTTATAGCACCTCCAAGGTACTCAGCAATGATATTGGCTCCTCTTTTCTGAGCATGTTCCAAGCTTTCCATAATCTGTCAGCATTCAGTGGAACCAGAATTGACAGATTTAATTTCTGCATGATTATTAGTTATTGGCAGAGAAATTTTTTATGCTAACAGAACCATCAAATAGCAAAATACAATGAATTTACATACCAGCACACCAGAGCCTTCACCAATGACAAAACCATCACGATCTTTATCCCACGGCCTTGATGCCTTTTCAGGTTCATCATTTGTGACTCCACGCTTTGGGACAAGGCACGGCATGCAATAAAACCACCAACACCAGTTGCCATTACTGCAGCTTCTGTCCCACCAGCAACCATTATATCTGCTTCACCTCTTCTTATATGATTTGCAGCTGCATAAAAACAATAATTGGCGGTTGCACAGGCTGTTGAAATAGAGTAATTAGGACCCATCAAGCCAGTATCTATAGCCAACAATGCTGAACCCATGTTGGTGATTGAGTAAGGAATGAAAAATGGAGTGATCTTCTTATATCCCTTCTGAATTAAGGCTTCGACACCATTACTGAAAGCTGTTAAGCCACCCATGCCAGATCCCACCAAGACTCCAATTCTTGATCTGTCCATCTGCAATTATGGAAGAATTTGTTAATGCATTTGATCCTGGGATATCATATCGACGTTTGATGAGACTGAGGAAACTCACAGTTTCAAGGACATCTTGGACAAGGTTGGCATTATCAAGAGCCCTCCTTCCAGCAACTAAACAATACCTCCAATAGCAGTCATCCAGGCGACGATCATTCTTCCCATCAATGTAGCCTTTGGAAGAGAAATCCCTCATCTGACCCGCAAAACGAACGGAGTAACTCGAAGCATCAAACCTGTCTATTAAACTGATTCCACTTTCTCCTTCAAGAAGTTTGTTGTAAAAGTTATCAATATCACTTCCAAAGACTGAAACAAGGCCCATTCCTGTTATGACAATCCTTTTCTTGGGGTCAGTTTCTCGCTTGGGAGCTGAAACAGTGGGAGAAGCCATTGCCCTGATTCCTCTGCATTTTGGTACTGAGGATTGCAAAATCAATCAGAATAAGAAAATTAGATATGCAACTTGCCCACGAAACTTGAAAGAGTTTCACCAAACAATTACAGCAACTTTATAGCAAATGAAATGGCCCGAGACAGTTACAACTTAAAAGCAATCAATCAGTTATTGGCAACGTGGATGAGCAACAGAATACTGCATTACAGATATTTTGCAATCGCTTAGCTTGGAGCAGTGGACAATAGTTAAGGATGCATACAAAATCATTTCTATAATTTCCAATTACAGCAAGAATATATGCACTCCATAATAATCTTTTCTTTGAAGAATCACAAGTACTTGCTCCAAAGCCAAGATTTGGATGTGAATCATCTTGAGATTATTGACTTAATTAACAGAATTCAATGAAAAAGGAAAGATGAATCTGAAGTGCAAATTATTGAAACTTTAGTTGAATGCAATGTCGTTCCATACTCAAACTCGAATAATCAGAACAGGACCTGTTAAACAGTAAACCTTACTTTATTTATTTATATTTCTTGATAAGATTACAAGTAGCCACAATATGGGATGAATATCAACATATTACAATTCAACAAGATTATAATTAACCGACAAATAATGGGATAAATACTAACATAAAGTTAGACTAAACCCGTGTGACTAAAACCTGGACCTCTAATTTCTAGGTCTCAGCTTTGTTTGTTTTGCTACTAGACCAACGCGCTCTACTAGATCTTGAAGGGCTTTTTTTTTTATTTTTTTTATTTTTAAGTTCTATCCATAACTGAACTTGAAATTAAATTACATTCTTTTTTTGGTTTTATGTATCAAAATGATGGAAATTTCTCTTATATGGCAAAATATTTTTGTAGTATAATGCAACACTTAAATGACTACTCAAGATATCAGTCAATATACTTGCAATTACAACTAAAAAGCAAGAAAAGAGGATCAGAGAGGAAACTAGATGAATTCAGAAAAGAATGTTGCAGATATTGCATGCAATTAAAAAAATTGATATTACAAAAGAAGTAAGAATTACATAATCATACCTGATGATCTAGAAAAGAACCCTTTTGGCTTGCTTGAATTTACTTTGAAGCTGTCAACTGCTCCAAGTCCACTGTACTGAAACAATGATGTCCCATTTCTTCCAGATTCTGCACTCTTCAATATGGAACCAGAAGAACACGTACCAGCAATGCTAGCCATTTTTTTTCAGCACAAAAAACACACACTTTTACTCTTTTTTCACCAATCTTGATATTGATAGTTATATAGTAGTTGTAATAAGGAAGAAAGAGCCAATGCACAGCTGAGGAGGACAAGAATCGAGTTGTCAATTAGCAGAAGAAATGTGGAAGGAGTTAACAAAGTTATTGTTTGTTGGGTTCTTTTGCACCAACACATGATCGAATTTTCCGCCTAACTATTACTACATTTTGATAAAAAGACAAACTTGGCGATGACTGCCAAAATTTTAAGGTAAAGTGTGGCCGTTGTCATAAATAAACCAAACGAGTCACAGGTTATATATTTCGTAATAGTTGATATTATCTCTATTTTATTTTAATTGTCGTTTTGAATTGGTGTACAAAAATTAATAAACATATTAAATTACATTAATTTTACACAGGAATAATTTAAAATGACTAAATTATTTTTCCATATTAATATTTCTTAACTAATAATCCTCTTTCCCATTAATATGAGAGGAGAAAATTGAAAAAAACTCATTTTTACTTTGTCATTAAATCCTAGAGGTACACATAATTTGGCACAAAATAATAATACATGTTGGTTTCTATTAGAATTATATTCATTATCCTGGTTGAGTTTGAAAGTGTTTATTAATTATATTTATTGGAGAAGCGTTGAGTATTGTTTGAATAATAGTAATATATAGTAGTATTCACACATATTATTACTTGTGTAAAGTTAAAGTCTCCTTATATTTTTTATGTGTTGAATGTAAATATCCCCACTTTTATAATTTTGGGTTCTACAAATTTTAGTTTTGCAAGAATGTATGTACAAACACAAAGCCCACGTTTCCCGTGGGCAGCTAAACTACTTCAACCAACCACTACTTTGGACTTGGAAGTTGAATTCAATGAGAGAGGGAGAGGCCGAAAAATATTCTATCTCCTATCTTCTTTTATTTTTTGTAATATTATATAATAAATTATCAAAATTTTATGAAATAATTTTAGTAGAAGTGTGACAGAAAATAAAATAAAATATGAGATATAAGATTCTTGCAGGTGATAGGAAGAAAATGAATCTCAAAATGTTGCTGTTCATCAATGTCTAACCGTTCTTTCGGTACCCACAACCAACACACGTACCAAACTGCCAATCACTCTAATGTTTTTGTCTGCATCTTAATGGTGTGCATGATTTATGGGCCAATTGTTTCAAGTGTTCTGGATTGGTTTTTGGTCTGGTTGGCTGGGTGAAAGTCTATATGGATCTGGAAAACAATTTGGGCCTTAAAATTGGCCCCTAGTAATATAGCTAACGCAGGAAAGAAGAAGGAACCTCCATGATAATGGGATTAAACTAGCCCTGAAAACCAAGATATTGAATTGATCTTTAATGCATTAAAAATTTGAATATTGCATGGTACACAATTTGACTCTTTCAAAAGGACAAAGGAATATGCTTTTGATTTTTGTTGAGTTTTTCTTATAATCGCATTGGTTCACCAAGCCCCATCAATTACATCTACCAATTACCGCTAATCCTCAGTCAGTCCTTTCCAAAGGAGAAGGTTTCATAATACTTTCAACCATATAAAAGAGGTTTTAACTTTTGCCTTTGGAGTATTTTTACAAATCTTCATTGGTCTAAAGACAATTATAGGGGAAGAGCTAGAGATTCTATATCAAGAAGCGTCTTTTATAATATGAATTAAATTTTATAAATATCAACTGATCTAGTTTTTGTCACTATTTATAAATTTTATAATATAGGTTAAATTTTATAGAATTTATAACATCAATTGGTGTAAACAAAATTTTATAAGATTTAATTTTAACCACAAGATTTATAAGTGGGATCAAAAATCGTGTTTACTTAATTATTTTTTCTATCAAGAAACCCCTCATAGTTTTGTTGCTTTATTATTTGTACAAAATTATGGCGCAATTTTAATTTTAAATTTGTGAATTTATAAAATATTTTCCTTATTATATATAACCTTATCTGTCAATATCACCGCGTTAATTGATGCCCATGAGAGCCCCACTCCACTGATCTAGCCACTTCTTAGCTTTAATTTTCATCATGGCATTTCTTCAGCTTTGATTCTCTTCTATGCTTCGTAGTTATCTCCACATAATGCTCTAACTGCTGGTGTAATGTCGCAATTACAAAACAACCATGAAACCACAAAGAAAAGTTTACAATTAATACTAGTTGACAATTCTTGAGAAATGATGATACAAATGTTTAAAAATAAGTACACATTTTCATTGACTAACTTTCTCACATACCATTTCACACTCGCTACAAATTGCTGTTAGTGACATTTGAATCCGAATTTCACTAAGATAATTACACCTTAAATCAAATAATAAAATTATACTTCTTTTATGATTTAGGTTACATTCGAGTCGTTACTGAAAATCTTATGAAAAAAAAAAAAAGAAGAAAAAAGTGTTCGACAATTACCAAAATCGATAGTGATACTTGAATTCATCCAAACTTTACTCAACAATCACGTAAGGTATTCGACCATTACCAACTAAATCAAGACTCAATGCAACTGTCGACTATATCTCGAAAACTCGAAAAACGAATCTTCCTCACTAATGTAGGGTACGAACCAAATGAATGGGCTTAAAATCTTGCTAATGAATAGAAAGAAGCCCACTTAATATTGGTCCATAGCCCAAGTTTCCCAAACTTCATCATACCCAACTAGGGAACGTGGCAAAGAGTGACACCTGGAAAAACACGTGTAAATGCCAAGTCACACTCGCAAAGACACGCTTATCTTAGCATCTAAGGAAGAACTCAAAACGTAAGTGTGAACAAACAACTATTTTCAAACCTAAGTGATAAGTTAGACCTTCTAGATAGATAGATATAAAAATATAATTGATAAATCCTTAACCCCAACTAAAAATCATTTTTATTATGGTAGATTTGGAAAGAATTTAATATCTATCTATTTTTTTAAAAAAGAATTTACAAGATTAAAATAGATAAATTTTAATTTTATTTAAATTATAAATTTACTTAAAAATTTTCATTATACATTTTTAAATTTGGTGTGATAAATCTAAAATTCATTCATTTTACTTTTATAAATCTTTTTAAAAATCGGATGAATTTCAAACTTTTTGGCACAAGATATTCTGTTCTATATCTTGTGTCATCCCTGTCACATAATTGTTAATATTAGGTGTCAATATTAAGTGCCTTGTGCCATATCTTGTGTCAATTTCTGTCACACAATTGGTGATATAATTTTAAGGGAAATTTTATGGTCCATTTTAATGAACCATTTCTTTGTACTTTGAATGCTTGTATATAAATTTTTAAAGTTAAAAAAATAATTTTTAGAATTGTAGAATTTTCTTAATTTTAATAAAACAATCTTTGTAACACAACGTAATACAATGTAATACAATATATAAGATAGAAGATCGATTTTTTTGTTAAATATTTTGTAATTACGAAATCAAATCAATTAAACCCACCCACGCATCTAGAAAAATTACTCCCAACTCCTCCACTTCCTCACTCTCCGCGGAGTCCGCATCACTCCCCCGTACCATAACCGCGTTTTTTCCGTCACCAGCCCCATATATCGCCCACCTAATACCCCATGTCATTATTACCCACTTTTTAATTTTGTTTCTCAAAGAAAAAAATTGTAGGATGAAACTTACTCGTTATATTTGTGAAAGTCACCGTCACTATTAAATTTAGGGTCCACTAATGAACAGATAAATTTACAATTTTGTGAAGAAATATTTTTATTACTTTTTAATATTTATATAATATAAAATTTTAAAATGTATAAATAATACACATCGAATGATCTAAGAGACATCCTTTATTAGTAATATAATTAATTTTTTTGTTATTTGTTCCAATCTTTTTAAATGAAAATTAAAATTAAATAAAATTCGAGTTAAATTTTTATGTAGTTATCATTTAATAATTTGTCAAAATCTTCAGATATTTTTATTTTTTTATTAATTTTATTACTTTATATAAATATACAATAATTTATTATAAAAGCCAAAAATTGATAATCAACAGTAAAACTACTTTTTCCTTCATTTTAAATTAAGTTTTGTATCAAAATACTAAAAGTAAATCCATTACTCCCCAAATAAATCCTCACAAAATCATTTCATTTTCCCCCTATTTTTGTGCCTCCAAATCCAAGTTTCCCCCAAAAAAGCACCGTCACTTTTCCACACTCACTCCACTCCATCGACAGATCTACACGTAATCCTCAACACCATATCCATCCCTTCTTTCTTTCTAGGAAACATAATTCCCACCACAACCCTTTTTATATACACCTCTTTTCTCCAACTTCTTCCCTTCATACATCCAATTCACTTAAATTCTCCCAAGTCTTTATACTCAAGAAAATTATTAAAAAAAAAAATCACATTTTTTTCCTACAAAAATAAGCCAAAATCAAGAAAAGATGGAGAGCAATAATCAGTCATCATCATTCTGGCAATTCAGTGATCAACTCCGTTTACAAGAAAACAGTTTAGCCAATCTTTCTGTGAATGATTCAATCTGGATAAGTGTTCATATGTTTCCAAAAGGCCAGTGACTAAGAAAGGAGGAATTTTGATATAAGGGTGGGAGGTGAGGTCAATTCAATCAATTCACTTAGCAGCACCACCAGCAGCAGCAATTTGAAGGAGGCTCATTTTAATCAGGGATTCAGCAATGAATATGTTGGCAGCAAGTTTGGATCTTTGGGTGGTTTTTCAGCAAAAGTGGGTGTGGAAAATATTGGGCTAAATTTAAATGGTGGATTTAATAAAGGGATTTATAATAATAATAATAATACTAATAATAATTCACCTTTTGGTAATTATTATGGGAAGGGGAGTAAAAATGTTGTGGTGAATAACAAAGGGTTTTATGGAAAAGGTGGAAAAGTTGCTGATTTTGATGAATTTGGAATTGTTCATCATGTGGGTGGTAAAAGTGGGAAGAAGAATAAGGCTAATAAGGAGAGTAACAAAGACAGTTATAATAATAACAATAATAATAATAATGGTGATGGGAAAAATGCAGTGGATAAGAGGTTCAAGACTCTGCCACCATCATGAAGCTTTGCCAAGGAATGAGACTGTGGGTGGATATATTTTTGTCTGCAATAATGATACTATGCAAGAAAATCTCCAAAGACAGCTTTTTGGTGAGTACCCTTTTTCTGTTTTGTGTTTTTTGATTGTGTTTTATTGGTAAAGATTTTATTTTTATTGGGAAATCATGTTCTGGTTTTAGATTATGTGTTTTTTTTTTTAAAGACTAATTTGACTGATTATCAAGAGGAGTGGAATTAATTGATAGGATTAAAATTGAATTATCTCTATTTTTGCTACAAAGTTGCATTAGATTATTGATAAATAGTTTATCAAAGTTTCTGCTTTTCAATTCACCTTTTGGGCATACATATAGTAATTTGGTTATAGGAATCTGTTTTTTCCAATGACTGTTGGTTTTGATCATGTATAAAGAGAAATGCACCAAAAATGGAAGTGTAAGAGCTTCTTTGCTTAGAAGTATAAGAGAAGCTTTAATTTAACTGATTGTGTATGGCATTTGGCATTCACAAATGCTGAATTATTGAGGAGAATTCTTTGTGATTGTGCTATATCTTCAAGGAATTAACTGGATATAAATTTCCAAGAACAAACATTTCTGTGATGTTTGACTCTGTAATTTTCAGATTTGAATTAGGATCTGTATGGTTTTGAATATAAAGATTTAATTGGAATTTTTACTTTTCTTTCAGATTGGATTATTCGTTGGTTTAATTTGCTTCTATTGTATGTTTTGTTTTTGTTATTGATTTGTTATTCCAGTATTGCAGCCCTCTTATATATGTGCTTCTCTTATTGATTTTCAGGCTTGCCTCCCCGCTACCGCGATTCGGTCCGAGCAATAACTCCAGGATTGCCTTTGTTCCTATACAACTATTCCACCCACCAACTCCATGGAATTTTTGAGGTTTGTATCTTCTCTTGCTCTGTAAAATGGTTGGAGATCATTTTCAAACGTTGGTTGAGAATATCCTTGAAGGTTAAGGATGTTAATACCTAACATGTTATTTTCTTAAAGGAGTAGTTGAGTATGTGGCTGTCTTAATATGACCATCACATATAACCCTTTGCTAAAATAAAGCTGAACAAGTCATGAGATAGACTTTTAGGTTGTGCGACTTAATGTTCATTGGTTGTATTTTGCTTTGTACAATTCGTTACGTGCATTGAACTAATAGGAGTAATTTTTTTCCTCAGGCTGCAAGCTTTGGTGGAACTAATATTGACCCTTTAGCCTGGGAGGATAAGAAGAACCCTGGTGAATCGCGTTTCCCTGCTCAGGTATGTTTCACTTGGATTGGCCCTTTACAATAGATCAATAGATTTTAGATGCATTTCCTTTAAAGTTCTACTTGCAGTCCTCATACTTCTCTAGAATCCCAAATATGTCGTTATCGTATTTTGCGAAGCTTTGTTATGGTCCAAGGTTATGGATTAAAATTCATGGTTTCTTGCAGGTTCGTGTGGTGACTAGAAAGGTCTGTGAACCCTTGGAGGAAGACTCTTTTAGGCCAATTGTATAACTTCACCACTATGATGGTCCAAAATTCCGTCTCGAATTGAATGTTCCTGAGGTAAGTGATCATTCTTCAAACATTGGCAGAATTAGGAGTGAATTAGTCATGCTTGTTGCTTTTATTTGACTTTCTAATGTGGTTTTGAACATTTTTGCAGGCCCTTTGTCTTCTGGACATTTTCGAGGAGAACAATGCCTAGACCATATCTAACCTTGGTTCGCAGCAGGCTACCAACACACTATCCACAATCAAGATTCAAGAATAGAAGAGATGGGATTGAGAGAGTAAAGAAAGCCAGTAGTATTACTACTAAAACCAATATTTTGGAGGTTGAAGACCTTATTGTGTCTGGACAAACAAAGTCATGTGCAGATTAGATTAGCCTATGTGTTAAACTTTTTCGTGGGTTCTTGAATGAGAAAAATCTTTTTTGTAATGTGGCATGCCCGGAGATACATATGCTAAAGCAAATAAAAGAGAGAGAGATTATATTTATATGGATATTCTAATAACTTTTTGTATCTTTTATGTGCAATAAAGTTTTAATGCAATTAAATGGTTATTTTGATAATGCGAAAATTCAAATGAAAATTTGCTGAATAAGTGGGAAACTACTAATAGATAGATGATTGTAACTTAAATATGTATATCACACATCTCGAAATATGTATATCGAGATGTGTAAACTGATCTGAGTACTTAAATATGTTTACAAAGTAGAAACTTATGAGAGGAGATCTGACCAAGAGCTAAATGTTTAATATTTAAATACCAAGGGTAAATAATTCAATATTTGATATTACAACTAAATTTATAGTTTAGCAAATTCTAACTTTTTTATTGATCCAAGTTATAGTAGATAGAATGAATTTTTTAATTTATATTAATATACATCATTTTAATTCATTAAAAATAAATTTTTTTAAAATAATACGATTAAATATAAATAAAAAAATTTATCTTATTAACTATAAATCAGATTCATATAAAATCCTTCCTTTAAAAAATCATTTTCTCAAATGTAATTGACTACTCTATTTCTCAGTTACCAGTGCGTAATTGGCTACATCCCACTACTAGTAGTAGGTCGACTTTTGGAACGACCAAATCAATGCGTGAATTTTGGTTTTTGTTTAAGGTGGTGTCTTGTGATTTGTGTACACCACGTAGCCAACCAGAATTGACACCTATTACTTCACGAAACAACTTTGAATCTATCCATTTGTCCAATGATTCTGTTGGTTGGGCTTCATCCATTCATTGTTTAATGATGATTTTGCCCTATTCATACTTGTACTAGAAATAGATTATTTTCTAGAGTAAATATTTAGGTACATTTAATTTTTTATTTTATTTATAAATTATATTGTGTGAATTAAATTTTATAAAATTTATGATATCAAGTAATAAATTTTAAAATTTAATTCTAACTATCAAATTTATAAGTAAAACCAAAAATCAATGTATTTAAGTATTTTTCTTTTCTAGTAGTCTTAAATTGTCTTGTGAAACAATCAACCAAAGAAAGTAAGTTCACCAAATACACCATGAGACCGACCATCTCTCTCTTCTTTTTTTTTTTTTTTTTTTTTTTTTTTTTTAGTAAGAAAATGGAAGAGTAGATAAGCTAGAAAAATTTATACATTACCGAGCGAATATTATAAGCCGTTAAATGATTAAAAAATAGTGAGACTAATTTTACTTTTCAATTATTTCAATGACGGTCATACTCATTCTGCATTATACAATAAATAGTCAAAACTTACTTGATAAGCTATAACTAATAAAATTCTCATCAACATCTATACATATAGGGGGAAACTATTCTCTTATTTGTACTTTGTTTTAAAAACTTGTACTGTATAAACTTTTAAAATTAAAAGGAATGATTTCTTATTCTTCCATGTATAGTATCATATTATGTGGTGATTGAAGCTTTTTCCACTATCTTCAAGCATAGTTAATTGGTTGGTAAGAACAATCTGATAATAATATATATAAATTGTGGCAGACAGACTCACAAAATTATTTTACATATTTGAAGGATTTACCTTGATTTTTATAAATTGTTCATTAACAAGAAATTACTAAATGTGCGAGAATCGAAATATAAAACCTTTCATATATTCTAATCGCATATAAACCGCGTAATCTAACTCCAATTGTCAAACCAATCCATACTTGTGTGACTATTACAAAAGCACGTTCATGGATACATTTGATGAACGTGGAGTAGAAGCTGTTCAAAGTACCAACCTCTTGCCATACTGTCCAAAGTAGCAATTATGCAGTGTAGGACTAAATACTTTCAACTCCATCCCACTTGGAATGGTTAGAATATGAGATATTGAGTATTGACTCAGGCAAGAATATGCCCATTCAATTATGTCACAAATCTCATTGAGAATATTGAATTTGATCTTTAATAATCTTTGTTTTACAGTTAGACATTTGGTTTTAGCCATTCCAGTGGTGTAGATTTTTTCAGTGGGAATATTGGATGACAATGGATAATCATGGGTCTAAACTGAATGACATTAAGTAGCGTGAGATTTAATCAAATAGATAAACACTAACAAAGTATACATTCGATCCAAGGTTTTGATCTGATGAGGTTCAAATTGGGAATTCTACTGTTGCTTTTAGGGAACTATTCTCTTAACTTTAAAAGTTTAAACAGTACAAGGTTTTAAAGTACATAATATTGTACTGTACAAATATTTAAAGTACAAATGAATGATTTTCTAAAAGGGTTCGTAGAATTTTTCCAAACTTTGTCCTCATTTGTTATGTGCACATTGTTCATCACATAGATGTTTGCTACTAATTTCAGTAACGAGATAGGTCCAGTTTATGAATAGATATGGACCCAATAATAAAAATAAGAAGCCCAGTACTTTGGTCCATAGTTAAAAATCCAAAAAGAGAAGTACAGAAGCCGGATTGATAGTTAATTGTATACATGTAAATACAAAAGTATGCCAGCTCCGGGTCCATAGCTCAGTGGTAGAGCATTTGACTGCAGATCAAGAGGTTTCACCGGTTCGAACCCGGTTGGGCCCTCCCCATCTCTTTTTTATTTTTATTTTTATTTTGGCAATTATGATAAGATCTATGTATTTCTTTTTGGCAATTACTATAAGTTCTATATATTTCCACTTTTTTTTTTTTTTTTTTTTTTATAATTACTCTAAGTTCTATATATTTCCACTAATAAAATTTTGTTGTAGACAATATCTATACCAAAATCTTAAAAGCAAATCTGGTTAAGACCTGTATTTCCCAGTAATTGCCACCCAAATCTTAAAAGAAAATCTCATAAAATTACTATAAGTTCAAGATATATTTCCACTAATAAAATTTTGTTGTGGACAATTTCTAAATGTGTCTTAAAAGAAATCCTGGTTAAGGTCTGTATTTCCCAGTAATTGCCACCCAAATCTTAAAAGAAAATCTCATAAGCAACTATATGCAAGCAAGTAGGGTTGTCAAAAAAACCAAACTACTTTATATTTGAATTGAATTCGAATAGATAAATAACTTGTAATTAAATTGGTTTGTTAGTAATCAAACCAATAAAATTTAGCGTTCATTAAATGTTTTAGACAGATGTTAGTGTGTGGTTCGATAAAATTAAAATTTTAAATTTATATATAAAAATTTTACACTATTCGAGATTAATTCGAACTCGATTTAATAAAATATTATTGATTTTGAATTGAAAGATAAATCAGACAAATTTAAAAATATTTATACGTTCAATAAATAATCAAAGAATGTTGATCATGAAAATATTTGACTTATTTAAACGTGTTTATTGCAACCTGTATGCAAGCCAAATGAGTTCTCTATTTTTTTTCCTGTTCAACTACTCATCTACTCATAGTCTCAGACCTGAGAAGTCAATCATGCACCTAAACATTCAGAAGTCTCGTAGAGCAAAAGGTATCTTTAATTTCTTCCTACAAATCAATCATATTCCAATTTCTTACTTGCCAAAAACAATTAATTATATCATAAAGTATATAATACAAGAAAATCACACTATAAAAAAACAAGTCCATTATAAACATTAATTCTTAAACAACACAAACAAAAAACCGAAAACCAAATGATTAATTCTTAAAAATCAAGAACATAAACTCATTAAGCACAAATAGGGCATTGAACCAATCCATTCTCATTGCAAGAAGGACATCTTTCTTTCTCCATATTCTTACCATCCCCACCATCTATAACAATCTTACAACTCCCTCCACAATCCAAACAAGGCACAAATCTAGCTCCTCCACATCCTTCACAACCAAGTCTCCCAACTCCTCTCTCAACTCTTGCCCAATTCAGTATCCTCCCAAGTTTCCCCTCTTCGTTCAGATTCACAACTTCATGCACCCCTCCTAAATACCTCCCCTTCACGAACATCCTCGGCACTGCCAGGCCTTCCCCTAGCAACTCCCTCAACTCATTCAAAAACTCTCCATGCAAGGACACGTCCCGTTCGTCGAACACGAACCTATGCGACTCCAAAATCAGCCTCAGCTTATTGCAATCCAAGATCGAAAGTACGTCTTACGCCTCCCAAAGACGTCGTGTAAATGACTACCGATTCAGCTCCACCCGGAGGACAAATCTCCGGGAAGTCATTCAGAGGGTTGAACCTAACAATGTTGGAGACTTTTCCTTCTTTTTCTCTCTCCATTTTGTCTCTCAATATGAATATGTTCTCCTTCACCGGCTTGTAGTCATGGTTCCCTTCTCTCGTGGGTTCTATTGTCCTGGATGGTAGAGTCGTCGCTGCAGCAAACCCTTCTTTTGTGGGCTTTTTCGCGACAATTTTCTTTGGGGGTTCCTCAGCTTTCCGCATGGATTCCGTTTTCTTCAACGGAAGGTCATCATTATCACTATCATCATCATCATGCTTAGAGGAGCTAAGCTTCGCGTCGAGTTCTTCCAACGTGTGGAACGAGAAACTCTTTCGCGGAGCGTTTTCATTTTCATTGAGAGTAGTAGTAGTACTTTTCAAGGTATTTTCTTTCGCTGGCGATGGAGAGGGGAGAAGTATGCTGGGCGGGTGTTTTCGGGGTAGGATTAGGCGTAGCAATAATGGTAGATAAGTTGTTATGTAAAGAGGGTTTGAGGTCTTCAAGAGCTTTACTTACTTCATCCCAAGAACGAGGAGCGTCCTCTATAGAGTTGAGCTTCTCTAGAAGTGGAGCTGGCACATGAGTAGGCTTTTCTTCAGATTGTTGTTGTTGAAGCTGATGGGCTTCCATGGCCTTGAGCCATGGTTCTTCTATGGTGTTGATGTCGAATACTGCGAAGCTGGTTGGAGGTGGACGGTAGACATCAATTGCTGCCTCGATTCTTTTTGATGAGGCACAACCCATATCTACCAAATTGTCTCTAGGAAGAAGATTTAGGAGGGTGTGAAAATTTTGAGAATTTGGTGGAGTGATAATAATGCATGAGCATTTTAGAGTGGGGGGTTGTGGTGGTAATTATGTTGTTGTTTTTGTGGTTTTGATGACTGCTGAGGGGGTTTATCTTGTCAAAGGATTGGAGATATTTTTGCCTTCTCAGCCTTGAAATTTTGTAAAATTGTATAATACGTGGTGTTGGTCTTCCCAAATGGTCCTATTAGGCCCTAGTGGAGAATTAGACAGATTTTAGTGGTGTGGATTTTGTTTGACAGATTTTAGTGGTGTGGCATATCCATAGCTTTAATTTTTTAGACAAAGAAAACACTGGCCAAGGTTTTTTTTTTTTTTTTGGTTTAAAATTATTCCAATAATCAGAAGGAAATTAGTATCATCAAAATGCAGCTCCGTCCCGTTAAAAAATGGATTATAAGAACTTATTCAATGATTAATTTAACTACTGACTAGGGATAGATTGTTTTATTTTTCCCTTAAGGTTGTGAGAACCTAGAGGCTAGAGGTAATATTTTCTTTGATTTTAAAAAAAATGTTAGTTTCATTTGTAAACCCATTTAATGCATGCTAGATTTTACATAATTTTCTAAGAACAAGATTTAAGATCAAATTTATCTAATTATTTTTTTTGAATGTACTAAAATTAGAAACGTAATGAACTTGTCTTGGATCCAAATAAAGGGAAAATCATACCAGTGATGTGAGTTATGATAAATATTTATATGAACCAAGGTGTTTATGTACCAAAAGTATACTAAGAGCGTAAGTTTCTGAACCCACAACCTTTCTTTCTTGGTACCCACACACTATACATAAACACTAAGAGAGTAAGTTTCTGAACCCACAACCTTTCTTTCTTGGTACCCACACACTATACATAAACACGTTGGTATAGTACCATGGACCAAAACCCATAAACATGGCCCTATATATTGAAGTGATTTTCTTTTGTGGCCTGTGGAAATAGAGAGGCCATATCAATTGTAGAGCGATTAACGGAGCGGTGGACCACAATCAAGCCCAAGCCACAAGCTTGTACACTACCCAGCTAAATGATAAGGAACAAGGCTTTCATTGTCGCGTGTCTAAGGCTAGAGGGGGGTCCAACTGGTTTGGCAGTTTGCCAGAAATTCAAATTGAAAAATAGGAAAATTAGGTAAAGATTCTGCTACTCAAAATTTATTTTAGTCCTTGAAATTGAAACCACATAAAAAATATTGTTAAAAATCAGGACAAGACTCGTAAAACTCTTTTACACGGAACGCAAATAATGTCATCAAGCTTGGAAGTGACTTGTTTTTTTGTTTTACTCATCAGCCTATAATCCTGTGATGTTGTATCTTGTTTACCAAAAGACGGGAAAAGAAGAAATTATAATTGTCAAATCTGGAGTGTGAACTGTAAGTGCCACTGAAACTGTGACTGCAGAACATGCGTAACTATATACTGTAATAAGTTCAATCTTTAGATGGGAGTGGCAATTCAAAACAGTACAAAATTAAAACATCAAAGGGTTTCCAAATACAGATAACTTGACAAACAAAAAGCAGTACAAACCTGCCACAACAAGCAGCACATGAGTTACCTAGCCAGATAAAAGACGTGAACATTCAGAACAGTTGCATACTATGCTCCTTTTCACTCACAATGTCTTAGTAGTTCCAATCTTGATTTCATTTTCTTGATAGCTTTCTCTATTGCAGGTACATTCTTTGAGAAGGATGCCCACTGCTCAGCAGTCAAGCTTATCCCTGTCATGCGGAAAAAGAAAATATAAGAAAATTTTTGGTTTAATTCAGTCACATATAGCAGAACAAGGCGAACAAAAGACGTTTTATAAGCTTAACTATTAAGTCAATCTCCACTGAACATATCAAACCACCTTCAAGCTTCCATTTACTCTAACCCTTTGTCTAGTCTTTGAAGTACACTGTACATATGCATGTTTAATTTGACGTACATTGTATAATCAAATTCATCTACATGTGCGCATGCAAGTATGCGTACATATTTTAAAAGTGATTCCATGTAACACCAACAATTTAGGGTTTCCTAAAATATAAGTATGTATTTTACAATAACCTTTTTGCAACAGAATGCATGCATACAATCATACTCAGACATGTCAATTCAGAGAGAGAGAGAGAGAGACTTAGTTGTCTAGGAGGAAGTCACTTAACAACTGTTGTTTAGTTTGAACTGGTAACCATTTTGATGTTTGATATTAAGATTGACAGAATGAAGACGATTTGTAAAGGGAAAAACAGTTGGCAATGGAAGTTTGAGAATGTAAAAGTCCAGAGAATTATTGGCATGAATTATAATACCAGGCATAAAACAGTCAAAAAGTAAGTTCTTACGAAAATTGCCTAAAATGTATGCAACTACAAAGAATGGGAATAACAAATCAGAGACCCAAAAATAGCAGTCCAAAATCCAAGTCAAGCAAATAACATGTAGCTCCATTAATACACTTCTACTGGACCCTTTGTTCAAAAACTATCAGAACTCAGAAACCCCCTGATATTACCTTCCTGTTTCTCAAGTTTATTTTTCTCCCTTTCTATCCATAAATGGCAATAAGCCAAACAGCAGCACAAAGCAAATGCACATATCTCTACACTCTATATTTTACATTCAAGCATTTATTTCAGGATAACAAACTCAGTACAATAATATCAATAATCAGATAATATGCAGGACGAAAAAGCCTTCACTGCAATGACACATATCAGAAAACAAGATTGAAGCTCGATTAAAGTCAATGACTAAAATTTACTCCCTATTTCAAACTATTTAATCGAAGTGGAGAATTAACACATTACACGAACCTAAAAGCGTTTAAAGTTCAGACACACGATTACTGAACCAAACAAACTAGTAATTCTAGAATACACTATTCACCGCGTAAAATATCACAAATTCTCCAATTAATCAAATATCATAAGAATCTAATTTCTTAGAATTTTAGGCAACACAAAAAATTTACCTTTAGAAGTAGGAAGATCTTTGCCATCCTTTCTGTAATACTCTCTCATTGACACCAATGTTCTTCCTCTAAACTCCGTTATCGTCACCCTTCTACTCTTCGAGATGTGTAAAAAAAAAAGGTTAATCCACAAAAAAAAGAAAAAAATCATTCAAATTAAAAAATAATTTAAAAATTAAAACTTACCCCGGCAAATAATGAGATCGCCTTCGTCATCATACTCTTTATCATCTAATTTTCTCTTCTTATTATCATTATCTTCATCTTCTTCCTCCTCCTCCTCTTCCTCTTCTTCTTCGACGTCGTCGTTTTGCTGTTGCTTTTCTGCTTCCGCCGCTGCTACTTTGGCGTTTTGGTCGGTGAGGTAGGAATTGACTACTTGCCGGACGAACTTCTTCCGGGGCGGGTCGGAGAGGTCCAACCCGAGCTTCTCGGATGCGGATTTTCGGATCATGTATTCGGTAATTTCGTCCATGTTGGAGCTCCTCAGGATTTCTAATACGGTTTCTTGGATTTTCTGTTCAGTTTCCGAATCCATTTTTTTTATAATTTTTTTCTCCAAAAATAAATTACTTATTTTTCAGCTTTATTTGGTAGCAGAGGAACAAAGTGAAAGAGGTGCAATGGAGGGGTTTTAGCTTTAATCGGGTTCGGGTTAACGGGTATTAGGGAAAGGTAAGATTTTCTGTGTAGGGTCGAGCATAGGATAATAATTTGTACTCTCTGTTTTTTGATAAAGCCCATGAATAAAATGACTTGGATTTGGGTTGTCTAAAGTCTGAAACCAGAAAACAACAAAGGCTGAGGACTTCTAATTGGGCCACGTTGGCCCAATTAAGAGAGTTAGTCACGAGACTCGTAGTCTAGTATTGCAATGGCCCGTTGGATTCTACATTGAATGAGGAGACACGAAAAACTCTCAACGGGGTGATAGAATTTCAGTGATATGTTTGTTTGAATTGAAAATATTTTTTAAAAAATATTTTTTAGAAATTTTTTTGGTATCAAACACCAAAAAATATTTTTCGGTGTAAAATATTTTCTAATTTTCCTTCCTCTAGCTGAAAATAATTTACAAAATTTTTTAGCGTAAGTTATTTTCCGAATAATACGAGTGACATTAAATCTCAAAAACTTACTTTTAGAATTTCGTTTGCTAAACTAATTTTCGTTTTCAATTATTTTTTATTCGTTTTTCTCTCAACCATAAAGTAAGTTCCACACTAATATAACTATCATTATACATATTTTACTACTATATTATACTATCATTTAATTTTGAACAAAATCAATCTTTTATTAATCATAATTACTTGTTAGGTATTTTTTTTAACTTGTATTCATAAAATTAAAAATAAAACCGTTAAAATTATTTATTTCAAAATATTTTCATTTTGTCAACCGAACACTGAAAAATTGTATGAAATATGGATTTTTTCATATAAAATATTTTTCCAAGAAAATATTTTCAATCCAAACGAACACACCATATTTGTTTATCTTTTAAGATACCCCGTAATTTCCGACCTATCCCCTCCCTAGCCCTCCGAAAATGTGGTATATAGCCTATCACTCTAGCAAATACACATGTAAAGAATAATAATATTGTGATTTAAAACTCAACAAAAAATATAATTCATTTTCACTTGAGGTTGAACACATGATACATCATGAAGTACTATACTTCAAGAGATGAAATGGTACATGGATGCAATTAGAGAGTAGTAAAATGAGTAATTATATATCCCTGTAGACATTGAGTAATTCTGACCTGGAGTACATAGAACTTTTTAAGGATCATTACTATGTTTATCCTCGAAATAATGCAATAAGCTCCATGTCCTCTGCTTTGAAATATGAAAAGTAGAAGAAAGCAAATGAACTCCCAGTTACATAGTCAGCTCTTGGATTTCTTTGGTCCTTGTTTTTTGTTGCTGCAAGATTTGACAGTATACAAGTGTATGTTACTAACCACTGTATTCAAATGCATCTTTTTATGCAAGGCAAACCGATGGACATACAGAAAGACACATTCAACAGGTTGAATTCATATAGGATTGCAGAATCAACTATAATCAAAAAAACTGGTGCTGTGACTAATTATATATTTGGGATTCTGGCGTTTTTATTCAACTTGTAAACACCTCAAAATGCAGGATCATGGATGCAAAGAGCTGTCTATAAATTGGGAAGGAGGAGGAAGTAGTGAGCCAAGTTATATACCTTGATTGAGAGTTTCCACCATTCCCAGCTGGAGCTTCTCTCCCACCTCCCCCAAAACCAATTTCATCCATGCTTTGTCCAGTTCGCCTGTACCTACCCCCAGTAGCCACATAACTGGGGCAAGGCCGGTAAGCCTTTATAGGCCACCAACCAAAGCCGGGTACTGTTGCTATACCACCTTGAATTCTTCCTTCACCATTACAGCCCCTCTCAATTTCCTCTTTCCCACATGCCTGACAGCCCCTGCTTGCACACATTCTCAATCCTCAGTAGCATAAAAAGAAGAAAGAGAACATAAAACTAACATTAGATTACAATGCTAAGCATCCCAAATCTTATCTAACTACAACCAATACATTCATTTCACAGCAAATTCTTCACCTTACAAGGCATCAATTGTCATTTATAGTAGTATCACCGCTCAAGTGATAGTATGATTTTCAAACAAAAAAAATTGCTGAAATGCAAGAAGTTGGTGACTAAAATAATTGAAGTACCTTGGTTGGATAAATAAGAGTCGAGTTTGTTAAAAAATATAGACTTCCATCTCAAAGATAGTGTGGGGTGGTTTATAAACCTTATTAATCAATTCAAGATTTTGTGATTAACCCTTGGATATTTATATTTTAACATAGTTATGGCGAGAACCATACTTCAATAAAGTTGAAAGATAAACAATCAAGGGGATTTAAAATGTCGAAAAGACATCATCTTTTTGTTAGGAAAAATTGGGAAATGGGCAAGAAGGTAGCTAATCCTCTGTGCCACAAGTGTTTGTTGAGCAATTTCACTCTAATACCCTCCTTGTAACTTGAAGGGAAGCATACCCCTCAATCTTGAAGCAATGGAAGACCCTTTTAAATTTCATAACATTCCAGACTAATTCAGTAATTCATTTCTTGGGGAAAAAAATATAGGGAAAACAGCTTAATTATGGAAAATAATGTGCATACCACACTATAGGCCTTCATTCCCACAACACAATCCAACTACAAAATACAAATAATCAATCATTCTAATTAATATGATTGAATTTTAACACAATTTAGCAAAACATTAAGATATTATAATAACAGCAAAAACCATATTAAAGACTGATTCTTGAAATCTGAAGAACAAAGTAGTTATAACTGTAATTACCTGACAGAGGAAGGAGTCTGAGGTTCTTGTTCAAGAACCTGGTCATTATCAGAAAAGGTGGGTTCATCTCTTTTTTCTTGATCCTCTTCTTCTTCATCTTCAACAGCAGGAGTTGAAGATGTTGAAGCAAAGCGGAGCAAAGGACTGAGCTTTGCTGAAGCAGATTTTGCTGCATGGCTGCTGATTAGAGGTAAAGTTGGCAGTTTTGCAGTGAAAATGACTACTTGATTGTTGTTCACAAATATGTAGCATGGTTTTGTCGGCATAAGAGAAGGCGGAGACTCTAGTGGCTGTGCTTGGTGGTCATCCTCTCTTTCTCTTGATGTGCAAGAGAGAAAGATAAGAGAGATACCAGCCGCAAACCTGTCTAGATATGAACCAAGGCCAGTAGGCCACTGTTTTTTTTTTTTTTTTTTTGTAAATAATAATTTTCCACCTCAAAATATCTTTAACATGGGCATTATTTGAGATATTATTTAAATTAAATTTTGTACTAAAAATTTTTGGATTAATTTTATATCACACAATTGATGTAAAAATTTTGCTACACTATTGAGCGAAATGACATTTAAAATTTAAATAATACATATATAATATGTACCTAACTTGATGATATAGATGCATCTAATTTGACATTTAAATTTTTTCAATGTTAATTTATGTAACATAAGAAAATGATTGAAAACACATCCAAAAGCATTTTTCAAAATATCAATTGAACAATAATCCTATCTACATGGAATGCAATGTGAGGTTATGAGTTAAATTCACGACTAATAATTTATAAGAATGATTAATAGCTCATAGAGATGCGTCTTATCACTTGAGTTTTGTTTGTTTCTTTTTTTCTTTTAAGGCTTGACAATTTAGTAGTACAAATAGTCTTTTTGAGGGTGAGAAAAAATGTTCGAGGAAGTTCTACGAGGAAGTTCAAGTTTCTAAGGAGTATTATCTTCTCCTGTAAATCATGTTGACCATACATCATTCTCTAAATTATGATCACTTACAAATCATGTTTAACGGGTATCATATACGTTTGTGTAAACTGTAAACCACGAGATAAAGAAATTGAAGATGTTTATGTAATGATGAAATGGGGAGTTTAGTTCGATTATAACAATGATTGGGAGTGATCCACTCAAAGTTGTACAGATACAGCCAATATAAAGATTGCAGTAGTTCAACATCGCTCTGAAAATAGGAAGACTATCCGAGGAAGACAAAAATAGTAGTCAGTATCGATGGATACTTCAAAATTGCATCAGGGAAGACGTTTCAACAAGTTGCACACTCTCAGTTCCTGGTTTGCTGAAAGAAGGTTAAACTACAGATCCAAATTAGAAGTAGAACTTTAAAAAGGTAACTAACAAACCACATTTAGAGAGCAATGAGATAATGGGTAATCGGTAGCTTCTTTACCAACCAAAGAGGTTAAAACTTGAGGTAGAGAATATCTTCTAAAAAAGGAGGGAAAGAGAAGAAGTTACATAAGATCTTCCAAGTAATCATAGACAAGGGAGTCTCCTAAGAAGAGAAAAAACTGTTAACACTTTTCAAATTTTAATGAATATCATCATCCTTGTAAATTAAGCTTGCCTATATGCTTCCTAGCCCTGCATCATTTGCTGTTCTGCACCTCCATTTACCAACATCACTGAGCTGTGATGATGAACCAAATACCACCTCCCATTATGGAATTCAAATATATTAGTCACATTGAATGGCCCGGTCTCCATGTCAATATATGCTTTCATGGTGACCCAAGCCATATCTGTTAGCACTCGTGCCCTTACATCTTGAACTTCAAAATCAAAACCTTGCTCCCAGTTAAAAGCCAGCTGCCAGCTTTGCATAACTGCAGTGTATCTGCATAAGAAAAAGATATGACAGTTCACGTTATATCAGGTCCAGATCTGGAACAAACAAAAGCTTAATTTGGGTGAAACACAGAGTTCGGAAACTAGGGGTCGAATCGCTTGAAACTATGTAACATGAGTTAGAGCTAGAAAAAGTATTTTTAATACATAAAATCAGCCACAAGCAGCACTTGTTAAAAACCCATACCAGAAATCATCTTCAGTTAATTTTCTCAGGTGTGGGGGTAAAGGTTGTTCCAAGTAGCGATTAAGCTGCAACTTGTGTCCAAATGATAACAATACAAAACAGCATATTGAATCCTTAATTGCAGAAGAAAAAACAAAAGAGAAAATAAGGACGAAAAAGAATATAAAAGAGGAGGGGGAGGCAGATGCCTAGAGTTCCTCTCCATTATTTACTCAAACAACTGCGATCACATATTTATTTGATTACAACTGCAAGCACAACATAATCAGAATCTTGAATGGATAAGAAGCAACACAATCGCAGAGGTATACGACTTCTTAACACTGTGACCCTTAGTTATTTGCAAGACAAACTTGGGGGAAAAAAAAAGAGACAAATTTAAAGATCCTTTGAAGAGATAAGAAGAGCATCCTACCCTGTAAAGAACTCTCCAGAGGCATGGAAACACTTTACATAATCTGCATTAAGCCAGAAGTGACCCATTTCTGCCAGTGACCTCTCTTTAATGATGCGGAAAAATTCATTGTTCACATTCACAGTGGCTCTTGTAGCTGCATAATAGGCCTTCCATCCATTAACTGGAATCACAGTATCCTGCTCCAATGTGAAATCCTGAAATTAAACGAGGAAACAGAAATATTTTTGTTCATTTGACCCTTTCAAAAGCCTTCCAAGACATGTTGCCAAAGCAAACATTAATTTCAGAAAGTTAACAAGAAGTTATCAAAGATCAGAAGTTCATATCCTAAATAGAACCGAAATTAATAAATCATATGCCGGTAAAAGTTCTACCATATTAATGCAACAAAGAACATTCGGATAAATTAAGTCTCTATCAAAAAAACAAAAAGATTTCTTTACTCACAAGAAGCATCATCAGCAAACCAACACCCGAAGTTGGTTACTTGCAACCAGATGACTTCCAATTTCTGTTGTAGTGGATTCATGAAGGATTTTCAGATTATTCATCCTAATTCATAAATGTACCATTTATTCTCCAACAATTAATCAATCGCAGCTACAAAACCACGAAATGAACATAGATACACCAATAAACAATTAAGATCCTAATGAATGCAATTCGAGTATCAAACTGATAAAAGCTTAAAAAAAATAATTTACAGTCTAAAATCAAAATATTTCAGCACAAAAGCCTTAAAAAAAGACTAAAAAATTCAGAAACAACTACCTTATGATAAAGAGCTTTCCATGCATTATCATCATTGGCAGCCTTGCGCATCAGTGAATTCGTCATCGAAAGCCTACAAAGGCTCGGATAATCCAAGTAACTCAACGCGTGCGTCGTAATCTCTGGCACCAACTGCTCCATCATCGACGCATTTGGATTACCGGTCTGCTTCTCCGCCGGCACCAGCGCCACCACTTTCTCCACCATTTCTTCCTCTCCAATCACAGTATTATCCTCCAAAACACTACTACCTCCGTTCAAATACGCCGTCGTTCGACTATTTCCCCCGCAAGCGTCGGAAATTTTCACCTTTGATCGGACGGTGAAGAGAGCTCCGAAAACGCAACCGATAGCGGTGACTAAGACGGCAGCAACAGCGAGAAAAATCGGATTATTCGAGAAAAAATTAGAGATGATAATCTCCATTCATAAGTCATGAAATTTTCTCCTAACATGAAAAATTGGGAAGAAAAACCCTAATAATCTGGTGCGACGCGTTTCACACTCAAATGTGTGAAGTGTGTGAGAGAGAGTGATGAATTGATAATGAAGGAGCTGTTTTTACTGGGATTCTGGACGGTTTTCGCAACCCTACGTTTTTTGGTCGGTTACCTGGGAATTTTTGTTGGGGCCGCTGCCGGGGAATTGGGACAGTGGGAAGATTCACAGGTGGGTTGTTTCTTTTTCTTTTGGGTTAATTATATTTGCCACCCCTCATATTTGATCAAACTACCAAATCTTTCCCGAGGTTTGGCCAAATAACATTTCGACCACAAGGAGAGATGAGTAGAGGGGTAAATGAACATAAATAATTCAATTACAATACTATAATTTGTTTGATTATTTTATCAATTTGAAATTCTGTTTAAATTTGACTTGTTTATTTTTCAAACACAATTCAAACAAGTTTGATTATTTTACGAGTTTGAAATTATGTTTAAATTTGAGTTGTTTGTTTTTTAAGCCCAACTCAATAAGTTTTTATCAACTCGAACTTGAATCGAACTCAAGTAATTTAAAATTTTTAACTTATTAAATCGAGTTACCTAAATTTTGATCAAGCAGAGTTGATTATTGATGAACTAAATTTGAACAAATTCTTATAAAATCTGAATTCAATTCAAATATCGAATAAGTTAGAATTAATTTACAACACTATAAACGAGATCTAACTTATTATTGTTTCTTTATTTTCGTGAGTTTATCAGATCTAGTCTAAGTTTCACACATTTTTAATTTTTAAAATATTTATATGTTATTCTATTACAAGGTTAAAATTTACAATATCATCTATAGTCTCCCATTGAAGTTTGCAATATTTTAGTGTTTGGAGTTGTTTGTATAATATTGATTCAGCTACTTCGAACACCCAATGCTTCAGCTACAGCCTCAAGCCAGCAAGCAAGCAAGCAAGATATTGGTGGAACCACAAGGCACTGTGTCTAACCAAACTAGCCTTTCCATGTCCCTGAAGAAAATATGGGATCTTCATTCTTATATTCTCTTGATGTAATCAAAAAAAAGAAATGGCTAAACAATAGACAACATCATATTACAATGCTGTATTGCTCATACTGAACAAAGATTATGCTACTTGTTTCTATGTTTACAAGACTAATGTTAAAGCAATATGATTAATACAGTCAAACAGCTACTAACAAGCATCAGAATCCACATCCTCTCCTTGCATGGGAGATCTTATTATCAGGGTTGGTGCCTCCTCTATAAATGGTCAGAGACCTATTCAAAACTAACTTTAAAAAGGCAATGCATGCAAACGAGAAGCTTACTGCCAAAACTGCGATTTCTTTCTTTTCCAGGCTCGCTTGATCTGTCACAATCTTTTCTACATCTAATCTGCAAATTAGTAAAATTTTAGATAAAGAAAGGGAGAAAGGGAAGCATGTAAGTGTGGGAAACTGAACGCGGTATATCTATATGAGCATCAATCTTCTTCAAAGTTAAAAACCAAACCAGAAAGAAAAACCACATGAAGAGTGTTTTACATGTTCTATTTACAAAGATATAGAAAGCCAACCTCACTTTCCAAATTAGCTAAAAGGGTTGCCAAATAGTCAGCTAACGTCTAGAAGCAAAGCATGCAAAGCAGCTCAATTACAAGATCAATCAACAAATTCTTCTCAGCAACATGCATGACTAGAGAAAATTCTCCTACTTCTTGGGTTGACTTAAACACTACACTATATTTTAAATCCTCCAGCTCAGCTAACAATGATTCAGTGGCTATAGAAGACTATATAACTTTGTAGGGATAAAGGTTAACGGGTAATTGCAAGACCAGAATTTTATGCAGAGTTGTGGATTAGTAGGAAGGCGAGAGTGGAAGAATCAACAAAGAACAAGGAAAAACAAAAAACACAGAAGCTCATGGAGACTACTCCTAAACATTTTACTTGATCATTGATGGCAACTATATTATTCGCATCCTTGTAATCAAAATATTAGCCATGGAGTCACAACCAAAGTTATGATCATCAAATAATAAATTCTTCTCACAGGATTTATTTCCAGACAGAACAAACTCGAAGCAGCAAAAAGGATGCTTGTACTCCTGGTTTGTTCTAATGCAAACCAAAGTTGAGGCGGAGAACAATACTGTCAATACATGCCCATACATTGGCACACATTAACTCAAATACTCGACCAATCATTATAAACAGTTCCATAGTCAAATCAGACTATGCTATAACTGCAAAGAACCAAATTACCAGAATTTCGGTTTTTTTTACTAGATACAAATATATAAGAAGCAAAACCAAAGATAAGTCATATTTGAATTACATGAACCATCAACTGTAACGAACTTTATGAATCAATAAAGCCTATTCCTTTAATTATCTAAAGAAGTCCTGATTGTGAAGGGTTTGCATCACACCTTCAGGAAATAATAATTTTTTTTTTTTAACTTACTTGACTGTTACAACATATTTTCTACTGATCAGAATTTCTGCGAAGCATGTAAGTTTCCCCTAACTGAAAGACTGTGATGTGCTTATCAAAATTCCAAAATCCCTTCAATTCCTTGTATTTGTGGATTAGTGTATCACAATTAATTGGATGGCACATCTAATGAATTATGAAATGACAAATCTTGAAGAAGCTGCTATATCAGTAGCATTTTGAAATGCCTATAGTCTTAACAATTATGAATAAAGGTTTTAGCTTTCTCCTACACTTAACATGTCACTTACTTATCCAGAGAATAAAGCAAAGAACATGAGTAATAATAGGTAGCACATTACGTCCAACCTTAGAAGGCCATTTTCTTCGACTAAGAAATCCATTTGGCTTACTGTAGTTGCTTTCCATGAATTGAGGTCAGTAATTTCTTTCTCCTGCAAAAGAAGCATATGCTTAGAAAGTTTGAAAGTGCATAAATTCCTCTCTTTCATTTAAGTCTGTGGTCATGCTTACCATAGATTCCTTCCATTCCAAGAGATTCTTGATCTCCAACTTACTGCTCTCCACAAGCAGTGCAATTTTGAGCATCTCTTTCTCAAGGTCAGGGAGAATGTTCCCCTGCCTTTTGTTTAGCTCTTTGATGTATTCCTCCAGCACAGACAAGTTCAACTCAAGTGATCTCACTCTCTGCAATAATATCTTTACGGCAGCATCTGCATGAACTCTTCCATTAGGCTGTTGCCTAACTTTCAGCACAGGATCAGGAGTGCTACTTAATAGTGGTACCTGATTTCTTTGGCAGATTTACGTTAACCTCCTCTTTAACACTATCTACACCCTTGGCCACAGGATCAGTGATATTGTGAACAATGTCGTCTATTTGATGGTTGCTGGAACCAGGGTCTGGTAATCTAGATGTTGCCGTTGAATTTGGATCTGACAATGCATTTGCAGGAGACTCCTTAGAAGTCACAATAAGATCCTCAAGCATCTGCTCTATGGCATCAACACCATACACTTCTACAAGACTCAGCGTGCAGTAAAATTCTGAACCATAATGACTAAGTAAATTCAACTTCAAGTATCTGACCCAATTTGGTTCAGGCAACTTGAAACATTGAGCATGCTTGACATTTGCAGCTACAAAAGTTCCTAGTGAAGTCCAAGTCTCTGTTGGGTACACTAAACTACCAAATAACTCGAATTCTTTGAAGTTAGCAGAATAATGCTCAAAATTTGCAATTTTGACAGCATCAACCAATGTCTCATCAGGAAGCCTCAATGACGAAGAACTTTCCCCCAACAGAACAAGGGTTTCTAAGATATTTATCATGGTCCTTCCCCAGCACATTACTTGCACCATTTGCTTCCTTATTATGAGCAACCACTTTAGCACCCTTGGAAGCTGAGGCATAGTTGTATGGTTTTCCATCTGGTTCAAGTCGTTGGGTGATGTTTACAAGCTGACTTGGAGTGCTTGAACCTTTTTCTTGCCCTGTAATATTTCTGAAGTCCTCTAGGTTGGGATAAGCTAAAAGAGTTCTCTCGTTTTGTAGCTGTTCTGGTTTCTTTTCTTCATGTAGTACAAGTGGCTTTACTTCACATGAAATTTTAGTGTTTCCTAAAGCAATAGAAATTACTTCCTCCAGTCGACTAACTTCCCGAGGCGAATACTCCAGCTTTCTCGGACGATAGTCATGAATAGTGGAATCATTAACAATAGCACATACATTAAACGCAACAGACATGCAATTTACATAGTTCTTGATTTCATCATCTCTAAACAAGTGGAGAGGTATAATTGGACAGCTTATTGTCCCAAGCACTTGTGTCACTTGTGCTCTCATTACATCCAAGCAGTTTCCCTGCATAAATCCCATGTAACTAAACAAATGGGCTGCCAAGTTTCAATTGCCAAATTGTGCCAAGTACAAGAAGCATAACAACTCAGAAGCAAAGTTAAATCTTTTCATCCTCAATGGTAAATCAGTCAATCAAACTGACAGCCTAACTTGGTAGTTCATTAACTAAACATAAATTTGGCCACTAAAAGTATAAATTTTACCAAAATACCAAATAAGGTAAGGTGAAATACCTAACTAGTACATACTCCTTAGACATAAACATTAATGTAACAATTAAAACAATCCCAAAATAACTATTAAAGACAAGTAAATATTCATACTTTATACACTAAAAAAGAAACACCAACTCATTTATCACAATCCCACTAACCAATACTACTCAGAATGATGGCATATTCAAGAATTGAGCAAAAGGGCATTATACTAAAACAGCTTTACAAGAATAAAATTCAGGGTCATTACAAAAACACCACATCTTTAAATGTACCCCCAAAAAAAAAAAAAAAAAAAAAAGGAAAGGAAAGATAATTAATTACCTTCATCAGCATGGACAAGGCCAATATTGGGGCAGAAAAATAAAATAATACACCAAATTGAAATGAACAAAGGCAGATATAGCTTATAAAAGCTATTTTTGCTCTTCTTGTTAAAGGGTTGGCCTTTCTTCACAAGCTTTATTACATATATGGAATCAACATGGCCACCATGTCTCTTCATCTCCTTCTCTCATAATGGTCTTTCTTTCTCACTGTTACATAAACTTTTGCTTAAATTCCCAGCAGCCCTTTTTCTTTTCTTTTTCTTTTTCTTTTTTCTTTTTAGTTTTTCAAATTCATAAATCAAAAGTTAAGAAAAAAGATTGCATTTTTTTTAATGGTTTTTCTTTTGGACTGTGTTTTTGTAGTTTTGAGAATTTTATGGGTTTTGTATTCTGGCGACGAATTGCAGAGAACTCCCAAACTAGCGGCAACTACTTTCTTGCTTACTTTGGTGCATTCTGACCCCACACTTGTTATTACACATAGTTAATAACACTTTGTCCCTAAACTATGTAAATAATTATATTTTATCTCTTTAAATTATAAAAATATATACTTTGACCTATATTGATACGATTCTTTTATTACCATATTAAAATTATTAAAATAATTTAGTTAAATGACTAAAATACCCTTGATACTATGTTTTGATTTTTATGTATTTAAATTTTAATAGTAACGTGATAATTATTTAAAATAAGTAAAAATAAATTATATAATTTTTTAATATAATCTGTATCAATATATTTTTTGGTCAAACTTTTAAAATTTTTAGATTTCATTTTATATTATTTCAAATTTGAATATTTAACTATAGTGATAGAATAATTTTCAAATGGATTTATTTTCTATTGAAATGTTTTCTTTAAAAGTATTGTATGAAAATATATTTTCTACTAAAATTTTGTATTTTTTGATGTCTCTTAGTATTTTACATTTTTAATATTTAACTTAACCCGTGCAAATTATGATGTTGGATAATTCAAATGATTAAGTGTAATTGCCCTCCTAGTTAGGGAGGCAAAGTGTTATTAACCCTATTATCTATTATTCTCTTTTTTTTTCCCTTCTTTTTTATTATTTTATAAGTTTTATCTAATGTTAACATTATACTCGAGGAACTCGGTTTAAAGTCTCACTAGTAAATTATTTGCCGTAAATAAGAGTTACATAGAGCTACATGGTAGAAAAATGGATCAAGAATTGAGTTCATATAATAAAAATAGTAAAACGAGAAAAAAAAAATTGAGAAATTCTATGATCTCTTGTAGGAAACTATTTCTTTGTACTTTGAATGTTTGTACAGTATAATATCATATACTTAAAAAATTTATACGGTACAATATCTTAAAACTAAGAAAATTATTCTTTAAAAGGGACAGTAGAATTCTCAAAAAAATTACTGGGACAAGATTTGAACCGTTAGAGACCCCTTTAACTAGATATTTTAACCCCTTTAACCAGTTGAATATCTATTTTTTAACTTTTTCATTTTAAGTTGACAAGTATATTTACATATTAGTTGCATATTATTGGATATGTTAACAAAGACTGTTGATATAAGATTGCGAATCTAAATATTTAAATTTAAATACCAAATAAATCCGATAATCTAGCTTGTTAGTTCTTCTAGCAGTCTAGTTTCCATATGTTCTTAGTAATAAATGACAAAAAAAAATGCATGGGGATTATTAATTAATGTACAGAACAGAAAAGAATATAACAATCAGTGTGTATGTGCTAAATAACCAATTAATTTTCATCTCTTGCCTCTCATGTATGCTTAACAGGCTCCAAAAAATATCCCGAACTACTTGAGCTATAAATATGGCAAATGGCTTTCACCATATCATATCCTAGTTCCATCACAAGGCATCTACAGGATATAGAACAAAAATTGAGAAAGCCTGATCTCTTAGTAGCACCAGAAGAATGTGCATGCCCTTGTCTTCATGTATGCGACCAAGAAGTTGATCAGAAGAAAAATCACAAGTGAACTAGCCAATACACTTCTTTTTTCTTGCCTAAAAATTTTTCGTTCGAAGATAGTGGCTTCTTGTGTCTGCATGACAAGATAATGTCTCTTCATGAGGACAATAAGCTGTACTCCAATTCGGTATCTTGTTCTTGCTTTTGGCTGAAGAATGGAAGGCTTCCGGGATCTTTCTCCTCTAATATAAGATCTATAGGAGTATGCGGAGGATAACTATCTAGTACAAAGTCAATTGCCTCTCCACTGATCTCCTTCTGATTCAGAAGAACCTGTAAAGAAAAAGGACAACGATTCAGAACCCTGGCATGTGTAGCAGTAAACTTCAGGAAACCATTCATCTTTGTCCAATCTTTTTATAAATTGCTACACAACTTATATTCCTGGCAAAGGTTTAATGCATATTTGTTGTCTTCCTAAGATCAAAACAGCTAAAACTAGATAGCATGCATAGCCAAGCAGGTGAGCCGTATAGTAAGAACCATATACTGTGAACTGAAATATATAAATGATATGTTTTTCTACATTATCCACCTAGACAAGATTCTTTAAGTTTCATAAGAGTATAATAAATCGCGTTTTAGACAATGTAATTCGACATGGCAACTTGAGGAATTTCAGCATGTAAGGAATAAACAATTGACAATAGCTAAAAGATTTCCCCCACACCCAATATCCACAACATACCTTTACAGTTTTAAATAAAGCAGCATGATGCTGCCTCAGCAGAGCAAGAGTCTTAGCATACATCTCATGCATCAACTCTTCTGTCCTCCTTGCAACTTCATCATCCAAATTGAAGTTAACTGGGGGCTCAGTCAGACCATAGTCATCATAGAGGGATCCTTCAAAGTCGAGTCGTGGGCCAACAAACTTCGGACTTTTTCTCCAAGGAGAAGGTTCCCCATGTACGACCATGGGATTCTCCAAATTCCTGTCATCTGTCAGGTGAATTAAAGTAAGTAGGCTCGTAGGTGGAATTGGACATGAAACTAAAATCAAAGAATTTAAGGACTTACACGGTAATTATCTTACGAGCAAGCCAAGATGCATCAGCAAGGTAGTTGACTGACGCTCTTGATGTATCCCGACCAAAAATGAGCTCTTCAGCAGCTCTTCCTCCAAGTAGAACCTTTGCAAAAACAAAAGAGTAAACATTGCCAAAACCAACCCAGAAGGTAACAAGGAAAAAAATCATTCTTCTTTAAATTTCAGACCTGAAGGCGGTGCAGCAACTGTGGTCGTCGCTCAAACATGTAAGACTCATCTTCAAGGCGATGGAATACAACTTGGGACAAGGTCTACATGTTCCATTTTTCATAGTTAGCTACATATAGCAGGCAAAATAAACACCACAAGAAAATGATAGAGTGCTTCCGAAAGGCCACAGCACAGATCAAGTTGTTGGCTTACATGAGTTGAACATTAACACTCAAGTTAGTTCAATTAATTAAAACAGATTAAACGTCTCGAAACAGAAACCCTCAAAAGTGTGCCAAACATTCAGCGACTTTTACAAGACGGAGATCACGTTAAATGCAAAAAGGGGAAAAAAAGCAGAAATAAAAGACTACCTGGCCACGGGGATTAATTGAGATGCGGTCACATCGTTCCACTTCAGCATTCTCGAAACGTCTTAGCAGGTGAGAAGTCAAAGCAGTTCCCACCTCAGTAGTAGCTCGACGGCATTGTCCCTGATGACCCAGCTCAAATCCAACACGTCTGGGTCCTACTGTAAGTCGGTCTACCGCATCATCTAAATCTGACTGAATAATTGAGCTATGTCCTTTTCTAACTGCCACAAGAGCAGCCTCCTGGAGAAGCTGTGCCAGCTTTGCACCCGACCATCCTGAATTATAAAGAAGTGTTACCCAAATTAACCAGACTAGACGGCAAAGACTATTATTACATAAGAAAAGGAAGATAAGTATCCCATTTCTTATACCCTACTATTAAATGTCACTGAAGTGGGGAAAAAAACCCTGACAGCAAGGAAATGTGGTAGCTGCTTGCCATGGAAATTGATAAAAGAACCAATATCTATTTAGACCATAATTTACTACATCAGAAGGAGACAAAGCAGTCAGAACAAAAAAGATGCGAAGAGATACCTGGTAAGTTGTTGGCATAACTAGCCAAATCAACAGTTTCTGATATTTTTACTTTGCACGCATGAACTTTTAAGATGTCCAGTCTTCCTTTTGCATTTGGAGGCCGGATTCTTATCTACATGAGAAATGGAAATATCCATTAATAGCCAAGCATACTGGAGAAGAATGTCCCAGAACCAATGAATAAAGAATCCAACAGCACATACAAATTCTAGAGCATTTCAGAACCATGTATCATCCATGAAATGCTCAAGTTCCTTTAAAATCACAATGCCCAAGAAAATCCTTGAACTAGAGTTTCACTAGTGTTCAAGCAAAAAGTAAGATCATATAAATACTAGATTAGTGAACTCTACATGTAGTTTTGCTAGTTGAAGAGACATATGGCCTGAAGGCCACTGCCAAGATAATTACATTCAAATCAGTAACATTCAACAAACCTTACGATCAAACCGACCAGGACGAAGAAGAGCTGGATCTAACAAATCCCTCCTGTTTGTAGCACCCAAAAATATGACTCCTTTGCCAGTATCAAACCCATCTAGTTCTATCAACAACTGGTTCAATGTAGTTTCCCTTTCCTGCGTTGCTGCATTATAAAGGTGGTCGGTTGATTCGCTAAATATTCCTTGACGCCTATTTATCAGCAAAGGCCAAAAGCATAGTTCAAAAGTCATACATATTCTCGTTTCAGATAGAGAACAACAGTCAGCATCTATAACATTGAGAATAATTCACTGGCTTTTTGTATGGGCAAGCATTTTTTTTTCTGCAATGGTAGTAACTACCTTGTAGCCAGTGCGTCTATTTCATCAATGAATATGACTGATGGTTTATTTACCTAGTAAAAGAGATCATGGTATTTTTTAGAATTTGTTTAACACATCATGTTAAATAGCTTATATATAAAGATTCAGGACCCTCAACATCCTAGAAAAATAGCCTATCAATCAACTGAAAATATTAGCCTTGAAATTGAGTATCAATTCAATCACCATCTATTTACAAACAGGTTTAGCGTTCTAACACTAGTTGCTATTAGTGTTGAAGTTGTTGGCTGAAAAGTTCTTCCAGAAAGTATACCCAACAATATCTGCTTTGTAATTTGAGCTCTTTAACAAGAAAGCAACTTAATTTAGCAAAATTCTTAGCCACTCAATGATTTTAGATACATTGTGATAAAAACAAAAATGTTAAAAAGTAAATTGCTCGATATATAAGTGGTTCTCATATTTCCAAAGTCCTTAACTCATGTTTTGGATGCCAGGTTGCTCCTCTAAAACATAATTTTATTTGATCGGTGGCTACGAGACAAGCCTCCCCCTCTTGCCCAAATAAATAAATAATGTTAGCATAAATAAATCCTCGAAAGACATGAATGTGGCAATTGCTAAGTATCATTCTTGCTGTAAAATACCTTTCTATCAAACACATACTTACAACTGCCAACTTAACTGTGTAACCAAAAAAGAAAACTGCCAAAGTGACATACTATGACTAAAGAAATTATTTAACTTTTTCAATACATGGAAATCCACAAACTTCAAAAAAAAAAAAAAAAAAGAAACATGTGAGTGTTGGCACATGAATTTCGCTCTCTATTCTCCATCCAACCAAGAAATTATAATCCGAAGAACAAGTCTAAATAGAAACCAAAACCACATCAAAAGAGCATATGAGTGCATAGCATGTCACCTTGGCTCTCTTAAATAAATCCCTGATGCGAGCAGAACCAACACCAACTAATACTTCAACAAATTCAGAACCTGCCATTTGATAAAATGGAACTCCAGCTTCACCAGCTATAGCCTTTGCAACTAATGTCTGAAGGAAAAATATTTGCATATTAAAAATTAATGCACATCCCAATAGGACTATCCCTCACAAAAGTTTAAGTCTAATCCTTAAAACAGTAACTGACCTTTCCACATCCAGGAGGACCTTCTAGAAGAACTCCATGCGGAGGTTTTATCCCCATTTTATCAAACAGTTCTGGATTCTTTAGGTATCTTACCAACTAGCCAGAAGAAACAGAGTAAACAATTAGCTTAATTGCCAAGAAACAAGAAATTTACATCCAGTCAAAATAGGAAATTGTTAAACAAATAAAAAATGAAGATATGCTAGGGACTCTGACCAGTACAATAACACCGTACCTCCTGGAGCTCTTCCACGGCTTCATCAATCCCTGCCACATCACTGAATAAGACTCCAGTTGATCCCTGAAGGAACAAAATCAATTACTATGCCCTTCTATCTCTTGTTGATGATAAAACGGGTAAGAAGTGTGAATTAGGAAAGAGAACTGACATCTACACGGGCTTGTGGTTTAGACTGAGAAAATTCAATCCCTTGCCATATACATCCGTCCTGATGAGACAGAAAATATATCAAAAAGCTGACCAAATAGGTAAGCATCAATACACTGATACATCATAAGAAGTGACAGGATGCAATTCTCACCCACTTTCTGAAGTTTTTCGGTCTTCTTGATAGAGTAAAACGGAGTAGAATAACCATAGTCCCAAATACAAGTAGTATCGGTTTTAGCATTTCAATACTGGCGGAAACACCACCATAAGTATAAACTTCATACAACTTGGAGAAAATCCCACCATCAGAGAAAATCTCTACAAAATTTTCCCATACTCTTTCCAGTACACCAAAAATGACACCAAAAAACAACTTAAGAAATGGTTTCACCACAGGCCACACTACATACACAGCTACAACAAATATGAAGCTGGTCACAGCAAACACTGCTGAAGCAAGGAAACCGCCAACAACAACAGCAGCTGCAGCCATCGCAGCAGTCAACACCCCAAGTTCTACCATCATCCTACTTGATATTTTAGATGCTATTGGATGAAAGGATATTCCGGTAATTTCCCTACCCAAGACTGCACAAATGAGCCATAGATAAGGTAAAAGTGAACAGCAATATAATATTTCAAAAGAGCCATAACTAAAAGTGAACAGCGATGGAATATTTTCCAAAGATTTTCCAACACACTTGCTAAATTATAAAATGCTTTTTTGAAGAATAAGTTTTAGAAATTAAAAAAAAAAAAAAACACAAACACTTTACTAGGAAATTAACAACAAATAAATTAAAACTGACATGAATCCAACTCTCGTTCATTTTCGTCAAAGATATAATTTCAATTATCAAATGGTGCGCTGCTTTTTCCTAGATTAATGGTAACATCTGGCTTTTATGTAGGTTCTAGTTCTAGTGTTTGTTTATCACCTAGCCAGTAAACTTTATTAGGTCACATGCTTTGAGTGCCAGCATCATACACCCCAAAATGCAAGAAGATTACTGGAAGGCAAAAAGGGGCAATAAACAAAATCGTGCAGTAAAGTCTATAAAACTTGAAACAAACCTTACTTCTTTAGTCTATCTATGGCAATATTCATCATAAATCGTGCACAAGCAAAATCAATCTCCAATTATGCTTTTCTTCTAGTGAATAAGAATACCAAACCAGGGCAAAAAAAAAAAAACTTATTTGCATCGTTCACATTTCTTGAAAATTTACTGAGGAATTCATTGTAAAGAGGAAAACACAAAGATGATAAAGAGGAAGAGATTGAATACCATCATTTGCTTCTCTATCTCATTTCGAGGTCCACTGTACTCCTCCAGCAGAACTTGCGCTTGGTTCTCATCCAGCCTCATTGCCCTAATGGAATTCAACACATAAACAACAAAAGCTAAACAATCATAAAACACACAATCCAATAACAAAACTAAACAGATTTCACATATATAAGATATTAACCACTTAGTTCTCTGCAAGCTCTTTTCGCCCGGAATTTCTTTCAACTCCACAACAAAATCTCTGAATCCAACACCATAAGGAGCAGCAGCATTTTCTAACTCTTAAAAGTCAACATTCTTATCTTATCACTCTTCATATATTTCCTGAAATCCTCGATACTCAATTTTGGTAACTCCTCCACATTCTTCTCAAACTCCTCTTCTTCGGATAAATTGGCTCCAAATATTTGCTCTGGCACATAAAGCTTCCCTCTATACTCCCTCAAAATATCCTTCAAATACACCTCCTCCTCCTCCTCCTCAGACTTATTTAACTGACCTCCCACCTTGCTTGTTTTGGAGAAAAGTGACTTCAAATTCAATTTTTTCAGCAATCCAACAACCCCATAATCCAAACCCTTCTTGCTTAAATTCTCTTTCTCTTTCAATGTATACAGCTTATTCCCAATCAAGAACCTGGGTTCCACTTGGCTTGGATTTTCCTTCAAAACCCTTGTCACAAAATCTTCTTTTTCATCCTCCAAATTCTCAGCAGCCTTTGAATTTGCATTGGTTTTTCCAAAAATGGCGTAGGGGGAGTGATAAAAATGGAATCTTTTTTCACTTGCAGTATTGGGGGAAAGTTCAGATTTTTTTGACTTTTTTGAGGTGGGAATTTGATGGGCAGTGAGAATTTCCTAAGATAAATGGTGGGTTTTTGTGGCTGGAGAAATACAGGTGATGGATGAACCGAGGTATGCATTTTTTGTGGAGTTTGACGTTTTATCAAGAATGGGTTTTGGAGGTAATAAGAATATGAGATGTTTGCATTTTTTGACAAACTGTTAAGGAGAGTTTGCGGCTTATTACAGATAGGGTGTAAACGAGCCGAATCGAGCACGAATAGTACCTAACTTGAACTCGAACTTGAAATTTTTTTTATTACTCGAACGAGTTTCAAAATTTGAGCTCGAGCTCGAGTTCGAAAAATTTGACTCTTATACAAAATAAGTAAAACGATCTTGAATTCGAGGTCGAATTCGAGTAGTTCGACTTTTTCGTAGGTAAAATATGTAATTTTTTTAAAAAGTATAAATATTTTATTAATTTTACATAAAATAAAAAAAATTAAAAAAAAATTATATAATGCTCGATAAGTTCGATGAGCACTCGACCATATTATACATATGTTCGAGATCGGCCACAAGAGCTTCGGCTCGAGTTCGGTCAACTCGAGTTCGAGTCGAGTTTTTGACCGAGCAGCTCGGTTCGTTTACAGCCTTAATTATAGATGGAGTTTTGGGCAGCCGCTCCTTTCCTCGCTGGGAGAGAAGATAGGGAGACTTCTTTGAGTTCCTGATAGTACTATATTAGTAGCACAAAGTACAAATACTTTTCTTCTGGTAATGCTAAGCGAGAACGGGAACTCTTCCATACCATACCATGTCATGGGTGATGTTGCTCGAAACTATGTCGTATGGGAAAGCAGAGTAAAAAGACAGAAATACCCCGCGGCATATCGAAATATAGTTGAACGTAAAAACAAAATTACTTGTATTTAATTTGTCTTCAATTCGATAAAAGCTTATTATCAAACAAAATTACCTGCATGGTATATTAGTTTTGTAGGTTAACTTGATAATCGAGTTACTGGAATATATCGGCTAACATCTTTAGTTCGATAAAAGCTGATAATCCAGTTACTCTAACTTGATTCAATGTTGTTTCAATGAAAACTGATTTAACTTAGTGATTTGAATACAATCAGCTGCAAAGGAATGGGGACGCTTGACAAAAACTTGCCGAATCTACTATGAAGAATAGTTTTCCTTCATTGAGAATTTTGACAAATTTTAAGAATTCCTTTTTGAAATCTTGTATTTTTCGGTTTACTTTTTTTGATGACACATACATTCATTCAGTTAAAGTTTGTCATCTTCATCAAAATGGTTTCAAAGACTTGTTGAGAGTTGCTATGAGTTATGCCTGATTTAAGGTTGTCCACAGCTAAATACCAGAGTTCAGAGAGGAAAAAAAGATTCGAAGTTCAAACTACATTATCCAATGCCATTTTACATCCAAGAAAGGCATGTCTGCTGTAGCCTTGATTACCCTAATTGCATATCAACAATTGGTGTATGAAAAAATCTTCATTGGCTCTGCATCTTTACTCATCAAGAGGCCTATTTACATATATATACAAAATTGGTGGAATAGCAAAAAGGAAAATAGATATACGCGGCAAACTGTCTGATGACCCACTACTGAGCTTGTGCTGTCTGCTGCTGAGAAGCTTCAACATACTGCTCGGCCAGTTTCTTCACTTTCTCCCCTTCCTTGATGAGAAAATTTGCATTTTTTTCTTTTGAGTGATATTTCATAACTTTCTCGGTTGTTTTTCCTACAGCCCATCTGTACTGTTCAACTCTGATGACACCACTCTTGCACAGTGGCCTGATATGCTCTTTGATATAGGCTTCAACCTGCATAAAAAAATGTACTGAATTTGTCGGCAAATAAAACCAGGATGGACATAACCGGGAAAGAAGTTACAGAACAGTGCCCTAATGCATACAATAAAAATGGTGACAACACAGCCTTCTCGTCTCTTTTTAACTTTTTAATCAGGTGGGGGAAAAGGATACCCAGCAAACAAATGCAGCAGTTACTACTACCTTCTTACTTGATACAAAATTATGGATATCTGATTGCTTGTTGGAGTCAGGAGTAGACTTCTTTTCCTTCCTTTGTTCCTTCTGGGTTTTTTGGGAATGGCTAGGTGAATTTGCTGATACAACAGTGCTCTGGTCAACTTCGCCAACTGCTAAGTTCTCTCTCTTGGATTCAGATGTCTTTGCCATTTCGCTGGATCCATGACATCCATTTCCTATCCCAATCTCTTTATCAGCTCTCAGTTCATATGGTTTGATTAGTGCCGTTTCTGGAAACTTTTTAATCAGTGGTTCTTTATCAGGACCATACAATTCCTCACATTCAGACAGGTCCCCATATTCTTCAACAACTCTGGTGTTCTGAGTCTGGTTGTCATTTGCGCTATTATCTATAGTTGAATTTCCAGCATCTGTAGGGCATTCGTGACCAGAGGAAGCTGTTGTAGGTTCAGTACCTGCTGATCCTTCATGATCTGGGATATCTTGGGAGCCATTTGATGTATCAGGGTTGAAAGTAAGCTGCAAGTGGAGAAAAGCACTTTCATTTTTGACTCCTTTGGCTGTAGCTTAGAAACATTTAGAGCACTAGCACCAATGAAGTCATCATCTTCCAAATCATAATCAAAATCACCATAAATATCAAGTTCTGCTTGAGAATCCATTTCAAACACATTATCTGGGCCATCATGTTCGTTCTTATTCAAGAAGCCAGCCTCCTCCTTGATTTCCTCCGGTGGCTTAGATGGACTATTTGGAGGTGTATCAGACAAAAGCCCAGCAGTTTTCAACGCTTCATTGACCTCAATACTGGATATACTTTCATTGGTTACTTCTGCTCCATCAGTATAGACACCTGAAGTTCGAGGAGGACTTGTTTCTGCATCTCTATGCAAGCTTATGTTGTCTGATCTACGTGATAACTCCTGTGAACACAAGTTCACATACACCAGCTTGCTGTTTGACCTATCAGCAACCTCCTTTTCTATATTAATAGCATCAGCAACTGCCAACTCTGTTTCTGCACCAGGTTCTGCGCATAACTGGTAGATTTGCTTTTCTTAAAAAGTGCTCTACAAGGCGGTAAAGTTGAACCTGTACAATAATTTTTGTGCAAATCATCAACACCTTGAAACTGACAGCTTCTAGTTATTACATTTCAGGAAAGAGGGAGCATAACTCCAGGAGAGGAGATTCAGGAGCATATGGAAAACATCATTCTACTACATATATGACATAAAAAACTCTTAAAGACGTTTCAATAGCTTGGAGATACTTTTAGGTGAAAGAACAGATCAACTAATAATACTTTCATCAAATCTATGATATGTATTGACATTAGTATTCAATGATGTAGATGGTCAGACGAAACTCTTAATACGTCACAAATTAGCACATATGGGTTAACTGTGTAGTAGGCAGCAAATTTGATCTCAGTGAAGACAGAAGAATTAGAGTAAAGATGATGTCGTTGGAGGAGCAGGAAGGCAGACTAAGGAACATGCCAGACGTGAGAAATCCTGGAAGAGGATGTACAGGATAAAAACTTTGATACATAAAAGTGACAGCCTGAACCTGAAATTCACGGGAATGAAAATGGCAATCACATTTCAGGCATTAAATTGGTTTCCACTAGTTATTCTTGTACAATGGCAATTCTAGTAAATTTTTGGAGCTACCGATGCAAAAACCTAATATTGTCTGGCTCAACCCATGGTACAAGTTCAATAAGTAGTCCACTCAAGTAATAGCTACATCTTATTTTCTAATGATCAAGTAATGCTAGTATCTGTTCTTCTACTCTCTTTTCAATTGCTTTCTGGACGAAGTTGTGAAAAATTACAGTTCCTATGCACCAAAAACACAACAGGAGGATTATACTCCTAGGTGAAATGAAAAGGATTGAATTATCTGTCAACTAAACAAAATGCACTTTACCTGCCTAACTGCGGTAGGGATTTTATTGTGGCGAATAGGTGCCAAAATTGGTCGCATATCTTTCGGCAGCTGAGCCTGCTCAATTTTTCAAAGCAAAAACATTGAAATGCTTTCTTTAGCCCCCAAAATGAAAATAGAGGAGAAATTTGTAACAAAGATGAAAGTATTAACGTACTAATAACAGAAAATTTCCTTTAAGCATCACAATGTCCTCTTCCTTTTCATGTAACCCATTTGTAGCTGTGACTGCTGCTTTTCTCGCAAGAACTTCTAAAGCCCATTTCCTCTTATCACTCTTCGTGCTCTCAGTTATACCAGCTATTTCCTGCTGAGAAGCCATCTTTGAGCCACCTAATCTGGAGGTGGATGGCCTTTCTGTAGGCTTACTTGGACACGATTTAGTTGAAGCAGCTTCAGCCTTGGGGCCTGAGACATCCTTCTTGATCCCATTTCTGTCTAGCATTGGAGACGCAACTGCCCTTGTTGAAACATCATCTTTCCGTGGATTTATTTCAAGTTTTTGAGGTGCGTTCTGCTCCTTATTTTTTTCAGGAATTGCATCACCTTTGAGGGCTGAGACAGGCCTGATATCATCCTTCCTTGGAAAGATAGAAGCCCAAGTATCCGCAAGATATAATCTTGAAAGAATGGAACTTGCTTCCCCTTCTTTGCAGTGCTTCATTCCTGTGTTCCCAGTATCATTTCGTAGGAGGTCAAGAACAGATTTTAAGGTTTGAATTTTTTCAGGCATCGATATCTTTGAACACCGATGTTTCCAAAACTCAACTTCACAATCTCGAGTCCATGCACGTCTTCGTCTTCCCCCAATTCCATATATTTTCTTTGTTAAATTTTCACGTACCTTCCCCTTCTGCAATAATGCCTTCTTTGCCTTCAAATCCAGAGGAGGCTTCTTAGTTTCTGTCACTGGTCCTGACACAGCAGCCCTAAAAGCAGCTAGAAGTTTTGAATCAAAAAGATTTTCTCCAATTTCTTTAGAGGATTTATTACGAACAGCTTCCCTGATTTCTTTTCTCAGCTTCTGAACTAGCGCGGATGAATCTGCATCATCATCAGTTCTCCTCATGATCTTTTTCACTCTCAAACCGGCAGCATTATCTCAATGATTTTGCTCTTTCTCTTGATGAAGTATTAGAATTAGCACGTGCGAGCTGCTTCGAACGTCTACAACCCGTCTCCTGAACTATGTCCATTATAACATCACTAGCATTTTTCCTTTCCAAAGCACAAGTCAATTCACCATTCTCAATACTTGTTCTACTTGAAAACTTTTTAGAATCATCTGAATCAGATAACATATTTTGGTCTTTCAGAGGAATCAGCTGACTAGTTCCCTCAACAGCCTCAACTTTGACTTTCTTCAGAGAAACTTTAGTAAGTTCAGCTTTACTTTCTCCATCATCCAGACTGCAAATCATTATTATCACAATAAGAAAAAAGGTAAACAGTTAATGCTCTTTAAACGAAATTTGGTTTCACAAGCTGTAATCTTTATCAACAAAAGTTTTCAACCACGAAGCACACTACAAGCTCATAGGGTAAAATTAACCTTCTACCAGTTCATGCACATACAATTGATATCAAAATCAGTATCAAAATTCTCACTGTCTTGGTACATACCTAGAGATCTTATCAAAGTTATCTTTCAAGTCCTATTTTCCATCCTAAATAGATAGTATTTTATTTCCAATATTAGGTTTGGATACTCTGCACTTCCACTAGGTGGAAATGCCATACTCATAATATGGTCTTTCTCTTCAGTATTTTCCAGCCATCCACAGAAGGGAAAGTTGAGAAAATGTTAGTTTCCAAGATAAAATACAACATTATTGCCTAACAATAACTCCACATAACCACGGATTTGTCGAGATCACATGGATCCATCAAACCAGTGACTAAAAGTAAATAAAGCTCTTAGATATCTGAGGACTTGTAGGGAAGAGTAAGAATGGTCATACATGTTTATCCACTGTAATATATATATTTGAGAAATATATAACGAAATTCTTCTCTTTCAGCTATTTGTACTGAACCTACTACTCTCTGACTCAGAAAAGCTATGCAGGTCTGCACTAATTTTTGTCAAATATCCATGTTCACCATAAGATAGCCAACTCCAAGTGCAAATTAATATGTAAAACTTCATTACTTCATGGATGTGCACTGCTTTGGAGTCTTCTCCATAAGTAAAAGTTCGGATCTATTCAGATAGAACATAATTTGAGCACTATAAAATTTCAAGTACCAAGCATGCTGATGACTAATCACCCATAGAAAGTTTTTCACATCAAACAGACAAGCATTCCAAGGACTACCATTGAGAGCTCAAGTAATAGCACGGCTCATGTCGTGAAGTATTACCTGGTATCTCTGTGCTTTCTCTTTGCATCAGTAACTAAAGAAATATTATCATCTTTATCAGGTATTGTTCTGCCTACTGAAAGTAATTCCTCTTCATCAGTCGTCATTTCATTAGCTGAAAGCATTCAAGACAAAGGCCATAAGCAAGCCACACAAGAAAAGTGGCAGAAAAGAAAGATTTCAAATCGTACTCTTATTCTACCTCGTAAAAGATGTCCAAAGCTGCTTTTCTGGTTAACAAACCCAAGTACTATGTAGGCTGATCACCAGTGGATCTATCATTTATCATGTCAACTATTACCAAAGAAGATGATGAAGTAAATTAGAAACTGGAGAATGTTAGGAAGATCTTCAAAACGAACAACTATTATGCATATCAATTACCAGCTGAGGATGCGTTCACTGATAAACCCAGATGTAGGTCTAAACCAGATTCAAGCAATTTATCGTCAAGAAGTTTGGAAGAAGATTTTGTTGACGAATTCCCAAGCCTGTCGATAAGCTTTGGTTCTCCTGTTCCTTCATTATCAGCTTTAAAATTCAAATCAGAAAGTAAGGATGAAGGCAACGGTGAACTGAAACATATATTTTGTGATAAAGACAATTTTAGTTTCTCTGACTCGGAGTTTGGTCCTAAGCTAAGCCTTTCACTTGATACATCTCCAGATTGTGAAGCAAGTGCAATATTACTTGACAAGAAAGTATCCACTTTTGTGTTGGTGGTGAGGTCCAAGGTTGAATGTTCTCCACCAGGTTCTTCTAGTCCTTTGGTTTCCTTCAACAAAGGAGACAACAACAGCTGTCTCACCAGCATCAGCAACAGATACTGACACTTCTCCGGAAAAAGCAGCTTCCCCTGCGCCACCACTTCTGAAATTTTCTGCACCATGCTGGTTGCTTAACCTGGATACTGGAACATCATCTAGTTTTTTAGGCACTTGATCAGCTATGCACCTGTATCAGTGTCAAACATTAGTTCCAAGAAAGTAAAAAAAAAAAACAGAACACTGTCATAAAAAGATGAAATAAATAGCCAAAATGAAACTAAGCTGGAAGGACAGTTTGATAAAAACTAAACCCAATAAAATTCTTGTTCCGAGACTTTCTTATTATTCTATAAATCATATTTCAGAACATCAGCAAGAAAATCTTGACCAGGATTTATCTTCAACCAGTAATATGGCCAGGATTTCACCAAACAGAATTTCAAGAGGGTAAATTATTTTGCTTCAGTTATTAACTTATTGCTGCAGAAGAATAAAATGAAGCTAGTAAGTTAAACAGAAAAGTGATCTTGTACTCCCATACTATATTATGGGTTTTGAGTTCAGCAAATGCATTAAAGGTGCCAATAAATGTGACATCCAATATCCAATTAATTACCTAGGGCAGAGCCATGAATTCTCGCAGGCACCTTCAGGATCAAATCCGACACAGAAGGCATGGTACCTAATTAATCGTGCAATAAGCAGTTAGAAACTAGAAAGCAAAAAGCTCTGTTTCATCAATTACCAAGAGAACTTTTTATGTCAAAGGATAACATATCAGACAACATCTCTTAAGATAAATGTCACTTTTCACCTGCATTTTTTATTTATCAACTAGTAAACTTCAGGGCCATTTATCACCAGAAATGCATATCTATCACTATACCCCACAATTATGTGGCAGCCTGGCAGGATCCCATGCTAAAGAAAATAAATCGAGTCAATGTACTTTAACTTTTATCCAGCAGGTTGCCATTTTATGTTACTTGAAGCATCTAATTGAGTTTTCATTCTTTAGATGCTACAAATAAGTTAGCAATTCATTGTTCAGAAAGACGATCCCTGGAGAACTTTTGGTTCATTAAGACACAAGGATTCAACCAGTCTAACAATAATTAGACTTGATAATGTATATCCAGCATACCATATATCACAAGAATCACAAGCAATTGACGTATCAAGATTCGTATCTGCATCCACTGTTGTATAACTACTTCGAATTTTGCAGCCATCACCATCCAAACAGATAACTGCCTACAAGATGACAAAGAGCATGATAATTTCCTGGTCACAAAAAAATTAAACCCAAATTGAATGCCAACCAGGACATAAAAGCCAAAATATTAGGATCTGTCTAAAATGTACTTAAGTAATTACTTTTCATCTATAACCGAGAAGTTATGCAGCGAAAGAGCAGGAAACAAGCACAGAATCCAAGTCATATCCTTCTTAATCCTCCAACTAAAATAAACTCTACACAGCAGATACTAGAATTTCAATTGTGCCATGGGTCTAGATTGAGAAGTGACTATTTTGCACATACTTAAATAGAGATTCTATAAAATCATATTTTGTCAACAGGCATATGATTTATGTTTATCATCATTACAATTTCTAGAAATACCCGAGAACTATGCTTTTTGTAGCAGAACCTGAATCATGAGATAATTATATCAACTTGATGGCGAAGCGATTAAATTGACAATGCCAGATGTGCATGTATTCATTTAGACATTTGCTTAATAGATAAGGGGCAATTTTAGGGGTTTGTGATAGTTGGTAGGCCATATCTGGCATTACCATCACAATTCGAAGAATCACTAGAGGGCGTCATTGCCTTACATTTTCATCAATATAGTAAGAGGGAAAAGAAAGAGTGTTATTCTCTCCTTCAATGCACCAATCATCATCCCTGTACAGACCAGAGAAAAGACAATTTACAACATTTGAGACAGCTGATTGATAAACAGCAAATGTAGCAGTTTCACTGAGTAAAATGTTGGCACAAACTATTTGGTGCTAAAGAATACGAATGCATCTAAAAAAATCAAAACTACCTGGGATATGAATCCTCATCATTCTTGTTGCTGCCAATAGTATCATATACCTTCACAATCAAGAATCATGCGTCAATGGATTCTTCAACAGCAATTTCAGAAATAACTTCGAGGGTTTTTGGTTATCAGGTTCTAGGTAAAATCTCCAAACAAATCACACCAAGTAGATCAAGAGAACGAACAAGCATTATTCAGAATAAGTAGATGTTTTAGCCAGAACAATAATATGACAATCAATTGAAAGATGACTGTAGAAGCAATAACCAAGAAGCATCTGAGATTGTTTTTACTCACAGGCACACATGTGATCAATTGAAATTCATTCTGGCAAAGCGGGCATAGATTTGTAATTGTAGCCCAGTTGTCAATGCATGTAAAACAGAACCTGAAATTTGAAAAACAATTAAAGGTCATAATTCACATTTGATCCATGCACGTTTAATTTCAAAACTAGAAACAGAATCAGAGTGATTTAGTTCCGTTAAATTGCAACTTACACTATAGAAATTAAACTATCCTGATTTATCACATTTACCACACTATGATTGTTTATGTTTTTGTTATATCATAGTTGGACTGCCTAAAGATATACAGTCTATACAAAACAATCCTGTGTACTACAAATGAACTATCTCAGCAATGGAACTACACCATCAGCATCATGCAATAACAGTCAATCAAAACAACTAACAAAAAAGCAATCCAATGATCTCATTTTGAAATACTTAACTAGCTTGCTTACCTCTCATTTCACATTTTAGATTGAACGTCACCAGTTCAGCAAGGCAAAGTATTGTTGTACAAAAATACTAGTAATCCAATGAGCTCATGGTGAAGCAAAATCAGATTGGGCTTATTCTTATTTGATTTAACTTTTCTAAAGCTGTTTAAAAAGGGGCTGAAAAAGTTTTTGGAAATACTGTAAGGTACTAGTGTCAGTAATCCCCATATCTTTACTGTTGAGCGAAGTAAGAACTTCCATCTATCAACAAAAGCTGTGAATCCTACAAGATCAAATTGTTCTTTTTTCGCTGATATTGTTATTCTGATATCTCCTACATCCATAATCTTCAGATTCATCAAGGACTTGAAGGACATAATCAGAAAATTAAAACATCTTGAGTCAATGTTCACAAGAAGAGTACAAGTATATCTTTAGGTGATGAAGAAAAATAAGATAATATTCTCTTCTGAAGAGAGATGTGAAACGAGTAAAACCACCAGGCACCAAAAACCCACCTAAGGCCACCATTCCCCACTCCCACCACCAGAAACACAAAAATAGTTAGTGCAACATAAAGTGGTCAAACACATACCAATGTTGACAACAATCAAGAACCCCTCTGTCAATGACAATATCCATGCAAAGGCCACATCTTTCACCCTCAAAATCTGGACATTATTGTGTTGAAAATAAAGGATCTAGATTGGAGGTAGAGCAATGCACAATAACCATAATTCTTTACCAAAATTAATTGATATTTAACCCAAATTGTTTATCCTGTCAATATCATCAATAAATTGAAAACCTAAAAGCAATTATAACAAAATCAAAACTGAATTCAAAATTGAAGCTAAGAAAACAAACCAATTCTCTAGAAACATTTTCATAAACACAGATTTCTAGGACCATTCTTCAAATCCTAAAATCTATAGCTCCCATCTATGGCAGCATGATTCCATTTTCAAGATATTAAAAAGACTACAAAGTAGAGGTAAATCCAGAACAAAACTACTTGCTAATAAAGTCAAGTACTGTTCAATAGAGATCATTCAAAATTGGTTCATCAAGTAATCAAACCAAGCTCGAGAAAAATTTAACGTTGGTCGATTTTCAAGCTCGACTTGATAAGCATAGAATATGACATACACAGATAAAAACATTCAAGCAATCCGAGTTTGATTCAAGCTCGACTCAATACAAGATCATTCCATCTCGTGTTTCACTCTAATCAAACCACTAATCACACCAAGCATGAATGCATTATTTTCAAGCTCGAAAATTAAACTATTCAATTTGTTTAGTCTCGTTTACACTCCTACAAACAATTAACATTAAACTATAATGCTCTAAATCTACCCCCAATAAAAACATTAAACTCTAATTAAAAAATACATAATTTCAAGTTAACTAAACTGATTGACTTTAAGCTCCAAGATTAAATTTTTCGAGCTTTGAGCAGTAAAAAGAACAAAAATTATGAATTTTTTAGCCAATTTTGATGTCTCTGGTAATAAATATATTTAGAAAACAAAAAAAACAAAAACAAAATTACCTCATTATTTTCATCAATTCTATAGCTTTCATCTTCTGAGGTTCCTTCTGTAACCAATTCCAAATCCATAGCTTCGAAAAAACCTGAAATTAAAATAAAAAATGTTTTTTGGATGAATAAATTAATTAACCAATATAAAATTCAAATGCAATTCACGATCGCCTCGTACCTAGGGCTTTACCAGTTGTACCAGTGATTTTGCGGTTGATTCTGTACAGACTGACCTGCCCAAAAATTAAAAGAAAACTAAGGGAGAAAAAAAAAAAGGGAAAAAAAATTTTGGGCCTCGTTTGGGTAAAGAATATTTTGTAGATCTTGGTAAATTTTGGTAATGGGTCCAAAATCCAAATATGACGTCATAGCGTTTTTAACCGGGCCTCTGGAGTGAGAGTGAAGCCCAAACAAAGGCTTTCCAATATTGCGTTAGTAGTAAGGCCCCAAATTGCTTCCTGATGTAAGATGAGAGAGCCCAAGACGGATAAATCATATACTACTAAATTAATTGGACATCTGAAAAGTCTCAATTTGGTTGCTGAAACATCACTTTGGGCCCCATTTTTTTTGGCTAGGCCCTTGTCCATTTTATCAGTTTCAGACTTTGGATGTAGAAATTTTCTCCCCTTTCTTTTTTTTTTCTTTTGTTTTTGTCTGTTCATCGTGCTCAACTTGTCTTTTTTTTTTCTTTGTTTATTTTTTTTTATTGCCCAATAAATTAATAATTCTTCACGAGCGATCTAGGCGAAAATCTTTACTTTGTTCTGGAGTAACTAGCACGCAAGTAATAGAATTATAAAAATCTTTTATTTATAATGGAGAGTCCCTTTTTTCTTTGAAATGGATAATCTAATAATTTTCAGAAAATACGACCCCCCACCTCAAGAAAATTTATTTGTTATATATTTTTTATTTCAACGATAATTATATCCACTTCACATTAAAAACTAACATTTACTCCCATAATGGAGTCTGCATTAGTACTAATATACTGTTGAACATTTGGACATCAAAATTCGAGGCCCTGTCTAGACATCAACATTCAAGACCGTCTATATATATGGACAAAAATTAGTACTAATATTAATATATTGTGTGTCTGAAGTTGTTGAACATTTAAAGTTTCATTCAAACGGACAGCGTCTCAGTTGGGGAGGTCACAACTAGCGCAGCGTCTTACTCGTGCATGTGGCAGTTGTTTGTTTGTGTAATTGCAAACACAAACTATAATGGAACATGTTTTGTGCATGCAATAGTTTGCCATTGTGGATACATTGTTAAAGTTAATTTTCTTTCATGGATTGATTTTTTTATACTAACGATGTAAAATTGTTTTATACCATCAAATATTTATACATGCGGTATAATTATTTCTTGAATTTTAAATGTTTTTTTTTTGGTACATATAGCATGTGTTTATACTTATTAGTGTGAAAAAACTTTTTATACCTACTATGGAAAAAGGATTAACTCTTCATTGTGTTGGTTTGATCAAAATAGTCGTTGAGTAAATATTTTCTACATTACACCATCAAGTGTGAATATATTTCAGAATATTCCTGTTAATTAAATTTTTAATTAGTTATTTTCTAGAATGGTCTTTTCATCTGATTAATCTTTTAAAATAATGCACCATTTGTAGTTCTTTTCAGTCCTACACCAGTTAATTACTAGTTCATAAGCTATTGTAATTAATTAATTGATGATCTTTGAATTCTTGTTTGCAATAATAGCAATATTAAACTATTGTTTTGCATAGTTACGTGGATGGCCAATTTCAACTGACCAGCAAAGTATTGCAGACTGACCATGTCAACGGTCTTTTTATAGATTTGCAGACACAAACCTTACGATAATACTACTAATGTATAACTAATGTACATTTCTAAATATGGCAATTATAGACTATTATTTTAGAAGTAAATTTCAACTATTTATTTTATAATAAAAAAATAATAAATTTTACTATTTTTTAGTCATTCAATTATCTATATTATTCACTCTGCAATTAATTTTTTTTTTATTTTAATCCATTAATATAATTAATTAATAATATACAATAAAACAAATGAGGACCTGGAGCCACATAACCTGCATTGTCACAAAAATAAGAGAGCAAATAATATTAAAAACAAAACAAAACAAAAAGTCTAACTTATGCCAAAACTGAAACAAGAAGAATACACCATTAAATAGAGAGAGAGATGAGCATTCTCAGTTCAAGGTAAACTTTCAACAGCTAGAGAAGAAGAACAGCATATAATTATAGATGCAATTACATGTGAGCTCACAAGTGTGTACATCTTTTTCCTTTATATGGTTATCTGGTAGTTGTTTGTCTAAGTATGTTTCTTTTTCTTTTTTTTTTTCTCCTATTAAATGCATATAATATATGTCAAATCTAGTTGTATATGGTGTTGCATGTCAAATTGTGGGCTTTCCTATAATTCCCAGGTGATTCTTGTTGATGATTTCATAATCATTGTGTTGTACTTGTGAGGAAATTGATCTGTGCTAGCTGTGTTAGAGTGGAAAATTTTGAGCATAAAGTGCTTTTATTTTGACCTGTTTTCCTCGTGTTGTTTTCTGCATGTCCTATTGTTTCAAACTCTTGCAGTATTACATAGAGAAATGGTTCAGAATTTGCAACCATCCCAAGCGGTCTTCAAGAAAAATTCCAAAGTCTAAATAGTCATCATGGATTTGCATTGAAATAGTTGTATCTGTTCCTAACTCGGGGTTTTGAGTGCTGTATTCTGTAAAGGCTAATGAGAAGCTCATATATGGTTGCGTCTGGATGGATGGATTTGAATTGTAAGAAGGATTTGAAATGACATGAAATTTGGGTAAATTTGAAATCAAATCATTTAACCATTAAAATCACTCTCTTCACTTGGTGGATTTGAATTAATCCCCAACTAAATTTTTTAACTTATTTGAATGACTTATGTTAGATTTGGATTTGAAATCCAAATCTATTCAATTCCCTCCATCCAAACAGCCTCTAAGTATTTATGTCAGCTGAGCTTTCAGGTCTTAACTCTATATACTGCAGAGCTAAGTGATTCTTCATGATTATAATGACTGATGATGACTTAATTGCATGACAATTATTTGTGTTGTTATTTTTAGCTCAATCATTATCGGAAACTCTTTAAATGAGCACAGAGTGTTTTGAGTTAAAACTTGAAAGTGTATGCTGATACACAGTAAATCTTGATTGAGCTGCCTTCAGGAGGAATGAAATTGCTAAGTGAACTATCAAATTCATTCAGCTGTCTAACATTTAGAATAAAGTAACTCTGCCTATGACCATCAACATTAGATACTATGCTTCAGTCTGATGTCCGACCATGCCCAACTCCTGAACATTTCCTTTTTTAAAGTTTTCTAAATTTAAAGGTTATTGATTTGGATGACTTAGTTTGCTTCTTCTACTTTAATGTTCTATGGCAGGCGCACTTGATAAACAACACCATATAGTTTCAGGGACCAGCTATACAGATTTGGTAAAAGGAACATGAAATCCATGGCAAGCTGCTTTTGCTTGAAGAGAGCTAGACATCCACCTATTGAGGAGCATTATAGACTTGCTTCTGAGACATCTTGTGAGTGAAAAGATCAACAGTGTCAAACAATATTTTCTGGAACTTCAACATAACTAGATAAATTTTTATCATCTATGATCTCCGATTTTCAACTGATAATGAATTGATACACTTGCATAGAAAATGTAGTGTTGGTTGTCTAAATTGTAATTTCAGGATGGTTGAACTGGCTTTCTAACAATAAAGCCATAAGGTCATTGAGAATACTGAATTGTCGGTTATATATTACTCTTTTCAACAGCAATCTTAAGAAGTAATACATAACTATTTGAAGTGACTTTCTTCTAGAGTTTTCTGTCCAAGAAGTAATACTAATCTTAACTCAATTTCATGTGACAGTTACTGTGAATGAAGTCGAGGCTCTCTATACGCTATATGAGAGACTAAGCAGCTCCATCACTGATGACGGCCGTCTTCAAAAGGTACTTTCGTCAAACTTTCTGAATTTCCATGATTTGGGATCTCAGTAGCTGGGTTCTTGACCATCTAGAGCAGCATGCAATTATTGTTTTACACAATGCCATTCTGTGTTTTGTCATCTAACTTGATCCTTGTAAAGTAAATATGTTTACATTCCATGCATATTAGTCCATATCCAAGACTCAGAAAACTGCCCAAATATCTTACACTTTTTGTGCCTTTAGAAACTTAACTCCAGTCTCTTATTAGTCTTCTTCATTATAAGGTTTATAGTTGGAATAGTCAACCTGTAGACTCATCAACCCCACTTATCTTCTCAGTTTCTCACTGGAATATCTTGAGTTATTGGGGTTGAATGGCCAAACAGTGTTAATTGAAAAGTAGATCATGAACCTCATTATCTGGTTTCCTCATCCTTCTTCTCCCAAATTTCTTAAGCTTGTGGGATGAGTACTTTTTATCAGAGGGATCGGTACCTTCTGGATGCATTCTGAATCCGTTTTCACCAAGTTTGCTTTTTGCATGGTAAGTTGGTAAGTTGGTAACTCTATCTAGTATTTTCTTGCAGGAAGAATTTCAGCTTGCTCTTCTCAGCAGCAGTGATAAGCACACTTTCTTTGCAGACAGGGTTGGTAATTTAGTCTTATTCTAATTTATCAAATAATCATTTTTTTAGGAAACTGTTGTAATTGAGGCCACGGTAAAGTTTCTCAAGAAAGGATTGCAGCACCATCTAGGTTCCTCAGCATTTCAAAAATCTGAGTGCAAACAATTGCAGATATGATTTAAAATATTGTTTTTCCAAATAGAACTTTAGATTTATGTATAAAAGTTGTTATGCTTTTTAAAGAATCAGTATAATGGTTCAAACTGTTCTCTTTCAATTTAATGTTATCAAATTTCAAAAGCTGCATGAACTTAAAATTACAAAATAAGTTTCAGGCCCTGACTCCTGAGTGATCTAGTCAATAATATCATAGGAATTATTTTTTTGCCAGGGCTGTTACTTCGGTATGAATTCTTTCTATTACCCTTATCAAGAATCTATTCTTGATAAGCATGTCAGTCCTTCATCCTCCAAAAGCTAATAAGAATCTATTCCATGTTACACAATTGCAGTTGTTTGATTTGTTTGATCTTGAGCAAAATGGAGTCATCGAATTTGGAGAATTTGTTCGTTCTTTAAGCATCTTTCACCCGAGAGCACCAGAAGCTGACAAAGTTTCATGTAAGGAGTACATTTTGGTGATTCCAGCATTCATTTCATTAATGTTTCAAGCTAGCACATGTGAATGCTGCTGCATAATCTCTTTTAGCTTTTTATTCTGTTGTATCTCATGTCCTAATAGAAGCACTTTAATTCTTTTAAGAGATGCAATCATCAAATGGTACATTGCAACTAGCTGCTGCTAACTTGAGAAGATTCCTTTTGCAGTTGCATTTAAATTGTATGACTTGAGGCGAACCGGCTATATTAAACGTGATGAGGTACCTACCTAGCTTAGAAGTTAATTCAATTGTTTGGCTGTTCTTGTATGTAGCTTAATTAGAGTTAACCGTTGATAAAGGATGGCATCTTATACATGCTGATAAATTCTCTCAGTATGTTACTCAGGGATGCTTAAATCTTGAGTATTGATTTGATTTGGAAATTGACATGGGTTATCAGATCTCTTAAGTTTCATTACCTATCCACCATCTAAAATCAGCATACATTCTTTCTGGTGCATCAGATTCGCTTATTTTTCACTACCGCTAGTAAACCTTTCTTGAGAATTACCCAAGGTTTTCCATCTGCAATAAGTTGTCAGTAAACATATAGTTGTCCAAAATGATGTCCATCATTGGCTTATTGCTTGGTGAAGTTACGGGCCTCTCTAAATCTACATAGAAATGCAGAATCTGCATTTTGTAATGGGGTCCGTCTTGCTTTTACATTTGAATTTAGTCATGAAACGGAGCAACAGAAATAAGTTTGTACCATCTTAAGACCAATGAAATATGGAATGTATTGTGCTTTACTTTGCTATTAATGCACATTTGTGGCCGATTTACTTGCTCCAAGTTAATAATGTCGCATCATATTAATGATATAATGCTTTCTAAGAATAATATAAGATCATAAATACTGGGAAAAAAAAAAAGTTAAGATCATAAATAAAGAACTAGAGTATCTGTAAACAGCTTGACAAGTTGTCTTCCTTTTTCTGCTGTTTCAGCTTTTGAGTTCTATAGACTCAAACTTGGACTGAACTAGAAACCAATATATAGTCCACTTTTACATTTATTTCTCCTGTATTATCTTTACATGTATGACAGATTTCTAACGTTGAAAGGATTTCTCAACTTGCTTTTGTGAATATCATACTTTGTAGTTGAAAGAAATGGTATTGGCTCTTCTTTGCGAATCAGATTTGATACTTCCAGATGATGTTGTTGAAGCAATTGTGGAGAAGGTGGTGAATAGTATATCTAGATGCTTTAGTTATAATGTAGCAGTCTGATCCTCCTCATATCCTCCTATCAACTCATAAATTTGTTCAAAAATGTTTTAACAGACGATGATGGAGGCAGATTTAAAAGGTGATGGGAGGATTGATCTAGACGAATGGAAGGAATTGGTAAAAAGACATCCTTCTCTGATAAAGAATATGACTCTTCCATATCTGAAGTGAGTACTCGACATTCCAATAACCATTTTATGGCTGAAGCCTTTTGATGCTTAGTTAACATATTCAGAGTCCATAAATACAGGGAAATAACTGTGGCCTTTCCAAGCTTTGTGATGAAGACTCATGTTCAAGATTCAGAGCCACTCATGCTCTTAAAATGACAGACAACCAATCAAGTGTACTGATTGCGAGTGCTCCAGCGGTATAATCAACAAGAAGCATTTCCTTTCGAGGTTTTAATACGTGATCTGTCTGTATATCAAAGAAACCATATCCTGATATTAATCAATTGTAAATTCACAATCAATCCCTATGTAAATTTGCCATTTTTCCCTCCTGAACCATCAGCATGTAATGTGTTTTTAACTTCTATGCTGTTTCTTAGCTGATGTCGACTCATAGAGTAACACCTACTGGAAGTAATGCATATGATTGTGCTTATCTTTAGAGATTTTGGCTTCAGAAATTGTATCAAACAGTACTGGAAAACCATGTTTTATTTGAGATCCCGGAAAAGTTTAAAGAAAACAGTACTGAGACCGTATTTGGCCAAAAGTTGCCTTTAGTAAGAAGAGTTTGAAAATGTTGTACAAGAATAAACTGATTGCTTCTAGAAAATTCCCTGCAGATGAAAATGTAAGGGTTACTTAGCTTATATACAATGAATTTTTCGAGAACATGGTTGACAGAAGAAATCCATTCTTAGCAGCAGTGTCCATTCAGAAAAGCAATAGCACCAGATTCTAAAACAAATTTTACAAAGGAATATTTTGTTCTTGCACGCAATGTTTAAGCCACTGCACATGCACCCATGATAAACAAAAAGGATTTCACTAAATACGAGGTGAAAGAAATCTCAGATATATTCGAAACAACATGGCACAATATCCAGCAACATAAACTGCCTCAAGAATGTAATAGACAATGGTTTTTCCACTTCTACTAGGAATTTGGAACCTAGGCTTTCTTGAAAAGTGATGAGATTGAAATATGCTGTTCCAAATTCCATCATTTTCCTCGGTACAAATCAGGACACCTGAAGATGCTGATGCCAAGAATCACACAAATAGATGGTCAAGAAATACCTGTTCTCGGACAAGACCAAAAGACTACAATTGTTGTCATACAAGGAAGGCTTGCAAATGCTTGACTACTTCCTTTGGACTGTTCTGTCCATTCGACAGTCAAAATCCAACTTCTTTGATATCCACTCTATATTGCGTAGTAAATAATCAGAACTTAAAAAAAAATTTCTTTGAGGGCAAAATTATTTAGTGTTAATAAAAAATGAAAAAAACAAAGGTAAATAATACTACTTGATTATGGTGGAAATAAAAGTAACTAGGATTATTTTGTAATTTAATTTAAGATTTAATAAGTGGAAAAAATATTTAATTAGTTTTATTTTATCATAGATTACAGCTAGGACATGTCTTCATCTATTCATGGACATCACATGACATGACAAATTGATTGAAGAAACACCCCTCTTGATATTGGAACATTGTTCTCAATTTCTATATTAAAATAAACGTAAAATAAAATAAATTGAAAAGTTTTACATGAAAATATTTAACAGTTTTGCGTCCTTCATTATATTTTTTGATATTACACAAATAACACATTTGATAAGTTAACATGTGCATTTTTAATATCTTAAAATAAGAATATATTAAATGAACTACACGTATCACCTCATTATATGGTGTAACACAAGTGTCATATCAAAAAGTGTAATAGATGACCTATTTCCTTACGAAAGTATAGAATAATATCTACAGATTATGTTAGGTAACACTTTATAATGGAATAATTAATATGTAAATAATTCTCAATTCTATATTAATTCTTAATTCTTAATTCTTAATTCTTAAGCTAATTAGTTGGGTAACTCCGCCCCTATTCTTGGTATTACATCATGTGTAGTGATACAACAATGACAACCATCTGTAATATATATGTTCAGAGCTCATGAGGCATGCAATTGAAGTAATCTGTTTTGTTATTGCTCAGAAAGTTTGAGCTGGTTGGTTTCAAATGCATGTTTTGTCCAACTAAAACAATTTCGCGAGTAGTAATTAAACATAATTGTACGTATTTTTCGATATGGGAGGCTCATGTACGAAGCAGCAGCGTTGGATATATCATGAAGATCCATTTGTTAACATCTTGCATCTGAAACACATTGTGAGTGAGGTTAAAATATTTATCAAACAAGTAATATTTGCTTAAATGCGTTGTTTCTTTTATTTATTATTCATGGCTGCAGTTACTGTGAAGGAGGTAAAAATGTTGTATGATTTGTTCAAGAAATTAAGCAGCTGTCTGGTTGATGATGGTTTCATCAGCAGAGTAAGTTTTATCACTTGTTTTACCTGTTTAATAACTACCAGTATTACAAAGGACTAATATTCATGATTTAGTGAGCTACTTACAAACGCAGTAACTTCTGTTTTACCACTTTTTCAGCATCTTTTTCATATGTATAAGCTTTTAGTATTGATTTTGCAGGAAGAGTTTCAAGTTGGATTGTTCCGAAATAGCAAGAAGCAGTCACTCTTTGCAGATAGGGTCAGTCTACTTATGTTAGTTATTGAAGGAATATACACCTTTGCCAGATTAATTAAGAATTTTCTTCTTAATGTTCCATCATTCGCTTCCTTCGAGACCATATTATTTTTCCCTCTATCAACCTTTGCAGATGTTCAATTTATTTGACTCCAACAACGATGGAGTCATAGAGTTTGGTGAGTTCGTGCGATCTTTGAGCATCTTCCACCCCGATACACTTGAATCAGAAAAAGTAGCCTGTACGGAAATTCATCATCTACTAATAGTATATTTCTAGCATTAGCTTGAAATGCAAAGAGTTAAAAATGCATACTAATTTTTCTATGATGCAGTTGCATTTAGACTCTATGACATTTGGCAGACAGGATTCATAGAACCAGAGGAGGTAAGTTGAACATTAGCATAGTGAAATTCAGTTCTCCCAAGCTGCCCTTCTGTTGCAGAATTAGCAAAAGACTCCAAAAAAGAAGATTATTACTTCTTCATGAAACAACATTATTCATGAAAATGTGTCGGAACTTCTGAAAATTTTAATGTTTACTCTTCCTTCTCAATCTACTATAGGTCAAAGAGATGATTTTGGCACTTCTAGCTGAGTCAGATGAATCAGCTAGCTTGACCCTGCCTGATGATACTGTTGAAGGCATAATCAACAAGGTATGGATGGTATTTGAGTTCTTAATGTACAGAGTCTTTATTACCAAAGAAAAGTTTGGTTTGTGAAGACATTTGAAGAAGCTGATTCAAAGAGAGATGGAAAGATAGATACAGAAGAATTTGAGAATTTTGTTGCTCGGAATCCATCCTTACTGAAGAACATGACAATTCCTTACCTCAAGTAAATCTCTTTTATTTGTTATCACATTATTTCTCAGATTTTTAGTAAATTAGTTGCAATATCTACTAAAACTACTTGCACTCATACAAAATGATCATATTTCAGAAGACAACTTACTGATAATTGTTTGAAGTGCTTCTATATCCAGGGACATAACTACAGCATTTCCTAGTTTTGTGCTGAGATCTGAACCTGAAGACTGACAAGACATTTCGTTGATTTTATGACGAATTCAACCGAAGAGCATGGGGATCAGATGTATGAACCTTGACAAATCTTTGATGATATACATTAAGGCACCAAATGGGATGCAAAAATATTGTACTGAAAACTTCACATATATATAAGTAAACCAAATATACTACAAAAAACCATTTGACAGGAATGTCAAAGTTTTTTAAACAAAATTATTGTATAAAGCACAGATATTTTGGCCAAGGCTGTGCTTCCATGTCTAACCATTTTGCATTTGAGCAATCATGTCCAGCAAGTTCATGGGGTAGCATATATTTGTACACAAACTAGACCAAATTTACTGCATCTGTTGAATAAAATTGGTCCCACCACATGTGACGTGATCAAACCCCTACATTTCTCCAATGGAAACCTGCATGCTTTTCCTAAACTAGGAAAGGCTCGACAGATGTATGAAATAAACTGGTTTATTTCATTCTGACGAGAAATTTTTATATAAATTCGGTTTATAGTAGACGGAATGGATATTTTGATTCACATTCATCCATATCATTTTAATTCATTAAGTGATGTGGATCAATACTGGACCATGGGTCTTTTTAGGATTAAACGCGGAATAAACACAATTAATGAGAAATAAAAAATACAACAATTTAATGAAAAACAAACTGCAATATGAAATATGAGTGATACACAAAATTTAACGTGACTCAACTTAATTACAAAACTTACGTCCACGAAGAGAAAACTTATTCTTTATTATGAGAGAAAATACCCATACAAGAATACAACTTGAATTCCAAGTCCAACCCTAATATAACCTCTCTCACCCCATGAACACTCTTACTACAAGTATAGGATTACATGATTCCTAACTTGTGTTTTTCCCTCTTGTATTGTGTATTTGTAGTTAGCCAAACCATTTATTTATAGAAAACATTTCTTGGTCACCCCTCTAAATAATAATAGAAAATAATTTGTCTTACATTCTAAACCCTATACAAATAAGAAATTACTTGGCAATTACTCTAAGTAAGTAAACTATTAGCGAATTACTTACTCCCACACAAAAGAAATTATCTAAAAAAAAATTAGCCAATTTTCTAACAAATCTCCACCTTAGCGAATATTTCTTTTAGCAAACGCAAACCAACCAATAAATATAACCATTTGCCTTCCACCACCAATTCACATGGTGACTAGTTACACACACCGAATCAATACAGTCCTGTCTACAATTGATCCAACCGGCAAATAAACATGTGTAACTAACCGAGCCTAACCATCAATCGACTCGCAAGAGGGGCCTTAATTCACCTTTCCCTTTAGCAAGATTTTCTTCTCACCACCATTGGCAACTTGGCAGCAACCTTGAATCCCTTCGCTCCCAACCCATTGAGGCAACCAGAGGGTCAAATTACAATACTTCTTCTCTTTCAACAGAACGGTCCAGCCATGAGTGGTTCCAAGACTTAATGAAAAACTCGTAATCTCATATTCTAATTGGCTCAAAAAAAATTAGATTCTCTCGTATTTTTGGATATGCCACACCACCCAAAAACGAACCACTCTATTTAATAATTTGATTTTCATTCTACTCCAATACCTGTGATTTCAAATGTATACCCGTCATCCAAAGACAAAAACTTATCTTCTTTACTTGAAGTGCATCAAAATATTCTAATCAGGAGAAAATATGTAAAACACAACCAGAATCTAAAATCTAGCACAGAAGAAGTATCCAAACCTTTGGAGATTGTGAGAGCATCTCCATCTAATTTATTACATCCAAAATTAACATTGGACTTCATCATTGTCCTTAACCCTTGAATCACCTGTTTTAGATTCACAGTTAAGTATCATCCCTTTTCGATTCTCTCCTCGAGCAATTAATTCAATTTCTTGTATCTTACCGTGGTTTGCCTTCTTTTGAGATATCAAATGACTGCACATTCTCGAGTTTCAAAGTGTCTTTCTCGTATAACGAAAACGTCGCTACACTTTCATAGGGATCAGGGATCCCGAAGTAAGAAATAAAAGGGCCTAATCTTCCTCCTCAATTTTAACACAAACTTTTGGAAATAATCCAAAATTCTGTTGTGAAATACGCAACAAAGAGTCAAATCGAATTCATGCACATCGATTCCAACTCTTCTCACACATCATCCTTAATGCTTGTTGGATTCCCATCCTATCCCTTCAACACCTTTTACCAAGTCTTATTAAACAAAGATGTCCTTTACTCTTCAATCCCAAAGAGTAAAGGTGTGTTTGATAAGACAAATTAATGCTTAAAATGAATACATTAAGAGATTTGTTATTTTTATCATGTTTGATAAATAAAATTTTATCCAGTTAAAATTTTAAGTGGTGCTGAAACTGTATAACAAAGTTTTAGAGATACAGTTATAACTTAACGCTTAATGCAAAACACGCTCAGCAGATAAACTTTAATAATTTTAACACATGTTCCAAGATTGCCCCTATCCATTCCCTTTTGTTCTCCAACTAAACAACTTCTTCCCTCACATACTCTCTCCTATAACGATATTCCTGATCCCTTTCTTTCCAAATCTTTCCATATCTTGCACTTTCAATCCCCTTTGCACGACTTCGACTCTTTCTTCCTAAATGGCTATTGGGAGTTTTCTATCACTACAAAAGTGCGAGTTCTTTTGCTTTTCAGTTAGTTAGGGTATTGCTCCAAGGATTGCTGCTGGTTAATTCAAGAAATCCCGTTTTCATATTGCTATTTTTTTGGAGTTATTATCCTTTTTTATCAAGGCAATAGCCTGATGCCCATCTTGGTTTTTTTTTTTTTAATCTTATATGATCTTTGTTCTAATTAAATTTTATGTGATATGTAGGGATGAAATCTTTACATACTGATAAGGTTACTAGAGCTAATTGGAAAGATCCTAATTTGTTGAAACGGTTTATAGAATTATGCATGGAGGAAGCTAAGTCTAATAATTATAGTGGGAATAGTTTTAAAAAAAATGTTGGGAAAGAATTAGGTTAGTTTTAAAAGAGAAAAAAATGGGTAATTTTGAACAAAGACAGTTGAAGAATGAATGGGATTATTTAAAGACAATACACAATTTAGAAAAGGATGACAAATACCCAGTATTACCGGGAATAGTCATTATGATCCAATAACCAATACCATAAACTGGAGCTAAGAGCAATGGGATGATTATAAACATGTAACTATTTTTAAGTGTTATTCGAGTTAACTAAAATTACTAACCTATATCTTACTATAATTAAATATTTTATTACGATGTTACAAAAAAATCCTAAAGCACAACAATTTCGTTACAAGTCATTAGAATATCAAAACGAGATGAAAACAATGTTTGATGGAGTCATAGCATTTAATACAGATGTATGGGGTCCATCTAAGGAAGAAATGCTAGAGGATGCTGTCGAAACTTGTAGGGAGACATATATCAATTTTGAATCAAAAAATTTTGAAATACCCTCCTCATCAACTAACAAATCAAAATCAAAACATGAAAATAAGCATGAAGGCAAGCGTCCAAAGCAAAGTAGCAGTGAAAATTTTGGAGATCTTGATAATCAATTGGCTTTTGTTCTCAAGACATTGGAAAAATCAGATGGACCATAATATTAAAGATTGTAACAAAATTATAAATGAGATGTCTTTAGGAGAGGATGATCCACTATATCTTGCTGCTGCTAGTATTTTTGTGAAAGTAAGGCGTATAGAGAACAATGGATTCAATTTGCAGCAAAATTTGAACAAGCTAAATTAGGTTGGATATCAATGAATGCAAAAAAGTTAGGCTATTTTAAATTGTAGGATGTTTCATCTTTAAAATTTCAATGTTGTTTAGATGACTCTTTCTTGAAAATTTAGTATTTTTTTGAATAACAACATTTTATATTGGTTTAGGAAAGTTATTGTTGTTTTTGCATTTTTTTTCCTAAGGCATTATGGTGAAAATTTTAATGATTTTTTTTTTTTTTGAATAATTTTTGTAACGTGTATTAATCTGTCTTTTTGCAGATGTTAACTGAGGATAAAAAACATATGCTAATAATTGTGTTAATAATACTAATAATGAAAAGAATGAAATTAAGACGTAACAGAAGAAGACCCGATACAAATTCTTCTATATTGAGAGGGTATGATTATGTGAATGAAATTCTTGACGGAAATCCTTCACATTGTATAGAAATTTTACGAATGAGGAAAGAAGTATTCTTGAATTTATGCCTTCACTTTCGAAATAGAGGTTGGTTAGAAAATAGTCGTTTATTTCTGTTGAAGAAAAGGTAGCAATGTTCTCACGAGTATGGGTCAACATCATACAAATCGTGTAATTATGAAGAGATACAATCATTCAACTCAAACAGTGCATAAATATTTCTATGAAGTGCAATGAGCTATGTTGAATTTTTCTAAGGAGATGATTATCTCAAATTTTGACGAAAATAATAATCCAAATCAACAACAACAAAGACTTCTACAAATATTTCAGGTATTAATATTAATTTTATTTAAATCAAAATTGATTAAATTATGTTGCTAATTCTAGTGTTTTTGTTATCTTTCAAAAGGGCATTAGGTGCATTAGATGGAACTCTTATACCTGCAGTTATACCTTTGGATGTCTGAAAAAAATACCACATCGGGGAAGAGGAAAAGAAAAATGCATGCAAAATGTACTTGCTATTTGCGATTTCGATATGATTTTTACCTTCGTGTTGGCAGGTTGAGAAGGAGTGGCACATGATTCAAGAGTTTTAGCAGAAGCAATAAGAGATCTAACATACAATTTTCCAATTCCTCCACCAGGTTCACTGCGTTTTACATTGTATTTTAAATTTAATGACATATTTTTCTCACAATATGCTTAAATCTGTTTTGTGCAGATAAATATTATTTGTGTGATGCAGTCTACCCACACACACGTGGATTTATGACACCATATCGAAATGTACGATATTGGTTATCTAATTTTCGAAATGATGCTCGTCCAAGAACAAAAGAAGAGCAATTTAATCAAGCACATGCAAGATTGAAAAATGTGATTGAACGTGCTTCTAGAGTTCTAAAAGCTCGTTTCCCGATCCTTAAAACAATGGCACCATATCCATTTCCAACGCAAAGAAATATTGTGATTATAGAATTGCATGTGTTGCCTTACATAATTATTTGCGAAGAACTTCTGCAAATGATTTTTGGTTTCAACAATATGTAGATCATGATGCTATAATAGAAAATGATCCAAGAGCTTGAAAATGACTCAACAACCCAAGAATTAGAAGGACGATCAAGACAAGCCGATCAAGTGTTCATGCATAATCTACGTAAACAAATTGTAGATCAACTTTCAAATTCTTAAATTAAATTTTGATATTTAAGTTTATTAGTTTATTTTATTTTATTTTTTAACAACAAATGTATATTGTACTTTATTTTATTTACTATGTAATTTTATTGTTCTATGCAATTCATTTCGTTAAATAACCACTTTTACTTGTTTGTTGTCAATAATATTATTAATTAAATAAATTAAAATATAATTATATTACATATTTAAATGCAAAATTAAAGGAAGGGCATAATTGTACAATTTGACTTATTAAGCATTTAGCTACATGTATTTATCAAACAATATTAACAAATTCATCTGCATTAGATTCAGACATTTAAAATTTCTTCTCATTGCTTAAAATTTCAATATCTTAATTATTTCAGTATTCAGACTTCAGCATTAAGTATTCAGATTTCAGAATTCAGTATTATCAAACAGGACCTAAATCTTTTACACCTACTAAATCGTTGAATTGAAAATTGCCACCAACCCACTTGATCTCAATAGTTGACCAGAACCCAACCAAACTCTGATACCAATTGGTAGGATTAAACGTGAAATGAACACAACTAATGAAAAATCAAGAACACAACAATTTAACGAAAAATAAGCCACAACATGAAATATGAGTGACACACAAGATTTAATTCGTCTTAATTACAAAGCCTACATCCGCGAAGAGAAAACTTGTTCGTTATTATGAGAGAAAATACTCATACGAGAATATAACTTGAATCTGAAATCTAACCCTTGTATAACCTCTCTCACCCCCAAAAACATTCTTACCACAAGTATAAAATTACATGATTCCTAACTTGTGTTTTTTTGCCCTTTTGTGTTGTGTATTTATAATTAGTCAACTCACCTATTTATAGGAAACATTACTTGGTCAATATTTCAAATAATAATAGAAAATAACTTGTCTTACAACCTAAATCCTATACAAATAAGAAATTACTTGGCAACTACTCCAAATAAGTAAACTATTAGGAAAGTACTTACTTTCCATACAAAAGAAATTATCTAAAAGAAAATTAGCCAATTTCCTAACAGGTCTATCCCACTTACTATGAAACGGGACCATATAAAAATTTTCCCATTTTGACTAAGAGGAATATTTTCAAACAGATCAAGAGTCATTAATACAGAAGCTACATACATCTTAAAAGGAACCAAAAATCAAGAACTCCAACAAAGCAAGAATTTCATAACAAAATCAAGAAACGGTGTAGCAAAAGAAAATAGAAAAATAAATTCATGGAAGAAAACTCTAAAATAATTGCAAACCAAGAAGATTGAACCTTATAATTGTCAAAAAATTGCACATGTATCAACTAATCAAAGAAAATGAAAACAAGAATCGAGAATTGGTTCGAAAACAAAAATATATAATATATGTGCAAGATTACAAATTACAATTCATACTTCAATCTCAAAGAACCTGTAAAACAATAAAATAAAATAAAAAATGATAAAGTACATGGAGTAGGAAATAAGTTAATCATACATTGAGTACTTTGTCCCTTAATAACACTAGTTCATGACTCGCAAACAAATTATATTTTGAAATATACATCTTCTACCCCCTTTCAAAAAAGGGACCCATAGCCCATCAAAGGATAGTTTTCTAAGTATATAAATTAGGGAAAATTCTACGATTTTTTGTAGAAAATTATTTTTTTATGTTTTAAATGATTGTACAATACAACACCATGTGTGCTTTAAAAGTTTATACTATACAACCTTTTAAAGTCAAAGGAATGGTTTCCTAAAAGATACCATAAAATTTCCCTAAAATTAGTCATATAAAGGTAAATGGTATATTTTTTAGACAAAAAGTATATTGTCAATCACGAAATATTGCTATGAAGGAACAAAATACTTAAACACATGATCATCTCATTTAGCACTTTATATTTATTGCTTTATAGGCTATTTAGTAACGAAATTTGAATTAAATTGTACAATGTGTATATTTATTCTGGTTTCATTTTTAACTACACCATTTTTTACCTCTTAACTTTTTTATTAGGAATTCCGTCCCACAGTTTTGAGAATTATAGAATTATATCCGTACTTTTGTTGTTTATTAATATGAGTAGTGACCTTTCTATCATGAGTTACTTTACTTTCTTGTTTCCAAAATTTAAAAGATAATACCATCAGAAGGAATGTATAAAGATAGGGTAGACAACTATTCAATCAAACAAAACAAAAATATGAAAAAAGAATTCCACTTGCACACACCAAAACTTAAATACCTCCCACAATACAATTCTCCAAGCCACTAACATGGCAACCCAGTTTCTGGAGCCAAAACTAAGTTAATCCAATCCAAAATTTAACAGGCTATTTGAATTGTTGATACTTCTTCCCAAAACACCAACCTGACCCTATGTAGATGAGAAAAGTTATATACCACATGAGACAGTAATTTATCAAACTCAGTTATGTGGAAACAAAAATGAAGTAAATTGATATGGACTTCAACCAGGAATGTTCATTCAAGGGAAGCTGACTATTGGACACATTATGTACAACAAAAGCAGAATAAGAAGAATCTTAATCTCTTGGTGGAATGAATTGTTCTACTAAATTTTCAAAATAAAAACTTTTGGTGAATACCATGGTTCTTGTTTGTCTTATAGTAGTTTATCAAACTCAATTATGTGAAACTAAAAATGAAACAAATTGACAAGGAATTCAACCAAAATTCATTCAAAGTATGCTTACTATTATAGAATATGGGTTTTCATCTCAAAATTGAAGAATTTTAGGAGAAGATGAAATTTTATTTCTTCTCTTTCTTGTATGTTTATAAACAATGTACAGAGCAGTATTTATACACGGAAAAAAAAATGTAGCCTAACTAGGAAAATATAAAAATTAAGGAAATATATAATTTACCTAATCCTTTAATCAATTAATCCTTATTCATATCCCTAAAAAATCAGCCTTATTCATTAAAAATCAGAGCCTAATTAATTTGTCCTTATCCATTTAATTATTCAACACTCCCCTCAAGTTAGTGCATAAATATCAAACATGCCTAACTTGTAGACTAAGGTATGGAAGGTCCTATTGGTAGTAAGTCCTTTAGTAAACACATTAACTAGCTATTCTTTAAAAGTCACATGAAATAAGCTCAAGAAACCATCTGCCGGTGTCTTCTTAATGAAATATTGATCAATCTCTATGGGTTTTGTCCGGTCATGTTGAACTGGATTATGAACAATACTGATGGCAACTTTACTGTCACAAATACGAATAAATTACCCTTTTTCAATAACTTCAATTCTTTCAATAATTTTCCCTGCAATACTAGCTCACAAACTTCCTGAGCCATAGCTCTATATTCTTCATCTTCAGCACTTGAACGAGCAACTACACTTTATTTTTTGCTTTTTCAAGTGACTAAGTTTCCTCCCACAGGCGTGCAATAATCGGTAGTTGATCTTCTATTATCTAGAAAACCAACCCAATATACATCTGTAAAGGCTTCGATTCAGAGATGACTATTCTTAGAGAAAAGAATACATTTCCCTGGTATAAACTTCAGATACCGCAGAATGCGAACAACAGCCTGCAAATGAGGCTCACTAGAATCATGCATATATTAATTTAGCAATCTAACCGCCTATGTAATTTCTGGCCTAATATGTGAGAGATAGATGAGTATCCCTTCCAATCTGTGATATCTTTCCAAGTAAAAGATGTACTAGTTCTTGCTTGCAATTTATGATTGCTTTTGATAGGAGATTATGCAGTCTTGCAACCCAACATACCGGTTTACTCGAAGAGATGCAAGGTATATTTCCTTTGAGAAATAACGATTCTATTTTCTAATCTTGCAACTTCAATTCCCAAGAAGTAAAATATTGCAATTTTCCCATATCCTTGATTTCAAACACCTGAGTAATGAGCCTTTTTAGTTGAGCCATCTCTTCTTTGTCATCTCTAGTCACCACAATATCATTAACATAGACTATGAGTAGTGTGATCTTACCTTTACAGTATTTGATAAACAATGTATGATCAACATTACTCTGTTCGTATCCAAAGAAAATCATCGCTTTACTGAATCTATCAAACCAGGTCTTAGGAGACTGCTTCAATCTGTATAAGGCTTTATTGAACCTACATACTTTCCCTTTAGTCTTCTCATCATCAAAACCCGAAGGAATCTCTATGTACACCTCTTCTTCTAAATCTCCATGCAAGAAGGCATTTTTAACATCAAACTGTTGTAGGTCCCAATCAAGGTTGGCTGCACAGGAAAGTAGGATTTTGATTGTGTTCATCTTAGCAATAGGAGCAAATGTCTCTTGATAGTCCACTTCATAGGTTTGAGCGAACCCTTTAGCCACTAAACTTGCTTTGTAAGATATCTTTTGATCGAACCATCAGTTTTGTATTTCACAGTGAACACCCACTTGCAACCTACCAATTTCTTTCCCAGTGGAGTGACAAGATTCCAAGTCTTATTTTTAGCTAGAACTTTCATCTCTTCAACCATTGCTTATTTCCAATTGAAATCTCTCAGGGCTTATCTCCAATCCTGTGGAATAGACGCAGAGGAAACAGATAAGACAAAGGTTCTATAGGAGGGAGACAAGCAATCATAAGAAACAAAGTTAGATATAGGATATTTTGTACAAGACCTGACACATTTCCTTTGAGTAATAGGTTTATCTAAATCATTAGTTGAATAAAGAGTTAAGGATAACTCACCAAAGAAGGAGAATTCTTGACAAGGAGTAGACTGCACGATGGCTTTTTTTTGTTTTTTCTTTCCTTGAATATTTTTTTAAATACCGTCCATCCAATCGTCTAATATTCTCCCCCCGAATAGAACTTCCCCCTTGGTAGAACTCTCCTCCTGAGTAGGACTCCTTCTCTTCAAGAGTTACGGTAGATATCACCTCTTTTCTGTTATTTTTATATTACTCTTTTCCCTAAAGAGGTGGTTAGAAGGAACTAAAGTAAGGCTCCGTTTCTCTAAAGGTAATATCCATACTAATAAAGTATTTCCGGAAATGAGAAGGGTAACATTTGTAACCCTTTTGAGTTGGAGAATACCCCACAAACACATATGTAAGAGCCTTAGGTTTAGGCCAGAACCGGAACTGCCATTGACGGTTCCTAAAATTGGACTTGGAATTGTGGACACGATTCTAGTTCTTGTTCTCTATTTTTCGGCAATAATTTTTTTTTTAAATTATAATTCTCCACCTACTATTTTGATAAATACCTCATAAAAAAAATTATAATTCTCCCCCTACTATTTTACTGATAAATACCTCATCCCCCTAACATTTTTAACATACAATTCTCTCAATATCTATAATCTTCTCTAATTCTCTCAAATACTCTCAAACTATATGAATTTTTCAAAATGTGTCTTTATTGTGTCAATTTTTAATGGTTCAATAAATAATGCAATAGTGTACTTTTTTTTTCAAAAATAAAGTCTACAATTGAAATATAAATAAAATATAATTTTTTTTGTTTCTTATTTTAGCTTGTATTAATTTTTTGAGTATTATAATTTCTCATTTTTTTTAAAAAAAATCAAATTTAGAACTGTGACCAAAACTGGAACTGGAATCGGAGAACCAACTGGAATTGCCGAATCTAGAATTGGAATCGAAACCGACTCCCAAGGTTCTGGTTTCAATTCTGGCTCTTTTCAGACCTAAAATCAGCGATTCCAGAACCGTGGTCATGCCTACTTAGGTTCTAACTTTCCAACATTCTTAGGATGGACAAAACAGACACACCCAAACACCTTTAGAGGAACAGTGTAGGAATTTTTACCTTAAAATACCTCTAAAAGAGTTTTAAAGTTAAGGACTTTGAGAGGCATTTTGTTAATAAGATGAGCCACGGCAAGAATTGCATCTCCCTAATAAGGTTTTGGGACAGCTCTGATTCATGGTAAACATAAGGGATCGAGCAACACTTTCCAACAAATGCCTATTTTTTCTCTCAGCAATACCATTTTGTGCACTAGTGTAAGGACAACTAATTTGATGTATTATTCTATTGAACTCCATATAAGTATGATAACCACCATTCATGTATTCTATTCCATTATCTGTTCTCAGAATTTTAACCTTAACATCAAATTGAGTACATATCATTTTATAAAAGGATTGAAAGTAAGAAAACACATCACTCTTTGCTTTCATCAACTAAACACATCACTTGATTGCATCCCCAGCACAGTCTACTTGGAAGTCTTGATAATAATCAAGCTCTAGCCCCGGGTGCTCAACCAACCCAAGTCACAAGTTCTCTTTCTAGTTCTAGAGTACTCAATAAGTCCAAGTCATGTATAAAAGAGGGTGTTAAATATAAAATATCTCACATATCCTAGATTGATTAATAAGGTTCATGAGTCACATTACTCATTGTCAATTATTTTTTGTTGACTTGCTGCAATCAAATGGATAAGGACAAAATTGATTAGGCCCTAATGTTTAGGAATATGAATAAGTCTGATTTTTAGGGATATGAATAATGGTAAATTGATTAGAGGATTAGGACAAATTGTATATTTCCTTAATTGTATATATTTTCCTAGTTAGGTTTCATGTTTTCCATATAAATACTGCTCTATTTATTGTCTGTAAACACACAAGAAAGATAAGGAATAAAATTTTCATATTCTCCTAAAAATTTTCATGGTATCAGAGCCTATACTCTAATTATTAGAGAAATTCTAGGCTTGAAAATATTCATTTTGGTACTCACCCAAAAGCCCTTTAAACCTCACCATCACTTCCAAAAGGCTTCTTCATTGGTGATCGATTTAATTGGTACTGACACTTTCGGTAGTCCCCGATTGTTGGATTTCTTTCTATTTGCACTTCAATTGAAATTTTTGGGCACTTTGGTTGTTGGTTCTGTTTGCCATTTTCTAACATGTCAGAAGGAAAAAAGATACAATGGCATTAGTTACTCATTTTTCTGATAACCCTTCACTGCAAATGAGCCCCGTCATGCTTGATGGAACTAATTATCTTGCATGGTCAAGGTCTTGCCTGTTATTCATCAAAGCTAAAGGATTGCAGGGTTATGTTACTAGAGATAAACAGAAACCAGGCAACATTAATCCCACCTATAATCATTGGGCATCAGAGAATTCTCTTACTATGTCATGACTTATCAACTCCAAGCAACCACAAATTGCTAGAGCATATTTATTGCTTAATACTGCAGTAAAGATATGGAATATAGCATCTCTCACCTAGTCACAAATGGGTAATGATGTCTAGATTTATGAATTTGGGAACAAAGTGCATGGCACAAAGCAAGGTTAGATGACCATTTTCTAATACTTTTCTAAACTATGTGGCCTATGACAAGAGAGAACCTGTGCTTTGGGTTGTCTTGAGCTCTCGAGGAATTGAGCACCCAAGTCTAGAAGGAGAATCCATAGCTTGGGTTTAAATTCCAATTTCTAGGGAATTGAGCAAGCTAGTTAGGATGTACTAGAAAGAACACAAACTATGTGTGAATAAGAAAAAACTTGAGGTTAGTTCTCATATCATATTAAGGTACATTAGTTCCCATTTCAAAATCAATTGACAATGAGTGGTATGGTCCATTAACCTTATTAATTAGTCTATGATATTTAGACTAACCAATGTAGGATATTTTATATTTAACACTTACTATAGGAAACATTTGCACAGAAAAAAACAAAATAAGCAGAATCTTAATATTTTGGTAGGATGAACCATTACTACTAATTTTCAAAATCAAAAAATTTTGAAGAAGAATACCTCAACACTTTGCTAGCATCTCTTAAAAGGTTCAGAGTTCATATAAAAAATGATCTGCTTCAAAATCTTTTAGTTATGGAGTTCTGAGTAACACTACTCATCCTTTATTTAAAAAATAGAAATTTCAGAAATTACATATTAGTTTTTCAAACTAAGAAAAAGTCTCTGGCCATGGAAAATTAATCTTTGAAATAGAGACAACCATTCATAGAGGAATTTTTTCAAACAGCTAATAGTCATTCACACAGAAGACACAAATATCTATGTTCTTAGTCGAAAAGGAACTAAAAATCAAGAAATCCAACAAAACCCAACAAGAACTTCCACACATGAAATCTAAAAATAACATACCAAAAGAACAGAAATAGATAAATTTGTGTAAGAAACAAGTAAAATTGGAAAAAGAATAAAAAAACAATTGCAAGCAATAAAAGTAAACTCATCTGAGATAAAGTTGTGGCACACGTCAAGCCTGTCTTCTTCTTCTAGGCCAACCACCGAAATTTCTCCTCCTCCTCCCAATTTTCTAGGAAAGTAAAAGAATGCGTGAAGAACGCGTGAATTTGATATTCCTTGTACGGACGGATTTATCTAAAATATATGATTTGTGTAGACACAAATGCATCACAAATTTACTAAATTTCCTTTTAATTTGTCTCTCAATTTTCTTTTAATTTTTTCTTATTTAATGTCTTTTTAACCTGCTCTTTGATTGTTCTTAAAATTAAATTTTTATTCTTTATTAATTTATGTTGTGATCTTTAGTTATTCTTATGCGTGTCTATAATTTTTAAATCTAGAAAATAAGTTCTAATAATTGAATTTTTAGATTTTATTGTCTAAGGTTATGTACTGTTCACATTAAGATGTTATAAGAGACAGGGTCTTACCGCCTCGTGTCTATTAATTAATTAATTGGTTTAAAATTAAAAAAATTCAGCGCGGTACCATAACGCTCAATTTGGCCACGTTTTTCTCTGCTTTTTCACTCATTTTTCACCAAAAATTTCAGATGGCCATACTCCTCACATGACAAGGAATGGTCTTTGACCATTTTTACACTCAATCCAATTCATAAAAAGCACAAAAAATCAGTCTAAAGGGGGGGAGGAAAAAAAAAATTTCTGCAGAAAAAACTTTCTGAAGCCAAAAATCTGCCAAACAACCAACTTTGAGCCAAAATTACATACGATCGGAGAGGAATTAGACTGAACTCAAAGAAGAAAAATTGTAGAGGGTTCCTGGGGCTAAAACTTCTCTTTGTAAATATTAAGAAAAATCGTCCATTTGGAGGGTAAAAAACGTGGTAGAAAAAGGCTGTTGGTCTAGAGGATTTTCCAGAAACATTTCTAAGTCTGGAAAATTTTCCAGATAACCAACTTTGAGCTGTGATTTCAAGCGATGGAAGAGGAACTGGAGTAAACTCAAAGAATAAAAGTTATAGAACGTTCCTGGAGCTACAACTTTAATTTTCAAATCAGAAGCAAAATCGTTAAACTGGTGGGTCAAAAGCGTGGTGGAAAAAGGCTGGTAGCCCACCAAAATCTGCAAAAAAAAAAAAGAAAGGTTAGAAAATTTTATTTCCATTTTACTCCTCCAGATTTCAATTTTTTTGCATTTTAGCCAGAGAATATTTTCTCAAATTACATTTAGGCCCTTCTGATATGGCCCATTTGGTGCCACATCATCGATGACGTGGCACCTCCAAATTGCGCCACACATCATCGATGACGTGGCATTTCAAAAAAAATCCAAAATTTCAGAAAAATTTTGTTTGCATTTTGGCCCTCCAGATTTCAGACTTCTGCATTTTTAGCCCTCAAATAAATTTTTTTTATTTACATTTAGGCCCTTAAGAAATTTTCTTTAATATTACTGGTTTTTTTTCTCTTCAAATTTCTTCCAAATTACATGTTTTATGTCAATAACAGATCTAGATGTGTTGATTTGATTTCTGTTTGGCATTTTAATATGTTTTAATTACCCTTTGATTGTGAAATTACTGTTTTGCCCTTATGAGTATTTAATTGTAAATAGACTTTGATCTTTGCACATTTTTTTATTTAATTGATTTTGTGATGATTGGTGCTTTATTTTAATGTTTATTGGTCTCATTATAATATTTATGCCTTATCTTATTTGTTAAATTATGTGAATTTACTCTTTTGCCCTCAAATTTTGGATTAGTTGCACAACTAGACGTTAAATATTTGAATCAAATTCAATTTAGCCCTGGACTTAATAATTGCATCAATAATATAAAATTGGGTTAGAAATAAACTCCGGCGTGTATGATAAATTACTATTTTGCCCCTTGGGAGTTAAAGGGCACTACAAGCTCAATGTGTGCGACTTTTAATTGGCCCCGTTATTTAATTGTATACAATTCTATACATAAATTAAAGGCCCCGTTATGTAATAGTTATACATTCATTTAAATTTGTAATAGTAAGAATACAATTTACAGTTTGTAAAACCTCATAGGATTTTACAGCATTGTATTACCTATTTCACGTGTGGTGCTTCTCGTTGGCGACGTGTCGGTCCCACGGTGCCGCCAAACCGCTGGTCGGTATAAAGGGCGCGACAATGATCATGTATTGACTTCTCTTTTTTATTTAAGAGAATAGAAATTTCAGCAATATTACAAGTTGGTTTTTCAATCTGAGAAAAAGAAAGACAAGAAGAAGAATACTAAAAGTCTCTGGCCTTGGTAAGATAACATTCTTTCGGAAAAAGACAAAAATTCACATTGGATTTTTTTTTTTCAAACAGATTAAGAGTCATTCATACAAAAGATACATACAAGAAATACAACAAAACCCAACATGAATTTCAGCACAAAATAAAATAAAAAATAGTGTACCAAAAAGAAAATATATAGAAAAGATATACAACAAAACCCCCCAGGAATCCTAGGCTCCTTCTCATCTTCCATCCTCCACTTTGATTTACAGGCATATATTGGTTAATTTTTGAGTTTAAGAAAATGGGCTGGAGTAATCTGATCTCACTTAATCGGTCAAAAAAATAGTGAGTCGGGCCTATAAAATGCGTCAAGTTGAGTTTGGCTTAGGTCTAAAAATTATACTTGATTTCATTGTGAGATGATGTTGTGTCATATTAAATATAGCTCATTTAGTACTTGACAAGTATAGGATGTAATATATATAATAGGGAAAATGACATTAATAGTCCATCACATTTCACATTTGTACTTTTTTAGACTCTCACATTTAAAATGATGCATTTTAGTCCCTCACAAATTCAAAACGCACCATTTTGGTCTCTCGACACAATTACGGGTATATTTTGATCTGAAATATTTACATGCGTATAAAATGTAACATATTCAACTGTAAAATTGACAGTACATAACCTTAGACAATAAATTGTCCCAAAAAAGAAGAGCATTGGAGCTGTTGGAGTAGAGTTAGTAGAAGAAAAACCACGAATGAGGGGAATAGGAGTGGTGATGGTAGGTATAAATTTAGAAGTGATGGTGATGGACAGACTAGGTAGTGTCGCTTAATATTTAAAATTTGTGCGGTGCAAATTTTTTTCATGAAAAATATAACATTCGATACACATGTGAGTATTTCAACTTAAAATATGTTGATAATTATGTCGAAGAACCAAAATGATACATTTTGAATTTGTGAGTGATTAAAATATATTATTTTAAATGTGAAGAACTAAAAAATATAAATATAAAACATGAGAGACTAATAAAATTGTTTCCCTATATATTATTCACTCAATTGTCTAGAGAGAGAAATGTTGGCGGTTGGGATAGATTTGTTTAAATAAAGATGAATAAGACTCTTAGAATTGAATTCCCGTTCCCACCCGCAAATGACTTCTGGCTTCCCCAAATTGCTTCCAAGTTTTTGCTGTTTGGAAACTAGCTCTAATTAGATGAATTGGAAACTCTTAATTACACTAAACCCCTCGAGGTACTCTCATTCCCCGGCACATATTGGTTTAACTTTTTCTTTTTTTCCGATAATAAAAGGCATTATTGGGTAATTTTTTGAGTTCAAAAAATGAGGGAAAAATATTGATTATTAATTGATTCATTTTGTAATAATTTAGAGCTAATTTGCAAGTGGTGATGAATTTATAACTTTATAATAATTTTTCTATTTGATGATTGTATAATTGCATTTTTATCAATATTGTATAATTTTGGTTAACAAGAAGCATTAATTATTTGCTTATATGAGTTGTGATGCTAGTAATTTTAATTTTCCGTTTCCATTACTAATATCCTTCTTTGAATAATTGAATTGAAAACAAATTAAAATTAATTTTTCTTTGCTAATGTTTCTTTTAGTAAAGGATTGGAGTGAATGCTTTGATCAATTAGTTTTATATAAAATATGTACTGGCCATATTCTAAACCATATTAAGAAAGTAAATAAACAATTCTCACTACATAGTAGTGAATCAATTTTTGTGGTTGATGATGGTTTCATCATCATTATGAAATGAAAGTTAGAATTAATAGTTAGTCTCAGGTTATATTCATAAAAAGATAACGATATGAAATTTAAATCAAAATAGTAAAACCTTAAGGGGTTTAATCTCTTTAACCCAATTAAGGGATGTTTGTTAATGCTAAATACTGAATTCTAAATTCTGAAATCTGAATTATAAGTTTTGAAAGTATTAATTATTGAATTAATAAATTTATTTCTATTTGATAATCACCTGAATTTAATTTCTGAATTAAGTATGTTACTTCATACATATATTAATTTATTATAAATAATTGTCATATATGCGTAGAAAAAGAAATTGAATAATTAAGGATAGTATAAATATATATGAGAGAGAATGTGTGTGATATGGTATGTATGTGTGTGAGGGAGAATTTGTGTGTGATAGAGTGTGTGTATGTGAGTGAGAGAGAATATGCATGTGTGTGAGTGTGTGTGTAAGTGAGAGTACGAAAAATTACAAGAGAGTGTCTGAGAGATTAAGTGTGTATGTGTGTGAGAGAGCGACAATGTATATATGTGAGGAAATGTGTGCCGGGACACAAAAATACATCAAAACCGTGAGAATGTGTGTGCAAGTGAGAGAAGTGTGTGAATATGTGTGAGAGAGAGTATGTGTGTGTTAGACTACATGATTGTACATGTATCAATACTTCAGCAAATTAAGTGAAAATATTTTCACTTAAAATTTTGAATACAAATTAAGCAGTGCTTAGTGTATTAAGTGACAAGAGAATTCTATTATCAAACATGCTAAATTTAAAATTCTCTTAATTAATTAATTTTCAACATTAAGTTGAATTATCAAACAGACCCTAAGTATTGAACACTACAATATGTAAATTAAAGGGTTAATTGTATTTTATACTCATCAATTATGATGTTTAACACTTTGCACCTAAACTATTAATTTTTGTATTTCACTATCTCAAATTTTTAACATTTTACACTTTAGTATAATCATCTTAGTTATAAAAATTCTGAATAATAATATATAACTTTTTAATATTGTATGCACTTCATAAAATAACTATATAAAGTGCGACTCAACTCGTGATAAAGAGTCTTTTTCATCAATAAAAAGATAATCAAATTAAGTAGTTTGATATGATCTCAAGTGATTGCAATAAAATTATAAAAATTATAAGTTTGAGCTAACAAATTTACGAATTAATAATTTGGGGTTAAAAGTGCTAAACTCTCCACACCTTTCCTTTTGGGGAAACTTTCCCAATTCAATTAAGTCGAAGAAAAACCAAGAGATCAGGAAGGGAAAAAAAAAAAAAGAGTCGGAATCAAAATGTTCTTCTTCTTCGTGGGAGGCGTGAATCAGCAGGTAAGACAAGTGCTGAAGAGCGGAGTTGGGAAGTGTATAGCGTGCGGTTCACGCGCCGATCTGGTGGAGTACGAAAAGGTTTTGAAGGTTTTCTTCGTACCCGTCAAGAGTTGGGCAGGTAAAGAGCCGGCCATGTACTGCGACAATTGCAATCTCTTCTTCCCATACCGGCGGCGACGGAGGAAAGGCGGCTGCGTTCGGTTACCGATGCTTTGAAATGTCAGAATTGTTCTCGGGAGGTTGACTCGGACTTCAGATTCTGCCCCTTCTGTGGTTCCGTCCTGTGAAAAATCAATTTTATTTTGCACTATTTTATTTTATTTTATTTTTCTAGGGTTTTGATTATGTCTAGTAGGGAAATTTTGCTGTAGCTTGTATAAAAGGGTCGGTTGGGCAAAATGGAGTTATCGAATTTGTTCCTTCTTTAAGCTATCTTTCACTCGAAAGCACCAGAAGCTGATAAAATATTTTTGTATGTTATTCAGGGCTGCTCAAATCTCTCAAGTTTCATTTCCTATCCTCCGTCTAAAATTGGCATAAATTCTTTCTCTGGTGCATCAGATTCGCTTCTTTTTGACTACTGCTAGTAAACCTGTCCTGAGAATTACCCAACGTTTTCCATTTTCAGTAGTAAACATACACTTGTCGAAAATGATGTCTCCATCATTATGGACTTCTCTAAAACTAAACAGAAATGCAGAATCTGCATTACCATCTTAGGACTAATGAAATATGGGATGTATTGTGCTTTACTTTGTGATAAATGCACATTTGTGGCCAATTTACTAGCTTCAAGTTAATCACATCATGTTCATGTTATAATGCTTTCTAAGAATGAGATAAGACCATAAATAAAGAACTGGAGTATTTGTAAACAGCTGGCCAAGTTTTTTTCTGCTTCTGCTGTCTCAGCTTTTCGGTTCTATAGACACAAACTTGAACTGAAACTAGGAACCAACTAAGGTCCACTTCAACATTTGGTTGCTCCTGCATTCTCTTGATGTATGATATTTTTTCCGAAGTTGAAATGATCTCCCAACTTGCTCCTTGTGAATATCATACTTTGTAGTTGAAAGAAATGGTATTGGCTCTTCTTCGCGAATCAGATTTGACACTTCCAGATGATGTCGTTGAAGCAATCGTGATCTGTCTGCAATATCAATAAGATACCCTATCCTGATATTAATCAATTGTAAATTCACAATCAATGCCTATGTAAATTTGCCATTTTTTCTCTCCTGAACCGTCAGCATATAATGTGTTTTAACTTCTATGCTGTTTCTTAGCTGTTTCAACTCATATGGCAACACCTACTGGAAAGTAATGTCTATGCTTATGCTTATCTTTAGAGATTTTGGCTTCAGAAGTTGTATCAAACAGAACTGGAAAACCATGTTTTATTTGAGATCCCGAAAAGTTAAGAAAACAGATTTCATATGGCCTCAAGCAGGGGTCAACTGAGACCGTATTTCATGGCCAAAAGTTGCATTTAGTGTAGAAGAGTTTGAAAATGTTATACAAGAATAAACTGATGCCTTATTGAAATAACCTGCAGAGAGTGTACTTAGCTTATATGCAATGAATTTTTCAAGAACATTTTGGTTGACATAACATCCATTTAGAAAAGCAACAGATCCTAAAACAAATTTTACGAAAGGAATACTTAGACATTGTGCTTGCACGTAATGTTTATAGCCACAGCACATGCACCCATGATAATCCAAAGGATTTCATTAATTATGAGGTGAAAGAAATCTCAGATATATTCGAAACAACTTGGCAAAATATCCAGCAACATAACCTGCCTCAAGAATGTACTAAAAACAACAAAAACAAAACAGAAATACTGATGACATTTTTTTTTCTTTTTCACGCTTTTCTGTAATGCACAATTTTGCCTCAAGAATGTATTAAAAACAACAAAAACAAAACAAAAATACTGATGATATTTTTTTTTTTCTTTTCACGCTTTTCTGTAATGTACAATTTTCTTTGCTAACAAGTAGACATTGGTTGGAAAAAATGAATAATAACTTCATAAAAGGCAATTATTTTTCCACTTTTATTTGGAATTCGGAACCAGGGCTTTCTTGAAATGTGATGGGATTGAAATATGCTGTTCCAAATTCCATTATTTTCCTTGGTACAAATCAGGACATCTAAAGACACTGATGAATCCAAGAATCAATCAAATAGACGGTCAAGAGAAACCTGTTGTTGGACAAGACTATAAATTGTTGCCATATAAAGAAGGATTACAAATTGATTACTTCCTTGAGATTGTTCTGTCCATTCGAACGACAAAATCTACTCTCTTTGACATATATAATTGACTTTATTCTTGGTGTTGCATGCTGTGTAGTGATACAACAAAGACAAAAATATATAATTTCTATATCACGTGTAGTAATTAAATGTAAACCAACCAAGCTTTCTACATGGGAAGCTCATGTACGAAGCAGCGACGTCGGGCACATCATGAAGATCCATTTATTCTTGCATCTGAAACACTTTGTGAGTGAGCTACAACATTTATCTTTTAGGAAGTTAAAATATTTATCAATCAAGTAATATTTGCTTAAAAGTGTTGTTTCTTTAATTTATTATGCATGGATGCAGTTACCGTGAAGGAGGTAAAAATGTTGTATGAGTTGTTCAAGAAATTAAGCAGCTCTATGATAAAACTGATTGATGATGGTTTCATCAGCAGAGTAAGTTTTATCACTTGTTTTGCCTGTTTCATTACTACTAGTATTACAAAGGACTAATGCTGATGATTTAGTGAGCAACTTATAAATGCAGTAACTTCTGTTTCACCACTTTTTCAGCATCTTTTTCATATGTAAAAGCTTTTAGTATTGATTTTGCAGGAAGAGTTTCAACTTGGATTGTTCCGAAATAGCAAGAAGCAGTCACTCTTTGCAGATAGGGTCAGTCTACTTATGTTAGTTATTGAAGAAATATACACCTTTGCCAGATTAATTATGAATTTTCTTCTTAATGTTCCATCATTTGTTTCCTTCGAGTATTATTTTTCCCTCTATCAACCTTTGCAGATGTTCAATTTATTTGACTCCAACAATGATGGAGTCATAGAGTTTGGTGAGTTCGTGCGATCTTTGAGCATCTTCCACCCTGATACGCTTGAGTCAGAAAAAGTAGCTTGTATGGAAATTCATCATCTACTTATAAGCGTATAATAGTATATTTCTAGCATTAGCTCGAAATGCAAAGAGTTAAAAATGCATACTAATTTTTCTATGATGCAGTTGCATTTAGAGTATATGACATTTGGCAGACAAGATTCATAGAACCGGAGGAGGTAAGTCGAACACTTGCATAGTGAAATTCAGTTCTCCCAACCTGCCATTCTACTGCAGAATTTGCAAGAGACATGGAAAAAGAAGATTATTACTTCTTCATGATACAACAACATTCAGGAAAATGTGTCAGAACTTCTGAAAATTTTTGTGTTATGCTTCCTTCTCAATCTACTATAGGTCAAAGAGATGATTTTGGCACTTCTAGATGAGTCAGACTTGACCCTGCCTGATGATACTGTTGAAGGCATAATCAACAAGGTATGGATGGCATTTGAGTTCTTAATGTACAGTCTTTATTACTAAAGAAAAGTTTGGTTTGTGAAGACATTTGAAGAAGCTGATTCAAAGAGAGATGGAAAGATAGATACTGAAGAAGATCAAATAAATTTGAGAATTTTGTTGCTCGGAATCCATCCTTACTGAAGAACATGACAATTCCTTATCTCAAGTAAATCTCTTTTATTTGTTATCACATTTCACAGAGTTTTAGTAAATTATTTGCAATATCTACTAAAATACTTGCACTTATACAAAATGATCATATTTCAGAAGACAACTTACTGATAATTGTTTGAAGTGCTTCTATATCCAGGGACATAACTACAGCATTTCCTAGTTTTGTGCTGAGATCTGAACCTGAAGACTGACAAGGCATTTCATAGATTTTATGACGAATTCAACCGAAGAGCATGGGAATCAGATGTATGAAGCTTGTTTATAGACAAATCTTATGAAAAAATGGGATGTAAAAATATTGTACTGAAAACTTCACTTATATCTAAGTAAACCAAATATACTACAAAAAACTATTTGACAGGAATGTCAAAGTTTTTTAAACAAAATTCTTGTATAAAGCACAGATATTTTGGCTAAGGCTGTGCTTCCATTTAGAGTGTACAAGCTAACCATTTTGCATTTGAGCAATCTTGTCCAGCAAGTTCATGACCAAATTTGTACACAACTGACATTTACTGTTGGTTGGATAAAATTGGTCCCACCACATGCGACGTGATCCAACCCCTACATTTCTCCAATGGAAACCTGCATGCTTTTCCTAAACTGGGAAAGGCTTGACAGATGTATGAAATAAACTAGGAAAGACAGTTTATTTCATTCTGACGGGAAATTTTTATACAAATTCGGTTTATAGTAGGTGGGATGGATATCTTAATTCACATTCATTTATATCATTTTAACTTATTAAGTGATGTGGATCAATATGAACCATGGGTTTTATTACGATTAAACGCGGAGGGTTATACACTAACAGAACATATTGGCACGGAAAATTTCTAATCGTATACGACTTTAAGCCAATTATATGTTGCTAAACTTTTCTATAGTACTTAAAGTTCAAAACTACATGAACTCATTACCTTCAGTTTACTTCTACCTTCGATTTCATGCAATAGTAAAGAGCAGCAGCAACAACTTGCTGCCCTTCTCTTATTTTTCTGTCCCTCTTTCTCTGCCCTCAGTCTCTCTATTATCTCGTCTCAATTTCTCTACGCTGCAATTTAGATTGGTAACATCCAACAACACGCTACAGTCCAAAAAAATAAGCTTACTAACAAATTTCAGTAATGACACTCACCAAATCCAAAATGAATTACAAAATTAACTTAGCCAGTTAATGCACACTTACATGCTGGCAACAAATCATACAGATCATCAAACTGATAGGTGCATTTTACAATCCACAATGAAATATTTAAACACTATTGCATCCAGTAGGTAAGGTTGAGGTGCATCAAGATTCAAATCTATAGCTTAAAAGGTTGTATAACCTATCTTGTTTTTCCTGGTTTTGTCCTTTCATGCAATGTCAATGAGCTGTGGCACCAACTTCTTGTTCCAATATTTTCCTTTCCCTCTTTTTCTGCCCTCAGTCTCTCCCTTTTATCTCATCTCAATTTCTCTAGGCTGCAATTTAGATTGGTAATGTCCAAGAAACACAGAATCCTGTTGTGGCAGTATGTGTATTAACCTATCACAGTGATAACACTTACACCAGATTCTTCATGAGTCACTACAAGATTACCTTACTCGTTAAGTGAAAACTAACATGCTATATAGTAACATTTCCTACAGATCATCAAAATGATACGTGCATTTTATAACCCACAATCTACCACTTAAATACTATATATCCAGTAGATAAAGTACCAATGTGCATCAAGATTCAACAATTGCCAACTTAATCCTAACAATTTGTCAGTCCTCCTTTAATATTATCCTTTTCACTTCAGAGCCAGTTTCAAAGACCTACAAACGCCTTCGCTGGAAAAAAAGCTCAACACATACACATCTTAGACAAAGAGTTATCTTCTTCTTCTATTTCACTTTCTTTCCATTTCCTTTTCTATGCCATTTTTCTGTGCTACAAAGAAGTTATCTTAGGTAGGCTACCACTTTTCATAATTTCCTAGTTTCTGTACAACAGACAATGAAACATTTCCAACTTGATATATCACAAACAGAAACATATTCGTAAGGAAAATTTATAACCTTATATTATGTTAAACGAATTATATCACTCTAAACTTTATATGTAGAACTTAAGTTCAAAACTATGTAAAACTTTCAGTTTATAATTCTGCCTTCGACTTCGTGCAATAGTAAAGAGCAGCAGCACCCAACTTGCTGCTCTTCTCTTATTTTAATGTCCCTCTTTCTCTGCCCTCAGTCTCTCTATTATCTCATCTCAATTTCTCTAGGCTGCAAGTTAGATTGGTAATGTCAAAAAAACACGAAATCCCGCCATGGCAGTTCATAAGATAAAGTTTGCTTATAAACCAGTCGGGGTAATGACACTTGCACCATAATTTTAATGAACTACTACAGGATTACCTTAATCATTTAATGCACATCTACATGCTATCTAGCAACATATAACACAGATCATCAAACTGATAGGTGCTATTTATAAGACACAATTGACCACTTAAATACTATATATCCGGTGGGCAAGGTACCAATATGCATCAAGATTCAAAAAAATTGACAACTTATTCCCAATAATTTGTTGTCCTGCTTCTTTATTCTTATCCTTGTCACTTCAAAACCTGCTTCAAAGAATACAAACTGCGTACCATGAAACACAGCCGAACACATACACATATTAAATTGTGACTTATCTTCTTTTTCCAATCCAATTTCTTTCTATTTCCTTTATTTAGCCAATTTTCTGTGCTACGGAAAAGCTATCCTAGGCTGCCCTTTCATATTTTCCTAGTACAACAGCCAATGAAACATTTCAACTTCATATACCTCGAACAGACAGGAACATGTTCTCAAGGCAAATTTCTAACCTCATCTAACTTCAAACCAACTATATGTTTCTAAGATTTACATGTAAAACTTAAGTTCAAAACTATGCAAAATCATTACCTTCAGTTTATAATTCAACCTTCAATTTGATGCAATAGTAAAGAGCCACACCAACCAATTTGCTGCTCTTTTTTTATTTTTTCTTTCCCACTTTCTCTGCCCTCAGTCACTGTTTTATCTCGTCTCAATTTCTCAAGGTTTAGGCTGCAATTTAGATTGCTAACGTCCAAGAAACACTCAATCCCGCTGTGACAGTCCATAAAAGTAAGCTTACTAACAAATTTCAGTACTGACACTTACACCAGATCCATAATAAATAACAAAATTACCTTAATCAATTAATGCACACTTACATGCTATGTAGCAAAATATCATACAAATTATCAAGCCACAGGTACCATTTTATAAGCCACAATGAAATACTTACGCACTATATGTCCAGTAGGTAAGGTACCAGCTATGCGCATCAAGATTCAAATCTATCATTACAAGGTTGTATTACCATCTTACTTTTCCTTGTTTTATCCTTTCATTCAACGGCAAAGAGAAGCAGCAACCAACTTGCGGCTCTTCTCTTATTTTTCTTTTACTCTTTCTCTGTCCACAATCTCTCTTTTATCTTGTCTCAGTTTCTCTAGGCTGCTATTTAAATTGGTAAATTCCAAGAAACATGCAAGCTCACAGTGTCAGTCCATAAAATTAAACTTACTTCAGTACTACCACTTACACCAGATCCATAATGAATTACAAAATACCTTAATGGTTTTTCTCCTCTGTGTGTGCGAAGGTGTTTGAATTATTAGAAGGTAAGAATAAAAATGGGAGCTTTATGGGGTACCAGCAAACAAATGGCTAGTTTCCCTAGTGGTGGCCCAAGTCGTAAAGGTAAACTCAAAATAGTGAATCTGTCCTTGAAAAGTTGGATCATATGGAAAAGGATGCCGAACTGATGATTTAAAAATTTTGGATCAAATGCTCTTTTTTGGTTGGATGTAAAATGTTTTACAAATGAAAATATTTTACATAAAAAAGTCACATTTCATACAATTTGTAAACCAATAAAAAAGAAAATAAAATCTTTAAGCTTCAAAATTGAAAACAGAGCTTGGAAACCAACAATATATACATTATTTCGTACTTCAATCTCGAAATAAATAAAACAAACCAAAATATTAAGTCAAAGTGTTTTTTTTAAGTCAAACCAATAATATATACATTATTTCGTACTTGAATCTCGAAATAAAAAAAAAAAAAAAAAAATATTAAGTCAAAGTGTTTTTTTTTTTTTAGGTAAAATTATTTGGTTATATGATTTATGCTAAAGAACATGAGCGTCAAAGTGTTTAAAGTAGGCAAAAGTAAACCATTCACTAGATACTTTTCTCCTGGAGGGTAGATGCTTATCTCAAAAACCCCCATATACCCCTTTGCTACTCGCTGAAAACGATACCCATACCCTAAAAAAATGGATATAGTCTGGTTTACGAGTAGATAAAATAAGCCGTAAAGGGTTTGTGAGTCTAGCACCTCAAACCATCAAGGGCCAAAATACTTGGTCAATTACTATAATATAGTTTTTTTATACTGAAATTCAAAACAATTTATAAAAGTAGCCCATGTGATGAGTTTATGTTTCTGAATTATGTCACTTATGATCAGACATCAAAACCCAATGGAGATAATAAAAGATCACACTAAACAGAAAATGGAAAAATGACTTCCCCTAGTGTTCTTTGAAAAGGTTTTTAAGAGGTTTTAGGCTTGTTGGAGTCGAAGAAAAGGGAAAACTTTGAATGGAGAAACTGAAATATAGAAATGGGAAGAAAAGGAAAAGGAAGCATCAGAATAGTAATTTGGAAACTGATGAAAGCATTTATTTAATTATGTACAAATAGGAAATGATAAAAAGAGGTAACTTTTTTTCTTTTTTTTTTTTTTTGGGGGTGTGTGTGTGTGTGTGTGCGGACGTGGAGGGTGTGGGGGGGATACTAAAGTAGAAAAGGCAAGAATATGTGTAAAGAAGCTATCTTAGGCTGCCCTTTTCATATTTTCTTAGTTTTGTACAACAGCCAATGAAAGATTTTGAACTAGATATATCTCAAACAGAAACACATTTGCACGCAAAATTTCTAACCGTATATTACTTTAAGCCAATTATGTGTTGCTTAACTTTATATATAATACTTAAAGTTCAAAATTATATGAACTCATTACCGTCAGTTTATAATTCCGCCTTCGATTTCATGCAATAGATCAGCAGCTACCAACTTGCTGCCCTTCTCTTATTTTTCTGTCCCTCAGTCTCTCTATTATCTCGTCCCACTTTATCTACACTGCAATTTAGATTGGTAACATCCAACAAACAGCTACAGTCCTTAAAAATAAGCTTACTAACAAATTTTGGTACTGACACTTTTACACCAAATCCAAAATGAATTACAAAATTAACTTTACCAGTTAATGCACACTTACATGCTAGCAACATATATCAGACAGATCATCAAACTGATAGGTGCATTTTATAAGCCACAATGAAATACTTAAACACTATGCAATACTTAAACACTATGCATCCAGTAGGTAAGGTTGAGGTGCATCAAGATTCAAATCTATCACTTAAAAGGTTGTATAACCTATCTTTTTTTTCCTTGTTATATCCTTTTATGCAATAGCAATGAGCAGCAGCAACCAACTTGTCGTTCCAATATTTTTCTTTCCCTTTTTCTCTGCCCACAGTTTCCCCCTTTATCTCGTCTCAATTTCTCTAGGCTGCAATTTAGACTGATAATGTCCAAGAAACACAGAATCCCGCCATGGCAGTCCATAAAAGTAAGCTTACTAACCTATCGTAGTAATGACACTTACACCAGATTCCTCATGAGTTACTACAAGATTGCCTTATTCGTTAAGTGAAAACTTACATGCTATATAGCAACATATCATACAGATCATCAAAATGATAGGTGCAATTTATAACCCACAATCTACCACTTAAACACTATATATCCAGTAGACAAGGTACCAATGTGCATCAAGATTAAACAATTGCCAACTTAATCCTGACAATTTGTCGGTCCTCCTTCTTTAATATTATCCTTTTCACTTCAGAACCAGTTTCAAAGAAAACAAACTCCTGGATAAATAGCTGAACACATACATATCTTAAACAAAGAGTTATCTTCTTCTTCTATTTCACTTTCTTTCCATATCCTTTTGTATGCCATTTTTCTCTGCTACAAAGAAGCTATCTTAGGTGGGCTGCCCCTTTTCATATTTTCCTAGTTTTTGTACAACAGACAATGAAACATTTCCAACTCGATATATCTCAAACAGAAACATATTCGCAAGGAAAATTTCTAACCTAAAATTACTTTAAACGAATTATATCTTGCTAAGCTTTATATGTAAAAAATAAGTTCAAAACTACGTAAAACCTTCAGTTTATAATTCTACCATCGACTTCGTGCAATAGTAAAGAGCAGCAACCAACTTGCTTAGCTCTTCTCTTATTTTTATGTCCCTGTTTCTCTGCCTTCAGTCTCTCTATTATCTCATCTCAATTTCTCTAGGCTACAATTTAGATTGGTAATTTCCAAAAAACACACAATGGCAGCTCATAAAAGTTTGCTTACAAACCTATAGGAGTAATGACACTTGCACCATATTTTCAATGAACTACTACAAGATTACCTTAATCATTTAATGCACATCTACATGCTATCTAGTAACGTATCATACAGATCGTCAAATTGATAGGTGCTATTTATAAGACACAATTAACCACTTATATACTATTCAGCAATCTTCTTCCATAATCTCAATTTATCAAATTAAAAAGTAAATCATTAAGATAACAAAGACTCATTTAAGTAAGTACAGTTATTGTAGGTCATAGTACTTAATCCACACATGTAACTTGTGGCTATATTTGATGCTCTTTTCAACCTAGTAGTTTTGGGTTCAAAACCAGTAAAATTATATCCTTGTGTTGTTTAGATTATGTAGTAAGGTTAAAGTTTTCTTATCCAAGGCCCAGTCACACTCTACAATCAGAGGTGCAACTTAGATATATGATCACAGAGAAATTTTGTCGAACAGATACTATTCATTCGAACAGTAGCTACTTAATATCTATATTCTTAGTCGAAAAAGCAACTAAAAATCAAGAAATCCAACAAAAACACAGCAAGAATTTCACCGCGTGAAATCAACAAACAACGCACCAAAAAATAAAACACACAAGATAAATTCAGAACTAGTAAAAACTGTAAAATTGGAAGAAAGTAGGCGAAAATTTTGACATAATTGCAAGCAATACAAACAATGAGAGTTGAATGGGCAAAACTCATCTTAGTCTCTTCTTCTTCTTCGGCAATTTCTCCGCCTCCGCCTCCTCCGCCTCCCAGTCCAGCCGCTGCTTCTACTTCTTCGTCCCTCAATTTTCTAGAGAGGGAAAAAAAAAAAAGTTGGAATCTGGCGGTTGGGTGGATTTGTTTAAATAGGACAAATAAGAATTTTTTTACCCGTTAAGAGGATTCAACGGCTACTCCACTTTCCTAAATTGCTTAAATGTTTAGCAGTTTGGAAACTAGCTAGCAAATGGAATTTTTTTTGAAACGGAAAGTCTTGACTCGCGTTCCCACCCAGGGGGGCGGGTGATTTTAATAAAAGGCATTATTGGGTAATTTTTTGAGTTCAAAGAATGGGGGAAAAGAGTGGTTAATAATTGATTTGCAATAAAGTGCATATTTGCAAATTGACGAAATGACAAAACCAACTAATGCGTTAATAGATTGGAGTAAAAATATATGAAATCTGATCGAATATCTAAAATTAAAGATTGGTAATTTAATATGATTTCGGTATGTAGAATGACTTTTGCAAGGAGTGATGAAGTAATTGTAACTTTATAATCATTTTCCTATTTCATAATTGGCTAATTGCATTTTTCACAATATTGTATAATTTTGGTGAACAAGAAATACTAATTATTTGCTTATATGAGTAGTGTGCTATAGGTAATTTTTGATTTCCCGTTTTAATCATTAATATCCTTCTGTGAATAATTGAAATGAAAACAAATTAAAATTAAAATTTATTTGCTAATGTTTCTTGTAGGAAAGGATTGGAGTGAATGCTATGATCAATTAGTTTTGTATAAAATATGTATTGGCCATATTCTAGCATATTAATCAATTAAATAAAAATTCTCATTACATAGTAGTGAATCAATTATAATGTAAATAAAAGGAAGGCACCAAGTATTTAGTTATATGTAAATTTCAATCTAATTAAATACTAATAGTAAAATCTCACTATATATAGATTTTGATGCTTCAATTGTATTTCATAATAGTGGATATATATAATGATATTTTTTTTAAAAATAAAAAAAAAAGACTAACTGTTCATTATTCATTATCCATTATCCATTATTCATATGATTTGATAAAATTTTATCATATTTGAAAGACTTTATTAAGATACACTATCAACGACAATGAAGTATAGGTTAGTTTAATATTTTGACAGCAATTGGGATGGGGGGTAGACTGTCTCTGTTGAAATTGAAAGGTTCATGGAAGTTAGAACATGTCAAAGAAAAAAAAAAAAATAGAAGCAATTGTCTTGAACAATACTTTATGCTTACTTAAATCTTCAAGAAATGAATCTGATAAAGCAATCAATTATTTATGTCCAACTTAGTGAATCGTTAATAATGTATTATTCTACATGAAATTTTGTTGTTAAGTAACTAAAACCTTAATTATAATTCTTTAATCTTGAAATAATTAGGTCTTGAACCTCGTGCAATGATTTAATTACTATCAGAATCAAGGAATTGATCATTTATAAATTAAGCAAGCATACAAATTGAAGGTAAACTAATGTCCTCTCAAATAAAAAACAATCCAATTTGTCTCTCTACATAGCAAATGGGATCATATCTGAACCTGAAGACTAACTAGGCATTTTGACATGGAATAAACTGAAAAGCATGGGGATCAGATGTATGAACCTTGTTTGTGGGACAAAATTTTATGATATACATCAAGGTACCAAATGGGATACACAGATTTTCTACTGAAAACTTCACATATCTGTACTTAATGTGACTTCTATGTAAACCAAATGTACTACAAAATACTATTTGACAGGATTCTCAAAGCCTTCTAAAACAAAATTCGCGCATAAAGCACAGATATTCTAGCCATGTCTAACCATTTTGCATTTGAGCAATCATGTCCTGCAAGTTCAAAGGGTAGCATATATTTGTATGCAAACTAGACCAAACATTGTCAGCAAGAATAGCATTTACTGCATCTGTTGGATGAAATTAGCCCCACCACATGTGATTGGAGGCCTTGCTGCATCCCATTTTAGGAGTAAGGCACCAACCCCTCTATTTCCCCAAACCATAGCAGGAATTGGCAGTAACATTGAAGTCTAGGACAGGAGCAAAAATAACAACAACATAAGATAAAATACTACCAGTTCCAATGAATTTTTGAACATTTTGAAACCAAAAGATTATGTATCAACGTAATCGCCATGATTCTTGATTATGTCCATTGAAGATTCAAATGCATCACAGAAGATTATATTGGAGTTATGAGCTCCTCATTTAGTTCATCGATCACGTATCTCATTGCATAGTTAAACACCTAAACTCCATTATCATGTCATTTATATTTCAATACACCTCCCATGTTTGCTGTGACACATCCACAGATAGTAAGGAACACAACCCAGAGGAGCCAGTCCCATCAAAACCACTTTTGCTGTGAAATTCAGTTCTCCCAACCTGCCCTTCTGCTGCAGAATTAGTAAAACAGAAGATTATTACTTCTTCATGATACAACAAAAATTGTGGTTTGTGAAGACATTTGAAGAAGTTGATTCAAACAGAGATGGAAAGATAGATACTGAAGAATTTGAGAATTTTGTTGCTTGGAATCCATCCCTACTGAAGAACATGACAGTGTAAATCTATTTTTATTTGTTATCACTTTTTTGACACATCTTCAGTAAATTAGTGGTGAGATGCAATCTCTAATGACACTTCGTTGTCACATTCTCAGATTTTTAGTAACTTAGTTGCAATCTCTACCAAAACTACTAGACTGGTGTTCATGCAGTTGCACAGACCTTCTATACTACATCATTTTTGGCAAAATTGCTTGCGAAGACAACTTACTGATAATTGTTTGCAGCCTGATGTGCTTCTATATGCAGGGACATAACTACAGCATTTCCCAGTTTTGTCATGAGATCTGAACCTGAAGATGAGATTAACAAACGTTTTGGGGATTTCTTGACCAATTCAACCGCTTAACCTTTTATGTAGAATAAGTTGCCCAAGCACAGGAAATATATTCTGCAAAATGAGCTCGGCCTAGTTGGAAGTTAAGACTGATGTGAAATCTTTCTAAACTTCCATTATCAAAATCAAAATTCTTTATAAGCAATAAAAAGAGACTTATACTGAGAGATATATAAATGCAGCGTTTTGATTCACTTTTCATCAGTCATTTAACCTAAAGCTGCATATATTTCTATCTTCAGAGTTCAGATTAGAACAACAAATGGAGCTATTCCATTCTACAGAAGTTACAGTTTTGGGGATAGATCAAGAAGCGAGATGAGAATAAGGAATAAATTGAAAGCACAGGGGTCGGATGTGTGAACTCTACTTGTAGAGAAAACCATATGATATACATCAAGGCATCAAATGTGAAACAAAAATTTTGTACTGAATACTTCGCATATCAGTACATGACGTGACTGCTATGTCAACCAAATATACTACAAAATGCTCTGTGAAATCATTGTTTAAAGCACAGATATTCTGGCCATGGCTGTGCTTCCATGTCTAACTATTTTGCATTTGAGCAATCATGTCCTGCAAGTTCATGGGGTAACATATATTTGTGTGCAAACCAGACCAAACATTGTCAGCCAGGATAGCATTTACAGCATCTGTTGGATGGAATTGATCCCACCATATGTGATTGGAGGCATTGCTGCATGCCATTTCAGGAGTAAGGCATTTCGTGATCCAACCCCTATATTTCCCCAAACCACAGCAAGCATTGGCAGTAACCTTGAAACCGTAACTGCCATGGTTTTTGATTATGTCCATTGAAGCTTCAAATGCATCACAGAATATTATATTGGAGTTCATGAGCTCCTGATTTAGTTCATCGACCACGTATCTCATAGCATAGTTGAACTCCATAATCATGTCATTTATATTCTCAATACACCTCCCATGTTTGCTCTGATACATCCACAGATAGTAAGGAGCACAGCCTAGAGGGGCCAGTCCCATCACAACCACTTTTCTGACATTTGCAGTGTACAAATTCTGTTCAAACAATAAATATTACAACATTATTTCTGAAGAAAGCTCAAGTATATACTCCTAAAGGACATGAAAGCAAAGGCCGACAACTATCTTAGATGAATAGGATGCCGTTGTTGTGGAGACAGTTATCTCAGATGCTCCATGCAGAAATGTATAGGCAATACAAATAATCAAACAGAACAATGACCTTAATTTCCTCCTTCATTGTCTCAGCTAAGAACTGGTTGAAACTCCACGGTAGGTACAGAGATTGCACGTTAGACACATTACGAAGATAGTAATGTATGTAGTCATTGCTGCCAATCGAAATGTAAAATATGGAACTTGACATTAGGTCAGCTGTTGCTTCCTCACCAATGTTTAGTATCAACTGTTGGTTTGTGTCATAAACTTGCTGAATTTGCTGTGTCAGAGAAATATGTTGCCCCTGCATAAAGTTCGAACGTAATCAACATTCAAGCAGACTAACCATATCTAGTAACAAATTCTTCATCATCATCAGATTCCATTCAAGTGTCAAAATCATCAAAGGACTAATGAAAGTAATCGGATTTTACATCATGCAATAAATCTATTTGTATATGATGCTTACAAGATTAAAAGCAGAAAACATCAAAATCATCATGTGATTCATCTCAATAAACAGCCAAATGGACTAGGATCTTGAAACATAACAAATTTCTTTTCTGCAACATTTTTGGCAATTCTTGATCTTGACCCATAAAATGAACATTTTATTACAAAAAAGTGATATCTTTAAAACTAACAAACAAGTGCAACAGGAAATAACATACCAATTCAGAGCCACTTGAGAAAATTATACCAGCACCAGCAGATGCATAATTCACTCCTTTCATCATATCATCAATAGAACCACCCTGCCCAAGATAACTCGGAATGAACGGCAACCCAAGACGCAATGCTGTTCAATTTAACCATCAAAAATTAAGAAACGAACTGAAATCATTCATAAAGAAGAACCAGCTCAAGAAACATCTTATAAGAGAAAAATAATCAATTTTCAAGAAAACAGAATCAGCCCATTTCATCTCCAAGAAAATAGAAAATATGCATCCCATAATCTTTACTCCAATTTCCTTGAACCCCATTAAATCGCCTCAAAAACCCAGGAAAAAAAAAAAAACTTCAACAAAAAATTACCAAGATAATCAACAGGGATTCTTCCATTGCAAGAACCTTCCAGTGGGCTGATGAGTATCGAAATCTTTTCCATAAGGAAGCCTGTCAGCACGAGCAAATGTTCCAAGAAAGTTGTTGGTTCCGCAGTCAACAGAAGAGTCGCCGATAACGAACAAGGCAGGGACTTTAGGAGGAGGAATAGGTGGGTCTTGAGGGGACTCATGAATATCAACTGTTGTTGAAATTGTTGATTGAGATGGAGAAATTTTTGGGGATTGTAAGGCGATCTTGATCAGATTTGGATACGAATCGTGTTTGTAGTTGAAAGATTGAGCTAAAGGGGTTGTTGAGGAGAGGATGAAGATGGATATCAGAATCAAGATTCGGCAGAGTTGTTGAATTGACTCCATGAATGCGCAGAGATCAGAGAGGCAGAGAGGGGGGATTTGTGAATTTTGGCGGGCAGGTGAAGGGGCGGTTGAGCTATAACTAACTTTGCAACACCCAATAAAATAAGGTTGTGTTTGGATGGGTGAATTTAAATTAAAAAAAAATATTTTGAAATGAAGAGATTTGAATTGGGAATATTTGAAATGATATGAAATTTAACTGAATTTTAAATTCACATTACTTGTTGATGGATTTCAAATACACAACTACATCAATTAAATTGTTTGGATAATTTATTATAAATACCAAATCCAACCAAATCTTTTCATCCAAACATAGTGTAAAATAAATAATTGACCCTTGAAATTCTTAATTATTTAAAAAAAAAAATTTTGGTTCTCCTTTTTTTGAAAAAAAAAAATTATAGCCTGTTACAAATTCTATTAGTTATGGATGTCTACACATGTATTTTAATTTTGGTAAATTACAGTGAAAGTCTATTTATATCTAAGTATACGTGATAAATATAGATACAAGTTACCTTATTACATAACTTATGGGTCATTGTACTCTTATAAATATATGCACTACATAAGAAATAAAAAACACAGATGACCAAAATTTCCATTTTTCTTTTCTTTCTTTCTCTTTCAATTCCATACATTTTTTATATTTTTAGTTTAAGTTTTATAACACGTTATTAGTACTATCAATCTAGCAAAACTTGAAAATATTTAGGTATTTTATTATCCTAATACTTATTTATTATTTATTTCGATTATTACTTTGAATCATGTCAAATCTTACCAAACTCGAATTTGTGGCCCTTGACATAACGGGTAAGAATTATCTTTCATAAATTTTGGATGTTGAAATTCATTTAGATTTTATGGGTCTTGAAAACACCATTAAAAAGGAAAATACTGCATCCAACTAGGACAAGGTAAAATCAATGATTTTCCTTCGTCATCACATCTATGAAGGATTAAAAAGTATCTCACTGTAACAGATCCTATCGATTTGACCAATAGAAAATAGTAATTCTTCCCAAAATTTGTTATGAGTTGATGCAATCACGTTTAGATATCTTATTAGTTTGGCAATTCATGAAAAACTTGAAATGCGTCTAATGCATGTTGTGATAGCCTATTTATATGGCTCGTTTGATACAGAAATCTATGCATGAAAATTTCTGAAGCATTTAACATGTCTAACACATATAAAGTTTTTCGGGAAAATTGTTCAATAAAACTACGTAAATCTTTGTATGGAGTAAAGTAATCTGGACGTATATGGTATAATTGCCTCAGTGAATGTTTCTTAAAAGATGGTTACAAAAACGATCCAATTTGCCATGTGTTTTTATAAAAAGAATTGGATCAGAATTTGTAATAATTATTGTGGCTTCAAAATACAATGAATTGTTTGAAAAAAAAAATTGAGATGAAAAACTTAGGTAAAATAAAATTTTGAGCATTTAACGCGTGAAATTTTTATTTATCAATCAATTTATACAGAAAAATTATTAAACCGATTCTATATGGATAAAGTACATCCATTAAGTACCCCCAATGGTTGTAAGATCTGTTGGCCCAAGAGCAATATAAGAGGGAGGTGAATTAGATTGTTTAACAAAATAAACCTCTTGAAGTGTTTAATGAAAATGTAAACTTTGTGCAACAAGTGAATACGTTAAACACAATCAAAGATAAATATTTAACAATCGAAACTTAAAGAACAAATAAAGAGATTGAGATAAAAAATATCAAACCAAACTCCAAAGCTATTCAAGTTTGAAGTACATCCACTAGTAGTATATTTTTAAAGAAAGTGAGACAATAACCTTCTTGTACACAAAGTAGTTCACCCTTGCACTAACTAAATCCTTCTAGTTGAGCCAAAGGATTTTATATTACAACCTTACTTTTGTACACCTTTTATCCCTCTACTCTTACACTTGAAGATCACTCACTTGTCTACTCTTGCTCATACTAATTTCCTCTAACAGAACCAAGAGAACTATACTATCCAAACTAATACAACCCATAATATTTTAGCCTATTTCTCCCCAAATAGCTCTTACAAGTGTTTATTTTGAATATAGTAGTTCCTCACATCATTTGGATATCCTTGGGTTATTTATAGATGAAAGATGTGTTAAAATTGAGCTCCAACAGTCAAAAAATTAGTTGTTAAAAAGTAGTACTAGTCGATAAGGGCTCGAACGGTGGTTCGGACATTCTATCATGCGTCCTACAACATCACGAACAGTGTCTCGGATAGTCATATGTGTCATACAGATTGATGAACAGTGTCTCGGACGGTGATATACGTCCTACAGTTTTGACAGAAAATTTCTTCATTTCGAACTCATTTCTCCGGACGGTTTTCAACGTCCAATTCTTTTGTTTAAATTCCTTGTCTCGGAATGTCTTTAGTGTCCGAAACACTTTCTTCAAACGATTATCTACGTTCGGAAGATGTGTTCTTATTCGGTGTTGCCTGGTTATATTTCGGACGCTCCCTTGCATCCGAACTCCTTTCTATCCGACGCACTTCATCGTCCGTAAGATCTTTTTGTTATTTTTCTTGATTGTGTTCGAATGATCATTTTCGTCCGACCCTTTCTATTTTTCTACACACTTATTTTCAAACCGTGAGTACAATTTGGTCATCATCAAAATATGATTATCATAACGGGAGTCCACGGACAATATCCCCTTTTTGATGATAACAAGTCAATTGGACAATTTTAAAAACAATCAAAACATACGAAACATAAGACAAGAGATTTTGTTCCTTATTTTTTCCCGCTTTTGACATCATCAAAATATAAGAGTAAAAATAATTTATACACACAATCTCCCCCTTAAACTATACATGCAATTCAAGTATATAGAGGATAAGTCAAGTTCAAAATATTTCTTCCCTTTAAGAATATAAAATCAAGTAGAAATGAGAAATTCTATGCAAAGGATTAATATCAAGGCATTTATCACTCATTCCTTACCAAAAAGTATCATCCAAACAATAAAGTATATGAGATGCAATTGTAAATTAATTTCTAATGAATAAACTATTTAAAAATGAGAATGCTCCCCCTTTCTTTTGCAAGTAGTGACTTAATATAGATAAAATTTGAGAATACTCATACACAAACATTCGAAATAAATTCAATCACATAGTTGACTAATATTCAAGAGATCATAATTCACGCATTAATATATTCTCAAAAAATTTAAATATTACCTATTTCAATATCATTTTAGTTTATATGTTTTGAACACCCTCCATTGATAATCCATCTTAAATCCTTTGGTGCTATCCAAGAATTCCTACATACAAGATTAAACAACAACTTTTGGTACCCAAACTTTCTTGGGTCCAATTAAATTAGTAGCATGTTTGATCATCCAAATTGCCTTCATTCCAAATTTCTCAGTTTGTTTAACATAGCAATCATTTTTCACATGTCCATGTTGATTACAATAATTGCAAATAATATTCCTATTGTCAAAAAAGAAGATTTAGATTTTACAAATCATAAACTATCCTTTCTAAGGTGACAAAATTTTTGTTGATATGCATAATTTAAGTTCTTTTCTTTTCAAAAATATTTTCCTTTTTCTTTTGCAAAAATACATCAAAATCATTTAATTTTTTCTTTAGTGAAACTTGTTCTTCTTTGATCTTGCTTTTCACATCAAATTCCTTTTTTAATAATTAGAATCATTTTCTTTTGTCAATAAATTATTCTCATGCACAAACTTGGAGTTAGCTTTCAATAAAGCATTAATCTTGATTTTTTGCTCCTTGTTCCTAGAATATGATTCTTTCAAACATTCAAACATTTTAAAAATAGATGATTCAACATCATCATCATCACAAGAATCATAACTAGAAGATATCTCATTATTTTCAAGAGCCATAAAAGCTATTTGATCCGCCTCATGTTCTTCTTCAACTTCTCCATCCGAAATGCAATCATCCCATGTGATTTGGAAGTTGTTGAAGCGAGACTTTCTTGAATCTTTTCTCCTTTTTGATGAACAATGTGTTGTAAGGTGTCCAGATTTGTCATATTCATAGCATTTTTTACTTGGCTTCTTACTTGTATATTTTTGTGACAGCCTTCAATGCTATACCTCTTTTTGCCCTTACCTCCTCATCATCTTGTACCTTATATTTCAATTTCAATTCAAAAGAGGTTAGTGAATTGATTAAAGACTCTCAATAGGCATAAAATTTAAAATTTTAGACTCTTCTATGGTAATGAATTTAGCTTCTCATTCCTTAGGTAAAGTATTCACAATCTTTCTGTTCTTTTCACCCAAAAATATTCTTTTCCTAAACCTTCCAAATCATTTACAATATCATTGAACCTACAACATATCTTGTCAATATTCTCATGAGATTTTATTTTGAAGGATTGATATTTAATCTCAAGAAGTGACTTCTTTTGCTATCTTATATCTTCACTTTCTTCACTTTAGAAACTCATCTGCATCCAAAATATTATACAAAATATTCATGACTTTAGCATTTAAAGATAAATTTACTCTATCTTGTACATTTAACTCATATCTAGTTTTAAACCTTAATTTATGTGTATTTTTATCAAAAATATTAACCTCAAAAGGACCTTCATCAACAATGTACCACAAATCAATATCAATGGATTGTATGAAAATTTTTATTCTTTCCCTCCAAATAATAAAATTAATGCCATTAAACATGAGAGAGTTAATAATGGAATGCCCCTCTAAAAATAAACCATTATTGGTTGTCATAATGATCTTTACTCTAAGGTGATTAAACCAAAATAAGAAGAGACCAACCTCTGATACCAATTGTTGGCCCAAGAGCAATCTAAGAGGAGGTGAATTAGGTTGTCTCGAAAAATAAACCTTTTGAAGTGTTTAATGAAAATGTAAACTTTATGCAACAAGTGAACACTTAAGCACAAATGATCAAAGATAAATATTTAATAATTAAAACTTAAAGAACAAATAAAGAGATTGAGATAAAAAATATCAAACCAAACTCTAAAACTATTTATGTTTGGAGTACATCCACTAATAGTGCATCTTCAAAGAAAATGAGACAATAACCTTCTTGTATACAAAGTATGCTCACCCTTGCACCAACTAAATTCCTGTAATTGAGCCAAAGGGTTTTACATTACAACCTCACTTCTGTACACTTTTTATCCCTTTACTCTTACACTGGAAAATCACACACATGTACTCACTAGTCTACTCTTACTCACACTAATTCTCTCTAGTTGAACCAAGAGAACTATACTACCCAAACCAATACAACCCACAATAATTTAGCTTATTTCTCCCTAAATAGCTCTTATAAGTGTTTGTATTGAATGTAGTAGTTCCTCACATCGTTTGGATATCCTTGGGTTATTTATAGATGAAAGATGTGTTGAAATTTGAGGTCTAACAGTCAAAAAACTAGTCGTTAAGGGTTCAGACTGTGGTTCGGACGTTCGATCATGCGTCCTATAGCATCATGAATAGTGTCTCGGACGGTCATATGCGTCTTACAGTTTTGATGAAAAATTTCTTCATTTCAAGCTCATTTCTTCGGACGGTCTTTAACGTCCAATTCTTTTGTCTTTTGATTCCTTGTCTTGGACGGTCTTTTGTGTCCGAAACACTTTTTTTGTACTGTTATCTACGTCCGAAATATGTGTTCTTCTTCGGTGTTGTCTAGTCATGTTTCAGACGCTCCCTTGCATGCCGAGCTCCTTTATATCGGACGCTCTTCATCGTCCGTAAGGTGTTGTTCAACTTTTGGTTATTTTTTTTGATTGTGTTCGGATGATATTTTTCGTCCAAACCTTCTTGTTTTTCTACACATTTATTTTCAAACCGTTAATACGATTTGCTCATCATCAAAACGTGATTATCATAATTGGGGTCCAACAAGATCGCTTGATGTGAAAGAATGATGAAGAATTTTTTGGTCCCAAAATATCATATCTAAGTGCTATGGAGGATTAATGTATCTTACTAATAATACACGATATGATATAACATTTGCTGTAAGATTTTTAGTTTCTCCAACACGAAGACACTAAAATGGTGTTAAACATATATTTAGATACTTTCGAGAAACTATTGATATGAGTTTATTTTATTTAAGTGAATCTAAATTATAGTTAATTGGTTATGCAGATGCAGGATATTTATCTAACCCACTTAAAGCTTGATTTCAAATGGGTTATTTATTCACATGTGATACACATATACAGCTATATCATGGTGTTCGACAAATAAAATTTAGCATCTATTTCTTCAAAACATGCAGAATTAATTGCTATACATAAGGCAAGTAGAGAATGTGTTTGAATAAAGTCATTAATCCAACATATCCAAAAAATATGTGGTTTAATGTTAAAAGAGAAATTGCAAACAATATTATATGAAAATAATGCAACATGCATAGCCCAATTAAAGGGAGGTTATATTAAAGAAAATAGAACGAAGCATAGTTCTCCAAAATTTTTCTACACTCATGATCTTCAGAAAAATGGTGATATTGATATCCAATAGATTCTCTCATGTGATAATCTAGCTAATTTATTTACAAAAGGCGCTACCAATATCAATATTTGAGAAGATAGTTTACAATATTGGAATGTATCGTCTCAAAGATATTAATTGAAGTTATCATGAAGGGAAATAATAGTACACGCTGTCTTCTTTTTCCCTTGAATATGATTTTGTTCTAATGGATTTTCTAGGTAGTTGGTTTTTAATGAGGCAGAATGCAAGAGTGTATTACAAATTTTGTGTACTCTTTTTCCTTCACTAGATTTTTGTCCCATTAGATTTTTCCTAATAAGGTTTTAACGAGACACATGATCTAATTATTAGACATCCAAGGGAGAATATTACAAATTCTATTGGTTGTAAATGTCTACACATGTATTTTAATTTTGATAAATTACAGTGGGAGTCTATCTATATCTAAGTATCTGAAAACTGTAGATACAAGTTCGTTATTTACATTACGTAATTTATAAGTCTTATAAGTGCACTACATGAGGAATAAAAATACAACCGTAAAATTTTTCATTTTTATTTCTCTCTTTCTCTCTCAATTCCATATATTTTTTTATATTTTTGTTTAACTTTTATAACATAACCATATTTTTATTCAATATTTTTGTTAGTGGCGTTTATACCAAAGAATATAATATATATAATTGTAATACCTTTTTATCGCTTTAGTTGATCGTTTTGAATTTTAAGATTTTATTTCAAAACTCCTCTAAAAATCGAAATTCAAATGGACCTTCAACTTTTAAGCTTCAAAAATACAACAAATCATTTCTTATCTACTTGACTAAAATATCGGAATAATTATTCTTATACTCATTCCTACATGTGATCTCCTAAGGTAAATAAATGTTTCAAGTACTGTAAATGTAATCATACAACATCAAGTTGCATCATCGATAACAGGGCATGAAAAAGATAAAGCTCCACGGATCACTGTTCCAATACATGAAAGTAAGAGAGATCGAGTTATTTAGTTTATGTGTACGAGAGAAAATAATAGTAATTAAAATTAATAATATTTATAGATTATATTTAGTTAATCAATACGAAAATAAAAATGTTAAAAAAAATATTTATTTTTACTTTTATTTGTAATTTAAATTTTAAATTAATTAATTTATAAGTATGATAAAACTCATTTCTTGTTTAAACCAACTAAATAAAGAAAAATAATATAAATTTATACCGGTAATCTAAGGAAAATTTATGATTCTTATTCCGATTCTCATTCCTGAATATCAACCAAATACCAATAATAAAATTTATAATTTTCATTCCGATTCTCTATTCTCATTTTCAAATATCAACCAAACACCTCTAAGGTAACATTTTGAGCGATTTCGTGGATTTGTAATGTGGAAGTAGGACCAATACCAAAAGTAATGGGAGTGCTATATATGATTCCCATGTTCTTTAACAAAAAATCAGTACCTTCCCACAGGTAGAATTGTGAAGTGCTCTGCATCTAAAAGGCACTGAGCCATCACGAAGCAATCATAGCTTCAAAATCAATATTTGGTTTTAACTAACGGAGTTATACCAATTAATTAGCTTAATCAACCAACACACTCTTCACTATATTCCATGGACCACATTTGAGATTTACTTCAGATTTGGTTAATTGATCAAGCAATTTGAGTACAATTTATCATAACCTCTGTACCACCTTAAGAAAAGACAATAAACTTGACAGTATCGTTACAAATATATATAGGTACCAAAAAAGACAAAGTTTAAAAAAGAAAATTTAAAATGATAGCCGAGTTTTCAATTTTATGATATTTTCAATACTATAGTAAGGATTCTGTTATTGTCGTTTTTTCTTAAAAATATTTTTACTTTTATTAAATCGAATAGAAAGCGAGTTAAACTTGTGCATAAATAATTTACTCATCAACTTGAGTTTCACAACCTTTAAATAATGTACTATACGTGGTGTACATGCTAGTTTTTTATCGTTAATGTTGATCGGGTCTAACCAATAATGCTAAAAAAAAAAATTACTAGTAGTGAAAGGTTGGGGGTAGTTTAGTAACTCAAAGATTACTAGTGAAACACTAAACAGGTAATTTGTTTAGTCATTTCCTTTGCGCGTAATTAGAGTTTAAGATTAGGGCAAATACCATTAACGTCGTCAGTCAAAGAATTTGGTAAATGTAAAAGCTTAGTAAGCATAAAAATGAAATGATGAAACCAAAAGCCACATACGGCTATAATTCCGCTCCTTCTCCTCTTTCAATCTTTTTTTCCACCTTTTTATCGACATTTTTACCGGAAACTTCAAAATCCGGCGAAGAATTCGGACCCCATTTTGAACTCTGAAAATCACCAAGTCATCAGATAACTAGTATAGAATAGCCAACAAATAACTCGGAAAATCCACCAAAAAGTCCACATTTTCCCGATTTCTCCGCAGTCTTTAGATCTCATCATCATTTTATTCTCCAGATATATATAAGATCATTTTCAGCAACCCCTTAATTACATTCTTTCCTTTCACTCTGATGTGAAGGTTAAACCCTTTCAAAAATTTATTGCATTGCAAAAATGTGATCTTTTTGGTCTTTAAAAAAAAAAAAAAGCTCTCATCTTTTGAGCTTTTTTTTTTTTTTTTTTAAAGGGTATTTTCTTCCTTTGAAGTTTTGATCTGTTGGTTTATTGTGATTAATTAACAAGAATCTATGTAGTTTTAAGGTTTATACTTTAAATTTTAACAACTCCTTTCTGGGGTTTTCTTGATTTTTTTTTTAATTGTTATATTATGTTGTGTTGTTTGTACTTTTGATCATCTGGGGTGCATTTTTTGGGTTGATATTTACTGAAATTTTGAATTAATGAATTAAAAAAGAAAGGGTCATTTTTGAGGTAGGCTGCTGATAAAGGTAAAATGTCTGTAGCTGATGTTATTTTGAGCCCAATTAGTGAAGAATCAGTGAGGTCTGGAGGGTATATTAATAGGCTATTGAATCTTGCCTCTAGTGAATCAATTGTAATTTACCTCATTTTTTCGGGTTCTGCGACTCCCATGAGGGTTCTAGAGTTTGATTCAATAGGTTCTGTCAAACTTAGGATCCAAAAATGCAAAGGGTGTGTTGTGAGAAGGCAGAAGCTGGTTTTTGGTGGTAGAGAACTAGCTAGGAGTGATTCTCTTGTTAAGAATTACGGTATCTCGAGTGGGAATGTCTTGCATTTGGTTGTGAAGATATCTGATCTTGTTTTAATTCACTGTGAGGACTTTCTTTGGGAGTGAATATGAGTTTCGTATTGATAGGCGTCGAAATGTTGGGTATCTTAAGCGTGTAATTGCCAAGAAAGCAGAAGGATTTACTGATGTTGAGGATCAGGAAGTTTTCTGTAATGGAGAGAAGCTTGAGGAATATAGACTTATTGATGATGTATGCAAGTTTTCTGATGATATTCTTCACTTGGTGGTTCAAAAATCTGCTAAAGTTTGTGCCAAGTCTGTTGAGAAAGATGTTGAGTTCTCTATTGTTGCTGAAAATTGGAGTGAGAGGAATAATGAAGAAAAAGTACACGAGGAAAAGGTATTTGCGAGGAAGCCACAGTATAAAGACATTTTGTTGGAACCAGTCATTGTAAATCCACCAGTGAAATTCCCTTTATTTATCAAGAATATGATTGATTCTGTGTTGGAGGGATTGGTGAAAGGTAGACCACCTTTGCGATCATCTGAGGGTACAGGAGGAACTTACTTCATGCAAGATGCATCAGGTGATAAATATGTTGCTGTTTTTAAGCCCATAGATGAAGAACCAATGGCTGTAAATAATCAGCGAGGGCTGTATAAGAGACATGGTGAAGGATTGATCTTGAGGAACCAGGGTTGGAGAAGGACTGTGGAGGGAAGTTGCAGCCTATATGCTTGATCACCCTAAGACTGGACCGCGCTGGCTGTCAAACTGGGATGTTGGTTTTGCTGGTGTACCCCCTACAGTAATGGCTCAGTGCTCACACACAGGGTTCTATCATCCAGAAGGGTTTGAAAATGCATATAAGAATATGAAGATTGGATCTCTGCAAATGTTTATGAATAATTCTGGGAGCTGTGAGGACATGGGTCCTCGAGATTTTCCTGTGGAGGAGGTTCACAAAATTAGTGTCTTTGACATAAGAACTGCCAATGCAGATAGGCATGCTGGAAATATTTTGGTAACCAGAGAAGGGGAAGAAGGTCAAATTGTTCTTATCCCAATTGATCACCGGTTACTGCTTGCCTGAGAATGTAAGGATTTTTCTTTTCTCATGTTTGTGTTTTGTTCATTCTTATAAATGCAATTCAAGGCCTATAATTCCTGAATGGCACTGTTGCATTCCCGAGATCTATATCCCTTTATCATAAACTACTGCACATATCTGATTTGTTCAATACTTGGGTCTTGTTAAACTATCCTGATAACATAATGTTTGAATCACTGTATCATCTTTTTATCCTTTTAGCAGATGCATGATGCTTGCTTCCAAATCTATAATTGTTTAACACCTATCATTGTCCTCTTGGCAGTTTGAAGATTGCACATTTGACTGGCTCTATTGGCTACAAGCTTGTGAACCTTTCTCACCAGAGACCATCAGCTACATAAAGTCTCTTGATGCTGAGCTAGACATTGCACTGCTTAAGTCCCACGGATGGGACCTATCCCTGGAATGTGCTCGAACACTCCGCATCTCCACCATGTTTCTGAAGAAAGGGGCAGCCAGAGGGACTCACTCCCTTTGCCATTGGAAGCATGATGTGCAGGGAAACCTTAAACAAGAAATCCATGATCGAGGATATTGTTCATGAAGCTCGAGAGTCCATGCTCTCAAACATCAATGAAGTTGCATATCTTGAAATAGTAGCTGAAATTATGGATATTCAGCTTGACAAGCTCATTGGATCACCAGTATAGGGTTTCCAGTGTATATATGTATATAATTGTCCATTTATATAGATGGACTGGGTGTAGTATTGAAACTTTTACGTGTATGTTTCTACATTCTGTTTGGTTTTGTTTCAGCCTAATTGCTTTTATATTTAGTCACAGAAGCAGGACTAAAGAATAAAGAGCAACTATTTTGTCTTGTAGAATTGGTATCTTTTTAATGCTCTTTTAGGGATGGACTGGATGTAGGTATTGAAACTTTTACGTGTATGTTTCTACATGCTGTTTGGTTTTGTTTCAGCTTAATTGCTTCTATATTTAGTCACGGAAGCAGGACTAAAGTGTTGTGAATAAAGAGCAACTATTTTGTCTTGTTAAAATTGGTATATTTTTAATGCTTTTTTAGGCTAAAACAGGATTTGATGATCCTGGTTAAGTGTTGAGGTGAACTTGCAATTGCTTTCTGTAATAGTTAAGACTGTTTGTGTCCTCATTCTGCTGCAGGGATGTAAATATGTTTTCCTTGGTAATAGTCTAAGAATGGTTGTCTTCTCAGTATTTCTATTTGATGGGATTTTGGCTTCTACTGTTTACAAGCCAAGATGTAAGCCCTGAATGGCCTCCATCTTCGCAACTCAACTCCTACGATAATTGGGAGATTTTATTGATACCATCCACTGATGTGAATGCGAGTTCTGCTGTATAACTATTCTAGGACTACTTGTGTACTGCAAACCTCTGTAAATGGAATACTTTCCACACAGTAAATTTTCAAAATCACTAACAGATAAGCATGCTTGACTGAAGGCAAGATTTTGAAATTAAAAAAAAATCACACTTCCACAACACAGACGGGCTTTAGTTGGAATCTCTCTCGATCTTTCCTCTAATGCCTTCGAAGTATTAGCAATTGTTCCTGATTTTGAGAACAAAAATAATGTGATCATTTAATCCAATCTCAAATAAAAAACATAAACATCCTACAGGACGGAATCTAATCTTTGGTCTCAACATAAGGACTGTGTGGGCCATTCTAATGCACATACATCAGATTGTACTTGATGTATGTGACATCATACTCCCACAATAAATTTCAGCATACTACACCTACAACCGTTTTCGGATATGATCCTGGTTACTACATTTACAAAATGAATCAGGAACTGTTACGACACTTCTCAAACAATTTGTCAATACCTGTACAGTAAAACAACACTCAGTACTTGTATGTTTTTGACTCTAGGACAGATCAGACCTCCACCACTGGTGTATTCCATGGGCTTCTTTGAATTCTTGTGAGGGAGATAAATTAACCGTCAACCGGGCAGAAGGAATAAGGTGCAGGGGTTCTTCTGACTCCTTACCCATTGCAGACATAACAAGACCCCCGAGTGAGTGTTGGGTTGCCAATCTTTCAATTACTCCAGCTCCCATGTTGTCCATGTTTTCCCTGTGTTCAAAGTACCCAATATACTCGGAGCATAGGTGATCAGCTGGATTCACAAATAGACACGGCATCCATTCTAACAATGCGGCGAATGTATCACCTGATCGATTCTTCTGGTGGTTATTTTTCATAGCAAAAGCGAGTCCGGCAGTTATGACACTACTTGCAATTCGAAGCCCATGTTTAACCTTTTTATCCTTAATTCTCTCAATTGGAGCTGAAACAAATGGTGGATTAAACAGAAAACATTCAAGTAAAACTCCCGTTTTTGCCATACTCTTTCCAACCAGCATTGCCAAGGCAGATCCCAGAGAGTGTCCGGCCAACCAAATATTTGAACTTCCATATGTTGCAACAATGCTCCGAACAGCTTGGATCGCAATTTCAAATCTAGATGTCTGATGAAGGTCTATTTCGAATCAAGTGGACATCCAATTGGAGGTCCCGGGAAAATGCATCACCTTTTGTTATAGTACCTCGAAAAGCAATAACATAACGTGGGCTGTCATCAGCTGAATTATTGCTGTCAGGTGTTGGGTGTTTAAACTCATAGATGGCACCAAAGGTAGATGAATCAGCCTCATCAATAAGTGGAGTGCATAAGTGAAAATGGAAGAATTTCCACCAAGGAGAAGCAAGCGCTTCAGTTCCCTGCCGCTTTTCCTGGCGATCACGTTCGAGAATATAGACACCCTGTACCAAACTAGCCGCAACAGACCTTCGGTAATCTGTACTCTTCCTGCTTAAAGGAGAATTGGATTAAAATTCCGTTAGCAGAGACTTTAAACCTTAAAGTTTACATCAACAAGGATTCTCAGATAACAACCACTATGATCATTAGTGTCGAACATGATCAAGAACTCTCCCTTTTCACAAAAAAGTTGCTAGTCTGTGTCAATATGAGCACACCACTACTTTTGTTTTACCAACCATTCTGGAGAAGGAAAAACAACGATTTTGGAGAAAGGGGGCAGGAGAAGAGACGGGGTATATATGAAAGGTTGCTTATCCTGCATCATAGTTATCGAACAAGTACCTTAATGTGTTTTTGCATGCATAAAGTGAACCAATGAACAAAATCATCAAGCGTAACAGAAGGAACTGCAATTATGATTTTATTGCAGCTACTTCACTGATACCAACTTAAACGCTAAAATATATTTGCAAATGATTATCTTAATACCTAATTAGCAGTAACCTCAAGAATTTTATGCCTGGTTTATTTTCTTTGTATTAGAAGCAACCCTGCATGGTGGTGATCAAGTATGGTCATCATCCATCCAAGCTTATTTTCAAAGTCCACGTTTTCGTGGATAGAATAGAAAGGTAGTCCTACCTAAAAAAATAAAAAAATAGAAAGGTACTCCTGCCTAAAAAAAAATAAAAAAATAGAAAGGTACTCCTAGAATTTGCAGTGATATCTAGCAGAAAAAATTGGGATGTGGCACTGTTATTATCTGTTAGTTAACATCACTTGATCTAAGTATTATGTATTTATTGAGCAGAAGAGAACTGGCACGCATCTCAAAAACCCAAGTCTACAAAAGTTCACATTCTTGTGAAAATATGTATAAGAGAACATGACAAGGCAGAAATTATACCAGTCCACACTAGTTAGGTGCAACGGCCCTGAAAGCTCAAAATTCTCCCTTTCCGAGGCCATTACTCATTAACCTCTTCTTATTTGTTACACTCAAATCTGCACCATTCAAGCAAACACAAATAAGCTACTATGTCGAAGGAGCTCATACGTATTTAACATTGATAAGTCAATTTCAAAAACATATATCCAAACGTGCAATTGTGGCTAACAAAATATCAATGCATCACTTAAAAACACAATATCACCAAGTGAAAGCTCCGATAGACCTCTCATGTACTGCCATCACACATGCATAGTAAAACCCCCCTCTCCCTCTGTTCATTATATGGTACAATATCAGATAAATTCCTGTTTAAGGGAACAAAGGTTCTTCACTTTCTTTATGAGTCTAACACCAAAGGGTAAACTTTTATCCTTAAAAAAGTCTTAGAAAGCTTATGGAGATCTAAATTTGACTCCACATTTCAAAAATAAATAAATAACTAAATAATAATGAACGAGGAAAACTAGAATAAATTAGGCTAAAAATGATAGGATTCCATAAGAATGCGCAAAATTATTGATGCTAAACAATCTTTACTACCATTTATAATGTGGGCTTATCTTCCTTCATTAAATAACATTCCTCAACTCCAAATCCTTCAAATCATTGTCCCATATTCCAAAAAGCAATTCTTTCATCCTACTAGTTCAAGAGCCAAAAGAACTATGATAAACAAATTAAGAAACCAAAAACAATGAATTATGCAAATTCTTGGAACCCAAAAGAATCAGAGGGAAAAATAACAGTTTGGACAAAAACAGAAAACTAAATAAAGATATTAGATGTTCGAATGCAAGAGCAATATGTTTGTGTACCTGGGAAAGAAGAAGCTTTGTAATGCAGAATAGAGAGATCGGAGCTCAGAGGGGGGAGGGAGGGGGTATTGGTTTAATTAGATCCTTCTTCAGATCCGCTCCTTCCTTCGTCCTTTGCTTGTCTTGTCCGGAATGGTTATTTTTCTGTCGTTATCAGTTGTACGAAATTTAACTAGTTTGGTGGATCTGTTGACTACTATTTTTTTTTTTTTTTCTTTCTTTTTCTGGTGAGAAATTTAATTAGTTTTTTAATTACCACTGTCTCTCTTTTATGAAAATTGAACAAAATAATATAGGAAAATATTTATTTAATAGATAGTCTGCATTTGTGTTTTCAGATTATTGAACAAAATTATTATTTAACTTAAAAATATTAAATTATTTTGTATTGTGTTTAGATGCGAGATTTAAGTAAATTGAAATTTAAATCGATAGTAAATTATTTAAATAAATAAATTAATTTATTGAGTATCATTTTAATCATTAAATGAATAAATTTCAAATCTCTACAAATCTCAAGTTAATTCAAGTCTATCCACTTGAAATCCATTCAAATAAAATCTTTCCAACAAATCAAATCCATCCATCTAAATGCAATTTTGCTGAATTTAAATGATTATTCTGGATAGACATTATCTTTATTTTTATTTTATTTAAAAAAAAAAAAAAGAATCCTTACAAAAATTTGTTATACAAAAGTTCAATTAATACTCTATCTATTGGGGGTGTTCAAACTTGACCAAAGCCGAAAACTTGATCCAACTCAAATGAATTTTATAGACTAGGTAGGTTGAATTTTCTTGACCAAACCCGAAAATTATACACAACTAGAACGTATTTGGGACTAAATGGGTTGAATTTTTGGGTTTCAAGTTATTAGAGTCGGATTACCTGACTTTAGTACGGTTGGTTTGGGTTTTAAAAATAAAATCCAATCCAAACCGAATAACAAAAAAAATCAATTATTTTTTTTAAATTTTTATTTTTATTCTAATTATTTCATCTACCTTATATTATTTTTCCTTTTTATTTTTGAAATATAATCTAATTTATCATATTGTTTACTTTTTTCCTTTTATTCTTGACTTAACCATTTTAATTTTGACAAAACATATATTTTTAATGGATGGATTTATAATTATGAATTTTTAAATTTTTTTATTAATTTAAATTTTTAACCCAAATAACCCGTCCAACTAATACTTCAGTTAAATTTACTTGAGTTGTTATATTAATTAGATTAAATTAAATTTTATTTTTTAACCCGAAAATCCAAAAACCCAATCCATGAACACCCCTACTGTCATTGATTCATCTAGTGTACTTAAGATTGAAAATGAAAATGTATCAAATGGTCGAGGTCTGTATGATTGAAAATACCCGTACAAAATTAATCTTTTAGTCCATAAATATTACTAATTACTCAATAATCTATTCATTTTTATTCATCAATTTCTTGTTTCAAAGACAAGTACATCACATATTCAGAAGCAGTCGTCATATTAGAATACATGCATACGATTTCCCCTTTACATCATTGTAAGTTGTGTAATTCTACCTCGTCTAACCACTCAATCCCCACATTTAGTAAAGAAACTCTGTAGATTCCTACTAGACAAGTTTCATGGAGTTGATTAGACACTGTAGAAAACAGATGTTCAGATTATGATCGTGGGATGATGTGATGTCAAATTTGAATCATTTAGCGTCCGGTGATCCGTAGCCATAAGGGTTCTTGCTAGCCCAGTTCCACTGGTCTCGGCACATCTCATCAATGCCATAGTTTGCCCTGCAGAAGTTCCGTTATATCAAGTAAGCATTCATTGTCAAAAAATGTTCATCTGTTGAGAATGCTATATATGCATTCAGAATGATCCTCTCTTCGAGGTTTTCTTTTCAGAAAGTAATGAAAGATAGCATATGACCATGGCACCAACATTTTGTTATCGCATTCTTTTTTCCATAAAAATCAAAGAAATCCTATACTAATCAGCAAACTTAAGTAAATGCAAAAGACAAATTGAATCAAGAAACAATATTTTCACATGTAATTGAGACGTTAAGGGTCAACTAATCATAAGATCAGTGAGTTTGCGTTGAGCTTAGAACTTACTTCCAGTTCAATTCACGTTCTGCTTTATCTGTGGATGCATATACAATCTCTGCATCACCAGGCCGCCGACCAGCCATCAGCAGTTGAATTTTCTGAACAAGAAGAAAAAATAAAACTGAACTTCAAACACCCACATAAAATAAACAGGTAATCAATTTGTGATAGGCATCATATGTTGTTCCATAAAGGAAACAAAAAGAACAAAACAATTACATCATTCAATAATGACAGTCACAGTAGTAAGCAGTGAAATACTAGCATTCTCTGACTTAAAAAAACTAGTTGAACATCCATTAAGATTGATCAGATACAAGGTAGAATTATGTTGAAAAAAGGAGACGTTTACACAAAACACACACAAACGAACTAGATCAAAACTCTTATGACCGCAAACACATCAACTAGCTCAAAACTCTTAGCAGATTCTCCAAATCCACCTAAATATTGCTCGACTATAGACCCCAACTTTCACCCTCCACAAACAGCTGACAGTTAATATTCTTTGCCTAGAATAAAAATACACAACATGTATGGTAAATATGAGTGTCTCATACCTTTCCAGATGCCTTCTCAAATGCTGCTACCATTTCCAAGACAGAAGTTCCTTTCCCAGTTCCCAAGTTGTAAACTTCGCAGCCTGAAAGTTGAACAATCATAAAAAAAGCTGATATAAAGAAAAAAAGATGATATATTTCTGCAACTATTTCCACCCCCACAACAATGCCGCCAAGCTTCCGATCCACAAAATCTCTTTTCTCGTCGAAGAAAATACACTATTCATCTTAAATGGATTTCGTGAACAAGCATGAATTAAATATGAAAGGATGCCAAAAGCATCCAGCAAAGAATCATCTATATACCTATAGAAGGATCAGACAGCTTATTCACTGCAGCTATATGACCATCAGCTAAGTCTACAACATGAATATAGTCACGCACCTGAAAAATAATAAAATAAGAACCATCAAGATTGGATCGAAATAAAAGCAGGTATTACTTTTAATAATGTTCCACTAGATACAGAAGCAATAAGTTATAAAGAGTGCATCAAAAGAAAAACTCAAAATGATAGGAAACTCAAAAATCAGACACAGAATATCTTCAGAAACAACCAGATAATGAAAAGTAAAGGTACTTTTTTCCCTTTGTCACAAGAAGAGAGGCCCGGCCAATAGACACCTTCACTGACAACAGAATTACCTATATGAAACAGCTTATTGACATGATAAATTTATTTATGCCATGCACTATTTCTAGAAAAATTGAACTTTAGTTGATGATCAGTGCATACCCCAGTACCATCCTTTGTTTTGTAATCAGTTCCAAAAACTGTCAGAGCAGGTCTCCTACCAACAGCTACTTGTTGCACAAAAGGCATGAGATTGTTTGGGATTCCACGTGGATAAATCCTCACCAATATAACCACTAGGATGTGCACCAACTGGATTGAAGTACCGCAGCAATATGATTTTCCACTGAGAGTCTGAACCATAAATATCTTGGCATATTTCTTCAATAAATAGCTGCAGAGATCACCCTTATTAGAAGAGTTTGGAGAAAATATTGGAAAAGAAAAAGAGAAAGTTTTGCTCCAATCTACAGAATGGAGCAGAAGTAAGCAGCAAATGCGCATGCATGTTTTCCCAACTTGACAAGAGAAATGCAGCATGTCTCTTCAACCAGACAAGTGTATCACTTGGTTTCCAGCATGTAAGTATTAGTATATGGATAAGCCCAGAACAGACAATACCTTGGTTCGTCCATACGGATTTACAGCACATAGGGGGAATTCTTCAGTGCAAGGGACCTCCTTTGGCCAACCATAAACAGTAGCTGATGATGAAAATACAAGCTGAAATATTTTCACGAGAAGAGAAAATCAGACTAGGTGGAGTGACTTGAAATTATCTAGCTAATGAAATAATCAAATGCCAGGAAGTCAGTTGTAATAAATTCCAAGACTCAAAATGTAACCATCTTGTATCACATCGTTCTGAAACAATGCCAACTTTAGAGGCCTGATATACACAGGTAATGAAAATTAAACCAGCACGATCAAAGCATATACCTTTTTGCATCCATGAGCAGCCATGACTTCTAGTAGGGTAATTGTACCAACAAGATTGTTGTTATAGTACAACAATGGTTTTTGAACACTTTCACCTACAGCTTTCAATCCAGCAAAATGGATAACGGCATCAAATCTGGATTCAAATTTGAAACATGAGATATGTACACACAGACACACAGTCAACAACATTAAGAAAGTTGCTTTAAAATGCAAAACCCCAGACATCTGATGCGTAAAATGCAAAGAGCAGAAGAAAGCAACTTGCTTTAGGCTTTCCTATTAATTTTCAACATAAAAGAAAACAATAACTTGACAAAACTCACTTTTCATAAGCAGAAAGTAAAAAGTGTTTTCAAGTGCAGGCTTATCACGAAGATCCATCTGCAGTCGAAACAAATATTTCAGAAATTACAGTCCTGCTATACGAACACAAAGGAATAAACAGAATTAACATTATTACACACAAACCATCCTCTTTCAACACAAGGAAATTATCAGATTTTACAAGAATTCATTTACAGACGTAGAAAACTTCATAACACAAAATAAAATCTATTAAAACTCTCTACGGTTTGGTACCTAAAATTCTTTTAACCAACTTAAAGAGATACTAGCCACCTTTTTTCTCCATTTCTAATATGATATCCTAAACCAATCACCTTTGCAATAATACTCTAATTATCATTAGCCTAATAAAACATTAAACATGAAAATTCCAAAAATCTGAGTATACCACTTTTTCATTTCCACTAATTCCCCCCAAAAATCAAAACTTTATTCGAAAAACTGCAATCCCAAATACTACTTCGCAAAAAAAAAAAAAAAAAATGAAATTCCACTAACCAACAAACTAAATCCTAACTCCATAAAGAATTTCCAAAAAAGCCCAAAACTTTATAATCAATCAAACCAAATACAGCGATAAAAGAAGGGAAAAAAAGGGGCTAAAAAATTAGAACAGGAAAAACAAACAAACAAAGAAAAGGAAAAAAAAATGGAAAGATAAAAGAAACCTTGTGAAAGGAGAGGTTGGAGCCATGTTCACGAGCAAGTTCATGGACTCTATTGAGGGCAACATCGGAAGAATTGTCCAAGTTATCAACCACAACAGTCTTGTACCCTCCCAACAGCAACTGAAGAACTGTATACACTTCCTAGATACCCTGCCCCTCCTGTCACCAATATATTCATCTTCTCCGGCATCGTTTTTCCACTCAAAACAGATCAAAAGAAAAAAAAAAATGGCAACCCAAATCAGTATAAAGCTATATCAATCTCTTTACAACCAAAGAGACGGAAAAGAATGAGTATTTATGGTATGGAAAGAAGAATAAATGTCACGGGAATCATTTGGCCGGTCTCGGGTCCATTAAAAAAATAGACCATTAGTCTTGAAATAGCTGATATCTTGGTATATATGGGTTAAAAAAATATTAAATTATATTAATTTTATAAAAAATAATTTAAGCTTGGTATATATGGGTTAAAAAAATATTAAATTATATTAATTTTATAAAAATTTATTTAAGTAATTAAATTATTTTTTAATCTGATACCATTTTCACTAAAAAGCACAACCTAGCCTTGTATACGAGACAGGCATATAGAGCAATCAGAAATAGATTTCTGTATTGGAATCCGTATTGGGCAAATCGTATTAAAACTAAGTCAGAATTTAGATCAAAGCGGTTAGCAAGCCGCCACACTTAACCTCAAACATTTAAACTAGACCCGAGACCGGCCAAATGATTCCCGTGACATTTATTCTTCTTTCCATACCATAAATACTCATTCTTTTCCGTTTGTTTGGTTGTAAAGAGATTGATATAGCTTTATACCTGTCTCTTATACACATCTTATATAATTCAGATATATCTGGCGGGTACTTTTCAAGGCCAACAAAATAAATTAAATAACAATATATTCTTGGTTTCTAAGAACCGAACCAAGATAATATGGTTATTAAAAAGTTTTGTAAGAAAGAAATTCATTAATAGTTTAAACATATTCAAATACTTAAGATAAGATAACCATCAACATATGATAATTATCCTGACATATTATGTCAGGACTAAACAAATTAAAAGGGAAAGGAAGAAGGTAGAAGAGGTTGATGAGAATACCTCGGGTCACTAATGGAAAGTAATAATAAATGTTAACATCTGTCTCTTATATAATTGCCGGTTTTACTGGTAGATGTGTATAAGAGACAGGGCTATAAATATCCTCAATTGTATAGCCGAGGATAAGAGCCATGTTTTAAGTCACAAAGTGATTTTACTATTTAAACGATAACTATGAACAGTAAAATTTCTTTTTTGTAAAATTTTCTTTGATGCTTGAGATGCTTTGACATTTTGTCTTGAATATCGATGCTTGACAGATCTTGTGATATTTGTCTTGAATATCTTCATTGTTTCTTTTGCTTGAGTGTGTCTAAAACACTTTGAAGAATATCTTCAGGTCTTTCAAGTGGTTGTGATTCACCAATAATGAATTATTAAGTCCATAGAACGTGATTCATTATCATCATTTGTAATAATTATCATCAATTTGAGTTAAGATCAATAGAAAGATCTTGTTTAATATGTTCTTTTAATATCTTTATCTTGCTTAATATAGAATACATAAGCATACGATGAATTAAATTACTAATTTGTCAATATGCGAAGGGCTTGGCTCCATTGCTTTGGTAATTGCTAGTATCTGTATAACTTTGAATTGTTTCTTTTATTTGATCCAATAATTCTTGACCAAATAATTGTTTGGTTTCGGGTCTATTTTCATGAGTTTATCCCGAATTTGGTATAATAGGTTCGATATAAACAATAAATGGGAACCCGAATTTGGTTATACCTCCGATCATTTCCCATTTATAAATCCAAGGGATTGAAAATTCAATAAAGAAATAAATGGTAGCTATTTCTGTGGGTAGAGGAATATTTTCCTAAAAAATAATTAATTCCATTATCATCTGTCTCTTATACACACTTATTGTGTATAATTATAGAAATGAGCTCTTGAACCATTTTACTGAGGGTCCATGGGTAGTCCACCAATGGATAAACCAATTGGGGATATTTTGAGATAGGATATTCGAGCACAGTTCTAGATGTGTATAAGTGTGCTTGTGTTTAGAATTCTCATAATAAAAAGTTTTATGAAAACTTTGTATATAATCCCAATAAGTATAAGAAAGTGGTTGTTATAATTCAACAAAACATTGTTTTTCGGTGAGGTAGAAATCCCCATTCATCGAAGATATAATTTTTTTATTAGGATATGGATCCTCATCCACATCCAATATTGATCCTGTCTCTTATACACATCTAGATGTGTATAAGAGACAGATTAAATGGAATGAGAATTTTTACAGGTTTCATGAGACGTGGAAGTTCTCAGTCTCCTTATAGGGGACGAGGTGGCGAATGATATATATTTTTACAGAAATCTATTTCTGATTGCTCTATATGCAATTCGTGTTGAAATAAAGCATGTGTCCATAACGGATCTTGTTCTTGTATATAATCATGAGTTATTATTCTTCTTTTTATTGTTTCTAATCTATTTTTTGCTATAATAATTCTAGATCGAAAATAATTTTTACTTCTTATTAAATCTTTTTTATAATTATTATAATTTTGATTATAATAATTTCTAATAGGGTATTCTATATTTGTATAATCCATTTTCGTAATATTTCTTACACATCTTATAATGTTCAATGCTCTTCCTTTCGAAGAATGAGAAGAACTGGCTTTATCAATCATCCTTTGTCTTGAAAATATATTCTGCAAAATTCGTGAATAAGATTTTGTAATAATTAATTTTTATAGTTTATAATTAATTTCTGAAGTTAATGAAGATAATTTTGAGATATTTTAATTCAAGATAAGGAAGAGAATTAATCCCTTTCAAGATTAGAATCAGTTATAAACTGAAAAGAAATGTGTTTAAAATTATTATTATCAGGAATAATAATATTATCACTTAAAATCATATTTATTTGAAAATCTTGAAATTGAGAAAGAATGTTATAATATTCTTTATAAGATCACATATATTGTAATATTCAAGAATTACAATAATTCTTTTGAATATTATCTAATGTGTATAAACATCTTATATTAATCTATATCTGATCTAAAAATTAACCAATTATTTAACATGACGAAATGTGTAAAATCATTACAAGAACTATTATTATCTGTATTTATATCTATTATTTTGTAAATTTTATTTTTAATTTCGTCATCTAAATCTAATTGTTTAATTTTTTCTTTTTTATTTTCATGACAATTTGGGGTTATATGACCTTTTTTGCCACATTTATAACATATAATTGGTTTTTTCCTAGATTTTCTAGGTTGAGATTCTCTCTGTTTTTTACGAAATTCTCTCTTTTCTTTTTCAAGAAGGTATAGCTTTATGTAATGAAATCAATCTAGATGTGTATCTTATACACATCTTAGATGTGTATAAGAGACAGAGTCTAATATTCTCAGACTTAGCTTATTATATTTCTTTATTGAATTTTCAATCCCTTGGATTTATAAATGGGAACCCGAATTTGGTTATACCTCCGATACTATTACTTTCTGGAAGATCAAATACTCTAGATAAAAATGTATCTTTATACCATCGAAAAGACGTAAGTGTTTTACATCTTAATCCATTTAATAAAGTACGAATATTTTCATGATTAGTTGTATAACGTCCTGTAAAATGATCTAAAATATTGACCATGAGTGTATAAACTGCATATATCTTCAAAAACATGAGATGTATTAGGTAGGAACAAACAGTATTCAAAATATCATTCTGGAAAAGTTGAGTGAAATAATTATCCCACCAACCTTTAAGTTGACCATCTAACCTGCAATTATCATTGAAGCAACACGTTTGTCACTATTATTATTTGCTTTTGCTACTGTGGAATACATTAGCATGCGATGAATTAAATTACTAATTTGTCTTTCAGTATAACCATCTAAATTCCATTCATAAATTTCTTTTCCAGAATAACTATTATTAATTACATGCTGTTCTTATACACATCTAGATGTGTATAAGAGACAGGTAGGTCTAGGATAATAATAATGATACATGGTTGGTTTATCACCAAACTTATAAGATTACGAAGTTTATTAATTTCATCGGAATTATTTTTCCTTTAGTTGAATTTATTTGTGAATTATTTTGAATCAAGAGTATTAATTTTTAATAAAGAAAATTTTTATCAAGAAGTTTTTCAAGATCGAAATAGGTTTAAAATTAAAATCATTAATAATAGGTGGAGGTTGCAAAGAAGCTTTTGCAATTTCTTGAAAATCGATATTATGATTATTAGTGAAGATATAACCTGAAATCTTGTGTACATCTACAGTGTATAATTTACTGATTTTAATATTTTTGTACCTGTCTTTATAGTGATCAAATTAGTTCTCTTCATAATATAATTATTTTCTTAAAGACAGGCTTGACAGATGCTTTGACAGTAATAGTCAAGAGTATTATTGTCTACTAATTTTTGAAAAGCATTAAATGAAAGCGAAGTATTATTTGGTAAAGTAAATAATTTTTGTGGAGGATATAACTCACTAGTTTGTTTACCATCAGAGTCCATAAGTTCGTTCAAGAACATTAATATAATTATTTAGATAAGTAGTTATAAACCACGGAACAAAAGGAATTATTTTGTTATGTAAAGCATTAAATTCATAAAATTCTTTTGAAATATTATCAAGGTCTTCAGAAGAATATACTTCAAATAACCATTGATCTAAAATTATTCCAATTTGGAGATAAAAATTCTTGTTTTATTATTTTTCTAGCATATGAACCTGGACTAAAATCTATAACTGTTATTTAATTTATTTTGTTAACTCATGATTTTCAAACCTAGTAGACAATTAATACACTACCTAACTACTTTACGACTTCTTAATCACATCTTGTACTTATATGTTAATATTATACTAATGTTTTAAACTACTTTCGACTTTGAATCCATGAGTTCTCTTCATCTGTCTCTTATGAATTTTAACATTTAATGTTAAAGCATCAAGTATATTAACATCGAGATAAAGATAATTGTAAATTAGGATAAACATTAAAATAAATGGACCATTAGCCAAACTGGATTGTATAATACCCATTAAGGATTTTTCCAATCAAGATTACGAGCATCTCGTAAAGCTATAAAAGATTCAGTAAACCTTTTAAAGTTAACGGTTTAAAAGCAATTTGCACTAAACCAATATGCATAAAATTAAATTTACCAAAGCAATTCTATAAGAATCAATATCATTTGAATCTAATAATTGTATAACATGTTCATCGAATTTAAAGGAAATGATTTTTCATTGTTTTAACAACATATTTTGATATAATATTATCAAATAAACCATATTTATAAATAACAGATGGTGAAATTTTAGGAATTGTCCACTTATTAAGTAGATTCATATCTTGAGGAATATCATATTCTTCTTTTAATTTATTTTTATCATATAATATGATAAAGATAAGTTTTCTTCCATTATTAATATGACAAAGTTAAAAAACTTTATATCGATTGTTATCAAATCTTAAAATTATAGATACCATTTTCACTAAATATCTACAATTATTTTTGATTAAATAGATTAAGTAATGTATAAACTTACAAATTTAAAATTATGTGATAATATTATATTAAATCACTAATCTATTAATTTTATATATATAATTTTTTAAATTTAATAATGCATAACTGATTTTATTTATCAATTTATATATGAATATACTAAAGAAAATAGAATATTTTTTGTAAGCACGAAGAAAATTCCTGGTTTATACTTTTCCCGCATGTGAATTTGGTTGGATAGCAAGTAAAGAAAAAAAAATTTAAAATATTTGGGACATTTGGGAGGAGCTAGTAAGAGGGCCTAATTCAAGAATCGGGTGACACGTGAAAAAAGAAAAAATGAGATTAATTTTTTAGGGGAAAAAAAAAAAAGTAGGGGAAATGGGATTGCCGAGACACGTGGAAAAGGTTTATTTGTCAATTCAAGGAGTCCAGATGCATCCTGTGGCATCGGAAAGTCCCTTTTGAGTTGTGGTGGTGATGGAAATGGAAACCGGTGGTGATTAATTTTTTTGGTGGATGGGTTAATCCATTATTTGGATCGTGAAATATTTAAGTATGTTTGATCTGTAATAGAAATATTTATAAAATTACGCCATCTAATATAATATCGGGTCAGATTATATTATATAATCGTTCACATGTGATTGTAAACTAAATATATTTAAATATTTTTAATTCAAAACTTTTTTTTTTTTTTTTTTTGTAGTTTTAACATAAAAATTCATTTTCAGATCAATACTGTTATGACTTGGAATAATTCCATATATGGATTATCATATTGGTCAAAAATAGTGGTTGAATTTCAAAACTGTATTTTAGAATTGCCTTTTGTTAGGTAAATTCTTGATGAGATAAGTACAAACCATTTTATGATAGTAATGAGGATGAAACACTTCAATGTATGGAATTTAGCCCTTGCACGAAACTTGTAAAGTGGAAGAGTTTTTTCTATATTTTTCTGTTATATCAGAAGAATTTGTACATGTGGAAAGTTGTGATATTCTAATCCAAGCACAGAATAAAGGGGTGGGTTTGGATAAATTTATGCCTTAAGATTGGTCTGTGCAACACAAAAAGGACCAAAAAAAAAAGAGGTGACTTTAGATTAAAGGCATGCCTTTTTTTCCATCAAAAGGTTACAAAAGTCGACATGATAAATATTTGTTAATGGACCAACCACTTTTCCTCCTTTGAGAGCAATGTATTAGTAAATACACTTTTGTAGAAAGGTGCCAAAGCTACAACAGCACCATGGTCATATAAAACAATCCTAAAAAATATTAATATAAATTCAATTTTTGATCTTATTTATATTAATTGATACCATGATTTCATAACATTTAATTCACGTTAGAAGAACTATTTCTAGGTGTATTTACAATATTAATCGAAGGAAAAAGGTGAACCCAATTTGGCAAATACTCAAGAGTAGCACAATTCAGGCATGATCAAGTACGCTGAAAATGCGGAACCACAATTGTCCAATTCATGATCAAAGTAGTTCTGTAGGCACGACACTATCGGCAGAGATAAATAAGAGAAGGTAAAAAAAAGTCATTTCACTCCATATGCCTAAAATGATTATACAGTAAACATTTGTTTTTTCCAATTATTCTGGCCTAAACATCCCCCACATTAGTTTTACAAACGACTTTCCCAGGAATGAGGACCCACTTTTGGAATGAATTTTCGAAGACAACTCAGTTTGTCGGGTACACTTTCTTGGTCATGTAGCTACCAATCTGACGTCTAACCTAAACTTTAACGTGCCAATCATGCATATTAAAAAAAGTAGCTCAAAAAGCAAAAAGAAGTCTAAAAAAAGTTGATTCCTTCCAGAAAATTGCGTCCCACTTGAAGGAAAAGCCCACATAAAAGAAATAATCAAATATATTCATGTAACCTGAACTTGACACCATTTACAAATAGATATTTCACAAAACAGAAGAAAAGGTAGATGGAGTTAGAAGGTAGCATCGAGATCACAAGATTCCATTTGTTCATAAAAGAAAAAAAAATCATCGTTACATGGACAAAAATAATTTAATGAACAAAATTATTATTTTTATTATTTTTTTAGGATTGAGGAATTTGAGTAAATGTGGATTGGAAATTTAAATTCTCCAAACAAATTAAATGATTTATTTAAAAATTTGAAATTTAGTGATTTTAGTAGTTAAATTAATAAATTTCAAATTTATCCACATTTCAAATTATTGCAAATTTATCCACTCTAAATCTATTCATATCAAATCTTTCCAACAAATCAAATTTGCCCATCTAATCGCAATATCTTGCTAAATTTAAATAATTTTTTTTTAAAGTCCTGATTAAAATTTGTTATACAAAAATTCAATTAATATTCATTGTCTATTGCATCTATCAATACTCTGTCGATACTTGGAAAATCAACTCATTGATTCATCAAGTGTAGTCGCGATTGAAAATAAACATGGATCAAATGGTTGAGCTGTCTAAGATTGAAAATACACTAATTATTTTTAGTGTATTTTTTAGTCCATAAATGTCAATAATTACTCGATAATCTTTATTCTATCAAATTCTTTCTTCAAAAGACAAGTTCATCACATATTCAGAAGTAGTCCATGTTAGAATACATGCATATGATTTTCCCTTGCATCATTGTAAGTTGTAATTCTACCTCGTCTAGCCACTCAATCCCCACATTTAGTGAATAAACTCTGTAGATTCCTACTAAACAAGTTTCATTTCATGCAGTTGATTGGACACTGTAGAAAACAGCTGTTCAGATGATGATCGTGGGATGATGTAAAATGTCAAATTTGAATCGTTTAGAGTCCGGTGATCCGTCGCCATAAGGGTTCTTGCTAGCCCAGTTCCACTGCTCTCGGCACATCTCATCAATGCCATACTTTGCCCTGCAGAAGTTCCGGTACTTTGATTAAGTATTCACTCTCAAGAAACATTCTTGGTGGAGAATGCTTGTAAAGAATGCATACACTCCTCTTTTCGAGGCTTTCTTTTCGGAAAGTAATGAAAGATCACACACAATTATGAAATGAGCAGCAACTATGGCATCAATATTTTGTTATCCCATTCTTTTCCATAAAAATTACAGAAATCCTATACTAATCAGCACACTTAAAATGCAAAAGATCAATTGAATTAAGGAACAATATTTTCACATGTAATTGAGACGTTAAGGTTCAGCTAAACATGATCTTAAGAATTGAGCTTACTTCCAGTTCAATTCACATTCTGCTTTATCTGTGGATGCATATACAATATCTGCATCTCCAGATTACGTCGCCTACCAGCCATCACCAGTGGAATTTTCTGAATAAGAAGAAGAAAAATAAAACGAAACTTTAGACATCCAACAGAAAATAAAGGGTAATCAATTTGTGATAGGCATCAGAACAAAAAAAAAAAAAAACAAAAACAAAAACAAAAACTTACAAGTATATCATTCAGTAATGACAGTTATAGCAGAAAGCAGTGAAATACCAGCGTTCTTTGACTTCAAAAAACGAGTTGAACATCCATTAAAATTGATCAGATACAAGCTAAAATTATGTTGAAAAAAGAAGACGTTTACACAAAACAAACAAACTAGCTAAAAACTCTTATGACCATAAACAAACTAGCTCAAAACTCTTGTCAGAATCTCCAAATCCACCTGAATATTGCTCGACTATAGACCCCAACTTTCACCCTCCACAAACAGCTCACAGTTAATATTCTCTGCCTAAAATAAAAAATACCCAACATGTATGGCAAATATGAAAGTCTTATACTTTTCCAGATGCCTTATTAATTCTCAAATGCTGCTACCATTTCGAAGGCAGAAGTTCCTGTCCCAGTTCCCATGTTGTAAACTTCGCAGCCTGAAAGTTGAACAATCCATAAAAATAGAAGTCATAAAAAAAGCTAATTTTTCACATCTTCTAATTTTTTTAAAAAAATAAAAATTAAAATATTTTATCTCCAAACTAAAAAAAATGTGAAAGAATTATAAATCACAAAATATAATCGAATACTTTGGTCTCTGAAAGAATTTTCTTAAAAAAAGTTGATTCCTTCCAGAAAATTGCGTCCCACTTGAAGAAAAAAGCCGGACAACTGTCAATTTAAGACAACTGTTAATTGCGAATTTTAAAGTGGTAAAAATGGGACAAAGATTTAGGTAAATTCGATTTTTTAATTTTATTTATAAATTTTATAGTATGAAATAAATTTTAAAAAATTTATAATATCAATTGATATAAATAAGATTTTTTTAAATTTAATTTTAATTACAAAATTTATAAATAAAATTAAAAATTATACTTCTACGTAAATATTTTTCGTTAAGAGACAATACATTGTCAAAATTTCTTAGTGGATGCTATCCACAATAAATGACAAGATAAAATATTACCATAAATTTAATTTTTTATTTTAATTGTAGATTGACCATCAATAGAAATTCGATTGTTGATCTAAAGTCCTAACATTCAAATTTAAATTTTATAAAATTTTTCTTACATTAACACATGTAGATTAATTTTATAATATTTAATTTACATCACAAAATTTATAAATGGGACTAAAAATTGAATCAACCTATTTTCAATCCGACGTAAGTTAGGCACATTGTTTAAATTTGTTGGAACCCACAAAAGTCAGTTAAAATACTAGTACTTCAGAACCTGTGCAAAAACATGTGGAATGACTCCATCTGCAGCATTGCCCCAGCAACAACGATCTGCTCCAGTGTTCTCTCCTTTCCTTCAAATACCCATTGATTTCTGTTGCACCAAATTACCCAAGCAATCAAGGAAAATTTTTCCTATCATCCTACTTCCCTCCTCGATTGGCACCAAAGATTTCCATTAATCTTTTCAATTAACACTAATAAGCTAATTTACCAACAAAAAAAAAAAAAATAGCAAAATCAACCAATTTAAAAAAAAAAACAACATCAGCCAATTCTAAAAAAATAAATTAGCTTCTACTCTTTTCTTACATATCCGCATTTTCAGTTTTTTTATCCAGACTTTTTCTGAGTTTAGACAGTGGCGGAGGGGATGTGAGGGTTGATGGATCCTTCTTCACCAAATCACTTACAGAGTCAACTTGCCCTGACTCGGTTCCAACTCAGTCCCGCATGACTTTGTTTAAAGTTGTTGTAATAGGCTGTTGTAATCAGTGTTCTACACCTTGAACCCATAGTAGCTATCTAATTGTGTAAGCTTGATGTAGTTTTGGTAAAAATTAAAGAGTTTATGCTTAAATATACACTTTTGCTACCTGGAAGAGGATTTCCAGTCCCTTTTGTCCATAGAAGAGATTATCTGAAGGAGGAAATTTAAGCTACCTTACTTGAATATAGAACCATGGGTCTCCAATTTTTGTTAGTTTCCCCAATTTTGATTGGCTCTAATTTACCGATGGACTGTGTTGTGGTGTACGAAATTTTAATGTTTTTCCTATTTTATCCCTGAAATTGGCTCCCGGTACACAAAAAAAAGTTTTTATGATGTTCCGCCGCTAAACGACTATATTGGCTAAAAAGAAAAAGTTGAAGAATTATCTTGACTAAAAAAAAATTTAGAGACTAATTTAGTTAAAGTAAAAAAGTTAATAGACTATTTCAGTGATTTTCCCTTATTAACTCGTAACAATGAAGTTATAGGGGTAGCATCATCTTACCATCTCTACTTTGATGGCATAACTTATTTTAACTTATTTTTATTATTATTATACACATCAAAAATATGTATTTATATTACTGTTACTTTTAAATAGTATGATCTAATATTACATGTATATATATTGTTATTGAATTGTTTACTTTAAAATCGCATGATCGTGTAATTGAAAAATTATTTTTGCAATATATTATTTTTTGTGTGGTGATAATCTAAAATTCATAAATGAGTTTAGTTATGTTAAACATTATTTTAGAGTTTGATTGGCATTTTTTGAATGATATTTTAACTAGTAAATTTGGTACAAAAATGTTATTTTCTTCATTGTAAAGTATTGTGTGAATTTTAGGAATATGATTTTTTTTAATATTACTGTACATTCGTATAAGTAATGCAAGAAAAGAAATGTAACTTTATATTGCAATTATACCTCCAAATTATATCAGTAGTAATTTGCACAAAACAAATCAAAATTTTGGTGTTCTCAACTGAGACAAGCCAAATGTTAATATATTCACGTCGAATCAATTGAAAAAAAAAAATTAAGTTGATGTAGTTAATTGAGAACACGTCGAATGTTGATACAATTAATTAAGAACACATCAAATGTTGATTTAGTCAATCAAGAAAAAATAAAAATTGATACATTGAATTTAATGACAGTGAAAAGTTATTTTACTGAACAAATTAAAAGTAATTTTATTTGAAGACAAATCATGCGTCAGTGTACTCAGTTGAGAATAAATTAATAGTTAATATATTCAATTGAGAATAAATCAAACGTCAATGTAATTAATTGATAATAAATCAAACATCAATGTACTCAATTAAGAACAAGTTAAAAGTTATATTTAATTGAGACTAAAGCAAATGTTATTCTACTTAAATGAGACAAAAACAAATATCTTTGCACACAATTAAAAACAAACTAAAAGTTATTGTATTTAATATAAACTAAAGCAAAAGTTATTTTACTCAAATGATAATAAATCAAACACTGGTATACTAAATTGAGAATACATTACTAGAAGTTATTGTATTCAATTAAGACTAAAAAGAGAGTTATTCTACAAATTTGAGAAAATCAAAAGTGGTGTGTACACACAACAAACCAAACATGTCATATTACTAGTTTACTGAATCAAAGACGAATAATATGGATATCCTTAAACATCTATCCTATAATACTTGTAACTTATATGACATCAAGTCATATATATTATTTACTTGTATACCTATATTATTATTTATTGAATCAGTGTGTATAAAATACATAATATATATATGCACGTTATCAATATCTATAACTTAATTATATGACATTACACATTACAAGTCATTCATACATTTTAGTTAGATTTTATTTTTAATGAACTAAACAGTATAATTTAATGTAACAACAGTGTTTTACTCTAATAGAATATTATCTATTTGTAAATTAATGTATACCCAAATGATTTGAAACATTTTTATGGTCATAATTATAAATGGAAACAATTGAGATTAGGATTATGAATAAATGATGGAAAAATATCAATTTGGTCCGTATTGACTAATCTGGTCTTTATCTATTACAAAAATCAATTTGATTTCTCTATTCTTAAAAAAATTAATCAATCTTAAACTTGTGATAGAAATTATGGACAAACTAACAAAGTCGTTCTCTTAAAAACACATCTACTACAAGTTAACCTCCGCGTGATTATCATGTATTTTGGTTTGTTTGTTTGTCCATAATTTACGTTGTAAGCTTTATATTGGTTAATTTTTCTAAAACAAAAGAATCAAATTGGTCTATTGTGATAAATAAGGGACCACACTAGTCAATATCATAAAGATAAGAGACTAAATTAGTTTTTTTTTTTTTTTTTTCCCATAAACCATTACAAACATATCTTGTTAATAAATATGTTCTATTTGACAAATGTTGTGCCTAACCACCCATCTAATCAAAATCAATATGGAGAAGATCTATCTCTAAATTCCAATTAAAATTTTCTTAGATACACCCCTAAAGTACAATTTTGATTAAAGTTTAAGAAAACTTATTTTGCTAAAAGGATTGATCGATATTTTCTCTTGATGAGATGATCAAATTTTAAAACAGGGAAAAAAATCTATAAATTGTTAAAGTTTTTGTTATCTCATCCCGGTAGAAGCCATTTCAAGATAATTAATCTAATATCACGTTCCTCACAATATTATTTTATACCTTTTACAAGGGATTAATTCGGTTAATTGGGATAATAATTCCATACTAAAGAATTAACCAAACATAAAATGATATGGAATTAGTTATTCAATCCACATCATCCCATGAAGTAAAGGATTGGTTAGATTATTAAAATTTAAAAATAGGAAAAAATATTTTTTAAGTCATTTGCTTTAAGTTTCTAATTTTCTTTAAATTAACATCTTCAAAATTTTATTGCTAACTAAATTGTCTTAAATCAACATATTGGCGCTTGATAATTTGTTATAGCAAAAAATATTTCCCGCAAAATTATCTCCCTCTCACACTAATATTGGGAGTCAGCTTTTTTCTTTAGTGATTTTAACCTTCTGCCATTTGTTAGCTTTTTACTTTTAAGGTTTTTTAGATTGGGGTTTGAAGTCAAAAACAGGGGACGCATGTCATTGTTGCAAGTCTGATGTATAAGAAATTACAACTTGTCTGCCCTTTATATGCGTTCCAGCAAAAGCCCACATAAAAGAAATAATCAAATCTATTCATATAGCCTAAACTTGATACCATTTACAATCTACAAATACTCAGGTAGACTCGATTTTTTACTTTACTTGTAAATCCTGTGATGTGGATTAAACCTTAAAGAATCTATGACATCAACTGATGTAAACAAGATTCTTTAAAATTTAATAGTGATCACAGAGTCTATAGGTGGGATAAAAAACTGAGCCTACCTAAGTATTTTCCTTTACAAACAGATATTTCACAAAACAAAAGGTCGATGGAGTTAGAAGGTACCATCGAGATCACAAGATTCCATCTGTTCATAAAAGAAAAAAAATCCTTGTTACATGGACAAAAAGAATGCAATTTGAATTTACAGAGGATACAATTGTTTCACAATTCCTCAGAACTAGTCTCCGATTTGGCAGTACAACCAGCGGTCATTATGTATGATACAATAAGATACAGTTGTTTTCGAAGCCATCAGTTTCGTTCCGAGGTAGATGTATTTGTAATGATCATGCTTTACTCGGTGGCAAGGTAGATGTTTGTAATGAATCAGCAGTTGTAAACAGGAATGAAAATTGATACCAAAATCCACTAAAAGCAGTCTTGTTGTGTACAAAATATTGCAAGTGGATGTAGAACCATGTGATGGTTATAATACCTGGCCCAATATTGTCAGCTATCATCTGTCTACAACCTGCTCTGCAGATGCGGGTTCGGTACTAAGAAGTCTTTCAGCCTCGTCATTTGCCGCAGCCTGGAGTCTCCATTTCTGAGAGAGTAAAAGGTTTAGAATTTGATACGAAACAAATTAGCTGAGATAGCTATCAAGAAGTCATTGTGTAACGGAGACTATACAACCATACACCCTCCAGCTAATTATGAGTAAAAGATTTGTCAATAGAAATCCCTACTTTAGTTGTCCATTTTGGGTGAGACTGAATTCTCTTGATCAGCACAAGTTTAAAAAACCATCTAAACAGCATTAAGATATGATTCATGGCTAATAAGAACATGCCTCTTCAAGATTTTCAATCTCCATTATTTGTTGTATCTGTTCAGCAATATTTTCCTGCAAAGAGGAAATAACATCCAATAAGCAGAGGAAAACAAACAGGAAGGAGTTTTTTCATGTAATATTTTCACATACCAGAACTAGTGATTGAAGAACAAAAAGAAATGAAACTTGCATGCACGCATTTAGACAATGGAGTAGAGAAGAAATTTCTTTTATGTATGCATACCACATTAGTTACTGCTTCAGCAGCAAGAACATCAGAGTCCATCTCTACCTCAATCTCTATCATTGATGAGATCTGTAAAATATTCAACAACATTTCACAAAGCCATATGGTATATAGATGCTATTATATAGAAGGATATATATCACTGCAGTTTTTTCTTTTATCAAATTATTAGATTGGCGGTAGAGAAAACATACTCTAGCATAGCTTTCAATCAATTCAATCCTTTTCTTAAGGGAACTCTGCAGGCCTTCCCGAACCCCTTTTTTAACTCTACTTCTCCGTGCTCTGAAAACAAAGACGAGTTCATTGACACTGAACAACAAGAAAGATGCAACTTTTTTCCTGTTGTGACAGAATTGTAATTTATTCAGCAGATGTTTACCGATAAGAAGGTTCCCCTATAGCAAATATTTTGTTCTCCAATTGGCACATGCGAGCCAACATCCATACCTATAAAAAACTATCAGACTTTCAAAAATACGTTGGACAAAACAGCAAATAGTGAAAGATATCTATGTTATCCAATTTATGATGCAGTCATGTGCTTGGCTTAGTAGAATCGATAAAAGCAAATCTAATTACATTAAACTGGATATCGTAATTGTGCAGAAGCATATCAATGGCCATCTATGTCTTGCCCAATGTTTCTTCTTAATTCGCTTTACTAGCTGCAAAGTTCTTGCAAACTTCTTGACTGACATATGGCTTAGATTAGAACTTAGATTGGTACACTTCGAAGATCAATGAGGAAAAAGTTGATACTGCTGTAGTAAGCGTCTCCAAAATATTTCAATGAAAATAGTGTATGTCAACATAAAGCCAATATTACTTTAATGGAGGAAAAGGGCAACAGGATTCAGTTAATAATATTATGCATGAAAAATAACTGTAAAGGCACTTGGATGACTGAAAATTTTGTCTTAATGTCGAGTAAAAATACCTCATTTTCAGCAGCTTGCTTCAACTGCCTGATACGAGACTGGAGTACATCATACTGAGATAGAAGTTGCTGCCTGATAGCAAGTACATCCACTAACCTCAGAGGAAGCTGGCCAAACAGGGGAAAAAAAAAAAACAAATAAACAACTTCCCTCATTTTTCTTACATATACTTGATTCAGATTAGAATATAAAGTTCTCAGAAGAGCTACAAAGGATTGGAGCAAAAGAAGGGGAAAAAGAAAAAAGCACACTGGAAGAGAAATATTATGAAGTCCTTCAAACTTCACATCGAAAGGGATGATTATAGGTATTAGAGAGAGAGAGAGAGAGCGAGATTTAAACTGTTGCCCCTGGCAAACTTGTGGAATGTGCGGATTTAACGGAAGACTACACTATCATAGATATGAAACCTCAGGTCACAAAAAAGTTTTTGATTAAACATAAATAATTTGAAGTGCCTCCTTTTATAGTAGCCTACTATAATTAGCCACATCATTAAGTTCATCTACAAATAAATAGCAAATAATGATATTAGATGAGATCAGGAACTCAGTTATATACTTGCCTTGCTTAATTGAGGAAAAACCAGGCTGTTCATAGTGGCTCCAAGGGCAAGTGAGGAAGCTGCAGCAATCAAAATTAACTGAGGCAAGTTGGGATCTATGATTCCAGAGGCAGCATCTCCAGAGGCAAGCACAGCAAGAAGAGGAAAGAGAACAGAGGGACTCATTAAGGATGTGCCCTTATCTTTTGCAGGGGCCCTCAGTAATGGTGATTCTCGGCCATCAGTATGGTTTGTGAGGCACATAGGTTCTCCAGGGAAGAAGTTGGGGACTTTTGGAGTAAACTTCAAAGGGACCAACCTCCCTATAAACAGTTGTTGGAGCTGCTAGAGCTATTGTCACTCTTTCCCCTTCTTGAGCAGGGAGATCAACCGTTTCAGTAGCAAACCTGTGAGTCCGTGCCATACCAGATGGGGTCTCCACCTGCAGAGGCGATGGTAAAGAATTGGTCAGTGTGTACAAGGAGTACAATTTTGACTGAGATCAATATATTCTGTTTAATAAGCAAAACTTTTATGTTGCATTTAAGTAGTTGATGAGAAAAAAACAAACTAATGCTTAACAATCGATGACATTAGAACTTTATTATAATTCAAACATTTGAACATATAAGACAGGAATTATAGTACAGCAATGAGATAGATGCACCTCCAATCTAAATATACATAGGTTATGAAGAAATGTACCACAATGGAGTGAACAGCAGCTGGAATGTTCTGCTTCACAATTTGCAAAAATCTTAGCCCTCTCTTCCATGCTGGGACATCCATGCTGCGTTCGGCAGTAGGAGATATTACCTTAGAAAAAGTAAATATCCCAAGATCAACATCAAACCCAAATGCTGAACAATTTGACTATTGTAACATACATACAATGATAACAATTGGGAAGCTAGCATCTAAAGGTCAAAAATTAAAAAGAGAATGCAAGCATTACAAGACAAAAATCAAGTAATTGATTGACAATAAGTCCAATTTTCTAGATATCGGGAAGCTAATTCAAATACCAGAAATCATTTGATGGAGAAAAATTATTGTTTAATATGAAAAAAAAAACTAACCTAATCTCTTCGGACTCTATATTGCAAATGGTGCCCGAAACAAGCTCATACTGATAACGGCACTTCGAACAGGAGGCAATCTGCACAGTTAGACAATAAGTTTTTGCAAAGTCAGATATTCTATTATCATTCATGCACTGTCTCAATCTTATCTTTCTCTTTTCAAACTATTTTCATTGACATTTATGAAAAAGGAGTTTAATTGGCATCCTTGATGAGGACTTCCTCGATTAAGTATTTCTATATTATTGTCGTAATGACACTTACAGTAAACTTGAGGTTAAGAGGTACCACAAGAACTTGATTCCCAGCGATAATACAAACACTATTTTCAGTTCATCTTAAATAAACTCAATGAACTCCTGATAATTGCGCTTGGAAACTCAGCAAATTTCCAGGACGTTTACCAACTATCCACTGTTATCTCTTTTTCCTTTCTAAAGTCTCTTCAGGAGACCAATTACAAAATCTTTCTAAGAACTCAACTGAGATACTGTAAAAAAAATCTTAAACATCTAATCCAGCTTACTGTGCCTACCTGAATACCATCTTGTGGTTGAGAAACAGCAAGGGCAACCATGCAAGTTGGACATCTCACGACCTTACCAAAAGGAACCTACATGAGAATGCAAACTGATGGTTAGCTCAATAGAAGTATTATAAGCTGAGGCGTTAGGATCAATACTTCAGCTGCAACTAACAAGTGCAGCACAGTAGCTAATTGATTAAGTCAAATTACTCACCTTTTCTAAATTTCATAATTTGCCACCACCACTCCCCAGTTCCCCAAGAGACAGATAGAATGGTGATACAATTACTCTAAACATCTGAAAGCGGACTACATTCATACATCAGGATACAATCTCCAAACAGCAAAGACCAGTTGGCAGAGGGAGTTAAAAAAAGGGAGCACAAATCTCTACCTCTTCACTTGGAGATACTCTCACCCGGCAAACACTGTTAATCACTCTCAGGGCATCTGAAACTCTGAGTGATGATGCAAGACCTTGAACGAGTAAAATGTAAGTATTTACATCTGGCCTCGACCACTTCCATCTCTCAACAGAATGACCTTTCCAACCACCATCTGCACCTCACGTCAAAATTAAACAATGCCCACATATAACACTCTTTTTACTAAATGAAAACCATCAAGATACATATAATTTCTCAACTAAAATCAGTCATCATGGAATGCTACTACTGATCAACTAGTCCAACTACAAGAACACTTCGTACTAAAAAATTACTGGCTTTTTTCTTTCCCAGAAAACCCAATAGAGCACAGTGGTTAAAGGTCTATTTTTCCTCGAATTCGGGTTCGATTTCAACACAACCAAGAATGTTGCTTTTCTAAGACAAAAACAAGAAAACAGATAAAACAGATACCTGAAGAATCGAAGCTGGAACGCATGGCAGAGAAAACAGAAAGAGCCAAGTCAGCATTGCCACGATCAATAGCAGCAGAAATGATCAAACAACAATCCGAACAACTGACAACCCCACTAGTTCTATCAGTTCTCTCAGTAATTCTGTCTAACACTTGGGCTGCATCCTCAGCTGCAGAAACCCAATTAAGTAACTCCTCATCCAACAATTCAGACGACACCAGAACTTCCCCATTTGCAGGAAGTGATGACTCATTGAAGGACCCCTTAGTTCTAAAGGTGGAAAAGACTTGTTTTTTAGTAGTAGAATTGTGGAAGAAGATGTAGAAGAGAGTGTTGATTGATGAAGAGGAGTGGGAGTAGTTGTAAGGGGAATTTGTGGGAAGAAGGAAGAGGAGGGAGGTGAGAACATAACAAGTTTAGGCTCATAATGGGGAGGTGGTTAGAGTTTTCTAGCTGGGAGTGAAATTGTTGTGGGTGGGTGGGTTAGTTCTGCAATGGTGTTTGGTGCTGTGTTCACCATTTTTGTGTGCGTTTATATGTGCGGTTTTTGAAGATGAGGAATGAGAGGTTGTGAATGCAGATAAGTTTAATGGCGAAGAAGCCAATGATGGGACCAAAAGCATTGGAGAAAATGGTAAGAAGTGGAGGTGCGGGGAATCGAACCCCGTGCCTCTCGCATGCGAAGCGAGCGCTCTACCATATGAGCTACACCCCCAATCGTGCTAGTTTTTGGTTGATACCTATACATAAAAGACTTATTATATAGTTGTGACTATCTAAGCCCATTTTTTGATAAATTCTAAAATATAGATCCAGTGATAATATTTTATAAATTAAATCTATCCAAAATTTACATTACTTTTTTTGTATTTAATATTATTTACAAAACTAAACTTATCTAAACTTTTGCTATACATAAATATTTAAGATAAGATGTTTATGATTACGTACTTCAAAAAGATACATAAATATTCGAGATCATATATTTGTGATTATGTGTTTCGAGAATGCTTACAAAATATTTAGTCTGAAAATCCTCTAGTTTTAGATTTCTCAAATTAGGCATGGAAAAAGGATAAGATGATACTTTTCACGGGGAGCAAGCTTGCAAAATTTTCTAACTTAAGGAATCATTATCACATAGAATTGCATTAACCAGAGTCACTAGATAATTAATTTGGGGAAATAAATTATTGCAGTGATTTTTCACAATGAGAGTTTGCTCTGAAATAGTGGTGTTCCTCAGCATAAAGACAATCACAATATTTTGACAATTTTGTGTTTATCCCACTCTTTATTTTGATAATTTTTGTAGTAGGGGAAACTGCAATTTCAAGAAAAAAAAATTTCTCAGTTGACTCCATAGATCCATCTCTTATATTCTCTGCATTGCTTTTGTAACTAACCAACTCATCAGGTTTGAACCATAGGTTGATTTCATCATTGGCAGTCTCAGGGCCATCGCTACCATGAATAATATTTCTGAAAGCACAAAAAAATGATATATATGAATCCGACAGCCATACTGACATCGAAAAACAAGTTTTAAGGACCCAGTGGCTCCCAGAAAACAAAACCCTTGATGATAAAAATGTAACATTTTACCTTCCAACCTCAACAGCTAAGTCACCTCTGATGGTTCCAGGTTCTGATTTCTGTGGATCTGTGGCTCCAATAAGTTTCCGGCCGTACTTTATTACTCCTTCACCTTCCCAAACCTAAATGAGTAAAAGTACATTCAAGCTCTTTATCTGTCAAAAAGCTGTAAGTATAACAAAGCATACCAGAGTTTGGTCCATCTTAGATGTGCAATGACAGGACCAGAGCTCAGGAAGTCACAGAGGCCATTAAAGAATGGTCTTTCCTTAAGATCGTGATAATGCTTGCTTTTGTGCAAATTCCTTTGAAGGAACCACAACTTTGATTGCCACGAGCTTAAATCCTTTGCGTTCAAAGCGGGATATAATTTCTGCAATCTGAAATCCAAAAAGACATTCTTAGATCACACAAAAGATGCACAATGAGATATGGAGACCCTGAAGGTGTTTCGTTTCTAGATGATTAACTGAATTAAAAGCACGTCCCAAGCCTATTCTCTCAAGTGGACATGAAAAAGAAAGATCAGTACAAGGGAACATGGAAGTGTAGAAAAGGAAACCCAATAGGAAACTTCTAGTCAAGTGCCATAAAAAATGATCAGTAATCAAAGTAAGCAAGGTGTCACGGTTGAATTACAGAAAGTATTTGGCTGTAACATACCAGTCCTCTCTGCACTCCATCAGGCTTTATGGCAATGAAAGTGCGTTCAAACTAGATAGAGAGGAAAAGGAATACAATCAGTCACAAGAAAACAATGAAGCAAAATAATATTGGGAAAATTATGTGTTCATGCATGTGCATGTGAGGAGTAGGGGGAGAAGAGAGCAATAATGCACCTCTGCAGCATGTGCTTCTTGCTCCGTGAGCATGTAAGCTGCAGAATAAGAGGAAATTGAAGAATGATGTGAATTCCTTGTCTGAAGTAGCTATACTACAATTACAGAATAACTTAAAGTAAAGTAATCAAAGTCACTAACCCTACATTCAAAATGAAGTGATAAAGCACTTCTAGTTCACGATTTCATGAAACAAATTGCACAAGGTTTTGAGTGTGTGCAATTTCTAGGACAAACCAACTTGCTCATATGAAAGAGGAGAGATCACACAGTCTAAGGTTTTCAAGTTTCAACCTCGCAAAAAGCTATTGGCAATTTAGTAAGATCCTTAGGCTATAATCAAATTCTGCTGGGGAGAAAAACAAGGCAGTAAGGCATATTTGAATATAACCTGAGCAAACCAATTCACCCCATTCCGTGCACAAGAATGGAATAATTTTCTACAAGAGGTCCCAGTTACATTCCACAATGCTAATATTAAACAAGGGACAAGGCTCCTCTTCCTTTCACTTAAAATTTATGATATACTGAATTTCAATTCTACATATGAGAATCTTGTGTGCTCATTCACAGATCCAAAACCTATTTTTGAACTGCTCCATACTGTTTCAATATTACTGATGCAAAGTGCTCATAATGACAGAGATGGACATAGATAAGTATAGATGATCAAGTTAAAAGCTCCAGATACCTTCCCACCCCTACCAATCCAAGCCATATTTAAAAAAAGCAAGGGGGTCAAACAATACAAGGAGTTTTTCTTTCAAACCTGCTGCTGGAAGGGCAAGGAGTCCTGAAATCCAATTTTTAGAAGCGTTTCCTGAATCCACCCTGCCATATGTGGCTAGGGAAGAAGCCCTTCCTCTCAACGAAACTGCTGCTGCAGCTGCCGCTGCTCGCCCTTCTACAACCAAGAAAAATTCAGTCAGTATTTATCTTGTTCCACTATCACATAGCACAATCGAATTCTCATGAAATTTGCTGAAATGCTTCCACTAACCATACCACTCTACACATATCAGCATGTGGTATATTCTGTTTCCTGAAGTGCCGAACAGACACACACACACAGGGAAAAAAGACAATATCTCAGCAACAATTGACACAGAACCACAAAACAAGCTGAAAAATCAGAGTGAAGGGACTGGTATTTAAAGATCAGCAGAGAAATCAGAAATGTAAATGCGATTTTAATCTGAATTATTCCCTATTCATGAAAAACCATGAGTTACATCACACACCATATTGCATCTTTATTATTGCCCCAAAAGCAAAAAAAAAAAAAAATTCAATCTTGACCCCATCTTTCAAATTGCATGGGAATTGATAATGGAAAATTCAATAATAGCAAACTAGAAAACATAAACCTCAAATTCCAATCCAAAATAACCCATTTTTTACATCTTAGAAAGAATAGAAAACAACAGATTAAAAATCTATGCTCCATTTCGACAAGATCATTCATTATTCTTTAAAAATAACAGATACTAATATTTTATAATAATTTTCTAATACATTTTTTAATTATATTTTTATCGTACATAAATTACACCTCAAAAGTCGTTACATTAATTATTACCAATAATATCTGTCAAGGGAAAAAAAAAAAAAAAAAGTAAATAATTCATATACACGTTCACAAAAGTAGCTTTACCAGAAAAGGCACGAGAGCTTTGCTTAGTGGAAGTTAAAAGAAGAGTCCTTGCAGTGCGTGCAGCAGATCTGCAAATCCCAGAACTCATTTTTTTTTCTTTTATTTTTTTTAATTATCTAGAATGATGGAAAATTCTACTGTTTCATAAAAAAGAGCTGGAGCTTTAGCTTTCAGAATTCAGAGCAGTGGAGAAACGGTCAGAGAGAGAAAATTAGAATATAATGATGAGGGAAATGAGTGAGGAGAGGGCCCCTTTCAGCTACTAGATTTAGTGAAGTACAAAATGTGTTGGGAGTTGTACTTTGTGCAGTTGTTTGTTGTACATATAATTCTGCATTGACACTGGCTAAAATTATTATCACTAGCACCAAGACAAAGATAAAGGTGTGGGCTACGTCATACTCCTCAAACCCTAGCCTGGATGCCGAATCATTGGGCGAGAAAATCGAACTATGATTTTTTTTTTTTTTCCAATATTACTCGATCCTAGACGATTTAGTATAGAACGACCTGGTATCTTATTTACATGTATAGGATTTAAAAATTAGATTTCTATTGTAAAAAATTTAAAATGAGAATTAATTACATTTATACCACTATAAATGGTAAAGGGGGAGAAAAAAATTATTAATCTAAGGTAATAATATAAAAATTATATAATTACTTATATATATAACGAGTCGAGTACTCGCCAGGTCACAATTTTTTGAATCCATTACCCGCATGATTTTATTAACCGATTCGAATATCCAACTTTTATAATTTAGAATGAATCGATTCAGCGATTTTTTTTTAATAAACTGATCAAGATAAACATCTCTAGTTACCTACGCATTTTCTATCACTTGACGTTTTTTATTATGAATTGCTCTACATACACCAAACAAGAGACTACGCATTTTTTATGATTTATTGTAATTATACGAATCTCTACACCAAATAAAAGATAATCGGTAATATAAATAATACTTTTATAAATGTTCGATCCTTGTCTGTGAATGATCACAAAAAATAACATTTTTATATTTAAATTATCTATATAACTATTTCATGTCAAAAATTTCAAGCTTTTCTTGTCACAGTAGAGGAGATTTTATTTCTTTCCATTTTTATTTTTATTTTTTTTTTTGTCTTTTGTCGGGGTTTTTAGATACAACAAAGAAATCGTTGCTTAACCCTTTTGGAAGAAAGCAATTTTGTAATGCAAGTAGTAGAGTGGTACTTTCTTTGTGAGAACAATATTAAAAGGAATTAGATTCTTGTGAAGATTGTTGTCAAAGTAATTAACATAATAGTTGGTAAAGATCACGTGAAACATGATTTACATGTTTTGAATTAAAATTTTACAAAATAACTTCCCTTTGTTGCAGTCGGGAATTACGCAGACACTGCTTTTTACAGTAAAAGTTCGCAACTGTAACCCTCTCACATTTCCCTTGAATCATCAACAGTTCTACACTCAGATCTCAATTTCCAATCGATTTGTAAAGTTTCGTGATTTCCCTAACTTATAAAACCATTGATAGTTTCCAACTTCTCAGATAGACAATGTCGAAATCATGTTTACTATTTTGATGAGGAGAAAAAAGAAAGGAATATTTAAGATTAAATCATTGCTTTCATCTATTTTAATTTGCATTAACCTACCTTCACTTTTCTTTATTCATATTTATCCTCTCTCCTATGTTTTACCGAATTTAGGTGGAAGTAAATTTAAAAAAACTTAATAGAAATAAATTGTCTCAATGTGTATTTTCAGGAGAATGATGTATCCAACTTAAATTTGCTGATCCAGATTCATTCGATTCTGGCATCACTACCTCACATGCCTTGGAAGACGCATCAGCTAAAAGCAACGAACCACATTTAGTAGTGGATGAGCCCACACATCTTTCATGGAGACAGAATTGTGATGACGTTGCTCCTGAAACTCCAGTTCAGTGACCAGTTCCTCCTTTATACTTGTGGTCATTATTGTCTCGTCGGATCTCTCCACAATATTAGCAACTGGCTCATCCAACTTCTGATAGCCCTGTGGAGAAACTTCTTCCAACTTCGGTATACAAACTGGCTGCCTAACTTCTTGGTCAGAATTTTGATAGCCACCCTCTGGCCGTAACTCATCATCGGCAGGCAAATGCTGTTCGCCTTGGTTAGTTTCAGAAAGGTGCATCTCTGGATCAGGCTTCACGATACTCTTATTGCACAACCGTGCTAATGTGGTGTTCTCTCCACTTATGACCACGAATTCCTCTCTCCGTTTCTTGTACAGTGTCAGAGCTTTCTGTAGACATGCACAAAACATTTTAGCAAGCAAATAAATTTACTGTACAATATGATATCCATTTGAAGCTAGAGAGGATACGCTGAAATTTAAGTTGGGATGACCATGGAAGACAACTCCATATGATATTAAACCAGTGACTAACTTGAAATGAAAAAGAGAGGAAATAAGAGATTTGCCCAATTAGTATCAAAATCATACTAATCCAAGTCTCCCACCCACCCCACCGAACTAGTTTCTTTAGTCTTCTTTCAATAGGCGACCAATTTAGGATAGTGCCTCGTCTATAAAAGTATCAATCATGAGCCAAATAGGCAGCCTGCCTTGGAAAAATAGCAAATTGCTCATCAGAATATGTATTATATAGTGTAAAGAATCTCTGCAGCTGCACTGTCTGGTACAATTCTTTCACAAAGTTGAAGAATATGTACATCAAAACAAACACCGAACTAGTACTCCTATAAGACAGACTAACAATATTTCAACAAGAATGTGTTTTGCAACATGTACTTGCATGGCTCATATACCTGAAAAACAGTGTCATTAATGGTGGCCAAAAGTAAAGCCTTTTTGTTTGGACTTGGAATGCACTCTCTGGCTCCTGATGTGACACGCCTCTTGCTGAAAACAAGGGAGAAAATATGCATAAGAAGACTATTATATAAGATTAAGAAGTAGACATTGGGTTATTTCAGAGTCATCTTTACCTCTACATACAAAATCTTGGCGTCTTCTGAATCAGATATTGTTTTCTCATCCCCATACGATAAGCCTGTGCACTTGATATACAACTCAGGGTCAGTAAGATCCGAAGAAATGTCGAGCTTGGAAAGGTATAAATGGCAAAGATTATGATCATCCTTCTCTGACATTTTAGGGGTATCAAGGGTCTCCCCAGTGGTAACCTCTGGATTTTCAGGAGGTTTCTTATGCAAGGAATCACTTGACTGACTTCTTTCAACGCTATCAGCAGGAAGATCAGGCTGAACTTGTTCATTTTGAGCTTGTTGTCCTGCTTGGCCAGACAACACTACATCCACTGGAATACCAGCAAATTGACTCTCCTTCTCCGATTTAAAAGGCAACTCCATACTAAAATCACCTTTTGAGCCCTATAATTCCACGTCTCTCCACTCATCTCCCAGCCTCGACCACCCGAAAGGGTCCTACTATGATCCCACTCTGGCCTCCCATAAACATGAGACTCTTGGCTAAAAGGAGCATTATTTGCATCCCAACCATGCAACGGAGGAGGGCACAAATCATCCACTGGATTTCGCCATCCCATGGGATGTCCATGGCCAGGAAATCTTTCAGCATCATGCATATGGTAAGGAACCCCGGGATGGTTCAACTCCATTGAAGGTCTGGCACCAAATATTGGTGGAGCAGGAAACTGCTGCATCACTGGGTGAAACCCAACAGGAGGCGGCCCATGTTGGAAAGGAATGAAACCATTTACCATCGGAGAAGGCCAGCTAGGAGCAGCTTTCCAAAGGCTTCCTTGCACTCTTCCCATATTAGGGTCACTAATTCTTCTATGACGATTGTTAAACTTCATTCTACTGTCATCTTCAGAGGATCCAAAATTTGAAGGGCTGTCAATCCCTGACCTGAATGACGAGGTAAAACACACTTGGAACTGCCAGATAAATTACCATTTCTAGCAAAAGGTGAAGAAACAGACAAATTGTCTCCATCAGCTTGGGAGAGGTCGTCTCCTGGAAGAATCTCCTTGGCCGATTCACGAATTCGCCTGAGTTCCTTGCTAGGGTAATCCTTTGCATCCCGGGAACCACCTTTCCTCTGCCCAGATTCTTCAACATCAATACTCCGTCTAACATCAGATCTACTCCCATGTCTGCGCTCCGCACTTGTTGATGAAGGGGACTTGTCAATCAGCTGTCTGGGAGAAGTTCGAGCATCCATTTTGAGATGCTTTTCAGCTGACCACTCTGACAAATGGCTGTCATCCTTCTGAACAACTTTCTCAATTACTCGAGATGAAGAAATTTTATCAGGCACTCTGGCAACACTGGCACTCTCTCTTGTAGAAGATACACTATGCCTAGCTCTCTCTTCATAAGCATATTCCCTATAATTTGACTCATCTTGCTTTGAAATCAAAGCCTGGAAGAAAGAAGAAAATAGACATTAAGTACTTATCAGGTTCATCAAGATGGCAGCTAAGATGAGGATGCATTTACCAAGCCATCCACTTTATGCTATGATTGGCCAAGGTAGGAAAATGTTTATGACAGGTCTATGACTAATGCTGTCACGAGTCACTACTATCTTCCAACAAGTTAGCATATACAAAATCCTATATATTCTAGTATTTTAGTATATTCTTTAAATTTTTTTCTTACTAGTCAAATGGTAAGGTAGGGCGAATAAGGAAGAAAATAGACATGAAATGCCATCAAGATGGCAGTAAAGATGGGGTTACATTTACCAAGCATAAATAACGTTGTAGCTACTACCTTCAAACAAGTAAGCAAAACAAGTGTACATACGAGTTATGCCAACAAATTATATTACTACAAGTCATGCTCCTTTATTTCACGGTTCATGTTTTTTTAAACCATTAACTCAAGTATCAGAAGATTCTGAACCAAGTAATTTAGCAACAAAAGCAACATCCTTCCTCCACCCAAACTCACTTCACTATATTTTTGTGTTTCAAAAATACTGTTTCAAGTTCAAATGTAAAATTTCCTTTCAAGAGATGCCAACCTCTCAAATTCAGTACATGGCCAAACAATAATAGTAAACCCTTTCCAGGAAAAGAGACACACCTCCACACCAATGTACCAAATTAACTGGCTCAAAAAAGTTTACGTGTAAAACAGCATAGAAGAGATCCCTAACAGTTGAGATACATTGTTAAGCATACTTGGAAAGTTCGTTTCTAAGAATTTGTTAAATATTAACGTTTTGAGATTAACAACATTGGTTTCCAAGTATACAGTAAAATCAGGAGGAAGACAGAGAACTGAGAAGACCATTCCTGTGATGCAACCAATAATTTAGGAACTAACTGCAGCCTCTGTTTGCTCACAAACCGGGAAGGCTTTAGAAGTTGAACTGCAATGGAATATGATTATCATCTACACCATCAACCATACCATAATAATTTCAATTGATTATTAGAACATAATGCTAATCAAATATCAAATATCAAATATATAGGTCAAAGGAGAGCTTTGCATTTGAAAAAATTGAAGTGGACATTAAACAGACCAAAAGGAAAAAATGTTAGTAAGAATTCTTTCACACTATATAAACAATTAAGTGAGATAAAAAATACCTATGCTCTCTTGTAACATGGGAACTTGAACTAGGCGAACCTTGATGTCTACTGCGATTTGGAGTTAGTTCCAGATCAGCATTCCTTGCGGCAGACCTTCCTCTATCACTAATTAAATCGACCCTGGCACCGCTTATCAATCTTTTTTCCCCATCATATGGTTCGTCTTTGGTACTTTGTGATTTAATATCAATCTGATCATCTTTATCAGAGTTTCTTTTTCTATCTTGATCATCTTTAAACCTGGCTCGATTATCATAATCTGGACTACTATCGCGCACGCTTGATTTTCTTGAATGAAGGTCTGCAATATGAATCTCATCCATCCCTTGGACGCTTAATATCAGACTTATCCCTGGAGTGGTCTCTTGAGGAATGTTCATCCTTGTACTTAACATCTCTAAATCTCTTTTCTCTATCGATGACATCTCCTTGCTTCCCATCCATGCGCCTGCTGTATCTTTCATAAGCTTCCCGACGTTTCTCTTCCTTGTATCTATCACTATCTTCTCTATATTTGTCATTCCTGTACCTATTATCTCTTTCACCATCCTCATAGTGCCTGTCATCATCTCTTCTACTGTCCCTGTCACCATCTTCACGATACTTGTCATCCTTGCGTTTATTCTCTCTCTCACCATCTTCTCGATACCTATCATCCCTACGCCGAGCATCTCTTTCACCATCATCTCGATACTTGTCATCTTTGTGTCGAGTATCTCTGTCACCATCTTCACGATACTTATCCTCTCTCCTTCTATTATCTTTCTCACCATCCTCAAGGTACTTATCATCTGTATGCCAACTATCTCTATCATCATCATCCAGATACACACTTAATGTCCTTTTCAGTATGTTCCTGATACTTTTCATCTCGGTGCCTATCATCTTTTTCCGGATCATCCAGGTTCTTAGCTCCATAACTTCTGTCCTTGTATTTTCCATACTTAGGAAGGCCCCTTGAGGAAATATGTCTCTCATTACTCTCTCGTGCATCTTTACTTCTATCTCCATCACCAGAACCATCACTTCTCCTCCCAATCTTCTTTTCAAGTTCCTTTTTTGATTCAGAATTTTGGAATTCATCCTGTATTGGCAACTCTACATTTTAAGAAACAAACAATATTATTACAAAATAACAAAGATGATTCGCCAATCATTACGAAAGAAAAATGGTCTATTAGCCATTGCAACTAAGTGGGGAACTTCAACAATAAGAAAATCATTCTAACCCTAGTCAAATAGAAATGCAAAATTACAAAGGAAGCAAGCAATAAAATAAACGTGTTACATCTATCTGTCCATGGGATAAAAAAATCATGCACTCAAAGGGTGGGACCTGATAGTATGGCAGAAAATACTGCAGGGCAGAAGAAGATATAAATTTAGCTCCACAATATCCACAAGAAGGGAAAAGAAAAAACAGTACTGCAAATAACGATGGCCTTTCACTCTGTGTGAAGGACTTTAACCTATAACAGGTCATTCATGTAAATAAAAAATTAGCCAGAGGCAAAGCTCAGGTTCCAGATAGCAAGAAAATGATTAAGCAAAAAAGAAAATCTGTGAGTAGCTGCTGGTGTAGATATTATAAAGATTATAGAAGTCCACGTTACCCTCTATCTATCATAAAAACCAGAAAAGTATTCCCAGTGACTAATAGTAACACCAGCATGTAGTTTACTATATTCACTGGGTAAGCCAGTACCACCGCAATGTTGGGAACCTGGACACGAGGGCAAGAATTTAATCAAAAAAGATATTCCCTGAACTAACTTGAGTTTGGAATTATGATCTCATATTTTTGAAATATACCAATTGCACCATTTTACATCTATAATTGATGACAGAATCTTTCTCAGGAACCAAACATCATGCATCCGACTCAAATTAAAAACTGGCTTACAATAGAGACACAAAAAAAAGGGGGGAAAACGTAAAACGTCCATTGATAATATTCAAATAAGAGGTATTCACATAACTAGCAAGTAACTGCATAAAAAATCTATGAAAGAGATAAGGCACGTGAAAAAGGACAAAAGAAATTCTCAACATTTTATCATTTTCCCCCTTTAGAAAAGGATTCTCAAAATCTCATCAAGCACTTAAAGCTAGCAAAATCTCCTCCTCTTCCTCATTCTCCCCTCCCCCCTCACCCTTTTAACCATGCATGTCACATTTATGTTAACATCCCCAAAGACACAAGTAATGGCAATAAAAAGACATTGATCAACCAAGCGTTCCACCAATCTACCCAAACATCATACAGCAACAATCCTTCCACCAAACATGTGGGCTTCAACTTATTATCCTCACCCTATGAATCACATAATAATACGCATGGAACAATGTGTTTTGATATAAATACAGAACCCTAGCTCTCAACCTGAGCCTTGTAGTTAATGCAGGACTAGAAAAGCAAAAAAGAGTTGTCTGATTTATCTGTGTATACTACTAGTCAAAATGGCTTAACCTTCGGTTTATTAGCATGCAAAACAAACTCAAGTTTCAAGAATATAAAAGCATAATAAGGATCCCAAGCTTAAAAGTTTCAAAGGAAATTTCTGCAAAATGAATCATGTATATAGCTATAAAAAATAAAAAAATCCCATTTCCTCCCATAATAAAGAGTCCAACTTAAAGCAAGAACCAAGGTGAATAAGAACATAGAATTTGATTAAAAAGGGAAAAGACTCCTAGATTAATCAAAGCAACAACAGCAGCACCAAAAAAACTATCATCCATTATACCAACCACAAGAACAAGTTACCTTACCAATATTTTCTCTACCTCTCTTGCTCTGTCTATCTTCACCTGCATCCTCCCACTGTGATCCTTGCTTCTTTGCTAAAGTCCTATCAGCTATATAGAGAAGCATCTCAGTGCCCCCTACACTCACCTGACCCTTCTTCTCCCTGTCAGACCCACGATCCTTTTCCTTTGTTTCTTTTCCCTCTTTCCTACTAGACTCCTTGTCAGACTTCCTCTTCAACTCAGTCCTACTCTCCTCCTTCTCCACCAGCAACCCGACATTCCTCTCCTCCTTGTCACCACCACTCTCAGGCCTTTTACTACTACTACTTTTTGAATCCCCTAATCCCCTTGTTTCCTTCGATTTAGTACCCTTGTCTGAATCAATGTTCAAACTTTCCCCATTAATTTCCTTCTCTATACCTCCCCGATCATCCTTTTCATCTCTACCTCCATTCAGCCTAACTCCAGCAATGCCACTTCCGCCCTCAGCCTTATCTTTCCGCCTTTTGGAGGAAACATACTCTTCTATAACATCCCCATTACCATTCCCATTTCCTCGCAGATCTTTTCCATCCTTCCCCTCCTTCAACAGGGAAGAGGATGAAAGTTTCCGCTTAAGGAGGGGAAGAGCTCCCCAGAAGAAGAATGGCTCGAATCTTTCAAAACCCTAACAGACCCACCTCCGCCATCCTCTTTACCACCATTCCTCTCCTTCATCTTCACATCCTCATCCGAGTCCGAATAATAATCCTTCGCCTCTTTCGAACTATGCTTACTTTGCTTGTGCGATTTATGCCTCGAACTCCGCGGCATAATTGTAAACCCTAATTCGAAACTTCAAAACCCAATACTAGTAATTTGTTCAGTTTCACTATTGAAACTCAATCCACAACGATTTCGTCAGCATAAGTTGCCGACATTCAAAAATCAAATTGAATAACAAAATTCCGGTAGCCGGAAACCTATCCGTTGAATTTCCGCTGACTCTAACCAATCAGATCGCTCAATTAGGGCAAAATTGAATCTCCACAAACAAATACGTATTTAGAGAGAGAGAAAAGGAGTAGAGAGAAGGTTGAACTGAATAGATATAGAGAGAGAAAGTAGAGCGAAAATGATGAGAAAATTGGGAAACTTTTCATTAGAGAGAGAAAGAGTGGAGATCGGGGCGATGGTACGATGTTTTGCTGTGAAATTGAGAAATGAGATTCGTGTTGGAGTATTGGGGCATTGGGGATTATTGCTGTGAAAAGACGAGGGTGACCATGTACTGGCTAAGATAATTACTTGGGTGACCCAGAGTTCCGCTGTCACTTTTTAATCATTTAATCAATTAGAATACTCATTCCGTAATTATTTAATTGTCTAAAATATTCACTACACAGTATAAAAGCTTTTTTGTTAAATTAGACTCAATTACACTTCTGATTAAAAGAGATTCTATTGAGTTCATTTGAGCTGATTTTTTCACATTTTTTCATTAATTCATACATTTCTATCAAAATTTTTTTTTGTAAATTATCACTGGATGAGTTCTTATAGAAATGAAGTGATTCTTGTGGAGTTTTGGAAGGAGTTTTGAGATATAGATGATAGATATATCAATGTAATCTGAAATCCACATGATAAGGTCAAATTTGGAAGCACAGATACGTAATTGGTTTTAAGAATAAATGATTTATATTTTAGCAAAATGTACCACAATATTGTCAATGGGATTATCTAATTTAAATTCGAGCTTAATTTAATTAATAGGAGTGGCAATCTTCTTCACAAAAATCCACCATCGTTACTCAAGTTATTGGGCTAATCTTTATTTTGATGCATCGAAAATCAATGAGATTACTATCCCAGTCCATTGGCAGACTCTTTCATACATTATCAGCATTATTAGGCCCTGAAAACACAGGCCAAGTCCGCCCATGGCATACGCCCATCGCAAATTCCTGATTCCAGATCGCCCCACAAATTTTTATGGTCAATACATTAGTACAATTGCATGTCGTGACACTTTTAGAACTTGGGTAGCTTTCACCAGCAAAATTCTTAAATGCATCCTTCAAGATATAATGTTTTGGACATTATGATCTAAAAGCAAAATTCTTAAATGCATCTTTCAAGATATAATGTTTTGGACATTATAATCTAAATTAATCTTCTTGATACATCACTTACGTGAGAAATGTGTGTAAATCTAAACTATGAAGTCCTAGTGTCTTGGTTCAAATCCAACCAAGAATGGCCCGTTTCACCGTTATCATAGGACCATCAACACAAAGGATTGTGACCAGAAAAACAAGGATGATGTGACTGAAATCCTCCCCCGAAATTCATCTTTCAGGATTCCTCACACAGTTTGACAATAATTCAGTGTAATAGATTAAGAGTGATAACCTGTATCATACTAGTATATATAAATTCCGATATCTCCAGCAGTCTAATTTGTTCTTGGTGAGCAAAGCTAGGAAACTGGACTTTATCACAACAAGCTTTTCATCTAACTGGAACATGCAAAAATTAACCATGCTGCATATCAGAATTAGCAATACCGTACCCAAAAAGCCAACCAGAATCATAGGCTTCATACTGTTTTGTACTTAGAAACATATAGCAAGAGTTTAAATTCACTGGATAGAACAACAAAACTTCAACGAATTCAGAAAACATGATCTTTAAGAAGTTTGCTAAAAATCAGAACCTCTACCACAAGCACCAATGGGCCAAAAGACCAATATATAACACCAGAAAGGTTCCGTTCAAAGACAGTATTAAGTGGATCACTGTTGCTAATCTTTATAAAGTACACCAGTCATTTTCAGTTAAAGAAAAAGGGATATGCCCAATTTTTTGAACAAATGGATAAACATCTTAAAAAGCACAAGTGTTCTTGAACCACGTCATCCTTCTGCCAAACTTCACAGGCTGCCACCCAACTGCCAATTGAAAATATAAAAGAAATAATTATAAAAAAAAGCGATATTATTACAATGAAGAACAAGTAAAGTGCATATTTTAGGCAGTCATGATGCATTCCATATTCTGAGCCTCCTTTAGTGGAGGATAGGTAGGTAAAATACAAACTGGGATGCAGTCTGCAGATATTAGGCACCTTTACCTAGACATTGTGTAAATCCCTAATTGCAGGACACATCCTCCTATATCTAGAGAGGTTCTAGATGCTAGACTATGATAATGACAATATATAGCTCATATTAGAAGTCAGATTCATCAAAACCAAGTTGCAGACACAAAGTATCCCAGGTCGAGGAGGAAAGATTGATGTGGAGCTTCACAGGTAGGAATAACCTTTTGGACCAACCACCAACAGTCAATATCCGTACAATCTTACCAAAAGATAATGTATAATTCTAAAAAGGCACTCAGATTTTGCAACAAAATCTTAAAATTCGTATCTGTAATCTTAACACACTCTTTCAAATATATTATGTTGTTCCACGTGTCGAGATATCAGGTTTCATGAGCATATTAATTCATTTTAGAGCTAATTTTCAGCCATTAATTATCCCAACATGTGAATGCCAAGTACTTTTCCAATGTCGTCTTCTTCAAAAAAGTTGCCTTACTACCATTTGTTTTCCCACTTATCAATCCTAGACATACGAGAACCAAATGTTGATAGAAACAGTCAAGAAGGAACTACGGGCATGCATTAGAAATGCAGTTGGCATACAAATTAATGCAAAGAAACAGTTGAAGCAAAATGCCATCATAGCCCATAGGGAATTAAGTGAAGGAATAAAACTCAAATTAACACGATTTGATAATTATCTCCCCGCGGAATATCACATACCAAGATGGCTAAGTCGATCTCTTGTTCAGACACTGGTGTCCTTTTGGGCTGGTCAGAGGCCTTTCCTCCTGGAGTCATGCTAGGAGGCCTTGAGAAAAAATTTCCAGGAGCATCCCCAGATGCAGATGTTGCTTGAGTCTGGGACGAGGAACCTGCAGAAAAATCACCTTGCTATTCAATCTCATATGAGAGTCCTGCGTGTTGACTATCTGACTTTCATTTATATATTCTGTAGTATAAACAGTTTCATTTTTTCAAACTGAACAAGACTGCGAAATGGGCTTCTTCCTTCTCTTTTTACAAGGAAAGTCAATAATGAGTTTTAATATTGCAAAGGACAGTCAAAACTAAAAGGGCCCACTAGAGGCGGAGGAATCATAGAAAGAAAATACAGGGTGAAACTCTTTGACAGAAATTGAAAAGACCAAATAGAAACTAACGAGTGAACTTGTTGGTAGTAAGGAGGCTGGAAACAAAGTATCTCTCAGCTAATTGAAAAGTTATGACAACTGGACTGGGATGGCTACTTGAATCTGAGGACAAGTGAACTGGCAGAACCTGGTCATACAGTTTGGATCCTCATTAGACTGTATAAGATATTGCCAAACATTCAATTCTCTCAAAATGCTAGAACATATACGGGTACGTTTTACCAATGATATTACCGCTTCATGAAGCAAGAGAAGGTACAAATTACTATGCACACATTCACTTCTTGCATATACTACTAGATCAAACATAGTGACAGTATATACGAGATGCGCCCTCTTGTTACCTCAACACATATAAACCTTATATTACATTCAAGTTACTAGTATAGTGGTGTTTGAGACAGACTAGATCCCACCAGATTTGAGAAGACCTCAGACAAATGAGAATCTTAGCTTCTACATGTATCACAAGCTCGCCTCTGATCAATGCCATAAAAATGCAAAAGCAAACATAAATCTAACTGAACAAAAGGCTGTACAGAAATATCAGATTTTGACGGACCAATACTGACTTCAAGACCTCAAAACTTTCTTTAAAGTGCATCAAGCTATATCCAATATTCTACAATATGTGTTTGTATCATCCACATTCTGGTTGGAAAAATTCTTTTTTCATGCAGCACTGACTCGTGTATGATTTATCATTTATATAGTACCTCAAAAAGAGATAAACAACAAAACATTATTGCATTTCAACAGCTGAACAGCAGTGCAACTGAGGATTGATGATCTAACAAGAACTGGAGCTCCCACAGCACAGTCCCAAACAGCTCAAGTCTCGTTAACTCAAACCATCCTCTCACCAAATTCTCTCTTCTTTTTTTTTTGAAACTTTAAGTGACTCAAACCCGAGACATATAGGTCACAGGTGAATAGTTTTACCAATTACCATAGACCGCGTTTCATTGTCAACAACCCCCTTACCATGTATCACAATAACATTCATATACAATCTTCCGACAAAGTACTAGCATTTTACAAGGCAAAAGAAGTTCACTGCTTACCGTGGATTATTAACCATAATTGAATACAAGTTAGAAACTTTAGCATGAATTACTAAATAAACTCACCATTCAACCAAAATCGAGTCGAATAAACTAAAATCATTATAACTCCTATAATCTGAACCTAATCACATGCTATCTCATACATGTTTATCTTTCTTAAATTTTTCGGTAGAAAATATGCTCTAGAACCATCATCATAAGATACACTAAAACAAAAATCCCACAAAGCACTACAAAATAAAGCTAAAAAAAACATATAAATATACAATAATTCAAGCCCTGGTGACAAAAATTACGAATTCCACCGCAGAAATTGAAAATAGCTCAACAAACGGTGACGTTTCATACAAAACCCCACAAAATAAAAAATAAAAAATAAAAAAAAAGCCAAGAAAGGAATGAAGATCAACACACTTCCGGAGGTGGAGGGTTTGGGATGTCTCTGGGGGAATTTGATTCGTGGGATTCTCTTCAAAGCGTGCGCTGCACCGCCCATCTTTCGCGATTGGTTTTGGAATTCTGAAGATCAGAATTCAACCGTCGCCAAGCAAAGGAAGAAAAAGGTTTCAGACAGGAGAGGATTGCACATTTACTATTTACTCCCTCGAGTATTTCTAAATTATCTCATAGGTCCTTCAAGTTTTTCTTTGTACGGGTCTCTTTACTGAAGTTTTATATTTTTCACTAAATTAGTCCATCATTTGCCTGAATTGAACTTTCCGGCAAAAATGTCTTAGAATAGATTTTTGAATTTAGGATGGAAAGAAAGGGAAGGGAAGATTTTAAATTATAAAAGAAAATAAGAGAAGAGAGTGGATTTTGATTCTATTCGAGAAGAAATGAAATTTGGCATATGAAAGTAAATAAAATTGGATTAATTGCACTTTACACCCCTTTTAAACTATCTTATATTTGTGTTTTACACCTGGTACTAATTTTAGTAATCAACCACTTCAAACTTATAAATTTTTGCATAAAGTACAAATTATATAAATGATGAAACCGTAAACTAATTTACGTACCCCCACTAATTTACCCAATTTTTGAAAATATCCATTCTTCAATTCCATGTCATGCACCACTACAAGACTATTAAATTTTCAAAAATAAATCTAGTTATAAATTTGGGTTCAAATTTTGAATTAGTGAAACTTATGAATTTAGGGATAGTAACACCGTAATTCTTTATTCGAAAATAAAATAACTTGTAAAAACTATTAAATTATAAACTGTACATTTACTTATTTGATTGACGCTGTAGCGAATATGGTTAGGTAGAGATTAGACTTACAGGTGGATCCTGAGAAGTCTAGTTCTTTTGTGGGTTGTTGGTTATTATTGTTTTCAATTTCTTTGGTGAATCACTTTGCTTTTTCTGTCACTGGCCTTCATGGATACATATCATTTAAGTCGAGGGAATCAAAATGCAATTCATCTATGCTAGCCTTGCTAGGATAGATTTCAACTATTGGTTAAAGAACTCCAATTCCTACTCAGCTGCTGCAATCACGATTGACGAATGCAGACCTGTTACAATGTTCATTTGGGAGCAGTTGTTAACTCAGGAACATACATGTTTTTGTCAACACTCTCGGTTCATTAATACAGGGATGATTAAACACATCATACACGCAACTGCAGCATTACCTTCCGCCTTTTGTTCCCATTTAAGGATCTGCAAGTCATTATTGATGACCTAACACAACTAAAGATAAAATCCATAAGAAACTTCATATCATGATGTACATACAACTAACGATGAAATCCATAAGAAACTTCGCATCATGATGTATATACAACAGCATTAACCCTAGCAGACAGAACTGGTGTACTTGCGCTAACTTGCTTTCCAAAAGACAGCTGAAAACTTGTGTATCCAACTTATCAAGAGTTTACCTCAAACCAGTGCAAGTTACAAAAGTATCAATAAAACTGCACTGTAACCACGGCAATAAATAAAAACAAAGGAGTCGAATGTCAATAGTTACATAATCCTTCAAAAGTCTACACTCCAAGTCAAATCTCATGTAGAGTTTCTGTCTGCAACCATACAGGATACATCCAAAATTTGGACACCAGCAAAGATAGTTGTGCAAATTGCAATAATGATCCACTTGTAACTTATGGCATACGCCTTCGCTTTTTTGCAAGATTTTCAAAGACCTGGTGAACATCATCAGCTGTAATTGGTTTTGATGTATCGAAAGATTCCTGACAAAGGAAATATTGACAGAATTTTCTCAGACAGGTTTGCAAGGTAATGACTGGCAGATGTTATCAAGCAAATAGAGTTTCAAACATTTTAGTAACATACCAGGAAAGAATGAATTTCATTTTTCATGTCAGCAATGCCACTCAAAATCTCCATTTTCTCTACATGGCCAAGATTACTGAGAAAATTCAACTCCTGACTTGAACAACAAGATCCTGTTGTTGCTGCAGCTTTTCATCCCTTTTCTGCTTTCCCATTTTCTCATATTCAGCAATGGAATCCTCTCTGTCAAGCAAGAAGCTAATTCTTTTTTGTGTATAGAATGCTGAACAATTTTCACAGCTGCAGAGGACTTCTCTCCAATTTTTACAGAAGAACATTGCTTTGGTTTTTTCTGGTTCTGGTCCTGCTTCAAGCAAATTTTTTCCAAGAATACATGTCTTACTCGGACCTGCTGCTTGACTGCATTCCAGCAAAACTGTATTTTTCTCTTTAGTTTGTCCAAGGAGAATACCATTCCCGACAAAGACAGCTCCAGAAGTAGAATCTCTTGCAGAAGTGTCCAGCAAACAATTTCCATTTTGCAGCTTCTCCAATGACCCCAAAGGCGAAGGAGCACTTTCAATCACTTCTTTCTCTTTGGAAGAGTTTCCTGCATCCTGTTGCTTGACCATGACCCTTATTTTTTGAGGATAAAAAGTCAAAAAGAAGCATATGATATTTGAGCAGCCTTGACATATTAAGTCCTCGTATATAGGCTCTCCTTCTTCATCCCTTGGTATCTGAATGTGAAAAATTTAAGATGGTTGAATTCAAAAAATAAAATAAGCTAATATTCTCAGCAAATAGTTAAATAAAGGTCACTTCACACAAAATTAAGTTATATAAACAAGTAAAATTGGTGTATATTACAGTTCATGAAATTTTACAACAGACAGGGTGTTAAAAAAAAAAAAAGAAGTTCAAATCAAATAGAAGAAAAGAGGAAAGAAAATCAAAAAATAACGAATCAACCAGTTGGGTTCTGTCTGAATCACACTTATAATAGACAGGAAAAGCAGCTCCCATTTTGCATAAACTTCAGAGGCATAAGAAGGTCATAACTTAAACAGAAAATACATTAGATCACACCTGGACTAAAGCCTAAATACACTACCTCCTGGTCCAGGTATTTTCACACTGGAGAAATGAGTTTAACCAGGTCAAAGCATTTGTATAACTTGATCATTGTGAATTGATCTAAAAACAACCATCCTCAAGGTTTGATGCAGACACAATCTTCAATGCTAATCTTCTCAGGTTGCTTTCCCAAATGAATTAACTACAATCTTGTAAATTAAACAATAAAAGCCACTAGTTTCTCCAATATGTCAAAATGAGCTTCACGCAACAAAAGTATGACAAATAGAACAAATAAAGCGGGAAACAGAAAGAGAAAGAACAGGTAAAAGCCTAATAAAAATAGATATGAAATACAATTGACACACCTCATCAGAAGATTCAAGACCAAGATGCTCCTCGTGAAACCAGTCCTCACATATACAGCACTGAATCATCTCTACCTGTTCTTCAGCATCTGGATCAGGGTAGGGACGATTGCATGTGCAATATAAACCTTTGAAATTATGATTGTAAGAATTCTTCAAATTTTCCACATCTTTGTTGGGTAACAGCTTACAGTAGGCCTCCCCAAATTTTGAATTTCCACAATCGCACCTAAAATCTCCTCTTGGTCCAAAGTTCCACAATCTTATCCAGACATGGCAATCATAGCTAAATATGAGACAAGTAATAGTACCAATTTGATTCATCACCATAGTAGTCACATAGAACTAGAGCCAGGAAACCACTTCAATTACTGTTTAGTGAGTGTCTTTTAAACTATACATAAATCAAAGAGAAGAAGAGAAAAGAAGGTGGGGGGGGGGGGAGTTAATACACTAGAATCGTGCCATTTGCTTTTCAGTTTGCTCCAGTATAGGCCATCTCTTCACTTAATCATGTGCATTCATTTTGTTCATGAATAACCAACTATTAATGCTATTTTCATCCAACATCATCCCCTAGTCTTATGACAAATATTAATACAAGATTTAGAGAGATAATAAAATTCTTTAGGATGTTGATCAGAGTAAAAATAAATTGAGCTATTAAACCGTTTACCATATTCTAAAAAAATTTCACCCTTCTGGCTCCATCAACCAGAAAATAACACTTATCAGAAGTTTTTCAAATAAGAAGAGAGTTCTCACTTCTCAAACTGGATTGTGAAATTTGAATACATAGAGTTAGTGATAATGTAACATAAACTCCCTATTAAACACAAGAACATGCTATCTTACACGCTTGCTACTATTTATAATCAAATTTTGAGAATTACAATTACAGGAGTAGCTACTTAATTGTGGGTATGTAGGAAATAAAAACTGCAAAAGATATGCTTCAATGCTAAAAATCCTTCCCCACACCCAAAATAATTGCATGCAGCATTAGTTATTAGATTGGGCTATACCTCATGGCCATCATGGCAGGACAAACTACAAGCTGTGCAAACCCCAGCATTCCCATCTGGTGTGCATGTCAAGCATGAGAATATGGCCTGCCTCTTCAGATAACCTTTGTTGTATGTGCATTCTTTCCCCTCATCACCACCCAGGACCAAATCTGCTTCCTTTTTATAGCAGTTCAACCAAAAAGATAACACAAGGGAAAGAATGAGAGTCATCAGTTCAAATATCATTACTAAGAGTGCAGAACATGAAGTGTGATTTAGTAATGAATTCCTAATTCGATTACTAAATGGAGACAAATTTATGCCTTACCAAATAGAGTTTCTGAAAGACTCCACAAAATAGCAACAAAGATACGGAATGATTTCACTACTATCCAGAAATGGTAAAACACCATTACAAAGGAATTACATGTTATATAAACTGTACAAATGACAATCTAAGCATGATAATGTGGTAATACAAACTTAGGAAGGTCCCTTGTCGCAAATAAGTGAAAGTTAGGGGAAAATAAATGACTCGGGTAAGTTGTGATAGTTATTGCATGGTCAAGATTAATTGAGACCTCGTGATGCACCTAACAAAGAATAATCCAAAGCAACATATTTAGTTTGGTAAAATGAAATCCCTAATCAAGTTTACTACTTCTATTCAAAGGCTTGGGCTGGTTGTTTCTGTGTGTTTTTTTTTTTTTTTTTTTTCGGTTTTCAGATAATTGGTGTTTGGATAAACCGACATAACAAAGATTGGTTATATGGTTCGGATTTGTTTCCTGAAAATCAATAACCGAATAACTGAAATAACCTAACTTTTAGTTTTATTAGTTTTAGTTTTTAGTAACCCAATTCCATTTTCCATTGTCTCTTATTTCACATCTATTTTTGTTTAAGAGACAGATATTAGTTTGATTAGTCCTGTATTTAATTTTTTTACTTACTTTTTAAATTAACTAGTGAACTTCGGTTAATCAAATAAACTGAAAAAAAATTTGGTTAACCAACCAATCGAAGAAAAGTTTGGTTTTGACTTTCTTGCATCGGAAAAACCAAAAATTTTTAACCGAATAACTGAAAAACCGGCATATGAACACCAGTGTATCTATCACTAGGTCAAGAAACTAGGAAAAAACTCCCCATACCCACATGGCAAGTTTAGAAGTCCAATTGTTATTTGTTGTATTTGCAGATTTTGAAGAGAAGTGTAAGAAGGTTGAGATAGCTAGGTGTATTGTAAATTTGCAGTTGATTATAATCCGAAAGGTTTCTAGCTTTTGAGAAGCACTGTGGGGAAGAGGAGGTTTCAGTTTCAGTTTCAGTATGAGGATTTATCACAATACTGCATAAATTTCTATAATGAACAAAGTAACATTGTCAGACACTTGAAACACGGAGAATTGTATTGGTTTCCATATTAAGGATTAATTAACTCGTGCAACAAGTTTCACTCTTAGCATGCTCACTATTTCACCTGTTAGCAAGCTCGGTATTGTTAGCCATATTACCAATCCTTTTGCCTCCATTCTACTTTCCTCTCTTTGTCCTTTCCCTTATAAAATGTAGAGGGCAAATGAAAAAAAACTAAAGCTTAAAATAAAAATAATAAAGATTAAGATTTTGTTGTACACAAAACCTAATTACCTTACAAAGCATAAATTTTTGCCTTGGAACTATAACCAGTCGTATACTATAACCAGAATCAATTTCTTACTTAATCTGACGAACTAAAATTAATGTATCATGATTAATACTACTACAAAAATCCTAATCCATGGCACAAAATTCACTAATAACTACAACAAATGAAATGCTTGATATGAAACTGAAAAATTGGAAAATTAACAAATTTTTGCTCAAACAACACAGATTAACCATATTTATTCAAAAAAAAAAAAGGGCAAAATTAAAAACTAATATAATTCAGTAGAGAAAATAATGAAATTAAAAAAATAAAATTTAGAAAGATCAGAGAAGTTTACCAGCTCCTGTTCCTCAACGCCCTCGAGGTACTCGCCGATTGAAACCGTCGGCTCAGCTTCATCTTCGAACCCGTCGGCCATTATTCACGAGCCTTAGGGGGAAAAAAAGCGTTGGAAATGAAAATTATGAGCTGAAGAAACCCTAGATTTTTGTTAAAAGGGAAAAATCACATCGGAGAAATCGATGGGGTAATTAATTCCATTGTAATTTACTGCAGTTAAAAGAAGAATTTTAGAGAGAGAAAAGGTTGGAAGAGTGGAGTTAGGGCTGTAGTATACACTACTAGAGTCTAGAGTATATGGCTGAAGCTTCGGGCTCTATGGACATTTTTCCCGCCAATTTAAGGCCCCAAATTTTTATAGCCATCCAAGTGTTCAATTGGATTTGGGGCTTGTAACCAAGTCTTAAAAACCCGGACAATGGTTTGTTTAAACTTGACTCGTTAAATATAGAAGATTATTTATATTCAACTTAAATTTGACCAATCTTAAATAGTGATGATTAAATTTGACTTGAATGTTTAGTAATTTATTTGAAAAAAATTTAGTTTGACTTCTAATTTTCGATTCAAACTCGAACACATTCATAATTTATTTGTTTGTTTGTGACTTTTATCTTAATTTACTATTTTGTTGTTTTAAAATTTTGCTCTATATGGGTATAGAATTCAATTATGATGGTTAAATCATATGATGTGAATAAATATTACGGCTATTTAGAAGGTGATTTGCAACTTATGATTCAAATATATGCAAAAGATAAGAAAGAGAGATTCAATAATAAATATTCTTAATAATGACTACTAAGAAAAATGGAAGATATTCTGTGCAATTAGATTATGTACTTCTAATAAAAGGTATTTTATGTTTATAAACTTATTAGATCGGACAGTATAAGAATTGTGCATGGTTTATTTAAAAAGTCGAACATTAAGTGCTGTACAAAGTTGGATTAATAACTTATTAAACAAGTAACCTTATTTCAAGCCGAGTTTAATTAAACTACCAAACTATTTGAGTTTGTTTATCGCCCTAGTTGACTTGAATTCGAGCCGAAACTCAACTCGCTCCATAATTTTGGGAAGAGTTGAATTGGAGTTCAAATTTTATCCGAACTTTTTTTTTTTTTTTTTCCAAATCAGAGGATCATAGGCATGTATTTTAGTTACGTATTTACTATGCTACTTACTCATAATCACCCATCAAATAAAAAAATTAAAAGTATGAATAATTGAATTTTAAATATTTCGATGGTCTAATCATATACGTGCTTACAGTCTGATCAACTGTTGCCTCTTGCTAGTGTTTGTATACAATTCCACCAATGAAATTGAATTTATGGTAATTCCTTGTTTCTCCGTTTGATTGTTCCCTTTACAAATTCTCATATATTGTGGTCTATCTTTGAAACCTACTACAAGCCATTACACTTAAGTTGGATTCGTTTGAATAGCAAATGATCGCTTGTTTTTTTGTAAATATTATTTGAATTTTGATTTGAATACTATTTAAAAATAACGTTGATTTTTGAAATAATGATATAATTATTTAGATATGAAATAATATTTTGAAATAATCGTTTGAATTGCAAATAATAAATGCCTATTATTTTCTATTTATTTTTTAACCCAAAATAATTATAAACTATAGTAATTAGACATTATGATATAATTATTTAGTTTTCTAAGAATGAACGAGTTCGGAGGACCGAACGACTTAGTCAAAATAACAATACTTATGAAAGATCATTTTGGTCTCTTGTCATTAAAATATGAACCAATTTAGTACAATGTCAGGACAGATACGTAAAAATTAGAGATTATTAACTCCAAAAGGCCACGTAACAAACACGTGACTGTTAAAAACAAAAGGAAGAAATAAAAACGAAACGAAGAAATTGCTACTGTTTAAACAAAAGGAAACTTTAGGCCATAACACTCAATTTTCTTCATCTCTAATTTTAAATTTGTCTTATTCAATATTTCCCCCCAACCCTAATTTATCTTCTTTAAAAAGTTTCAATGGTAGAAATAACAAATTGTTTTTGCGGGACAAAGGTAAAGCTTACAACCTCTTGAAACAATGAGAATCCAGGTAGAAAGTATTACAATTGTAAATGAAATCCATACATAAAATTAGTAATGCGCGATAATTACTCTAATTAATTGCACAAATTTTAACCAATTCTCAAAATTTAACAACGAAATGATATGAACCATATGTTCAAACCCCAATTCCATCAACATTGAGGTGAAATATCAACAAATGCGAATGAATTAACCAACACAGGCATGATCCAATATGAGGTAAACAATTTTTTTTTTTTGAATAATACAACATTTGAAATGGTAGATTTGCAACAAAGAATTAAAGGGCAAGATGGGATTGAAAATAGAGGAAAAATGGGAGAACAAGTACCTTTGCGATTTGTCTTTAAATTTCACTATCACCACATTTTATAACTTTTCAATCGAGTGGATTTCCAACTGTAAAAAACTTGAATCGAGTGGATTTCTTGACCAAAATGGTATAGTTTGAAGGAATATTTATTGTTCAGTTCGTAAAGTGTGAAGTTGAAGTTCTGAGAAGTATTAAATTGTCTGAGAAGTGGAAGATAAACTTTAATACAGAGAATTTGTTAGACGTTCGGATGATTATTTTGAAAGTTTAGCATAAGATTGGAGATCTGAAATTCGTAATTTTGAATTAATTGTAGTAACGATTCCTTTTGCACTAACTTTAATTCACTGCTTTTAGCAGCACTATTACTTTAGCAATCCGATCCCAACAATAATTGTGAATTTTTTATAATATAATATAATTCATTGAAATCACATTAAATGAATAGTGTAAATAATGGATAAGACAAAACATGAATAATACGTAATATTATTTGATGAATAATTATCACTTGACCAAATAGTATTTGCTGTGGACCGAATAATATTTGGCAAATATTTACCATTATTTGGTAACCAAACAGGGCCTTTTTTTTTCCTAGCCTTGACAGCATTACTTGCTTTTTATTGCCTTTTGTTTTGTGAACCACAAAAGGATTGTGTCACCCACAATTTTGAAAATGTAATATCTTTACAATTTAGATCACATATATGATATGATTATTCCAAATAACTACTAATTTACACTTTATTCACGCATTAGCAAGCTCCATGTTGATTGTCTTTTTAATTTAGTTACTTGCAAATCCAACATTATTTTAAGTTTCTGCAGTGATTAGTTTAGTTAGTGATTTTGCATTTCTGGAAATACTAACAACTTATTTTATGTTTCCGTTGGTAGGTCTTTCTTCAAATTACTATCTACTTGGATTTGGATATTAGTAACTAATTAAATAACTACTATTAATTAAGACAATTTTTATTCAGAGGATTAAGACAATTTTTTATTCAGCGGAACTATTTAGCCAGAAAAATATATATTTATTACTCCCACCGTTCAACTTATTTTGTCACAATTTGATTTTTCTGATTAACCAGATTAATTTTATAATGAAGAATTTATATAGATTATTTAATTTTTTATGAAATTTTTTCATCAAAAGTGAAATTTATATAAAGTATTATAGCATAAAACTTAAAATTTATAAAAAAAATTAAAAAATCTAAGAAAGATTGAACCAAAAAAAAATTGATTCATTGACAAAAAAAAAATCATATGTGACAGATATATTGAGACGAAGACAATATATATTAAGACTATACTTCTTTATGACCTAGGTCATAAATTCGAATCACAAAAGAATAGGTAAAAATTTATTGTAAATTATCTTTTATATATATACATATATATAAATATATAATTGGTACGTGCAATTAATTAATTTTGATACCAGTGCAACCGTGCTTGTCATATATATATATATATTTTGAAAATAACATCATCATGATGAAGCAGCCATTAGTGAGTATATTGACCAGCCGAAGCTGTTTAATTGTAATTGTATTATGTATATAAAAAAAAAAAATTGTTGTCTTTTGGATTGATAGATGTTTAAATGTTTTCCTTCTAGTTGGAGGTTGGTGGTAACGCGTGGGATTCACCTTCTGCTGTCAATTTAACATGTCCATTTCTTAATTAATTAAACCGACGTTGTCTGTATATGCAATGTTCAAATCGAGTTATTAACTTATTATGATCTTACAACTTACAACTACAATTGGTTCATCATTTGACTTAATTTAATTTACTATGGCTATATAAATATGAGTTCGCATACAGTTTTTATTTTTATTTTTTTTTATTTTTTAAAAGGAATATTTGTGCTTTGTAAATAAAGAGTCAGAATGGGAATTCAAATGACGTATTGGAAAAAAAAAAATCACAGTGACAGATAAATTTCCAAAAAAATAAAAAATCAGGGAAGTTGAAATAAGCTTTTTAAATAGACACGGCAAATTAATATTCTCGAAAGTATAACTTAAAATGTTCCCTCTTAATTTGTAGTAAAAATTAATTACAAAATTGCAACTTAGTCAATTTTTTTTTTTTTTTTTCTTTTTCACAACGAAATATTATAGAGTACTTGCAATTTTTGTTGAAGATCTAGACCACCTTATGTAAAACTCGAGTTTGGGTTGATCTAATAATTTGTATTTAAAATATTTAAACTAAATATATGATTCGATATATTATAAATAATATAATATTTTTTTTACTTTTTATAAAGGACAAGGCATCACACCTTATGCATGAACAAAGCTCAGGTAGGCATAAACTTTCAAAAATTGTACAAAAAATAGCATAAAGACCATGAAGTTGCAGTGAAAAGGAAAATTAGACCCCCCAGAAAAAAAATATTGAAGTAAAAATAAGAGTTTCTCTATATTTACATTCTTTCTTTTGGGTACTATAAATCAACCAAGATAAAAGTCATTCTTGAATTTCCGTACATCTTAAACAAATTTTCCTCTCTATCTAATTTGTCATATTAGAGACTTGAGATAAATGCGAAGAGGGAGGCACTCGCACTATTGATCTTCTGACTTCTCCTTTTCTAGAGATTTTGAATTGGTCTTTCTTCAAAGTCATGAATCCTGCTATTCAAAGTGAATGCGTCAGCAAGATATAGGAATTTTTTTTGCATGGGGTAAGGTGTACAATCTTTTTTTGTATATTTTGTAATTTATTTTTATTTTTATTTTTTAATTTATGGATAAAATATTATAATTTTTAGTTTTTTAAAAAATATTAAAAATATAAATAAATATACACTACAAAATATACCGTCTTGATTCACACAAAAATTTTCCCAAAAAATATGACCAGAGCATAAAAATATAGCCTTATAGGAGTCCAACACTAATAGTATGTTTTAATTTATGCTTTATCATTTGTGGATTGATATAAAGAGATTTGAATCCCATACAGTAAGTTAGTAACACTAACAAGTAATTTCGTGTAGTAATTTGTCGATACTTCACATTATAATAAAGATTTTAAATTTTATTTATAAGTTTTTGTATTCATGACTAAATTTATGCAAAAAATTAATTTAATTTATAAATAAAATTAAAAATATGATTTATTTAAATATTTTTTATTTGTACGCACCCTTCCGTCGCGCACAAATCATCTGTGTGATTTTGAATGAGACATCGACGTTCCATAATTTAAAACAACACTTGGCAAAAACGAGTTCATTCAAGTGGAATGTGAACCAGGAATTATTTTATGTTGATATTAGTTTGTCATTTATAAATTCACGTAGACCTAATTCATATATTCGGACAATTATACAGTCGAGCATATACTGTATTGTTAAAGATACGACATCTTAATACAATGTAAAATAATTTATGAAATAACAAATTTAATATTACTTGTTAAAATTTAAATATTTTATGTGATAAAATTATAGTAATTTATAAATTTTTTAATTTTAGATATTCAAATAGGTTTTCGTTCTTTCTTTTCATGATCAAATGCCACTTGAGTGATTTTGTCTGATTGTCACCTTATATAAATGTACTATAAGATAATGTTATCGGGAAATTTTATTGTCTTCTTTATGGAACCATTCCCTTAATTTTAAAAATTTATACAATATATGTATTTAAAATATCTCCTATTTTAACTTTTTAAGTAACAAAACATACCCAGAACCATGGCATTAGCACAATTTCCTTTGATTAGCCTAAAATACCCTCCTTTCTCATTTAAGTAAAAGAAAATACTATCATAAATTTGATTTTGGACTCTACTTGTAGATCTCACGGTCAAGATTAAATCTTATAAAATCTTGCTTACATCAACTGATGTCACAAATTTCATAATATTTAATTTATACCATAAAATTTATAAGTGACGTCATAAATCACGTCTATCTAAATCTTTCCCTCAAGTAAAACCTTTTTTCACCACCGTTTTCTTAACTTCCTAACACCATCCCCACGCTAATTGATGAGTCAACCACCAATCCCCATTCAGCTTTACAGTCCACCTCAATCAAACAGCCCTCCCCCACCAATTTGCGAGTCTTCATAACTACCCACTCCACAGTTCACATGCAATACACCTCTCTCTGCAACACCCAAGATTTTGAAAGCAAGCCTTTTCAACAATAAGGTTCTATACAAACAACCAAATGCATAGAAAATAAAGATCCCTAACTTTGAACAATCTAATACAAACATATACACAAACAATATCCAAGCAATTCACCAGCCTTCCGCAAAGCAAATACATAGACAAATGCGTACAAGAAATTTATAGAGTCAAGGCATAAATTCAACAATTAGCAAAATAACCCAAATCAGAATATTAATCAATCAATGAAGGCAATTAGCTTGCCAGAGATTCAAGAATGAAAATTGATGATGTTATGTAATAAATTGAATCCACGTGATATATAATAGGCTCACAAATTCAATATGTAATTAATGTACAGGTAGGTTAGATTCCATAAATCGAGTTTGGCTCGATTGAGGTAAACTTCAACTTGATATGAATTTGGATCAATACAAGTAATTTAGTTCAGAAGAATTTAATTCAGACATAGGATATAAATCGCTTGAGATCAGTTCGTGTATAGTAAATGACTCCATGATTAACTCCTATAAATACTAAAATTTTTTTACCCCTTATTTGTAAAAAGACGACAACTTATTGATACTAAATAAAATATTATACACATACTCTCTCTACAAATTTACTCTGTTGTCTCTCTGCTTCACTAACTTTATTCATAAAAACTCTTCATTTATTCAACAAAAATGGAATTAAGTTGTTTTTGAACTAAACTTTAAGAATCAAACCATAATTGCGATTTGTAAGAATTGGAGTAGAATTTCTTGAGGGGTATTGGAAATAGAGTAGGGTGAGCAAGAAAGGGGGAGAGAAAGCATCGGTTTAAGGAATTAATTGCTCGGTCACACTGTGGATTTGAACATGGTGGTGGTTGTGGTGGTTTGGCAGAAAGAAACTTTGAGAGAGATACTATGCATATAGACTAACGATTCGAAACCATGAAATAGGATTATGGGTGCGAGGGAAGAAAGAGCGGATGGATAGTGGAGCGGCTGTGGAGGTTGGGAAGAAGGCAAGTGAAGGTAGATTTTTAGGATGATTATGAATGAGAAGTTTTGTGTTTTTTCAATTTTCTTGAAATTTTTTTGAGGAAGTATATAGTTATTTTATAAGGTGGAGAGAGGTAAGCGTAATTATCAGAACTTGAAGAGAATTTTTTGTAATTATACTAAACCTCAAGGGAGGTATATGAAATTAACCCATGTACTATATTAGAATAGGAAATATTTGGGTTATGATTTCAATTATAAATTTTATGACGTAAATTAAATCACATAAAATAAATGATATCAAGATTTATAAATAGAGATCAAAATTAAATCTACCTAATATTTTCCTATTGGAATTGCCTTTATTAATTTCAGCAATTGAACTTATTATAGGTAACGAGTTTCCACAAATTGGAGTATAAGTCCAATTTATGTGCCCAAATATATATATATATATATATATATATATATATATTACCTAACCCAGTTTTGGACTACTCTTGTGCCACCTCTTCTGCCCGCCAACTGGCCAACAACTTCTCTAATTAAGTTTTTCTATAAAAGGCTTCAAAAACAAGTAATTTGATATCAACACACCAAGGTATGGGATATTGGGATGTAGCCTTGTAGGTAGACAAATTAAAGTTAATGAAATTTATGACAGGAAGAATAATAAATCAAGTAGGAAATTAACATAATTTATTATCTGTACTGACAGAATCTTGATTGAGGGTGAAAGAGGAATTTAGACTTTAGATTCCATGGAGACAAAATGCCACTTGTATTTTAAATCAACCCCACAAAGCGCTTTTGTTTCTGATCGGTAGTTGTGGCAGACATTATAGCAGATCTTGGTGATAATTAATGCATTGTTAGCCCATTTTAGCCCCAAAAATTTTCATTTTTAATACAATAGGTCCCTTACTTTTCCATTACTTGCATTCTAAACTATTGAATGGTCTCAATTGGTATACTTATTATTATTATTTTTTGAAATAAGTGTACCCTTAATTAGAAACCTAACAAACATTTTCTTTGCTCTATGAGGGTTGACTATATCCTTTTATGGTGATTGAAAAATTATTAAATGGATCGGGTCTATGACAAATTCTATGGATTCTTTGATTTTAATTTGCCAAAATCACTCTAATTTATTAAAATAATCATGTTTAGAAATGATGCGAGTGAATTAAGACTAAGAAAATTTATAATACCTATTATAAATTCAATCTATTTAAAAATTTCTAGGTAATGACATAAAAAGTCAAATTTGCAACTTGTTACAAGTGTGTACTTAAACTTAAAATCCAACATTTTTTTCTTTGTTCTAAATTATAATTCTGAGGTGCTTGACATCCCAATGCCCAATGATGGAACTAAAAAACTTCAAATTCTACTATTCTGTTCACCAGTCAGCCTTACAGACTTGAACTACCAAAATATTCCTTCAATAAACTTTTTGTTTTCTTTGGTAAAATATTCAATAGTCTCATTATTTTGGTCTCTTTTACTTCTTCATTTCAGAACTTTCATCATAGTTAATCTTATTAAACTGGAAACCTGAAGAGCTATTATAGCATAAGGATTTCAGGATTTCAAGATGGGATTAAATCTCCCAATCTTTCTCTCCTACTTGATTTTCTTCTTCATCTCCACACCAAATCCTACCTCATCTGTTAAAGTATGCAATCCTGTTTCATGTAATGGAGATGTAATGGGACCTATAATCAGGTTCCCTTTCCGTCTGAAAAATAATCAAGACATTCGCTGCGGATATCCAGGTTTCGATCTTTCCTGCAATAATCAAAGCCAAGCCATCCTTTCTCTTCCGAATTCAGGGGACTTCGTTGTCAACTGGATTGACTACTCTACGCAATCCATTTTCATCAGCGATCCTAATTCTTGCCTTCCTACAAGAATTTTCGACTTCAGTGTTATTGATTCTACGTTTAAACCTGCTCCTGATAAAAACTACACGCTTTACAACTGTACTATAAAATGGTCCGATAACGAGATGATGAATTATCATGTAGTGCCGGTGGTTTGCGATGGTGATTATAAACTCCACGATTCTGGCTACACCGAGTAGTTATTCATGGCAAAAAATTCCGCCTTCGTGTCATTTGATACCGAATGTTTCGATTCCTCTTCATGTAGCTTATTTTGAGGATTGGACAGGGACTGTAATCGGCGCGGAAGATCTTGAGTTGGTATGGAACGAGCCATCCGGATGCAAAAGCTGCCAACAAAAGGGGTTGTATTGCGGGTTCAAGAGCGATTCCGGGAACGAAACGGATTGTGCACGTCCTCCAAGTCGAGGTACGTAATTATTTTCATTTTAAGCAGAGTGTTTGGTTCGTGTGAAAAAACAATGGGATTTGAATTGAAATTGTATCCTGTTGAACTACAAGGATGCAATTTCAATTCCTGTTTTTTCTGACAGAGAACCAAACACTGTTTTAACTTTTTCATGTAATATAAAGTAGTAGTATAATTACATTATTAGATTGGTTTGGTGAATTTGATTATGACAAAATCTGAATAAAATGTTTCACCTAATACAGAAACCGACAGCGACGATGAAACGTAGAATAGCTGCAAAGCACTTAATAAACTAACATCAATTTTAAGGGAAATTGTTCTTCTAGTTGATACTATAACCTTAAAGTGACTTGACAAATTGATTAAAAATAACTCCTAGCTGGCTAGGTTTGCTATTTTTTTTTATTTTTTATTTTTTAATTCTGGCTTAGCTAAGGAATTGTTAGCCTGGAGTCCAGGATTCAAGATGAAAAAGCTATAGACAAGGGAACAACAGGCGGCTAGGGTGATCTGCGATCACCAAGTGAGTTTGCGTTATGTACTTTGCATTTCTAACCGCACGATTCTATAAAAAGTAGGGGTCACACGTTCTACCTAATCAGAGGAACTAGCACAAATTCACTCGATCAAAAGAGGCAGATGATTGGGGTTGGGAGGGAAAGACAGCACTCTGGTTCCTAGAAATGATGCGTATTCAGGAAATTTTTTTATATGGATCTGATTCGTAATAAGTAGGATGAATTTTATGATTTACCACGTTGTTCTAAAGAATTTTATTTTAATGTAAACTAAGGGATCTATTATATTATAGATCATATCCATATAAATTTTTTTTGGTATTAAGTATTCTGCAAAACTCCATAGTCAAGAATTAGGTAATTCAAAGCCGATTTATTCAGTAGTTAACAACTAAGAATAGTATAGTCCAACTGCTGTGCTGTACAGAAAACAACTTTTGAATTTCATAATGATACTGTATTAGTTACGTAATGGACCTGATAAGTAACAATTAACATAGTAATATTCTAGAGCAATCACTGTCTATATATAATAATTTTCTATGAGTCTGGTGTGCTATTTGTTATTGGTATAACAATTTACACATCAAGAATGGTTCCATGACACACTTGGATATAGATTTTACATAATTTAGAAATTTATTTAATTAAATAAAAAGAATTGTACTTCGTAAGGAGGGGTATCAGATCATCAATCCCACTAACAAGGTCACAACACATGCTCACCAATAAACAGAAGTATACATAGGATGAAATGTGGCCCATTAAAAATTTTTAACAAAAAAGAAGAAAGAAGGTCACATGCTTCTTTCCACATGGAACTAATTTATTGGTGAGGCTGCATTGCGACTGAACTTGTTGCGACTGAGGGTCTGAAGCCGTAAGGAAGGTGTAATGATAAAAATTTTACTCTTATTCTTTTTTCCAATGTTGAATAATTTTGTAATACGGAGTGACTAGTACCACCGATGACTCTTGGTGGACCATCGGATGGTTTCAAGCTAGGACTCGAAGAAGTGCCAAATCTTAATCATTTTAAATTCTCCAATTTGTAGGTCTTCCAAGAAGTGCCAAATATGGCATTATCATTGGTGTTGGAATTCCAGGACTTGTGTGCCTGATTGGGATTGCATGCTACACTTGTGGAAAAGTCAGAGACTTCAGCCTACGTCGCAATCTAAACACCGAACTCTCAACTGCTGTAATGAATCAACCACCATCCGTGACAGTCGCAGGCGCTTGATGCACCAACCATCGAGTCATATCCCAAGACTATCCTCGGAGAAAGTCGTCGTCTTCCTAAACCGAACGACAACACTTGTCCGATATGCTTATCGGAATACCAATCTAAAGAAACCTTGAGAAGCATACCAGAATGTAACCATTATTTTCATGCTAGTTGCCTGGATGAATGGCTCAAGCTCAATGGCACTTGCCCTTTGTGTAGGAATTCGCCCGAAAGCATGTCGGTGTCTCCTTGCTCGTCCATGTCTTCCACATTTTCTGCATCATCATCAGCATAGAGATTATCAGGATGGATTGATTTGGTTAATTCCTTTCCAGTTTTCCATAAACATATAATGCACACTTTACTGTATATATTGAATTGAGTATGAGTTTTTATATGATCTATAAGAGATTCCGATAAGAGCAATTAAAGGGCCATTTTCTTCTTGTATTTTGCATTAATTGCTCGTATTATACACTTGGTTGAGACAATGGGAGAAGGCAGATGACCGAAAAGCCTTGAGAAATGTTGTGAAAATGTTTTACAGACGTGTGTGACAAAAGGTTTTGCTTGCCCAAAGTTATATCCCCATTGGTATTGTACTTCTTCACCATTTTCTTTGAGTTCTCTTAAATGGATTCACTTTTAGAGATTACATTTCTGTCTGTTTTGCTTGTTTCCTTGAGACTTACTTTTAACGCAATTATTCAGGTCTCCTTTTAAACAAGGAAGGCTATCACAATAGGTAGGGGATTAGGGGTCTTCGTCTTGATCACTGACCCGATTCATTTCATCTTGTAAAAATAAAGTATTTAAAAATATCAAATTGATTAATATTATGGAATTCGGTATTAATATTATTGGGTCGATAATCCATCATATGACAGACTATACACTCAAGTAAATCTCTCCTCTTGGGTGTAACATTTCTCAGAATTTTAGTAAAGTAGTTGCAATCCTTACTAAAACTATTATACTGGTGTTCATTTAGATTTAGAGGTCTACAATATTACACCCTTTAGGTAGTAGATAATACTTTAACCTTGATGAAGTTTATTATTTCAAAGTGGTAGGTGTAAATACCCAAATGAAAAGTGTTATGGTATGCTTAATGAGGATAATAGTTTTCTCGTCTTTGTACAAAATTAGTACATTTTGAAGTTGCAAACTTGCAAAGCACTAAATTGATATATTTTAAATTTGAAGGATATGAAATAATGGAAATAGTAAATTTTGGAAATATTAAGAACTTCACTATGTTTAAATGGCATGATTATTCATTACTAGTAGGAAAGTACGTTTTATGAGTGTGTAATTAATAATAAAAAATAATTACTCACAATTTCAAGAAGAAAAAAATAATAGGTTGTGAAAATATTAACAAAAAATTAAAAAAGGATAATTTAGGGGATGGAAAGTGAAATGTAAGAAGGGAGTTATGAAAAGAAATTATAAATAATTAATTAAAAATTATAAAGAAAGTGAAGAGATAAATTTGATACATACTAAAATCCATCGTCATGTTTTATATGGATAATTCAGAAAATACTATAAATAAGTATTTTGTATTAATTTCTTAGCACGATTTTCAATTACCTTTTATTTCACCAAGATCCCACCTTAAAACTTTTATCTCGCATACATTAGATTATCAAAAAAATTATTTCAAATAATCCTACAACAATAATAATCATCCAAATGAATATTTTCTGCAAAAGCAATATTAGTATTTTCTTTTTTAATAATTTTTCCCTTTATGAAATTGAAAAAAAAAAAAAAAAAAACTTTGCGATCCCCTCACCCTCCCAAGCAGTCCACTGAAACAAAGGACTTCATCCCTCTCACAGGGCGAAAACCCAAAAACCCTTTTTGTTGCCTCAGCATCTGCTCTTCCAATCTTCGAATATTACTGTATTAAAGGGATCAGAAAATCATCTTTTCTTTTATGCTTTTGCGAACCATCATTTTTTGAGATATAATAATAATAACAATAATCAAATGGCGTTCAGACGGAGCATTACAGCTCGAGCGAAGAATCTCTACACCAAGAACAACGCTACTACGCTCCTTCATTTTCCCGCCTCCAAAACGACGACGCTGATGATTCCAAGCCCATTTCCAAAAACCGGAAAATCCCATGTTTTTTTCAGACCGGATTTTCCAGTAGCAGCAGATTCGGCAGCTCAAAAAAAGGTCTTTTCGAAGACCGGAGATATTCATTTTCTGCCGGAAAATTTACCGGTTCGATGAATTATGGGTTGAATTTCAGTAGAAATATGTCGTCGACGGCTACTGAGAAGATTGAGTGTATAACTGACGTGGCGGATGTGTTGGCTGATAATACTGTTGATGCAGTTGTTAGTCAGGCGGCTGCTCCGGTGGTGAATGAAGTGGCTGTTGCTGCGGCCGACTCGTTTCTTCCGGTGGCTGTTTTGCAGTATTTGATTGATTATGTTCATACTTTCACTGGTTTTAATTGGTAAAGACTGAAAATTTGCTGCCCTTTTTATGTACAGAAATCTGTGTTTTTTTTAGTTTATTTATTTATTAAAACATTTGTTGACTCAATTTTTCTTGTGGCTGCTCTTTGGTGTTTGATTGATTATGTTCATATTTAACTTGGTTTGCCGTATGCCAAGAAATGTCGTCTTCTTCGGTTTGTATTTTGAAATGTTGAATATGCTTTGTAAAGCCTGTGATATTAGTTGAGTAGGTTCAATATACTTATTTTGTTTGGCTAACATGGGGATACACATCTTCCGAGTGTTTGAAAGGCATACTTTTGTAAGTTTGGATTGTTTAGTGTACTTATTGAGTGTTTGTTGCGGCTTCAACGAGTGGTGATTGCTTAAAGTTTTGTTGAATTTTACGATATTTTAGATGGTGATACTTGCAAAATTTGTTCAGGTGGGCATCAATTGTTGTAACAACTGTTTTGATTCGATGGATTACAGTTCCACTTATGATAAATCAGCTGAAAGCTACTTCGAAATTTACTGTAAGTTGGCGTTGGTCCTTTTGTCATGGTGCTTGTTTGCTTACTTGTATCTGTTGGTCTCTTTTGGATTCCTGGCATATTTGTTGACAATGTGATATCTGGCATAATTTTGGAACTGATCTGGTCACACCTTGTGTGATTAGGATGGCAGTATCCAATTCAAAAGAACAACTTAACATGAATTGAACATGAAATTTTGAGTTTAGAGTCGAATATAATCCAGGTGAAAGTTACGCCATGTATAATAAAGAGGTTGAGTTTGTATTATATCCTGTTTCACCCAATTTGACCTACTTAAACTTTGAAGTTGACTATAAACGTTTGAATCCAATTTGTTGGGTATGGTTGTTGTAAATAAGAAAGTTCTTATGTGAACCGACAAGTTGTGTATGTGAGTATACAATGTACCTTCCAGGTTGCTTGAAGCCTGGTCTTTGATTTCTGAAGACACTATAAAGATTAATTCGGACAGCGATATCGTGTCTTCTTACTTTCCAGCTAGTTATTGAGATGTGAATACGCTTGGATTATGCATCAATTTAAGCAAACCTTTCTAATATAAGAGTTAAGGGAATTTGTTCACTTCGAAGTGTAAGTACTAGGTTTTAAAGAATATTCATGCAAGTCGCTTTCATCACCCAATACCTGTCTCTAAATTTATGAGCCATCAACCATAATGTCATTCAGTTTGTCTCCTAGAAGCCTCGTATGCAACAAAACCTTTGCATTGTCATGTGTTCCTAATTTTTCTGTATCTTCAGTTGATGATTTCTGAAGTCTGAACTTCCAAAATTTATGTATCAACTATCTGGTGTGCTCATCTATGGTATAATATGTCAGTCAGTTAAACTTTGATATTTTCCTCATTGTTGACATTAGCACTTTCTCACAATCTGCTTTCCTTCTGCAGCTTCTGAGGCCACGTTTGGAGGAGATTAAGGAAGAGATGCAAAGTAGGGTAAAGTGATTGAACTTTTCTTCTGCTCTAATCAACCTCGTCTTGCTGAAACATTTTTCTCTTAGCTTTAGAATTGTTATGCAGAGTCAGGGTACGTAATTTGACATCCATAATGCTATGTTATTGCTTGGCTTGATCTGTTTCACATTCGAGTTTTGGCTTTTGAGCATGGTCTATTTCCTTGTGGCTGTGATAGTGTTAGTTAGATTATTTGGACAGAAATTACAAATTATTCTGTTGCCTCCAAGATGATTTAATTGTTGTTTACTTTTTCTCAGGGCATGAGTCCTTCTGCTGTGTCTGAAGGTCAGGAACGAATGCAAAAATTATTTAAGGAGTATGTTTGTTCCATGTCTGAATCATTCATATATTTATAGTTTTCCAATAAAAGAAGAAAAAGCTGTCAAGGTACAGCACTCTATTTCAGAACATCTTAGACCAGAGCCGTATTTTTGGATAAGGGACATGGATGATTGAAATAAGTGGGGCATTGAAGAAAGATTGTGATTAATGTGTAATCTGGAAATTTTATATTTTCTTCTATCTAATGTAGTTTCTATATCTGGTGAGGACATTCTCCAACAATTTGTCAGGGCTTCCATATCCCTTATCAGCATTTACACCGATGAGAGGACTTCTATTTCAAGGCCCCATTTTTGTCAGCTTTTTCCTTGCTGTAAGATAGTTTGTCTACTCCACTCCTGACCTTCTGTAGTAAGATTGTTTTAGCCTTCTTTTTGACACTAACGTTTTACAATGCTATGCAGATTAGAAACATGGTGGAAAAGGTTCCATCTTTTAAGGAGGGTGGAGCATTCTGGTTTACAGATTTGACGACTCCAGATACCATGTATATTTTCCCAGTTTTAACAGCACTGACGTTCTGGATTACAGTGGAGGTGAGCTACATTAAAATTATTTCTATTTTCTGTTAAACCTCTTCGTCAAGATCTGCCAGATGTCAAACTTTCGGACATGGTGTCCTGTCACTATCTTAAAATTATTTCCATTTTCTCATTTTCGTCTTGATATGAATGATGTCTTGTCACTATCTTGTATTCAGGAGACTTAAATTTGTTCATCCTGATCACAAGTCTGTATTTGTTAATTTTTGTCTTTCCTCAGTGCAACATGCAAGAAGGCATGGAAGGGAATCCTGCTGCTGGCACCATAAAAAATGTTTCAAGGGGATTCGCAGCTCTGACAATTCCATTCACTGCAGGGTTTGCGAAGGTAATGCTGTCCATGTTACTTATTTATATTTTGTCTTCTATGCCCCTCTGATGTTTTTGTTTTCTGAACCCCAGGAGTCCAGTTTGTTAGGAAAATATTCATAAAGAATACACTCAACTTTTATCTTCTTGTATTAAGTCTCTGCTCTTATTTCTAGTTGTATGTATGCTAAATTCATTATGCTGCAGTTTGTATGTAACTGCTTTGTTCAATAGGACACTGCATCCTCCTCTCTTTCCCCCCTGCTATCTTTATTTATTTTATTTTATTTTTTTATCTTTTAGAGGGGGAGGGGGAGGGGAGCGAGGGGGTTAATCGGGGGTTTCTTCACAAATTTAGTGTTGAGTTATAGTGAAGTCTAAATTAAGTTGGTTAACAGCCTGTATAGGGTATTTCAGCATTTTAATACTGTTATCTTTGTGTGTGTTGGGTCTTTTAAGATCTATGAGCATCTTTCCTATACAGTTTCTCTGTTGGTTGATGCTTGATATGCTCTCTAGTTCATTTTCTTATTATATGGTCAATGACATCGTGTTTTATATCTCTGCAGGGAATTTTCTGTTATTGGATTACCTCCAATGTTTTCTCTCTCATGTATGGACTTGGTGAGTTCATTTATCTTTGAGTAACAAACTTTGGCTTCCTGGTGGCTTACGGCTGTACGTGCCTTTGGTCCCTTGTTTGTTGCACTAAAGTAAACCATTATGTTGTATAAATATTGATACTGAAAATTCTGAATTGAGCAAATAATGACACAGGAATGTCAAAGCTACCATTTGCAGGAATTTTGCCCTATTTCTTTTGCCTTCTACTTTCTTTTTTGCCCTCCTCCTCCTACCATCCAGAACCTGAACCTCCTCCAGTGTGCCAGCCAAACTGCGGCAGATGTAACCGGCTGGCTTCTTTTCTCAATAAAATAGACACATCTTGTCAATTCAAACAATATATATATCGTCCAAGCCATCTAAATTTGAAGTCATCTCCACTAAATATGAAAGTGTCAAATCTTGGTTGGATTACAGTACTCACTAAATATGCTTACGCCTGTTTTGAAAATTTAATATTTCGGAAGAATGTGCTAGCTAGGAAAGCAATTCAATTTGAAATCATTGTCAGCCGCACTCTGTTTTCGATATTTAAATAAGGACTTAAAGTTAGTACTTTTTGGAGTGTCCCTTTTGTTTTTGCTTTTTGTCTTCTTCTCTTTCTCCTAATTTTGGAATGAAACACTAGGTTTATCCACAAGATACATCTCATTTTGCTGCTAAAAGCTTACAGAATAGCTTCTTTTTTTAGTCTAGCTTACAAGAAGCTATTGTGTACGGAAAGGTATTGATAGGTCAGAGCCCTTATCCACAAGGGTAGCAAAAGGCAATTTAGACACTTCTTGGTGGAGGCTAAAATCCATGAAGCTCTGGTATTCATTATGTGTAATAGAATTTTGTCTCATGTCTACAGAGTTTTTGTAGCATCTCCTTCACATGTTTATTGTTTGTTGATATTTTCAGTGATCAAGAATCCTGCAGTGAAGAAGGCCTTAGGTATTCCTATAATACCTGTGACACCACCTTCTCCAGGTGAACAAAAACCTGCCTTCTCATTCTTCGAAGCAGTTAAGAAATATGCAGCTGCACAAGCTGCAGCACAACAAAAGCAAACACTATCATCGTCTGCTGAAGCAGCACAACATAAGCAAACTCTATCATCATCTGCTGAAGATTCAAAACTTGCAAGTAAACAACGTGTACCCTCATCATCAATCATGAGCCAAAGGTTGAGAAGCTTGGAGAAAGAAATTAAAGGAAGAAAGAAGGGCAAGAAAAGGTGAAGTCCTATAAAATATGAAAACTTGGGTATGTTGGTTGGAAGTTAGTTAGTTGTTCATAGTTGTTGTACCTTTAGACTAGTAATATCAGAAATTATGCATATCTAGAGGATAAGTTATGGTATTTTTTGTGTGCAAATGCAAAGAGTTGAAAGTTTTTCTTAGATTCATCCTATAGGAATTTTGAGCAGTGGTTTTAGAGATCTCTGGTCAATAAATCCGACACTTTTGCAAACTGTTGGAAACAAGCATTTTGACCATAACTTATCGGTTAACATATGTTGTGCAATTTTGTATTCACTAGACAAATTGTTGTACTGTATTTTATCCCTGTTGCTTGTGATCTGGTGATTCTCATGATCAAAGTTTTTCTACTGGGAGATCAAGTGATGCAAAAGTCAATGACTCCATACTACACAGTTAGACAAACAGTATTAGACACTATAAAGACTGTATAGTACATGAAATGTATAAACAAACACGCATACTATAAATTATCAAATTGTTTTGGATGGATATATATTTGCGTTCATTTTAAATCAAGTTAGGACAAGGTTTATATGTGCTCAATAATCTATAGAAGAAATCCATTTGGAGTGAATGATCAATCTAATTACAAAATAGGGGTTAGTGGATCGCTCATTTCAAACGATAACTTAGTATTGATCGTTGAACAATTAAAATGGCTAATAATTGCAAGACCAGGTAAATTTACCAGTCATTACTAGTGGTAGACATTTAATCTCTTCTTCTTTTCTTTTTTTTTTTTTTTTTGCAAATTGCAAACCAATTGTAGTACAAAAAAAGTCACGAATTATAAGTTCTAATATTATCTTGTGACTATATATAGATAAAATTGTGTACGCTAATCAAATCACATTCACACATAAAAAGATAAAAACATTAAAAAAAAAAATTATGATCCATAATAAGTCCAAGCCCATGTAAGAAAGAATCCAATAAACCAAATATTAGAACATTAAGATTGTTAACTACTCGAATCATGGGCCCAAGTCCACACCACAGAATCAATTAAACGCCCCACAGTCCACAGATTAAATTAGGATGAACCAAAAGGGCTTCAAATCCCATAAATCACTGGGCCAACAAAATTCTACCGTCCTCTTAATTAAATTATTCACGTTATACTTTAATACTTATATAATATTATAGAAAAGTTTTATAATTTTATTGAGAGAAATTATTTCGTTAATTTTATAGGTTTGAATAATGTAAATTTATAAAACACAGTGTATTGTATTGTATAAATTTTTAAAATATAAAGAAATAATTTTCTTAACAAAATTATAAAATTTTCTAATATTATATTATATATTTACAAATTTATATTATATAAATTTTTAAACAAAGTAATAATTCAAAAACTGTAGAATTTCATAAAAAATATAATAATGGATATTGAAAAGATCTTGAAATCAATAGAGATTTGGAAAAGTCAAATGGCAGAAACTTCGTGGGCTTTTATACAGGAATAGGAGTGTTTAACCAATCCTAACAGAAATTTGAAAAAATCCAATGCCAGCTCCCTCCTTCTTTTTCTCTCTCCCTTCTTTCCCAACTCTAATTTAAATATAAACTTCTAGCTTAAATACTATACAACTTCCTTCCTCAACTAAACAGAGAAGAAGCTCAATTTCGTAAAAAAAAAAAAATTGCGACCGAATCCTTCCAAATCTCTCTCTTCGTCGGCGGAAATGAAGTATATAATACAGGTGGAGCCGGCGAAGCCAGCGGAGGACGGAAAGCCGTCGATCGGACCGGTTTACCGGAGTGCGTTTGCTAAGGACGGTTTTCCGCCGCCAATTGAAGGATTGGATAGTTGCTGGGATATTTTCCGGTGAGAATTGTCAATTTTTTTTGTGTTTTACGAGTTTTTTATGGTGTAATTGTTGAGATATACGTGAATTTTGGTTTGGAATTGGATAAAATCTGTATTTAGAGATTCAATTTTCAGCTAGGCTTCGTATTTTTACTGTTTCTGCCTTTGATTTTCGATGTGACATTGGAGGAATGTATTTCGTTCTATCAACTGTTTGTTATGTTGATTCTTCGTTACTCTTCAAAAGAATGTATTATCGTTTAGTGATTTTGCTTGCAAAAGAATTATCAAATTAGGCAAACAAATTTTGACCTGTAATACTTCCGAAGATTATATCCTGCTTTTCTGTGCAGAGCTAATGTACTGTGGTTTCTTACATGAATATACGCATCAGTAACTTTGTATAATGCTGAAATTCGAGTTGTGCTCCTTTGAATATCGCAATAGGAAAATTAATTAATATGTATATATGGAAGACATTTAGTTCGTAAGGAATCCAATCTAGATTCTGGATTAGTACATAATCTTGAAGCAACTGGAAATACACTGTTTTATAGCCTGAGGTCCTGAATCTAGTACTCTGGAAAGTTACTTGTACTTTGATTTTTTTTTTTGGCTTAGTTAAGTAATAATTGAAATGTGTTTTGGAACTTCAAAGATGCACTGGAGATGTGTTAAAAAGATTTTATTTGCTTTGCGTGACTAAGAAATCTTTTTTTTGGAGGAGTTGATTTGTTTTCTTTAGCAAGTTGTGCTTCCATGGTATGGTGGATGTGAGTGAAATGTGCTGGTTATTTGTCTTTCTTAATGACGACAGCTAAGAGAATGTTTTATTCTTACAGCATGTCAGTGGAGAAATATCCTAATAATCGGATGCTAGGTCGACGAGAGATCGTGAATGGAAAGGTACATAATAATTTAACATCTGGCTTGTGTGAGCTCATAACTTCTCGCTTCTAGTCTGTTTACTTCTTAGGGTTTTTTGTGTTTTTTGCTATGTTAATTCTTGTACTTGTTGCTTTCCCTGCAGCCTGGTTAGTATGTATGGAAGACTTATAAAGAAGTATATGACTTGGTAGTGAAACTGGGCAATTCCGTCCGCAGTTGTGGCATTGAGGAAGTAAGTCACATACTATTACTGGACTCAAACTGCCTAATTTATGTTCTTTAAGCTTGTGTTAAACTTGTTCTTCAGTTTTATTTGGTTCCAAACAGATTGCTCTCCTGGTTTTTATATATAATTTTCTGTTTGTAATACTTTCATAGACATTTATAGTTGTAATTAGATCGAGTCTTCATTTATTTATCTGGGATAAGCTTTTTGAGTTCCACGGCTTATTATATTAGTCATTTGCAATATGCAACTCTTTGAATGGAAAAAGTCCACAGGACGTTTAACACGTTTATTTATGTAGTTACAACAAAGTCTCTGTGATACTTTCCGGAATAATTTTCATATCTCACCATTTACAAAATTTACTGCCATCTAGGGAGGACGGTGTGGTATTTACGGTGCCAATTGTGCAGAATGGATCATAAGCATGGAGGTATATATTATCATTCGTTTTTCTAATATATTATATTTATCATTCAGATGAATTAGTTTTAGTCATAAGTTTATGGTCATAAATTCTTTCTATTGAGTCTTTTAATTTGGTGAACCCTGCCAAACAGAAAAATTTAGGTTGTCAAGAAATTGAAGCCTAATTAAATCATACTGGAGAACCAAATCAACAGTGCATGACTATGTCATTGTTGATTTTAAGCAAAGTTGACAATTAAACTATTTCAAAAGTTTTATATCACATCTACAAGATAGTCCACTCAATGAAGTTTTCCTCTTTCAATTTGTAGCTTAAGATTATCTTTCTCTTCATTCATGTTGCATACCTCTTGTCATCTTCCTTCAGTGACGAGAGCATTTGTTGATCTGGAATTATCTAATTCAATTTATTCTGACGGCTATAAATTGATGCAGGCATGTAATGCTCATGGGCTTCATTGTGTTCCTTTATATGACACCTTGGGTATGTACTGTTTCTTAGCCTCAGAACATAAATTCTTTCCTGTGGCAACCTTGAGTTTTGCTTAGTTCTGCATAAAAGTTTGCTGCGGCTTTAATGCATGATCGTTATGCTTATACTGGTCATGTGGAAAGTATTGAATGAGTGGGATTTGATTTTCTTGTCTGTGGTTAGGTGCTGGTGCTGTGGAGTTCATAATTTGCCATGCTGAGGTTACCATTACCTTTGTTGAAGAGAAAAAGATTCCCGAGGTTTGCTAATGTTGCACTTCCTTTTTGATTTGGAGAAGAATTTGGTTGGGACTTTCTTAAACTAGGTTCTCAAAATGATTGATTTCTCAAAACTCCCAAAATTTCCCCCACAAATTTAATTGATTTATCTAGAACTGCTTGCAATTTGTAAAGTTGAAATTTCTAAATTTATTTTGCATTTAAAACTTGTTCTACAAAAGAGATCAAATGCATATTAAATTTTGAAACTTCTCATTTGATACGTCAAATTTTTACTGTCTAATTTATGTGGTTTTGCCGTCTTCAGTTACTAAAAACCTTTCCAAATGCAGCAAAATACTTAAAAAGTAAGTAATTCAGATAACATCTTTCTATCAATCCCGGCCAAATTGTGAAAGTAATTACTATAATACTTGGACTTTCTTTTCTTTGTTTTTGCCTTGCAGCTATCGTTAGTTTGGGGAAAGTTACCCCACAACAGAAGGATGAAATTGAGAAATTTGGTGTGGCTGCATATGCTTGGAACGACTTTTTGTTGTTGGTAAGCCAGTGGCTTCCAATTTATACTTCTTTTCATCTTGGTTGGATACTATTTTATGCAGTACTAAAATAATCATGCTTTTATGCTCCGGGCTATTGCTTGGATGAGCCTTTTTTGACTGTGCTTGATGCTTTTGTTGCACCTGGAAATAGCATTCTTACTGTCTACACTTGCTATCTTTCTATTTTGATGTCTTTAACTTTTACCCTTTTAGACTTGCCCATGAATGTGTTTGTTTGGAGCAAATTCAATTTTCAGACTTCCAGATTACTATATAAAAAATGTATTCAGTGCGTAATGTTTTAGTGTCATTTCAATGTAAGGAAATAATTGAGTTGTGAGCTAACTTATTGAATAGTGGTAGAGGAAATACCCTAGGCCATAACAAATATGAGTGGAATTAGATTAAGTTTCGTTTGTTTGATAACTTATATCCTTGTCTCTTTCTTGATAATATTTTATTCTGTTTAAAACTATTCTGGGTTTGATGGTGGAGAATTGTATTTGTATTTTTCATTCAGTTGTTATTTTTGACAATTAATGTAACGTGTAATTGTGTGGATCTATACCCTGGTTCAATGCAAAGTTTTGGGATTATTCAACAAGTAATCTTTGTCTTTCTTGCAACCATGTCATTCGATCAAGAAGCTAGTGTTGGCTGGTAATTCATTCTTTCTACAATCAGATTTAGTTGAAGACCTTCCATCAATTTGAAATTTTACTGGTTTTTATAACTGCCACTCCATTTCTTGGGTTTTCTTTACCTCAAGTCCTTCGAAGTGACTCAAAGATTCACTAATATCTGAATAGGTATCATTTAGCCCCCCTGTCGATGGTGGTCACTGGAAAATGTGATGGGGTGCTATAAGATTTTTTTTTTCATTTAAAAAAAAATAAGAAAATTGACTGCCCCACGCTTTCTTTTATTATATTTGATTTATTAATAGAATCTACCTCATTTTATTAATTTTGAGGTCATGATTTTAGTTTTGACCTTATTACTCTTGCAGGGTGACAATAAGCACTTTGACCTTCCAGTGAAAAGGAAAAGTGACATTTGCACAATAATGTATACTAGTGGAACAACTAGTGACCCAAAGGGTGTCTTGATTTCTAATAATAATATTGTCGCTCTTATAGCTGGAGTGAAGCATTTGCTAGAGAGCATGAATGAATCAGTAATTTTCTATTTTAATTTCTTTTTAATCCTTCAGACTTTCTAATGGAATACACAGTTTCTAAATTTTCTGCAGGATGTATTTATAATGTGATCAAGTATCTTATACAGTTTTTTGACCTTCTCTTTGTTTTACAGTTGACTGCGAATGATGTCTATCTCTCTTATCTTCCTTTGGCACATATTTGTTGACCGAGTGATTGAAGAATGTTTTATTAAACATGGGGCCTCAATAGGATTTTGGCGCGGGGTAAGATGATTATAGTTCTAAGTTTCTAGAGAAGAAAATTGGGCAAGCTGTTAAGTCCATTTTTCTTTCATTTTCTTGCTACAGGATGTGAAATTATTGGTTGAAGATATGGGAGCGCTAAAGCCGACCATCTTTTGTGCAGTTCCTCGAGTATTAGATAGAATTCATTCAGGTATAATTTTGTATCATATGCAAAACAAAAAATGCCTGGAGAAACAAGACATTCCAACTGTGAAAAGATAAGTATAGGCTATTATTTGACCTGTATGTCAATTCTCTGATGCTGGTTTGTACAGTACTTCAAAGCTAGTTTATTTTTGTACTATAAATATAGATAGGTTAAATTATATTTTCCAAGGATCTTTAACATAATGGGTTTGTAACTGAAAATTAAGTTTTGAAATGGAACTTGATGTTAAAGTCAGTATGTTATGCGTTGTGGTTGGTGTTCCCCTCTGCATGTTCTTTTTTTTTTGGCAATGTGAACATTTTGGTTTGACTCAACTGTTGTGTAATATTTGCATTGAATTTTTGCAGTGTTTCAAGAGAAGATATCAGCAGGAAGTTTAATGAAACAAACAATGTTTAATTTTGCCTACTCCTAGTAAGTTTCGTCCCACATATCTTGTTTCTTGTAGTGAAAAACTTATATACTGTTATTTCTTGTGATTAGGAATGTTGAATTTTCTTGGTTATGAAATTTGTGCTTTCGAACACCCTTATCTAGTTTGCTCTTAAACTGAAAATCCCTTCTATTAATTCATCTTGTGAAAATTGCCAATTGAAGGAAAGTTTTTGAAAGCTGTGACTCGACAATGTTGCTTCCTGAAAATGCAGACCTTTATCTCTTCTTTTCTTTAACCTGAACATTTCTTGTATTCTACTTTCTACTATTCAGATCTTAGTCTGGTTTTGTGTTTACCATTTTCATACTGTATTTGTTATATCATCTCTGTAAGCTTCATCATTAAAATACCTGTGTACTTTCTAGTCACATATAACATCTTTATTTAGTGTAATATCTATGCAAGAATAAGCAGAAATTTCATCTCGCTTTGGTATGGTTTACTAGTGATTTAAATTTCTGCAGCAAGTTGCGTAAGTTGAGGAAGGGGCTTAAGCATAATGAGGCAGCTCCTATCTGTGACAAAATTGTTTTCAGCAAGGTCAGGATTTGTACTTGGTGCTGATACTCTATTTCTTGTAGCTTATCATTATGCCAGTGGCAAATATGACTTAGAATATTCTTCACTGTTTAGGTTAAACAACGTTTAGGTGGTAATGTACGAATTATTTTATCTGGAGCAGCTCCCCTTGCTTCACATGTTGAAGAATTTCTAAGAGTGGTATCTTGTTCTCATGTACTTCAAGGATATGGTATTCTCTTAAATGCCATCTTCTTTGCTTTATTAACATCAAGTTCTCATCTTCGGAAGTAAATCCTTCTTGCAAATTATGTACTGTCATAGGACTTCTTGCTACTTCCTCTTTTAGATTTGTTACTCAAGTTTTCCCCATTTCTCAATGTAACAATTGGAAAAATGAGAAATGACTTGCGCATTGTATTTAATATTTTCATCACTAAATAACCTGCTCGTGTCAGTTGCACAAGTTTCATCTGCACTTATTTCAGAAGGAGCTAATATAGTTTCTCATACCACTACAATAATAATTTGTACTACTTGTGATGCCCCTTATTATCTGGTAATTCAGTAAACACATCAATTGTCATCAGATGATGGCAGCTTTTTGTCAGTTTGTGAATGGTCTAAATTTCACAGATTAATGTCATGTAGTCTTGTGCTGCCGATCTTGCCAAGTTTATTCTTGGAACTAGTCCAGTATACAAGTTTCATTTGGGACTCGTTCAGAGGATTATGCATTTTCAATCTTGGAAGGACAAAAATATAAATAAAATTCTCTTTGCTTCTGATGTAGGTTTGACTGAAACATCCGTGCCGGTACATTCGTCTCTCTACCACATGAGATGAATATGCTGGGTACAGTGGGTCCTCCAGTCCCAAATGTGGATGTCCGCCTGGAATCTGTTCCTGAAATGGGATATGGTGCCGTTTCAGCGAGACCACGTGGAGAAGTATGTGTAAGGGGTGATACTGTGTTTTCAGGATACCACAAACGTGAAGATCTTACAAAAGAAGTCTTCGAAGACGGCTGGTTCCATACAGGTTTATTTGCCGTGATGTTTTGCTGAATTGTATTAAACATCTTTCTGTAGGTATATATGCCGATCCAATGATCTGACTCTGACCTCAATTTTATCAGGAGATATTGGTGAGTGGCAACCAAATGGAAGCCTGAAGATTATTGACCGTAAAAAGAATATTTTCAAGCTCTCACAGGGTGAATATGTGGCTGTGGAGAACTTGGAGAATGTTTATGGTCTTGCTAGTGTTACTGACTCGGTATGCTGGTTCTTTTCTTCATTGTTGTATCTTCCAAAGGGTTGAAAGAGAACTACTTGTGCAAACCCCACTGTCTGGAGTAGCATGATTGTTCTATTACACATTTGATTGTGATTCCTAGATGTTCGACTACATAACAGTATTATTATGCTTATACTCTTCCTGTACGCATATTGCTTTCCATGATTTTACATGTCCCTCACTTCTATGCCAGCAATTCAGACACTGCCCTTCCCCCTTTGTTTTTCCGCCTACATGTTAGCTCAACTTTCTGCAATCATATGTATATGAGTTCTATATGGAACTCTTATAGTACATATATGATTTATGTTATTATCTGATAATAGTTTGTTTTATTACTAAATAAAAAAGTGGAACTAACAAGCATCATATGGTTTGAATTATTTTTTACTTTTATTTTTGAATCACCATATTATTTGCTTTGAACATCCATCAGATGAATCTCTTTCACCAGTTTCTGTGTAGGACAGTTTCAAGGTTCACTATTTCTTGCTGTGAGATATTCAGATTTTTAACTAGATGTGTTTACTGAAAGAATTTGTGGACTTGTATATCTTGCCTATACTTTTTTCCTTTGCCAATATGAGAGTTCATGTTTTTTAATTTTTCTTTTTTGCCTATCATAAATCCAGATCTGGGTCTATGGAAACAGCTTCGAATCTTTTCTTGTTGCTGTTGTTAATCCAAAGGAGCAAGCAGTTAAAGAGTGGGCTCAAGAACATGAAATACGGGGAGATTTCAATTCTCTGTGTGAAGATCCAAAAGTGAAGGAATACATACTTGGAGAGCTCGTCAAGATAGGGAAAGAAAAGAAGGTTCTTCTTTAAATAATGTTTGAGCAATGGTTTGATGATCTCTTTGATTCACATTTATATATACTGTCTGGATGTTTTTGACAACTGTTACTTGGTGTGATTTATAAAGAGTCTCTAAACTTGAGTTACACTCTTGGCAGTTGAAAGGCTTTGAATTTATAAAAGCTGTGCATCTTGATCCTAAGCCATTTGACATGGAACGCGACCTCCTCACTGTATAAGAGAAAAGTTGAACCAACATTTAAGAAAAAGAGACCCCAGTTGCTCAAATACTACCAGGTAGGTTCACTTCCATCGTTACTAATAAAGTTATAACCCCTGTTATGTCTCTATGCTTCTAAATCTGCACATCATGCGCACCAAAACTCGTGAAACTTATGTGACATGCTGAATTGCACAAAATCACATAGCTGGGAGGTGATAATTACTCAGTGTAATAGTTATTCTAACTCGATACTGGAGGCTGTTAGCCATGATTTGCATTCCTTAAAACTTCTACACATGTAGTTGCTCTAGATTATTATCTTTCTTCAAATGATGATGCATCTAGAAAGGTTTGCCGTGTTTATTGGTGGGTAAACACAAACATTGCATGCGGTTTGATCTGAATTGAAAGATGTCTATATTAGATTTCAGATAATTCTTCACTTTGAGGATCCTGTTGGTTTCGTTTCATGTGGTCATAGGTGGACTATCAAGTATTGATTGTCTTCTAGTTACAAGATAATAATTTGATAGAGATTTTTGTTAATCATGGTTTTATTGCTGCAGAATGTGATTGACAACATGTACAAGAGTGCCAAGTGAGTTCATAACCTGTTTTGAAGTCGATAATCTTACATAGCAAGAGCAAATTCTCACTCTCTTGACAAGTACCATTTTCATTTGTTGCCATTTATTGGTAACACTTCCAACCCTCCTCCTCTTGTCCTCCCTTTCAGCTTTGAACTGTACATATTTATAGTGCGGGACCAAGGAATAAGTGTTTTACTCAAACTATTTATTCCAAATTGCCTGATGTTTTATTATGAAATTTCTTCTTCACAGTATATAGAAACATTAGATGCACAGCTAATATAAAAGATTTGAATTCTTGCCAAGGACTAAATGCTATTCACTTTCATATCAATTTTTGCAAAACAACTCAGGTTGTTTCGCTAACATAAGTTTTGAAAAGTTGATTCCTTTGTTGTAAAAAGCAATAACGGGTATTAGTTTCTACTCTTTTATAATCCAGGAGAACTTATTGTCAAAATATATTCAGTGATATTTAGTATACCTATGAGAATCAAGGGGAAAAATACGCTTAACCCCGTATACATGCCCCTCCAATCCATTGGCTGCTGCGGTTTGGTGGACGGTTACAGTAAAATCAGTTAGGTACTCAAACCACAATCTCCCATTTTCAGTGAATTATTTAAAACCGAGAAGAGAGAAGGGGCTGCGGCGAGAGATGGGGGAGGATGTTGTGGGTGTGAAGGTGTATGAAAAAGGTATGGGGACGGGGGTACCAAGGGAGAGAGCCGCGTCGGGAGAAAGAAATGGAGTGATAAGGTGGTGGTCGATTTGTGGATGGGAACTGTAGGGGCGGGGGGTTGCGTGGGTGATGGTGACAAAGGTAAGGGTTGTGGGTGCGAGAGGGGAGAAAGAGAGGGAGAGGAACCAGGAAGAGGGTGGTGGGTTGCTGATGATTTATTTGCTCTTGTAAAAGCTACATTACCCGTAATAGTATTACGCGCATTTTGATTAGAGCAAACGACATGAGATGTTGCCACAGTACCCCCTCCATCCCTCCCTTTTCTGCCACCATCCCCTTTGCCTTCTGCCCCAAGCCGGCCATTACCCCACCCGGCCACCTCCTCTTCCCAACCCAGCTACCCCCTTAATGCCCCTTCATTCCCAAGTCCCTATTGCCAACTCTCCCCTCTTCCCCAACCTCGCGATCCCCCAATCACTCTCCCTTTCTACCCTGTCGCCCACTTCCCTCCCTCCATCTTCCTCCACTCCCTTCCCCCTCTGTCTACCCCCAAGCCCACCATTCCCCCTCCCTCTCTCTTACTGTCCCCTCCTCCACCTCTTTCCCCAGCCCCACTACTCCTTCCCTCTTCTTGCCCACCCCAGTCATCCCTTTCTGCCTAGTCACCCCTTCTCTCCTTCCCGTATTCCACCACTACTCTCCTGCCTCACAACCACCAATTCCTCCCTGCGTCTAAATTTCCAAAAATAGATCTAATCCCCGTGGAACCCCAAATCTGACCTCATACCCTAAGTTCAATCCCTAGTTTTGACCAACCCACCCCCACCGCCACCCCACCTCTACCCCTAATTTGCCCCCGCTCAACCATTGCCGCCCTTCTATTTTTTTTCCCCATATTTTGCCATGTGATTATCTAATCGGAGCTATTTAACGCATTTTTAAAGCCAAAAAAATAATCCAATGACTAAAATAACAACACTTGCATACTGAGTGACCTTTTATGACATTTTTTTTTCTTCTTTTGGCCATAAAATGTCAAGACTTGTTTTAGTGAAAATGATTTTTTGCGTTAAATAAACTGGATGTGTGTGTCAAATCAATTTTGACAATTTCCGCCCACTTCAATTTTGGAGGCGAACATTACGTTTAAGTTAGTATTACTTTTAAAATATATGATATTTTACGGTTTAACCCAACAATCAAATGCAAACGAAACTGCCAAAACTCCCAGGAAAAAGGGATATGCACCGGCACCAGGACTTGAATCCTCCAGGAACTCCGTGCGGATTTTATCTGCAAAAAGAGTCAGAGATTAATAATATAGAAATTTTACAGCTACATATGTTTAATTATTCTTTCACCGAGAAAGAAAAGAACATAAATACCTATCACATATTCACATGCATAATGTTGCACTATGCCAGTTATCGAAGTATCTTTCTTACCGGAAAGGAAATAGAGTAGACGAAAACTGCAGCGCCGTTAACTCTTCTCTGGTGTACTTCAACCTTTGATCTGTTTCTGAACCAATAGTAAAAGTAAAAATAGTATAAACATTTTTTGGCAACAGAAACTTCTCGAGGAGAAACTTTCTAAGAATGTCTCACCTAAAAATTTCCGCCTATCAAATACAGGGGGAGGTACCGACAGTTTCTGCCGCTGTTTTGATTGAGATTTCTTTTTAGCAGCATTATCAAATCCTGATGGTGAGACGGACATTTTCTGCCTGCGTTTTAATTGATCTGATAGAGATGGGTTACTACTCCCACCTTTGTCCGGATATTACGTGCTCATGCCTCACGTCAATATTTGAGTGCTTTTGACAAAATAGGAAGATTGCATCCTCCGTCAAAAGCCAGCAACCACTGAGATCGAGCACTCTTAGTGTTGGTGGTGGACTGAAAGAATCAAGCCCAGCATTAGTCAGCACAGCATCGCGAACACCAAGATATACCAAGTTCTGCATAGCTGACAAATGGAGTAATGATTCATCCGTTAGGATGCCACTTAGCAGTGACAAATGCTTCAACCTATGGAAGCTTGACAGAGGGCAAAGTGCTGCATCTTTGATTTGTAATTGCTCCAACTCTAATCTTTCCAAAGAGGTAAGATCCTTGAGTGCTGAAAATGATGGGACCAGAGTAGAATCAGAACCTTCCTGATTGATCAAGCCTGAAAGAGCAGAAGAAATATTTGACATTAGCATGAGAGTAAAATAACTAATCAAACAGAGAATCAAACGCAGAAACAATTAACAGTAACATTTGAAACTTATACATGCATCTGAGTACATCACTAGGAAAATGGAACTAAGACAATCTATGGATTCTCAAGGGGACTCGGGTGATATACTATACTACTCTGGAATTTGAATGCAGTTCACTCCCTTCAAGTTTGTGTATGGGTGCATTGTGGAGAAGAAATACCTCAATACTGTCCTTAAGAATAGAAAAGTTGGCAGATGCAATGATACATTTTTGACATCACCATCAATAGCCTAAGTTCAAACTCAAGAAGTAGGAAAATGAACAATAGGGTGTAATACCTTTAATTCTTGTACTGCTAAGGTGGAGGACTTTTAGTGAAGGCATCATGCCAATGTAAGGGACAGAAGAGTCATCGGTGAATGTGCGCGACAACAATAGAGTTTCAAGATTTGAAACATGCCCTGCTATGATTCCCACTCCAGTAGAGCTTACTTTTGTATTGCTGAGGTTCAAGTATCTTAAATTGGCACCTATGCATGCAATATTTTCAACTGAATCATCTGCCATCGAACTACACCACTAAGATCCAAATATGTTATTGAACTCAAATGGGGCAAAAAGTAGAATGAGTCGATGCAAGCATTTGATAAATCCAAATGAGAAATGAAACTGATTTTCACATTCAGAAGTGCTCCAGATACATCAGTAAATGTTGCCCCAGACGCAATGAGCTTTTCCACATGAGCTTTATCACCTTCACCTTTGAATATAGAAGTAATAGTGCAATTGCTCATGTTAAGGTACGCTAGAGAGGACAGATTTGGCAACTTCGTGACTTTGGTCCAAGCAAGATTTAGAGAACTCAACTTGGAGAACACTTGAAGGAGAGCAGCACCTCTGTTTGATATTTTGCTTCCCCAAAGATCCAAAAACTCCACTTTCTTGAGATCCTAATAACACGATAAAGCATAGTTAATTACTGGGAGACTAATAATATTAACAAATCAGTATCAGTGATTAAACTGATGTGAAAATTTAGATTAGGCTGGTGATATTCTAAAGCTGATTATTAAATGGCTGCCTACTAGCATCCTTTTCGTTTATTTAGCATACTGCAAACTCAAGGCATGAAAGGCTTCAAACTACTGTAAACAGATTATAACATTCTCACGAGGCTATTTCAATATCTTTAATGACTTGCATAATATTGAAGCAACATTTCTCATTCTTGAGGAAAAATTTAACAATTTCCCACATACACATCCATGTTGTTGTATTTCACTACTGATGTTAAGGCCCAAACAACATTTCTACGGAAAAGGGCAGGAGGAGATTTGGATCAAGTGCAATCCAGCAGAAAGCTCATAATAACATTTCAAGTACCAAAATTCCTACCTGTAGAGACCTTAGAGCCGTATCAGTGACCGGTAAGCCTCCCAAATCCAAAACACGCAAGTGAGTTAATGAAGAGAGAAGCATAATCCCTTCTGCAGTAACACCTGTTTCTGAAATGCACAACCTCTCCAAATTTGGAACAGATGAAAGATGCCTGATTCCAGCATCAGTAATTTTACAACATCTGGAAAGGTCAGTAGGCACAGCTCCTTTAAATGTGGCATGCCTGAAGGAATTGAAAACGCTTCAGAATGGCAGACATACATGCATGAGAGAGAGAGAGAGAGAGAGAGAGAGCAGGGAAGCAAGGAAATATTTTGTCCATGGAATTGCATAAACTATCAAAGAAAGCATACCTGTTATAGCCCACAGAGCAGCACTATTAACTTTATAACAATCTGCAAGATTCAATGAACGCAAGTGGCGGAAGGCACCTAGGTATGCCATCCATTCTGCATCCACACAGTTCTCCCCTTTCAGATCAATCTCCTCGACGGTATTTTTGAAGACTCTGCAGAAGCCAATTTTAGTTTAGTATGGTGTTCAGAAAGTAACAAATATAATGAACTTCAGTATAGTATTGCTACCAGTCTGTCAATCACTTCAAATACAAAATAATCTAGAAAAATGAATTACATTTAAAGCAGTGTATCATCATTGGATGCTAAATCTGCCTATATATGTAGTTTCCAATACAATTCCTGAGGTTTAATTCATATACAAAACTAGTGCACAAGATTACTGAATTTGAAGCATCGAGCAGATGCTGCCTCACCTTCAGATAAAGACTTCCAGGTATGAAAATAACCTCTGAATAACATCACAAAATTTCTTCCACTCGTACAACACACTTCAGTCTTCATTTTTTTAATTTCCATTTCTCTCTCAAATTAAGGTAAATGATATTTCCAGACATTCATGATAGATATAAAGTTATCCATAAACAATACACTTATTCAATTATAGTTTGTGATTGTCATTGTAAATTATCGATTCACTGAATTAGCATACTACAACCAGGCTTCCCCTCAATTTACCAACACTCAAACTAATCTCTCTCTCTCTCTCCCCTGTTTGCGCTTCTGTGAATCATGACTAGCTCACAAAATCAGGCAATCTCAATTTCATTCCAACAATAGTAAAATAAAGCTCACATCTCCATTACAATTCGGCTTAAATCTGTAAAAAAAAAAATGATTATAACAAAACAAAGCTAACAAAAGTTACCAGGTAAACACCCAAATAAGACCTTCACAAACTTTATCAAAACAGCCATAATCACTACGAATAATCAAGCGATCACTATTTTATTCCAACAATAATAAAATAAAGCTCACATTTCCTTTATAATTCAGCTTAAATTTGTAAAACATGATGATTATAGCACAACAAAGCTGCAAGAGCAAACAGCAAAACATCGACATAAGATCTTCACAAAATTTATCAAAACAGATGAAAATTACTAGAGATTTTCCCTATTTCCAATTAGGTATTTTTAATTTTTTTTTTTTTTTAAACGAAATTCTAATATTACCTAAGCTATTAAAATGCATAATTCGCAAATCACAGCTTTAAATTATCTCAATAAATCCATAATTCTGAATCAAATATGCAGAGATGATCAAAAATAGAATTTAAAATAAGGTAGACGACTTACTCGAGCAAAGAAGGAAAAAGGAGGCGGCGATGGAGGAGGCGGTGGAGAAGAGCTTCGGCGAGCTTTTTTGTGAGACGGCATCCGCTCCAAAGACCGACGCTGTCTCCGCCACGCCTCCACGGTGTCTCCGCTCTCCGTCGCCGTTTCGATGCACATCGCAATCAATTCGCTCTCCGACTCCATTCGGCTTCTCACATCTGGATCTGAACTAGTCGTCGCCATTTTCTTCTGATTTCACAATTTTCCCAATTAATTATTTATAATTTATTCTCTCCAATTTTTCTTTTTCAGATCTAAAGAAATTCTGAGCTGTTTGAACTGTCACTTATTTATACAAGCAAGATTTCATTTTCTGATTTTGTTTGTAAAGTTTTTAAAGACATTTTTCCTTTTTGTTTTTTTAAAAATTTAGACTATTGACTTTAGGTCTATTTTTTTTCCTTTTATTTTTAAAAAAATAAAGTTGATATACGTAACCAGCAAGAATACATTTAAAAATATTACATCATGGATTGATATAGGAAAAGATTTAAAATCCATATATTTATTGGAGATGTATTAATTTTAAATATACATCAAATTAGAAAATTTATTTGAAATAATTCATTTTATATTTTTTAATTTGGATGTATTTAAAATCAATCCATTTTAACTTTATAAATCATTCAACAAATAAATTAATTTCAAATCGTTTATCAAATTCATTGATCCATACATAATCTTAAATAATATTGATAATATGTCCAAAATTTGAATTGGACAATAGAATTTTTTTTTTTTTGGAGGGAGGCTAAGCTTGAACATGAGGCAAATGGCTAAGTAAATCATGTTTTTAACTTCATTTGTAAACTTTTATAAATTAAATTTTATAAAATATATAACATTAATTGATATAAATAAAATTTTAAAATTTAATTAAATAAAATTTCTATGTGAGATTTAAAGTCAAATCTATTTAAATATTTTGAACACGACCTCCGTTTATTTAAATATTTTCTTAGGTCCCGTTTGAGGTTGTAGTGGCTTATTATAAAACACTTAACTTAGTAGATGTTTGAAGAAAGTGTTTAATAAGTGCTTTAATTATTAAATTTTTGTTGTTTAGATGTAAACTTACAAAAGTACTTTTTTAATATTTGGTAATGTATAATTTTGAATTTTAAAAATATTCTATTTTTATTCCATTATAAATTTATGTTAAAATAGCTAAAATTTATCTTTAACAATTTTTAAAAGAAATACTAATTCAAAAGCACTAGTTTTTAGCTTGTGCTAAAAGTATTTTTGAGACAAGAAATTTTACTCCTAAATTTAAGGATACTATTCACCAAACACTCAAAAAAATATTTTTACAGTTTAAAAGTACTTTACAAGTAAAAGCATCACAATCCCAAATGGGGCCTAAATCTAGTTGGTATATTGGGGCCTTTGAGGATAATATTCGTTTTTGGGACCTCTATTACTGCAGGCCAACGTCCCTCAGTTGTCAGTTTGGGCTTGTAGAGCCTATATTTTAAACGAGCAGTGCAAAGAGAAAGTTAAGTCCACTTTCACAAAACAAATACAAGAACAGAACAACTTGGGCTCAACCCATCAATCCCAACAGCTTCAGATCAACTACTTGCACTTGCTTATCATGGGCCTCCTAAATGAATTGGGCCTACGAGAATTCTCTGGAGAACTTTTTTTTTTTTTCAAAAGAAATTCTAGCATAAAAAATGATATGCAGAACTACAAATTCAAAACGAATTATCAAAATTGTTGACAATATTATTTGAATTACCCATTCCGATTTTAAATATTCCATCAAATTTTATTTTTATTTTTCTATATCTAATAATAAATTGATAATTTTATCACTTTATCTTTCCGTATCGATAGAATGTTTTCACGTAAATTCAATCACGAATTATCTGGCGAGGTTACATCTTTATATAGGCAAAAATATCTCTGAAAATGTACAACGACTGGTGTTTGATATGACGCTCGTGTTGTTGTATAGCAAGTTGGGTGTTTAATGAATTAAATTCACGTCAAATACTACCAACTAGAAAAATTAGCTGTCACCTTAAAAACGGCAAGTTTTCACGCCATTTAAGAGAGATTTGCCATGCTCTATTTCGTGATCATCAAAACTAGCAATTTGGGTATGGTTTTCCGCCCACAGTTTTGGCTTGTGTGGCCAACAACGAACGGTAAGCATGCAGCTCCTCCGACTCAGGTGCATGCACTCAGGTGCCATCCATGTTTTGTATGCATGTGAACTTGGAAGTTGGAAGTGCTCCTGCCATTGATTCCTTATCCCCTAATCTAATTGCTTGTTCCCAAAGCACTTGCTTCTTTCCACATATTCTTCCGAGTTAATTTATCTGTCGATTTAGATAATTTTTTTAAATTAAATTATTTGTTATTTTAAAAATTTATAGAAATATTTTATAAGTTTTTTTAAAACTTTATTTTTAATATTATATTAATAAAAAAAAGATTATATAATTGAGATATATTAATATAGAAGTGTAATTTAATTATTTTAAGTTAATAGAATTTAATAATTTTTTATATCAATTTAAAATGACACGGAAAATAAAACGGAAGGAGTACCATTTATGCAACGTTATTCCTTCACTTCACGGTCTACGTATGTTATACCCAGGACCTCGACCTACACTTGATAATCTAATTACCATGAAAATTTTAATTGTCGTCTGTTGTATGTTTAATTAAAAGTTTTTGTTCTATATCATTAGAAAATATAAACAAATTGTAAAGTAATTTTTCTTCTAAATTTTTTTTTCACTAAATTGTCCATTTTCAGAGCAAAATACATGAATGATCATCAAATTAATTATTAGGTTGTTGCATGCAAGGTTATTGAATTATTTATTTTATAAATTTGATCACTGAATTACTTTAATTAAGTATATATTTGGAGTCACTAAATTATTTATTTTCAAATTTGGTCACTAAACTACCGTAGGTGTATGTACCATTAGGGGTGTTCATGGGTCGGGTTTTCGGATTTTCAAGTTAAAAAAATAAAATCCAACCCAACTAATATAGCAACCCAAGTAAACCCAACCCAAGCATTAGTCGGACGGGTTACTCGGATTATTCGGGTTAAAATTTTAAATTAATAATTTTTTTTAAAAATAAATAATTATAAATTCATCTATTAAAAATATATGTTTAGTCAAAATTAAAATGGTTATGTCAAGAATAAAAGGAAAAAAGTAAATAATATGATAGATTAGATGATATTTCAAATAAAAGGGAAAAATATTATAAGATAGATGAAATAATTAGAATAAAAATGAAATTTAAAAAATATATAATTGAATTTTTTTTGTTATTCGGGTTGGGTTGGTTTTAAAAATAAAATACAACACAACCTACTAAAGTCGGGTAATCTGACCTAAGTAACCCGAAACCCAAAAACCCAACCCATTTAGTCCCAAATTCATTTGGGTTGGGTTGAGTCGGGTTTTCGGGTTGGGTCGGATTTGAACACCTCTATGTTCTATAGTGACTGGATACACATATTTAAAATAGTTTAGTGACCAAATTTGTAATAAAATTACTCTAAATATATATTTAAAATAATTTAATAACTTTATATATAATGATCTAAATAATTTAGTCATCATTCATACATTTTGTTGTTTTCTTTTTATCATGAACCTCCGACTTTTGGCATGGTTTGATTCAAGTCGTTTGACCCTTGATGCGAGCTGAAAGGTTAACAACTTCGAACAATATGCTGCATCTTTTTCCCAAAGGTTAACATGTCAGTTTCTAGATATAGTCCATTCAGTTTGTAGATTTAGTCCATTGCATGAATATTGTCGGTATTGTATCCTAGCAATCCAATTTAAAAGCTCAATTCTCAATGATACGAGGAAAAATAGGTGATCACAATGTCAAATTGTTGGAGGCACAAGTCAAACAATCATGATCAACTCAAGACTTTGGGTCCAAGTAGAAGAACCTGATGGAATCAATTCCATCATTTTTTATTCCAAATATCTAAATTCTCAGTTTGGCAGGGCAAAAATGTTAGAGCAAAATATATGGATATTCATCAAATTATTAACTTATTATATATAATATTATTAAATTATTTATTTTATTTCAAATTTGATCACTGAATTATTTTAAATGTATATTTAGAATCATCTCGTCCATAAATTTTGTCATTAAATTACTTTAAGTGTGTGTTTGCAGTCATTATAGAAATAGAGAGAATGATTCTACACATACATAAAAGATAGTTCAATAGTTAAATTTGCAAAGTAAATTAGTTTAATAATTGTATATACAATAACCTTATAATTTAATGACTATTAGTGAATTTTGCTCGTAAAATTAACGTCAAGTGTATTAAGAAAAACTCTTGTATTTTGTTTTATGTTTGTATAATTTGCCAACAATTATATAGGGCGCTAACTTGTTATTAATTCTTGTTCAAAGAAAAAAAAAAAACTTGGTACTAATTTTTATAAATTTAACATTAAAAAAACTGAATGTCCTGAGAGAGTACACATCTGAAGCAGACATGGGATGTCGAAACTTGTTGCATAAAATCGAATCCATCGACACAAGAATTATTAATGACATAAACATTTCGTGTGGGTAAGCGGAAAAATTCGTATGGGTAAGCCTTAGGTTGAGTATTTTTATTCCGTTTGCATAGGTATTATTTAAAATATTATTAAAATAAATATTGTAATAATTTTTAAAATACGATTTATGTAAAGTAAAAGCATAATTAAAAAATATTTACAAATAATTATAAAATATTGTGTTAGTTGAAAAAATAATTAGTGATTGTTTTCAAACAGTCAATCATTTATACTCGTAGATTTGAAAAATATTTATATGAACTAAGGTGTATAAGTCTATCCTACACCTCATGATTTATATTTGTCCACATCTTCTAATTTATAAATAAAGTATATTAATTTTTTAATTTTTTAAAAGAAGTTAGGATATGTAGATAAATATAAATCACAAAATGTATAGTAAAATCATACACTTTCATCGATATAAGAATTTCCTGTAGATCATGTAACTTACTTTTATCATATCATGCATGTAATGTATGAAGCTAAATGAACAGTTCTGTTTGGATTTTTTTTTTCATTATTATTATGTACATTTTTTAAACTATATTTCTATCTGGCTTATATATATATATATATATATATATATATATATATTTCACTTTTAAATAATAAAGACAATATTATTCTAAATAATATTTAAAAATAACATTGTAAATAGTAATTATCCAAATAAAACCATACATTACTTATTTGGAACATGATGATATTGTTTATTTAGTTAAAAGTCATCTAATAATAAATTTATAGATAAGATATCTATATATAATACATTAAAATTGAAACCTCTATGTTTAGAGCTTTTCATGTGGCAAAATTAAAATACAAATAAATATATGTGTCCATCTATTTGAAGAGTCATGTCATATCAAATTAAATGTATTTTACTAATAATCATACATTTTAAAGACAGCTTTTTTAAACATCCATTCAATCTCTGTAAAAATATTTCTTTGAATATTTGCATTCCATATTATTTTGTCTTCTATCATATGAGGATAATTATTCTAAATAAATGAAATCTTATTTGCAACAACAATATTGAAAAATAGAAGACTACTAAAAAGTTTTGCTTTGTTTTTGAATAACATACTTTACTTGTCTCGTCTTCATTATCATTGTTTTTCTGATACTTACTAATGAGTGATTTGTTTTAGTTTTGAATTTAATGCAACATTATCAATCATACATACAAAAAAAAAAAAAAGTAAAGAAAGAAAAGTAATATGAATTACTTCTTTTTAGCCTTGAGGAATTAGTAATTCAATATTTTTTTAATATTAATTGACTCATTTATAATAATTTAAATTTACTACGAGAAGATGTTATACATGAAGAAGACAATTATATGTCAATTCAATATATATATATATATATATATATATGGAAATTCTACAATTTTGTTGAGAGAACCATTCTCTTAGTTTTAAGAACTTGTATAATATAAATTTTTAAAATACATAATATTGTACTGTATAAATTTTTAAAGTATAAAAAAATAATTTTTTAAAAAAGATTATAAAATTTTTCATGTAGATATTAGTTTAGACAAAATTTGATACAATAACCTATAATTATAAACTAAAAGTATTTTGGTGACTTGGATTGTATGAGCCACGGATCAAACCTAGAGGGCTTGGACAGGTCGATAGGGTGCAAAAACCAAAACAAAAGGCAAGCGGGGTAGCCTCCAAGTACTCAAACAGATCGGGGCCAGCGCCAAACGATTAGAAAATATTTAGATAGATCGATTTTTGATTTTATATATAAATTTTGTAATTAAAATTAAATATTAAAAATTTTATTTATATTGGTTAATATTATAAATTTTTAAAATTTAATACATATTATAAAATTAAAAATCGAATCTATCTAAATATTTACCTAAACCTAATAGCAATCTCTATCAACTTCTTCAGGCTCTATTAAACACTTTTTATTACCGAAACGCAACTCCGAATTCCCCAATCATAGCCACGTTATACTTTTCCAATTTCCACGACGCCACAACTCATCTCATCGAGGCCCTCGCCTCCATCCATAATTAACAGCTTGTGTTGTTTTCTTAGGAAACGTTTATCCCCAACTAAACCTTAAAAGAAGTAGCCTTGCATAAAGAAAAAAGGAAGAAAAAGAGGAAAAAGAAAAGGAAATAATCTCCCCGCCAGCAGCAAAAACAAAAGACTCAGATATTATGATTTATTTGATTTAAAATGAGTCACATCAATTCTGTAAGTAATGTGTCTCATTCTGAATTAAGAGAGTTGTAACATAGCGAGAGATTAATCTATTAACAATACTACCAATCATAAATTTTTTTAAAATAGACTCAATGTCATGGATCCTATATTTTTTAACTACTTTTACAATTATTATAAATAATATTCTGAATGGTATTTTAAATAATTATTATAACTTATAACTAAATACTAAATAATATAAAAAATATTTAAGTGGACTCAATTTTGAACTCAACTTGTAAATTTTTTGGTGAAAATTAAAATTTTATGAAATTTTACGTATATCAACTGATATTATTTATTTCATATAGTTTAATAATATGTTATTTATTCAATATAATTTAATGTATATTACAGACTCGACAGAAAGATTCATAAGTCGAGTCTATCTAAATATTTACCAAATAATATTCTATTATTCTCAATTGCCTTGCCTTCATCGCAAATCCTCCATGCTTATAAATAAATATTTCTTCTGTCTCAATATAATTGTCACATTATATATTTACACAAATTTTTAGTAAATGTCCACAAATGTCATTAGTAAATTGAATTGATTTGACATTATTAAATGATAAATATTCACAATTAGAGAGGTTTAATAGGAGGATAAAGGAGAGAGAAGATTGAAAAGAGAGATAATGAATTGATTATTAAGGCTTATTGGTTATTAGAGTTGGAAATATTTTTAATATTTAAAAAGATAAATTTGAAATCTCAATAAAAAAGTTCATTTATCTTAAATAATGTGACATTTTTATTACGACATCTAACAATGAGAAGTTTGATAATATAAATGAGACTGAAGGAGTACTCTTAATTTAAAATTAGACGTAACTAAAATATTTAGAAATAATTTTATGACGTTGTTAGAATATTATATAATTGTAATTTGAATATTTATATAATATAATATTATATATTTTAAATTTTATTCAGTTTAAATTTTAAATCATAATGAAATCATAGCTTTGGTTATTATAAAATTTCCAACTTCTTAATGTCAAAATTATTAATGATACTTAATTTAAAGTGGACTCGTTGGCATTAGTATTAATGAGTAGTAATTATTCGCCACTGTCATGTGTCCTCTCAGTCCTCTTCATACTTCATACGTGGCATCTTTTCCTCGTACTCTTCAGTCTCCACTCATCTATATACTCCAACCCCAACTGAGTAAATAAAATGTTGAGATAAAAATGAAATGAAACGCAATCCGGACAAGCATAATAAAAAAGTTACTGTTCTTGCAAAGAAAGCGAGGAATGATCGCCGGAAAAGATTGAAGATCAGACGTATGGAGCCAGCCGGCTTGAAACCGTCGGTGCATCTCAGCCAGATGTTACCATCTGAAGAGAAAACTGATGCAGCATGCAGCAGCTGCTCCGCCATAAAGAGAAACTTTTCTTACGAGGAGCCAATCTCCTCTGAGGGGCCCGAAACCGGAGCAGATGTTCCCGGAAAAGACAAGAAGTTAAAAGGGGTCGTCGGAGATATTAGCAGCGACTTATGTTTTGTAAGTTCTGATTCTTCTGTTTCTGAGGATATTTCCAGGAGCACGATGACCCGGTTGAATATCGGGTCGATATCGGTGATAGGCCGGAGGAGAGTAATGGAAGATTCAATGACAGTAGCTCCAGGAATGATAGCCGGAGAGTATGAATTTTTCGCGGTGTATATTGACGGTCACGGCGGTGCAAGGGTGGCGAATGCATGCCGTGACCGGTTACACCATTTGGTGGAAAAAGACCTTCTCCAATCAGGAAACTCAAATACTACAGGCGAACTTGAATGGACAAAAGTAATGAAATCATGTTTCTTGAAAATGGATGAAGAAGTGGTGAGTCTGCTGGAGGGTGAGAATCCTATGAAGGAACAGGCGGCGGAGAGGGCGATGGGATCGACGGCGGTGGTGGTGATGGTGGGGTCAGAGGAATTGGTGGTGGCGAATTGTGGGGACTCGAGGGCGGTTCTTTGTCGTGGTGGAGTAGCTATGCCGCTGTCGAATGATCATAAGGTGAGGGTCGAGAGAAAAATTCCATATCATGTGGTTCATATTATTTTATCTTCATTAATTTATTAAATTTTTTAAAGAAAATATTATTTTATATTTACTAATTTATTAATTTTTTAAAAGAAATTAATGACAGTGAAATTGTATAGATTTACTATATTTTGATACATCACAAAAATTTTTCCAGTTAAAAGGTGTCTAACGTAGGAAATAGTTACGTGTAGGTGGTTTCGTTCACTCGTTGCTTTTCTTGTGTTTCTTTTTGTTTTGTTGTCCAAAAAAAAGAAAAGGAAAAATGTTTTGCATGCATGAGCTCAGCTGGGAATGCAAGTAACACTGGCTTTCTTATTCGGTTTGTTTTTTACTCTTTTTCTCTTAAACTAGAGAAATAATGACTGTGTTTGAATAATTATTATTTAAATATTATTTTTAATAATTAGTGTAATAATTTTTAGGTGATATAAAAAGATAATTGAAATATGTGAAGAAATAATTACAAAATATTATCGCAACAGAGTCATATTAATTAGTATTAAAGAAACAAAAGACTTAAGTAAGTTCGTATTGGTCTCAAATGTGAAACTTGTGATAAAAATTAAATATTACTATGAAATCTTGTAATGTCATTTATGACATCAAATTCATCCGCACCACAAGTATACTTATAAAAACAGAATATTCCCAACTATTTTGACCCTAAAGAAAATCATGTCTAGAGGAACAGAATGTGATCAAAATTTAGTGAACGTGACTAATTAGTGTGGAATTCTTGTGACTTGTAATTTATATGGTTAATTAAGTCTACCTAAAATAAATAAGATCTTTTTAAAGTAACTACTCTTGTGTGGAATTCTTGTCATCACTAGAGTGGTAACTTAAATATTTTTTAAACTAACTACTCTTGTGTGGAAATGCAACTTAAACTTAATTGCTGTGAAATTTAAAACCTAATTCTAATTATTAGTGAAGTTACTTCTGAGCACAGTAATTAACTGTGGTGGTAATGCTTTTGATTGTTTTATTTCGGATACAATAAAACAAACTGAGGAAAATCTAGTTTTCTGTCAATTTATGGCAAATAAATGAATGAATGGTTTAGAAGCAGAAAATCACTAAGTTATTGTTAGTGTGAAAGCAACAATTTTTGTCGTTCTTCAAGTAAGTAGTACTCCCGTGATTTCCACGACTTATTTTAGGTGATCGAAGTTTGGTGTGATTGCATTTCGGTTTTAAAGAATATCCGACACTCATTTCTTTGAACTCTCTCTTTTGGCTTATTATACAGCCTGATAGGCCTGATGAGAAGGAGAGGGTGGAAGCTGCAGGTGGAAGGATTATAAATTGGGACGGTTGCCGTGTTCAGGGAGTCCTTGCTACTTCAAGATCAATAGGTACATTGATCAAATGATAGAGTTTAAACATAAAGTTTAGATGTTCATAAGAGACTTGATTTGCTATTGAAACTAGAAGAACATAGTCTTTTCAAGATCCATGAGTTTAACTCCTACTATATGTTAGTCCAATCAAAGAATGTGTATTATCTTTTCTTGATAGTTAAATCTGAAATTAAGGTTCGTTTAATTTGCTATTTATACAGGCTTCAGTCTGAAATCGAAGAAGGTTGGCAAACTTCACTTAAATGTCCATCTACATTACTGGCATTTTGATTCCAGTTTGTATTGTTTAACCATTAATTAATTTCGACAGGCGATCAATACCTGAAACCATACGTGATCGCGGATCCAGAGGTGACAGTAAACAAGAGAACAGAATCCGACGAATTCCTCATCATAGCAACTGATGGCCTGTGGGATGTGTAGGTCCAATTCATTGGCACATGAAGTGGTGAGGAGATGTCTGAATGGCCGGATTAGCAAGAGGTTTTCGAAGGAACCTGGTGCTGCACAGGCAGCAGCAATTTTAGCCCAGCTAGCTATTGCTAAAGGAAGCAGAGACAACGTAAGTGTTATAGTAGTTGATCTCAAGAAACCAAGCAGCAAAGCTTCAGGAACTTAATTGTATTTACTCTTGGTTCTTTTATTTCTGCTTTCCCCTTGGTTGTGCTGTAAGATCTGAATGTGAATGTATAGTGTGATATTAATTTCACTCATTTTGAACATGGTTAAAATGGAAATTTCAAATGACAGAAGATGGATTTGTAGGAGAATTATGGATAAGGTGGTGTAATCCTGGCCCATAATTTGTTCATTTTCTTGATTAGCTACTTTTCTAGAATTTTAGTAACATCACTTTTCTACTAAATTCAACAATATTTAACTGATGAAGATTTACAAGGTCAACATTATTATCAGCTAAACTGCTTAAATTTAATTCCATATACACTCTTATTATTGGCCCCCTAAACTGCTTAAACATAATTCCATATACACTCTTATTATTGGCCCCCTTTTGGTCTGCTAATTGTTTTGATGTTGGACTTGCTATAGTGAGTTGTACTTGGTTGCTAGTTTAAGTTTTGTGACAATCACTCCTTCAAATCTTTAAAGTCGTTTGAAAAGCAAAAAAAAATTTTGTTATTTTTTAATATCCAACAATTTATGATATTTGTGCAGTAAAATTTTTCTTATATTATTGACCAAGGGAAAGCATGGGAGTGGGTTTTGATTGGATCAAGTTAAGTATGGGTACCTAGTAATTTAGAACTATAAAATTTTTTATCGATTTTTCATTTCTTTATAGCAGTTTGAACTAGATCGAGGTTCAAAGCTTTGCTTAATTCTTCTTTTCTTTTGTTAGGGACACCAATAATTAGCGCAAAGGTTTCCCATTCTCATAGCCTTCCCGACTTGATTAATATAGTCAAATTACATAATTTATGAGTACTTTATTTCAATAAATATTTAATTTTTTCATATTGTTTGTAGTAAGACAAAGGGATGCTAAACTATTAGGACCAGTTTTACATACATTTCAACCGGCAATTCGGTCCAAAATATTATCTATTTATTTGGGAAACAGTCCAAAACCTTAAAACAACAATTCTAAAACGAAGGCATTAACCAATTAAACAAAGAAGCATATGATCACAAATTTGCACAAACTATATTCATATTGGGAATCATAAATGTTGTCAAGCTCACAGACAAACACATAACAAAAAGTTGAAAGAGTAAAGAAAAACAAGCACTCAAAGATTTACTCTAAAAGGAAACCTTAAAACTCTATTGAGAAGTAAAACATTATTCTTTACTTCTCAAAATCTCACTCTTTTACTATCTCTCAATTCATCTATGCAGACTCACGAATGAAAGTGGAGAAGAAAGAGGATGAGCACTCCTTTTAAATCGTCTCTTCACTCCTTTCTTCCACCATGCTTCGACCTTATTCATCCTAATAGCAACTAGAAAACTCTCTACTCAGACTGCAAATTAACAAGTACTTGAAAGTTTGATAGACCATTTGGGCTGCATTTTCTGTATGTGCCCAATTCTTGCGTAACTTTCCATAAAAACTTGTGAACTTCTTGCGAAGAGAATGCGGTTTCTTGTTTCTTCATGCCAATGTGTAGGCCGATACCCAGACATTTGCAGGAGAAGCAGAATGGATATACATAAATTCAATGCTTTTTCCAGCAGGCAATGAGTTAGTCCATGATGGAAAAGTATAGGAATCACCAAGCTTTGTGAGACCCCAAATCGGGCCGTAGAGCTTAGATATTGAAATCTTCAGATTCTTCACTGTCTTCTAGATGTGGGGGCAAGTTAGATTTGTTAGTCACTATTGTGGAGTATCTGTAGTAAGTTCTTCCGTGGTTAAGCCACGAATCAGTCATTTTCTGTTGAATGGTAATTGCATTGGAAGATGTAGCTGCAAAAAAGTTTTAAGTTTGATCCAGCATGAGATTAATGGAAATGAACAAAATTATGGACTGAAGTTTGTAAAACTGGAAGAGAAGAATACCAGGAGTTGGAGTGTTTTCCGGTTGTGGAGCTGGTTTAGGATGAGAAACTGCACCAAATTTGCATACTTAAAATTAAGACAAACTGCAAGAAACCTGAAATGCTGAAAAAAATAGGAACAGGATGTTTAATATACCTGGAAGAAGCTGGTTATATCCACTATGGCCACCGTGTAATCTAGCCAAGACACCAATAATTGGAGCATTGTTGTATGTAGCAGGCTCAGTTTGCTCATAGTTATCTCTCTGATCAGCAAAGTTGTCATATGCATCCGGCCCTCCGACGACAGCACCAGTAAGGACAAGTTGGGATCGCTTGCTTTCCGGCCATACCAACTGGCATAACCCCCTCTGCAACTCACAAATGTGGGGTCTACCTTGATGGACACAATGGATGAACCTCTGTGATGAACTTGTGTAGGATAGTTGTTTCCATATCCCACCATGTAGCTCGTGGCTCTCGGATTATCTCCAAGAATGTAGTCCACCTGCAGAATTATTACGAACCCGAGAATTAATCACTTCACACACAACCATTGTAAGATATAAAACACCAAATGCATTAGTTAAAACCAAAAACTCGTATGAAAGGATAGCCTAGCTACCTGAGATTTAGCAAATGACAGGAGTTCGGATGGAGATACGTAGCCAGAAGCACACTTGAGAGACTGGCCAGCAGAAGCAAGATAATCAGAGTAGACAGTTAGAAGGAATGAGGAACTTGTAACAAACTGCATATTGTTCCATGACTGGAGGAAAATGAGGCCTCCTGGAGTTCTTTGAACATTCTGACTGCCTTTTCCCATGCACATGAACACATGAAGGACTCTGCTTTTTGCTTGTACTGCTGAAATACTCCAGTATAACGACCACCTTTCCCTTGCATTAACAGCTGCAACAATATACCATAAGGAAGTCGAATTAGGCCAGTTTGGTACTCATTTTTTTCACAACTTAAATTATTTTCACAGATAATTTTGCAAGAATTCAAATGTAAAGAAAACAATTCGAACAAAATAACATATTTCTGGTGTTTAATACATACCATCATGTATAATTGGCAAGGCATTTCATCAATGTCGCGTAGTATCAAATGTTAGAAGACAGGATTTTAATGACTTTTATTGGGAATAAAAGTAGTAATTAGTGTAGGAACTTTTTTTTTTAGAGATGCAATGTATTTGAGATAAAATATATGATTGAGAAACGATATTATTTGAATAATAATGAAAAAATTAGCGGGCCAAACGAAGCCAGTAGTATTTAAAATTCTCAATTTTATAGGGAAACTCTTCAAGAATTACTAGTCATTTATTTTTTTTTTTACCTTAGCAACTAGGGTCTGGACACCAGCATATTTGACATCCCAGCTAAATTCAGTCATGGCCCAACCAGTTCCACCAAGGGCATCACCATTGTTGCCTAGGTAATCTAAGTAGTACTGGTTGTTTGTTGCCATGTACAACCAGGCTGCTGCCCACAACAACTCGTCCTGAAATTAATGCATTACAAATTAGTTAAAATTTGAAAGTATTTAGAAAAAGAGTAATATAGTTAAAATTTTTTACAACAAAATTTTTATTTTAACCTGTGAGTACCTAAAAATTAAGGGAGAAATATCTGTCATTAAAAGATTCTTATTTCCTTTAAAAAAAAATGAAGAAAAGGTTGGAATCACGTACATCGTACCCACTAACAGAACGGTAGTACTTCTGGGCCACTGTAATGCTACTGTCATATTTGCCCCTGTATTTATCAGCAAACTCGAACAGCTGAAAGCAATCAAAAAACAATATTTGTTAACAGGAAGGGTAACATGAGGGAAAAACAAGAAAAAATTAGATGGCTTTTATCAGATGGTCCAAAACCACCGACCACTACGCCACGTATCAACATCTTACTGGTGGACTTCAATGCACCGTGGATTTAAGTATGATCAATTTTATTTTATGGCTTTACTTAATATATATATATATATATATATATATATATATATATTTACGGCTGGGAATTTGGATTCGAAAGTTGCGAAACATAGCCCGTGATTGGCGGCTTAGATGGGCCCACGTCATTTATGAATCATGATCCATATTACGCGCCGCAAGATTTCACCAGCATTTAAATTGGATGGGTGATGCTATTTTAATGCCACAAGTATTATTTATTTTTAACCTATAATGGGCAATAAAGAATGTAGCACTTCATTTATTTATTGATTTAAACAATCAAATTATTTGCTTGTTATATAAAAGATTATTAAAATATTTATTTTATATAAGTGTGTAAAATCATTTTATTTCTATGGTAACTATACCTACAAATGCTTAAGGTAATTTAAATATACAAACGAAATGATTTCAGATACACTTTTAAGATAATTTATTGATCAAGTTTATAAAAATAAATAATTGAATGACCTTAATAGTTTAATAATCATCGGTATATTTTGGTCTATTTTCTCATTTTCATTTTTGTACCCTTCATATAATACAATATTGTTTAGTATATTCTTAGTATCATACATGCCTCTTAAGAAAACAAGAAATTTTATCACAAGTTATGCTTAAGAAAAAGCAAACGATATTTGGAGTCCCTTACTCCTTTCGGTGAAGATAAGCATATTCCTTCTACTTTTAAGTACACATGGTTCCAAAAAGTGCACCAAAAAAAAAAAAGTGCTTCAACATGTAGCATTAAGTAAGTTAAAATAACTGCCAAAAAAAAAAAAGTGTTTCAATATCTAGTATTAAGGAAATTAAAGTGTTAAACAACCATCCTCTTTGTCAAAGTAAAAAACAAAAAAATTGTTTATTTCTTGAGGGGTTCTTTTTGTTTTGAATATTGAGGAAAGCATGGGGTCCCATAGTAAGTAAAGAATAAAGTGAAAAGGTAATAAATTTGGAGAAATGGCTTTATGAATGCGGCAGCCAATTCTCCCTCCCTACGACCTACACCGACAACCACCAGCCTGACAAAAAGCTAAACCTTCGTAACTACCTATTAACTGCGGCGGTTTTACTAACCTACGCAAAATCAACCGTTTGCTAACATGCGCCCATCTAGTGAGACCAATTACCCCCCTTTACCCACTATCAGAATTTTGGTCAAAGCCCAACATGTTTATCATTATTTTGGTATGATACCATTAATTTTATGTGTTAATCTTTTATAGACAGTAAAATGTGAATGCATATCATGTGTGTATGGTTTAAATTTTAAATGTCATATTTACACATGTGGCATGCATTGACATAGAATGGTGTAAAAAATCTTCTACATCGACAGAGTATGAAAGATTAATCTTAAATCGATGTAGAAAGAAATTTAAGAGTTAAGAATTTCTTTCATTCACTATTAGTGTAGAAAATTTTCTATACTACAAATGTGGATGTATGTCACCGACACTTAAAATTTAAACTAAACCATGCTCACATAATATTCATTTATACTCGGTGATGTAAACATTTTACATCAGTAAAAAAGATTAATCTTAATTTTATACACTTCAGATTAACTCCGTAATTGTAGAATTATTTCGTTTATTTATACTAACTAGAAAGTAAATAATAATAATAATGAGCATTTAAGATTGAATTAATTACCTGGGAAGCATGGTTAAGAGAAGCTCATTGGAATAAGCAGGATTGTAACGGCGGAAAACGATGGAGGCAGCGGCCATTGCGGCGGCAGTTTCACCGGCTAGGTCAGATCCAGGATTAGTTGGGTCAATTTTATAAGCAGTTCTTGACGTGGTCATGTCCTCTGGCCTTTGCCAGCAGTAGTGGTCTGTGTTACCATGGTTTCAACCTAACATATCCCAAAAAAAAAAAAAAATCTCATAAATTAAATCTACGACCGAAGACATCAGAAATTAAACATGGGACTTCATAATCAGGAATTACATAAAAAATTTCTATGAAAATGACACAAGGTTTCAATTAATATACTATATTAATTACTGAGAAATTCATAATTTCTCCTAGTTGTGGAATTGAAAGTCCAATATAGATTCAACTACTAAAGAATTTGACAATTGTCAAAAGTGGTAGTGCAAGTGTAACAAATAGACCAAACTCTCTGACCAAAAATTTTTTCATACAATATTAAAAAAATTAAAATAAATATTTATTATATCATCAATGTAGACAATTTTATTCTATAGAGTTTATATATATGCATTTTAAAATTAATTTTGTACGTGTAGTATACATATACACTTGATCGAATCAAAGAAAAATTAATCTAAAAAATTAAAATTGATTTAAAAAAAAAAAGTAGAATGAATGGTTAGTGGATTACCTCTCCGTAGAGGACATTAGGCTGAGAATGAGCTTTGATGAAATAGTCAGTGCCCCACCTTAACAGCTTCCATGGCATGACCAAGCTCACCTCTTGCAGCCATTTGCGTTCCATATTCAATTATACCCCAAGCCATAACAGTCACAGTAAATGCCATTGGAAGCCCAAATTTAACATTGTCTCCTGCATCATAGTACCCTCCAACTAGATCCACCTGCAACAAAACATGCGACATTTTTTTCATTACAATCTTCTACTTTCGTGATTCGAACCCTCTCTCCTATTCGTTAATAACTCGAATCACGTAAAGTGTATTTCGTTGTCAAGTAAATGAACATAGGAACTTACCCCAATGGTCTTGCCATCATTGAGACCAGAATTGCTTCTCCATTGGACTCTTTGGTTTCTTGGCAAGTAACCAGATCTCTGAGCTTCAAAGAACAGAAGGCTCTGGCTAAGAGCTTGGCCATAATCATGGCCAGCAAATGTGTAAGTGGGGAAGAATATTCCCAAGTAGCAGAAGAAACAAAGGAGCAATGGAACAGAGTTTCACAATCTTCTTACTACCATGAATTTTAATGACAACCCTTTTTGAAAAAACTTAAAGGGTCACTAAGAAGAATGCAAATTCTGAGTTTCTCTTTTACTATACAGATCTGTTCTGTTCTTGAAACAGAGGGGAAATGTGTGAAAAATGAAAATGTAGGTCTTTTTTTTATCAACCACTTCTTCTGAGATACTCTTCCCAGAAGAGAGGGAAAAATGAAGGAGAGAAAAGAAAATAAAGAAGTGAGTGAAGAAAGTGGGGATTAGGAGAAGGGGAAGAGCTAGTATATATGGAAGAGGAAGAGGGAGTGTGGAGGGAATTAATGCAGTTTGGTAATTTTCCTTTTTTTTTTTAATTCTTTTTCTGAATTATTTTTATTAATGTTGTTACTAGTAGTATGTGCTATAATCTTTTTTTTTTTTTTTTTTTTTTAAAAGGGTTAAAAATGAGGTGATAATTTAAGAAGAGAGAGGGAAAGGGAAAGAAACAGAACGGGCAGAGAGTCATGTGCTTTGTTTCGGCACTTTATGCTAGGAAGGTCGGCTCTGGATTTTAGTTTTGACTTTTTATATGGAAAGGCAATTTGGGGAGAAATTACTGCAGAAAATCCGGGGGAGAGATTGGAGGTTTGTGGATGATTTAAAGGAATATTAATAAATCTTGAGAAATAATATATTTTTTAATTTTTTTACGCATTCCTGAAGTGAAAATTTTATCCTAAGAACAAATTTTGGTTATCAGTACTCTTAACAGTGTAACTGAATATAAACAAGTTTAACAATTTAATATTCAATTTTGTTTGATTATTTTAATAAAATTAAAATTAAGTTAGTTTGTTTATTTTTGGACCCAAACTAAAAAGAGTCTTTACCGAATCAAGATTGAATAATTTGAAATTTTTATATGTAAATTTAATATTTTTATTTTATTGAATTGAGTTCAAATTGGATACAAAAAATTAATGAATATTAAATTTTGTTCAAACTTAATTTAATTATTGATAAATTAAATTCGAATGAGTTTTTACTGCGATGTATTCAGTTCAATTGTAGTTTGAATTTATTTAAAACTGTAAGTTACGTATGTACTCCCATTATTTTAGTGGGAATTAGATTGGAAGCGTTGAACAAATTAATGAGAATTTACCAAAAGAAGTAAGAAGAAAAGGTGGTGTAGTGTAGAGAAACGGTCAAAAAGTTTCAATGTGCGTCTTTTGGATATCCCCATTTGCTCAATTGAAAATTGTCCATTCTGACTTTTAACTGTCCATTGATTGCCAAATGCCACCACATACCATCCATTTTCACTCGATTACTTAGAGTTAGCAGTTGAGCTAACCTAGCTATCCTACATTAATCGTCAAAGTTAAGTACTAGTATTAAAACTAAGAAAATAATTAGATAGATCCGATTTTTAATTTTACTTGTAAATTCTGTGATCAGAATTAAATTTTAAAAAATTTTACTTACATCAGCTGAAGTCATAGATTCTATAAGGTTTAATCTATACCATAGGGTCTACAGGTGGAATCAAAAATCGGATCTATCTAAATATTTGCCTTAAAACTAGTGTAGTCATTTACAATGTTCATTGGCCAAAACACCGGAAATTCGTACCAGCAAAATCGTTTGTTCTTTAGTACAAAATTAGCAGAAACAAAGACAAATTCTGCGCCTAAAGAAAAGTTTCTGAAACCATTGGATGCGTAAAAGTTTGTGAAGTGTTGTAGAGATTGTAATTGGTACATTTGAAGAATAAACATGCGAATATATGGATGTTAAGTTCAAAAAAGATATGTTGTTATTCTCAAATTTTGAACCATCATTGATATTAAATAATTATTGGATTAATTTTTTGAACTAAGCTCAAGTATAATTAAATCGATGTATGTATATAAAATGATAAAGTGGTAAAGTTAAGAATATATTATTAGATTCGTTAAAGAATGAACAAAATTTGACTAAAAATCTAAAATCAATAATTAGTAATTGAATATGATGTTGTCAAATGAATTAATTTTGACAAGTGGTATTAAATTTGTAACTTTAGGTATAAATACTTCTCCTAATTAAACTCATTAGTCAATGACAAGTTTGTAAAGTGGATCTCGTAAGTAAATGTAACAAGTCAATTGCAATTATACGAATCATCATCAATAGGAAAAGGAAAGAAACAACTTTCATCATCTACAAATACACATTTGGAGGAGTTGAATACAAAGTGTGAAACTCTTCAATTCAACCATCTTGTAGACAACATAGTGTTGAAGAAATGGATTAAAGCCTTAAACAACGTAGAAATGGATTTTTTTTTTATTCTCTTTTTGTAGTAATTGGATTCCGAACTTAACATTGTCTCCTAAATGAGAATATACTGAACAATTATACACTACTTTTTTCTATGTTTGGTGGTAATGCTCAATTGCTGCCCTTACAAATATTGAGTATTCACACTGAAAATGGAGTTTGGAAGGTATTGACTAACAATTTAAATTTCAAATAGACTAAGCTTGGTCGAAGGTTACATTAATCAAGAGAAAATGCCGCAAAAAGTGGGTACCGAATTATTAATAATATATGGCACAATGTAGTATTTAATTAGTTCAATGTGCATTAAAGTTGTCGTGTTTTCCACTTAACTTAAAGATATAATTTTTACTAGATACGATGTCCGGCATTGACTTACACTTTGACCTTTAAAAAATTTATATTCTATTTGTTTTGTTTTATTTGTCATTTTAAACAATTTATTTTATGTCAAAATAATAAAATGAGTTTTTTTAATTTTATGTTAGTAACGTATTAATGGAGTGGGAATTATTAGTGAAGAAATGCAAATGTATAAAGAAAATTCAATCAGTTTAAATTATTTTTACTAAAAATTAATGCATAGTTTTTAAATTTTTATGTATCAATTTAAAATGATAGTTAAAATGAAACCGTGAGTGACAATACGACTTTGTATTTTAATAGGGTGGGAATGAGATTTGCATTATTTTGCACGTAAAAGTAAAAAGCGGCATGTCTTCTGGGATGCTTCTGAAATATTATTCCACCAAGGCATCCTGACTTAATGATCACTTGTACGTATAATATAAAATTAGGAAGCAGAATTCAATCACGAAAGCTCAGAAAATTAATTAACCCCACAATCTTATACACAGTTGCGGAACTCCGGATCAATTGCAAGTTCCACGCAACGAAGATCTTACATATATGGAATGTGTATTGCTCATTTGTCTTATTTGAAATTTGTTTATTATTTATTTGTCAGCAAAATTAGTTGGCAATGTTAATGTGTTTGAAATAATCTTAATTTGTTTACTGCCTTGCTCATCTATTCAAAATGAAATGCCACTTTTAAGATATGGGAATATTTCAAGTTGAGTTATAATTACTTATTGAGTAAATCTTTTATTTATTGTTGGTATATAAAAAATTTTATATCATTAGATCTAAATATATGATACATGTTTACCGTTTGAATTTCAAAAATTATTTATGTATATATAACATATATTTAGATCTAATAATATAAAAAAAAATTATAAACTAACTATACATAGAAAATTTACCTCTTATTTATTTAGTATTAGCTGATGCAATAGTCTCCAATTTGTATCTCTAAATGTCAAGCTTCAAGGTTGATTGGAATGAATGGAATTTACTCGATTCATATGACTCGTAAAGTCGTAACACTTTTGTGTGCAAATAAATATTTCGAATATGTAAAAATTAAAAAGACAACAAAAATAATAAATATAATTTATTTATATTAGAAAAAACGTGTTGCAATCTCTATGATCTCTTCTGTTTTTTCTCTTGAATTATTGAGTCGAGAGTCTTAATTTACCTGATCTCGAACTTGAAGTTATATTAAGGATTTGAGAGCTTTATCTCACTCTTAAAATTGATCGAGGGTTTCATGGTTTGATCCCGAATCCTTAATTAATTCAGGGTTTGATAGTTTAATCTTGAGCATAGAATTAATCGAGGGCCTCATAGTTTGATCCCAAACTTAAAACTGGTCAAGTGATTGACAGTTTGATCTCGAATTTGGATTTGATTGAGGGATTCACGATTGCAATTTCGAACTAAGACTTGATCGAAAGTCTCACGATTTGATCCCGAATTTTGACTCGATGACTTCACAACTTGATCTCAAATCGAATTTTGACTTTTTAAACTCGAGAAGATTTGAAAAATACTAATTTAAACTAGTCACAAAAGCATATTCTATATGTGTGTGATTCTTAAAAGGAAAAAAAAAAAAGTAATAAGTAAAATAAAATCTCACTGAAAAAATAATGATTACTTAAAAGGAGGTTGAGAATTAGAAATAATTTATTGAATAGTCACACTAAGACTAACAAAAAAATCTACTATTAAAGTAACTATAAATTACACCAAATTGCTTTTGTTTTATATAGGTCTATAGCTAGTGACAAACCTCAGGGTGGTCAGTTTAATTTATTCCAGAAAAGGAAAATGCAAACTAGTTGTGGGGATGCTGATGGGAGGAATGAGTAGTATTTTTATTTATTTATTTATTTATTTATGGAATCCCATGAGAGAAAGAGAACCCGCATTGCCTTCAGTAGTCAATATATACAATTATCCAGGTGAAGTGTTTATGAAGAAACATGTGAATCAATTAAATTAATATCCCCAACCAATATTAAGTCGTCTGTTTCCTTTGGATGTCAATGAATAATTTACAAGGCAATCACATGACTTGGAGGAAGCAATGCGTTGCGAAGCTGATAACTGTCATGAAAGTTTACATTTAGGGTAGGACGGCCCGTCGGTGCACTAAGCTGCGATTTCATGCTAACTATTTAGCCTGAAAGACCTATGTCACCATGTTACTGTATACCCAAACCATATACCATGTTAAGTGTTAAGAAAATATTTAAAAATAGATTAGATCTTTAACATCATCTGTTGATCTTGTAATTAAGATTAAATTTTAAAAAATTTTGTTTACATCGGCTGTTATTATAAATTATTTAAAATTTAATCCATATCAAAAGATCTACAAGTGGGATCAAAAATCGAATCTATTTAAATATTTACCTAAGTGTTAAGTGTCTCATATACCTGTTATTTGAATTTGAAATTCCAACAAGATACAATTTTAGGGATGTTTGTTTTGCATTGGAGAATCGTAATCAGAATGGAAATTATAAACTTTATTATCGGTATGAGTTTATGTTATTTTTCCTAATTTATTTGGTTTCAACAAGAAATGAGTTTTATTATGTTGATAAGCTAATCAATTTGTAACCCAAGTCATTTTAGTAGGGAATAAAAATAGATATTTTCAAACACTTTTATTCCCATAAAATAATTCTTATAGTGATTAACCAAATATCATCTATAGGTATCATTAATCTTGATTTTCATTCTTTTCCCTCATTTCCATAAACCAAACGCCTCCTTAGAATTTTGAATTAGACATTCCAATTTTATAAAGTTGAAAAATTCTATAATCTATTATTAAGATACCAATTATATTTTTAGATTTACACTGTATAAATATTTAAAATATTTAAATGTAAAAACATTCAAAGTACAATGATATCAGTAGTCAAATAAGACTAGAATTTTTTAATAATAAACGTGCATTATTCTAACTTGGTGAGACAAACATTTCTTATTCATCAAATTTGGAGTTTTAACCCTCCACCTTAACACAGGAGACCCGTTAAGGGTGATCCCTGGCCAGTTGGGCAAACCCAGCTGGTTAAAATTCCGGACATGCTATCAATCACAAATCACAATTGCCAAATCAATTATACTATTACATGCTCTCATCAATTCTGCATGCTATAGAAATTAGGTAACCTTTTTTAATTGAACTACCGATCATTACACAAAAAGAAAAAAAAGGAATGACCTATAATTTTAAGGGGAAATTTTTATATAGATATATATGGGATAGATCTCTATTTATATTTACTTACGTCATCATGAATAAATTTATTTTAATAAATTAAAGTAATATAAATAAATATAAATTTAAAAATTTATCTTATTAATTATAAATCAGATTCATATAAATATTTTTTTAATTTTAAAAAACCAAACTAGAAAGTGCTCATGCCTCGTGGCTCATCAATGTCATGCGGGTTCCTTTACTCCTAAAACCTACTTATAACTTTTGGTCCCAACGTTACACGTTTGCTCACTTTCCATTAAAGCCCTCGGGACCCTATATACATAACTACATCTTATCTAATTTCTTGCATGTTCCCTGTTCAAAATCATGGAGAATGACTTTTAGTGGTCCCATCAAATTAACTCTGTATCATCCCCTTCCCAGGAGTAATTAAGGAAAAATTTTATTTTTTTCGTTGAGAGTATTATTTGTTTGTAGTTTAAAATTTTATATAATAAAATATAATATATTTTTATAAATTTGTATTACACAATCTCATAAAATTAAAAGGATAGTTCTCTTAAAGTAACTGTAGAATTTTCTGTAATTAAGACTTGTTTAGTGTTCTATCATGTTTATTATAAAGAAATTCTTATATTAATCCGATTTACGGTAAGTGGGATGGATTCTTGATTTACATTCATCCACAACACCATAAAGAACTTTATTCTTAATGAATAATAAAGTTCAGAGAATGATGTGGAAGAATAAAAAATTAAAGATTTAGTTATGATTCAAAACTTACTTTCTATCTTCATCCATAGATCCGTTACTCATACTTATGGAAGTGCATATTTTATTCGGTCCTTCTTCCATAATGTTACAGAACAATAGTATCATGGATTAAGGCATCCATCCCAACAATTGTGGATCGAATTCATATAAAAATTTACATTTATTATACCAGGTGTATTAGTATTTGACCATAATTTCTATGGGTATCGACCCAATGTTTAACTGATTTTAAGTTATCCGTTATACTTTTACAATTAGACCTCCTACTATATCAATCAACTTATGTCACATATTAAATAATTAATAAAAAGAGTAGGAAGTGAGTTAATTTAAAGATCTGATGTAATAATTATAGAAAAGTGACATAAATCGATAAATCGATTGATGTAATAGGGAATGTGAGAAAAAATAGTATAACAGAAAATCTGGTGCATGTTTTATTTGTGATAATTAATCTATCCTCTTCTTGTAACGAATTTGTATTATCTCCGTGCTACCTTGGAGAAGTATATTTAGTTAATCATATTGGCCTCTCAAATCTAACCAAATTCTTTGTTCCTAATTGAAGAATAAATTTACAAATTTTAAGTGCCCAAAAAATAAAAAATTACAGAGCAACGAATGTAGTCAGATAAACTGGATACCATAATGAAAATCAAAAAAAGCTTTCACATTTTGTTTTATTTTGGAAAATTGTATGTTCAATTAATCAACATTTTCTTCTTACAAATGCATATGAGACCACCGGCAATAGACGCAAATCAAGGTAGATAATGGGTTAAGATTATATCTACTCTGCTCTTTAATTAAATTTTAATAGCCCCACTTCTAAATCACTCAGCTAATCACGGAGATGCTTAATGCACTGGCATTTTATTTTTTGGAAAATATTTTACAAAGTCATATTTCAAAATTACTTTTTAAAATTCATTTTGCGTGGCAAGATTTTATCAAATCACAAAACTCCTAATTTTAGATCCTCGTTCGAATTTCTTTCCTTCTTTTCCGGATCTAATAACGCATCAGCAATTTGTATTTGACACTTTATATAGATGCACTGTTATTTTTTATTTGGGTTTTTTTTTCTAGATGGATGATCATATTATGCGATTATTATTATTTTTTTCAACAAGCTTGGACTAGTCTGTGGCCATTACATGATGCAGAATCTATTATAATTCTATTCTAATTCCTTTAATTGTGGGGCTTCCACTTCTTAATGTTTCCTTCATTTTTAGTGCCAAATGAAGACAAATATCCCGTTAATTGGTTAGGTTTGTGATGTTGATTAAAGGATTAATTACAGATTTGGTGTCCAACATTTTTCAATACTATTTTGGTCCTTGAGTTTTTAGTTTTGAATCATCAAGAATAAATGTGAAAATTGCAGTTAATTAAGAAGAGGCTCAAAGGTAATTAGATTCGTCTATGTTACATAAGTTTTTCGTTTTAGTCAGTAGTCAATTTCTACCACTTATATATTCTTGACTTGTCCAAATTTAAAAAAGTTATTAGAAAACTAACCGTGCTAGTAAACAATCAATTACTACTAATTGTTTTTGACTTTTTAAATTGCAACACATACTAGTATTTTATAGAATTCGGGGAATAAAATTAGTATATGATCCAAATGTTAGGATTCAAAAGTACGACTATTTGACTTTTCCATAAAATTACTATGTCTAATTAGAAAAATCAGATATTCACAATTCTTATAAAACATGAAAACACCGACACAATTCCTATATACTCACAACCCTCAATCTCTTGTTAGTATGTGATTTATAAAAATTGTAATAGGTCGGTGAAATATTCTTAACCTTGAAGAGATTAAATAACTTACCATTTCTCTAAACAGTATAACATATATTACGAATAAAATGACTATATACTAACTGATTACAAAATAAAAACTGTGACAGGGCGGAGACATAAGGGGGCAACATTTAAAAAATAATAATTATACTTGACTAGCAGTTGTAAATGTTATAAATTTTTTGTTTTGCCCCTCCAAATAATTTACAATTTTATACTATTACCCCTCAAATCTCATACATAAAATTTCACCCCACCTATGTTGAAATCCTGATTACGTGACGAAGTTTATAGACAAGCAGATATTACTGTAACCGCCTGCTTAACTTTTTGTTGCTTTAAAAGAAATGAGAACAAACAGCTCTAATTAAAAAATCAAACATTTCCTTTGATGTAAGCTCAAAAGTAAAAGCAATATAAATCATCAAATGCAATTATTCCCTTTTCAGCAAGAAAAAGACACCATCATTTTGAGTTAGATAATCCTAACATCATTAAATAAGTCAAGAGCCTAAAGCATTTAATGGTCATCTAACCACTTTGATGGTTGCATTTCACAAATCTTATATATTTGTCCATCGACCTTTTAGGTTTTACTATTATTTATTTGAATGTGACACAACTTATTGCCAAGGTTATCACTATCATGACCATGGCTTGTCATTCGTTTCACTTTAATACTTCATATCCCACCATGTTGATATGTTAAAATATCATATGATTTTGCAAAATTTTATAATTTTTTAAAGAATTAATTTAATTGTATTTTAAAAACTTATACAGTATAATATTATATATTTTAAAAAATTATATTGGATAAGTATTTAAAATTTACGAAGCTATGGAACCTCGAACGATTCATGATCTCATAAAACTTAACTTTACCCTCTTTTACGAAAAAAATTCTTTGTAAACTGTTTGATGATTAAAAAGTAATGAAACTCTTACTTTTCAGTTATTTCGTTAATTATTATATTCACCCCACATTACAGAATAAATAGTCAAAATTTACTCCTTTACGAATGCGCATGGAGATCTTTGAGCCCGAAACTTCCACCTAATTGGTAGTAGTATAATGGTGGAGTATATCAGTATAAGCCAAAAAGAAGTAGAAGAGACACACATGAAGACTGCAATGACAGAGAAGGCAAGATCCATTTTGAGTGGACACATCCATTTTTTTTCGATTATTTGGATTTAAACAGTAACTTATCCCATGATACCTTTAATTTTTGTTTTCTAATTTCTATAGTAGAATATTGGTCGACTATTTTGTGATTAAATTTTAACTAACAAACTCGACATTATGGAAGCTTGTGGCGGCTAAATGTAAACGGTTCACCAAGTTAGGCCTCATCGAATTTTTACTTGACGTTTATGAAATTTTCAGTTTTTTTTTTTTTTCCAGAAGGACCAATAAAAATAGAAACGAAAATTCAAATATAATGGAATAAACGTTAAGATTGATTTTTTTCTGTTGATTTACTTGACTCTATTATAGATCACACCAAAATGCGTACTTCAAGCAAGGAGGAAATTTTTATATGAATTCGATCAACAGAAGGTGGGATGGATTCTTTGATCTATATTCATCCACATCACTCTGAAAAAATTTATTTTTAATGAGTTAGAGCGATGTGAATGAATGTGGATGAAGGAATCTATTCCACCTACTGTGAATCAGATACTACATAAGAATTTCCCAAGCAAGAGTTGCTTCCCAAGTACAAAGTAAAGGAATATTTACATAAACCTCCCTTAACGTTTCTGACAATTGTATGTACATAGCACCACTTTAATTTGAAAAATAACACCCACCTCCTTGGTTATATAAACGAGGGAAGGTAAGTATAATTAAAGCAGTTAAATTAGGGGAGGTTTGTGTTACTAAAATAGTAAAAGTAGCAGAGGTAAGTGTAATTTTTCAAATTAGTGAGGTACTATCTAAAAGAAAAATATTTAAGTAGATCCGGTCTTTAGCCTCATCTGTAGACTCTGTAGTTAGGATTAAATCTTAAAAAATCTTACTTATATGAGACGATGTCATAAATTTTCTAAAGTTTAATTCACACCATAGAGTCTATAAGTGGGATCAAAAACTGAATTTACCTAAATATTTGCCCTACCTAAAATTGTCAGAAACCTAAGAGGGAGTCTCTATAATTATCCCAAAAGGTAAAAGGATTCACTTAATTCTTATACACGTTGATGCATGGGACTCATTGGTTAGTTAATTAATTCTGATAATGTAAAATCATTTTCTACCGCCAATGATTATTCAATAACTACTAATTTGTAGTAATTAATAATGCAATTTGCCAGACATCCTTATTTTCCTTCCTCAAGAGCTCCAAAGTCACTTCTCCTAGTGTATCAACAGAAATGGACAAATAGACATCCTTATTTTCCTCGAGGGTTCCAAAGTCACTTCTCCTACAGAATGTGGATTGAACACAAGATCCTCTTAATTGTGAATGTAAGACTACATATGACTTGCATTTCCCTGATGAGTAGGTCAAATACTTGCATGGATAGGCCACCTATTACAGATTCACGATGCCCACATATCCTTTTTGTCAAATAAGCAGTAATATATTACTATTTTATATAATGCCGAAGAATAATTTTGATGTAATTATATTTTTGATGTAATTTTTTACAAAATAGTTAACTAATCTTTAACTTCTCATAACTTTCCATACAATTTATCTTAATCGTACTGTAATTTGATTTTTATTTTTATTTTTTACATAATTTTAAATACATTATTGCATATACATAAAGTACGCCAATAAAATTAGTATTTTAAGAATAGAAGAAAGATGGCCAAGAGTTAATATCTAGCTCTCTATTGAATAAACGAGCAAACTAACTCAAATGGCTACTATTACTTTTTTAATGTATATGTAAAATGATAAAATAATAAACGAAATTTGACAAATATTTAAAATCAAAATTTGATGATTCAATATAATTTTTTTACGTGGTTTGTTTTAACAAGTGGTTTTGAATATGTGATTTTGTAAATTATTTTTTATTTTATTTTTTTCTAACTAGTAGTAGTTTAAAAAAAAAAAACTTAAACACTAACATTTGATGAAAAATTCCACAATTTCGTTAAGGAACCATATGTTATATTTAAAAGGATGTATGATACAACACCCTCTACTCTAAAAAAACTTGTATTGTATAAATCTCTAAAATCAATAGTTGAATAATTTTCTTAATGAGACTATAGATTTTACAAATCTAGATTTTAGGGAACCATTCCCTTGGCTTTAAAAGTTTATACAGTACAAATTTTTTAACCACATAATATTATATTAAACAAATATTTAAAATATAAGGAAATAATTTCTTAAAAGGGATCATATAATTTCCCCATTTTATTATTAACAATGAGTAAATTTTTGTTGAAGTCAACCATGCAAATATGATAAATCTGGTGAACTCCCGTGGAGGGACTTTGCATATATTAATGAACTAGTGTCAAAAAAATCTATTCTTCTTATTTTAAATTAAATTTATATAAAAAAATTTTGAAACTTTGTATATTTTTATATAGGAAATTTAAATTTTTTTTAAAAAAAATCATTCTCTTAACTTTAAAAATTTTTAAATACATAATATTATATTATATAAATATTTAAAATATAAAAAATATAATTTACTAAAATAAATCGTAAAATTTCTCATATTTATACAAGATAACTATTTAATTAGAGTCTAAGAGCTTTTCATGATAGAGAAACGAGAAATGGTAAAAGCCGACAACAAAATCCCGAAGTATAACGTCCGCTTTAACTGCAAATCTGAAATCAATACCGCGGGCCAGTTCTTTTTGTACTTGAATGAGACATAATCTGTTGTATGATGTGGTTGGTAAGGATTCGACGGGATCACATCAGTCATGGCTTTCCCCAGTTTCCGTGACGGAGATCTCTTTCTTTCCTCGGCCTTGTTCTCAACTCCAAAAAAAAAAAAAAAAAAGTACTTTAGAAAAGCAGTGTAAATTTACCTTTTAAAACTATATTACCTAAAATCTCCTTTGCCGTCATTTCAAAATTTTTCCTCGCTACTTTTCTTCTAATACTATAGCATTTCCAATTTTTTTCTTTTTGAAATAATTTAATATTTAAAGTTATATATGATCAATTTCTCACTTAAATATGTTATATTTGAAATTTATGTGAATATTTTAAGTTAAATATGCTTATAAGTATCATTTTGAAAAAATGGTGTAACGATTCAAAAAAAATATCTTATTATATATATAAAAGGAGAGCTAATTTGGTGTGATGGACTCTCTTTAAATTTTTTTTAATTTTAACGAGATTCAAAATTATTAAAAATATATATATATTATAACTTTCACATTTTTTTCTACACTTTTTTTTTATTTTACACACATTCAGTGTGCACTTCCTACTAATAAATATAAAATATGAGGATTAAATCCGGAAACAGAAGACACGTGTGAAGCAGATGAGTAATAGCGGGTAATCTCGGGTCATGTGAGGATTCTCGTGCAAGATCTGACAAAATAGTTGAACAACACCACGTGGAAGGCCCACACTCTCAAAAGAGGAAAAAGGACAAGGAGCACATCCTTTGGCGAAGCACGAACCACTAGAAACAAGACACATGGACACAGAGGCAATTTTCAGGTCACATGCTTTTGTAACTACCAATTCTGATAGTAGGAGTTCAAGTTTGCAATATTGACAAGAAATGGAAGATTTTATGGAAGAGAAGCTATCTAACAAGGATCTTACCTATTGCTGTTTTTTAAGATCAAGGTCCGATTGGCGTAGACGATAAATACACTAATTAATAGGAGTGTTTATTTTGATCAATCGACTTAAAAAATTCAGTGAATTGGTTTATTTTGAACTATAAAATTAAGGTATTTAAATCGAATAATAAAATCGGATAAAATATTTGCGATCAGCGGGTATTCAATTCAATCCATATATAGGGATAACTTTATAATTTTGCATATTATGTCTTAATATTAATAATTTTTTTCTCATCCCCTTCTCATTCACAGGGAATATGTGTAATTAGAAATCATTTTTTAAATATTTTTTTAAAATTTTGAGACTAAAAATGTAATTTTAGATCAAATCGAGTACCTGGTTATTCAACTAGCGTTGACCCCGGTAATCGGGTACCTTATGCATATCGATCGGGTACTAAGTCAATTTATTTTTATCTCGAATAATCAAGTCGAGTCGGCTAAATAACTATATGAACACAAATACCCGATTCATGAACATCTCTAGTAATTAAACTATCAAAAGACTTTCTAGTTTATTGCTTGATGAGTAATTCAATTCTTTATTTGATGAGTAATTTATAGGTATCGATATGTATCAATAACCTATCGTATTCGAGGAAAAAGATGAATAACTTGTCATTCTTGTCAATTATGGCTTATCAAACTAGAATGAGAAAAGTTTTGGTTGATAATTTTGATTTAACAAGCCTCGAAATTATGCTCTGTGTCTGTAAACTAAAAGGGAATCTTTATGTTTCAAAGAAAGTGATTCATTTTTTTTTTTTTTTTAAAATACTCTTGACATTTTGTACACAAGTTTCTTGACACTAAGCTACTAACACAAACTATTACAAATATCAGAACACAAGAAAACAAAAAGGCTAAACATGCAACAATAATATGGTTGTAATTTTGCGTCAAATTGAGATTAATCTATCCATGTGGTGGTGCCGTCACCTCGAAGATAATCTTTTTTCCTTAGTTACTGGGATGGAAAATATTACCATAAATTTGATTTTAGGTTTTACTTGTAGATCTCGTGATCAAAATCAAATATTATAAAATCTTGTTTACATCAACTGATGTCACAGATTTCATAACATTTAATCTATACTACAAGGTTTACAAGTAAAACTATAAATAGTGTCTACCTGAATCTTTCCTACTGGGATGGGTTGTGTTCCTTCCATGCTGCAACAGAAAGTTATGTATTAAAAGATACAAATATTTAAGTAGACTAGTTTTTTAGTTATATTTGTATATTTTGTAATGTAATATAAGAAAAATTTTTCATTATTCACTCCTTAATATTGTTGGATGATTAAAAAATAGTAAAATTCTCTTTTTTTTTAGTTATCTCAACATATATGTCAAACTTACACTGCGAGTAATTAAAACTTACTCGTAGAAGAAATCTTATAAATGATATCAATAGACATAAATAAAATGTTATAAGATTTAATTGTAGCTGCAAATTAAATTTACGGGTATATCAAATTCAAAATCGAATCTAAATAAATATTTTTCTTGAAATAATACACAGTATACTAGTCTAGTAGTCATTTTGTGCCACACCATTCTGTTGTGAATAATTACTCTGTTATACTTCGTCAAAATTTAACTACTACAAGTTAATGGTCTTAAAAACTACATGTGATCAATCAAAACTATGTCGTGCTTTTTTAAGTAAATTATCCTAAATCATTTTATTTAAATTGCTTTTAAGAAGAAATTTTCAAAAAATGTTTCTTAAGTGAGCGGTCGTTTCAAGTTGTGTAGAAGAGACAGTAATATGTGAAAATAAAAATTTTCAGCAAACGTGATGGCCCAAAACCAAACTTTTCCAATCGAAACAAATGGATCAACTTCGGGCCCGGGAAGGAAATTACTTCTCTTCACAACTCTGATTCTGAAAATTTGTTACTAAGCCCAAAAGGCCCAACATGCATAATAGTATGCTGGAGCTTCAGCTATTTGAAAATTATGTATGTATGCGATATAAAGATGTAAAGTAACTTAAAAAAATGGACCAATTAAGTTTTTCATGAAATACTGGCCCAATCGTCATTGCTAATTGTTATGGTAAACGTTGATATTATTCTACCGACAAATGGCCGAATGTTTTGATGTGCATCCTGACATGGTCCATTTTTAACACCGAGTTTAGCCCATGAAATTGAAAGAAAAGTTTGTCCACCTTATGGTTCCCAAATGAGGAGAGAATGACAATCTAAATAGTGCAAGAAACACATTTTTTATCCATGAACAGATGTTTTTTTTTTTTTTTTTTTTTTTTGAGTGGATCTCCACTTGCCCGTTGTTGACTCAAATTCATATCACTCGAACTTATAATTTAAATCACACTATTGTCTCCAAGAACAGTTCATATCCAACAAAAAGAGGGCCTCCAAATGATGCAAAAATACAATTGTTTACGTTGTTGATGCCATTGACTTCACAATACCATAATGTTCCAAGCTAGAGTTTTTCATTATACAAGAAGCTAAGACTTTACGCGTGTCATCCTATAAATACTCCATCCTTGTAAGATCAAAGAGTAACCAACGCACCCCCCTTTTTTTTTCTTTTTCTCCCAAATTGCGAAGACACAAGTTTTTCTCTGTTTACAGGGAAACATGTTTTGGCAAACAAAAATAATACTCCCTGCTGTGCAAAACGAAAGATGAACAAAAACGAACACTGTCATTCAGTTTAATTGCTACTAATCCTTCCAAGCATCCTTGTTAATACGTCTCGATGCAATCCCATGGGATGAGAAGCTCGGAGTGACGGGCAAAGATGATGTTTTTGGCGCCTCCTCATCATCCCAACTGTCACCCCAACTTTCATCCCATCCATCATTTGAATCTGGTGCTGCTTTGTTGACACCTGAAACTGGTAGCTCCATCTCAAGCTTTTCATAGCTAGGGCTGTTTTTGGCAAAATACTTGCGACGGAAAGTGATACCAATGCAAACTGATGCTATGACCAGCAATGCAGCAAAAAGTGTAAATGAACCATAATGAGGGTGTGCTTTTAAGCAGGTTGATGTAGGCCAACTGGTCAGAGACGGTATTTTTCTTGGAATTCTGTGAGCTCATTTCCTTGAAATCAATAGTGCAATTACCATTTCCTGCTTTTAGGATGATACCACTCTTACTTTCCCCTTTTCCTATTGAAACCTTAAAAAGACGAGTGTTACCAAAATCATGATCACAGGTATATGGCAAACCGCTTAAAACTAACTGGAGAAGCAAAGAAAGTATGCAATCGATGCAAAATATGTACCAATAAGTCAGAAGCTGAAATAGCAAATTCAAAAACTACGTTAAGAGTTAAGACAGTCGTAACAATGACTACCACCAATAAATAAGATTCGGTAAGTAAGAGGCCATATTTTTCTTCTGACAGTAAGCCGCAAGTCCCAAAACGAAAACAACCAATGCTCTATTGAAACTCATTCCAGCTATGAAAGGGAAAAAACAGAAAGAGAATAAATTTGGATTTACCAAGTGCCGAAGCCAATCAGCAACACACAATCAGATGTTAACCATGTACATCAATATTTATAGCAAGCACGGAATTTATTTCCTATAACCACTGTTTAGATGGTTAAGATGTAAGATGCTGATTTCTGTAACATAGGCCGACCTCAGCTACATGGCATCGCATTTAGAACTTTATTAGAACTCCACAAGAATTGAAAATAAAAGAAACTAAAATGCTTAGGTCATGTAAAGTGCAATTATTCAAAGTTGTCCTAAAACCTCATAAATGCTGACCAAACATGCTCATTTCAGAATCAAAGGAATAGTCTTGAAAACACAACTTTTTATTACTATTTATATGCACCATATCAGGTCTCTCGTGATAAACCAATCTAATAGCCTCTGCCGTTTCTTATTATTTTTTTTGCTGTTTTCTTTATCTTTCCCTCCCAGAACGGCTAAAAAGAATTAAGTTATCACTCAGAATTTATTCTTAATTTATAGAGTTTCTAGAAAAATAAGAAAGTGCAATGGTCAGTGTTATGTACCTCCTCATTCTTGTTATCCTGAACTTGAATCTGGTTTTTCTCCAACCGAACAAAATCAGGAGCAGCAATTGTTACACTGACAGGTCCTTTCCCCTTGTTTTGAATTAGAAGTGAAAATTCTTCAGATTCTGGAAGATACAAAAGAAAGAATTGAATTTTTGTCGGGTATATTATAACTATAAACGCATAATCAAGTCAACTTCGATAGCAACAGCAAAGAAGTTTTAATTTTTATTTATTATTTTTTTGGTTTTTTTTCTTTTTTTTTTTTTGGTGGGTTGGGGGGGGGGAGGGGCTGTTCTTTCAACCATCAAAACAAAGATGACACATGCACTGACTTTGACATAAATCAATTACTTGCAAAACGGCCATATTAAAAACATTTCCTATATGCCCGTATAGCCTGGTGAGAATATGAAACACTGAACCATGTCAATGAATAACAAATGAGCCACCACTAGCTTTTGAGAAGAACCAAATGCAGATCAAATTTCAGTTTCCTCCATTATGAGATTTGAGTTCCGATATAGGATGCTTGACTTATCACCAACTTTGATGCTAATCCATCTAGAAATTGTTATGAAGTAAATCTACAAAATGTTCTGGGTGTCATCAATAAATTATGATGTAATTACTAAAACAGTTTTCAATAGCACTGAAGCATCGCAAAATTTGCACCGACTATCCTGTCACAACCAACTCTTTTTTATGTACAAGCCAAATTGAGGTCATGCTTCAGAAAGTTAGAACTTTTGGAACTTCCCTCAAGATTAACACCGCCACCATTATTTGGGTATTATTTAGACTATTATTTGGAATAAGTACCGCAACAACCTTTTGAGATGTGATATATGTGAGATCAAAGGTGGTTGTGAAACATGTTTAAATAATGATTGCAAAAGATTATTAGGAAAATAATGAATAAGAATAACAGTCCAAACAGAGCAACCATCATCAATGAAGGAAGAAGTATAATCTTCAGAGCAGCAAACAGAACAGAGCTTAATATTGAGAAAGCCTTATTAATTCAGAACAAAACAATATACCAATAAATTCACACTCAACTAGAAAATTACCAAAACAATCACATTAAACCTTTGTACTAATAATGAAAGAAGACTTACCACTTCCTGCAACTCTCAAGCAACCAATTACCGACTTCTCGTCAATCGTGCACCTGTTCGATGAAGAATCACACACTTCACCCCCTTCCTTCCTCACTTGTGCAGCTGAGACATCATTAGATTTGGAACGTAAATCCCCTTTTGCCTTCTCTTTCTTGTCAACCTCCTTCTTAGTACCCATATCACTCGGTTTTTCCTCCTGAGACACTGTATCATCCGTTTTCGTCTTCTCAGCACCCGTTTTATTCGGCTTGGCACCCGTATCAACTGTTTTCTTGGGCTCACCACCCGTATTATCAGTTCTATTCGGCTCACTACCAGCTCCTTTCAACTCTACTTGTTTACTACCCTTATCCTCATCAACCATTATCAGCAGCTCCCTCTTTCGACCCACTACTAACTTGATCTTTTCCTTTCTTTTCTGGGGTCACTACTTGCTCCTTCCCACTATCATTCTTATTCGATACACCCGAATCTTTCACATTTTTACCAGTTTTTAAATCTCCCTGAACCTAAACTCCAAAAACCCAAATCAAATAGCAAATTACAAAGCAGAAAAACACTAAAAAGAAATTAACACAAAAATTGAATCTTTAATTTTTACCTCTGAATCAGCGGCCTGAGAGCAGTTGAAAATAATCAAGGCAAGAATAAGTAATCCCAGAACAGTATATCTGAATCCCATCTTCAATCTAAAGAAAACAACTCAGTTTTTGACAAATTTATTTGGTGCACCCAAAAAAAAAAAATTTTAACTTTATTCCTTTCTTTTTGTCAGTTTGGTTGAGTTAAACAATGTAAAGTTAAGAAATCTTTGACGGGTCCGAATAAAAGACAATAAAAAAAGGAAAAAAAACTACCAAATAAATTGATTTATTTAAAGGATTAGTGACCTCAAAACAACGTCGTTCCCGTTGCCTCCTCGTCTTTGTCGCCCTTCAATTCACTGCAGTGACCAACTCCTCAGCAGTCAACACCGGAAACTTAAATAGTATTGTTATTATTAATACTATATTATTATAGCTAAGTATTTTTATTATGCATCCGTGAGAGAGGGAGAAGTCAGAACATCCGGCGGTGTTAGGGGCGGAGGGAGGCTGCCGTATCCCCTCCTCGGAATTTCGGGGGTTAAAACGGCTGATGGGTGGACTTTTTTTTTTTTTTTGGGTGACCTCTGGGGTGGACTTTAGAGGAAAATACAGGAATATATATTAAAGGTCTTTATATTTGGTTTAATTGAACAAATTAGACGGGAATTAAATTAGTTTTATTTTTGAATAATACGTGTTCGAATAAATTAAATAAAAAAATTTATAATATGATTTGAATTTAATTATTAAAAATCAATAAATGAATAACTAAAAGTTTTGTTAATTTTATATTTAATGAAAATTTTTAGTAATCTAGATTAATTTATATGTTCAACACTTGAATATATTATTTTAATACATGAATTTATATTATATGGAGTATTATTTTAACGTATTATTCGAAAAATTATTTGGATTATGTGGCAAGTAATAAAAAAATTTAAATAATTTGAGTAAGTATTTGGATTGTAAATAGTGTAAATAATTTTTTTGTAAATAAGTGTTTGGATAGTATTTTTTGCACTAAAAGACAACAAAAAATTTGAATAATTTGAGTAAGTGTTTGGATTGTAAATAGTGCAAATATTTTTTTGTAAATAAGTGTTTGAATAGTATTTTTCACTAAAAGACAAAAAAAAAAGTACGCAAAAGTCGAACGGAATTACTAATATCAAAATATATAATCCCGTTCACTTTCGTTTTCATACTATCAAATCAAATACGAAAAACCATACACAAACGTAGTTACTTTCTCGTCTCTTAAAATTCGAATAGATCAAAAAGAGATATGATGCATTCATGTATGCTAAACATGTAGATGCTTTATTTAATATAAAATAAAAAATATAATTTAAAAATTATTATAGTATTGATTGCATTAAAAAACAAAATACATACACAAAATTTGAATAAAATTATTAATATCAAATTACATAATCATGAAGTTAACATGATCTTTTTCAACCATCAAATCAAATATTAGTTGATGAGTGCAAAGGCAGTTAACTGTTTGTGGTTTGAAATCTAAATCTTGAAAAATGAAATGCGTCTATATATATATGCTAAACATGTATTTACTTAATACAAAAATTAAAATAAATTTGAAAATTTACACTTTTCTGCCCGTAATTCGAATTTTTCAACATAAGTTCGAAAATATGAACCTTATATATTATTTTAAACTCTATTTTCTTGCCCATACTTTGAACTCTCGAACTTAAGTTCGGAAGTCCGAACCTTATATATTATTTTAAACTCTATTTTCCCTCCTATATTTCGAAATCTCAAACCTAAGCTCAGGAGTCCGAACTTACATTTCTATTTTATTTTGCTCAAAAATAAATTCAGATCAATGAATAGTATAAAAAAAATTTAATGCTAATATATGTGAATAGTATAATACGATGAATAATAAAATAATTGATTGAATAGTAATGAATAGTGAAAGAAAATTTTGAATTGTCTAAATAATTAATAATATTTTGAAAAAAAAAAAAGGTAAAAGAAGTTGACCAAAATTTTTTTTTGCTAATCAAGCAAATATTTCATCAAAAATATGAATAATAAAGTAAAAAGTGGTAAAACGTGTGTGTAAAAAGCAAATCATGCGGGACCAATATTTTTTTGTTATTTTTTATTTTCTATTATTAGTTTTAGTAGTTTAAATTTTTGTTTATTAATTTGATTAGTTTTATATTTAATTTTATACTTAATTTTTAAATTAACTAGTAAAATTCGATTAATCAAATTAGTCAAAGAAAAGGTTAGTTAACCAAAAAAAGAAAAGTTTATTTCGAATTTATTTTTGATTTTTTTATACCGGAAATTGAAAAAATAAAAAAAATTTAACCAAATTTATTCGTATCGAAAATCAGGCTACGAATACCCCTATATTAGACCGACAAGAGACTTGGGCCGAATAGCGTTTTATAGTAAGCTTAGCCCATTATAGTAAGCTTGAGTGTTTTGTTGTGAAGGTGTCTCCAGATATAAGACCTTGGATTTTTTTGCTTTTGTGAGCGGTGAATATTGGGTTTCTGGAAGTATGGGCTCTATTGCTTAACCTTTATAGGCTTTATACTCGGGCAAGAACCCATTGGAGGTCGAATAGGATCACCTATGATGACCAGCCCATCAGAGAAAAGATGCCGATCAAGGTCCAATTCAAATTCTCATATTTTTTTTTTCAGAAGCCGTAAGCCCATAACGCTAAATTTCACGGAATGGCTCAAATTTAACTATTTTTAGTGTTTTATGACTAAATTTGCAAAATTAATAATTTATCAAATAAAACTGTTGAATAATTTAGTGATTTTATTTGTTGAACTAAATTTCTTCATTTCGACTCAATCTGCTAACAAACTTAACCTGATGTTCTCGTTAAGGCTAATGCTTTACTTATGTGAAAAATGTGGAGTTCAACAGAAAACACCCATAATAGGATTAAAAAAAAGACGTATTATACACACTCTATATTTGATTACACTATTTTGTATGATAAAAGTTTATGTTTCTAGCTATTAAATACTATATTTTTTTAAAAAAAGAAATTTAGATTTAGGATACATTGGGTTAATTTTGATACAGCCCACCAGATGAAAACATCTCTAATTATTCTATAATTGCTTCCCCATTTGTGTGTGTTTTCCAACTTCCTAGAGCACAGAGAGCAAAGATTACACAGCTATTTCTATTATACTTCAGCATAATTCTACCTTGTGTTTTAATTCTTATTCTATACAAATATTTAAATGTATTTTATTATATTATATAAATATTTAAATTACAATAATACGATAACTTAAAAATACGGTAAAATTTTTCTGTACGTCATAATCTCAGTCGGTGTTGAGCTATAACCTACGGTCACGGGTTTAGTAAATAGTCAACTTCCCTTAGTTTTGGGGTTCAAAAGTTCTACCTTAGATTAAGACTAGCAACCATGTGGAGATGACTGATAAATGTTTAATTCAAAACCCCAACATTATTGGAAAATGGCAATTGGCAAAGGTTTCAATTATTGAACATCTCAAATAATTCAGATTAGCCAAGAACAAGAAATCAAAAGACTAGGTTGAAGTCATCAGGCATGTAAATTTGTCAAACCGACCTTTATCCAAATTCTAAATAATATATTTTTTCTCAAAGAGTATACGAATACAAAGTGACAAATAAAAATTACTAATGTATTATTGAATTAGAAAAATAAATAAACGAAATCGGATCAAAAATTTAAAATCAAATAATTGAACGTTTAATAAGATTTTAACACACAAAATAATTTTAAAATGTGACTTTATAAAGTATTTTACTTTCTCAAATATTCATGAAAGATTAAGACATTTCGATTTTGTGAAAAAGGTTGCTCAAATAGAGCCCTCTTCAGCGAGAAAGTGAACGTGTTTTCTCCTTGTTTTTTGTCCAGTCTTAGTCGGTAGCATGTGATAACTGCAGTAGAAATAATACATAATCGCCTAAATAGAAAAGTTAGAATCACCGTACATGTGTGGTCTCTCCTTATTTATTTATGACCAATCAATTCCAAATATAGTATACGTACTATTTCAATGGATTCTCATTTTGTTTAACACTTGTGAATTTAACTCATTCTAAATTGACTTTGAATAAGTGCTCTTGTAGTATGAGTTTTTCTTTTGGGTTAATAACACTTTACCCTTCCGAACTACGTAGGTAATAATATTTTGCCCCTCTGAACTAAAAAAATTATACTTTACCCCCCAATTATATGATTTATTTTTTAAAAAATTTATAATATTATATTAAATGACTTAAATACCCTTATCACTATATTTTGATTTTTGTATTTAAATTTTAATAATGGTGTGATAATTATTTAAAAATAATGAAAAATAAAGTACATAATATTTTAATATAATCCATATCAATATATATCTTGATCAAATTTTTAAATTTTATTATTTCATTTTATATTATTTCGAATTTCAATATTTAATTATAATGATAGAACAATTCTAAATGGGCTAATTTTCTGTTATAAAATTCTTCTTTAAAGATATTGTGTGACAATATATTTTTTTATAAAATTTGTGATTTTTTTTTTATGTCTCTTAGCATTTTACACTTTTAATATTTAGATGAACCTGTGCAAATTGCAATGTCAAATATAATATAATTCAACGTTTTATCACATTTTCACTCCTTAATTATTTTGTTATTATATTTTTATTATAATAATATTTTTTATTATAATATTAGTTTGTTATTATATTTTATTTTTTCCTAATTATTTTATACATATTGAAAATCAAAATTAAATACCAGAAAAATCAAAATATAATACCAAGGGTATTTTAGTCATTTAACTTGATATTATAAATTTTTTAAAAGATGAATCATGTGATTCGGGGTAAAGTGTTTAATTTTTTTAATTCAAGGGGGCAAAGTGTAATTACCTACCTAGTTCAAGGGGGCAAAGTGTTATTAACCCTTTTCTTTTCAATACTTTTTGAGACAAAATTAACCTCTCAATTTTTCAAACAAAATGTTACAAAATCATACTTTAAGCATGATATGATTTTTCTTATTCATCTACCTTCTTTTTTTTTTTTTTTTTAAATCTACTGTAGATCACCCTCCTACTTGATGATTGAACCGAATTATTATCTATATCTATTTTTTGATAGGCAAGAACTGCAGTTTACATTTTACAATGCACCTAATTCTTTGTGTACTAGTCTTTCTTTTATAACCCTTCTAATGCTCCAACCATCAAATCATTTAAAGCATGATAGCTTGCTTTTTCCTTTTTTTTTTAACCCTTAGTGTAGATAAGAAATCCATTAATTCCCAGTGAGGTGCACACAGTACTCCCAATTTTAATATCAAATCTTGCATGTATCCTATAGAATTGAAATAATCGTGTTCTGTACAATGAAATTTAACCCTTAGTGTAAAAATCTACTCTACATATTTTTTATAAAAGATAGAAAAAAGAAATAATCATATGTTCTTCCCTGTGAATTATGAAACTGCAGCCAACAAGATTGAGAGACAAGGCCATGAGAGTCATTGGTCCATACAATACTTCCATTTCAAAGCAGACACCATCAATATCACAATAGTAGTGGGGACCTTATATAGCTCGATGATAAAAATATACAGATTTCTCCAGAATATACTTTCTTTTCCATATGATTTTTCTTATTCATCTGCCCTTTCGAGTAGTCATCCTTTCATGAATATTATCAGCTGCCAATATGGATAATCGAGCAACTTTGCTCCATAAAAAATCGCTTCAGCTGTTTCAATCATTTGTTCCTGGAATTCTTGTTTAGCTAGCTAGTCTCTTCTACATGCATGAGCTTTGAGGCTGCATTTGTTTAATTTTTTTCCAGCAACATTGTCAAATATGATTCTTGAAATTACCCCAAAAAAAAAAAATATGATTCTTGAAAATAAATTATGGAGAATCATGGAATTCTAAAATAGATCAATTCATAAAGTTCGTTAGATTATTTATAAAGTAAAAATCTTCTAAATGAAACCCTCGCTTTGTGAATGATTTGCCAATTATTCTACTGACTAAAGAGACTAGCACAAACATTCTAATAAGGCAACTTTTTTTTTGCCCCGAAATGTTCAAAGACACTTCGTACTAAAGATTGTTAATGGAAGTTAATGGTGTTGTTTAGATAGTTTATAATTTTTATTTTTTTAAATAATATTTTATAATAATTTCATATACGTTTTTTAACTAATTTTTTATTTCATATACATTTCATTAAAAAAAAGTATTAGAATACTTTTATAAAAAAATAAAAAATAAGTGATGATGTCAGGTGACATCACAATTTACGTTTAAACGATGTCGTTTCGAGAAGAAAAAGAAATCACGAGAAAAGGGTAATATGAATTATGATCAGCTGTGTAGAGGTCTTGACTTATTGGACCTCTTTTCATGGGAATAATTGATGGACAAATTGACACGTAGTTTTTCTATCATGATTGTGGGACCAGATAAGCAATGTGGGGACGTGTCGGCGTTTGGTGGTGGGACCACATTTTTTTTGTCGGCGTCAGCCAGTCCATTGTGGGCCAGAGCAAGTCGAATACAGCCAAAATACAACTTTTTTGAAAAGGTCAAATATACACGTAATTATAACCTCAATAAGTGGCATCATGTGGAATTTCAACAATTTTGGCCCATTGGACTGAAGAATTTGACAAAATATATTATGTAACACGTTACCAAATGTACTATCATCCTCCACCAGAAGTTAACTTTCTTGAGAAAGTTAGATTTCACACCAACAAAGATCAACAAAAACCAATTAGGACTTTGGAACAATGGTATTATTAGATAGAATAAATAATTGGAATTAAGTCACGCTCCATACCAACTATTAGTTTTGCTCGAACTAATAATTTAAAAAATTTATTATAGTACATAATGATCAAAATGGCACTTTTGTTTAGTTGTCAAAAAGAAATTTTAGTTAGTTTAATATGTTGTTTTATAGTATTTATAAATAGAGCACTCTGAAGCTGAATATGACCAAACAGAATTAAAGAAAGTGACGAGTTCTTCGTACCAATGTAGACGCATGGCAAAGAATGTACTTTTAGCATGTTTGAATAAAAATTCATAGAATGTCATCTGCCTAGTTTGGAATCCATCACGAAAAAAAGATGGATGCATGATGCTCTTTTTTGGTCAAAATTAGAAATTCACAATCTTGAAAAGAGTAAAATTAGGTTCATATCATTATCATTTTTGGTGTTATGAATTATTTTCATGTTGCCTATTCCTTTTATTTTTGAGAAAGGATTGGAATCAAGTTGTCTTGGATGGTTTTGTCAAAGAAGGAAGTGAAACCAAAAAAAAAAAAAATCAAAGAATGGGCGAGTACAAGAAAAGATAACACAAAAATGGAGCATAAGGGCATGATAAGCATGGAAGCTTATCTAAGGATGAATCATTATTACGAGAAGTTTCTATTAAATGAGAGTCTATGATAATGATATCCCCAGTCAATAGTTTTTATTATGTAAATGAGAGAGCTTAAGATCGAATATTTGACAGAAACTAATTAGTTCGGAAGCACTAATAGCACATACAATTTAGGAAAGTTTTACAAGAGAATATCTCATTAATTTAAAAAGTTTGTAGTACAATTTTAGCTCATTAGATTGAAGGTAGAATTTTTCTTAAATTTATTGAAAAATAATTTACAAAAATTACAAATTCAAAATCACTTCACGTAATAAAATTCTATTAAATTATTAATTCTTTGATTTTAAATATTCAACTGAATTTTGATCATTTTTTTTAAATTTAATAACATTTCAATAATTTTATTACTTTATATCACTTTATATAAATATAATCTAATTTATTACGTATCCATAACAAAGTTTTCGAAAAGGTGAATATGGATTGACTTTGTAAGAGAGAATGGTTAGGTTTGATATGACATCACATGCAAATACGAAAAAAAGGCTTTTTAGGCTCTTTGCAATTGGTCCATCACGAGTAGGGCTGTAAACGGGTCGGATCCGACATATTCAGACCCGGATCCGATTAATATTACTAGTTCCGGATTCGGATCCGTCGGGTCTTATCGGATCCGGATCTGGATCCGGGTCTTAATAATTTTTTAAAAAATTATATGTAAAACTATTATAATTTATCAAATTTTCTTTTTTTTTTTAATTATACAAAAGTATTGAATTCATAATTAATATTTATGCATGTATTTTATATTAAATATAAATTACATGGGCAATTTACACAACATATATGTACATATACATATAAAATAACACTAATATACAATATATTTTATTATATATTAAATATTTTAATCGGATCGAAACACCAAGATCCAGATCCGACCCGTTTATTATAATAACTAAACGGGTCCAGATCGAATCCGGATAATCAAAATTTGTCATTGATCCAGACCCGGATAAACGGGTCCGAATTGGGTCGGGTCCGGGTCTAGACCCGACCCATTGACAGGCCTAATCACGAGCCTCGTATCATCATCATCCTTCAAAGACACCTTTACGCATTTAATGCCTTCCACTTAATATCGGGTCCCATACAAAGATGTGATACTCAACTTTTTGATTTCATTACATCTTTCCCATCTAAAAGATGAAGAATTGGTCTTTAGCCTCCATTTGTATTTCAGCCACTGGTTGATTCTTCACCACTTGGCCCTCCCTCTTTGTCCTCTTTCTCTTGATAATATGATATTTTTTCAAGAAGATGACAAGTTAATTTACTGGCTTTGGGGCTCCTTACTAGGTTTAACTATTAAGTATTACCTACCAAATTGATGATCTTTTGTACATTATTATTAGTTCTACTCTCAATTATACAAGCAAGCTTTTGCTTCATTAGTGATTATTCATCACAAATCTAGTTTGGTTGAGTAAATTAAACTTAATTTACACGAGCAATTGTTAAAAAAGTGAATTTTAAGAGCTTAAGATTTGATAAATTGTGCGTGTAAAAATATTTTGATTTACATGCATTAAAATTGTATAATTCAGAAGAGTTCAATCATCTATTAACAATAAGGTGCACCAATTTTAATGCGTAATTGAAGATAGGACAAATGTATCTAAACGTTCTTGAAATGCTGGTATGTATGTCAAATCTTTCGACTTGACTACTTAAAACTTCGTTGAAACATCAGCAAATTACCCTACTTAATTAGCGAAATCATTCCTAAAATGTTAAGTTTATCGGCTATCACTCTCCGGAGTAATGAAAAAGAAGAGGACGTGAAGATTAAGAAATGAGAGGAAGCAAATTTCTCCTGCCATAAGTAGAAATGGTAATTAAATGGCAAAATCTCATTTCTCAAACACAATGGGCCGCATGGCACTGAATTAATGCTGTGTATCTTGGACTTCAACTACAACAGAGCTTACTCCACAAGTAATAAATTCATAAAGTAGCTTTTTAAATCACTTGCACGGCGGCCCCTTTTGGTCCACACGCGTTAAGTCAAAATTTAACACACACATATATTTTTGACAATCTTTAACTTTCGAATATTATTCAGATTTTATTTAGAATAATTATTGTTATAGTTCATGGAAATGTGATTTTATTTTATTTTATTTGTTTGTAAAAAGAATTTAAAAAGAGAATAAGTTACTTCTCTTCCACTATCAAAATAAATCACTGAGTGCATATTTCAGTAACTTACGATGATTTTTACAAATTATTCATCCAACAGAAAATTGAGGGTAATATAAGTCAAACGAAAATTTTGATGGTCTTGTTATTATATTTACCATTTGAAACAATCCCCGCCTTTCGGTGATATGATATATGTGAAATATATTGTGGTCAGAAATTTTTTTGAAGAATAATTATCAAATATTAATTAGAAAATAATAAGTGATGAAACAATTTAAACATAGAGACTTTAATTTTACTCTTTTACTTTTATCGGTGAATTGATTATTTTTCTACCTTTTATCTAGAATGCTGAGGGATACAGGCTTAAACGAGTGGTACTGTACTTTCCGGTAGATGAGAATAAAGTTGAATCATAAATGTCTGTTTTCCAACAAACAGAAGAAGTCTGTGGCCAAAAAAAATCTCTGCAGCTATAAATACAGCAAGTGGAGGCCTAACTCTGTAACAAATCCTAATACTGCAGACTAAAATCTCTGTACTTTTTTAACAGCTTTCGCACTTCTATTTCTATTCAATGAATTAATACATTCTGATGCTTCCCATTCTCCAACTTCACACCATTTTCTGCGTCAAATTTTTGAACTTAAATCCCTGAAAAGCCTAATTTCCTTTTGATCCCATTATTTTCTGTGGATCAATCAGCAGCTATTAAGTAGTCATAAAGTTAAATTTCTTTCCTTTTCTAGTTTTACTCATTTCTCTTCAAATTGAAGAAAAAAGGGACAGTTTTTTAAGTACCCTTTTTCCTCCTCTGTTTCTCCCCTGATTTGTCTTTCTGTGGAATCAAAAACCATAGAGAAAATTCACAAGGAAAATGGCAAGAAATCAAGAAAACATCTCATTTTCATTTGAAGATGGTGCAGCAAATATTGGATCTTCACTATCTCAACTGATTTTGAAAGGTGGTGCAAACACCTTAGACTCAATCTTCTCTTACTGCCAACAATCAAATCCTCTGGCAGATTCTGTTTTCGAGCCGCTTGGTTCATCAGTTTATCTAAAACAAAGAGATTTGCTCCAGAAATTCTCTGAAGAAAACGGAGGAAACTCCTCTGTTTTATCAACAAATGGCCTAATTCATACCAACCCTCTTCAAAACTCTGTATACACACAGAGTTATATGAATCCATGCAAGAAAAAGCTGTACAGAGGGGTGAGGCAGAGACATTGGGGAAAATGGGTAGCTGAAATAAGACTGCCTCAGAACAGAATGAGAGTTTGGCTTGGAACTTATGACTCAGCTGAGGCAGCAGCCTTTGCATATGATAGAGCTGCTTATAAGCTTCGTGGCGAAGTGTATGCACGGCTTAATTTCCCCGATCTTCGCGATCTTACCAAGTTGGGATTTATTGATGGTGCAAAATTGAATGCTCTGAAGAATGCTGTGGATGCTAAACTTCAAGCCATTTGCCAAAAGGTTAAAAGAGAGAAAAAAGAAAACAAGTCTGCCAAGAGAAGGACTAAGGAGGTTAGTATTAAAGAGAGCAACAAGGAAATGGAGATTCTTGATACATCTTTAACCTCATCCTCATTGCCTGTGTTTTGCAATGACAACAATAGTTGGAGTAGTGAAATTGAAATGGTTTCACCAACTCTTTCTAGTGTTTCTGAAGATGGATTTTGGAAGGGTGAGAATTCATCTAACTCTGTTTCAGGTGAATTTCAAGTTGGACCTGTGAGTTCAGAGTTTGAGGATTGTTCTCTTGCTAGATTTCCATCATTTGATCCTGAGTTAATTTGGGAAGTTCTTGCTAATTAGGATTTATATTATGAGATTATGAGTAATATGTCTAGAAATGGATTTAGGTACTTCAATCTTAGTTCTTTGTACTTCTTATGTAATACTAGTACTTAATGTGGATGATTAATTTTGATAATAATATGTTATCTTGTTGTTGTTTAATTCTCATGCTTGTTATGCCTAATCTCGGCTTCGTAAGGTAATAAGGAGTTTGCTTACTAGTGATCGGAGGAATTAGGTTTCATGGACATCTATGTATTCAGATTTGATTTCTTTTTGAAATCTTTTTTTTTCTTCTTCTTAGTTTCTCACATATACAAGCTAAAACTACAATCAACAGGTGGAAGTTGTGTGTTTGCAGTAACTCTCTTCTAATAGCATAGCAGAAAGCTTCCATGCCTCTGCTATCCTATCTTTAAAACCACCACTACAATAACATTGTTTAGCTTGTGATTTTTTTAACGGACTTCTTAATTTTCTTCAACATAAAGGAGATGAGTACATGTAGTTGAAAGGGTGATTCTAAGAAATTGGATGATTAAAAAAGTAACGAGACATCTCTGCTCTTTTCTGACATTTGAACAGCTGTCATACTCACTCCGTATTGCAAAGTAAATAATCAAAATTTACACGTCTCAGTAGTGCTCAATGAAAGATTTCTAGGCAAGGAAATAGATGCCTATTTGCATTTCTAGTCCATAATATTCAAACAGACAAGTAATAGATGGAAAAATCATGGAAGGTTAAGGATGAGGTTTAAGGTCTTCAACTAGCAAAGATTATATGGTCTTAAAAACTGTGACCCTTAGATTATGAGAATAATAAGGTACTATAATTTGAGTGTTTACATTTTACAGCCTGCAAACGAGGCAGGTGGGATTTGTGTGCCATGTACTAATTCATAATGAAAGAAAGAGCCAATGAAAAATCTTGTCATGGCAAATTTCCTAATGATTTAGCAATTAGGATTAACCCGAAATAACATTTGATTTCTGGGATGCTTGCTAGACTACCAATGAGTAAATAAATCAGACACATAACATTGTGACATTGTCACCTTCCTTTCTTGAACCTTCCGTTAAAAAGTTCTTCCAAATGCTGCAGATCTGGGAAAGCAGTTAATGACAAAAAAAAAAAAAAATTAACTTCTTGGTAGTACCAAATAAAGATGCATTTACATATTTATTTGAGAATAAATGAATAAGTGAAAGCTATTTGATCAGTCCCCAAATAACGGGCATACAGTTATGAGTCAAGCGTCTTATCAAGTTAATAATTGGTTAATAGTTAGTTGTCCGTGAATATTAGGCTAAAACTATGTAATTAGGAGTATTCATAGATTAGGTATTCAATTTATATGCTCATTACTAGACCCGATCCGATTATATTAGATTGAGAAAAAAGTGAATCAGTATCCGATCTATATACATAGGGTATTCAGTCAACCGAATATCTGATCAAAACGGGTCAGATGACCGGAAACTCAATCCGGTTCAATATTACATATTTAGCGTCTAAACTTTAAAAAAATAAGAAAAAATGACTACTAATTACATATATAACTCCTATGAATAAGAAGTAGTAGAAAAAATCAATTAATATAAGGTCATAATATGCAAAATTATAGAATTGCTCTATGTGTATTGGAGTCAGATATTCGAGGAATCGTAGTCATTTCTAACCTTCAATCCGATCTTGTAATGGTAATACTTAACTGTGCTATCCGATCTAATTTAATTAACCGATTTGAGTACCTTATTTTTACAATTTATAATGAATTGATTGAATTTTTTGAATCGACGGTCAAAATGAACACTCGAAATTTAACCGTTCCAAAAAGTAAGGAAAAAAGTGTCAAAAGTGAATAAAATGCCATAATAAACTTGAGGCAATTGAAGTTGACTCCGTCAAAAGATAATCTAATCTTTTGTCTTGGCTGTTCAGCTTCAGAGATCCATCAATTATCATGTCATCACTTTCATTTTCAACATTTTCTCCTGCCATATTTGGATTGTCTTTGCCACTAATTGCACAAATTATGAAACTATTATTTAAAATGAAAAAGAAAAGCTAGCCCCGGTGAAATTAACAGTAAAATTTATTAAACCAATAATTTTTTTTTTTTTTTTTTTTTTTTTGAGGATAATTGTGATGTATACATAAGTAAAGTTGGGCTATTTCAGAAATGGCGGGATGAAGGGATGCGGGTTGAAGACTGGTTACTAGATTTGGCGGGCTTTGGGCGGGAATGGGAGCCTATAAATCTTACTACTTATGGTCCAGGTGGGAGCATCTGGTATGGGCCGGCCCAATGAAATTCTGTTCTGGTCACAATTACTAGTCCACAATAAGCATGCCCCAAACTCGTAGATTGCTACAAGGAAAGTTTAGTGAATGTTTTTAACTGATTTGACACTTTTAGCCTCGCCATTGAATCAAGAGATGTTAATAATTGGTTAATTTCTCCTATTACCCAACACCAATGATCTTAATTGCTTGTAAATTCAGTTACTATCAGTTATAATAATAAAATAAAAAAACCACGATTACCCTACATGACTTATTTTTAATTTTTTTTGTTTATCCTTATCCTCCTTGATGACTCATTTTAATTATAAATCGACAAATTTAATAGAATTAAACATCATATTAAACTTCTTTGCTATATTTTGTTCAATTTTTTTATGAAATTGTAATTGAACTTGAGCAACTTAATCATTTATATAAATTTCAAATTTTATAATAAAAAATTGATTTCCATCAAATTTTAAGAAGTTAAAAACATGTTAAATCTTAGATAAACTTTATCTAATTACCCGCAACAAACTTAAAAAATTAAAAAAAACTCTTATCGAATCCAACCCAACATTGCTCCCTCTTCCTATTCTTACCACATCCAAAACCAAAATTAAAAACTAAAAGTTCCTCAAGACAAAAGAAGAAGTGTAGTTTGGTTTCCTATTTTCCTCTCCATCCCACCAATAATCAAAAAGCATCCACTACACCTACTAATAATAATACAGGCAATTAATATTTTAGTTACAGAAAATGGAAATGAGATGTGGATATGTGAGAGAGAAAAACTTTTTGTTCACATTTTAGCCCCCATTATTTTAAGCCACTGGAGGTTTTCCACAAGTTGCAATTTGGATCCTTTCTCTTGACTTCACCACATACATATTCATCCGAATACAACTTATAGGAAGCCAACAAGGTTATACACAAAACCCATATGATAGTTATCTATTTGAGTTGATTGATTGATTGATTGAAATACTAGTAGATTATGGTCGGTATAATGAACAGTGAAAAAAGAACTGAAATGGAAGATGAGCATATCAGAAGGCATCACAAGCATGAGGTCAAAGACAACCAGTGTTCATCATCTCTTGTTAAACATATTAAAGCTCCAGTTCATCTTGTAAGTCAAAAGATTCTGTTTTTATTTTATGCTTATATTTACTGTTCATTCTGGTTTGGATCTGTGTTTCCTGAATTGTAGGAAGCTAATCTGATTGGATTTTGACTTGGGATTTGTTTTTTTGAAGTAAATTTTATCTGGGATTGTTTTATTTTCATCATATGTTCATTGGATTTTAATTTTTTGCCAGATGCTTTTATATGGTAGTACTATTTCTTATTTGCAATGCTGTTTCTGTTAGCTTAATTCTAGGAAGTGTGAGATGTATTGTAGCCAACTGTAATTTGGGACTTTTTTTTGGATTAATTATTGCTTTTTCTTTTTTTTCTCGAGTCGAGCTTGTGATGGAGTAGGCATCCACTTACTCAGGCTACCGTGCCTATCAGCAACTTCAACCATTGGCTAGTTTGTTTGGAAATTCCTATGGAAATTCCTAATGTTAATAGGGTATAATTGGTATTTGTGTTTCTTTTTTCTGGTTTGTAGTGTCTAAATAAGCTACGGGGCATTTCAGGTGTGGTCTTTAGTCAGGAGATTTGATCAACCACAAAGATACAAGCCCTTTGTGAGCAGGTGTGTTGTGCTGGGTGATCTTGAGATTGGGAGTGTCAGAGAAGTTAATGTGAAGTCGGGACTTCCAGCTACCACTAGCAAGGAAAGATTGGAGTTTCTGGATGACGAGGAGCGCGCGTATTTAGTATGCGGATTGTGGGTGGAGATCACAGGCTAAAGGTATAATACTTTATATCTTCTTCTCTGTATGGCAAATTCAGAATGTGAATAGGATGATAAATTGGGTTTCGAAACGTGACTAGGAGGATACAAGTGGACTACTCATGATATGATAAGTTGTGTTTCATTGTTTCTTCCATGCTAGTCTAAATTGACTATGCGAACATATCTTGCATTTTATGTTTTCTCTTGTGCTTGTCACAAACTTGATCATTGACTATTGCATTGCCTTCAGGTGTTAACTACATTGTGAGGCAGTACTTTAGGAGACCTGTGAATTTAGTAGGTGGCAGTCTTTTACATTTGCTTGTTGCGGGATGGAGATCTGCCACTTTTAAGCCCTTTGAACTTCACTATTAACTTTTTGTGATCTTTTTGGTGTGAGACTATTTTTGGGTTACTTTCCAGTGTGTTGCATGTTGGTGAAATTAATTGGTAATCCTCATGCATTAGTATTAGGTGAGTTGCATCAATGGTTGTGAACAACTAATTTTCTCGTAGGAACAGTCCATGAAATTGTCTTCTTTGTGCATTTTTCTTTAGTATTTGCTGTTTAAGGGACAAAATTCTGCAGAACTACATGTCAACCATCACTGTTCATCCAGAGGTTATTGATGGGAGGCCAGGGACATTGGTTATTGAATCATTTGTGGTGGACGTGCCAGAGGGCAATACCAAGGACGAAACATGCTTTTTCGTTGAGGCTCTAATAAAGTGCAACCTCAAGTCACTGGCTGATGTCTCAGAGCGCCTAGCTGTGCAGGACAGAACCGAGCCACTTGACAGAGACTGAGATCCAAGTAGGTAGCTTGATTTGCATCTTCAGGTATCCAATCATTGTCATTGAGGTACAAGATTGTCATTACAATGACTAGAGAGATTGGTATTTTGCCAGTCCTCAGTCTTTGAAGGATACGTCACTTCATAGCCTAATTATTTGATGGTGGTAATGCTTGCTTTCTAGTGCTTCTTTCATCCCGTCATGCTTTTACACACGGTTCCGGCATATTGTTATTGAGTTTGGCTTGTAAATATATATGTTACAAGTACTGTGTAATTCCAGTTGGATTGTACTGCTTGGCTGGGGACATATTCTCTGGGTGTTCTTTTACATCGTCATGTTATACATGTGAAGATATTTGTCTTAGATAGGTGATATGCCACGGTAGATTTATAGTTTCATTCCTAGAATATATCCGTTGTACCATTTCTTTGAAAAAAAAAAAAAGGATTCTCCTTTATTTGGTTAAAGTACTTTTACTTATGCTTGACTTTTAGATGCTAAATCCTGCCTTACTTTTCACTACAGGGATTGTGAACTAATTATTTGAACTCTAAACTATTATTACAGCCATTAATACTTAAATTTCTTGTGTAGATTTCTTACCAATTTCACAAGCCAATGAATCATTGTGCCAATATTAACTGTATGGCTCTCCAGTGAAGCATTTGCAACACTCGAGTGCCTAGTGCATCTAATTTCTTTTTCCCAGTTAACTTTCTGGGTAGAGAACCTGATGGGAGTAACCAAATTATGTGTCATCAAAATTTTAAGCGGTTATGTCAAGGGCAGTATGTTAGGTTAGTGTAACTTAGGAACAAAGAAGTAAATAAATTTGTTTAAAGTGGTCAATGTCTCGAGACAGGCTGGCTATGATTTTAAGGGAGAGACTGACCTATCTCGAAACGAACTTTGCATTGTTGGTGAATTATGTTCAACTTCCCTTAACTGTATTGTATTCGCATGAATATCCAATGCAGTCGACACAAGATAGTGGTATTTGGATAGGATAACATACAGATGCTGTACTGTGTTATAGACTGGACCTTGCTGTTTCATTGGTAATGAATGATTGAAAGCATATTTCTGATTGAATTGGTGTCATGGAGAAGATAGACCATGCACAGATTCTTATGGAGTATATGGGATCCATGTAAGATGAAAAACTGAAAGTAGGGATTCAATGAACTTGTCTCTTTATGCGATTGTTATGCTCTTATCTTTATTCTTCATGTTCCCATTACTTGTTTGTGGCTTTATCTAAAGCTGTGAAGCCTGTTCAAAGGGGGAAACCAACAGAAAAAGCAAAATTTGGACATTTATTTTAATATACAGATAGGATATGGGACAAAAAAATGTTACATGTCGGATCCTGAAAAGGTCTGGCTGCTGAATTTTGATGGAGAATCAGCCCCTGGTGGAACATTTCCTTGAGCTGGCCATGGCTAGTGATGAGTGATTAGTGGCAAGTTAATCCCCTAATATTTTTTTTTTTTTTTTTTTTCTCCTTAAGAAAAGTTGGTAAATATTTTATTATAAATTCTTGAATAAGAATTGTTCTCATTTTTTTTTATTTTTTGGAGACTAGTGGGAATTTGTAAGTGATCGTGTATCTAGAAAGTAGCAATTAGAAAACTGCACAAAACCTACCAGGGACCAATCAAAGGTCCTAAAAGAGACAGGGTGGAGAGGGCATAAGGGGCTGTGCGTTGGCCTGTTGGGCATTGAAAGCGGGAGCTCTTGCAAGTTGCAATACAAGGCATCCACACTCTAACGGCTTCGGATGCATGTAAAAATCGCATCTTGAGGTGCAAAATTTAATCGACGTGCAATCATAAAAGTTAATTTTTTAAAAAATTTTAAACATGTAAAATGTAAATTTTTAAAGATAAAAAGTACCGAATATAAATTTTTGGTGGGCCCACTCACCTATTTAGGACGGTCCTGTAATAATGGCCTAAGGAAAAGATTTAAGTAGATCTTATTTATGATTTTACTTGTAAATTTTGTAATGTAGATTAAATATTGTAGAATGTGTGACATCTACTAATGTAAGTAAAATTTAATAAGATTTAATTTTGATCGCAAAATTTACAGATGAAACTCAAAATTAAATTTATGATAGTATTTTCCGTGGCCTAATGCCAGACAACTTGAAATAAATGCTTATTAATAGCAATGCCTACTTCATTTTTCTGCTCATCAAGATGTATTCAATTTATCAACACCTTTGCCAAACCAAAGTAAACTTCTCAATCAATTATTCTACTAAGTGTCATGTCAATGTCAAGTAGTATTCTTAAATCAATGAAATTTTAATATTTTTAATTAGTGGTCTACTAATTTATTTTATTTTTAAATTCATAACTTTAAATAGTAAAATATCATTTGTTTGGGGAACAAATATTATGTTGAACTAAATAACTTCTTGTTTTGTAGCAAGTTCTATATCTTCACTACTAGTATCAGCTTATGATATAAACCAGAAGAAAATTCTACCGTATAGAAAATTATCCCGTACTCCTTTAAATATTTATAGAATGCAACATATATAATTTAAAATTTTATATTGTACAGACGATTAATTCTGAAATCATAAAACTTTCCTAAACTTGGATTTGAAGAAAATTCTATAGAATTATAATGGCACCATGAGATTGATTTAAAATTCACTTTTGCAACTTTTATCATTGTTTATGTCTAATGTATAGATAATTTCTACAGATATTAACAAACTAACAAGAAAAACAACATCCTAGTGAGTCGTGACAGGGATGTCGGTTGATATATTGGTCCAACTAAATGCCACGAAGCATGTATTCCAAGATATAAACAAATGCTAATGGCACGTAAAGACGAATGCATTACGAGCTCCACTCCAGATTCCACCTTGATTTCCTTTTCCAAGAGTTTTAATATATATATATATATATACTTAACTTTAAAAATTTGTACAATATAAGTTTTTAAAATACATAATGTTATACTGTACAAACATTTAAAATACAAAAAAATAATTTCCTAAAAAAAGCCATAAAAATTTTCATATATATATATTGATCAACATTTTTAAAATGTTACGAGTAAGGAGAGTTGACTAATATGCTCTAAAGCCTAAAATGTGCACAATTTAAGCTCGACAAAGAATTTGAGCTACTTGCGGTTTATTTTCTCTGTGCTTCAAATATTCACCAGATTTTTAAAATTTTTTTGAGCATTTTGGTAATGAATGATTTAAGTTTTGTATTTTTTTCTCATCCAACTTTCGATCGTTAGCCTAATTGGTGCATTGCAATTACGGGTATATAAATCAAATATGTCTGTAATTGTGACAGAATGATTAAAATGATACATTTTAAATTTATGAGAAATTAAAATATATTATTTTAAATATAATAAACTAAAAATATATATAAATATAAAATATGAGAGACTATTAATATCATTTTCTCTAAATATAACGTAAACACACAATCTTTACCCCTGAAAATTACAACTTTTTTCCCCCTTAAAAGAATTTATTAACAATGGACTTTAAATGCTACTTTGCACAAGTTTTAATGGCAAAATTTGGTGATTGAAAAGCTTAGAATAATACTACTCCTAAGTTACAATCAACAACAAAATGAGTGCAATTATACCACTAATCAGTTTTAGTATCATTTGGTAAAATTTTTTTGTTATTCACCCTGTGATAAGTGATGAGTATTATCAATATTTGAATAATTAAAAAAATTTATTATACATATTTTTTAATTATTTCAATAATTATCCTATTTATTTTCACATTACAAAATAAATAATCAAAATCGTCACTTCATTTTTATGACATCAAATCAAACCGTCAACTATCCGTTAGTTATTTATGACCAACAGTAGTCTTCAAAGGACAAGCATGTATACATCAAAAAAATAAAATACTGTAATCAAAAAGCCCATAAACCCGTGTCCCCCGCTGTCAGAAACCTGGAGAAGCTTTGGCATTTGCTCCTTCAGCTTGAGCCAGCTAACTGCCTTCACACCCTCCGGATCATTTCTTCAGGTGCCCTTTTTTTTTTTTTTTTTTTGGCTGCTTTTAAAGATTCGGTTTTTTTTTTTCCTTTCTTGGTGAAATTTCCCAGCATCCCTTTTCAGTTTTCTTGCTAAAGATTTTGTTTTCTTGGAGTTTTCTCTTTGGAAAGCTCATTATTTCTTGCTTTTTTTTTTTATGCAGATAATTTTGAAGCCTGTCTAGCGTTTCTTGGAGTTATTTGCTGCGTGGACTTAACACTGTAAAATCACCAGCATATATAAAGACTCTTTTGTAGTTTTCCTCTTGTTTTTTCTCCATTTTTCCCACAATATTATATTTGTTGAAAATCTAGATTGCCCCTTTGGTTATTTTTCTCTGTTTTCAAGAAATATATAGTTTATCTGGTTTCAAGAAAAATGGGTTGCGGAAGTTTAGCAATATATTTTGGTTTCTTGGTGGCTGCCCTGCTGCTAAAGAACTGCAGGGGGGCAGCTGCTGACTGGGTGACATGCTCCGGCATTGTGCCGATGAGGTACCGGAATGATAAGATATCGATTACGGATTATGGAGGAGTTGGAGATGGGATGACATTGAATACTAAGGCATTTAGGGAAGCAATTTATCGAATTGAGCATTTGGGGAGGAGGGGTGGCACACTTCTTTACATACCTCCTGGGGTTTACTTAACTGAAAGCTTTAATCTTACTAGCCACATGACTCTTTATTTAGCTCAAGGGGCTGTTATCAAAGCTACCACGGTATATCCAACTATCTCCTTTATTTGATAGTGTAAATAGAGATTTCGATATGATCATGATGAACTGTTTTTATGTAATGAATGATTTAGTTCTAGTTCTGCTTTTTCATGTTAATGAGTCTTGTTATTCTGGCGTAACATGGCTCGATGTTTGATTTGATGCAATTAAGGAAAGAATGATGAATAGAGATTTCGATATGATCCTGATGAACTGTTTTTATGTAATGAATGATTTAGTTCTAGATCTGCTTTTTTTGTGTTAATGAGTCTTGTTATTCTGGTGTAACATGGCTCGATGTTTGATTTGATGCAAGTAAGGAAGGAACGATGAATAGAGATTTCGATATGATCCTGATGAACTGTTTTTATGTAACGAATGATTTAGTTCTAGTTCTGCTTTTTCGTGTTAATGATTCTTGTTATTCTGGTATAACATGGCTCAATGTTTGATTTGATGCAATTAAGGAAGGAATGATGAATAGAGGTTTCGATATTGGTTTGATCATGTTGAACCGTTTTTATGTAATGAATGATTTAGTTCTAGTACTGCTTTTTTGTGTTAATGAGCCTCATTATTCTGGTGTAACATGGATCGATGTTTGACTTAATGCAATTAACAAACGAATGATGGTCTGTGTTTAGATTTCAGATTAGATTAGTTTGAACATGATCCAATTTGGAGCCCTGAAATTTATTTTACACAGGTAGTGATACCATAGAGAGAGTAGCACAGTAATGTAAAAATAAGGATAGGACACATATTAAATTAAGAATTACTTGTGGGCCTAGTGTATAAATGTGGGCACTTTGTTCCATGTGCATGGTTTTTAAAATACGAATGAGCAAGCTAATCTGACAGCTAAGCCAAAGTAGTGTTGTGGTCTTCACTATGAAAGTATTCAAGATGGGGTATATAATAGTATATTGATAAGTCCTTGGTCTTGGAGATATCACATTATTTTATACAATGCTACTTTTGTTTTTGGTTACCAGGCAGGATTAAGATGAGTATATACAGTACACAGATTTGTTGCTGGTTAGACTGTACATTTACCATCCATGTCCCTGCAAATGTATAAACTATTAAGTGATTAAAAGCTGCTTGTGCAAGTGATATGATGCTCATTGTAATAGCACTGATTGGAGAAAATCAATCTTATTGTTCTTTTGTTTGTCTATCTACAATGCGGTTACCAAACTGCAATTTGCTAGCTAGCTCCAATAAACTCACCAATTTCGATTAATGTTGTATTGTATTCATTTAATAAAATTTAATTATTAGAATGGAGGTTCCCATTGATAAGATACACTGATTCTGACGTACTTCATGCTAATGCCTATGTCATCCATATCATGTGATTCAGGTGAACTGTTAAGCTATTCACAGTTGAGATAATATTGAAAATAAGAAGTATCTATGGATAGATGGTTCCCAATGTTTATACTCTCTATAGATAATTGTCCATTTAAATTTCATCTTGATACAAATTTTTTCTTTTAATGATAGAGGCTTCAGGATACGAGACATTGGCCTTTAATTGATCCATTGCCTTCTTATGGAAGAGGAAGAGAACGACCTGGAGGAAGGTACATGAGCTTTATCCATGGGGATGGACTCCGTGACGTGATAATCACTGGTTCGTTACATGATATCTGTCCCAATTGGTTGGCGGTTTTTTCTGGTGTAGATTATTTAATTACTAAAGGCACAAGATCTTTAACTCATAAAATGATAGCATAAATGTTAAGATATTCAACTGCATCATCAATAGAACCTAATTCTTGTAGAAATCTTATTAGTATGAGGTGGACATCTATGTATGTTCATATTCACATATTAATGTTTAATCACAGACATTTCACTATTTTCTCATTGTTGTTGGTACAATGAATTGTTTCCTTTTTACACTATTTTCTCATTGGTGTTTGTATAATGAACTGTTCCCATTTTAGGTGAGAATGGGACAATTGATGGGCAAGGTGAAATATGGTGGAACATGTGGAGAAGCAGGACCCTTCAATTTACTAGGCCAAATCTTATTGAGTTTATCAACTCCAGAAGCATAATCATATCCAATGTTGTCTTCCAGAACTCACCATTTTGGAACATTCATCCTGTATATTGCAGGTAATGTTTCTTTTCTGAACCATGCTTCTATTAGACTAGCCCCGTCTTACCATTTTATAGCATCAAACTAAACTAAGAGGAGCTTGTATCATGACAATTGTATTCTTAAACTTAACCTTGTATACAACAACATTTCTTGTACAAGGTCACGACAATAGCCACCTAATTGTAAATTGTTTTTCTTTTTCTGCTATTAAATAGATAGATCATGGATTATGGATGACTTCTGTTCATAAGAACCTTGAATTACTGAAAAGGGGACCTAATACCTTACCTGTCCAACTCTCAAGCTTTCAGAATTTGGTGGTTTGCTTGCAGTAGATTGTCTATTGTTGACTTAAGTGAAATAGGTCATTTCTCTTTCATGACCAAGTTCATTACTTAGCCAATGTTTCAGTGTTAAGGAGAGTTAAACCTAATCATTGTTCAGCTCTGAATTTGCACAATCAACTATGGGGATTCCCTTTTGATTCTAGAATGAAACGTTCTACTGGATGGTAATAAGGGAACCTTCATCTGATCTGATTCTGTTTCATTTGTTTGCAGCAATGTTGTTATTAAATATGTCACTATATTGGCTCCAGCCGATTCTCCGAATACTGATGGAATTGATCCGGGTACATGATCTATTTCAGATTGTAGTGTTTTTCTTATTTGCTAGTCTGCACTTCGCCAAATATTGAATAGCATGATTCTTAAATTGTTTAAGCTTTTCTGTTGCGAATGGCATCTTTATAACAGGATAAGTTCCAGTTTTTTATTTCTAAAAGATATACTTGGCAGACTTAATCCCTATATGGTGGATTTTGAGTCCACAACTGCTATTGTAGTGTGAAAACCCAAGCAAAAGCTGCAGCAGTGATATTTGCTAATGCAATAGCTTTATACTAGGCTCTCAATTACATTAGTGAAAGATTGCAAATGAATCCACATGCTTCATGTTTAACAGTGAATTGTATTCTTGAAAATTTTTAGTATGACATGCCATGCTAAAACAGATCCTGTTCTTACATGTTTATGGCCTGTACAGAACTTTTTAACTTGTTTTATAATCATAATGTACTGAAACAGATTCAAGCTCCCATGTCTGCATTGAGGACTCGTACATTTCCACGGGAGATGACCTTGTGGCTGTGAAGAGTGGTTGGGACGAGTATGGAATTGCTTACGGTCGCCCTAGCCATGGCATCACCATCAGACGGGTAACTGGATCATCCCCATTTGGTGGCATAGCAATTGGAAGTGAAACCTCTGGGGGCATAGAGGATGTGTTAGCTGAGCACATAAACCTCTATAACATGGGAGTTGGCATCTATTTGAAGACAAACAACGGCAGGGGCGGTATCATTAGGAACATCACTGTCTCCAATGTCTATATGCAAAATGCCATATTCGGAAGGGTATAAAAATCGCAGGGGACGTAGGAGACCATCCAGACAATAACTTCAACCCAAATGCTCTACCAGTCGTGAAGGACGTGACCATTAAGGATGTCTGGGGCGAGGGAGTTCTGCAGGCGGGGCAAATACAGGGTATTAAGAACTCTCCTTTCACTGGAATCTGCCTCTCTAACATCAACCTCCACGGCTACGTAGGACCTAGAAATCCTCCATGGAAATGCTCTGATGTAAGTGGTGCTGCAGTTCAAGTTAGCCCCTGGCCATGTTCCGAACTGAGCAGCACATATCAGGCCGATTCATGCTCTAATTCCTTCTAGGACCAAATATAATGTTCTGAATTTTCAATATATATAGCATCACCATTTCTTAATACTCTTAAAAACAACTCTTTTATGAACATTAAATCTCTTGTGCTACATCATTTGGTTAGTACCATTTTGAATTTCCCTCCCAGCTCTTTCCGATTTCTGCAATGTTAAACTAGCCAATTCATCGATAACAATCTCACAGGAAGAGCCAAGATATTTGCTGCTCAATTTGGACATTGATCAGAACATTTCACATAGTTCTTCCCTGACCTTGTCTAATATGTCTCTGTTTGAAAAATAAGTTCCAACTTGCATACAAATGAACATAAAAGATTGATGAACATAAAGTCTCTGTTTCATAATTCATAATAATCAACATGACACAGACACGACATAAAATTAAATAAGTATAAATATTTATAAACAAACACACGATACGTAACAATAATCAATAAATCATGATACAAAGACAATACGAGACTAAATGAACGTACTTAAAATGAGTATTTAATACTTACACCAAACATGATACGAAATTAAATAAGTTTTAACATAAACATCAGCAGAAGAAGGGAAAAAAAACACAATATTCAATAAAGTAGTATGATGTAATAATACATAACCACTATTCCTTCGACATCTCATAAGGATGCAACTTATTTACAAATATTGAGGAAAAAAACAACTAAAATAATGTACAGCAAAGAATACATGCACGCATAGTAAACACGTACGTTATACTTCTCAAACAACATCTACAAAACTTAAAAAAATCTTAAAAGTGATTCAAGAACTTGCGAATACGATTCACAAAACCACTATTTTCTTCTTTCTTTTCTTCCCTATTCTTCATCATTTCTTCATAATTTACCATTTTCTCCTCATCCTCCTTATCATCTCTATCATGATGGTGCAAATGCTTCTTGAACTTCTCCTTACCAAACCTATGACTATGCTTTAAAACATACTTCGAAAACCCATCATCCTCCACGTCAGCACGATCGTCGTCATCGTCGTGGTGGCGGTGGAACTTCACCCATCTCGCCGGAATCCGCCGCACACGGCGGTGATGGAACATTAAGGGATCGAATTCATTGTTGTTTTCGTTGGTGGATAGGATCATGTCGCTTCCGAAAGGAATTTGTTCCACGGGTTGTTTTATGATTGGCTTGAAGAAAGGGCGGTTGTGGTGGATGAAGTATAGTGGTGGTGGTGGTGGCAGTTGCGGCGGAAAGGGAATCTTGATCTGATCGGAAAGTGACCGTTGATGGGATGGAATCTGACGACGCTTAAAGGTGTTGATCTGACGGAGATGGGTTCTGATTCAGGGATGTCTCCGGCGAGCTCGGTGGAGGGAGATTCATCGCTGACGGTGTGGCTGGGGAGACGGAGGAAGGAGGTGATGTCAGAGTCTGGGCTGGACTGTGGAAGTTCACGGTTTATGACGTCATCTTCCGGTGTATTTGATGGGATTCGGGCTTGGGAAACTATGAGTGAAAAGAGAAGAACGGTGACGGAAACGGCGACGGTGACGGAGAGTTTGGCCATAGTGGGAAAGATGGGAAGGCTAGTCAGAAAATTTGAGGAGAGTCGAAGGTAGATATAGCAATATCGAGGAAGGTTTGGGCAGTTTGGGCAGTTGGAATATTTGGCGGTTTGGAGTGATTTTGGAGTTTGGAGAGTGGAAAATGGGCAGCGGGCAAATGGGGTTTACCTTACACGTGTACAAATGGTTTGTGTTGACTTCGAGTAATGTTGATTATCAAACTTACCATCTTAAAGAATGATTTATTCATTCTTGTACCCTTAAAAGTTTTGTCACTTTCATTTTGTACCCAGTTTGAATTTTCAAAAACAATTCATTTTGACAATGAAAAATTATGTAAAATAGGACAAGCGATGATTCCGATTTATAAAAATGTTTTCAATTAATCCCTAACTTGTGGTGTAACATGATTTGAAGGAGAAGTATGATTGCATGTCATTTTTTTAACTTTTGATATTAGTGCTTTGATTATACAGTTTTTGTATAAAATGATTATTACTCAGCTCGACTGTACAATATTAGAGTGTTCAAATTACTAAAATAATTCTTTAGATAAAAAATTTAGCTTTCTAACAGTTATTTGACAAAAAATTTAATTATTTCACTTTAACGCAAACTACAATAGAATTGATTGTAAATCTATAAATTATAAAGTATAATTATATAAATATTAGTCAAACTTTAAGTATTCTTTGTAATTTACCTTGTTAACAACTGTCAGAATGAAGATATAGATTAATATAAGTAAAATAATAATATCTAGAAGAGAACAACATTTCAATATGTACTGATGAAAGTTTGAGCTGAGGAAGTTCATAGTGAGATTGAAATTTGAAACTTGTGAGCTTGATTGGTAGGTATAGAATATAGACTATAGAGGAGAGGGAAGGATGGGAAAATGACTCTCCTCCTAAAAAACGCGTAATTTGAATAGGGCAAAGCAATAGTAGTTGAATACAGATGGATGAGTGTAAAATGGGAAGGTTGACATCAAGAATGAAATCATGGTAATAGACTAATAGCATTGGGAAGACTCCACCGTGGAGAGCGGGCTTTGGCTTTCTGATATATATATATATATTATATAATATTTATATTTTGTTTTACACTATTTTCCTTAAACGTCTGATTTTTAAGATCATAAATATTAATTAAAATTTATCGATTGTCAGATATACGGTAGAGTTTTTATTTTTTAGATGAGTGTCTAAAAATGAGATAGGGTAACCTAAATTTTAAAGATGAGAGATAAGTATTTAAAGGAGTATGTAATTTATTGAAAGGTTATAATCTGTAATTTTCTTATTTTCTTCACAGTTTTTTTTTTTTTTTGGAGAAAACTATTTAATAGAAGGAAAATTATTTATAAAACTATAAAATCATAGCCACATACTAAAACCACTCCACGTGGTAAAGTCTATCAAACGCGACCTCCTGATTTGAGATTTTCAGTCGGATTTGTTTCATTCTTTTTCACATTTAGTGACATATCAATGACTTTTATTTATTACTTTGTATTTGTCATTTTGTATATATTCACTCTGAACAGAATTTAACATGTAAGTCTAACACTAAAAAACCAGGATCCTCGAGAGTCTGTAGCTTGGCCATTATATGCCACGGGTAGGGAAGGCACACGCAGTGTGTGAGATTTTTTTTTTTAAAAAAAGATAAAAAAAAAAGGATAGAAGTCACATGTGATAGTTATTAGTGATAGTTTACTATGATATTATTAATGTTAATAAAGGGCAAATTAAGAAATTTATAAAGTGACAGACATCAAAAAATGGATCTCTCACTTTATATATAGTATAAATTTCGAAAGTAGGATTGCCTGCTTTTGAAAAATATGGGTAGCCCATAACAACTAATAAAACATAGGAAAAATTTATAGTCTCTCTAAGGAATCATTTCCATTGTACTTGTGTGCACTGTACTGCACAACAAACTTTTAAAATTAAGAAAATATTTTTTTAAAAGGAACTATAGAATTCCTCTAAAACATATCGTGGTTATTAAAAAATGTGGGCTGGGATCTAATGGTGATAAATGCCTAGATGGTAAAAGTAAGTTAAGGGCTTCAAACGTGGGTCTAATGGTGGTGTGGAGTGATATAAAAATTTATAAATCAAGAAGTTTACGACAATATTATATGAATTTAGTCCATACGAAAATTTTCCTATGTCAAGCTCTACACAATCAAAACCGTCACCAAGATTAGTGATCTTGTCCAAGTACAAGTAAAATCCTTTTCCAATTTGCAAAGACCTCCACATTACTACTTAGAAGCAACTAGAATGTATGGGGATTTAGGAAAATGTTAACATAACTAGTCCAATGGGCCAGTTGCTTTAGATCATTTGTTTTATATTTTCTTTTCTTTCTTTCTAGCTATAGGCACAAGAACTTGATACATGGGCCGTAGGTTAACTATTATGCAGTCCATATTCTTATAGTGCAGCAAAACCCTCTCCGATGGGCCTAAAGGATTAAGTGGTTCTGGTCTTCTAGCCAAGGGCCCAAGAGATTAAGATTTAATTTGCTACTCAACTGGAACATCTAATTTCTGCAATTTAATGCCCAAATCTAATATAGTGGATATTTTATTATTTTGCACCCAAAAAAAAAAAAAAAGAAAAGAAAAGAAAAGAAAAACAATCAATTTCTTAATCCTCTTCGTCCTTTCGTTTCTTAATAAGCGGATGCAAGTAAAAACATTCTAATAAAGTGTACGACAGTTAAACTGTTAACTGATAGATTGTTTAATGTTGTGTCACAACACCAGAATTCTGAAGATGGACTGACCAATTCTCTATTTTGAACATAAAATTATTCAATCCTAGTTCGACACATAGGAGGACTTCTGCACCACGTCACTGGAAGATGTCAGTGGATACACGTGTGCTTATTTATCACCTCTCATAATAGATTTGCAGGTAATATTATTATCGACTAAAAAGTAAGTGCTATTATTATTTTTAATTTATTTATCCATTTAGAATATTCACATTACATTACATTACATAATAAATAACAAACATTTTTTCTTCATAACGATTAATCATTTTTTTTTGGGTAAAAAAAGTAAAATTTTCCATAATATTTTTCGGTGGCATAATGTACTTGAGGGGCCCTATATATTGCTACCTGATTAAGAATATCAATACTTAAATTAAACTTGTATTAATTGCAGCACATAACAATCTCAGTCCACATTCATCATTGAAACTCTTGATATCATGCTTTATTCTTGTACTAAAATTTAATTTGCTGACTTTTCTCATTTTTTGTTTTCACTCTTGACTTTATTTTTTCTCAAGGGTAATTTTTCTTTACTTATTTCTTGAACACTTGGCCACATATTCCTCTATAAATAGCCAGGAAGTCGCATTGGTATCCCCTTCAACATTCACTTAGCAAGAGAAGTAGTGATGGAAAACACCAACAACGAGCTACACTTTGTTTTCATGAATTATGATCCTGAATACGAGCGCCTTCGTTCCAACAGGTTTGCCTCTCGTTGCCCTCAAAATTGTGTTCCCTTTTCTCCATTTGTTTTTTTTTTTTTTTTTTAAAAAGAACTTTTTCTTTTGTTAACTATGATTATTATATGCATGATGATTCATTCATAGAACGAAGATGGGAGCCCATGAGCTTCATTTGTACTTGAGCAACAAACATGAAAATTTGTTGGCCAACACACTCGAGCCCGGTAGCTCAGCTCGCACAAGAAGACTCTTTCGTTGGTAATTGTTGACGGGTTCGCCGTAGAAATCAGCAATGGTCAAGCAAATGTGCTTAGATCTGCTAAACAAGTCAGGCTCGTGGAGAAAAATCAAGAGATAATTTAACGTGTATAAAGAAATGAAAAGAAAACAACTACTTTGATGCTGTTATTTGAAGTACTAGCTAGCTCAATTTATTGGTCCATTACTTTCGCTACTTTTATCATTTCAGGTGAAAATGAACCTTATAATATGAAGTATGAGCCCCCTTTGAATCTGATGTGTTGTATCATGATGCAACAGTTAAAAAATCATAACGTGATAACCGATAAGCTAGCATCTATTAGCTTGAAAATTTTTTGTTACTCATTCCGTAATACAAGACAAATATTACAAATCGTTTGATGATTAAAAAAATTATGAGATTTACGTTTTTTTCAATTATACCTACCCGTATTGCGGAGTGAGTGACTAATACTTACTCTGTTAGTTAGAGTTGACCAATTTTTAGTTCTTAATCAAAATTTATTTTTATTGTGCCTAATTGAACACAGGAATAAAAAATTTAAACTTCTACCTCACTCCAGAGAAGATTGAATGATAATTCTATTTAGATTTATTAATGATTATTAAATAAAATCCCTTGGGGTAATAATGCACAACAATAAGTCTTGTTCTATTAGTAACACATGCCAAAATTCCAAGATTCAGTGACAAATTTCTCTGCACAGATGTGAGCTTTACGTGAGATCTTATTAATATTGTGAGACTGTGATATTTATAAAGACTGATTTATTATATTAATTAGCCGATCACTGGTAACATTTTCAGTTTTGCTTTAAAGAATTGAAGTTCCTCTTCTTCTTTTTTTCATTTTGTTTATTAATGCAATCACGGATTGACCAATTAGTTCAAAAAGAAAAGCCAATATTATTCGGGTTGGCTCAAATATATACCATTATCCAAGGCCAAAAATAACTGATATGCCTTCAATAGTATATTAGTGTAATTGTCAATTATCAGACCTAAAGAATTAAGGGATACTGGAACACAAAACACAAGCAGCGAGTGTGATTATCAGCACCAAGAACAATGAGGTTTTGACAGCTCACAGAGACTTAAAGTTCTCCTAATACATATATATTCCATCCATTCTATTTATTCTGTTATAATTTGATTTTTCTGATTAATCAGATTAATTTTATAATAATATATATATATAAATTTATTTGATTTTTTATAAGATCTTTTTAACAAAAATGAAATTTATTTAAAGTACTGTAATATGAAATTTAAAATTTACAAACAATTAAAAAGTTTTATAAAAAATTGAGTATTCAAAACTTAATTCGTTGATTAAAAAAAAGTTAAATATAACAAATATATTAAAACGGAACTTGTATATAAATCCAGCTGCCAATTCTCCCTTTCATCGTCCACACAAAACATGCACACACGAACAGTAAGGTTCGACGCACAAAAGATTCCTTTCTGAAAGGTGGATGTGATATATTTAATTATATAAGATTTCGGAAATTGACTAGGCTTGTCGCTTCATCCCCATTTTGTTACTATCTAGTACTTACTCTCAAAAAATATTTAAATAAATTCGATTTTTGATTTTATTTGTAATTTTTATAATTATAATTACATTTTAAAAAAATTTACTTACATTAGTTGAGTTATAAATTTTTTTAAATTTAATTCACACTATAAAATTTATAAATAGAACCAAAAATCGACTCTACCTAAATATATACACTTTCTACTTCTTGCTGTATTATATGCATCCATTTATCAACAAACAAGTTTGAAAGAAAATAAAGCTGACATTACTTGCATGCTGGTAGTGGCCCTGTTGTGGTGTCAAGCTACTAGGTAGCGTCCTCACATGCATCCCCAAGGGCACTGTATTGTCAAAATTTGGCAGTACCATGGTTACGAGAGATTCTTAGGGGGATCCGATCTATATAATAGTGTATGGACTCTTGATCTTAAATCAATTTGAGTGATACGACTGATTCAGAATTAAAAGATTCATAATATAATACTATAAAACCAGATCCATCCAAAAATATTTCCCACCATTACCCACTCCCTTACTTCCATCCCCTTTTATTACTACTACTATCACTACTACTAAATGAATTATCTTTAGACTAGTTGGCCACCAAATATAGATAACTTTCTATCTAAATGTAAGGTCGAGATTCCAAATTCTGACCTTACCTTGCATTTATCAGGATTATTCATGGCTTAAATCTAAATTGGTCCCCTTTTGCCCTATTAAACCTCCCCTAGTAGTAGATTAGGAGATGTGTATAAGAGACATACGATCAAAAAAAAAAACATACTACATGTAATACACATAATTTCCAAGTCCATTTTGTCGTTGGCTGAGTAATTTGATAAATGTCCATTTTGTCGTTGGCTGAGTAATTTGATAAATGTCCATTTTATACAACTAGTAGGTTAGGTCCATCACAGATTGTAAACCTTTGATATGGTGGTTTGTTGAATCCCTGAATGTAGTTCAACTATGCAAGCATGTGTGAAGATATTGTAATACTACACCATATCGATATCAAGCATTCAACTCGGACTCTTCCTTTTCCTTTCCCAAAACATATTATCAGTTACTATTGAATTAGGACCAAAAACATTAATTAATTAGACACATTCATTGTGGACGTGTAACGCACACCTAGCAGTGGCACCATATATAAGTTTTTGAATCATATGATACACTATCAAGGATTCAAAACACACGTAATAAGTGATGATGTGTAACGTACGCCTCATTATGGCGCCATGTATACATTTTGGATCCTCTATTACACTCGTGTTACAGAGGAGCCAAAATACTCATAGCCAGTGTTTTTTATTTCATCAGAAAGTGTAATTCTTATTTGATTATTCGTATTCAAGTAACACTAAAAATGTAATATAAAATTCAAAACTTTATATATACGTGTTCGTGCTTGGTACCTTTGCAATTTGTTTCTTACTATGTGTTAGCGAAGAAAATGCTTTATATATGCAAAACTACAAATATTTCTAACCTGAATGAGAACTTTGGTAGGGTTGGAAGAATACCTGCTCACCATCCACTTATTGCAGAAGGCAGGAGTTATATTATATGCGTGTAGTTACATGTCAAGCATTTTCCACTCTCCTCAAGAGCCTCCGCTCGATCTGGCGCTCTTGATGAAGAGGCAAGTAGGTCGATCGGAAGCCCTTGAGGGAGAGTGAGCAATGAAAGCCATAATTCGCACTATATATTATTGCCAATGTTTTCAAGACTCTCCATGCACATTTGCATGTTAACGCACAAGCAAAACATGGCCTGTTCAATACTCCTTCAAGAGCTTCTCTAGCCTAGCTTGAGGCACATAGACCATGCATGCATGGCCACAGCTGGTTGAGAAGCCCTTGAGGGAGAGTGAACAAGCAATGCCTTGAAGAATCAAGATTCTTAAATATGTATCCTTATTGGCCTAAAGAGACTCTAGACCTTGCTCTATAAACCAGGGTTGGACAATAAGTCCTTTATATAAAGCTTAAGAAAGTTTGAGGATATGTTCCATACAAAATAATTCAGGAATATATTGAGAAAACGTGAATCGATGTGGTATTGTGGTAGGGCCTCCATATCTTTGCCTTTCTATCTTAGCATTAATCAAATCCCACTGCTTCCAGAAAGAGTTGGCCAAAAAGATTAAGGTACTAAGGAGTGTTTGGTTTATGGGTATAACGAGTTTGAATCAGAATCAGTATTAATAACTTTTATAGATATTAATTGATTGAGTATCGTGGAAATTATTTTATAAGAATGAGAATACTAGATAATGTCCTTTTCATTTTTCACTTTTGTCTTAGATTTCATATTAATTCACTAACAATAAAAGTCAGTTTTTTTTTTTCAAACTTAATAAATATAAAAAAAAATGATACAAATTCATATCGATAGTAAAATTTATAATTTTTATTTCAGAATACGAATTAAACAACTCTAAGTGCTTCTTTATTTGTTCAGTTTGGCGTATTAATCATGAAGCAACTAGTAACTTCTGATGATGGATGATGAATATTGTAATTTATATGTACTATAGTAAACTCGTTGTGTTGTACGATACAGTAGACCAATGCAGCGGATGCGCTTCAAAGTGTTTTCAATATTTATGAAAGACCAAAAAGAATTTTGACTTTTGCAAAAAATAGAGTACGAAGAGCACACATGTATCACGAGAAATTGAAAGTTTCCGAACCCACCCACCATAGGATACGAAAATTCTTGCATGAATTCCGCTTGTAGTATAGTGTTAAAAACTTTTTGATTTATATTGTGCCACATTATTTTACATCACTTAAATGAGTGATGCGGAGTAATACGGATTAAGAGATCCATGGCATAGAGCAACACGGACTAAGGTATTCAGAATACTATACCATGAAGCCGATTTATGTAAGAATTTTTTCATAAGATATATAGCTAGTGCTAAAGTTTAAACGGGATTTTTATATTAATCGGATTTATGATATTTTAGTTTAGAAAAAAATACATCACTCAATAGAGTGATGTGACTATAATTATCTCCGGCCCATTAGGTGATGTGTTTGTTTTTAGACTAAAGTATTCATAACACTATATTATAAATTTGATTCATATAAAAATTTTCAAGTTAAACATACTAAGTTGGCCCTAAGAAGCACGACAAGGCAATAAAGTATTAGAGTATTAAACGAAGGAAAATATTTATATAGATTCGATTTTTTATCTTATTTATAGATTTTATGGTCAAAATTAAAATTTAAAAAATCTTACTTATATCAGTTGATATCATAAATTTTCTAAAATTTAATTTACAGTATAAAATTTATTAATGAAATAAAAAATCGTACCTATCTAAATATTTGCCATAAACTGAAGACAAACCAGCTTAATCCTTAAGGCATCTCAAACCATATCCAGCACATGCAGCATCAAAGATTACACAGATGCGATTCCTCTGTGTTTGATTGACATTCGCTTTTGTTTGCTAAAAATACTGTTTGACATTTGTCTGAATCTCTGTATCCAATAGGAAAATATTTTGGTAGATTTAATAAACTTTTTACTCTATTTATAAATTCTGTAGTATAAATTTTACTTACATCAATTTATATAAAATTTAATTTTGATCACAAATTTATAAATAAAACAAAAAATCAGATTTATAATAATATTTTCCTATCCAATATGTTTAGCGAAATTGACAAGGGATCTTTACAGCTGGTCAGAATAAATAATACACTTGTAGGCATCTGATAATTTGGCCTCTTCCTATATTATACAAATATTGAACTTGAATCGAACTTATTCGACTTGATTCATCCACAATCCAAACAAATGTAAAAAAGAGTTGATATTCGATAATATTTTGAACTCGGCTCAGTAAATTTCATTTAAAAAATCAAGTTATTTCACTCAATCCTATAAAAGTTTATTTGTATTTAACTCAAAAAGTAAATAGTTTAAATTTAAATATATTTAAACACTAAAGTATTCGATTCATTTAGATTCGTTTATACTCCTCTCATAACTCAAAGTGTACGCTGTTGGTTTTATTCCCCAAGAGTAAGCGTGGATTATGTTTGTAGTTCTAAGTGGAAAATTTTAATATCTTGATTTAAAACCCAACTTATAAATCTAATGATGCAAATTAAGACTCATAGAATTTTTCTTAATTATATAAATTGTTACTTATTTCATGAATTTTGAGCTACATACGTCGATGATTTGAACAATAGTTCTTCCCAGTTTATCAATAGTTTAATACTGTTGAATTCATGGGTAGATTTAAATTGTCTCATATTAATTTGAGAGATTAATAAATAGCACTTAATATATAAGTTGGGCCTAAAATCTACTGGTTCAAACTTTTAGGTCAATGTTGGATTTCAACTTATGTATTGGGCATCTTTATACGGGCTCTCTCGTGATTTTTTTTCTCCAATAGTGGTATTAGATATTCTAGTTACGACTTGGGTTACTTGTTTGCAAGTGACCAGTGTCTTCTCGGTGTTGGACCGTAACGTTCTCTTCTTTGTGTTAGACCATGGGTCAGGGGTTTGACCAGTTCACACCATGGTCAGGGTCCAAATTAATGCGCAGCGGAGTTTAAGAATAATGGGTCCATGGTTGGTTAATGAAGAATTAGGACTAGCGTGGAGTATTAAAGGTGGGATTGATGAGAAATTTAATTTCAATGTGAGAATATGCCCATGAAAGGAGAGATTGTTGGATTTATGAGTAGATTTAAGTTATCCGGCATTGGTTTAAAAGATGAATAAAAAGTACTTAATATATAAATTGGAACTAAAACCTATTGGATTAAATTTTTAGATCAATATGGGATTTCAACTTATGTATTAGACTTCTTTATACGAACTCTCTCATAATTTTTTGAAACAAGAGTTAAACTACATTTTGGATTAAAAAAAAAATTGAGAAGTTGTTTCACTACGATCTCTCGTTTAGTATTTCTATTCCATTATCAAGTACATTAAGATCTCATCAAAATTTAAATGTATTCATATAATACTCAGCTAGCATCATAGATGCTTCGATCTTGAAAGTTTAGTCACATACTAAAAATTTAACTTGTTACTCTTTTCATTGCAAACGATCTTATACAAAACTTATATATAATAATTTAGCTATGTTAGAATACCATCAACACATAAAAAAGGCATGTATAATATTCAAAATTACAGCGTCTATAATATTGTTATTTTCCATTTACATACCTTAAACATCTAAATCTTGTCCATCTCGATTTAACTGTTTCTCATATTGATGTTCAAGGAAAAATTTTTACATGGGTCCGATCTATGGTAAGTCAGATGACTCCTTAATTAATATTCATTCACATCACTTTGACTCATTAAAATAAAAATTTTCAAGGTGATGTGGATAAATATAGATTAAGAGATCCATCTCACCTACTACAAACTCCCGACATACAAGTACAACAAAGTGGCTCGGTATAAATCCCAACCACCTAATTGTATATCGTGTAAATGGGTTTGTAGAAGTGGATCGGCCCAAGGTGTACTTTCACAGGATGGAAAATGTCTACTGACCCAGAACTTCTCTCCAAAATTTGGGCCTGCGGCTGCCTGAATGGGCCTACACTTTCCACTCATTTAACTGTGATCCCCTACGGTGTAAATGGGTTTGTGCAAGTGGAACAGCCCAAGGTGTACACAAGATGCAACAAAGCTACTGACCCAGAACTTCTCCAAAATTGGGCCTACATACTTCTTAATATGGGCCGACACTTTCCACACATTTTTCCCCAATTTCTTCTTTTCGGCGCGAAAATCACAGCAAGAATTCAGCAAAATAAAGCATAATTAGGGCATCAAAACCCATCAAAGCTTGTCAACTGAATCCGGAAGCTCGAAATGGAGTCGACTACGCGAGCTTCAAAACGTCGTCGTACCAGCAGCCAGAGCCTCAAGCACGAACCTAAAGAAGTTATTAATGACGAAAATCTCCCAGAAGAAGAAGAAGACGGAGAAGAAATGGCAACACACATTGATTCATCCGAGAAGGGTAAAAAGGACATTTCATCTCCAGTAATTGTCTTCGCTCATGGTGCCGGAGCTCCTTCTTCCTCTGATTGGATGGTTAGGTGGGTCGGTTTCCCATTTCACCTTCTCTGCGTGTTTTGTGCGTGCTCTCAATTGCTAATATACTATTTTTTTTTTTGGTAGTTTGTAAATTAAATGTACAAATTAATGGGACATTCAATAGTCTGTTGAGAAATCATTCTGTTCGGTTTTAAGAATTTGTACAGAGTTTTTGAAGCGCGTGATCTTATACTGTACAAGGTAGCAAAGCACAATGAAATAATTTTCTCAACGCGACTGTTGAATTTTTTCAAATTAAATTTTTAAAAAAATATTGTTTTTATTTGTTTAATAATATAGTAGTATTCTGAAAAAACAGATGGAAGAAGATGTTGCAAAAAGCACTAAATGCTGTTGAAGTTGTAACCTTCGATTATCCATGTAAGTGTGTTGTTTTTTCACTGCATGCCATTTCACCGTTTGTTTTATTTTGCTTGATTTCATGTATTTTTCAATTGAAAATTCCGTGAAAGTTATAAATATTTTGTTTTTTTAAAAAAAAAAAAAAAAAAAATTAACTAATTGAAGTTAGTAAGTTGAACAATAAATGTTTTTTATATTGTTTTTGAAAGTTTGGATTTTTAGGGAAAGATTGTTGATTTGAGTTTTGGCAGACATTGCTGGTGGGAAAAGAAAGGCTCCTCCCAAAGCAGAAAAGTTGGTTGAATTCCATACTGATATTGTTAGAAAGACAGTGGCGAAATACACTGGGCATCCGTTGATTTTAGTTGGAAAATCCATGGGGTCTAGGTAATAGTACTAGTTCAAATATTAGTATTATTTAGTAGAAATCTTATAAGTTTTTATCAATTCTTTCCTTCGTTGAGGCTTTTGTCATTTATGAGCAAACAAATTATCACTAGCAATGCTCTCGAAATCATCATGTACTTACAATAGCTACTTGAATTGAGATCTTTTGCACTCTATTATCCATTTTGGTAAATTGTCCCTACTTATTGTGAAGTGGTGTTCAATATGTTATGGATTGTGTGTTGTGAAATGATTGTGAATGAGTAGGAACTACTTTTGGCTGTGTTACTACATGAGATAGATCTTTTGTCGTGTCTTTGGTTGTATAGGGTCAGCTGCATGGTTGCCAATGGTGAAGATGTTGATGCTATGGGAATAATTTGTTTGGGATACCCACTAAAGGTAGGACATCGTTTACATCTGATTTTATTTTTATGGTAATTTTACTTGTGATATTTTTATTCCTTTTGTGCACCAGATGTTCTGAAACATGATTCTTTCATTTTGCATGTTTGCAAATAAGAAATGGTCAAAACTATATTCTATCTCTTGTAGCTGGAGGTTAGTTGTCTTAGAGTCATCTTAATGTAAGTGATGCAGAAACATGACATCCCACATTCAAGATGAAAAGAGCTCATCCTATTAAGATGCTTGTTTCCATTTTCAAGTAGATTTGGCTGATATGCCTGCCCTGTTAAGTTTTGAGACTTGGTCATCCCAATATTATATTATGAATTCAGGAGCAGCTGATGTCATAGGCACAGGAGAAGGGCATAATTAGCCATTTAAGCCATTAAAAAATGAGTCAAAAGTGAAAGCCTTTTTCCTGATGTACCATCACCTTTACCCATTCTATTAGGAACTATGTCTAGCAAGCAGAAAGGAATTAGTTCCATCTTCATACTTGTATCATTCTGTGTGTCTATGTATGTATGCATTCGTGCTTGGATGTATATATTCAGTTTCTTTTGCTTATTAAATCAGTGTCTATTTCAGGGGATGAACGGTGCAGTTCGAGATGAAACACTTTTGCAACTTAAAGTTCCTGTCATGTTTGTACAGGTAAAAGCATATTACTATGCTTTCCCATTTTTTGATAACTTCCTCCCAAGCATGACTATGATTAGGCATGCAACTATTTCTAGATCTGGTTTCCATCCTGATATTGCTGGTTTAGGACTATTTCTGACAGCTATTATGTTACGGGCTTTTTAATGTTTAAGCATCTTGTTCGCCCTGCAAACATGAATTTTATGATATTTCTGATTTGTCATGCTTGGACCTTGTGGAACATGGCATACATTTGTAAAGGGTACCAAAGATGGGTTTTGTCCACTGGAGAAGTTGGACGCTGTAAGGAAGAAGATGAATGCAGTCAGTGAATTGCATGTTATTGAAGGTGGTGATCACTCGTTTAAGATTTCAAAGAAGCATCTACAATCATCTGGAGCTACTCAAGATGCAGCTGAAGATCATGCAATCCAGTCTATCGCAACTTTTGTTTTCAATCTTTTAAAAGACAGGTGATACATTGACAACTCAACTGTTTTGTTCATCAGCTGGGCGCATTTTGGTTATGATGTTTCTGCATAACTCCAACGTTGTTGTATATATCCCTTGGTTGTTACAAGGAGATACTTTTTTAGGGCATTTGGTCTTAGTACATGTGCCTAGAAGACAAGTTATTAGAATTGTGTAAGCTTTCATTTTGTCATCCTAGGAGGATGTGAATATTGATTTACTACTTTGGATCCTCGGAAAACTTTGAAGTAAAATAGGAAGTTTGTTATTATTTGTCTATATTGATCCCTAGAAAGTTTTTCTAAATTTTACTTTCCTAATTTATCTGATTTCCGGTAAATACATCACTAACATTCCTTGTCAAGTTGTAGTCTTACCACTTGACTTCATGCAAAGAGTCCTTGTTCAGGGATTCTGTGTTAGCACTTTCAATGGTACCTATCTGAAGCAAGATTGAAAACTAAGTTGGTCTGGTTATGATTCTGTTTCACTTTTATTTGCACTTGAGCTTAGTTGTGAGAAATCAATGATCCACAAATCTGGCATTGCTAGTTATTCAGCCCCTTAGATGATAACAGATTCTTCTGTACCAGAATCCTGTATTTATAGTTTCTTGAACTTCATATTTCCAGATTTTCACAGCCTCTGTAATTGTTGGGAAATTTATCTGCCAAAGCTTCTGAGAACCAGTAGATGAGTAACGCGATATTGCAATCATAAATGAAATTTAAAAGCCATTAGCCTCTTGCTTCTTCAAGAGCATTCTTGAAAGTTTCTCCCTCCAAAAAAGTGATGAAATATGGAACAACTGAATGTAGTCGATTAATATTATCATCAAGGAATAAGTGCTCTCAAATTTGTCCTTTGCTGGAAAAGGAGATTCGAAGTATAATTATGATGGGTGCTGAAGCAAGCCCACTAACTCCACTACTACTATAATATATATAAGTTCTGGTCAAGAACTTGAAATCTCAAGAATCACTAAAAAACTATAAACAATGGCTTCAGTGCAATGCCACAAACCTGTTGAGCAAACCAACAATCATGTGCAGGCTACTGTCATTTGACCAGAAGAAAACCACTCAGACTTGCCACAAGACTAACAGTAATGAACACTCATTCACTAACAAAGTGAAGGAGATGGCAAATTCAGCCTGCAAAATGTTCACTGAGCACAAGCACACAGAGCAGCATCACGGTCAAAACGGTGGACATCATGCACATCATGGGATTAGCGTGGCTAAAACTCATAATTCAGGCAACCATGAGAGCCATGCTAGCTGCCATGTGCAGCAGCAATCGGCATGTCAAGGATCGCATTTGAACACAGCTAATACTTGTACTGCTGCAACTGATCACAAGAAGAAGAAGAAAGGTCATGGAGGCAATTTTATTGCTAATATTGGTGAGCATATTAAGAATATGAAGAACAAAAAGCTTAGAAAGGCAGGCAAATGCAATGGTACAAGCCGTGACAGTAGCAGCAGCAGCAGTGATGATGAGAGCAATAAAGAAACCTCTGCAAACGAGAAGGTACACTATAGTTACCTAATTCGCTAGTTAACCTTATCAATTACGTATTAATTTGCATGTACAGGTATAGAGTGTACATATACACAAGTGATGATGTATTAAGTACCCGTATGACGAATCTAAGTGTGCCGAATATATGCATGTCTAAATTACTAGCATAGAAGATGGTGATATTCATATGTTTGCTTTGTTATAGGAAGCGCTAATATCATTGTTAAACAAGAAACTTGGCTTTTGATCATTGTGTTATGCTCGAATTATTTTGTTAAAATGTTGATTAAGAACAAGAATTGACTCTTTTTCCATTTCACCATCCTAATTAAAGTTGATTAATTTGTGGATGCAGAATTGAATGCCGCTGTGAAAGATGGATGTGGAAGGATCAAAGTATCTAGAAGCGGACTAGTAATAAACAAGAATCAGAAGCCATATAACTGCTGAATCTCAATTTATTTGGTATATGTGTACTATATCTGAACTCTATATAAAAAAGGAGAAAGATCTCGGAAGCATCACGAGGATATAGTGAAAATTCTTTGTTACTCATTTTATATTGAGGAGTCGATATTACAAATCGTTAGATAATTGAAAAATTATTTGGCCAACTTACTTTTCAGTTATCTCATCAGTTATTATATCCACTCCGCATTACGAAGTGAATAACTAAAACTTAATCCAAAATATAGATGTAGGAGGGGCTAAATCCATTCTGTCCTATATCCTAAATCAATAAATTTATATACAAATTCAGAAGCCAATAATATATATTTTCTATATAAGATAAATTCTATGTTAAATATTCTTAATTTTATCAATACTAGACTAAGAGAATCATAAACTGGTTTCTTGAATCTTTAACAATTCCTCCTGACTATATATATGATTCTATTATTGCGATGAATAGATCTTTCCATATATTTAAAAAAAAAAAAAAAACGTGCTGAGTTGGTTGTGGCTGTGATTCATATCCAAAGGGCCAAGCACTTTTTTTTTTTTATAAAGTTTCCCAAGGACACTGCTACAATGACTGCTATTGAATTCTACGCGTAAATGGTTTACGACCATAAAAATAATTCGAGTAGATAATTCATAGAAATAAACTATAGCTTATCATGGTCTTGTGATTTTAATTTCTAAATATTGCCTCTCTAATTTTTTTAACTTATATTAGTCACCAAAAAATACCTTAATAATAGTTGAGTAAATATAAGTGGTTATACAGAATAGAAAATTTTGGAGAGAATACAAACTCATATTGCATAGTTTTTATTAGAACTATATTTTTAAATTAACACCTTGATGTTATTTTAAAAAAAAAAAAAACATACACACATTGAAAGTATTAAATGAGACAACCACAAATTATACAACTTTTAGAAATAGATTTTTACAATATTTGAAAAATGAAATCCATGTTAGACTAAATACTATTATTCTTGAAATAAAATTTATAGTGTTTCCATTATCTCAATATTGCTAATTTAGTTGTCAAAACAAAACTTTTTTTTTGATTAATCTTAACAAAAATATGTATACAATGACTATCCGGAATATCCTACCAATGTGCAACGCACGAACTCTTAAACTAATATAAAAAAGGAGAAAGATCTTGGAAGTATTATCAGGATGTAGATGTAACATCCCATACTCTGGATCGATCCAATAACTTTTGAGTGAAAATAACAGGCTCAAACTCGTGTCTTGAGTTGGCCTAATAACTTTTAAGTAGAAATAAACAGTGTAAGATTTAAAATATTTAAACTAAGTTATTAGCAACTCAAAATTTAAGGTGTTATAAACAATATAATATTCTCTCCTATTTTCGATGTGAGATGGGATGTCACATTAGTCCCTCCTTTAGTCTTTGTATTCTTACAAAACCCAATTTGTGGCCCAATAACATATGACGTATGTTGCATAGCGCGACCCAATACCATTGGCACACTTTCATCCCGTGCAGAGATCACACCACATTCACTATTGATGTGTCCTGCCACTAGCACACGGGATGTCCACTTTGATACCAACTGTAATACCATGTGTCCTAAACTGACCCAATAATTTTTAAATGAAAATAATAGGCCCAATATGAGTGGAAATAATGGGTTCAAAATGTTTAAGACAAGTTATTAGTAATCAGAATTTAAAGTGTTATAAACAATTTAATATATTTTTCTCATTTTCGATATAGGATGGGACATCACATTTACCTTTCCTTTAGATTTTGCATCTTCGCAAAGTCTAGCATTATAGTTGGGGTTTAATAACATATTACATATACCCTTTCCTTTAGATTTTGCATATTCACAAAGTCTAAGTTGGGGTTTAATAACATATTACATATACCCTTTCCTTTAGATTTTGCATCTTCGCAAAGTCTAAGTTGGGGTTTAATAACATATTACATATACCGCATAGCGCGACCCAATATCATTGGCCCAGCACCCCCTAATATCATTAGCCCAGTATCATCCCATAGAAGATGCAAAATCTAAGTTGGGGTTTAATAACATATTACATATACCGCATAGCGCGACCCAATATCATTGGCCCAGTACCCCTAATATCATTAGCCCAGTATCATCCCATAGATAGATCACACGAGATTCGCTCTAATACAAACTGTAACACTTCGTGTCCTAGCCTTTAAATGAATGATCACACGAGATTCGCTCTAATACAAACGGTAACACTTCGTGTCCTAGCCTTTAAATTATTAGTAACACAGAATCCCAGTATCATCCTGTGGAAAGATGTATTACAAGAGATTCGCTCTAATATGGTAACATTCCGTCTTTTGAATAGAAATAATGAATTCAAAATATTTAAACTAAATTATTCGTAACTCAGAATTTAATATGTTACAAACAATATAACATCTCCTCTAACCTTCGATGGGATGGGACTTACAATAGGTGTAGGAAGGGCTAAATCCATTATCCTATATCCAAAATCATTCGAACCTAACAATACACATCATCTATACAGATAAATTCTATCTTAAATATTCTTAATTATATCAATACTAATATGAGAGAAGGTTCTTTCTGTTTTCATCATTATTCATTATTATCTAAAAAATATTTAGAGTCATATTCCAAGATTGAATTACAGTGAAACATACTCTTTTTCTGGAATCTTTAACAATTCCTCCTGACTATATGATTCTATTATTGCAATGAATAGATCTTTCTCACAAGATTAATTCAACATTGTTTTTTACACCCAACATTGTTTATTAGTCAGGATTTTGAAGGTGGGGCTGTCTCTTATACACATCTAGGAGGAATCCAAAGGACCGTCCGTCTTTTTTTTTTTTTTTTTTGGATTTTCTTTAGCCATCAGAATAAAGTTTCCCAAAGACACGGCTACAATGACTGCCCTACTGAATTCTACGCGTAAATGGTTTGTGACCATAAAAATAATTCGAGTAGATAATTCATAGAAATAAACTATAGCTTATCATCGTCTTGTGATTTTAATTTCTAAATATTGCCTCTCTAATTCTAATTTGTATTTTTCTAAATATTACCTCCTTACTACAAATTTTATATACTAATCCCTACTTGGTGGACTCTAGTAGAACCATCCCAAAATCCACAAAAAAATAAAGGGACTCCCTATTAGTGAATAATTCCAAAATCAAAGACCAAAACAACCCTTTTTTGAGAGGAATAAGATTAAAACATAATAGTTCATTTTGCAATAAAGAATTCCAAATTTTCTAGTTTGCCAAAATAAAAGATATGTAGAAGAATTATACTGTAGAGTAATAATTTTTTTTTTTGGAAAGAACATGGTTCATTTATTTATTTGTTTATTTTTTGGGGTTTGGATGGTTAGTTAAATCCTTAATTAGATTAAGCTAGTCACTAGTGGATGAAACATGCATACAAAAAGTTAAAATTCACATCACAGTTACTTATTAAAATCACTTTACATGATAAAATATTATCAAATCACTTATACGTGATCTTAGATTTGTATTAGATTTTTTTTTTCTTTTCTGGATTAAGTTTAAGTTTTATGATTATTGTTATAGTTCGAACTAGATATACCTCTTCTTTGACACATCTCTAAGTATATAGTATACATATATATATATACTCGCAATAATAATAATAATAATAATAACCTCAGACGTGTGAGTGAGGGAACTAGTTTACATCACCAACTCTTCCAATTAACCTCTCTTACAATTTTCACTATTGTATTCATACTTTGATGGTAGTAATACAGTAGTAAGAAGCTGCACTCAGCGATCCACGCGGAATTAGTGACGTATAAAGATTCTCTAAAAATCCACATTTCCAAATCCCCTAATCCCTTTCTCTGACTTGGTAAACTCTTCTTAACTTCAATCATTAATGCCACGAATTTGCTATCAAAAAAGTATTTCTTCGACTAAAGGAAAAAAAATAGGCCCATTTGGAGCTTTGAATTGGTCAGCATTTGGACCTAACCAGTTACCACCAAATTCCTACCTCTAGTATCTAGAATCCAAATATCTTTTGCACTACTTATTCTGCTCCAAATTGTCTTGTATAATCTGCTAAATATTCAATTTTTTGTCCTTTGCTTAAATTCTTTGTAGTGAGATAATATGTTTGATAATCAAAACAATTCGTGTAGGGACATGACATGACTACATTTATTTTGCTAGCGATTGGTACTAAAAGTTTTGAAGGAGGTACATTTTATTCAAATTTCAATATATTTCAATAATTATTAAACGAAAATTGAAAATAACGAGTAGAATATTTTTATAATTTAATCGCTCATTGTTTGCTTAGCATATGAGGCAACTGTTGTTGTGATATGTATGACCGCATATCTTACATCAATTATTAAAAAAAAATAAATTGAAGTATCAACCTTGTTTTTTCAGAGATCCAAATAGAGGAAAAATATGAGATCATGTGTCAATGCATAGGAACACAAACCTTGAACGTGCGTAGAACATTTTATGTAAGAAGATCACTCTTTGAATCGGTCAGCATCTTTTTTTAGTCCCACTAACTCACTATTCAGTAAGTGTACATTTTACTTGTAAAATTCCAATCTGACCAAAGACTAATCTACGCGGAAAACTCGTTTTCTCGGTCAAATTTCAACTCTCCTCAGTCTTTTCCTACACACCCCCTTTATTTTAACTATTTAGAAATCATAAATTAGTACCAAAAGACCTCTCTTTAAATTCAAATGCTTCAGTTTGCTACTTCCTCAGCAGCTTCACTCATTTCCTCAAGTCCAAAAACACAACAAAATAGCTCAGTTTAGTTGCTTAATTAAAGTTCCAAGAATCACTTCATTCTTGAATGAGCTAAGGCATTTGAAGGAATTCAATAGATTTTCAGACTTCAAAATGGAATATGGATCAAACTGGGATTATTATACACTGATCAATGAGCTAACTAAAGGGATGGAGCAAGCTAAGCAGCTCAGAGTTCAGTTGAGCTCAGGAGGAGCTTCTGAGCCTCGAGATTTGCTCTTGCAAAAAATCTTGTCATCTTATGAGAGAGCCCTTTTGATCCTCAAGTGGAATGGTGGCTCAGTAGAGCAATCCTCCCAGCCTACGCCACCGGTATCTGGAGCCCCGGAGTCTTCGGTTTCAGTGGAGGGCAGCCCTCAACAAAATGAGGATGTGAACAGGAATTTTAAGGATTATCAGAACCTCAGAGATGTGTCAAAGAAGAGGTGAGTCTAGTCGAACTCGAACGTTTATCATGGAACTTAAAATTAATCAAGGGATGTGACCAGTATGCTAAAATTTTTATTAATCTTGCAGAAAGACACAGCCCACATGGACAGAACAAGTGATAGTGAGCCCTGAGAATGGACTTGAAGGACCTGCTGATGATGGTTATACCTGGAGGAAGTACGGGCAGAAAGACATTCTGGGAGCCAAATATCCTAGGTGAGGGCTCATTTTCCTTCGTTGTCCTGCACAAAAGTCATAAACTTCAGTAAAGTATCTTTGGTACAACATGGGATCATTAATTAGAATCAAATGAAGATGGACTTTTTATCCTTAACTTTTACTACAAATGGTCTAACAAAGTATAACAAATGTTCTTTTTGTGTATCTGCAGAAGCTATTATAGATGCACATATCGTCACATGAGAAATTGCTGGGCAACAAAGCAGGTCCAAAGGTCTGATGATGACCCTAGTGTATTTGATATCACATACAAAGGGACACATGTGTGCCATCCGGCCACCAACAGTTCAATTCCACCACCACAACCATCATCAGAAAAGCAAGAATCGAAACTTATTTACAATCACAATATCTTTTGGAACCATCAACCTCAGCAGCAAAACCAGATGTTAACGAACTTTCGAGCAAATTTAAGAGTTTATACCGGGGACTCGGAAAATAAGGAGATTGTATCCCCCTTCTCTTTCCCCTCAACACTTGTTGATGACAACATCTTGGGGACTTATTCTCCATCCTTTGTGTCTCCAGCAACATCTGGATCATCAAACTACTTCTCTATATCTCCCTGCCACATGGTCAACCTCGGAATGGCTCAAAATTTGCATGGTTCTGAATCTGATCTCACAGAGATCATCTCAGCCACTGCATCAGCTACCAATTCACCAATGGCAGGATGGGATTTTTCAACCGATTCTGTTGAACTAGATCCAAATTTTCCGTTTGATACGCCTGGATTTTTTGCCTGAACCGTGATATAATTCGGAGCTACTGATATTTTTTTCAGTCTCACCTGTAGAATGAGAATGTGGTTGTACAAATCTGTGTGTTAAGTAACAGAATGCTAGCCAAGAGAGGATTCCGAATTGTTCATCAACCTAATAACAAATTACAGTTTTAATTAACAAGAAGAATTATGAAGTCCAATTCTTTCTCTTGCAAAGACATTACATCATTTCTCAAAGTTGGACAAGTGTTATTGAATAAAGAATAGCTTAACCAAAATGAACTATTCAAATCAATTCATCTGCAGCTGATACCTGATACTGGATGCTGATGATAGATAAAGAAAAAAGATACTAAGCACCATATATAAAAGGTGGAAATATTGAAAAACTAAAATTTTCTTTTGAAAAAGAACTGGAAGGCAGCAATTTTCTTCATGTTCACACCTGATAGACAAAAACAAAAACCTAGAAGCCAAGGGTGTGTAATTTGGACAGGGGAGACAATAATTGTATCTATTCGTATGATACAATCGAACTAACGGTCCCGATTTACTTATCCTACGGTGACTTTACATCCCGATTTACTTATCCTACAATGACTTGTAAGTTGCATCGCAACATCCTTAAATGGATCGGGTGCATGATCATCTTGGTCCAAAATCTTTTCACATCTCCATTTACATCCTCATAATTATGTGGATGATTTTGGACCGAATCTATGATGACACGTATACTTTAAAAAAGATTAGGCTGTTTCTGCGAAAAAACCAAGAAATGCCAAAGAAAAAAATAAAAAAATAAAAAAAAAGTAGTCTTGCTGTTTCTTGGAAACAACCTTGAAATTTCAAAGATACTACTACTATAAAACAAAAAATAGGTAAACTGGAATAAAAGAGGAGAATAGAATCAAGAAGTTGGGCCAACATGGAAGTCAGTGAAGTGGATGTGATGAAGCCTGATGACAACCACAAGAGAAGCTTGTCAATGTCTTCAGATACTTTTCTGCTGGAAAAAACCAGAAAGCTGCTCCGAGGAAACAATACAGAATCATCTCAAAGTTGCTCAATTAATTCTCCACTCTGGATGGAGTAAGTACACACACCCTTGAAAGGGTGGCTCAATTAATTCTCCACTCTGGTGTGGAAGATCAGTAACTGGCAGCAATCAAATTGAACATTTCAACAAAAACTTTGAGGATTATCAGGATGTCACCCCAGAGTTTGAACTTGGAGGACCTCCTGTTGATGATTGCAGTTGGAGGAAGTACGGGCAAAAAGACGTTTTGGGAAACAAGAATCCCCGGTGAGGGGTGGTCCTTTTCCTTTATCCAGCATAAAAATCATAAAGCTAATCACACGATTCATTATTTAAACAACGATATTGTCCAAACAACTAAAGACTAATGTATTGCTTACTCCCTCTCTGTTGTGGAATGAACGCCGTATTGTAAAATGAATATAATAACAGTTAAAACAACTGAAAAGTAAAAAGAGTGTCACTAATTTTCAATCATTCAGTGACCTGTAATATTCATTCCGCAATACAGAGTAAGCAGTAATTTTTTTTTTTTCATAAATGTGCTTAAACTGAAGTAAAATGTGCACACCACTGCTTAAATGTAAGTGAACTTTATCTAGGAAAGTGTTTGCATTTGGATTCAAATAAACAACCATCATTATTTATATGTTGGCACAAAATGGGTCACTGGGTAATAGGCTAATAGCCATCCCTATCAGCACTATCAACTTTTCTGCTCTAGGATCAATAGAAGATGTGCATTTTATCCTCAGTTTGAGTTCAACAAGCTGTCAAACAGAAGCTAAGGCCATGCTATTTGTATTAGGCAATGATATTGCCACAGCATAGTTTGATTACTTGACAAAATTGCCCCTCAATGATTTTAACTCATTCTTGAATCTGGAACCCACCACCACGTCAAGCCTTCTCCCCCCACCCATCCCTTCCACCTTTTATCCTCTCCAGCACCACCCAGGCACCACCGTCGCAACACCCACCCCCTCTCTGTTTCTCTTTTCGTACACCATGGATACCAAGATTAGCCACCCGTAGCTAGAGGTGCTTGGATACATTTGGAATTGAAAAACACGTATAGAAATTTTATCAAAATCATCAAAGTTTCAACCAAAATCAATATATTGCTATCTATGTGTTTCGTGTGTAATCATCCATTTGACCATTCCATGGGATTCAATAATCTATAATCCAACACATCTCTAAGTCACCACCTTTCATCCTCCACACTTAATGGAAATCAAGCTGGTAATATTTGGTAGATTATCTTTAAACATTACTCCACAAAATTGACAATGAGTAATGGATCAAGATAACTTGCCTCCACCAATATAACTACCCATAAGAGCAGAAGCTATTGGGTGGGGGTGGTCAGATATGGGCAAGGGGGATTAAATCTAGTCGTGGGGCTTAAAGAGTGGTTGCAATGGGAGGGGGTGGTGGGGCCGGGTAGATAGAGGGAAGGGGATGATGGGCTAGGAGAAGATGGAAGGTAGTGGCGAAAGGAGGAGTAAAGGAGGGGGCGATGGGTAGAAAGGGTGAATGATGGGGAAAGAGAGGGGAATGGGTGGCGGGGACGGGAAGGGAGAAGGAGGAGAATGACGGGCAAGAGGGGAAAGGGGTGAACAAGTTATTCCCTGTTGTGGAAATAGCATCACAAAGGAAAGAAGTGACAACTGAAGATAAATTTTGGAACGCTTCAATCTCATGGTTTTGAACATCCCTACCATCTCTGGTATAGCCAGGTATAAATAAGAACCAGGCAGAAATTTCCCTTGTATTTCTATCAAACGCACCAGTACTTAACATTGACTTTTAAGCTTCCAACAATAAGGATTCCGACCATCTTAAGTTACAGTTTAAAGGGTAAGCAGAATAATGACAACAAGAGACATGCTCATTGGTCATGCCTCAACTACCATAAGAGTGGTGATATCCTTGACATGAATAATTCTAATTCAATTCCTGCATATTCTTGAGAAAAAGGAATTAAAAACAACAAGAACAAGAAAAAGACTGAAAACAACACAAACACAAAAAGATAGGAGAATTTAAACTACTAATTACTCTAATCAATCCATCAATTGAAAATATTTTTGGATATTTTTTTTTCAAAGTAAGACAATTAAACTGGCAAGATTCAATCATAGGTAATCTTTTTGGATTTTTGAAAATAAGACACAAAACTATAAAAAAAATGATGCCCCTGACCCGCACTTGCCAGGTATGTGCCATTCGCCATATCCGTGAAACCATACTCCCACGAATACAAGGTATCAATCATATATCAATCAACCTCAAATATCAATAACAAGAGGGGAAACATCTAGTTATAACTAATAACCAAAAGAGTGCGGTACTTATTCCATTTAATAAATTCTAAAGTGCAAAACTACTAAATAATGTCACGAGCACACAGGCTCAACTTATTCCAATAGATGGACTATTCAAAGTCAAATAACAATAGTAGAATCCTATTACTAAATAACAATCCTCTTTGTCCGAGTGCGTCTATGTTTCATCCTCTATGATGACGTACTCGTATTCGTCGTCTGTACAAAAATATAAGGAATGGGGTGAGCGATAAGTCGCCCAGTAGATAGTACACTTATCACTGATCACCTTGATTAATTTATGCATTGGAACTAAGAAGTCCAACCACGCTTCAGGCGTGCTTTAAACTCATTTGCTATAGTCTTGTAAATTGTCCTACCCGGACATCTAGTTTAATTAGTGCATTTTCTGCAGGAAAATGCGATTTCAAAACTCTTTTAGAGTCAGCAAATACATCAGCTTCTTTGGATTGAATTTGTGTCTGGAGCAGTATTCACTATAAATATCCCCTTGTCGTGAATGAAAGTCGGAGTAACACTAAGCAAAATTTAACAAAACAAATAATTCCCTTGAGACAATAAGAAAAACGAGAATATTGTAGAAAAGAATCCTACAATAATCAAGAAAAAACTTACTCCCTTAAGGGAATACACGACAGAAATAAACGAATGCACCGTGACGAAAATTAAAACCTAGCTAAAAGGAAATTAACTAACTAAAATATCCAATAAAATAAAATTGTAATTAAAATTGTCTGAGAAATCAACTGCCAAAATTAAATGATAAAGAAAATGGCCCAAAACATAGGGCATGAAAAGCTCAAGGAGCATGCTACCCCCAAATCCTGCGGGAAAGGAGAAAAGTTGGAAATGTCGATGGGTCCTCTCCCCGCACCCTGGCCATCTGGCGAACCTCCATGGCTTGCTACCAGGTATACCGGTATTGAATAAACGAATCAAAACGGTGACTCATCCGTTGTTGCTCTGCCAAGATTTGTTGTAGATGTTCTTCTTGATTCTGTTGTGGCACAGGCACAGGCCCATCTTCGGAATCAGTAGCCTCATCTACATGCAATGTAGAGGCATGGGACCGAAAGACTAGAACAACTAAATAAAAAAATATTTCATGGCTGAAATAATGAGGCTAAATTTCGGCCTTTTAGCTTCTCATCCTAGGCTTGATCTTCAATGACTTGGACGTCCATTACTAAGAACATCTTAGACTCTTTAGTGGACTTCATCTCCAAAAAGTTTGTGAGCTCTTCTTGATCTTCAACAACTTCAACTAAGCCCAACATAGCTTTATTAAGGTTCAGTACCACTTCTATATTTTTGAGTTATTTGGGGGTAGCTAAATATTGTTGGATTTTTTCCTCCAAAATACTCCACAACAATAAAGAACTTCCACAGTAGTAGGAAATTCCATGGCACTACTCCGCAGCAGTAGAGAAGTCTACAACATGGTACCTGTGACAGAGAAATTCTAAGGATATTTTACTACAAGAAAAATTCTATATAGCAATCTAAGTCGTGACTCAAGTACAATCCGGTGTAATTTAATCTTTTATTTTTCTACTCCGGTAGATAAAATTTTTTAAATAATTCTCAAATAAATATTAAAAAATATTTTACTGAAATGTTTGTAATTTTTCATCAAAATTAAGAATATAATGTTTCAAATAGACATAACACGAGGGAACGTTCCAATTTAAAGAAAGTCTCGTGCAAGCAATTAATGGGACGTCAATGTTGGATCAATGAGGTAGCTGACAGTTCATTTTTCACTCAGGTACTCAGCAGCCTGTCAATGTGTTAAGTGTTTTGTTCAGGAACAATATGTGGGAATTTTTACTTCACAATTTTCTTCTTAGAAGATCGAAGTTTTGACTCAGTGAGCTTTTGTTTTACACAAGGATCAAATGAAGTCAGTATACACTTCCTTCTCAGCTTCACTGACCTCATGATGCTTTGCTAGAAGCCAATCTTGATCTATAAGTGTAAATTAATTAATTAGAGAATTAATGATAAATTAAAGGTGTTTAATTTATCTAGAAAAAAGGGGTCAAGAGCTGTTTATTACTCATTCTCAAATTACATGTTAAGCCCTTTCAAGTTTGGTTAATTTCACAATGACCCCAAAAGGTTATGGGTTTCACACTTCATCCTCTATTTTCCTTCTCTTTTTCTCCAAGAGTATCTTTCCTCTCCAAATTCTCTCTTTCTTCTAGTGTGAAACCTTACAAGGAGGGACTAGAGAGTGAAGAGTGAAGGGGGATTGATATGACTATAATGATGTGAATTTACAGAGTGAAGGTGTTGGAGTTGAAGGAAAGACATTGAATATTGTCTAGACCTTCTGTTTCCAGCTGGTATCAATACAAACAAGCGCAAGACAGAACGGCCAAGGTTTGAGAATGTATTTGCAAGGCATAATACACCCTATTGAGCTACCAACGCAGATGAATACATTTGGGCTCAGTTTTTGCCCGAATACTACTCTTGCCCAAGCACGCTTAACTAAGTAAGTCCATGGTACGCGGATATTATGAATTATCTTGTGGCAAAGATAGTACCAAAAATAGTACCAAAGATACTAAATGTCAATGAGAAGTGGAACGATTTTCCAGAGAGTTTGGTGGAAAAAGGAGAACAGTTCGGACGAAAGGAAACGTCCGAGACCAAAAGTAAGAAAATATGGAGTTCAGAAGGATATTTTCGTCCGAAAGAACAAGTTTTGTAAGGTATCCACTATTGTAGGGAATAAAAATATTATTTGTGTGGCAATACCTTTAATTTGCATGATGATATCATTAAGGTTAGGCAACAACTGGTTTTCTTAACTATTTCCTAGGTCTCGAAGTATATTTTACATCTGATGGTTAATATATTACACATTGCTAGTTGAGCTAAGCATGATCAAAAGGTGTTTTTGGCATGTTAATGGACTAGAGACATTTAATTAGTTAATTAAATTAGATTTGATACAAAATTCAAATTTAGATGATTTTAAGCTATTTTATGTCTCTTTTGTTCTTTTGTTTTGTCTTTCTTTTTATTTTTGTATCTAAAATAGAAAAATGGGACGGTCATGTTCGTCCGTTTGGAGAGCCAGTGAGATTCTTCTTTCTGCCTATTCGTTCGGACGGTGGAATGCGTCCGAGAGGCTTGATACAGTTCAGATCTCTGTCATTTTCTGATTCTATTCAACATACCATGCTGTGTATTTTGGAGATTAGAAATAGGATTTTGTTCAGTATCAAAAAATTCATAAAAGGAAAAAATTGTGAATAGAAAAGAAAAAAAAATGTTGAACAAAATAATCAGAATAAACTATAAAAGCCTCTCTATGGATGTGCACTTGAACCATGGGACTTTTGTCGACCGCAATTGCCTGTGATCATCAATAAGAGCAGTGTGCAATTCATGAAAAGGTTGAAAATTATATTCTCTATTGACCCTCTGCCGATTCCTGCCTCTTCGGGGAGCAGCCAGCTCCGACTAACCCGACTAATCGATGTTAATGACCGAACCCAATTTGCAATGCTTTGCCATGGGATATGTAAATGGTCTAACTTGGATCATCAAGGCAATTTTATTTTCAGTTTATTTTCCCAAATTTCTATAATACTATGTATTAAACCGGAGAACATATTAATCAGTGGAGCTAAAGCAAAGGGTAACCTTGGTCCTGACACAATGTTTAAGCAGATCCTATCTTAGTAGGCAAGAAGAGAGGAACCCGTCATCATCTAAGCAACGCACAAAAAATTGACCACAATGGCTCAGCTTCAATCCATTTCGAGAAATAGTCCGCCTTGGTCATGTTTCCATTGGTCTTTTAAAAACATTAGTTTCTCAGGGTCGTCTAGGTTTTGTTAAGAATGAACATTTTGAATGTGTTATATTTTCTTCTTTTTCTCGCTTTCTCCAAAATAGGTACTAGTGGTAGGCATTACCCGCAAAAAAAAAATCTACGCAGGTACCAATGATAGGCCAAATATTGTTTCAATTCTTCAAAGGCCTTTTGACATTGTTCGATCCATTCAAAATTTTTGGCTTTCGTGATGGCCTGAAAGAAAGGAAGTCCTCGCTCCGCCGATTTATATAGAAACTGATTGAACATATATGATGGATTTAGATTTCAAATCCAAACCCACCCAAAACCTTCCATCCAAATACAGTCATACTGACAACTAGCGGTGTTCATGGATCGGGTACCCGGTCCATGAACACCGCTAGTTGTCAGTATGACTGTATTTGGATGGAGTTAAAAATTAAAGTTAATGCTTTATTAAGTACCAACTCAAAACTTGTGCATGAAAATAATTCCTTGACAAAAGAAAATGATGTTTTGAAAGAAAAATTAAGGGGAGAATGCAGTCTCTTTCCTTTGCTCTCTCCTTGATGTATTGATACTAAAGAAGAACATAGAGGAGCAGGTTTGTCAATGGCCGTTGGACCGTTCGGACGGCCGCTGCTAATCCCTACGTCCGTTCTCTGAGGATATTCGTTCGGACGTTCTAGGAAACGTCCGAACATGTTTGTTCCTCAAGTACTTTTATAATCTACAAATGTACCCTAGTTTTATGTAACTCTTTTATTCATCAAAATTTTGTTATTTCTTAAATCACGGCTAGATGACTACTTGGATAAGGGGGAAAAAATAACCAAATTAAGCTCAATAATAACTCAAATCTTGCTTACAACACATAAAAACGTGAAATGATACATAAAATATAGCACAATTATGAACTCATCAGTTATCTTGACAAGGCAAAGTTTTGCTCAAAAAAGATGAAAGCTTGATTCTTCATAAAGGAGAAAATTGAAAAAAAAAAATTCATCATATCTTCAATTGTTATGAAGAGTGATGAAAAATCCCCAAATGGATTGTGGCTTTTAGTGTATAGGAGTACTATTTTTTTGTGAGATCCCAATTCCATGCAATCTCAATGACCGTTTAGGTACATGAATGAGCGACCAACAACAGTGATGATCCACCATAAGCTACCTTAATTAGCTATTCTTTAAGCTTTTTAATTTCGAAAACTGATCTTTGATTCGTTGGTTTGTGAAAAATGTTAGGTTGATAACAGGGGATCGATGGAAGAAGAGGGAAGCAGATTTGATGGAGGGACAGCTTCCGGGCTGGCCAGTGGTTACGGGGAAGACGACCAAAGCGTGGGAACTAGAAGAGATAGGCTGGTGGCAGTGGTGATGCTGGGACTGGGATCCATAAATATGCTGCGGCAATAAGATATTTGCATTGCCCATTTGTATTGCAGCTGTTATTATGGGAAAAATCTTTGGTACTTGTGTCATTGAAAAAGTAATAAAATTTTTTAATTTTTAATTATTTTAATTATTACCGTACTTATATTATATTTTAAAATGAGTAATTAAAATTTACTTATATTATTACAAAAGAAAATATTTAGGTAGATCTAATTTATATTGATTTCACTTACAGATTCTATAATATAGATTAAATGTTATGCAATTTATGACATTAATTAATGTAAAAAAAAATTATAAGATTTAATTTTGATAGTAAAATCTACCAATAAAGTCAAAGATCGAATCTATATAAGTATTTTCCTATTACATGTACCTACCACCACACTCACAATTGCTTGACACTAAAACAAGTTAGAAGATCTGATGATGACTGATGATGTGGATTAGTGACACACAGCATATTACGTAAATTGTTAGAAAAATGCCTACGTGATAACATCTCATTAAGAAGAATTATGTAATTCAGCTTCAGCTGGACTAGTATAAAGTTAACCTTATGGCTCATTATGCAATTCTATAAATAAGGGATTTGGGTGTTACAAAAAAAGGACCGAAACTCACATAATCAAAAACACTCTTGACATTCAATTCTTTCACTTTCTCTCTCCTCCTACAAATCTAATTCTAACTTCTTCAATTGGCGCCGTCTGTGGGAATTGACAGACTTTTTCATCACTTTCAATTAATTCTCAATCATCTGAATTGTCTGTTTTTGCTTTGAGGAGGATGAAGAACCATGGAACAGGTTGAACTGCTAGCAAGGATGCTGAAACGAGAAATCAGCACCTCGTGGTGCATACCGACGAATCAAAAAATGTCGGTACACCAACCGAGACTCAACAAAAGCAGAATGATGTCCTGAAGTACATTGCTGACCATTTTGAGTCTTTACGAGCGTTCGTGAAGCAGCGCAAGAGCCAAACTCTGTCCGAACGATCGAACCGCGTGGACACTCCACAAGCCGAACAGCAGTGTGACCTCGATCAACGGCCTGGGAAGGAGCCGGTTGATGCCATGAGCCCAACCGACCTCTCTCACAAATTGACGAAGTCGCGCTCGAACGAACAATCTGATGAGTCACACTCATCAACGATCGGATCAAAGAAATTATCGATACGCGAGAGACTCGGTGTACATTCATCGAAAAAATCTGGATCAAGAGGACCCTCTTCGGCAGTTAGCATTAAAACAGTTCGAGGAGCAGAGACTCAAAAATAAGATCTAAGAGATTTTGAGGAAAAATAATTTACTTCTGAATACTCCTGCTACAGCAGAGATTGATAGAGATCCATTCACAATCTCTATCAAAATTGAATCTCTTCCAACGCAATTCAAGCCGCCAGACCTAGATCGCTACAAGGGAAAATCTGATCCGTTAGATCACCTACAGCACGTGGTGGTGATCACTAGCCTTTATGGCTACAGTGACGCAACCCGCTACAAGTTGTTTGCCACCGCTCTTTGAGGTCCGGCACAAAAATGGTTCCAAGACTTACCGACGAACTCAATTCCAAATAAAAAATGTTGATGAAAGAGTTATGGTGGCTGCTTTCTGCAGTGGCATTCGACCAGGCATTTTCAACGTCGAGTTGGCCAAAAGGATGTTGAACTCCTATACTGAACTCCTTGAAAGAGCATCGGAGTTCATACGGGGCGAAGAGTCAAACAGGACAAAAAGAGAACTTTACGATACACAAAGAGGAAAAAGTCCTCAAGACTCTGAACCCCTCATCATCGAAAAAACTGAGGGTCGCTGATAGGTTGAGCTATTCCAGAGCCATACTTTTGGCAAACCGGGCGGTCTTCCTGAGCAACAATATCGGGAGCCGACCCCCACAAATAAGGAGCCATCCCAATGCTGACTTTACACCTCTTAATGCATTAAAGAGGGAAATTTTATATCAAATACAACATCTAGGCCTCATAGAGCCACCTCCTCGAATGGTGTCAGCCTCAGACAAAAGAGACCGGGCAAAGTACTGCGCTTTTCATGGTCAGCATGGTCATGATACCGAGGCATGCAACCACCTGAATGTTGAAATCGAGAAGTTCATCCAAAAAGGACATTTGTAACAGTTCATTTGTCGAATTGCGGCAGAGTTCCAAAGAAACACTGCTAACCAAAGAAATCCGGGGCAATCTCGCTCGCCGTCTCGTCAACAGAACCGAGGCGGCCAAAACAGGAACAATCTCCCGACAAACCAATATGAACAGAGATCCGTGTGGCCGAAGGTGATAAACACAATTGTTGGAGGACCGGTGACCGGGGACTCAAACAATTCTCCGACAAATCAAGAAGAAAAGATCCATGTGACCGGGGTGATAAACACAATTGCTGGAGGTCCGGTGACCGGGGACTCAAACAATATACTTCTTAGGTATATTCAAGGGCTACCATCAAATATACATGGCCAGAAAAGATGAAGAAAAAATCTCTTTCATCACTGACCGAGGCACGTACTGCTACACTACGATGCCCTTCGGATTCAAAAATATTGGAGCCATATATCAACTCCTCGTCAATAAAACCTTCAAGTCTCAAATAGGACGAAATATGGAGGTATATATTGATGACATGGTGGTAAAGAGCCGAACCTATGAGAAAACCTTGAAAGATCTCAGGAAGACATTCGAGACATTAAGATCTATCCAGATGAGGTTGAATTCCAAAAAATATACATTTGGGGTCCCCTCAAAAAAATTCTTGGGATTCATTCTCTCACGGGAGATGAGTTCATTGAGGCAAACCCTGAAAAGGTGCAAGCCATAATTAATATGAAAACTCTCACATCGGTAAAGGAGGTTCAGAGACTCACCGATAGAATGACGGCCCTAAATCGATTCCTATCCAAATCAGCAGAAAGAGGATTGCCGTTCTTCTGCCTCATAAAGAAGATTGAGAGCTTTCAGTGGATCGAAAAAGCTTGTAAAGCCTTTGAAGAGTTTAAAAAATATTTAGGCAACTTGCCGAAACTCGCATCTCCACAAAAAGGAGAACATATATCTCGATGGCCGAACCGACAGTCAGCTCCGTTCTTTTGAGGCAGGATGAGCAAGGCAACCAATGCCTTGTATATTTTGTAAGCAAAGTGCTTCAAGATCCAAAAAGAAACTACATCCCCATTGAGAAGGCAGCCTTCTCGTTGGTGGTGTCGGCTCGGAAGCTAAGGCCCTATTTTCATGGTCACAAGATAAAAATTTTGACCAATCTTCCTTTGAAAAATATCTTAAGCAAACCAGATGTCGCTTCAAGCAGAATGTGTTTGAATTTGATATAGAGTTCAGGCCTCGGACCACAATCAAATCTCAGGCTTTAGCAGATTTCATTGCAGAAAGCTGTGGCATCCAGAAGATTGACCTCATCACGGTGACTGATCCAGCAAAAGAACAGAAAATGAGGAAAGATCTCCCATGGGAGCTTCATGTTGACGTAGTTTCGTGTGAGTCCGGAGCCGGGACAGCGATAATAATTCGATCCCCAGAAGGGGACTATCTCACTTACGCCCTCAGGTTCAGATTCAAGGCAACAAATAACGAAGTTAAGTACGAGACCCTCATATGTGGGATAGAAATGGCCCACTAGATGGGTGCCCGAACCTTAATGATGCATTCAGATTCTCAGCTAATTGTAAATTAAAGCCTGAAAAATTATGAGATTCGGGGCGTGATTTTAAAAATGTACCTAATCGAGGTCAAAAGCTGAATTGGAAAATTTAAAAGAGTGGACATCATTAAGATTGCTCGAACCAGACTAACACGCATGCCGATACTCTGTCAAAATTAACCTCGGCAATATACTTGCATTTAACGAAAAAGAAATTGGTAAAACTAAGAGAACGCAAGTTTATTGACTTCTCTGAAAGAATCTCTTGTGTCTAACCGGATCTCGGTTGGATGGGACCCATATAAATTATTTAAATAATGAGAAACTCCCCGAAAATTCGATCAAAACTAGAAAGATCAAGTACAAAGCAGCCAAGTATACCCTTATTGACGAAATCTTGTATAAAAAAGTATACTGGTGCCCCCTATTAAGATGCCTCACACTTTTCGAAACTAATTATGTTTTACGAGAGATGCATGAAGGTATATACGGAAGTCACGTCAGTTCCCAAAATTTAACTCGCAAAGTCTTACTGACTGGGTACTACTCGCCGACCTTACACTCTGACGTAGACACTTTGGTGCGGGGTGTCATCAGTGTCAAATACGTGCGCCAATACCCCGAAGACCCGGCTCAGATATGGTTCCTATTCAGAGCCTATGACCATTTGCTCAGTGGGGAATTGATATTTTGGGCCCACTTCCCAGAGGGATAGGCAAGCTTAAGTTTTTAATAGTTGCGGTTGACTACTTTACCAAGTGAATCGAGGCCGAGCCCCTGGCTACAATCTCGAGAAAAGTAATAGAAAAATTCTTTTGAAAAAGTATTATTTGCCGGTTCGGTATCCCTGCTGTACTCATTTCTGATAATGGGAAGCAATTTGAAGGCGAGCCTTTCAAGAGCTTCTGCACTAACCTCGGCATCAAACAACACTTCACCTCGTCGCTCATCCGCAAGTAAATGGACAGACTGAAATGTGCAATCGAACCCTGCTAACAGGACTCAAGACTCGACATGAAAGAGCCAAGGGTGCTTGGGTTGAGAAATTTCTTAGTGTCGTATGGGCATACAAGACCACACCTCGAACGGCTAATGGAAACATTTCGTTCAGCTTGGCTTATGGGTCCGAGACTGTTATCTCTACTAAAATTGGGCTACCCTCGCCTCTCTAATGAGTATCCTTGTGTGATTTGAAATTCAACGATGAGGCCTGCGAGTTAACCTAGATTTACTTGAGCAAAAGAGATTAGATGCATCAATACGGGAAGCCAAGTACAAGCAAGTCATGGCTGAACACTACAACGGCAGGGTCAAGTTTCGGTACTGCGGCTCGGAGACTTGGTGCTTCGGAAGAATGAAGCCAGCCGTTAGAGGGGACTAAGAAGTTAGATCCAAAAGGGAAGGACCCTATGGTGTAATAGAGGCTCACATCTCGGGGCATTACAAATTGTTTGACATGAAAGGGGATCCTGTTTTCAGAATATGAAATATTGTAAATTTGAAGAAATATTATCAAGGAATGTAATGAAAGTCCCTTTTCAAATGTCAGATGTTTGAGCTGCTCCAACCCTCAGAGTTTCGGATCCAATTCAACAAAAAAGTAAATGATTGAGGGCCGAGGCTTAACAGTCCCCCCTCAAGGGCAGAGGCTTAGTAGACTCCTAAGCAAAAAAAAGCCGCACCAACCCTCAGAGGTCTTCGGTAAAGGCACAGTCAGATGTTCGAACTGTTCCAACTCTCAGAGATTCGGATCCAGCTCAACAAAAAAGTAAATGATTGAGGGCCGAGGCTTAGCAGTCCCCCCTCAAGGGTAGAGGCTTAGTAGCTCCCCCAAGCAAAAACAAAGCCGCGCCAACCCTCAGAGGTTCGATAAAGGCATAGTTAGATGTTCGAGCCGCTCTAACCTTCAGAGGTTCGGATCCGATTCAAAAAAAAAGTAAATGATTGAGGGCTGAGGCTTAGCAGTCCCCCTCAAGGGAAGAGGCTTAGTAGCCCCTCCAAGCAAAAACAAAGCCGCGTCAACCCTCAGAGGTTCGGTCAAGGCACAGTCAAATGTTCGAATCACTCCAACCCTCAGAGGTTCAGATCCGGTTCAACAAAAAATCAAATGATTGAGGACCGAGGCTTAACAATCCCCCCTTAATGGCAGAGGCTTAGTAGCCCCCCAAGCAAAAACAAAGTCGCGCCAACCCTCAGAGGTTCGATCAAGGCACAGTCAGATGGACAACTCGTTCGAGCTGCTCCAGACCTCAGAGATTCGGATCATGTTCAACAAAAAAACAAATGATTGAGGGCTGAGGCTTAGCAGTCCCCCCTCAAGGGCAGAGGCGTAGTAGCCCTCCCAAGCAAAAACAAAGCCGCACCAACCCTAAGAGGTTCGGTCAAGGCATAGTCAGATGTTCGAGCTGCTCCAGCCCTCACAGGTTCGGATCCGAATTAACAAAAAAGTAAAAGATTGAGGACTGAGGCTTAGCAGTCCCCCTTCAAAGGCATAGGCTTAGTAGCCCAGCCCCCCCAAGCAAATACAAAGCCGTGCCAACCCTTAGAGGTTCGGTCAAGGCACAGTCAGATGTTCGAACTGCTCCAACCCTCAGAGGTTCAGATCCAGTTCAACAAAAAAGCAAACATTGGGAGCCGAGGGTAGAAACTAAGTAGCCCCCTCCAAGCAAAATGAAATTGAAAAGGATCCGATCCTCAAAGAGGCTTGATTGTCTTGTTTAAGCAAAACATTATCCTTTGGACTTTGGAAAGTCAGACTCGAATGAGACTCAAATTATATGGCTAAGGCAAACATAAGGAGCCAAGCTTAATCCTTTTGCCTCAGTTCGGAAGGGTCCAAACAAGGCCTAAGTTCAAAATGAAAGGGAGTCTTAGACAATCTTTTATGATTGAAAACTTAAGTGTGGAAAGTTTGTTACCTGCTTATATCATAAAACTTCTATTTTAAATACAGGAAATAAAGAAATTGAAAAGCAGGTAAAAGGCTAGAAGCAAAGAAAGCTAAGGCTCTTATCAAGGGGACAAAGTTATCAAAACTTAGGAATTTTATTAAAAGATCCTAACTATTACAAAAGGAGTTCCTAACTATTACAACAAAATTACATCAACCTGAGCGCCGAAATTGGAAGGCTCTGTAGTGGAGGTGGAAGCTTGGTTTGTAGGTTCGGACTCGGCTTCGGGATTCGGGCCTTGGATTTGCAGAGAAGTTTCGAAAGTCCCAAAAATCAGAGCGGGGGCTTTGAATTGAGCTTGTGGGCCATTGATGACCTCATTGGTCTGACGAAAGTATCGTATGGCAGCCCCTAGTACAAATCAGGGTTCTTCACCAAGTAGTCACAGGCTAGTGCGAACCCCATAGAGAAGACATTTTTTGTAAACTCCTTCAACATCTCGTCCGCTTCAACCGAGGCCACGAATTGATTCCTGCCTTCGATCCACAGCTCCGCCTCCCGAGAAGCGAACTTTGCCTCGCCCAACTGAGCTTCTTCTTAAAGTTGAAGAACCACCTGCTCCAGATCTGTGATCTTCTTGTCACGATCGCCAACATCCACTTCAAGGGTCTTCTTTTCCAGCTCGTCTTGCCGAAGCTTGTCCCTCACCTCGGTCAGCTCGGCCTTTCACTCATCATATTTTATACCCGCCTTGATATTGCATTTTATCTCGTTGGCGTTGATAGCCTCCTTCACTACCTGATCCACGCTGGACTTCGCGTGAGCTAACTCTGGCTTCATAGATTTAAAAGCAGAGTTGAAGGAGGCCTCCCGATCTGCCATGGTGGGTATTGAATCCCTATCAACTTGTGATGGCCTGCAAAAAAGGCAAAGTGATTAGATGTATAAATTGCGGTACAAGGTGCAAAAAAATAGAAATTTCACAAAGGGTTGGTTAGACTTACGTTCATCAGGCTGACGGTTAGCTCGTCCAGCCTATGTTGAGGGGTGACCCTTTTGACATAGGATACATCCTGAGGCAATGCTAACATTTTTGCCTGCTCTCGAGCCATCCTCTGGAATTGAGCCCGGTCATTTACGTCGATCGGTGGGATGGGTCAGAGATCAGAGCTCCCCGAGATGGGAGGCACTGGAAGAGAGTCGACAGACAGCCGATCCCAGGGCACATCCTGTGACCCTACAGATTTTCTCTCCTCTTCGGGAGTGTATTTTCTATCACCTGAAAAAGTAAAGTGTTAGCTCCGGACAGTGAAGAAGGAATAAGGAGTGGGAACGAATGAGGTTCGGCGGTCCTTACTATATGAAGTGATAAGTTGTTTGGATAGAGGGACGTTTCTAGAGCCTGTCCCTGGGGTCTCACCAATCCTCGTTACTGGAACAGAGGATCTTAGGGGCGATGACGTGGAGGAGAGGGTCATGGCTAAAGAAGGACCCTCCCTGAGGCCAGCAGCCTCCCTAGTCATTTTCCTCGTAACCCGAGTCAGCTCGGGTTCGATGGGCCGAAGAGCCAGAGTTACCTCCTCGGCTAGTCTTTCCGGCGGACTGACTGCCTCGGTTTGATTCAGGGGCGCGGAGGTTGAAGATGTAGTCTCGGCATTCCCTGATGGCATGTAGATGGTGGCGGATGAGGATCCGCTTGTTAACGAAGAGGGCTAGTTTGAAGTGCCCGCACCGGTGACAGGTATGGTGGACACCAACCCCCTAAGAAATGCTCTGAGCTCTGGAAAAAATAATGATATATATAAAAAAAACAGAGACAAGTTGGAAATGATGATGATGACCTTGTTGAGGGTCGTAGCTCGAGAAGATGTCGTGGGTAGGAAACAGTCCTGCCCAGGCAAGAATGTTGTTTGATAGGATGGCTAGTTGGTTGTGTTAAAGTTTATTCGAAGGTTGGATTCGACGAGTCTCCGGGCATGGATGGATTCCGGGGGAGAGGCATTTTTTATTTTTAGGTTATCTTTGATGAGGTTCCATGGACCTCGGGGCATTGGAGGGTTGAGGTATCGAATGAAGAAAAATGACTTTTTTCAGTCGTGAATAGATGAGGGATTACTCGAAGTGAGTTGTTTGCCCGTAATTCGGGGAGAGATGTAAAAGAATCCCTTTGTAGGAGATAATTTCAGCATCATCCTAAAGGTGTCTAAGGAGAGGGGGATGTTGTGTAATCTATATAAAAAGGTGAAGCAAGCAATGACCCGAAGTGCGTTTGGGATCAGCTGGGATGTGCTAATATCCCAGTGGTTGGATAGGTTGACGTGGAGAGGCACTATTGGGAGCCTCAGTCCTGCCTCGAGTTGTTCCTGGTAAACTATTAGGTAACCAGGTAGTGGCAGGTGTCCTCGGTCCTCGGGGGTCGGGAGTTTGATGTGTACGTTCTTGGAAAAACGATGATCTATCCCTAAGAGTTTTGATATCCTCGGGGTAGCGAGTTTGATACATTTTGTGTTTGGATGTTAGGGTGGTCGTTTTGTAGGGGTTCGGTAAAAAGAGGATCGGGAGGAAAATTTAATGGCACTGCTGCCAGAAGAGTTTCGTCGAAAGGATTTAACATCCTGTCAACAGCGTTTACAGGAGAAGGAGGAACCGGCGTGCTAATAAGAGAAGTGAGAGTGAACGTACCGGCTATGATCTTCTATTTTGAGGGCGTGTGGGAATTTTCTGGAGACCTCCTAGTGGTGTCCTGTGGTGGCGTAGAGCAGCGGTTGGAAATCGACAACGGTAGAATGGCAGAAGACGGAAGAAATGGGCTGGAGGATGAGAGTGAAGGGGGGAAAGTGTGTGAGTCTCTGGGAGAGTAATGGAGTAAAAGGAGTAAGGGAAAGAAAAATAAGTTGGGGGAAATGGAGTAAGATGAGTAAGGGAAAGAAAAATGATTTGGGGGTGAATGGGGGTATAAATAGGAGGGTTTTCTAGTCCAGAATGTTCAATGGTTCTGGGGAAAAAAATTGACTCCTTTGAGATGAAAAAAGGCGTTTAGGCGAGAAAAGTGAGGCGTTATGGCATGAAAAGCAAGGCGTTATGGCGTGAAAAGTGAGGCGTTATGGCGTGATAAACGAGATATGGCGTGAAAAATGAGACGTGGTGCCGACGTTACGGCGCGTAAAATGAGACTTTTTACAGCAAAATCGGTGCGAATAATGCAGTGCAATAAATGCGAATTCAGCGCATAGGGATTCAACGAAAACGTTACCCTTGAGTTAATGCTGCAGTTACGTCCCGTCGAGGATCCTAAGGGTCGTCATGACCTCGGATCGGCAGGTGCGGTACGATAGTGCTCCGAAGTCTGCACCTCGATTCAGTATAAAAGTCTTGGTTGTCATCAGTTGAGGATTGCGAACAATCGTTTTCGGCTTGGCCCCTATCCGTGAGGCTCGGCACCAAGCCGAGGGGACTATTGATGATGTGGGTTAGTGACATATAGCATATTACCTCTTTTAGATTGTTCTACCTATGTGGCAACCTCATTAAGGGCAATTATGTAATTCAGCTTCAGCTGAACTAGCATAGAGTTAACCTTATGCCTTCTTATGCAATTCTATAAATAAGGGGTTTGGGTACTACTAAAAAAGGATCGAAACTCAGAAAATCAAATACACTCTTGACATTCAGTTCTTCCACTTTCTCTCTCCTCCTAAAATCTAATTCTAACTTCTTCAATGACCCTACCGCAGTTGAGGTCACTTACATTGGGACAGACACAAATGCAACCAAACATAATGCAGATAAATAAGCAAGATTACCGGATTAAAACCTCTATACTACATTTTTGTTGCTCAAAAATTTATACGAAAGTCGGGACAATTTTCAGATCATTAGAGCTCATTTACATCCATAAAAATGGTATTAGCAACTATAGAAAATACTTATGTAGATTCGATTTTGAATCTTACTTATAGATCTTATAATTAAAATTAAATATTACAAAATATTATTTACATCAATATATAATTTCATTAATTTTATAAATTTTAAATTCACGTCATAAGATCTATAAGTAAGATCGTAAATCAAATCTATTTTAAATATTTCCTCTGGCAACAATGTGGCAGCAAGACCAAGAAGGAAACAATTAGTGCAGTCGAAAAATTCATGTTAGCAGCAAAAAAAATATGAAGCATAGGAAATAAAAGCAACAGGAATCAAATTCAGGAAAGAAACTTCATTAAACACAATAACTAATTATCGCTGTTTCGAATTGTAGGAATTCTAAAAAAGAAAAAGGAAATTCATGTAAGCTGAAAAGGGGTGGAATCAAGCAAAAAAATGATAAAACTTGGAGCAAAAGCTGAAATAAGAAGAGCAAAAGAGCACAAGGGACTAGATCACAGTTACTACGCTCACTGTGGAAACAGGTATTCTTAATTTCGATGCGTGTTAATTTTGTGATTTAAAATACTCTAGTACACACGTATCAAATAGTACAATATGACTAACTATATAATCTTTTGAAGATTAAGTTTAAAGTCAATTCACCAAATTGTAAGATCTAAGCATGTGTAAAGCAATGTCTAATGTTTTGTATCGAAAAAGTAAGAAAGGAAAATACTTATATAGATCCGATTTTTAATTTTACTTGTATAGTTTGTAATTAAAATTAAATCTTATAAAATTTTATTTATATCAGTTTATGTCATAAATTTCATAATATTTAATTCACACCATAATATGTATAAGTGGACCTAAAAATCAAATCTACTTAAATCTTTTCTAAAGAAAAATACGTGAATTGATATACAATTATTGATATTATATATTTAATCTGTCAGCTATGACCCAAAATCAATTTTGGATTCCTCAAATTTCATAGAGGTTGTGTAATTCATGGATTACAGTGTATCTGACAACTATGACCCAAAATCAATTTGGGGTTCCACAAATTTTGTAGTGTTGTGTTTGAATTTCAAATTTAAATTTATAATAAGTTATTCAAACAAATTAATCGATTTAATTCGATTGAGATATTTAAATCCACCAACTAATATATGTGTGATTTTAACAGTTAAATAAGTGAATTTTTAATTTTATATTATGTCAAATTTATCCAATTCAAATCTATTCAATTCAGATCCTTTTTACAATTCAAATCCACCAACCTAAACGCAACCTCTAGGTTGCGTTATGCAAGTTGGAGACTAAAGATTGATACACTAATACTGTGGGAAAAAAAGGGTAAGTTACACGGAACCCATGTGATTTGAGCAACTTACATATTATCTCTGGGGTATTGAAATACAAATTTAACCTCTCGTGGTTTCAACTAAAATGAAACCGTTGGTTATTCTATCCAATTTAATGGCCAACAGTTAAAATAGTTTTAATTTAAGGGTATGATTGTCTTTTAATATTTATTTTTAATTTATTATTACTAAAATTTTAATTTCTATATCATTTTTTAGTTAAAAAGAAAAAATAATAATACCCTTAAAATAGAATTTGTTTTTAACCATTGACGGTTACATTAAATGAAATGGCTAACAGTTCCATTTTAGTTCAAACGACAGAGGGTTAAATATATATTTCAATAACACAGGGTAATGTAAAAGTTAGCCAAACTATAAAGGGTTCCGTGTAATTTACCCAAAAAAATTGTGAAAATTATCCGTTTGGATGGCTTTCTTTTTCTATTGTTCTCTAAATAATAATTTGCAAGCACTGCATTCACCTTTTTCAACTATATTTTTATCTCACAGATATTTCATCAAAAAAAAATTATTATGATACTTATCCAAATAATATTTTAAGAAATAATAGCTATCCAAATTATGCATTTTTAAGCATATTTTGTAGCTTAAGCTTACAGTTAGAGGACATGACTGCATGTTTTGTTGTACTACTTACAGGACACTGGCTTTACAGGCTTACGGTGTAACTTTCTACCCGCCCTTACTAATCGCCTAATAGGCCAATCGCCCAAATGCCCAATTCCAGTCAACTACAAATGGCTTTAAGAGCCCAAAAATTAAAAACATTAAAGAGAAGACACAGAATTGTAATTAAGACTCCAAATCTTGCAAAAATTAACAAGAATAATTATGAAGTCTAATTTTTTCTCTTGCAAAGACATTACATCATTTCTCAAGTTGAACGAGTGTTATTGAATAAAGAATAGATTAACCAAAATGAACTATTCAAATCAATTCATCTGCAGCTCTTACCTCATACTGGATGCTGATGATAGATAAAGAAAAAAGATAATTAAGTACCATATATAAAAGGTGGAAATATTCAAAAACTAAAATTTTCCTTTCAAAAAGAATTGGAAGGCAGCAATTTTCTTCATGTTCACACCTGAGGGACAAACAACTAAAAGCTAGAAGCCAAGGGTGTGTAATTTGGACAGGGGGCAGACAATAATTGCACCTATCCGTATGATACAATTGAATTAACGGTCCCAATTTACTTATCTTTTAAGTTGCATCGGAACATTCTTAAATAGATTGTATATCATAAACGAGTATTTGGATTCAAAATCTTTTCACATCACCAATCACCTTTTCAAAAAAATTTACTGTTTATTTTAGGGAATCATTCTCTTGTACTTTAGATGTTTATACAATATAATATTATATGATTTAAGAATTTATACTGTATAAACTTTCAAAACGAAGAAAATAATTTCAAAAAAAAAACCCTATCCATGACGCCTACGTTCATTCAATAATTTCCCAGTCCCCTTATCCAAAAAGGTTATGAAAGCACTACAACTATTTTAAAAAAGATTAGGTTGGTTCTGCGAAAGAGCCAAGAAATGCAAATAAACTACATAGTCTTGCTGTTTCTTGGAAACAACCTTGAAAATTCAAAGATACTACTACTATTATAAAACAAAAAATGGGTAAACTGCAATAAAAGAGGAGAGTAGAATCAAGAAGTTGGGCTAACATAGAAGTCGGTGAAGAGGAGGCGATGAATCCTGATGATAACCACAAGAGAAACTTGTCAATGTCTTCAGATACTTATCTAGAGATGGTTGGAAAAAGCCAGAAAGCTGCTCCGAGGAAACAATACAGAATCATCTCAAAGTTGTCTCAATTACAGTTCTCCACTGGGGTGTGGAAATTAGTATAGTACACACTCCCTTGAATGGGTGGCCTTATATCCATCGTAAATTTACTAGGAGGTTTGTGGTTGTGCTAAAATTTTGATTCAATCTTGCAGGATTAATACTCAGCTAGCATTGTCGGTCCAATCAACACATAACCTAGAAAATGGACTTGAAGTACAATCTCAGCCTAGGCCAATGGCATCTGGTGGTGGTAAGGCGAAGTCTTCAATTTCAGTAACTGGCAGCAATCAAATTGAACATTTCGACTCACCCCAACTCGGCCGAGTCAGCGTCCCACCTGACGGAAGCGTGGAGAATCGGCTGAGTCTTCCCGTTCCGATGCCGATTCCGAAGTCTCCGACATATCCCGGTTCCTACTGGAATCTGTGGGCGCCGTTCCAGTTCCTACTCGGAGGCCGAGTCAACTCAGACTCGGCCGAGTCTCCGAACAATGCAAAGTTCTAACTGACGCTGCTGGGATGGATCTAGATTCCCATCAGAGACACTAAAACTTTTTGTATGATCCAAAGCACTAAAAAAAGAGGGCAAAGAGCACATAATTTGAACCATGCTTCTAAAGTTGATCGATCATTTGAGCCAGTGATCATTTTTACTCTCACAAGTAGAACAAAAATGATCTTGTAAAATCTATTGTAGTATTTACACAATGCCATCTAAGAGATGATCAGAACTCAGAATGAACTTGATATAGTTCTAGCCTTCCCTTCAAGCAGCAAAACTGTAGAACTTTGATCTTTAATTTATTCATTATTTACATATCAGTCTGAGACCATTTCATCCCTGACATGGTTAGTTTTAAAGCCCTACGTTGGAAATGGAAAATTGTTACTAAGAAGCGTAAGCATCTGATCATTAACCACTTACCTTACCAGTCGCATTGAATTAACAACTTCTTAGCAGAGGTTTTTTAACAGCAACTTCGTAATGGAATCTTTGGTTCCATTTTACGTTCTTTCATCTGGGGATGGGGGATTTGTTCAATGATGTTACTTAGGATGACCATCTCAATGGCATATGCCATCAATTTGAACATTTTGGAAAAGATCAAAATTACATGATTTATCCAACAAGAATTTGCCAATGTTATGATCAATTGTCCACTAAAGTTGTCCTGAAACAGGGTAAGCAACTACTATTTCTAGCAATACCCAAATTTAGTTTCCATCCATAAGTGTTTTTTTGTTACTCACTCTGTAACGTGGATGAATATCTTAATAATTGATACTTAAAATGTTACGGAACCCTTATTTTTAGTCATATTAATAGTTGTGATACTTACTTCGTAAATACGGAGTGAATAATACAGACTTACTCTTTGACTAGAATATTGGAGGGCCATATTAATTAAGAGGGCTAGGAGAACCATAGGGTTCTATAATGTGTTAGTAGCATAAAATTCTAGATATACAAAGTTTCTGGTTAATAATTCAAAAACAAAAAAAAATGGGGAACAAACTTACTGCAGATAAATAAGCAAGATTACTGGATTAAAATCTCCATACTGCACCTTTGCTGCTCAACAATTTATACGAAAGTCTGGACAATTTTCAGATCATTAGAGTTCATTTACATGCATAAAAGTGATATAAGCGAAGATTACTTACCATAAATTCCAGCTGGGACTGGCAACAATGTGGCAGCAGGACCAAGAAGGAAAAAATTAGTGGAGTCGAAAAATTCATGTTGGCAACTTGGCAGCAAAAAAATATGAAGCATAGGAAATAAAAGCAACTGGAATCAAATTCAGGAGAGAAACTTCATTAAACACAGTGAAAATTCTTTTCTACACAGCCTGTAGAGTGGATATTACAAACCATTCAATAATTGAAAAATTATAAGACCTACTTATTTTTTAGTTATATCTACGACTATCATGCTCATATCACGTTGCGAAATGAATAATTAAAACTTACTTTAAACACGATATATATGTACCGCTGTTTCAATTTGTGGGAATTCTAAAAAGGAAAAGGGAAATTCATGTAATCTGAAAAGGGGAGGAATCAAGCAAAAAAATGATAAAACTCGGAGCAAAAGAGCACAAGGACTAGATCGTAGTTACTACACTCCCTATGTAAACAGATATTCTTAATTTTGATTCGTATTAATTTTGCGATTTAAAACACTCTAATACACGTATCAAATCGTACAATACGACTAATTGTACAATCTTTCGCAAATTAAGTTTAAAGACGATTCACCAAAGTTTAAGATCTGGCACGAGTAAAGTAATGTGCAATGTTTTGTATTGCAAATGAGAATGCATCAATTGATATATAATTCGTGGTCTTACATAATGAATCTGTCAATTATAACCCAAAATCAATTTGGGACTCAAATTTCATAGAGGTTGTGTAATTCGTGGGTTGATAGTGTATCTGATAATTTTGACCCAAAATCAATTTGGAGTTCCTCAAAATTTATAGTGTTGTGTTTGTGGATGAAAGAATTTGGATAAATTTAGATTTTTAATTTAAATTTGTCATGAGTTATTCAAATAAGTTAAACGATTTAGTTGAGATATTTAAATTCACCAATCAATGAGTGTATAATTTAATAGTTGAATGTGTGAATTTAAAATCTACCCAAATTTCATATTATTTTAAATCTATTCAATTCAAATTCACCCATCTAAATGCAATCTAGAGGTGGTGTTATGCATTAGAGACTAAAAAGTGATATGCTATGTGTGGAAAAAAAAGAAAAGATAAATTACACGGAACCTCATATGATTTAGATAACCTACATATTATCCCTAAGATATTAAAATACCCCGTAATTTGGACTAAAATGAAATTATTAATCGTTCCATCCAATTTAACGGTATTCAATTTAAGGGTATGATTATCTTTAAATATTTATTTTTTAACTTATTATTATTGAAATTTTCATTTCAATATCATTTTTTAGTTAAAAAATTTTAAAAAATAAATACTAAAAGACAGATATAATACTCTTAAACTGAAATTTTTTGAACTTTTAACTATTCAATTAAATAAAATGACTAACCGATTCATTTAGCCCTGAGAATGTACTTGAAGGACCTTCTGATGATGGTTATAGTTGGAGGAAGGAGGGGCAAAATGAAATTTTGAGTTCCAAATTTCCCAGGTGACTCATTACTTAAATGCCAGTAGTGTACGTACAAACAAACAACTAATGACTAATGTATGTACAACTAGATGACCTTAAAACATTCATCTTCCCAAGTATTATGATGGTACAAAATGGTTCATTTGGGAGTCAATGAGTTGGACTGTGACACTTTCGAATCTTACACATAACTTTATGTATCGAACAGTATAAAATAATTTATTAGAGTTAATTAAAGATAAATTCTTCAATTAAAAGTGGTCTAATAAAATGTAACCCCTCTATTTTTTTTTTTTAATAGCAGAAGCTATTATATATGCTCATATACAGGGGTGCTAAATTGCACGGCAACATAAATAGCTTTGAAATATCTGATGACGACCATAGTGTGTTTGAGATCGAGGAATACACAACTAAAGGTTCAGCTTCATCCTCAACACCACCATAACCAAAGGATTCGAAGATAGCCAATTGGGACCTCCTCACCTTAGAGTTTTTTACTATCATCATTCTTGATCAATGTTTATTTTGCCAGTGATATTATGGAAATTGTATTAAGGATGTGTTTGGTTGGGTTGAAAATATTTTCATCGTGTTATACACCATCGAAAAATATTTTTTGATGTAAAATATTTTTTAATTTTTTAAAAAAAATAATAATTTACGAAATTCTTGAAAATAAGTTATTTTCTCCCCAGTTCAAGAGTGACCATTAAATTTCAAATATTTAGTTTTATAAATTCATTTACTAAACTTATTTTTTATTTCAATTCTTATCCTTTCGTTTTTTCTCTTAATCATGGGTTCCACAATAATATAACTATCATTATACATATTTTAGTATTACATTATACTATCATTTAATTTGAAAGAAAAATTAATCTTTTATTGACCACATGATGAGATTTTTCAACTGACGCTGTTGAGCTAGATCCAAATTTTCCGTTTGATACGCCTGGATTTTTCACATGAGCCATGATATAATTCTCAGCTACTCATCTTCTTTCAATCTCACCTGTAGAATGATAATGTGGTTGTACAAATTTGTGTGTTAGTAACATAATGGTTGCCAGCCAAGACAGGATTCCGAATTGTTCATCAACCTAATAACAAAGTACAGTTTTAACAAGAAGTGTTATTGGATGAAGAATTGCTTATAAATGCTTAAGAAGGGCCTTAACCAAAATTAACAATTCAGTTAATTCAGATACAGATAATTTGGATGCTGATGTTAGATTGATAAAGAGAAAAGATATTAAGTACCATAAAAGGTGGAAATTGTCAAAAACTAAAATTTTCTTTCTCAAAAAGAATTGGAAGATAGCAATTTTCTTCACATTCTCACCTGATAGAGAAAAAATTTTGGACTTAATAGTGTAAAGGTGATATAATACTCGAGTTTTGGGCTTGAGGAGATTTTTATTTTTGTGAAAAGTTGGCAGACAAGGACGTGTAATTTGGACATGAAGCGATAAAGCTAACCAAATAATTCTCTCGAACAACTTTTTGGTTGCCTTCCTATCCCAAACGGCTAGAATACTATGACAGACTTCTCAAAACATTATGTTGTTTCTGTGAAAGAACCAAGAAAGTCCAAGAAATGACATAGTCTTCTTGTTTCTGTGAAACAACCCTGAAAATTCAAAGATACAGTGATATTTGAACAACTATTATTCAGAAAATTATTTGAATATTATTTGAAATAATTATGATAGTAACTTTTATTAAAATGTGATGTATTATGAATTATATTTCAAAATTAAAAAAATATATTAAGAATGATTGCGAAATATTATTTAAAAAATAATAAATTACGGACGAATCATCCAAGCAGAACCATTAAATAATACAACTGAAAAAAACAAAAAATGGTTGTGAACAACCCAATCCTTTTTTCCTAGTAACCAGTTAAAAAAGGAGGAACATAGAATCAAGAAGTTTAGCTAACATGGAAGTCAGTGAAGATGAAGTGATGAAGCCTGATCACACAGATAAAGCTACATCACTCAACCGGGCAAGCTTTTCATTGTCTTCAGATACTTATCTACTGGAAAAAGCCAGGAAGCTGCTCCGAGGAAACAATAGAGAATCATCTCCGTCTTGTTCAATTAATTCTCCTATCTGGTGGGGAATTAGTTCCCACTTCCCTCCCTTGAATGGATGGCCTGATATCTGTCACGCTAAAATTTTGATTCATCTTGCAGGAATACACAGCTAGCATTGACTGTCCAATCGAAACTTAGCCCAGAAAATGGACCTGAAGGACAATCTCAGGCTACAGTTTCAGTAAATGGTAGCCCATATATTGAAGATGCCAACGAAAACATTAAGGACTTTGTCGAACATGTATCCAAGAAAAGGTGAGTTTCCTGCAATCAAATGATTATGAACCTTATCGCCAACTCCTGATTTTAGACATTTGGTCAAATTTTGTTTCTTCTTCGACAGATTCTTATAATACGTCAATAGCTTTGTCACGTTGTATACAAATCACTTTTGTACATATGCACTGTAGTTGTTTATTCTTGTAGAAGGAGAGAACCTGTGTGGACTCCGCAAGTAAGAGATAGCCCAGAGAATGAACTTGAAGTACCTCCTGATGATGGTTATATTTGGACGAAGGACGGGCAAAACGAAATTTTGGGAGCCAAATTTCCCAGGTGAGAGGTGGTAATCCTTTTTCCTTTGTCCAGCATAAAGTCGTGAAGCTAATCAGCTATTCATTGTTTACAGTATTACACTAAAAAGACTAATGAGTAATGTACATCTAGATGATCTTAAACTGAAGTAAGATGTTCACACTATTGCTCGAATGAAGTAAACCTTGTACACTAAAATCACTTGCTTTTGAAATAAAAAATCATCACCCTTAGTTATATGTTGGCACAAAATGGAAACCTGTTCATTAGAATCAAGGGGCAAAAAAAATGTGGTCACTTAATTGTTTCTGTGATCCACACTTAAGACAATCTAAGTGCTTTTCTGTTTCAAATAGCTTACTCAACTATTTCTACAATCCACTTTTGATCACCCAAATATTATTTATTTCAAATCTCTCAGTGATTTTAAGAGTTTATATTGGCTTAATTTTCAGGTTAGCCAAGTATAGTATTTATACAAATTCTTTGATCATAACGCCTATCTTTGTTTGTGTATGCAGAAGCTATTATAGATGCAAATACAAGAGCAGTTACATGCTAAATTGCTCGGCAGAAAAAATAGTTCGAAGATCTGATGATGACCCTACTCGATTTGTGATCACATATATAGGGACACACACATGCAACCAGGTAACTAAAGGTTTGAATAATTATCAACACTGGCAATTGGCAAACAAGGCTCTTCATGACCTAATGCAACTTCATGATCTTCAGAATATGACAAGATTATCACTTGGTTCGTAATTTCAGTATCTTTAATTTCAACTTCTTTCCAAGCAACAGTAATGCTAGTGAAACTCAATACAACAATGCAAACAACAGTAGCAACATATCTTCAAGCTTATTACTTGCGAATCTATTCGACTACGGTCATCATCATGAGAGTGGAAGTAGCAATGAGGGGTTAAACTTATCTGATAATGTCATCCCCGAGTACCTCAGCTCATCCATCCCTTCACTCTACACCTTCTCAGTGCAAAACCACACTATCAGTTCAGATTCCTCAGCAATTGTATCGCTTCAAGAGGCTGCTAGATTGGGTTCAAAAACAAGTAACGCCAGCCCTTCACTCTACAGTTCCTCAGTGCAAAACCACATTATAAGCCCAGTTTTCTCAGCAACTGCATTGCTTCAAGAGGCTACTCGATTGGGCTCAAAGACGAGTAACGTCATCCCTTTACTCTTCAAATCCTTGGTGCAAAACCACACTAAGAGCCCAGTTTTCTCAGCAACTGCATTGCTTCAAGACTCATTGGCTGCTCAGTTGGGCTCAAAAACAAGTAACGCCAACCCTTCACTCTACAGCTCCTCAGTGCAAAACCACATTATAAGCCCAGTTTTCTCAGCAACTGCATTGCTTCAAGAGTCTTCTCGATTGGACTCAAAGATGAGTAACGCCATCCCTTCACTCTTCAAATCCTTGGAGCAAAACCACACTAAGAGCCCAGTTTTCTCAGCAACTGCATTGCTTCAAGAGGCTGCTCGGTTGGACTCAAAAACAAGTAACGCCAACCCTTCACTCTACAGCTCCTCAGTGCAAAACCACATAATTAGCCCAGTTTTCTCAGCAACTGCTTTGCTTCAAGAGGCTTTTCGATTCGACTCTAAGACGAGTAACGTCATCCCTTCACTCTTCAAATCCTTGGTGCAAAACCACACTAAGAGCCCAGTTTTCTCAGCAACTGCATTGCTTCAAGAGGCAGCTCGATTGGGCTCAAAGACAAGTAATGCTAACCCTTCACTCTACAGCTCCTACAGTGCAAAACCACACTATAAACCCAAATTTCTCAGCAACTGTATTGCTTCAAGAGGCTGCTCGGTTAGGCTCAATGACAAGTAACGCTAGTCCTTCACTCTACAGCTCCTCAGTACAAAACCACAATGCAAGCCCAAATTTCTCAACAACAGCACTAATTCAAGAGATTGCTTGGTTGAGCATGAAGTCAAACAACACTAGCCCTTCACTTTACAGCTCTTCCATGCAAAACCCACATTTTTCAGCAACTACATTACTTCAGGAGGCTTCTCGATTGGGTTCAATAACAAGCAAAGCCAACCCTTCACTCTATAGCTCCTCAGTGCAAAACCACACCATAAGCCCAAATTTCTCAGCAACTGCACTGCTTCAAGAGGCTGCTCAGTTGGGCTCAAAGCAAGCTACACTAGCCCTTCACTCTACAGTACGCCTTTCAAATTTTTGAACATGAATATTACGACTTAAAAGGGAATCTGCTCAAATAAAACATGTTATAGTGAACTTTGACCACCATTCATGGTACAGGGTGTCAGCAAATGTACCATAAACTGGAACCTTGTGTTCCTTTTGCCCTTTTTTTCTGGAGGAGAAGTTAGGGGGGAATGAAGGTATATAGGATGATAGTCTGAAAAGTATAAGGCATCAATGAGAAAATTTTGGTAAAGATCAAAATTACATGATTCATCCACCAAGAATTTGTTTATGTTATTGATTTATGTATATCGAAACACAATTCATTTGTGTTCCGAAACGTGACGATTCATATTTTGAAAGGTTAAAGTAAAGAATATTTATTTATTAAGAAAATGAGAAAATATTTTTTGAATTTATCTAATTAAAACTATTTAATATTGGATATAGGATAATAATTCTTGAAAATTGAACATTTTCTAGTCAATAAATGTTCAACATCTATTAAAAATTTAATATTATATACTATCAACTACCTTCTTATTCTTATATATAGCAACCTTCTTATTATTATATGTAGTAACTTTTTCTAAGAACTGGCATAATATCGACTAAACTTACTTTATGTATCCAATAATTTAAAAAATAGTGAATCGTAACGTACGCGCTTTTGGTAACTATACTCGAAACATAAAGACAATGGAGAAAAAAATTTCCAAACAGGGAGAAGGATAAGCAGCAAAAACTTCTAGCAATATTGACATAAGTTCTGGTCTTAATGTGACCTTAAAAGGAATACAAGAGTTACTGTATTCAGATGGAAAGGAGATTATAAGAGCTAGGAGAACCAGAGGTGTGTATAATGTATTAGGAGCATCAATGCTGGATATACAAAATTTCTGGTAATTCACAAAAAAAAAAAGTTATAATAGATAAATAGTAAGCAATATTACTGGATTAAAACGTCCTTTAATTTGATTCCACTAGTGAAAACTAAAAAGGCTGTGCTGCTCAAGAATTAAGAAAGTTTAGACAATTTTCAGATCATTTCATTTACATCCATAAAAATGATAAAAGAAGAACAGGAATCGAATTCAAGAAAGGATGCTAATTCACTAAACACAATAACTATTGTCGCTGTTTTTGATTTGTAGGAATTCTAATAAAGAAGAAGGAAATTCATGTAAGCTGAAAAGGGGAGGAAAGGGAAAGGCTATCAAGCAAAAAAAAAAAAAAAATGATAAAACTTGGAGTCTTGGACCATAAACTGAAATAAGAAGAGTAAAAGGGCGTAAAACCTTTATCATAGTTACCAGACTCATTAAATAAATAATTGATGATTCAAAACACGTAACAAATTTTATATATGATTAATAGTCTAATCTTTTGCGGAACTCACACATGACTAATCGATAATTTGCCAAATTGTAAAATTTATAAGGAGTAAGGCCGTGTACTTCATATAAGTGTGCAACTCGTAAAAAATTTTATAGTCAATTTAAAATTTAGAAACGGAGATAAACATTAAAGATTTTTGTCAAATTTGGATTCCATCGGATTTTCATCTCTTGGATTATGAATTATCTCGAGTGTTTTTAATGTGAAGCTCTTAGATTTTCCACTGATATGTGGGGAGGGGGGTGGGTTGGACTAGGGGAATGTGGAAAATTGTGTTCTTTTAAGCAATTTTGTAGCTTAGGCTTAATTTTGTGGAACATGACAGCATATTTTGTTAGTACTACTTACATGACACTGGCTTTAAAGGTTTGCAAAAGAAATTTTTATATGAATTTGATCTACAATAAGTGGAATAAATTTTTTGATTTATATTTTTTCATATTATTTTAATTAATTAAAAATAAAAAATTTTAAGATAATGTGAATGACGTGGATCAAAAGATTCATTTCAAATTTTGACTGCCCATTTAATATCAACACAGGATTTCTAGTCGCCTACTGGGCCAATAGCCCAAATGCCCAATCCCACTCAGCCCAAAACTTGAATAACCTTTAAAGAAATACCAGCGAACTGTAATTAGCTAATTACACGACCATTGTTGATAATGGGAGTTTTTGTTGTTAAAATCAAGACAGACGACCAAATAACCAAGCAAAAATCATCCTAAAAATCTAACTGTATTAATCAATTTGTTGAATAACAACATTAATTATATAAATTTAAATATTTATAAAGAAATCCAGAATTAATTAATATATTTAGCACATATAAAAATATGAAAATTGCACAAAACTCAAAGATTTTTCGCAACTAACTACCGAATGATATGAATCTACCCAACAAACTAAACAAAACTAAAAAATTCTAACAAAGTACACAGGTACACACTATTAAATCAAATCCTACCTAAGGTGATAAAAAAAGTACTAATTTCAAATCAATTCCATAAATCTCCCATCCATTAATTGGAACCGGAACCGGAACCAAGACCTTTGGTTCTTATCTCATTAGCTCGATCCACAACCTTCTTTTTCAGCTCTTCCATCTTCACCATAAGTTCTTGAAGTTCTTCCATCTCTAAATTATCAACTTTTGGCAAATCCACTTTCTTGTCCCCTACAAATAAGCCCCTTTTTTCACAATCAACCTTCTTCTTTCCAAATCTTTTTTACTATTAACTTCTTTTCCTTCATCTCCACAAAATCTCTTACTATTAACTTTTTTTTCTTCATCCACACGCAATGCCAACGACAAATCCAAATTCATATCACGCTTCTTATTATTATTATTATTCTCGGCATTGTAGGCAGCATACTGCTCGACAATATGCTCAACAGACGGATGCCCCCATGCAAATAGATTGCCAGCCATCGAAAAAGTGATGATTGCAAGCTGACAATCACACTTTCTGCATAGTTCCTCGGCTTTCTTGAACAACCCTTTTCGCCTTTTTGAGAAAGCAACTTGTCTTTTCGATTTATCCTCAATTTTCTCGATCTCTACTTTCCTTCTCACCATGTTGAAATCGATGACTGCCCAAATATACTTAACCACCAAGTTTTCTTTAGCCAAAAAAAAAAAAGATGGATTGAATGGAAATCAGAGAATATCCCTATATATATAAATATTCTTGAATTCTGACTTTCCTAATGTATTTTGGTTAGTTTGCTTTTTTTCTTACCTTGTATATAACAAACACTCTGGAATTTCCTTATTTGTCGAGGCCTTTAGTGTGTGAGAGAAATCTAGTAATTAATTAGTAAACACAATAAAGGAAATCCAACGTAAACACAATAAAGGAAATCCAACTCCAATTATTGAAGGATTAAAATCGATGGATAAAAACGAGACCATTGTATTTTGAATTTTTGTACGGTAAAATATTATATGTTTTGAATGTTTATACAGTGTAAATTTTAATCTGTAAAATATGGTCATAAAATTTCGATACTAAGTAATGTTTAGTAAATTTTTTTTAGTAAATATACGTGTTTCCTGGTTATTATGGTAATACTTGTAATACAAGATATAATTAGAGATTAAAAAAAAAAAAAAATCAACTCCTAAATCCTACCGGCATCGGGATTTTTAACTGGGGTGAATTGATATACTCCAGTTTTTACTTGATCATTAAGGAGTTTATTCCATGTGCATGGTCTAAGAGATTTGGGGTAATCAACTTCAGATAATCATAGCATGATTTGGAGTTTATCTGTATATTGTGGCTCCAAAATTAAATAGAGTTAAATTCTGTAATAAAATATTATAATTGTCATGGATATTTTTAGTTACACTGTATGAATTTTTATACTAAAATTCTTTTGCAAACTCGAAAACAAAAATAAACAAAATTTGTTTTTGTAAGTTTTTTCTTTTTCCTAGATAGCATGAATGAGGGAGTGAATTGATCAACTTAAATTTATATAAAATATATATTTATTAGCATCTTGAAGTAGTATATTTACTCAAATAATGTGATTTTTTAAATATAAAGTAATGAATTAATTATTGATAATAGAGCAAAACTTAAATTTATATAATATATATATATATATATTAGTATCTCAAAGCAGTATATTTACTCAAATAATGCGATTTTTTAAACACAAAGTGATGAATTAATTATTAATAATAGAGAAAATAAAGTAACAATTAATAAAACCTGAAATAAATAAAATACTTTATTCAAGAGACAGTTAAAAAATAATAATAATAAAAGAATGTAAAAAATGGATGCGAACAAGAAAAAATAAAATCACAAACTAAAAAAGTTTTTCAATAATATTGGATGAAAAAATAACATCGTTATTTTTGAATGACAAATTCCTAATAAAATAAAATCAGGTGTCAAAATACAATTCACCCTAATTTCTGAATGACAAATTCCTTATAAAATAAAATCAAGTGTCAAAATACAATTCACCCTAATTTCTTGATACTTAAGGTAGTCAAAAGATTGAAAGCAATTATGATACATTTTACTATTTCATTTGAATAAAAATTTAACCTTGATAAGTTTTGAGGTAGAATATATAGATAAAATAAATATAAGAAACAATTTACAACTAATCCATATTTACAAAGGACAAACTGTAAGTAAGCCGAAAATAAGTTGATCGCAATTGGTAAAACCAATTACACTCAAATGCATGATGTTGTACAGTAGCCAGTTTGTACAAGTTGTTGAATGTTGATCACAAATGAAGTAATGATTATAGGGTTGATGGTCTACGGAAAATCATTTTGAAGTTTGATCTAACTCACTTTTTTAAAAATTTTACAATCTCGTACTAATAAAATTATTTCATTGTGTTTTAAAAATTTATTATACAATATAATATTTTAAAATTTTATATTATACAAACTTAATAAAATAGTTCCTTCAACGAACTTTGAAATTCCCCTATAATGCAACCTTGAAATTCGTAAAATGCTTCTGCCTCCCCTGTATTATATTTGGACAAAAGTAGAATGGTTCAAAACAATCCTCTCAGTCGTTTGGTTATCTTGCAGAGCCATGAACAGTTTTGACAACCGCTGCATTTTCAGATAATTTTGCAATTTCAATTTTACAATTACATAGTAACACAAATAAATGCCTCTAAACACAATTAAAAACCAAGAATTACAACACCAAAAACTCAAATATTCTGACTATATGGTAGTGAAGCCAATTTAACAGGTTGGTTCAAATAAAGCCTGTTCTTGCATCAAGCCCCATTTAGGTTGGATTGCCACAACTTTACAACCCCATCACCGCCAGTGGTGGCTAATGTCATTCCGCTCATGTCCCATTCCATCTGCCAAACCTGTACAAGAGAAAAAATGTCTTATTCCACCATCGCATGAGGTGCGGAACATACATACAACATTAAATGACAGGATATAACATTTTGTCCGATACATGACACTAAGGTATGGTAAAGGAAGATTTGTAAAGACTGCAAAAATGATAGACTTAAAACCATATTTAGATTATGAGTGTCAAGTGATATCAAACAGGAAAAGTAGACAAAACTGCATACAAGCAATTTCATAATAGCCATCTAGAATTGCTAAAGAACACGTCTAAGACTCCTATATTGAACGAAAATGACATCAGAAATGCATAAGGTGTGACAAATGGTACCTCCCCATTATGACCTGAGAGCAAAGCAACCCTCTCTACAGAGAGCCTCCCATTAGGATCAGGGTTTGATCCGACATGCCATAAAACTTGAAATACCCTTGCAAGTTGCAACTGCTATCACTTCATATGGCCTGAACAAAGTAGATATTCTTATTGAGCATCATAAAAACTTGAAGACGTTCACTGAATTCTTTTTCGAATTACAACTGTGAAGTAAAGAAGCTGAAGACTTAATTCATAAAAATAACTACAGCGTGCTACCTTCCAATATTTGGTGCCCATGCAACAGCAAAAACTTGATCGCCCTTGTCTTCTGGCAAAGCTAATTCTGCAACAGGAAGCCATCTCTGGTGATCCTGATCAAATTCCCAAACCTGTAGAAGTCTACACAAGGTTACACAATGGAAATGTTCAGGCAAAATTTACCAGTTTCGCTCAGTACTTCATGGTTCACAGCAAGAACTTTAAGTAGGACAAGATACAAAAATTTGTTTATTAAGATTTAAGCATGTTCTTCTCAATTAACAGATATCTTGTCACCTCTTCACATATAACTGAAGAGAAGCTACCTCATATGATGATGCATCACTAGCCAAATCAGCCAGAAACTACGCTTTTCGTGCAATAAGAACCACAGGATATTTAAGTCATGCAAAAGATCAACTGTTAAATCAGAGGCAAAATCCTCTTCATTCAATAAACAGCAGTAGTAATGAAATAGACAAATGAAACTTGTCATTCTAATGCCGAATATCAAACAGGTGAAACAGTCAAAATCTTATTTTTCCATGAAACCACTGTAGCATGACCTGAAGAAACAAGGAAGAAAGAATCTAGAATACCTTAGAAGAATTGAGCTGCGGAGTATCTGAGTTAAAACCCAAAACAAAGCTTGACTGCTGGAATTCACCCCTTTGTGGATTCCAAGAGATGGTCGCAGACAAGCACGAAGGTCCACCAAATTTGGATGTAGATTCAATGGCATTATTAAATTCAGCCTACAAGAAATAGTCAAATTCAACCTTCTCAAAAAGTCAAAATATAAAGTTTATGCTATGGAAATTAAACTTACTCCAGCACATGCAAGTATTAACGATCTGAAGCCATATGGCAGGGGAAATCGGCTTAATGCTATTTCAACTACACAAGCAAAGGGCAAATAAAGGGAAAAAAAGGATAATAGTTGCTATAAGAAACAAATACACATCTCTAAAGGGAATAAAGGATAATAGTTGTTATAAGAAACAAAAGCCTTTGGATTCCCACGCAGCATGGAAATTATAGCAAGACATGTCGTAACTTGATTACAGCAAAATAAAGCAACAAAGTGGTATGGAACAATCACCTGAAGTTGCCAATTCATCAAATCCAAGGGATCAAGGAGTTCAAATACTTTCACTTGACCATCTGAATATGCAACAACCTGGAAACGACACAAAAGTAACATAATCGATTAACTTATCCTATGGAATGCATGACAGGACAATTAAAAAAACACTAACATTTACATTAGCAAAATCATAGCAGTTCAAGCAAACGAAATTAATGGAGATTAGAGGAAACTAGGTTAGAGGCATTAGACTCTGCATCCCTAACAATAATGTTTTGAAATCCACGAGGACAAAAACAATTCTCCCTTGCAAAAACTTTCAAAGAAATAATGAAATTGAACTAGCACGATTGCATTTCATGTTGATTTTAAGGACATGACAGCCATAATGAAATTGACCTAGTCAACAACTAAATCCAAAACTTACCAATTTCAAACATGTGGCAAAGACTCCAAACTGAATGTCTAGGACCGGACTTGAGTTCCTGTCAAAGCGTTTGCATAGCTTCCACTGGGGAATATCAGCATCTAAAGGATTGCAATATGAACAAGAACAGTGAGACTCCAATAACTAGTTCTAACATTAACAACATTTAATGCACTGATTGGTCTTAGCAAACAAGATCGTGCATTCCAAAAGAAATAGAAAGAAATTTCATTTAGCACTACGACTTGAAGGATAAGGACTATGTATTAAACTCAACGAATACCTTCTACAACTTCTTCCCATAATGACAAACTTCCATCAGAGCAAATACAGGCAACTGCATAATCTCCAAACTCTGGAGGAACCCATACAATTTTCAGAATGCCAGTTTCATGGACCTAAATTTGCACGAGCAATGCCATCACGTTTCAGAGTTGGATCTCGGACAAATACAACAACATAATACAATAGTTTACCATAAGAAAAAACAAACACGTAATTTAACTACCTAAACCCATAGGTATATCAATATCAAACCCACAACTTCAGAAAACAAAGTATTTCCATTACAGTTAAAAAGATCCTTTTCCCCCGAGCAATGATAAGAATAATTACTTCAATCAAGATTACTTCTTGACAAAGAAGAACCCTGTAATCCTCAGCAAGTCAAAGGTCAGAGAAGCAGAGAAAATTATATAAAGCTCCCATTTTTATTACAGAATTACAGAAAAGATCCAATCTTTATCAATCTTACTGGTCACATATTTCCCAAATCCTTATCCCTCTTTGTCACCAAAATCAATATCCTTTTAACAAATTAAAAAACAAAGAAAAACCCACCAAAAATTTAATCTTCCAGCAAAAAAAATATCATTATTTACATCAAAAGCAGTAACTAGAACAAATCACTACAAAAATTGCACAGCTAAATTAAAAGAAAACATAGTAATCCCAATTAAACATGTGACAAAATGAAAACGGCTAAACAGAAAAAGAACAAGAAAAAATGGGTTGCTGAGATTTTTGTAATGTAGTACCTTAAATCTGGAAGTACAAGTGAAGGATGAAGAAGCTGGATCCTTTGAATCATAAATGGCTAATGTACCATTAAGAGAACCAGCTGCTAATCTTTGCCCATTATAATTCCAAGCTGTACAAGTGCTATCCTTATCAAGTGTCACTATTGCCTTCTCCATTTCTCTCTCCTCCATTGTAAGTAAGTTGGGCTGATCCTTAAAACCCCCCTTTTCAGATTTTTCTTGCCTAGGGTTTTAGGGTTTTTTTTTTTTTTTTTCTTGGTGTTTATGGCAATTTCCTAGGAGTATAATTTCTTTTTGGGTTAATTGCAATGTCCACCCCTAAATCTATCACGATTTCCACTTTACCTCGTAAATTAATCAATTTGGAAAATTCTTAGGTAAATCCGATTTTTGATCTCACTTGTAGACCCTGTTATCAGGTTTAAATTTTAAAGAATTTTGTTTATATCAACTAATGTCATAAATTTTCTAAAGTTTAATCCACACCACCGGATCTATAAATAGGTCAAAGATCGGGTCTACTTAAATATTTATTAATCAATTTTAGCACTTTAGTGTCTTATGGTACTATTTATTTTTGGCACATTACTTGAATAGCTTGAAAATCAATAAATTATTTTATGAAAAACACTTTAATACTTATAACTTACATTGGTTACTAAAATACTTCAATTTATCCATTGGTATTTAAATATCTTCATTACAAACCGTCGTCAAAATTCACTATTTTTCAATTGATTTAGCTATGTGTCAACAATTGATAGTATAAGATACTCATTCTATTTTTAAAAAAAACTATCGCTTTAAATAAAATATCTTGTTTCAAATTTTATATTTGTCATTTTACAAAATAAAGAAAGTATTATTATTTTTTTTTTTTTACCCTCATTGTCATATTAATGGATGAAAAATTAATTAGTTAGAATATTAATACAAAAATATAATTTAGTTACTTTAAAATATCTTTTTATAAAATTAATATAATTTCATAATTTTTTAATTTATGTGGACTAATCTGATACTTATTTTAAAACGGAGAGAATACAAAATTAAAATTAATAATTATGGAACAAATTACAAACATGAGATAATTTAAGCATATTGCAGTTAATCCTCGACTTATGTAGCTATGCTTGAGAATATTCAAGTGGTCGTGGGTGATTATTGTTCATATATCCATTAGTATACTAATTTGTGGTCTAAGAAGAGTCATGTGTATTTTGTGATATAAGAAGACTTATATGAGTTAAATGACGTGTGCTAAAAAAATTATGTATAAACTATTGTTAAGATTACGAGATAAGTGAAGCCATGAATTAGGTTTATGTAAAAAAATTTCTAGATTTTGACGGACTAATAGTATAATTGACATATCTACAGTTTCATCTATAAAAAATCATTTATAAAATTATAAATTCATAATTATTTATGGAGGTCACTCCACGTGACGATATCTCATTAAATTATAATTCCTTGATTTTATACCTTCGGCTAAATTCTTTCTTTCTTTTTTAAATCTAGTGACACATCAGTATGTACTTGCAGTATCATTCAATTAATGCCTATTAATGTTTCAACCTGTACTTTATAAATTGTTTCGGCACAAAATAAGAAACGATATCTCCAACGCATAAATGGTTGGAAGTTCACGCTTTCATCATCTTTGGTAAAATCAAACCTACCACGAAGACATTCATAAACTGCTCTACCATAATTTTTAGCAAATAAACCTAATTTATATTTAATACTACATCCCAACAGGGGACGACCATACTTGTTCAATTTATCTCTCTCAACTTGGATGCCATGAGGCGGGCCTTAGAAGGTTTTAATATAAGCAGTTAGGCCATTTGCAAATTTTCCAGACATAGAGCACACAGGGTTTTGAACCCAAACACATTACCTACAATGAAAGTAAATATGTTAGTAGTGACTTTTATTTATGATTTTGTATTTGTCACTTTATATAGATGTATTCTTCATCTATATATTGTTCTGATACAATTTGGTGATACAAGGACTTAAATATAAATACTTTTCCAATTCATTTTAGTTTTCCTAAATTTTAACCCTTAAAGTTCATATTAAGTACTTATTGGACACCTGTCACACAAAATTAACACCTGAAGTTCATATTAAGTTCGTAGTTTGGAAGCTAGAACCAGCAACTTTTATCTTGAGCTTGTATTTTGACAGCCTAAAATAGAATTTGTCGACGTAAAATATCAAAAGTTTAGGAGCTTTGATGTTGCATTTAAGGGTTGCTTGAGAAAATTTTTGTCTGATCATAGCCATAAATTAGTGGAAAATGTGAGATAATTCCCTAAAAAAATTTTAAAATTTTTTTTGGGTTTACAATTTAGGATGAAAAATATTTTTAATCCCTAAAGTTTTGCCCGTTGACATATTTGGTTCCCAAAGTTTACAAGACACAAATCGTGTCATTCATCTTTTAAGTTTCTACCGATTTAGGATAATTGACAAAAAAATAACATAATTTTTTGTTGAAATTTGTAAGAAAGATCAATTTCTTGTTGTAGTCCATAGAAAGAAAAAGATAGAGAGCAATTTTTTAAAATTTATTTCTAAAGAATGAATGTTTGTTGGAGAAAATGTACAGAAGACTAAAATTATATTATATTTCTATCAATTGTTCTAAATTAATGAAAATTTGAAAGATAAGGAACGTGATTTATTTTTTATGGAATTTTAAAGACCAAATATATCAACTAGTTTGGCCTAAAAATATTTTTTATCCTACAATTTACCCAAATTTGCTTCCATTTAATGGTCTGTGGGCATATCAAGGATGGCACAGGCTGTCTTCTGAAATTTTTTGTGGTGGAATCCTAATTACATCTAATGCGTCTTGCAGATAGCCGATGAGCGAGTGGGGCATCGAAATTAATACGTACTATTTTCTTACACAATCGGACACGTACGTGCTCAATTAGTAAATACTAAATAACTTCACACTGGCTTTATTGGCATATTCAATGTATGGGCAATATTATATCAAAATTTAAAAAAAAAAACTAAAAATTAAAATATAAATTAAATTAGAGATGTGTGTTTAATTTATGGTAAATTGAAAGAAATTATTTGGAAGAAAATGAAAATTTACAAAATTATACCAAAATTTAAAATTACACAAAAAATACTTTTACATTATTAAAATAGTAATGTTTGTCTGTTTCTGTGAATGAACGAAATTTTTTGAATTTTTGTGCTAGCTTGTATATATCATCGATCCATGCTCTGATTGTAGTTGTACATAACATATTTTGGGTAAAATTCTTTATGCTTGTTTTAAACACAGTGTATGTATACAAAATGATAAAATTATTGAGGTGTTATTAAATTTGAAAGGAAAAAATTGAACAAAATTTTGATTAAATATCTAAAATTAAGAATTAGTGATTAAATATAATTTTGTTGTATAAAATGATAGTGACAAGTGGTTCTAGATTTATTATTTAGTAAAAGCATTTTCCTTTTAGAAAGGAAGTAATGAAATAGAGTTGAAAATTCAGCATTTTTTTTTTTCCAAATAAAGGTGATCATACACAATTTCCAGCAAAGATTAGGACCCCGATTAATTTGTACAATTGGATTACATTTTTTTTTTTTTTTTGTGCTTACAAATTAACATTATTTTGTGATAATTTTTAACTATCAAACATAATTTGGGTTAGATGTGATTCATTGCAACCAACAATTAATTTTTGAGAGCTATCCATCTGTTTCAGCAGATGTCTGAGTGCTATACTCTTTAGGTAGTTATTTTAGATGGCCAACACAGTTCGATGATTAAAATTTGAAAGCAGCCCTGCATTTATTTAATAACAACTACTAGTATCTACCTCATTTACTAGGGAGGGTAAAGACAATTAATGCAATTCATTAATAAAAAGCTCTCTTAGATATTACTTTCGTTCTATTTTTAGTGTTACTTTAGAAAATTCAATAATACATTAATTATTTTTTATCAATTTTACCGTTATTTTTTTTTAACCTCATTAATTATTCAACTTGTAATTAATGTTAGAATTTTTTTAATTTATTACTAATCAAAAATATAATTTAGTCATATAAGATCAACTTTGTTTAAAATTTAGACATTTAATAGCAATTTTAATCTTTGTGTTAAAGGTTAAAGAGACACTTAAAAAAGTATGAAAATAATATTTTACAATTCTTATTCAGACACATTTTCAAACTAACTTTTTTTTTTATCTCGTATATATCATATGTCAAAAATTAGTTACTGTATTATTCAAAATAATAGCTATCTACATTTTAAAATGTCACCAATCTAGGAAAATGTCTCTTATACAAATTGCAAATTGTTAATCTTGGCAAGTTTGTCTCTACGCACTTCACTGCAATTTTTTTTTTTTTAAGTTTATGGTAAAATTTTTTTTATATTTATTTTTTATTACGGAACTGAATATTACGAGTCATTAAATGATTAAAAAAAGTAAGAGGTAACTATTTTTTTAATTTTTTCAATGACTATCATACTTATTCCATATTATAAGGTGAGTAGTCAAAATTTACTAATTGTACTAGATTGACAAGTAAAAGTTATACACATTTGGCTTTAGACGTGGAACAATTTAACTAATTATGAAAATCGACAAATAAAAATTGCAAACTTCCAATCTATGTATGTCAATAATAAGATCCAGCCAAATATGACTTTAGCAACTCTGTTAATTTTCTTTTCTTTAATTTATTATATATATAGATCAAAAGATATGATAGCATGTGTAAGAATTCTAGGACAGTCAGTCCAATAAGTAAACGAAATTTTTTTTATTGAATATTATAAAGATTGAAAAATATTAAAATTATTATTTTTTAATTATTTAAACAATTACCGTACTCATTTCACATTACGAAATGAATCACCAAGTAAACAAAAAAAAAAAAAAAGAAGACTAGAAACATAAAATAAAATCAGTACGGAGCATGACACTGTACAACATTTATACAATCATTAAGGAATATCACATAAAAAATAACTAGGGAAAAATTATGGAAATATAATTTTCCCAATCTAGTAATTAATTTTCTAATTTTTTTTTCCAATTAAGCACAAGAAATACCTATAGAAGTAACAGTGAATCGATCAGAGGCAGTTCTTCTAACCAAAGACTTATTAATTTCCGGTGAAAAACCATCCAACTCCGGAATTTCTGGAATAGTTGACAGAGTCCTTGACCTGTCATATACCACGAAAAATCCGTCTTGGGCTACCGGCGGTTGCTGATCTTTATCCGGAAAAAAGGATGTGTTGTTTCTACCATTTTGTGACTTGGGCTTGAAAAGAGATCGAAGAAGCCTGTGAAATGACCGGGAAATTTTGGACGACGGCTTTTTGGACTGAGATGATGGTTGTGTGAAGATGATGACTAATTACTTGACGATTTGCTAAATGAGGCATTGATAGAGTTCTTGAATTGATTGCCGAGTCGAGTTGTCGTTCGAAGGATTTCAGCTCAAAAGAGTCGTATAGGGAGCTTCCACAGTCCCATATAGGAGGTTTCGAGCTTGAATTTGAGTTCGAGTTCGAGTTTGAATTTTTGCTCACATTCGTGGTGTGGTTTTCTTCGTCTTTTTTGGTAATCTTGAATTGATTTTTTTTTGGCTCAACTTGTTTTTCCATCATTTTTTTGAGTACTTTTGGAGGTTGGAAGAAGTGGTGAGGGATGGTTATATATGGGGATGTGTCCGTGTATAGCCGTATAGCCCAGAGTTTTCTAACGGGATAATGAGGGAAGTAGGTAAAGTTTCTTTTGACTTGTGAGGGTTGAGGGGTTGAGATTTCTAACGCGGTAGTTAAGAATTAAAGTTAACTTCCACGTGTTAACTATAGTTTATAAATGGATACATTTATATAATGAGTGATAAATATAAATTTATAAATAAAAATTATTAATATATTATTAAATTTAAAAAAAAAATTAAATCGGATAAAAAATTTAGAATTAAAAAATTAGACATTTAATAAAATTTCATAAGTAAACTAATTTTAAAAAATAATTTTAAAATGTAATTTTATAAAATATTTTTCTTTATAAGCTATCCTTACCTTATGAGCAGTCAAAACACTTCATCTACTGTGGGATGGTTAGCCATAAAGACTCATCACGTTTTTAGTACTTTTCAAAGTTTTATACATATATGTAAACTCCACTTGTAATTTTATAACACTGAGTTTTTATTCCATTTAATGAGTGTCTAAAAATAATAAGGGTGGATCTTACCTAAACTATAGAATGGTAGAAGATGTATATCACGGGGTGTCTGTGAACACAATGTGACTTTTCTATTTTTTTTAGGGTTAATTTTACTTTACACCTTTAACATTTAGATTTATTATCACTTTAGGAGGTGTTTGGTTCACATTGGCGAGAATCGAAATCGGAATCGGAATCGGAATTATAAACCCCACTATTGGTATGGGTTTATATCATTCCCCCTTACTTGTTTGGTTTAACATAGAAATGGGTTTCATTATGTTAATAAATTACTCAACTTGAAACCCATGTCACAAGTTAGGAATGAAAGTAGGCCTTTTCTAACACTTTCATTCCCATAGAATAATTCCCATAGTGTTCAACCAAACACCATTTATGGGTATCATTAACGTTGATTCACATTCCCCCTCTCATACCTATAAACCAAACACCTCCTTGGTTCCTAACGTTATATTTTAAGTACTTAAGTCTTAGCTGAGCTAACGATCAAATTTAACGGTATTAGATTTTTTAGCTAAATGACCTTTCACCCTCAAATTTTCATGAAAAATTGTTGAATCATGCAACAAAATGAGAGGAAAAAAAGGGAAAATGATTCAGTCAAAATGTGAAGAAATAAAAGATAATGATATTTGTAGAAAGATAACATTTTATTTGAAACATAGTTATAAGTTGTATTTTTGTCAAAATGAGCAACAAAATTGAGTTGAATTTAACAGAAAGATTCAAGTACTTAAAAAATAATATTAGAAACTAAAATAATAGTAATATTAATCGTTAAGGAAATAAAGTGAAATTAACCCTTTTCCTTAGTTTAATTAACACAAGTTGGGTAAAATAGCAGTTCAAGTTGTATTCAGCAGATTTAAGGTAGAATGAAAGAATGGCTTATCTATCAAAAATCACATTTGGCATACATTAGACAGAACTCAGTACACGCGTACGGTACACACGTAATAACGAGTAGTTTCTCTAGTTTGTGGTAATCAGTTGATTTAAGGTAGAATGAAGGAATGGTTTATTTAGCATTCATATGTCGGTAATGAAATTTATTAAATCTAGCTAGGTTGAGGTTTGATGTCGTGATCAGTATACCATCATTAATTAATAGAAAAAGCTAAATCATCAGATTACGATTGAGATAAAGATAAATGTGGGTAAGAACAAGTGCCTAATTAATAAATTAGGCATTCTGACACATACAAGTCACCAAACAATTTAACCAAGTTCACTAGTTAAGTGGACTTCAAGGGTTAATTTTTTTGGGAAAAAATTAATCAGGCTGATAATTGTGACACTTCATTTCAAAATGCTCTCTTTATCATTTAAAAAAAGAAACTATAATGAAGTATTGAAGCTATTGTACACTATACTAGAAAATTAAAAAAAAATAATTATTATATGGAGTGAGTATTATAAATTATTAAATGATTAAAAAATAAGTAAACCCCTACTTTTAAGTATCTGAATAGATATAATACTTACTTCGTATTACAAAGTAAATAATACAGACTTATTTTCTCGAAATATTAAAGTTCATCAAACGAAGTCAAAACGACATGGGGATTGTTGCAATGTGGATCGTTTTATAGGGAAGCAAATTAATAAAGAAGCAATATATAGTAGTAGCATATTTTTCTCCAAGAAATTACTATCAAAGTAGTTGCCCTGATAGTCGCTCAACCCTAAGCAATACTTGTCCTATCTTTTTAGCCTTATCTACAATAATCCAACTATAAAATTAAAATAACCTTTTAATTATTAATCAGACAAACAAATACAGCAAAAGAAGAGGGACTGATAGTCATAATATGCAAATATATACTTTCAATATATAAGCTAATTAATTTCTCCATGCACTCTTGCACAAATAAAGGCTGGACATATTACTTCATCCTATAGATCTATGGAATGATTCATGTGGTGTTACGTATGATTAACTGAAAAAACAATGATTAATAAGTATTCGATTAAATAAATTTCGATATGCAACTCAATGTGAACTCTTGTAAAGATTTGATTAAAATTTAATAATCTTTGAGACGATCAAACTTTTGGAAAATTTTTTTATGAATTAAGGTGTATAGTCCATCATATACCTTAGTCCATACAAATTTTTTTTCCAAGTTTTCAATGCTATTAGCACAAATTTCTAGTACAATAATTAACACTGATTGACATCTCCTATACTCAAAAAATACTACTAGTACTAATATACACTCATTGAAATATTATTTTTTTTTTAGTAATTTTGTCCTTATCTCTTTTTAACTTCATTAATTACTAAAGACGAAAAAACATGAGATTGGGGAGAGGAAATAGTGTATGAAAGAGAATTAATATTGAGATTTTTTTAATTTACCACTAGTCAAAAGGACAATTTAGTCATACAAAATCAATTTTACTTAAAATTTAAATTATTTAATTACAATCTTAATCTCAGTGCCACAACCTTAATTTTTAAATTCTCTAATTCTGTGGGGTAATCAAGTTGCCAATAAACTTCAGGACATCAAAATAAACAATATTGATTTGCAATTGAATTGGGCATCATGATTTGGATTTTTTGTTGAAATAATATTTAGGCAAGAACCACAAAATAAGGGGGAGACCGACGGCATGCTTTCCTCGCCATTTGGTTTATTATCTTCACCTATTCATCAGCTACTTTGAGTTTGACCCAAAACAACAAAAAATTGTGACCAACATGAACATGTAATCTGATTGCTACGCAAGTCTTTTCTGCATTGAAAGCTATCTATAGTTTGCATATATCGGTAGTTGAAGACTTGAAGTATTGGGTCCTCATGGCAAATTCTAATTAATCTGTTGCACCCCACTTGTCTATTTAAGGCCCCCATCCCATAATGATATATGTTATGGCTTATAACTTCCTGTTAACTTGGTATAAAATTTTTCGTACAATAGTTGGGACTAAAAATTATTGATAACGAATGTCAATTGGTATTAGAGGGGTGTGTGGTCTCAAGTTGAGATTGTGCTATTGTCGTTGGACCATGACTATGCAAGAGAGTTAAAAGTTAAGGAGTGTGTCCATTCGTAATGCGAAATGAATATCACATTGTTGAGAAATAAGTTTAGGGGTGTTCACCTTCACCTGACGATTTAAAAAACTCGTTGAATCGGTTCATTGTAAATCGTAAAAACAGGATGTCCAAACTGATAAATAAAAGAGCTGTCTGAGTCGGGTAGCGGATCGAAAATTTATGACCCAGTAGGTACACAACCTAGTCTATATACAAGGATAATTATGTAATTTTTTATATTCTAGCCTTATATTAATATATTTTTCCTTTTCCAATCCATAGGGGTATAAATGTAATTAATAATTATTTTAAAATTTTTGACATTAAAAAATATAATATTAGACTGAATCAAGTATCAAGTCATCTGACCCGTTTTGACCAAATACCCAGTTGATCGGGTACTCTATACATGTGGACTGGATATTTTTCTCGACCCAGTATAATCGGGTCAGGTATCTAATCTATGAACACCCCGAATTACACCAGCGTCTTTGGACCATGACTATGAACTAAGTTAAGTCTGACTAGAAGTTCCAACTCTTCCTGACCCAATGATTGAACCAAGGCTCAAAAGTTGTTCTTGGTAAGGTAGAGCTGGGATTAATTGTATTGATGGGTCTTGCTGACATGGTGTGCTGGTCATGGAGTTCGGCTTCGTGGGCCTCTTGGGGTAAACCTTGTAGAATTTAAGGAACTTTGCGATGTATTGTGTGGGCTTGGTGGACCTCAAAAGCCCTTAATTAGGGAGCAGGATTTTTCTTTATAACATTATTCTTATCAGTCAGGTAATTATTGGTAAGGTAGACCTGGGATTAATTGCGTTGTGGGTCTCTTGCTGACCCGTGTGCTTTGGTGTAAACCTTGTAGGAACTTTGCGATGTATTGTGTGGGCTTTGGTGGACCTCAAAAGCCCATTATTAGGTTGCTGGGGTTTTTCTTTATAATATTATTCTTATCAGTCAGGTAATTATTGCATTACAACTATATAATCAAAGAAATTATCAGAACCTTGGTGACAAAACTAAACCTTTATAGCATTCGTTTCTTTGTTAGCAATAGAAAAGCTTACTACATTACCTAAAAATGCACAAAAATTTCATAGACTACTAATACTAAACTACCTAATTAGATGGCTAATCACCAAAAGCCTACACTAATGACAAATGGTAAACTTCAAGAAACAATTAAAGCTGAATTCAAGATGTTCAACAGGAACCAGTTGAACACCTCAACTACTAAAATCTCTCTTCTTGTTCTAGTTCTTCTGATTCTCTGCCACCAACTTCTTGTTGTATTCTTCCAGTTCCTTCTTGTACTCCAACATGGCTTTTGCAGCTTTCTCATTCCAAATTTGCTTCTCTTCATCACTACTCATTTCCTATGAGAAGCAATAATTAAACTAATAAAAATCTGCGAACAAAATTTGTTAACGCATTTTGCACAATATTGTACAAAATTATTTACCTTCCATTTAACCGAAATGAGTGCATTGAGGGTGGAATTGTTTATTCCAGGCCTTTCTTCAGACAAAGTTTTCCTGGCCTCTTTGCTACATTATTAAACAAACATACAAAAAAACATGTTAAATCATATATTCAAGGGAAAAAATGTGAACCCTTTTTCTTTTTTTAAGTAAAACTACCTAAATAGGAGGAATGAAGATGCTGGCTTCTGTCTGTTTGGCTTGTTTGGATCAACATCTTTCTCTTCCTTCTTCTTCTTTTGTCGCTTTTCTTTCGTTTTCTATGTTGTTAATCAACAACAAAATGCAACCCTCAATTATATAATATTGGCTAATAAGATTTTCTGATCATTCATTGAGCAACCAACGTGACAATATAACAGACAGTCACACACACACACAAACCTTAATAATGTTGTCAGTTTTCTCTTTCTTTTTGAGCAATTGCAAGGCTTCTTGCTTTTGAAGTTTCATGAGCTCTTCTTCTTCCTTTTTCAGATTGGCAGCATCTTCTTCTTTCTTCTGCTTATACACCTCCATTTCTTGCAAATACTGCTCCTTATTCTTGTTTGCCATCTAAATAATTATCATTTCAGATTTATTTAGTGCCCCAAAAAAAATCCTTAAATTTCACACAATTTTCAAAAGACTACTTTGTTTAGTACCTTTTCATTAGGTGCTCTCTGCTTCTCTGTCATGTTTTTCCATTCTTCACCCAAAGAACCATGATTTTTGCCACCTAACAAAATATCCCACCAATTTTCTTAATCAATAATTATCCAAAAAGTTAAAATTAAGCATAAATTCAGTGTACACTCCATCAAATTACCTCCAAAACATTTTTGTTCTCTGCAAGCAATGTTGCACGGCGCTCATTCGAGTACAAGAAGAAAGCCGTCAGCGGCTGCTTCGGCTTCAATGGATCCTTTTCCTTCCTAAACATAGAAGAAATCAAAAGAGCAAGAATAAAATTAGTACAAGAGTTTATGAACCAATGTAGCATGAAAAGAAAAGGATTATTTGACATTTACTTATTAGTCTTCTTTTTTTCTTTCTCTGCTTCCTGATCCTGTTTGAACTGCATATATTGCTCAAGCAACTCCATAGCAGTCTTCTGTTTCTGCTCTTCTTCCAATAGCTTCATCGCTTCTTGCTCGCGCTTTTCGTTTCCAACAATCTTCAAGTAAGCCTCCTTCTCGGCTTGGTACTTCTCCTCATAAGGCTTCTTCAGCCTCTTCAGGGCTAATTGTCTTCCATTTTGCCCCCAACAGATTTGATATTTCCTTGAACTCTGCTTCCGGATTTGCTTTCTTCACCTAAATTAGTCAAATATTAACATCTCAGAAATTATCAAAAACCAAATACATCAAATATTTATCTAAAAGAGAAAACTTTTTCTCCATATTTACCTCATTCCATTGATCTTTGCACCACAAAGCATAAGGAGGAGATGGCCTCTTTTTCGCGGGATCCACCTTCTTCTTCCCTTTCTTTTCTTGCTCATTCTCTTTCAAAGATGCTATCACAGGAAAGGTCTAACAAAAGATTCAAATGAGAAATCTTTGAAAGGAAATAACATCATAAAATAGAGAAAAATCAAGGAATGTAAACCAAAAGAGGAAAAGATTTCAAGAAAACAAACAAACCATGGTGGGCTTAAACTCCTTGACTTTCTGCAACTTCTTGAGTTCCAAATGGAGCTTCTCTTTCTCTTCCTCATTTTGCTTCAAGGCTTGCTTCTTTAACCTTCAAGAGTTCCTCAGTCTGTTCTTTCTCAATCCTCAGCTTTTGAAGCTTTTCTTGCATTTCCTGAAATTCTTTCTCAAAAGACAAATCTGGTTGTTGATTGGCTGCTGCAGCCGCCGCCTTCTTTGAGGCCCCTCTCTTTGATTTTTTCTGGGACAAAGCCAGGCTTTCAGGGTTCTCTTTCTCAGATGGCGGCGCAACCGGAGACGGCTGAGGGATGGTAGCAGTTCCGGCCAAAATGTTGGCCTCATTGGATGATGATGATGGGTTTTTCTGCTTCAGTGCTCTTCTTGATCTGGCTTTCTTTGTGGGAGCGGGTTCAGAAACAAAAGGGATTTCTGCAATTGGAGCGGCCATGGTGTTCTTGTTAGGAGAGAGAGAAGAAGAGAAATCAAGAAGAGAAATGTGTGTTTCTGTTTCCTGTTTTGAGGGATTTTATATGCGAGAGATTGTAACGGTTACATTTTTTTTCAAAATTCAAATACATTTTTATGCCGCGAAATGAAGACATTCCAAGTGGGTAAACTTAAAGATTTGACCGTTGGTACAAATGAAATTAGTAATAGTGCTCTAAATCAGAGTAAAATTCATTTTGGATTAATATTCTATTCTGTACTAAATTGTTATACTTTTAATGCTTATATGATGCGATATAAATATGAATAAGATAATTATACAGTACAAGTCTATTATAACTTATAAATCTATAAAATATTTTTTAATGGTGTAAAAAAGGGGAAAATTTCTTGGAAAGGAAATAATATTTGTACAAAAAGAAAAAAAAAAAGCAATAAATATTCAAATTGAACTACTTACCAAAATCAAAGATAAAATTCGTAGAAAAAAATGAATTGGTTAAGAACTGAATAGTTTTTTTATTGTTTTACCACAAAAAGGAAAAAATATTACTAGTTTTCCCCACCTGGGGAACAGATTTATAATATAAGGCATGGAAATGAAATTCTCAAAGTCCTCTGCTTTATCTTTCATTTTTTTTAAAATAAAACTAAATTGGGTGGCGGGTGGGGGTTGTACACTACTACAAAGAGCTTTTGTTTCCAAATGAGATACATGTATTCTTGTAAAAGAAAAAAAGAATCACATACATGTATAAATGTGAAATAATCCTACAACTTGTCGATAAATTATTTTAATTTTTAAAATTTTAAAAAAATTAAAAGATGTAAATAAATATGAACCACAAAGTGTATGACGGGACCATACACATTGATCCATATAAGAATTTTCCCGCGAACTAATGTTGACACTCAATTTCAGGTTTGAAGAACCTCAAACACTATTCACATGGTGGAGAGGCAAATGTGATCCACCATTTTTCTTGACAAACAAAGTGGCAAGTCAATAAAAGGTCTGCTCAGCCATTTACCACCATCTCCATTAACAGATCATTCCAAGTATCTATAGGCCCTGGCAAACACCAATGTAAACAGTCTTTGATTATCTTTGCATTCTTGTCCTTTGCAAATGGCTGGAAGAATCTATATGGACCAGGATGTTGCCATCAGGCCTCAATAAAGAAAGAGGATTTACATCGAAAAGTTTGAGATTCACCCCCTTCTCAGAAGCATTTGTGGAAGCCTTGCTGAATTCTTCTAACTCGATGTTTCGAAGAATCTTGTTCAACTCAGTTCTTGGAAACTGACCTTCTTTCACTGGTTCGGTTCTGTTGCAAGTTCCCCCACTGAACCATTCTCCATTCTCAAAGTGTTCTGGCGTGATGGTCCTAAAAAAGACCATCCCCTTGTGATTTGACTTGATTATGTAGTTGAAAACATTCTTGAGGACCTCGTGATAAGCAAAATCGAACCCGCGCTCCGTGAAGTTTCGTTTAGGACAGTAATGGCATCCCACTACTGTATTATTCTTATAGTAGATTGCTGATTTGACATACCATTCACCACTAGAAAACATAACATAGTCCAAGCTTTTAAATTGTTCTGTCCATGTAGCATCTAGTTTGTCAAGATGCAATTCAACCTCTGAAGTAGAAACACCATTATTCTACAGTCTTCAAAAATGGCAGCATGTGCAAGGAAAGGGGACCAAACAACTGAAACAGTGAAGTTGAAGGAGGGGAAGAGCCATTTCCGAGATTTGTAATCCTCATCATGATAAATTTGGACTGCCTTTTCCACCTAAATGTTAAATACTTTAAATACTCAGCTATTCACATAATTAAAGAAATTTCAGGTCATCCAAATAACTCTCACTCAACAAGTGCAGAAACTATATATACAGACCCACTTTAAAAGCTCGTAAACAGATAAATGGACCAGCAGGATAGACTTAACTGAAGGACGCAGCAATTATTCAAAATTTCCAATCAACATCATCAAAATGGCACAATAGCAGTTGGAAAGAATGCAAACAAATCACCAAATAGCCCCACAGCCCGAGCCATCAGCTACTAATCAGATTTCAATAGAAACCTATCCCATCAAGCATTGAATTAAATCCCCATAAAACTTTCTCCTCATTATTTTTTGATTAGTCTAATCCCCATAGAAGCCTGACTTTCCCATAACATCTAACAGTGGAAGCCTATAGTCGAGCTGAAAGCAAAAATGAGTAGCTCCTACGTTCTCCTGTTCGGAAGACTTTGCGATTCATAAACAAAGCAACCATGCAACATTAGATCAAAAGGAATTTTCAAGTGAACTTTTTCTCTTTCTGCCAGCATCCAAGAACCAAAAGAAGAAACCAAATTATTCTTTTCTCTTTTATGATCTTTAATAACAATCTTCCACCAATTATCCACGCAATCAAGGTCAAATGCAGAAGAACCAAACTAATTAGGAAGACAAATATACTCGCGTGATAACAAGGAAAGAGAAATTGAAGAAAAGGATGGTACAAATAGGATGAAGACACTTAAATTACACAAAATCTAGAATGGAGCACTTATGATTATCAAATCTGTAAGGAGAGAGAAAGGAAATAACATAGCTCAAATTGGTCACACTTCCCCTAAATTTTCCTTTTATTTACCTTGATAATAAAACAATTCCTCTAAACTAGTATCCCTCCTATTATAACCCAAGGACCCACAGATGATCACTGATATAAAATTTGGCAGTTGAAGGAAATTATACGTAAATAATCCTCAAGTACAGTTCACATACACACAAGAAACAGTCATTTTCGGTACAAATCCACAGAGGCAGGAATATTTTTACCTTTGAGAGAATGCAAATCAATGACTGGACATGGTTCCGAGATATGGAATCACCAATCAATGCCCAAGCTTTATTTCTCATCAACTCAAGAAACCTCTTAGGATTCAGTTGAGGTAGCTCGCAATCATGTGGACTCCACCTCCAGTAAAGATAACCCGTATCAGGCCGACCATTCTTCATACAGTTTTGATGACCTTCGATCCAGTCACAGGTCTCATTTGTGTAAACAGGACCCTCAGGATGAGGGATCCAATCCCCAATAAAAAGATCACATATTCCCGCATTTTCTATTGCATAACAACAATTCAAGTTTCAGTACTTCAGATTGACAAGTGGTTAATGACACATTTTCAAGATATTCTCCTACGAGTATGGCAGCAGATGATGCCATGATAAGATATGCCTTAAATTATACGAACAAATTGCAAGTTGTAACCAATAAAAGAAAAATACATGAATACTATTCATTCATAGCCAGCAACAATAGCTTCTTTTCCTTAAATGTATAAGGAGAGAAATGAAACCTCCTTTTATGGATCCTAAACCATAGTTACTAAGTATGCAGTACTCTGGGCAGTTCCGATGCTACGCCTTGAACCACTCGAAATCATACAGAAATGATAGAATCTTCGGACGCACCAAAAATGCTATGAGGTGCTCGGAAATGGTCAAAGTAGTTGAATAGGAGAATCACGCCATCTCTCCTATATAATGATTATGACCCCAAAACCGAGTGAACTAACACGAATAATGACAGAAGGGAATCAGAAGAAGTTGTTCGAACATATGGTCCATATATGGATCAAGCTGTTTGCAAGGGCTAACTTGATCCTCTTGATCCCAGGGATCTCAGATGAGGGAACCTGGGAGAGCCGCCAACTCCAGCTGCCCTCCCAGAATAAGAGAAACTCTTTTATAGCCATTTCTGTACACTCAACGTCATGGGTACTAGTAAATAATGTCATTTTGTTAAAAATATATCATGTGTACGGTATTCATGAATCGGCACGCAATTAGTCTGGTTATCTAACAATTCATTAGGTGACTATGTTCTAAACCACTCTAAACTCATCAATCATCATACTCAATCTACCCACTAAAAGCAACTAATTCATATGGTCAAATCAGAATACCACTTATGGATCTCAAACTTTCTCCACATTTTGAAAATTATGAATCCATTAAAGCTCCAAACTGATCCTTTTCCAAAATTCAATTACTAGTAGAAAAAAAATAAAAATAAAAATAAATTGAACATTTCAAATGGAAGGAAAAGACTGACCATTTTCTTGACTTGCTTTGTCAACCTGACTGAACCCATCTGAATCTGATCTCCCATCGACAGAACTTTGAGTCCCATTTGAAGAATTCTGATCAAAATTCAGCGGCAAACTGAAAGAATCCAGTGGGGGTGGTGAAGCACTTAAACTACTAACATTTTCCTCAAAAGGGATGTCTGAAACTTGAGAAAAACCAGCAGATCGAGGATAGAAAAGCCTAAAAACAAGACAAACTAAAAGAACTGAAACTCCCAACTTGACAACTAAGTAATTATGCTTCTGTAAAGGCCACCATGTTGATTTCCAGTTGAATGAAACTTTCTTCATCATTTTTTTTAGTGAAAAAAAGAAAGGATTTTTATGCTCAAGATTGTATCTTTTCAGCTGAAATTCAACAGGGTTCTTGAGAAAAATCAATTTTAATAAAAAAAAAAAAAAATGGGATGATGCTGAATTGATTAACCGACAAAAACATGGAGTCCTTTCAGTTTCAGTTTTATAACTGCTCTTGTAAGGATGGCTTTGTCCTAGATCCTGTGAGTGATGACTAAGAAATATTTTTTTAAGGGATTTTTTTATGGGGATTAAGGTGGAATGGGGCCCCGAATGAATTTTGTTTTGTTTTTTCTTTTTGGTTGGAGAATCTTTAGCCATAAACACTTTTTTCGGCTATATCCAATGTATAAAGCTAAGTATTATTGCTGGGGTGTGATTAACTTATTTGGTGACAACTCATTAAACCTTTTCAATTGATAGAGAATATTTTCTTTAATGGAGAAATAAAGACTTAAAATTATAATCTTTAAGAATTTAATAACAACGTATAGAGTTCTGTTTGGACGGAGTATTATATTTTAGTTTAAATTATATTTTACAATTATTTTCAATACATTTTTTAATTAATTTTTTTTTACATTGCATATACTGTATCCTACGAATTGCTATAGTAATTATTTTAAAAATATTTTAAATAAAAGTCGGTTAAACGAGTTAGATCTGAAACAATTTTATTGTCACATATCACTATGACATTGTCATTTTGGTAAAATTTTAGTTACATACTAAAAATGGTTATATTACCACAAAAAGAAACTTAAGAGGTGTTTGATTTGCATTCGAGAATCAAAGTCAAAATGAGAATTATAAATCTCAATATCGGTATAAGTTTATACATTCCTTTTTACTTGTTTAGTTTGAATAAAAAATGTGTTTCATTATGTTATAAGTTCATAAATTTGAAATCATATCACAAGTGAGAAAGGAAAGCGGATATTTTCTAACACTTTAATTCTCATAAAATATTCCTATAGTGATTAACCAAATAACATGTATAGATATCATTAACCTTGATTTTCATTCTTTACCTTCATACCTATAAACCAAACACCTCCTTAATACTACTAAAAATGATGTAGAGGACCATTTGATTTGATGTAATCACCACTACAATTGTTTTTTGCGAGTCAATTAGAAAAAGTTTATAGTAATCCTAAAAGTAAAACATGCTATCATAGAGTTGCAAATGTTTAAAATTCTTAATCCAGGGAATTAGGAGTCGGATTGGTGAAAACAATGCATCATTGTACGTTAGATTTGGTTTAGTTAGCACATTGAATCTCGTGGTCCGTGACACATATTTTACCTGATTTTATTACACAAGATTTCAAAAGCTGTTGCTTCTGTTCCACTTGGCATTAACAAAGACGTGGGGTGGATATAAATTAGCTATTCAAGATGGAATGTAATGCATCAAATATCCTAAATTATTAGCCTGTTTTATTGCAATAACTGATTTTCAAGTAAAAAAACTAGCACAGGAAAGAGTTTCCAAGAAAAGAAAACAAATATAGAAAGAGAAACAGACAGTAAAAATATCCCCTAAAAAGAAATAAATATTGTCTACTCAACTTTTTATAGGAAGTAATAAAAAGTTTCATTACTTTCTAATTATTCATTGGTTAGATTTCTTCACTCTACATTACGAATACGGAGTGAGTAACCAAAAATTTTTCCATAAAAAAAAAATGCTTTTGGCATGTTTGCAAATTACAGATGTTGCTAAACCAGCTCTCATGAGTGAAAACATTGCTCAGATAAACAGGTTATTTTCCAGACAAGATCTGTCCAAATTTCAATATACAGGAAAATGTCTAACGGCTATCTTACTCAAGCCTGCTACAAAAGTATATACGATTACATAATTAACTAATGCATACGGGTCATAAAACAGAAAAAAACAAATTTTTGTATCAAATGGTATGGATTTCGGGGCCATGGCAACAAACAAACTGGAGCAGCTGCTCGACTAACGGCTCCAAATTACGTGAAGGCACCTGAAGGACGTTCAATCAACATTGTTGTTGCAGAAGTGATTTCGGAATTTTCTTTGGGAGAATTTCAAAATAATTAGAAATTTTATTTTACGTACTATTCTAAAAGAGTTTTTTTTAGAGAGTTGTAACTCTCCATATCAATTAGTTGTCTTCCTGAAAAATTGTATTGTCATCTTGAAGAATTGTAACTCTCCTGTGATGGTTGAATTCTAATAGGTGTGTCTTTTTATGATTAGACATGAAATTCAATTAAATAAACAATCTGACGTATTCTTTATTCTCTTGTCTAATATTTCTCCTAAAAATTCTATTCCTCCACAAAAATTATCTCGCAAAATATCCAAACAACTTTAAAAGCTCTGAGTTTGATATTGTTAGTCTACAACACAAGTCAAATAAGAATTTTATTGTATCCTACTCGTTAATTCGTAAAACCCTTTTGTACACCTACAAAATTAATAGAAAATATAAAAGAGTAATGATATTTCTCACAAATTTGAAACAAATGATGATTTCAGGACGTGTTATATTATCACTTTTCTTAAGGTTTAATTTGTCACTCTCATAATTAGTGTGCAAAAGAGTCTTTTAAATAATATTTAGAATATAATAAAGCCAAGTGATTGATGAATTTTACATTAACGAAATCAAATTCACTAGATACTCGTACATTTGAAAAAATTATTTTGTAGGAGAAATAAGAAAAATAAGAGAATAATCATATATTTTGTCTATCACATACTTGTCAATATGTTTATAAATGTTCAAATGTCTATTCATTGTGATATACACCTATTCATCTAACTATAACTTAATGAATAAACACATGTATTAAATTAAATAGACACCACACCAACTGATTATATAAAATTACAACTCTTTCTTGTTTTGAAAATCATCCAACATTTTCATACCAAATCCACGCTTTGCTCTCTCAACCCTGTTCATACATTTTGAAAAAAAAAAAAAAAAACATCAGAAAGAACCCAAATTATCATTTCAGTAGCCATGAAGGAAGAAAATATCTGCAAAACAAGTTTTTCGCTGGGCATGGAAACTGATTCTCCCTACCCCGATAGCCAGCACAAAAGGCTCGTCACAGATAAACCATAAGAAAGATCAGAATGTTTAGAAATCATAAAAATTAACAGAAAAGTTTAATGAAGATAGCAATCAATAGGCAACTGATAGAGCATTGTAGAAGACACCAGATACCAATGACTTGTACCTAAATAATTTCAAGAACTCAAAATATCCAACTAAGATACCATAGATGGCATCTTCTCAAATCACGTATTTTCTAGTAGAAAATTTTGGACTCTTCTCTCTCTTCCTTTTTTAGTTAAATTTCTAAGATGTAGGGATATCTTATGATACATGATTTGGCGTTAAGACATACTCCAATTTTAACAATTGATCAGTTGAGCATATCAGATTTTCTCTAGAATGGAAAGAGTTTCAATCATAGTTACCGAAACTCTACCTACTCTTACGAATTATGTATCGATTCATGTATATTAAAACACAATTCATTTGCGTTCTGAAACGCGACGATCACGTTTCGAAACATCAAAGTAGCAAATCCTTATTTGTTGAGAAAATGAGAATATATTCTCTAAATTTACCTAATTAAAACTATTTAGTATTAGATTGAGAATAATAGCTCTTGAAAATTGAACATTTTCTTTTCTCTAGTCCCTAAAAATTCAACATTTCTTAGAAATTTAATACAATATACCATCAACTACCTTCTTTATCCTTATAATGTAGCATTACCTCACTTTTTTTAAAAATTAGTGTGTCGCGACGTATCGACTAAACCTACCCCTACATATCCAATACTTTAAAAAGTGGTGAATCACGTCCCCATACTCGTACTGCATTTCCTAGTATACTGCGTTTCTGGTAACTATGATTCAATGAATGCTAACTAAAGGGCCTCAAAGCATAAAGAATGTCATGCTCCAATGAATCTGCATTAAATTTACAGAAAAACTGCGAATCTTATTAAAAGAAGATATGTTGAAGCACCTAATTCTAACTACAAAATAGAGTTGATTTCTGCACAAACCATTTAGATCTGAAGCTGATAGCCACATATAGGTGATTCCTGTTAAGCATATAATGGAGCTATGGAGGCCACTATTCAACCATACAAATGATCTTCTTCCTGGACCTTCTATAAAGGCTAATCAGAACATTATAAAGTACCACGAGGCAAAAATACCGTCCATCCTAGGTCCAAAAACCTCACAATTTTGTTGCAACAGGTTTGTCACGATGTTCCAATATTGGTGAACTATAAGCACATAATATGAGTTGCTATAGTCACTTATTTGTACTTGGAAGCAGTAAACCAGAAAGAGTGAATTTATTGCATGAAGCAGGGAAACTTACGTAGGGGCAAGTTTGCCTAGTCCGTCTAGTTCTTTACCAGTTTCCTCATCCACCACTCTTCCAGAAATATCGATGAGATAAGACTTATTTATTGTGATTGGAAGACCTCTGCTAGCAAGTAATTCTAAATCTTTCTGGTGAAGCTCCCTCCCATTCACAAAAACTTCAGTGTTTCCACCCGCACAGTTTTCTACCATAGGATAATTGAATTCTTCTATATTTGGCTGCAAAACAGAATGCACCCCATAATTTTTGAATGTATTAAAACAAACTTTTCTTATTATGCACTTCTGTTCATGAGCATCATGTGCCAGAAGTTTATAATCTCACCGGAATGATGCCAAGACATCGATGTCCCATGACACCCCAAAATCCTGCTCTGATATCGTACTACTGCTATGGCACAAAAGTAGTAGAAGAAACATCATTAGTACTTCAGTGTTGAAAGAAATAAAGAGCATCAGTATCAACAAAGAATGTTTGCACAATAGATGCAAATGAACCAAAAGAGGTCACAAGAGACCTCAGTAGGAAAAAATGGGATGAGCTCAGGCTCTTTTGAACGATCAAACGCACTTCCTTTGCAAGACATTCATTAGAATCTACAATTGATGGCAAATAGAATATCATAACCTACATTGGACCTCTTAAAATTACAAACCCATCCAACTTTCTAAACCCAATTTCAGAGCCAGACATCATGCAATCAAATCTTCACTTCCGAGTAAAAGTATGAATAGAACCAGATGCATAGTTTTGGAATATTACAGTGGTAGAATCCATGAGGTTTTGACTGTGCACTTACCAGTACTCTCCTGGATGAATAGGCCCAGAAAACTTTTCGGCCTTCTTAACCACTGGATTTGGAATAAAGTGCCCATTGATCAAAACATGAGTTGACTTTTCACTTTTTGTGCTTTTACTTGATATGGAGAAGTCTCCAAAACACCTCTCTATGAGACCAACAAAAAATGACTCACCCCCTTTGTTGATCCTTGGTAGATTTTCCTCTTTAACTAGGTCTGCAGAATCTTGAGTTAAACCAAAATGATCATTATAGGAGACCTCCATGTCAATTGTGTTAGTGTATGCCGTAAAATTAATTTGTTTAGAGACATATTATACTTTTATATTATACATCTTTTGTAATGTGACATTCTTTATCTATTTAATATTATGAAATTTTTTGAATAAAATATATTAAAAATCATAAATAATTATAATGACGAAATTCTGTATATAATTATATTTTTATTCGTAAATATCTCTAATTATAGAGTTTTACACGCATAGATTCGTACATAATTGTTTGTGGATGCTTATTCAAAATAAGTGCATCGGATTGACCCGCTTAGAGTATTTCATACTGATTATTATTTAAATACCAGTAGATTAATCAGACTCATTGTGATAGTAATATAATGATTCTTAGACTTGAGATTCTGAGTTTATCTTAACTGTGTGTTACTATATTTTGCCTCTATTAGTTATTACTTTGAAAGGGTCGCACATACGGTAGAGATCGGATGTAGTGTGAATCATGAAAAAATAAGATATTACCAATATAGGATTCGCCACTCCTTGTAATAAGAAAGTATATTCTAGTATGGTCACTTGTTAAAATACGACTTAGAAATCTTTGCATAAGGTGAAAAATAGAATTGAGAGTGTCTCAAGTTCTATTTCTAGTGAGTTGTATTTCAGAAAAAAGTAAATTGATTAGTTTAATAAAAGTTAGCATTATATATGTACTCTTGAACTAATTGGGATATAATGTAGTGAAAAGGTAATAATTACACAATAACTAAATCACTGATAGGTGAATCAAACCACTTGACATGTCTCAACACTTAGGTGGTCATGATATTTTGTTAGAAACCAATCTTGATTTATAAGTGTGAATTAGTATGCTAATTAGTGAATCAATGACAAATTAAAGTTGTTTAATTTATTTAATCCTAATTAATTTAGGATTATGATTTATACTTATTGTTTAACGTGAGTGAGAACCTAAAAGGTCACACTCTTTAAGATAATTAATTGGAGATTAAATTGATTTTTGATAAGTATAAGATACTTATAAGTTAATTTATGAAATAAATTAACTTTTAGAGATTAATTATAATAAGTCATAAATTTTAGGGGTTAATATGTAATATCATATATATATATGTGTGTGTGTGTGCGCGCGCTTGTCATCCAAGTATAAAAACATGAAAAGAAAGAAAGAAAAAAAAAAAAGGAAGGGAAAAAAATAGAGGAACCAACATTCTGTAGTTTGGATGAATCAATCTCTAGAGAATCCCGAAATAATCATCTATGTGGTTACCTTTAGAGACCAGATATTTGTGCAGTTTGTGGATCAATATCCCTTGACAAATTAGAGTTTTTTCTATATTTTTGAGATATAATCTATAGACAGTCCTTTTTTACTACATGTAAATTGATGAAAGTGATCCTTGAAAAGAAGTAAAAATTTTATATTCCGTTGTAACTTGCATGTTTTACTTTCTTACAAGTTGCCACAAGGGTATCCTTTAGAGAGTTTTGCCAAGAAGTTTTCCCATCTACAACATATCTGTCTTCATCAATACGTTTACTTTCATTCCCTTTGCCATATTTGTGCATTAGGTTATCAGGGGAATAACCAGGATCTTTCTCGGATGGTGAATCTGGATAAAAAGACTTTATCACTTGAGGGAAACTCAGCAGAACGAGGTTCTTTTGTTCCCATTAGCTGACACCACCTTCTTTAAGTGGCTACAACCAAATTGAATTTTTTTCCTCCACCCAAGTCACTTGAACTTCTTGGATAACCGATAAGAATTGGACTCAATGTTAAACCTATGATTTTAACATGCGAATAAAAAATTTTGACTGAATTGAAACAATAGGAAATATCTCCTAAAAAGGAAAGTAGGTATAGATGACAACACCAGTGACTATTGCTTAAGGATAAGCAATTAGAACAAAAAAAATAAAGCATTAGTGTTTAGTTGTTAAGTATCGGACGTTATTTAAATGCACTAGACTCATAGTGGGCTAATTCATGAATTTAAGCACGACTATATAAGCAATTCTGATGTTAAGAGATTCAGAATAGATGAGTGAAAGTGGATTTTTGATTTCCTTAGACCACTCAAGAATTCGTCGTCCATTTGAATCTTTTTGTTCTTGGATGTTGATAGGAATCCATGGCTATTCCTTTCCAAAGGTTTATTTTGAGTTACAAGAGTAATCTTTTTTTTAATGATTTTTTTTTTTTTAACAGTAATGCAATGCAAGAGGTCGAACATTAGAATACCTATCCAAATGTTTTTTTAAGGTTATGGACTAAATAACCTCAATATTTGAGTTATGCCTATTTGGAATACAGGTCATAAACCATGATAAATGAATGATAACTTGGTAGTTTTAAAGAGTGGTTGAGAAGAAGTAATCTTACTTAAGAAAAAAAATCGGTGTAGTGTGATGAGTTGGGACCTATTTGATAACTCAACTTAATACTGAAAATTAATTGATTAAGAGATTTTTGAATTCAACATGTTTGATAAGAGAATTCTCTTATCACTTAACACATTAAGCACTGCTTAATTTGTATTCAAAATTTTAAGTGAAAATATTTTCACTTAATCTGCTGAATTTTAAATAAATGTACAAACACAAACACAAAGTCTAACACACACATACTCTCTCTCACACATATTCACACACACTTTCTCTCACTTGCACACACACTCTCACACAAACATATACTCTCTCACACACAAAAACATACACTTCCTCACATATATACATTGTCTCTCTCACACGCACATACACACTTAATCTCTCACACACATTCTCTCTTGTACTTTTTCATACTCGTATTCACACACACTCACACACATGCATATTCTCTCTCACTCACATACACACACTCTATCACACACAAATTCTCTCTCACACACACTCACATACATGCCCTATCACACACATTCTCTCTCATATACATTTATACCATCCTTAATTATTTATTTTCTTTTCTACGCATATATGACAATTATTTATAATAAATTAATACATGTATGAAGTGACATATTTAATTCAGAAATTGAATTCAGTTGATTATCAAACAGAAATAAATTTATTATCTTCTCTTATGGTACTCGCAAATTTATAATGTAAATTCAGAATGCAGAATTCATATTCAGCATTAACAAACACCCCCTTGGTTCACCAAGGATTGAAAATTTAAAATGTTGCTTATGGACGAAGGGGCAGTGATGTTAGAGTTTGAAATGGAAGTTAGTCCGTGACGTTTTGAGGACAAAATTTTTTAAGGGGTACAATGTGAAATCTCGATTTTTGGATTTATTTAATATATATATATATATATATATATATATATATATATATATATATATATCTATATGATAAAGATTGGATCATAAGAGTCCTATGAAGAAAAGAGATTATGGTGTAGATAATATTGAGTATTATTAGGAGTAGTATATATCTTTTAAGGGGAGTAATACATATCTTATAGCTAATTTGAATTCCATATAAAACTAGTGAATAATACGCATTCCATGTGTGAGCTTTTTTTTTTTTTTTTAAAAAAAAAACCATTATTTTGAATAAGAAAAAAAGGAAAAGTTTTAAAACTAACTAGAAAGGTATTAGGCAAAACAAATAATGACATCACACCAAATATGTGCTCTTATTTTATATATAGTAGGATAAGTTATTATTTTTCAACGTTATACAACACTTTGGCAGAAAAAAACTACCTGCACATAAAGTTAGTCCCTATTTATTTATTTATTAAGCATTAGCTAAATTTATTTTATTTTATTTTATTTTTGTTAAATTATATAATCGATTTTGTTGAGTTTTAAGGGATTATTTTTATATATTACTAGTGTCATGGAGTAAATGAACAGTGGATTATGAAAATTCAGAAAATAACTTTTTACTGTTAGAAAGCGATCACTTATTAGTATATGCTATAATAGTTTAAAAAATGAATTTTCTATTTTAGAAATAAATTATTTTCTGATGAAATAAACTAATTAAGTTTAAAAAAATAATAATAAGATAAGAAATAGAGGCGACAGATTGAATTCCGTTTTAGTTTCGATTAGAGTCGTGGTGGTTGGTTTAGCGACGGGTAGCGAAAGCTTGTGATTGGGGAGTGTACCTAGCCGGATCTATTAGCAGATCCGTGACCAAAGGGTGCTAGCATGACTAGAAGAGTTTGATGGTGTCTTCACTGTCGACGGAGTTGGAAGCCGTGGCTTATCCATGATATCACAGTCATGATTAGCTACGGCACTACAAGAGATTACAAAAGAATGCCAAGAGGGATTATATAACTTCTTGACACCCTTTTCTAGTAAAGTTAACCGCTAAATTGAGTACACAGAAATCGATAACTGCTTGTTTAGTTTGAGCAGTTCAAATGAATACATGTTTTTTTGAAATGTTTTAATGCCTACATGAAAAGAATATGATATGAAAAGTTGTTACATGATAGATAGATTTTACAAGATGAATGACTTGAATATTTGAACTCTTCATTACATGTTTTACAATAATGATTTTGACAAAAGCATGAGCATATAATAGTGTGATGTGTATGAAAGACTTATACGTATATAACAGCATGATCCAATAGGAATAAGTGCTACTTGTTAGGCGACTTGTCGCTCATCCATTTCTTATAATTTTTACAGACAACGAGCATGAATATGTTGAATATGTTAACATAGAGGACAAAGTTTAAAAGCACTCGGATAAAGAAAATAGTAAGATTATTTAGTGGTAGAATTACTAGAATTATTAGACGATAAAAAGTTCATATGTCACATGTATCGAGGTTGCGTGCTCTTGATGACTATTCATGATTATAAGTTGTACTTCAGATTTATGTTTTGTTCAAAGCAACACTATTTAAAGTAAATAGTACATGTTATGATGCCTTTATTTTTGGGATTCATTTTTAAAGGATGCGGCGAATGGCACATACCTGGAAAGTGCGGTCGGGGGCGTAACATTTTAAGTAATTTCGGGATTTTCATACCAAATCCACGCTTTGCTTTCTCAAGCCTGTTCATATATATATTTAAAAAAAAAAAAAAAGGAAAAAGACATTAGAAAGAACCCAAATTATCATTTTAGTAGTCATGAAGAAAGAAAAGATCTGCAAAACAAGTTTTCAGATGGGCAAGGAAACTGATTCTCCCCACCCTAACAACTAGCACAAAAGGCTCGTCACAGATCAACAATAAGAAAGATCACAATGCATGGTAATCACAGAAATTGACATAAAGTTTAATGAAGATCAACGATCAATGGGCAATTGATGCGGAATTGTAGAACATAGAAGATAAAAGATACCAATGACTTGTACTAAAATAATCTTAAGAACTCAAAATATCCAAGTACCACAAATGGGATCTTTTCAAATCATGTCTTTTCTAGCACAAAATTTTGGGCTCTTTTCTCTCTCTGTCCTCTGTCACTTGCATTTAGCTAAATTTCCAAGATGTAAGAAAAATATACATGATTTGGCATTAAGATTTCCTCCAGTTTTAACAATTGATTAGTTAAGCATATCAGATTTTCTCTAGAAAGGAAAGAGTTTCAACTTTCAATGAATGCTAACTAAAGGGCCTCAAAGCATAAAGAATGTCAAGGTCCTATGAATCTGCATTAAATTTACAGAAAAACTGCGAGTCTTATTAAGAGAAGATATGCTGAAGCACCTAATACTACCTACAAAATAGAGTTGATTTCTGCACGAACCATTTGGATCTGAAGCTAATAGCCACGTATAGGTGATTCAAGTTATGTATATAATGGGGCTATGCAGGCCTCTGTTCAGTTGTACAAGTGATACTTCTTCCTGGACCTTCTATAAAGATTAATCAGACATTATAAAGTACTGTAAGGCAAAAACATCGTCCATCCTAGGTCCGAAAACTCACAAATAATATTGCAACAGTTGTGTCTATGATATATTGGTGAACTATAAGCACATAATATGAGCTACTACAGTTAAGGCTATTCATCTTGACCCTGACCTACTGATTCGAAAAATCTGCTGAACCGATCTGATCCGAACGGGAAAAAGAAGGTATCCGAACCGCATTCTGAAAGTGGGTCTGGTCACTCAAGTTGAGGATCAGGTAGAGGGTCACATTTCTGTGACCTACCGGGTACCCGACCCGGTCCATTTTAGGGGTAATTTTGTAAATTTGATTAATAAAATTTCATTAGAAGTAAATACTTATCAGGTTTATTGGTGGCTTCTCATCTCTTTTTTTTCAATTCCTTGTCTTTCCTTCCTTTTCCGCCTCAATCATCTCTTCCCTTCCTCTCTTGCATCCTCATTTCTCAGCAGCTATTGAAATGTATTTTGCGATTTAATTATTGTTGCTATTGGCATGTTGCTACTTTTTAGTTTGTTGTTATTGGGATGTAATATTGAATTGTATTTTGTAACTTAGATTTAATTGTTGTTGACTTAATTTAGTGAAATTAACTTGCTTAACTATGATTTTTAAATTTTTATACTTTGTTACTAGTGAGGATCGGATACCCGGTCAACCCGACCCTCTTTTGAGGGTACCCGATAGGCCGGGTACCCGCTTTGTATGAACCAGATAGAGGGTCGGGTACCCAGTCCATGAACACTCCCAACTACAGTCACTTATTTGTACTTGGAAGCATTAAACCAGAAAGAGAGAATTTACTGCGTGAAGCAGCAAAACTTACGTTGGGGCAAGTTTGCCTAGTCCATCTAGTTCTTCGCCACTCTTCTCATCCACCACCTTTCCAGATATATCGATGAGATAAGATTTATGTCTTGTGATTGGCAGACCTCTGCTGGAAAGTAAATCTAAATCTTTCTGGTGAAGCTCCCTCCCATTCACAAAAACTTCAGTGTTTCCACCCGCCCAGTTTTCTACCATAGGATAATTGAATTCTTCTATATTTGGCTACAAAACAGGAATGCACTCCATAATTTCAGAATCACATGCTAAAGTATTAAAATAAACTTTTCTTACAATGCATGCACTTCTATTTATGAACATCATGTGCCAGAAGTTTATAATCTCACCGGAATGATGCCAACACATGGATGTCCCATGACACCCCAAAATCCTGCTTTGATATCGTACCTGTTATGGCACAAAAGTAGTAGAAGAAACATCATTAGTACTTCAGTGTCGAAAGAAATAAAGAGCACCAATATCAACAAGAATGTTTGTACAGTAGATGCAAATGAACTAAAAGAAGTCACAAGAGACCTCGGAGGGAAAAATAGGATAAGCTCAGTCTCTTTTGAACGAGTTCATCCAAACACACTTTCTTTGCAGGACATTCATTAGCATCTACAATTGCTAGCAAACAGAATATGATAACCCATGTTGGAGCTCTTAAAGTTACGAATGCATACAACTTTCTAAGTCCAATTTAAGGACCAGAAATCATGCAATCAAATTTTCTCTTCTGGGGAAAAGTATGAATAGAACGGAAATATGTTGGTTTAAAGTTTTGGAATATTATAGTGGAAGAATACATGAGACTTTTGAGTATGCATTTACCAGTACTCTCCTGGCTGAATAGGCCCTGCAACTTTTTTGGCCTTCTTAACTACTCGGTCTGGAATAAAGTGTCCATTGATATAAACATTTGACTCTCCATTTTCTGTGCATTTTCTTGATCTGGAGAAGTGATGTAGTCAATGAAGATATCAAGGAAAAATAAAATTAATTTCATATTTATGCAACTGTTAGATGTCTTAGAAATCTCCTAATTGTGAATTTTAGGATCAGGATATTTCAATCTTTTTTTTTGTTAGTGCTTGAAATTTCAACAATTGTGTTTTTTAATCTTAAGAAGTATTTAATTGTGTTAGTCTTTTAATTATAGTTGATGGAATAATTTTAGGGGTCTTTTGCTTGTCAATTTATAATATATAGTAGAAATTCTATTCCTAATACAACTATAAATTTTAGTTAATTTTACAGCTGATAATAAATAGCCTTATTACTATTAGTTATTTTGAAATTAAAATTTTGAGTTATTTGTTTGTTTATTTTGTTCTTCTCCTCTATTTTTACTCTGATTTCTTCGTAAATTATTGTTTACAACATTGTTCACAGTCTCAAAACAGCCCCAATTCTCTTATTTTTTTCCTCTCACGCTGGTAAACAAGATTGTGCAATCTTGTGCTGCATCATATGGCTATTACCTAGTGACCCATTTTGTGCCAACATATAAGGATGATTGTTTGTTTCAAAAGCAAGCACTTTAGTAGGTAAATTTTACTTTCATTCAAGTAGTGGTGTCCACATTTTACTTCAGTTTAAGGTAGAGGTGTATATCGGTTAATAAAATCTAATAAAATTTGGAAAAAAATTCTAAATTTTTTAATTATTTTCGATTTTAAATTCAATTCGATAAAAAATTCAGTTAATTCAAATTCGATATTTAATTTTGAATTCGATTAATTAAATTGAACTTGAGTTGTTAAATGATATCCTTTAGGGATATGCAAATAATTTATTCGGTTAATCGAATTCATAACCAAATTTAAATTTAATTTAGTTAATTTTAAATTTGATGAAAAATTAATTCACTGAATTTGATTAACCAAAAGGATATCATCTAGTTATACATTAGTCGTCAGTTGTTTGTGCAATATTGTTGTTTAAATAATGAGTCTGTATGCTGGACAAAGGAAAAAGATCACCCCTCACCTGGGATATTTGTGTCCCAAGATGTCTTTTTCCCCGAACTTCCTCCAAATCCAATCATCATCAGGAGGTCCTTCTGTCCTGTGAGAATAAACAATGTTTTGGCACAATTATCTCTTATAGAAAATTCTTATATAGATTCGATTTATAGTACATGAAATGGATCTTTTGATCCACATTCTTCCTAGTCAATTTCTTTTAAAGTAATATGAATGAATTTAGACAAAAAAATCTGTCATACTTATCGTAAATCAGATCTATATAAAAATTTCTCCATCTCCTACTATTGTAATACACTAAATAAAATGTTGCATCATCATTTGACTGCACCCTAAAATTCACCTCTTCTTGGATATATTTAAGACATCCTGATAATCCTCAAAGTTTTTGTTGACTTCAATTTGATGGATGCCAGTTACTGAAATTGAAGACTTCGCCTTACCACCACCAGATGCCAGTGGCCTAGGCTGAGATTGTCCTTCAAGTCCATTTTCTAGGCTATGTGTTGATTGGACCGACAATGCTAGCTGAGTATTAATCCTGCAAGATTGAATCAAAATTTTAGCATAACACTAAATCTTGGTATACGTTTATATAAGGGAGGGAAGTCGGGACTAATTCCACACCAGAGTGGAGAACTTGAGCAAGACGAAGATGATTCTTTATTGTTTCCTCGGAGCAGCTTTCTTGCTTTTTCCAACAGATAAGTATCTGAAGACGATGAAAAGCTTGCCCAGTTGAGTGTAGTAGCTTGATCTGTGTGATCAGGCTTCAGCTCCTCTTCATTGACTTCCATGTTAGCAAAACTTCTCAATGATTCCATGTTCTTCTGTAGCTAGAATAAAAAAGTGTGTTATGGACCACCCTTTTTAAATATCATAGCATGGCAAAAAAAAAAAAAAAAAAAAGAAAAGAAAATTAGTCAAAGATTTAAAATTAAAAAAAGTCATGATTTAACAAATTCTTATCACATAAACTATGTAGTTTCTTTGCATTTCTTGGTTCTTTCGCAGAAATAACCCATTGTTTTGCAAATACTTGTAGTATCTAAGCCTTTTGGGAAAGGGAAATAGAGTTTTTGTCTCAATTATAAAATCTTATAATGTGAATTAAAATTTAAAAAATTTACGACATCAGATTTTTAAAATTTAATTTTGATCACAGAATTTATAAACGGATCAAAAATTGAATTTATTTAAATATTTTCCTCTGAAAAAAAAAGAGAAACGGAGTATATATTGCAGGTGTCATAGATCCAATCTAAAGTCTCGCATATATAAAGAGTTTATGTAAAAAAATTTTGATCAAAATATTTACCGTACCAATTGATCCATTTAAGAATCTTCGGAACTTTGCAAGTCGTTGCCAGACAAGTAAATCGGGACCGTTAGTTCGATTGTATCACGCGGACATATACAATTATTGTCTTTTCGTGTCCGAATTACACGCCCTTGGCTTCTAGCTTTTCTCTATGAGGTGTGAAGTGTGAACATGAAGAAAATTGCTGCCTTCCAGTTCTTTTTGAGAAAGAAAATTTTAGTTTTTGACTATTTCCACACGTTATTGTACTTAATTAATATCTTTTCTCTTTATCAATCTATCATCAGCATCCAAATCAGCTGCAGCTGAATTGATTGAATTGTTAATTTTGTTTAAGGCCCTTCTTAAGCATTTATAAGTCATTCTTTATTCAATAACACACTCTTCGTCAAAACTGCAATTTGTTATTAGGTCCATGAACAATTCTGAGTCCTCTCTTGGCTAGCAGCAACCATTTTGTTACTAACACACAAATTTGTACCACCACATTCTCATTCTACAGGTGAGATACAACTGAAAAAAGATGAGTAGCTCAGAATTATGTCATGGCTCATGTGAAAAATCCAAGCGTATCAAACGGCAAAATTTTGGATCTAGCTCAACAGAGTCGGTTGAAAAATCCCATCCCACAACGTCTGTAAACGGATTGGATTCGGATCTTGCATATACAGACGTGAATTCAGTTAGTATAATCAGATTCGAATATGAATTTTTAATAAGTCTATAAAAGTAGATTCAAATTTAGATCTGTCTGGTCTTGTCAGATTCATATTCAAATTCGGATTTTATAACTTTTAAAATTTTACAACCTATCGGATTTTCTTTTTTCTACAAAACTTACAAAAAAATTATATTTATTTTACAATTAATATTTGTGCATGTATTTTATATTTAAATATAAATTATATTGACAATTTACACAACATATATATATACATGTAAAATATAATAACTTTATTATATTATTTAATATTTTAATTAGATTCGGATCCCAATCGAATCAAAACAACAAAATTTATATCATCTAGTGTTCCGCGTATTATAACAATTATACGGTCCGAATCGAATGGAATCAAAATCTAAACCCAACCCATTAACAAGCCTACCTACAATGAGTGAATTGGTAGCTGATATCCAATGCATAAAGCCAGCTATTATTATTAGGGAGTGATCAACAAATTATTGGTGCCAACTCATTAAACCTTTTCAATTGATAGAGAATATTTTCTTTAACAGTTAAATAAAAACTTAAAATTATGATCTTAAGAATTTAACAAAACCTTTTTATTGTCTCACATAGATCTAAAACCCTTTTATTGCCTCGGATCACTCTCATCATTATTGTCATTTTGGTAAATTTTTAGTTCCATACCGAAAATGGTTATTGCCACAAAAATAAATTTTATACTAAAAATGAGGTAGAGGGCCATGTGATCCCTGTTTTTGGATAATCTGTTTATTCAATAACTCTGTAATTAGAGTTCATTTCGACATCGTATTTTTTGTTTTTATATATTACTCCAATATTTATGGTGTAGTTTATGTAGACAGCACATTGGGGAAGTATTTGTTTATAATTATGAGGGAAATGAATGGCAATAAAGGTTAATGATATTTATAAATATTATTTGATTATTTATTATCAGAATTATTTTATGGGAATAAAAATATTAGAAAATACCTATTTTCATTCTCACTTGTGACTCGATTTCAAATTGATTAACTTACCAATATAATAAGTTAAACCCAAACTGACTGATAGTAAAATTTATAATTCTCATTCTGATTCTTAAATGTGAACCAAACATCCCCTGAATCTCATGCCTCGTGACACATAATTATAACATTACTCCTTCCGTTCCTTTTTAAGTATTACTTTAGTCTTTTGCACAAAAATTAATATTGCTATTAAATAGCCTAAATTTTAGGCAAATTTGATTCTATATTACTAAATTGTCTTTTTGACTAGTAATAAATTAAAAGAGTACAACATTAATTATAAACTAAATAATTAATAGAGTTAAAAAGAAACAAGTATGAGACAAAATTAATAAAAAATAATTAATATTTCATTGAACTTCTAAACTAACATTTAAAATGGAACCAAATTATTTTATTAAAATGACACGTAAAAGGGAATAAAACGAATATTTTAAGAGGTAGTTGAGCTTTGTTCTACATAGCATTAGCAAAGAAGTGGAGAGATATAGATTATGTAATGCAGCAAATATCCTAAATGAGATTAGCATATTTTATTGCAACAAGAGATTTTCAAGTCAAAAAAATAGTCCAGAAAGAGTTTCCACAAAAAAAAAAAAAAATCCCCTAAAAGAATTTTTATGCATGTTTGCAAATTACAGATGATGTTGGTGAACCAGCTGACATGATTTCAATATACAGGAAGGTTTAAATGGTCTAATGGCTCTCTGACTCTGGCCTGCTACAAAAGTATAAACAATTACATATTTAACTAATGCATACAATACAAGTCATAAAGCAGAAAAACCATTCTGTTGATTCGGGATGATTTTTGTGCGAATTGGATAGGGATTTCGGTACCATGGCAACAAACAAACTGGAGCAGCTGCTCGATTAGCGGTTCCAAGTTATGTAAAGGCAGCTGAAGAAGCTTCAATTAACATTGTTGGCTTGTTGCTGCAGAAGTGATTTCGGAGTTTTCATACCAAATCCATGGTGCACTCTCTCCACCCTGTTCATTTTTAAATTAAAAAGAGATCAGCTGTCTCGGATGAACATTTTATCATTTCAGTAGCCATGAAGGAAGATAAATGTCTGCAAAACAAGTTTTTAGCTGGGCATGGAAACTGATTCTCCCCACCCAGACAGCTAGCACAAGAGGCTCGTCACATGAACCATAAGAAAGATCAGAATGCATAGCAATCACAGAAATTGACAAAGTTTAATCAAGATCAATGACCAATGGGCAACTGATGCAGAATTATAAAAGATACCAATGACTTGTACTAAAATAATCTCAAGAACTATAAATATCCAAAGCACCACAGATGATATCTTCTTAAATCTGAACGTCTTTCCTAGTATGAAATTTTGGATTCTTTTCTCTCTCTTCCTCTATGTCACTTGCATTTAGCTAAATTTCCAGGATGTAGGGATAACTAATGAATGATACATGACTTGGCATCGAGACTTCCTCCAGTTTTAACTATTGATCAGAGAAGCATATTAGATTTTCTCTACAATGACAGAGTTTCAATGAACGCCAACTCAAAGGCCTCAAAGCACAAAGAATGTCATGCTCCAATGAGCCTGCATTAAATTTACAGGAAAACCGAGAATCTTATTAAGAAAGGATATGCTGAAATTTTACACTAGCTACAAAATAGAGTTGATTTCTGCAGAAACCATTTAGATCTGAAGCTGATAGCCACATATAGGTGATTCAAGTTACGTACATAATGGAGCTATGTGGAAGTGATCTTCTTCCTGGACCTTCTATAAAGGTTAACCAGACATTATAAAGTACTAAGAGTCAAAAAATACCGTCCATCATAGGTCCAAAAACTCACACGAAACTATGTTGCAACAGTTGTGTCATGATGTATTGGTGAACTATAAGCACATAATATGAGTTGCTACAGTCACTAATTTGTACTTGGAAGCAGTAAACCAGAAAGAGTGAATTTATTGCATGAAGCAGCAAAACTTACGTTGGGGCAAGTTTGCCTAGTCCGTCTAGTTCTTCACCAGTGTCCTCATCCACCACTCTTCCAGAAACATCGATGAGATAAGACTTATTTATTGTGATTGGAAGACCTCTGCTAGCAAGTAATTCTAAATCTTTCTGGTGAAGCTCCCTCCCATTCACAAAAACTTCAGTGTTTCCACCAGCACAGTTTTCGACCATAGGATAATTGAATTCTTCTATATTTGGCTGCAAAACAGGAATGCATTCCATAATTTCTGAATGTGTTAAAACAACTTTTCTTTTAATAAACTTCTATCTACAAGCATCATGCGCCAGAAGTTTATAATCTCACCGGAATGATGCCAAAACATTGATGTCCCATGACTAACACCCCAAAATCCTGCTCTGATATCGTACCTGTTATGGCACAGAAAGTAGCAGAAGAAACACCAGTAGTACTTCAGTGTTGAAAGAAATAAAGATCATCAGTATCAACAAGAATGTTTGTACGGTAGATGCAAATGAACCAAAAGAGGTCACAAGAGACCTCAGAGGGAAAAATGGGATGAGCTCAGGTTCTTTTGAATGAGTTTATCCAAACTCACTTCCTTTGAAGGACATTCATTAGCATCTACAATTGCTAGAAAACAGAATCTCATAACCTATGTTGGAGCTGTTAAGGTTACAAACGCATCCAACTTTCTAAGTACAATTTCAGAACCAGAAATCATGCAATCAAATTTTCCCTTCTGGGGAAAAGTATGAATAGAACTGAAGCATAGTTTTGGAATATTATAGTGGTAGAATGCATGAGATTTTTTGAGTATGCACTTACCAGTACTCTCCTGGCTGAATAGGCCCAGCAGACTTTTCGGCCTTCTTAACTACTCTCAGGTCTGGAATAAAGTACCCGTTGATAGAAACGTTTGACTTTCCACTTTCTGTAGTTTTACTTGACCTGGAGAAGTCTCCAAAACTCTTCTTTATGAAACCAACAAAAAATGACTCACCCCCCTTGTTGATCCTTGGCAGATCTTCCTCTTTGCTTATGTCTGCAGAATCATGAGTAAAACCTAAATGATCATTATAGGAGACGTCCATCTCAGTTGCCACCAGGTTATCCTTTAGAGAGTTTTGCCGAGAGTTTTTCCCATCTGCAACATATCCGTCTTCATCAATACGTTTACTTTTGTTCCCCTGGCCATAATTGTGCATTAGGTTATCAGGGGAATGACCAGGATCTTTCTCGGATGGTGAATCTGGAAGAGGCAAAAAGACTTCATCTCTTGAGGGAAACTCAGCAGAACAAGCATCTTTTCTGAGTGTTAAACTATCTGGACTTAACTCATTGTCAGAAGAACTGGAAGTGAAAGACTTAGGATCCTTTCTCATCTCAGTGACCCATCAAAATTGGCCTTGTGGTCTCCAGAAGACGGAACAACAGGCTCAGAATCTGCCAACTGATAGTTGTAATTGAAGTCCTCAAGAGCATCACAGTTGCTTACGTCATGAGAACTTTGATACTTTTCATCTGGCATTTCACTGGAGGAAGTATGAACTTTATTTAAGAGACAGACCACTTGTTGCAGGTGCTGATATGACAATTCCTTTGCCATCAAGTTCAAACGAAAGCATAGAAAAACAACCCCCGCATTTCATTTTCTTCTGGCTTTCCTCTGTCAAAAAAAGTTTACTTGGTAACTTCAACAACTCAAAGCAATTACAGCAGGTTATGAATGGAGCACCACCAACAATAGGGTGAAAGAATCGTTTGTTCCCATGGGCAGCAACCACCTTTTTTAGGTGGCTATGACCAAATCCAATTTTTTCTCTACCCAAGTCACTTGAATTTCTTGTGAGGTGCTTTCTATCACGAGATTGTGCTGGAAGGAGATCGGAGGCTTAAGAGACAGTCCTATTCTGATGCGTAACCCTGAGGATCACAAGTAATAGGATTTACATGCTGATATAAACTGCGATTTGTACTTTGTGTGTTTTGATTGTATAGATTTGGAGGTTGTATTTTTGAGGAAACGTGCCAATTATTGTTGATGCATTGCAAGCAAGTGCAGGCAGGCTGGTGAAATAGGTTTCATGAGGGTGTGACATGAAAAGATCTTGATTGAAGTCCATGCGGTGACCTGGAAACTGCTCATAACATGATTCCTGGAAGTACCTAGCAGGTGGCTGATAGGAAGGCCTCCTCAGCATCTGCGGCTGATAGACATCATCAAATCCACTATATTCATAACCAAAGTTCCTCGTGGGATAAGATTCTTGAAAAGGTATGCCATGTCTATCCATGTAAGGGAGATAGCCATGACTCCGAGTGACATATGGAGCACCGGAAACACGTTTATCAGGCACAAGAGGTTGCTTATTAACACCATAAGAGTACCTCATACCATCTTGCATAAAACTCGCCACGCCTGTCATACACATCTGGAGGAACTGGAGGCATCCCACGGTCAGGATGGATCCTTTCCCTTGGTTTATCTCCTACTTCACAAGATCTGGTGAGTTGATCAGCCAACTCATCAAGCTTCCTAAGGAGCTCAACTCGATCATTTTCCAAATTTTCAACTCTTGCAAGTCCATCTGAACCATCAACATACGCCATCCGCTCACCATATTTATAGTAAGAACCTCTAACACTATTTGAAGGCCCCACATCAGGATGCTGAAAATGAGCATAGCTCCCTTGGGCTGCCACACCACTGGCATTAACATGAGATTCCCTCAAGCTATTTCCATCCAAACCCGTTTTGTCCAATATCGGCCTTGATCTCATGGACTTAACCAAATGCCTGACTGCTTCAAGCTCATTCTTATTCAATTTGACAGAATCAGGCCTATTAGCGTTCAAGTCACCGTTACTATTATCTTGAACATATTCATTATTCGGACCCTTTAAAGAATGCTTATATTCATCTTCCGAGTATCTAATCTTTCTATCCTGATCAAAACTCAAACCCAACCTTTCTTTTCCTCTTCCAGATCCATCAAAATCGTCCAACACTCTCCTATTCTCAACTCCTGACGAAGAACTACCATTCAAGACAACATTCTCATTATCACTTCTTCTAAAAATCCCAGTATTTTCCATCTCTGCCCCAGAAACACTACTCAAACCGACATTATCAACATCCCCTTTCTCAGAAACTCCTCCACCCTGTTCAACATCAGATGTCTCCAATAATCCATCATCCAAAAGCTCTTTCTTTTTAGCTGTCCCATCAATTTCAGATTAACAAAAAAACAACATTAACATCCTCTAAAAACTCATTTAACATAAAAAAAAAGATGCAAACTTTAGCTCAGAAATTAACATAAAACATCACAAGTTTTAGGCTATCTTTAATCTCCAATTATATTTAACACAAGAAAACACAATCTCATTGTTACACACCTAAAATCACACACATTGTGTTCACAAGCACACACATATACATAAACAGAGAAAAGAAGGGGAGCTGGTGATTACCTCTTAGAACAGCACCACAACCCCCACACTGATAAACAGAGCAGCCTGGAGGCTCAGGAAGAACATTTTCACATTTGGGGCAACGAACTAAACGAACTTTCGAAGTTTCCTCCATTTTTCCAGTTCCACCATCAAAGCTTCTTCATTCTCAATGAAAAAATTCCTTTTCCAAAAGAACCCAGAAAAAGAAAAACTCAAAATTTTGAGACCCAAATACCAAATTATCAAAAAGAACCAGAAAATAACAAGATTATTGGAAAATCTAACACAAGAATTGAATGAACAGTTGATTGAGGTTTTTAAAGGGCTGTTTGGATGACCTAAAAAACAAAATAGAAAGTAATAAAATAAAGAGGAAATCAATGCAACAACTAAGAAGACTTACTGGCGCAAGACAATGACAAGAAATCATTTTGACTTGTGTAAGGTGCTGCACCCAGTCTTATATTATATATCTTTAACTCCAAACCACAACAAAAACAAAAGGCGTTAATAACACTTTGCCCAAGGAGATAATTACACTTTACTCCTCTAAACTAAAATAATATATATTTTGTCTCCACTGACACTATTTATCTATTAACAATTTTAAAATCATCGAGGTAATATAGTTACTGACTAAAATACTCTTAATAATATATTTTGATTTTTTATGTATTTAAATTTTGATAGTAATGTGATAATTATTTAAAAATAAAAAAAAACAAACTATATAATATTTCAATATATTTATTGATCAATTTTTTTTTTTGTTTTGGATTTTATTGATATTATTTGGAATTTAAATGTTTAACTATAGTAGTAAAACAATTTCTAAAATTTTTTCTTCAATGGTATTATGTAACTGTATATTTTTAATAAAACTTTTGTGATTATTTTTAATATCTCTTAGTATTTTAAACTTTTAATATTTAGTTTAACCTGTGCAAATTGTAATGTTGGATATAATTTAATTTAATATTCATTTCTCAATAACTATCGAACACCAAAATCAAATACATGAAAAATTAAAATATTATACTAAAAATACTTCAGTCATTTAATTATATTTTCTTAATGTTTTTAAAATTTTAAAGAATAAATAATGTAAATGCAAGACAAAGTGTACATTTTTTAGTTTAATGGATAAAGTGTAATTACCCATCTAATTCAGGGAGGCAAAGTATAACTAACCCAAACAAAAATAAAATCAGATTCTTTTATTTATTTATTTTATAATTTTTGAGTAAATGTAAATACTATTTTAGTTGTATGTCCATAGTAAATACTCCATCATAACATATTTTATAATCAATAATTTTATTTTGAAAAACATAATTAGATAATATTTCTCATTTGGTCAGCTATTATTTATGGACACTTGACAACTGTACAGAGGGATATTTGGGATATTTTTCACAAAATCACTAGTTTTTAACTTTTCATCTACTTAAAAAAAAAAAAAACCCAAACGATAGGGTCATATACTATAAATTTAAAAACTATAAAGGGATAATATAAATATTAATTAAACTACTAGGGGTTCATTGTAATTTATTCAAAAAAAACAATTGAAATGATAATAATAATAATAATAATAGAATGGAGTATTACTTTTTGGCAGTCTTGTCTTAAAGTAAAGAAAAGGCTGAAACAATGTGGGATTCCCAATAAAAGGGAAGGTTTGGATTTGGACTATTAGGGATCGGAAAGGAATATGGGTTACGCGATTCCCGACAAAATATATATTTTCTTTAACTTTAACATAAATAGAAAAAAGTAAAAAAAATCGAGGAATAATAATGTGACATAAACGACGTTGTTTGGTTCGAAAAATGACAAGTGCGCTGTCGTTTCTTTTGTTTTCGTGGTAAATAATGTTTTTAAATTTAATAATAAAACAAAAGCAGCTCTGACAAAACAAAGTAAAAAGGAAAGAGGGCTGAGCTGTGTTTTGACAAAAGCAGTCATGGGCTGGTAGCAGCAGATGCATGTCCTTTAAAACACCTGACATGATTCGCTTTCTTTTTTTCCAAAAGTAAATCGATGGATGATATGAAAGAATATATGCTGTATTTAAAATTACAAAATCACCCCTCAAGAGTAAAATGCTTCCATCATTCTAATTTCCATATATTTTACAACTTTTGACCATGAAAACTTTATTTCTTGAATTAAACTTGCACCATTACCATTTCCAAAAATTCTGTCTATTCACATGAGAAAACCATCATATTGGCTTCAAAAATTGTACAATGCAAATTTATAAAGTGTATAGTATATATTATATAATATTTTAAAATACAGCAAAATGATTCTCTTAACGGAATTTTTCGATCTTTTTAGATTATCCACGATAATAGGAAATAAATACAACCTTCTCTCTTAGCTTTTAGGACTACAATTTCTTGTTTAGTTTGGTTACAATATGTTGTGTTGTTAATTAATAACCTTATGATTTTATAGTGTTCAAAGCTTAATTTTAAAGAACGGTTATATCTATATTATTTTGTAAAATATGTAAATGGTCTCAATATATATATATTTTTTTACTTTGTAGAAACTAAAAAGTAAAAGAGTAAAGCAAAAGAGGAAAGCAAGTGCAAACATCCAGACGTATTTTTTTGCTATAGACTTTTTCTAAAGTTTAGATGCAAATCACAACCGTTTGCAGAAGTTGATAATAACAAGAGATCAGTTGACAACTTCAATTCTAAAAGTCATCAAATTATGGCTGAGCTATGATTACCATTTATTTATTGAGGAAAACATGGATAATTGTAGATGACTAGTTATAGACGTAGTCAAGCTTTGATCTATTCACCTGTGATTTTGATTGAATTAACATTTGTTAGTTCTTGTGAAGCCCCAACTCTCCATGGGGCTCCACTTATAAATGCATGCAATGGCTGCCTCTTGTTGTAGTGACATTATTAAATAATTAATAAAATGAAGAAAACCATTTGTTTGCTAAGATGAGATTCCCATGATGTTGAAGTCTTGAAATTTGACATTTTGCACAAGGGAAATTTTTAGGTAAATCATCATTTATTTACGACGGATTTCTTAATATAAATATGTGTGTTGACTTTTTATGATTTTTTTTTTGGTATAATATTCATGTGATATCACTTAAATGAATAATATATATTTTTAAAATAATATGTGTTATTCAGTGTTTTATAGAGAATTCAAAATCTCTAAATACACTCACGTGAGATAATGTAGATAAATTTAATCACGTGAGATAATGTAGATAAATTTAAATTAAAAATTATAAATACTTATCATGAATTTGATCCGTTTAAAAATATTCTATTGCATATAGTACTCCGTGTAGTAGTAGTAGTATTGGAAATAGTATGAGATTTGTGAAAACAAACAATTTCTACTTTTGGCATTGGGAGAGAGCATTTATGTGATGAAAGTTTCAAGATAGCTATACAAGATAATTAAGTACATATGGTGAAATGGTCATATAAGTACAATGCTGAAAAATCTGCCATTTGGCGAAACAATTTCCAAATAAGCTGGAAAAAAGCCAACTAAGATAGATACTAAATGTAGACGTTAAGGTGGAGTTTAAAAAGTAACTCCAGATTGTAGACTTGGCATACATGGAATCAGAAGAATTAGAGGACAGCTAAAATGATATTACTCCCGCTCTCTTTTAAGTATCATTTTAAATTTTAGTACAAAAATTAAAATTATTATTAAATAATTTTAATTTTAAATAAAATTAATTTTGTATGATTAAATTATCTTTTTAATTAGTAATAAATTAAAATAATTCTAATATTAATTACAAGTTAAATAATTAATAAAATTGTAAATAAATAAAAGAAAATCTAATAAAAAATAATTAATGTTGCATTCGATTTCTAAAGTAACAGTTAGAACAAAAGTTTTTTTAACTAAAATAACAATTAAAAAAGAGTAGAAATAATAGTACTAGACTAATAGCAAATATATGTTCTTTTCAGTCCTAGCAAGACAAAAAAAAAAAAAAAAAAAAATCTAATCATATCATATTAACCTGTTGACAATTGCCTACCTACTATATCTACATTATCATTTTTCTAGCTTAAGAATAGGCAATTAATTAATTCATGATGGAAAAAGACTTAGGTAGACCTGATTTATGGTCTCATTTGTAGACCTTGTGGTGTAAATTAAATGTTATAGAATCTGTGACATCAACTGATGTAAACAAGATTTTATAAGATTTAATTTTAATCGCGAGATCCACAGGTGAGGTCCAAAATCGGATTTATGATAATATTTTCCTTCATGATAAGACGGACATAGTATTGAGGTGCTGTGTACAAAATTGGAAAATAACACAGAATATACAAGTCTATTTGTATTTAGAATATTATTCGAATAGTTATGTGAATCTCGACGACAGATTGATTAGGATTGGACATTAAAATACAATGGAAGACTAGGATTATTTATAAAAAAAAATTATTTACAAAATTATAAATTCATAATTATTTATTAAAATCACTTATTCTGACAAATTCTTATTAAATTACGATTATACCTTCTAATTTTAAATTATCAATAAAATATTTTTTTTCAAATATATTAATACATGACTTTTGTTTATTAATTTATATTTATTATTTTATATAAACGCACTATTATTTTTAAAAGATGAAGGAAAAAAATACAAATACAAATAATATCGTGGTAGGATCATGAAATCGGTCCATAGTATGATCCAACAATCTTATTAATCCCACACTAAAGGGCTTTATTTATGATTTGGTGTCTTTTGGGCTTAATTGTTGAATTTCATAATATTCATAATAAGTGACTAGTCCAGCAACTTTTTGGATCATGGTCATTATCGGCCCAATGTAACAATTTTTTCACATTAAAAAAAAAAATCCCCAAAGGCCCTAAACTAAAACGGCTGAACTGAAAACTCTTCAATCGGTCTACACTCTCAAATCTCAGCGGTAGCTGAACCGGGAAGACAACCCAAAGCAGCAGCTGCTGCTGCTGTAATTCTCAATTTTTACAGAGGTCTTTTTGCAATAAAGAAATGTACGAGCTTTATTGTAATTTTTTTTTTTTTTTGCTTTCTTGTTGATCATGTGTTTGATTGATTTACCTTTGTTTAAATTCTTATATAATACTTTGGTTTACCTTCATTTACGATACCGTGAAAAAATTTATTTTTAACAAGTTAGAGTACGTGGATGGATGAATGTAGGGTTCATCTCAATTATGGTGGATCAGAGTTCGCGTAAAAATTTTCCTCTTTTACATGCGGTAACTTTTTCCTTTGTTTTGTAAGTTATTAATTTTATAGAATGAATATTTGCATATGTTGAATGAGTTGGCTTGAAATGGCTAGAAACTGAATACAAAAGATGAAATTTTGATGGGTTCTATTAAAAGGGCTCCAAAGGGTTCTTAATTTGTTACTTTTTATTTGGGATGTTTGTTGAAATTTCTGAAAGGTGATACATAATTGTAAAAAATTAACCTTCTTAGGGATGTATAAGAATTGCAGATAGTTCCGGTTTAGAATATTATACGTAGCTCTTACTTTTTCCTAGGTTTGGATAACAGTTTAACCCGAAAACACGAGGCTTGTACAGATTCTACAGAAAAATCAATTGAGTATCCTAAATTTCCTCTGGATTTGTTACTGGAAAAGAGAAGAAAAGATTTTTGTCCCAAAGATTATTTGTTTTTATAATAAAAAATGCAAATAAAATACAGCCCATCACCAAAATCCCTACAACATCTTGAAATCACCAAACTCATGCATTAAAGCCGCAACTAAAGTTGGTGGAGAACTGCAGAACGGGCCTAAGGGGTCGGCTGGGACGATGATGTTGTGTTGTGTATAGAGAGGTAAGGGTGTTATTATTATTTTTTTATTTCCTTTTTTTATATTTTCTTTGAAAAGTTGATTCTGTCCAAGCATTTAGTTGTGAAGGGATGTCGATGAAATTATTCAAACATGGGGATGTACTGTATGTAATTCTCGGATACCTCAGGGAAGGTTTGTGTAATTATCCCATTATGATACCATGCTGGTGCCATGCTTTTTTTTCATATCAGTGATCCAATTGGTTGTACCAATACCAATTGACCCAACTTAGGTTAACTTGGCTAGTTCGCTTCTTGTTGAGGTTTTTAAAACAGGGATATATAGTGCTTTTGGCTATTTGGTGAAATTTGGACATGATCTTGTCATCCATGTTTAAGTAGCATGTATGTACAATACATTCTGGTACTAATTGCATTTAGATGCTTGTCTAGACAAATATCACTATTACTTGTATTCATATGTAGATATTAGATGTGTTACCCTGTTATATTTTGGTATTGTTACAAAAGAGTAAGTTAGATTGACTCTACAATTCAAATTTTTCTTAAGTCTGCAAATATCATGGATGGTACTACAAATTCGATTTTGAGGTTCAAGTGTTTCTATGGGAAAGTTGTGGCCAAAGACTGCATATCATTTTGAATCCATTTAGTCATGCATCTGCATCAAGGAAGCACAGGTTTTATTTGCATATAAATTGCAGTTACAGGATTAGTATTATTTCAAACAAAATGCGTTTCGGATTGTTCAACGTCTTACATGGTTGTTATGGATCTTGCCTTTCTTCATCAATTGAAGTTATGATACAATTTTCACCTAATTTATGCAGCTAGGAAAAATAGTTGGTTATTGATGCATTTGACTTTGGCAGTTTCTCTTTCCTCTTCCTCCCAATTCTGACAATTTTCTGTATTTCCTTTTGAAACCGTTGTTTTTCTAAACTAAAATTGATCAGTTTCTCTAAGCTAAAATTGATCTGATTTTTCTTTTATCCTAGCACTTTGAAAATTTCGATAGAGAAACAAATTTTTGTGCAGACACTAGTTTTGAGTATGCTAAAAGCATTCATGATTTTTTATCCCCATGTTATAAAATCTTTATCTTCACTTCCTGCAGTTGAGAAGAACATCTTTGCCTGCAAAGGAATTTTTCTGGAGCCTCCAAAAGCAAATATTTAGTTTGTTCAAATTCTGTCCCTTCACAAAAAAATAATCTCATTCGGTGGAACAGATATTTAAGTATACTATAAACTGTCATTATTCAAGAGAAATGGATCCTGAACAAAAAGCAGAGACATCTGTAGATCAGAGCAGAAGCTCAGAAGGTTTGGAGCCAAATAACTTAGATTCTGTGGGCAGAGTCCAGAGGCTTCTGTCCCGTCGGATGCTAGTAGGGATCAAAGACGGACGATTCTTCCTGGGCACTTTCTACTGCATGGATAAGCAAGGTAACATCATTCTTCAAGATGCAGTTGAATATCGTAGCACTAGACGTTCTTCTCCTTCCCCAATGGAACAGCGAGGTCTCGGTCTGATTCTCATCCCGTTTTCTTGTCGGACATCTTGTCATGTTGATTGCTCCATTGAAGAACAGTTGTCCCTATTATCTGTTCAAAAGTAAAATTAACTACTGTCATCTTGTATCTGCCTATGAAGTTGTTCAATTGACAAATTATAGTTCCCGACACTACTGTTTTCTTGGATGCTTTGGTTGCTAATATTTCCACTGTAGGTTGTGGGTTCATTTTTGTGTTTGAGTTGTAAATGAAATAGCCTTCCTATTATAGAAAGGGTAATCACCCCACCCCCTATTTTTGCATTGGAACAAGCTGACACCATAATATTCTTCAAATTCATGATTTACATTTTGTAAAAGAAAGAGACTGCAGGATTGACAACTCAATACTGTTGGAGTTAGAGTTGCCAATCATCGCTTTATGAGTTCTGGTATACTGAGTACTGATATGGTTGGTGTGAGTTTGTGTTATAGTGATAGTTGGAGAAGGCTATGGAAGATGTGTAATTCCGGCGAACATCTTCCTGTGGAAAGCATGCTTGCATAATTTACCCACCACAGTAAAGTTCATGTGGGATTTGTGTTGTGCTTGTGCTGCCTGTGCGACTGAGGGATAAGATTTAGTGCGTAGTTTTTCATTGTTCTAGCTGTATTCCAGGTCTCGGCCCTGGGCTTCTTGATTGCTAAGTCACAGCTTTCAAGAAAGGAAGGGGGTTGCCTTACAGTGGATTTAGTAAGTTATCCTCGGTCTCCCATTGAAGTTGTGATAGGTTAAATGCTAATGGAATTTAGAAAATAATAGAAATATATTAGTTTCAATTTTAGAATGATCCACTGAGTATAGTTTCATTTGGCAAAACAGCCCTTACAGGCAAGTTCTCCTTTGTTGATGTGCAATGTACATTATAGATAAGGTCAACATCAAAAGATATCAATATTTAGTTCGCTTTTTATCTCCTATTATGAGAAATAATCCATATGACTTGGGTGCATTTGCTCTCAAAATGAATGGAAATGGTTGGAGAGAGAAAATCAATATAATCACTCCCTTTAAACTTCAGACATGGTGAGAACAGTAGCAAAATAGTTTTAGCCAACAATCAGACTTTAGGAGCTTGATTGATTCCAATGCTAGATTTGCATATGAGGTGGAATCCAAGCCAATATGATACAAGATTTGGAATGTCCAGTCGGAAATGCTAAATCTAGCTATGCTAATATCAGGCATCTTTTCCCAATTAGAGCCTAGAGTCCAAAACTTTGCTGATGAATCCTCAACTAAATATGGGAAAATTGAAGTGAAAGATGAAAAGCTACAATTGCTCAAGTTGTTTTCCTGCCTCCAGTAGTTATATCAGATAGCATTTTCTTGTAATAATCAGAGTGGCTGCGGTGATAATCAATCCAGACACAAAGCTGTCTTATTGCTTCTCTTTTCTCTTCCTTTAGGACCAACATGGCTTCCTCATTTTCTTTGATCAATTTCTCCAATTCTCTCGCTTTATTCTCCAACTTCCAAACCTTCTCCCTGAATACTAAGATCTCTGCTTCTTTGTCATCCAGCTGAGCAAGTAGGCATTCTAGATCATCTTTCACATGCACCATTGCTTTGTTTTTCCTCTTGATCCAATCTTTTGCAAACTTGAGTTCACAAGAAACTTTAGAGATTCGGTTAAGGAAGTTGGCAGTGCTCCCCTCAAACTTTAAAGCAACAGCATCCAAATCTGACATTGACAGTGTGTTGTCTGCAGTCAGTGTCATGTCCTTGATATTGCTAAGCCAAATTTCATTCTTTTCTACCCTTTCTTTAAGCTCTTTGTTTTGTTGTTCATACCTGTCTTTTGTTTTCCCATACCATTCTTTGTTCTCAACATGTAATTGTTCTGCAACTCGAATCCTTCGGCTCAAAATGCGGAGGTTGTCCTCACATTTCTTGAAGAACTCTTCTGCCATTTCTTCCATCTTCCTCTCAGCAATTTGGAAGTTTGACTTGGAACCAACCAACCTACTTTGAACTTGTTTGTATTCCTCATTCAACTTGTTTATAACATCCTCCTGTAGTGTCAAAGTCTTCTGCTGATCTGCAATCTTGTTTGTCAACTCAATGTTCTTTCGCTCCATATGAGTTAGGCTCTGACAAGAGACTTGCTTCTCCTGCTCCAGTTGCATCTGCAGTCCATTTTTTGCATTGCGCACGGTTTCCAGTTTTTGCTGGAAATTGTTTATCTGTGCTTTGTTAATGATCTAATATGAGTAGACATCTCATTTTCCTGAGCCTGAAATTTCTTTTCAAGAGCAGATAGCTCGTTTTCCCTCTGTTTCAGAGTTGTCTCCAGGACGGAAATTCTTCTGTAGAGATTCTCGTTTTCTATTTTTAGACGATGTGCTTCACTTTTTGTGCTAATTATTTGATCTTCCAATTCGCTCTTCTGGCTGGATAATGTACTTATTTCTTGCTCCAATTCTTCCACCTTCACTTTTAGACGGACCTTGTCTTCTGTTATCTCTTGCTCACGCAATTCCTTGCCTGTTAATTTGCCTCTCAACTCTTCCATCTGAACAAGGCATTCTGATACTTCTTGGGATTTATTTTTGAGTTGTGATTCCACCTCAGACTTTTGTCTGCTGACAAACTCCAATTGTTGTTGCAAATACTTTACCTTTTCTTTTAGGCTATTGACTTTAATAGATCTTTCTTTAGATTCACGTGCCAATTGCTCTTCCAATATGCATTTCTCAGAGCTTAAGGTATCCACTTCTAGCTGAAGATTACTGGCTCTAGTCATCAGGTCCTCCAATTTAGACAATGAATGCTTCTTGTCTTCATCAAAATTTTTCAGAAGAGAAGAAAATTGATTTTCTTTCTCTTTTAATAGTGCTTCAAGATCACTAATCTGAACTTGAAGCTGTGAATTTTCTTTCCTCATCTGTTTAGCATCATTAGACACGGTCTGAACATTCTCTTCAAAGGCCTTCTTTTGCAAGGTCACAGTTTCCAGCTCAAGCTTCAAACTTGTCACTTGCACTTCTAGCTCCTTTATCTCGGACAATTTTTGGTCCCTAAAAGCCTGGTGTTTCTTGGTTATAAACAGTGTTTCCTCTTCTTTCTTATTCAATCTTTCCTTTAACTGGGCACATTCATCTAGTAACTTTTGTTTCATACTTTCTGACTGCTCTTCTTGAATCGTTAGATCTTTAAAAATCACACTTGATTCTGGTACTTCAGTAAGAGTCTCTTATATGAATGAGTCCACACTTGGGGATTCCTTAATTTCACTAGTGGAGGTCAATATATCTTTTAACATGGCATCTTCCGAATCTGAATTTTCAGATTTCTTCTTGTCACTTTCATTTACCTTTTGATGCTTGGCATTAGGTACGGTGTTTCTACCATTTAGTTCCTCTGGAGTATAATATTCTGTATCCGAGTTGGAGTTAGAAGAAGAAGAATCAGAATCTGAAGCTGATTCATCTTTTCCATGAACTTTTACCCTTACTTCGCCTCTCAGATTATCATAAAGGGCATAAATGGACTGGTACTCTTTCTGGATATCCTCAATGAGGTGAGTAAGTTCCATCTTCTTCTTCAAATTTCCTTCTTTGTTTTGGTTGATGCTCTTAATAAGCTTCAAAGATCGTTTGACCTTGTTCTCGGTTTCTGCAATAAAAACAAAGTTCATGTGATAGAGTAGACATAAAATGGCATGAATCACAGCCTAAAGAATGTAAAAATAATTGGCACAAATTCTCAAGGGGAAAGATAAGTGAATCTACTCTTATATTTGCAACATTTGCCAAAATCTTTTTTAGATAGTTGTTGTTGGTGAAGGTAAAATCAGTTAGGAAATAAGTGCGAGTTCTTTGATATACATGGTGTCAATAGCAACACCTTCTTTAGCATGGTCAAAGCTTTCCATCTTTAGATGTAAACATTAGCCCTTTTATATTACCATTGCTTTGACAGAAAATAGAACGTTCACAACAGACAAATCGCAAAAGGAAACAAGCTACAAGATTGGAGTTTTTGTCTTACTTCATCAGTGTGATTTCTGGTTTCAGACTATAAGGGATAATTCTGCATTTATATTGGTCATGCTTTATAATGCAGTATAGGTGCATACTTTGATATAAAATACCATTCTGATCTACGAGGCATATTGTGATCTTCTTCAGAAAAAAAGGTTTACTGGTAGAAATTTCAATTGTCATTATATAGCTACTGTACCCCTAGAAAAATTGACCACTTGAAACGGGCCTCCACATAACATGACATGAAATGAAAATGGGTCAGACACGACACGATCCATTGTCACTTCTAAATACCCCATCATACAGGACAGGCAACTTACTGCGTAACCGTTGCAGTTCTGTAAACCACAAAAGTCCACGGTGAGGATAACATTGTGCTGGTAGATGGGCTTTAAATTGCATTGTTTTGTTCCCTATACGGGAATCCCACAACCTCCGATAATACTGTAAGGAATGGGGTTGTTCTGGGCTGTAATATTTACCTATTTTTATCCATTTCAGGCGTTCTTCGGTTTCATGATTAATATGACATCTGAATGACTTGATGGAGTCCTTCCAGTGTTTTGTCATGTCTACTCCAAGTTCTGTGTACAATTTGATTAAACAGCAGAATTTTGAGCAAAGGCTCCCAATTTAGTCCATGAATTCATATTCAGTTTGGGATTCTTACCATGCACATGCACGTTGGTAGAGAAAAAGAGCCCAGGATGTGACTATAAGCCTTGACCTGCCAAGTTTCATCAAAGGAAATGCCATATCAAACAAAAACACCAAAAAACATAGCAAGGAAGAAAGAAATATAGGCATATAGCTGGAGTGTAAAAATTTGTTTATTTACATCAAGCTTTCGTCCATTCAAAACTCACTTGAACGATTATATAAAATAAGAGTTTTGGTTTCGACTCATCATGATCGAGATAGTAAAAAGAGAAACTTTCGCCATTTATCGATTATTCAAATAAACACAAAACAGTGGTATCCTAAAGACAACCAACTAGCTCTAAAATCTTTTAGGGACTGATTTTGTATTATCAACTTAGGATACAAAATGTTGGTTAAACAAAGAACACACGTTTTTTTTTTTTTCCCCTTTTGACTTAAACTTTTCCTTCTTCCTTATTCTTTTGCATGCAAAGAGAGGTTACTCAAAAAAAGGGAGAGGTGTTACCTGAAAATGTGAAAGCCAAATGATGATGAAAAATCTGGATCTGAAACCCAAAAAGTGGATCAAGTAGAAGATAATAATAAATTATTAGTAGTTATGGATATTGGCTATCATGCATACGAATATGGCAATGAATATTACCATAATGTATCATTTATTTATCTTATACACATCTAGATGTGTAAGAAGAAGAAGGGGGGGAAGTGTTCATCCAGCTTCCTCAATTTTCTAACCTTTTGCAGGGTGGGATTTCATATTTTTTAACAGTCAACAATAAATGAGTCTAATTAAGATAGATATCCACACATTTCATCATCATCTCCCACAAACACTCTCACACCATTGCATTAATTATGACCCCTACTTATCAAAAGGATGAAAGAAATTCCCCAAAATAGGCACCACAACAAATAATAGGAGGTTTAAAAACATGTCTCAAAAAATAAAAAAACAATTCAATAATACTAATTAATGAAATCAACTGGGCAACCTTCAAGGTGTTTGCAAATTGTTAAGATAATTTAGAAGATGTCTTACAATGTTCTTTTATGGTACATTGTTGGTGTGTACTATAGCTAATGTGATTATGTGTTAGTTAGAATTGATAACAACGTAACTATCTCTAAATATCTAATACAAATTTATGTTCAGGTAAAATTATACTAATTGCTAACTATAAGAGTATGTGTAATAATATAGGAAATTTCTACTGTACATTTTAGAGAACCATTCCCTTGTACTTTAAATACTTATACAATATAACATCATGTGCTTTAAAACCGTATACTGTGCAAGTTTTGAAAGCCAAGAGAATGATTGGAACTATAGAATTTCCCAATAACACATCATATCCAAATTTTATATGAAAATTCTAATATTTCTTTTTAGGAACCATACTCTTGTATTTTAAATATTTGTACAATACAATACTATGTATTTTAAAATTTTATATTGTACAAACTTTTAAAGTTAATAAAATTATTTTTCAACGAGAATGTAAAATTTTCTAATTTTATATTAAGGCACGAAGTAAAATGTTCTGCCAAATTTTTTTTTTTTTAAAAAAAAAAGAAAAAAAAAAGTTTATGTTATTGAGAAAGATCTCCCCTCCTTCGTTACAAGACCATCAAGTCTGGCCTCCCGCACATAAGGGACACAGAGGACAATGAGAGGACCGGTAATTATCTGACTCGGTTTCATTGAGTTAGTAAACATTTGATATTGTATTCGATCCAGACACACAAGGCATCCGGTCATTTGGGTTCGACCAAAGCGGATCCAATTGGTCGAGTTCCTCACTTTACAATGATATTCTTTTGAACTGTGAATAAAAAGACATAAATTATGTTTGACAATTGAAAATACACTGTCATGTTAAATAATATAAATAATATAAGTATATTTTATATAAACATCTAGATCGGCGTGACATTGTTGGAGTAATTTTTCTAATAACTATGATATTTACAAGAAGAATTATAGGCGAACTTTACTTAAAATATTCCCCATTTTATTATCATCCCTCGTACATTCACAATCCCCACTAAAAGTTGCTACAGTTTTTGTATATGGGATCACCTCATTATTTCCTTGTAACCCCTTCCTTTAATACTAAAACGTCGAGACATTTTTAGTCTATAAATGACCACATCATTCCCATAAAGTAATATTGGAGTGATGTGGCCTTTTATAAAATAAAGGATAACGTGGGTGATAATAATGATTATCGATGCAATTAAATTATTATAATTTAATATGATATTTATTTCGAAAATCGATAGTAATCGATTTCATGAGATTTAAAAATATGTACGATACAAATATTAAATTACAATAGTTGGGACCAAAATTCTCCCATTATATAATCTTGTAATTAGTTGTGGGCCGTTAAACCCAACTCTTAGATGGAGTGGTATTTGTGCCTGGCTAGTTTTTCTTTATGTAATAAAATATTAAAAATGAATTTTAAAAATTAAAAAGAGTAGGAAATATTTCTTTGGGATGAGTTTTAGAAATCAAGTTATAATAGAAATATAAAATTTAATTGAAAAATAAATTTACATGTTTCACCTATATTTTTTGAACATTAAAAAGAAAAAAAAAATCCTAAAAAGGTACAATGAAATTAAAACAAATTTTTAAAACTTCATTTAGAATTAAATTGATTGAAGTCAATTTCTCATAGAGTATAATTTTAGAATAGATTAGAAATTGAAAATCAATATTAAATAAAATTGTCAAAAAAAAAAACTTAATAAAATAAAATTTGTCATCAACTAGAATTTGCATAGGATTATTATTAACATACATAGGTTGTGGATACATTAAGAGAATAGAAACATTTATATGCAATTAAAGAAACTAATAATTTATTAACAACTATTAAAAAAAAGAAAAATTTGTTTGACAAATAAAAAAAACAACGTTATTTTATTTCCAAAGAGTTACATACCATTTTGGCTATTCAACTAAGTAAAAAATCTCAATATGGCATTTTAAATTAAGTGGTCTTGATTTGACCTTCCAAATTAAAAAATTATTCCAATATAGTCCTTCAAATTTAAAACCTCTCAAATTTGTCCTCAAAACAAAAATAAATGTCCCAATTTTTGTGACCCCTAAAATTGAAATATTATCAATTGGACCATCCAAATTAAAAATCTGTTCTAATTTGTCCTCCAAATTGTATTCCGTTATAAAAAAAAAATACTATTAACTTTTTAAAAGTACTCAATTTTAAAATATATTTCTAATCTTAATGATTACTTTACTATTTGAATAATATATATATATATTTTTTATAGTCTAGAGAGTTTCATTTGATATCTATTTTTTAAAGGTGAATTTTAGAAATTATACAAGTATACAAGTAAAAGTTTTTTTAAGAATAAGAATTAAGTTAAATAACAGTAGAAATTACCTTTAAACAAAAAAAAAATCAGATTTAACGTAAAAACTTCTGGAATCTTTTGAAAAAATAATTTTGAAATCTTTTTCTATTTTTGATACAAAAAAGGAAACAAATAAAAGAACAAAGGAAACATAAAATTAGTTAAAAGTCTCAAGAAAATCTAAACTTGAATTAACAAAGGCATTATCCTTCATAAATATTATCAATATTTTCATTTTCCTTCATCCAATGCCCTTTATTTTGTCTCTAGTGTTGCTGTCTAAACTTTATAATGATGAAAGATGTTTGTTATCTAGAACATAAAAAGAAATTAATTTCTGTGTGTTATACTAAAAAATAAATATAATGTCGAATCTATATTTTTAATTATTGTTACTAATTGGATGAGTATAAAAGGCGATGAAAAATGTGATCTGCAATTATTTTATTTTTTTTAAAAGAACATCTTTATCTTGCAATTCTTACTTTGTTTTAGTTCTGTTTTCATACATTGAATACTTAACACATATTTAATCTAAGTTATACTTTTCCTATAATAAAAAAATTAGTTTCTAAATTATATTAACTAAAATTCTTAATAGATAATTATTGTCCTTTTACAAAAAATTATTGTTAATATCTTTGGAGTATAAATATCTAATGTTAAATATTAGTAATTATATAAATTAGATACTATAAAATATGGACATCAAATCATGTTACTAATTAGATCTTTAACTAAAGTGTACCTTGTCTAATACAACCTAAATACTAAATGTTTATTATTACTTATCAAGTATTACTATACAAGTTGATAGCTATTGTAACTATATGTTTTTGATCTTATTCTATCAAATAAAAGTATAATATTGACTATCTACTTTTTAATTTACTAATATATGGATTGATCATTTTAACATAACGAATAAGTGACTAAATTTCACGTCGTAAATTGTTAAATATTGGTAGGCTATTTTTAACTTTTTTTTTTTCTTTCTGTTTTCCTGATATAATTCCTAAAGTTGTAGAAACTATATAGAAGAGATATTTTGTTTTCTAAATTAAAAATTGCTATTTAATATTTGCACATAACTAGTTCCTTTATTAAGTTGGTTCCAAGAGATGTGTAAGAATTCAAAAATAATTAAATAACCAAATGTTCTTGATAAATCTAAAATTGTTAGGATAGCATTTGAATAATTAAAGATAATAAAGAGTTCTAATAAAGTTTATAAATTGCATTGTCAATATTTTTCAAAACTCACTATCATTTTTTATTACTAAACTTACATAATAGATAAAATAATAAACTTTAATATATTTCTTGTTATACATTGTGCTCCAATTTAATGATACTTTAAACTTTCCTATTTTTAAAATTAAATAGAGGACCAATGAACTTATTGTAGAATTTTTGAATAATTCTCAATGGAGAAAATAGATTTCTATTTTAACAATTACAAGGTAGATGTGTTATTCAAAAGATATAATTTTTTAGCACTTATGAAACTGTTTAAACTATTAAATTAAACAAATCGCTTATATTTTCAACAAAATATATCTAAAGAAAATGCATAAAAATTACGTACGAGTAAATATTTCTCTAAATTTAAATGAACTACAAAAAATTTAATTGCGTTATGACGAAGTTGAGAGGGGCCGGGCGATATTTGAAAGATTTGTGGGATGTTGTTGTAGTGTGAGGGGTTGGATTAAATATACGAAGCTTGAGATGAAGAATGGGGAGATTGGTCGCGCAAGGAATTGTTACGAGAGGGCTGTTGAGAAGTTGGGTGATGATGAGGAAGAAGCTGAGGAGTTGTTTTTCGCATTTGTTGAGTTTGAAGTGAAGTGCAAGGAGGTTGAGAGGGCTAGGTGCATTTATAAGTTTGCTCTTGATCATATTCCGAAAGGTAGGGCTGAGGACTTGTACAAGAAGTTCTTAGCTTTCGAGCAGCAGTACGGAGATAGGCAGGGGATTGAGGATGCTATTGTGGGAAAGAGGAGATTTCAATATGACGATGAAGTTAGGAAGAATCCGCTGAATTATGATGCTTGGTTTGATTATATACGGTTGGAAGAGAGTGTTGGGATCAAAGAGAGAGTTAGAGAAGTTTATAAGAGAGCCATCGCTAACCTTCCTCCAGCTCAGGAGAAGCCGCATTCGCAGAGATAAATTTACTTATGGTAAGAGCAAATTTTCGGTTGCTACTGAGTGATTTTTAATATGTGAGCTTATATTGGTGGTTACGGTTATCTATCTATCTTATGGTTGCTAACTGGCTGATTAATTTGTATAAACTTTAGGATTAACTATGCTTTGTATGAGGAGCTTGATGCTCAGGACATTTAGCGTATACAAGGGAGGTTTACAAGTAAGACACTATTTGCCGTTTAAGTAAAGCAACGACTTGCTTTTTTGTTCATGTATTATACTAATAATATTTTCAGGACTCGTGTTTGTGTGTCAGTATCTGTCAACTGTTTTCACATCGATGAATCGTGCAAGTTTTGAGAGTTTAACTTTCTTTGGCTAGGTTGTGCCTCAAGATTATTCCTCATGAGAAATTTTCATTTTCAAAGATATGGTTGTTGGCTGCACAGTTCGAGATACGACAGTTAAATCTCCAAGGGGCTAGATTAACGCTTGGAGCAGCAATTGGGAGGGCTCCTAAGGATAAGGTAGCAATTGGGAGTTCACTGATTGCTTATTCCCTTTCCTTGTTTTTGGCTTGTATATATGTGCTTTGAAGTCTAAGATAATGTGTGATTTTGCTTTTTGCTTATAATGTTTCTTATAAACATGCAGATTTTTAAGAAGTACATTGAAATAGAGCTGCAACTGGGTAACACAGACCACTGCTGAACACTCTACAAAAAGTATCTAGAATTGTCGCCAGAGAACTGCTATGCATGGAGCAAGTTTGCAGAACTGGAAAGATGTTTGGCTGAAACTGAGCGAGCAAGGTCTATCTTTTAGCTAGCAATTGACCAACCTGCATTGGACATGCCAGAGTTACTGTGGAAGGTACTTGCCTCCTGCCAAGCTTTATGTATATATATATTCATAAAAATTGTATTCTGCACTGTCTGCTTTCATCGGTTTTAGTTAGTCTAGCCATTGGTTGGTCAATAAGGAACAAAGCCTTGGATGAAGAGGTTCACTGTCCAATTGAATTTGTACAGAACCACTAATCCTGTTTTGCTAACTTCAATAATCTTTTTTACCACTTGCATTTGATTAGGAAATATGAATTAGTAGTGAATCAATGGAATTCCCCCTGTCTGCCTTAAACTCTGTTCCAAAGTTACCGTGCGTTTTCTGAGTTGTGAGTCAATTTGAACTGTGGTGCTAAGCCTCAGATCATTGTGCATATGTGATCGGGATGCTTGAATGAATTCATCTGTTCTACTATACCTACAAGTATTTCTGAACCATATAATCTTTGATCTAATACGTGTGAATATCTACAGGCATACATCGACTTTGAGATATCAGAGCATGAATTTGAAAAAACCAGGTGTCTCTATGAGCGGCTTCTAAATCGTACAAAACATCTAAAAGTCTGGTTAAGTTATGCTAAATTTGAGGCATCTGCTATGGAAGAGCCACAAGAGGATATTCAACAAAAAGAAAAATGCATTCAGCGAGCTAGACTTAAAGAACTCTTAGTATAATCTGTAATCGACTTCTTATCTCTGTAAAAGAATTTCTTATCTTGATTATCAAGTATGCATTATAAGGAGTACAATTAGAATTAAACTTACATCTTCTCTTTGATACATCAGGGATTTTTGAAAGAGCACTTAGTTATTCAGAACATTTGCCCCTGAGCTAAAAGAGGAAAGGGCAATGCTGCTCGAAGAACGGTTAAACTTGGAGAGCAGCTATGGGGAGCTTGGAAATGTTGATTTGGTCCGAGTCAAACTGATTCTGAGAAGAGGCGGCACATAGAAACCGAGGATCATCCTGCTGGGTATGTTGCGCAGACTTCAACTCATATGTTAATTTTCTTAAGATTGTGCTTCTTAATTCAAATGAAGTTTGCTGGTGCTAACGTCTATGCAGGTATGAGGAGGAATGCATTGACTACCACTTCCCTGAGGAACCACAAGTGACAAATCTTAAAATCCTTGAAGCGGCTTACAAATGGAAGAAGAAGCAAAAAGTTAGTCATGAGCAAGATTAGCAAGAATCTTGCTATAGTCTCTTACCTTGTAGATATTAATAGGCAACACATTTCACCTGTTTCCATTTCTGAGGATGCTGATCTGGAGTTCCAGTCAATATCTGTGGTTGCTATCTTGCATTGTAACTAAAATAGCAGAAAAAGGGTAGAGTACAACCTTGAGTTAGTTTAGCCATTCAACGTTCTTGGGCTCCGAAGACTTACAGATTAGAGTAGCTGCACCACAGACCACAGAGGTAATGGTGATTGCGTGATGTCATGGAGATTTTGCCTATATATACTTCGTTAATTAGTCTACTACACCTATTTCATTTGTTTCCTCATACCCATGGGGTCATGAATTTTGCTAATAGCACTCTTCTACAAATGACTGCACTTCGGAAGAACCGTAAAGGTCACAGACGAAATTGCTATCTGTTTTGCAGAACAGGTGTATTGCTTTTCCTGAGGCCATTTTAGAATTGTAAATTCTTATCCAACATTTTGTCTTCTGGTCTCTTGTAACGGAATTCGGAAGTTCTGGTAGCGTCATGCTACTCATTTTCGTCATATTCATCTGTTCTAATGTGATCACCAGATCCGGAGACATAAAATGGTGATCACCAGATCACTTGCCATACGCTTGTATGCTAGTAAGGAGGCACACTCTATGGTGTACAATTTAATTTAAAAAAAAAAAAATTGCTCACAATTTTAAAAAGAAAAAAAAAAAAAAAGGTTATGGAAATGTTGACAAAAAAATTAAAAGGATAATTTAGGGAGTGAGGAGGGAAATGTGAGAAAGGAATTATGAGAAAAAAATTATAGGTAGTTAATTAAAAAATAATAAAGGAAATGAAAAGGATAAATTTGGTATATTATAAAGCGACGAATACTAAAATTTTTCCTCACATTTTATATATAGTATGGATATTCTTAAAAATTATATTATGCACTATTTGATTTTATTTTATTTTTAAAAAAAACTATAATATATATAGACACACACTAACTAGAAAAGTGCACGTGTTTTGCACGTGTAACACTCCTGATTAATTTATTATAAATAAATTAAACAAAATTATGTCTTTTATATATATATATATATATATTATTAAACTATCATATATTCTCCATATCATAAATAGGAATCAAACAGTATATTAAGATCATTATAAAAAAAATAAAAAATTATTCTTTTATCTTACTTAGAAATGTGTAGAATGTTAGTGAAAAAAATTGTTTATCGTACTCTAAAATGCACGCAACTTTCATGAAAATATATGCAGTTCTAAAGACATTCAAAATGGCACATAGTTTTTAATAATTTCTATCAGGATTAAATTTTTTAATATATTATGTAAAATGTGTCTTGTAAAGAATATGTTGGTGTTTTTTCATGTTTCTTAAACTTATGATAACATTCACTTTAAAACTCCATTGACGTTCTGTATTCTTTTTTTTTTTTTTTTTTACTTTTTGAATCTTTTATTCATCCTAAATCCCATCAAATGTGGTTAGTTCCAAAATTTTATTTTGATATTGTATTTTACTGTAAAATTAAATTTTTATCTGTTAAATACATAAACGAAATGTGAAACTAGTAAAATTGTATGAATTTTATTTTTTATGACTTTTTTGCGTACTCTTAAGATCAATTTCTTATATTGGTTACCCAAACATTCAATATAAATCTTTGTTATTTTATTTTATAGCGTAATAATTACATTGTAATTTTCAAAATTGACATGGAAACTCAATCTATATTTGTAATTATTTTATAGTACTAAATAGTATGGTTTTATTTGTATAAATTATGTTGTTTATTTACCGTATTTGCCTACTTATTTATACTAATATTGTCATTCCTATCATTTATATGTAGTATTCTGTTAGGTCTAGCTATGATTGTTCTACAATATTTTGGTATCATGAGTTGATTTTTTCCCCTCATCAATAGTTACTGTAATCCAAATTTTTTGTTCTTTTATCAAATGCTTCAATATTATTAGAGTATTTAATAATGTGATTAATTTGCATAATATGTGTTGTTTTTATACTAACTATTTAGCTAAGTTTTTTTTTTTTATATTGTCACTCCATAAATTATGTGTACAGTTCTTATGTATTAAAATGATAATTTCTTTACAAATAGTTTGGGCACTCATCGTATCATGAGTAGAACATTTTTTACCTCATTAATAGCTACTCTAAGTCAATATTCTACAAAATGTATTCTAAAGACAAGAATTTAGCCACCAAAATTCTACGAAGTGAAGTTTAGGTGGATAAGATTTTTCTTCATGACTTGCTAGTCACAAGGTTCGACTTACTAAATGATAAGGAGGTATTTTTTCTAAAAAATAATAGTATTAAAGAGATATAAAATAGTAAATATTTTTGTCTCTATTAAAGATTAAGAATTTTTTATATAAATTATAAAATTTGTATTGGTTTGATTATTAATTTTGTAATTTTTATATTAAAACAAAATTTTGATATTAAAAAGAAGTGTTATTGAATTTAAACCAAATAAAGTCAAACATAATGCATAAAATTTGTCAGGGGAATTTTCGATTCTTTTTTTTTTTTTAAGATAAATGTTAGTGGAGTTGAATATTTTTTTTGCAATATAAACTAAATTCCATGAGGCAAAAGAACCTATATTTCTGTCTCTTAACAACATCTAGATGTGTATAAGAACAGCTATTAATTATTATATGTTGATCACAAAGCATAACAACCTCATTTTGTATAAAAAAAAAAAAAACAAATACATGATTATTCAATTATAGCAGAATCAAAAGTTTTATCCTTTATTCAAGATATTTATTATATGTGATTAAGATAAGAAAATATATAAAGCAACTAAAAAAGAGTATAATTAACTAAAATACAAGAGTATAGTTGAATGAACAATTAGAGGAAAGAAAATAATTGTGGTGAAACTATAAATATATAATAGTTATAATAAATAGCAACAATTTGAATATATATAAATGTTATAAATAATATTTTTTAATATTTGCTAAAGTATAAATTTTTTTGACTCTTAAAACTTTCTACCTTCTTATTGTGTATTTATGTCAAAATCACATCAAAAATCAAGGAAGAAACAATTTGAACATTAATAGTTATAACGACTACTTTACTTTATTTTTTTATCAAAATATAATTTCTTGTTGCAAATAAAAATTGGATTGAGTTTCTACCATCTTATTATGCATTTATTCCAAATATTTACATAAATATAAGAAATTTTGTTATATTAATTTGAAATGTATACAATAAATATATAGTAGTAATATAAATTATAAAAAATATATAGTTTTATCAGATTAAATAGAGAGAATTTTAGCTAGGTGAATTACATTTCATTATCGACAACTTACAAAAAAAATAATTCATTAAATGCTTGTTAGGCATGAAACTATTTAATTAAGGGTATATTAGGCATGACAAAAAATATAGTTGGTAGTATTCTTAAAATAGGTAATTAAATACATGAGGAGTAATTTAATAATATTTTCCTATAGGGATTTGCATTTCATTAAGGGTGGGTAATTTAGGCATCACAAAAGAGAGAAACAAAAATTGGTTATATTTTCTTATCAAAATTGAGTATTATATTTTATTAAGGACGGGTATTTTAGGCACTATAAAATATAAAAGGAAAGAAACAAAAATTAGGAAAAATAACTCGCATATATATATATATAAAAGATGATTTAGATTTTCTTGTCGAAATTACCCTCAATACAAAATTTAGTGACCAAATATATCCCTAAAGTCGAAGGAATTTTTAAAAATTGTTGAGGCTATTTATGTAATACGAATATTGGTCTTTTATATTTTTAAGACACAATTTTTTGTCAAAGTTAGTTTCCTTAATTATCTTGATCTAACAGAGTTTTAAATTGGAAGGAAATATTTTCATTAAGGGGTTATAAAAATTTCTTTGGCAATTATTTTAGAAGTTAAAAGATACAAAAAGAAATGTATTGATGTAATATTAATATTGGTGTTTTATTTTAAATATTCAATTTTCATCAAAATAAGTTTCTTAATCTAATTTTATTAGTAAGATTTCCAAAATTACCAATTATGATATTTCATATATTCAGAACCATCACTCCAATTTTTAGAACCATTACTATTATATTCATAACTAAACACTCTTCAAAACCACCACTCCAAGTTTTTGGATTTTTTAAAGAGAATTTAATCTAGTTCTTGAACCCTAATTTTCATGAAAATACCCATCTCTGGTGTTAATTATAATTAAAAATTTATTTATGAGTGGGATTCTTATACACCCACTCACTTCTATTAGTTAGAAGAAAATATTCCAACTAATTACTTAATAAGTGCTCCTAAATAAAAAAATCTCACAAAATGATAAAATAATAACTACAAAACTATGTTAATCTATATTAAAATATCAAGAAATGTAATGAGGAAAAAATAACGTTAAATTTTTTTCCTCCAACAACTATTCTCTATTATCTAAAAACTTTGATAAATAGAAGTTTTCTCCAATACAAATAAATACATCTAATACAATATATACTACTTTACTTCTCTCCCTAATTAAAATTTGGTTTATTGCAACCACAATACTAAACTACGCTCTACTAAACTATATATCCAAATAATTGAATATAAGGGTATATCGGTAATCATAGATAGTATTTTGCTATATCAAACTTATTTAGAGGGGAGCTAATTGCATCTTAAGGAAGGAACGTCACATCAACCCAGTACAGTAGGGGACGTATCACTCATAAAGAGAGTACTAATTAATGTGTCTTGACCTTAAACAGGTTTTTGTGTTTTCAATCCTTGAATTAAATTATTGTTTTAATTTATTGGTGAATTATTATTGTGTTATTAGTATCATTTTTTTATATATAACTTTTTCTACACCAGATTAAATGGGTTGAAATAAATTGGAAGGTGTTATAACCAATTTAGATTTAACAATCACGTACAATTGATGTCACTTTTTTCATCTGCCTTTTTTAGAATTTTTAAATTTTTCATAAATGGGTAGAAACTAGAGATTTTGGAGATTAAATGTGTTTTGTTGGAAAGTTTGGGGATCAAGATGGACCATGACCCAAATTTTGGGGGCTAAAATTATTTTTTTCATTTTTGGATTTTGAGATTTAACAGTCACGTGCAATTTTTCGTTTTGTAATTGACAAAATTTTTAAATTTGTCCTTAATTAATAGAAGTTGAAAATTTTAAGGACTAAATACATTTTGCCTAGAAATTTGAGGATCAAGACGGACTACGACTTAAAATTTAGAGGCTAAAATTGCATTTCCTTAATATTTGACATGTGAATATCTATAGGAATATATGGACTCTAAGATATCAAAGGGTGAAAATGAAAACAATTAACTCTATTTGGACAATTATTATTTAATGTATTATTTTGAAATTATTTGGATAAATGTAGTGGTAGATGTGATGTATGTGAAATAAAAATATGATTAGAAAATGTGTTTATATTATGGTTGCAAAATATTATTGAAAAAATAATGAATAGTTTACCATCCAAACAAAATCTCTCTTTGACGGCCCCTAAATCGTACAAATAAATGTAAGGTTTCATTTGGGAGATTTGAATTTAGACAGAAAAGAAAAGAAAGAGAAGATGTGATTAATCTTCCTTCATATTAGGAGTTTTAGGGTTCATTTGGTCAGAGGAAAAAGAATAGAAAGGAACGGTTACTAAAAGAAAGTGGAAGGTTTCTTCATTTTGGAGTTGGTCAGTGAAAGAAAATAAGCGAAATGGAGGGATATTAAGGGATGCATCCCTCCTCGTCAGCAAAACTTTTCTTTCCAAAAGTGAGAAGAAAATGACGAAAACATCAAAATGAATTGAATCATGTTTTTAATGTTTCAATTTTGTCCTCAAAAAATTCATACAACAAAATTTTATTTCCTTACAAGTCCCATATCATTCCATTTTTTCCTCCAACTTCCAAACAACATTAAAATCTCTTCCTTTCCCTTCTTTTCTTCACTTCCTTCTTTTCCCTTATAAAAACTCAAACTCAATCTTAGATGAAAAGGAAAAAGAATGAAATGAACTTATTTGCGCGAAAAGTTTTGCAGCTATAGATTATAAAAGTTTTTTGTCTGACTGGAGGAAAATTGTGGGAATTATAAAAAAAAAATTCATAAATACAGTCTTTCCCCCTAAAAAAGCTACGAAAGGAAAAACCTATTAACATATATGTCCCAAATCATTTTATTTATTACAGAAATTCCCAAACAAAATTATAATCCACTTTTTTTTTTTCTCTTCTCTTCTATCCTAATTTAAAGTTTTTCCTTCCTTTCTTTTCCATCCTAAACTCCCAAACTAACTATAGAAGTCTAGCTAGGTTATGCAAGTTTGACGCATCTATTATGAAAGAGCCACAAGCTGATCTTGTACAACATTAAAAATGCATTTAGCGAGCTAGAGGTAGAAGTATTGGCGAATTAAACCGTTTGCGAGCTGCTACGTTCAGTCTAATGCTCAACTTGGCTTGGCATTGACCAAGCTTGAGTCGAGCTCGAGCTGCTCGATTAGGCTAACGAATCGAGCTTAAGTACTTTTGTGTTTGGTTCGCGAGCTCGTCAAGCCTAATCAAGCCCATGTATATAATATGTATTTTTTTATTTGTATGCACAATTACAAGTACGAGTAGTCAAGGAATTTTATGTAATTTCATATTTATCCAATGTTTTGAAAATCGGACCGAATCGGAAGAACCACCGGTCCGGTCCAACTATATATCTGGTCTGTTTAAAAAATTGGACAGAATCGGTAAAAAATCGGTTGAACCAGTTTTTGTGATTTTTTAAATATCAGAATAAAAATGATTTAAATAAAGAGAAAAATTAAAAAATCGTGAAATAAACTCTAAAATGACAAAACATTGAACACACCAAAGCCTAAACTATTAAGTTATTATTTTTTTGATCTTTTTTATACTTATTTTTGTACAAATTTCACTTTTCTTATTAGAAATTTGATCAGTATTTTTGGGTATTAAAACTATAATTCTCCAAAAACAATGTTTCACTTCTATTTTAGATTTTATATAAATATAGTTTAGGTCATTTTAAATTATATCACACTTTGGTAAAAAAAAAAAAATAACTAAATTAGTGAACCGGTCGGACCTGTTGAATCGCGAACCGAATAGGCCAGGCCAAATGCTCCGGTTCAATGCCTGGTCCGATTTTCAAAACATTGTATTTGTCTTCTATCAATGGAAAATATTCAATAGCGATATGGTCAATTACAATCTAAATTGAGCTTACACAAGTCGGGCTCGAGCTTATTATATTTTGAAGAGCTTGAGCTCGAACTCAAATCTTGACATGTTCGAGCTTGACTCGTTTACATTCCTAGCTCGAGTTTGACATGTTCGAGTTCGTCTCGACTCATTTACATCCCTAGCTAGAGGTAAAGAACTCTTGTTAATACCCTTTTTTGTTTGAAAATAACTATGACAATTTTTTTTTTTTTTTTCAAATTATCTATCATTTTAGAAAATCAACAAATATTAAATAATATTTTCCAACTTTTATCCATAGTAGCATACTAATAGAAAGAGGGTTATGTAGTTGAGATATTCATGTAAAAGGATAATTCAGTCACTTTTAACTTTTTTTTTGTAAAATTGATACAATTTAATAGTTCGTTTAATCTGTACATACCAACCAATCATATGACAATTATTTTGAAATAGAGGGAGTAATATAATTTGGGTTAAATAGATTAAATCCATTAAATTGGGGTTGCTTTGCAATAATTTTTTTCTAAGTTTATTTTCGATATTAACGGTTATTTCTAACTTTTTATAGCTCTAAAGCCAATAAAAAATAATAAGTTATAAACTCACTAGTTCAATTTAACCACTTACCCACTAGTTGAACTAATGTCAGTATTTTAGAAATTTGGACCGTATTATATGGTTCAATCAGTTGAAATGCAAACCGGTCACACCATCAGTCCCAAATTTCCAATTAAATCCAACAAGCCATACAATAAGACTCATCCAAAATGGGTCAAATCTAGTAAACAGATAAAAATTAAATTTTACACTATTCTCAATACAAATAACTAAGGAAATAAAATAAAACCACCAAAACTGCATATTCTCTTCTTTCTCTCACATACATGCCCTCGCCAATCTCATACACCAATCTCCTAGTTTCTATTTTGCATTTCCCCATTAAGGGAGAAGGGATCCAACCAGATGAAAGGGACCTCAGAAGCAACCGCAGCGTGGAAATCAGCTCAGCAACTAGAGTAAGAATTGAGAGCACTATTGTGAGGAGGAGGATTCAGTATGGGAACAAAGTTTGGAAGTATCCATTGGATTATGATACTTTGATGATTTACATATGGTTCGAAGAGAAGGTCGAGAGCAAAGACAGCATTAGAGAACTCTATGAGCGAGTCGTTGCTAAACTTCTGGCAACTGAGCAAAATGGTTGGTTATCGTACATTGAGTTCAAATTATGTAACAATGAAGTTGAGAAGGCTAGAAATATTTGTGACCAGGCAATTACCATCTTGCCTCGGGTTGAATAGTTGTGGTATAAGTATATTCCTGTAGAGGATGAGATGCTTAGGAATGGTGCCGGGACTAAGCAAATTTTCAAGAGAGATAGATGAGATGGAACTTGATGAACAAGGTTGGTTATCTTATATTGAGTTTGAATTACGGTTTTATCAACGAAGTTGAGATGACACTGGCGATATCCCATGAGGTTTGTGCAATGCATAGTTATTAAATCTAACCCAGTCTAGCGATTCAACCTATGAACCTGGTAAACTGCCCTTGAGACCAGGGTGGGTTGCTTGAATGACTAGACAAGGAAGTAACTTCGCGAGTTGCATGCTCGAGAACCCGATCGGGTTTGAACAATGAAATCGACCGGAAGATAAAGTTTGTCAATTTTCACAATCACATCTTCAATGATCCCCTTTGGAAACTTTATGTTTCGATCCGCAAGTTGCAATGAGACACTTGTTGGCTTCAATTGATCTCCATTTAGCTTCTTGAATACTCCAAAAGGCATGAGATTTATTGAAGCTCCCAAGTCACATAATGCTCTTCCAAATTGCAAACCCTTGATCTCACAAGGTATAGAAAATAAACAGGGATCTTTGAGCTTTGGTGGCAACTTCTTTGTAAGTAGTGCACTACAATGCTCCGTCAAGCACAAAATGTCAAAAATCGCCATGCAACTTTTTTTTTGAAGTAAGGACTTGTTTCATGGATTTGGCATAGGTAAGCATGTTTTCAAGTGCCTCCATGAAGGGGATGTTGATTTCAAGTTTTTTGAAAATCTCTAGAAATTTCTTGAATTTCTTTGCCATTTCTTCATCCCTTAGCCTTTGAGGAAATGACACATTAACATGTTTTAGCTCATGATGCTTAGGATCCTTGCCTTCATTGCTTTGTGAGTTGGGCATAATAGACTCATTTATCATTTTGTCTTGCCCACTTGAAGACTCTCCTTTTTCTTTATCTTCATCCTCAACCCCTTCTTGTTCTCCATTCTTCATTGAATTTCTTCCAACTCTTTACCACTCCTAAGGCTAATAGCTTTGCATTGCTCCTTAGGTTTTGGAATGGTGTCACTCGGAAGCACTCCTAACGGCCTCTCATTGTTCAACCTTGCCAATTGTCCAAATTGAATCTCTAAATATCTTGTCGAAGCCTTCAAATTCTCGTAATCCTCTTTTGTCCTCTTCCATTTTCCTGTCCAATTCTCTTCTCAAATACTCGGCTTCTCTTTTCCAACCTTCTTCACTCAAATTCTCTCTAGGAGCATATTGATCATGATACATGGGTTGGGAAGAATTTGCATAATGGAAAGGAGGTATTTGTTGTTGGTTTTGAAACGAAGGATTGGGAAAATTTTGATGTGATTTGGGTTGGACATTTCTTTGATGTGGCGGTTGATAAGGTCTAGATGAGGAATTCGGGGCTTGAGTGTGTTGGGCATTTTGAGGTGGGGGTTTTGGTTGGTAAGGAGGATTGGATTGGTTGTTGGTGTTACTCCATGAGACATGTGGGTGCTTCCTCCAAGAAGGATTGTAAGTGTTCCCATAAGCTCTGGATTGGTTCCTTGGAAATGAAGATTGATTAGCCACATAATTGATTTGCTCATTAGCTCCGTATGGCATCTCACAATTCCCATTGGCAACGGTGCCAAAAACTTGATACCTTACACACCAAGTAGTTATAAATTAATAAAATACCTAAATCCTACTACTAACTAGATGGCATCCCGCAAGTATACGGTTGTCAACTAGTAGTAAAGGGAAGAAGGGATCGTTCCCACAAGAATTGTTGGAAGGCAATTACCAAGATTTATGGGTACTTGTGTAGTTAAGCAAAATCAAGCGATAGATGATAGAACTATTCTAATAAAAACCATAATTAAATGAAAGCGTTAAAAACTTAAATTAAAGCTAGATTAACTAAAAAGTAAATAAGTAAAAATAACTAATTACGAAATTAAGAAACTAATTAATATATTCTAGTAAAAGCAAGTAAAGGAAAGCACTTAATTCTAGCCTAAATTAACCAAATCAAGACTAAAATTAAAAGCAAGCAAATCACCCAACTAAAAGGACTACAAATGAGAAACGTTGAATATTAAAAGCAATCATTTCTAAACTATAAATTAGAAAGAGTTAAACTAGAAATCTAAATATTTTTGGATTTTTGATAGAAATACATAAAGAAAACCCACTAAGGATTAACTAGGAATTAAGGCAAGAAATTGAAAATTCTAACTAGAAATGCAAGAAATTATCAAGAACCCTAATTTACCCAAGAACCCTAAAGTGCAAGTAAAGAAATTCTTACTAAATTAGACAAGAAAGCCAATAAAAATTATATCTACGCGAATCTTGCGATTAACCCACTACGATTATCTAATCAAAATTTGAACTTGACAAGAAATTAAAAGAAGATCTAAGAGAAAATTAAAGAAATTTTTTTATTAAATAAGTAAATTTGGAGTTCAAGCTATCCTAAACTATCTAAAAACTAACTAAAACTATCTACTACTTTCTCTTACTAATTTGAAGTAGTTTAAATAGTCTAATATTACACTAGGCAAAAAATCATGAGTTACTGGCTGAAAGTTTACAAAATTGCCCTTACAACTTAACTCTCAGAGAGTCGAGATCGCAGTTTAGAACAGTCGAGACTGAGGTCTCGACTCTTTTTTCAACATTCTTCATTTCATCCATTTTTGCAATCTGGTCCCTTGAGCTTTGTTTCTTCCAACTTCTAACCTTTAATTTTTAACCTGCATAATATTAACATCATTAAACACTTAATTAAACTAAAAATTTAACAAAACTTATCATAATTAATTCAAGAACGAAAATACAAATACATATGAAAGAAATTAACTAAAATCCTCAATTACTTATCCAACTTCAAATTTTAAACTATCAAAATGCTATAATTTAGAGGAAAATAACTCTAGTAGCAACTTCGCGGGTTACATGCTCGAGAACCAGATCGGGTTTGAAGAAACCCAACGGGTTTGTTTTCTTGAGGAAAAAAAAAAACAATTTGTAATTGCTAAATTTTGAACTAAGGACCTCTTATATAGAGATAAAGAACCTTACCATCTAACCATGTAAGGTTTTATTTATTATATACTTCTTTTTTATTTGAATCTTTACAAATTTAATTTCTTAAATGTGTTTGTATATCATTATATATTTTATAACAAATCAATATTTTTCAATTATGCATATATAATAATTTAGAGTTAACTATTTTATTCTATTTTATTAATTTTTTGTAGAGAAATGAATTATTTTAAATTCATTTATACTTAAAATTGTTTTATAAAATATATTTTTATCAATATTTTCACCATCTATCTTGTATTTAATAATTTGTAGGTATTATATATTAATAAAAAAATATATTTGAGTGATCTACCGGTTGAACCAGTAACCCACTAGTTAAACCAATAACCTATTGATCCACCTCCCTCGCCAGGTTCCTTCCCGGGTCAGGTTTAATAACTGTGTTGCAATGTCATCCTAAACTGAGTATTTGTATCAGATTTGCCAACTTTGAGATAAAGAACGGGGAGATTGCTCAAGCTAGAAATTGTTACGAGAAGGCTATTGAGAATTTGGCCGATGACAATGAGGAAACTGAGGAATTGTTTGTTGTATTTGGTGAGTTTGAAATAGAGCGTAAGGAGGTTGAGAGGGTTAGGTTTATTTGATCAAGTTTTTGCTCGATGATATTCTGAAAAGTAGGGTCGAGAATTTGTATAACAAGTTTTTAGCCTCCGAGAAGCAATATGGAGACAGGAAAGGGATTAAGAACGCTGTTGTGGGAAAGAGAAGGTTCTAGTATGAGGATCAAGTTAGGAAGAATCCCTTGGATTACGATACTTGGATTGATTATATTTTGTTAGAAGAGAGCATCGAGATCCAGAGAGAGTTAGAGAACTCTATGAGCGAGTGATCGCTAACCTTCTAGAAGCTCAAGAGAATCAATATTAGCTAGGGGTGCCCAAGCCTAACCCAACTCGAAAATTCGACCCAATCCGAATGAATTTGGGGCTAAATAGGTTGGGTTTTCGGGTTACCCAATTTTTATTGGGTTGGGTTGGGTTTTATTTTTAAAACCCAATCTAACCCGAATAAAGCTGAATACACGATTAATGGAATTTTGTTGCTGTTAAATATGCTGCTAGTGTTTGAACTTCTTTCATGGATTTTTTATTTTTTTTTTAAGTTTTGGGTTTCAGGTTAATTCAAAAACCCGCCCAACTAATATTTGGGTTGTGTTGGGTTGGGCTACTATATTAGTTGGGTTAGATTGGATTTTAATTTCTTGACCCGAAAATCCGACATATGAACACCTCTTGTATTGGCAGAGATATATTTACTTATAGTAAGTGATATCATACTGGGTGTAACAAAGAGAATGAAATAGTGTATAATTAGAGATAGAGGGATGAGTGTATGAATATGGTCCCTAGGCTTGTATTGTATCTAGTATGTTGTTCTCTTTCTCGCTTACTTGTCTTTTTCTCGTTTAGATGTTATAACTATTTATAGACTGACGCTCTAGGCCTTAAAATTGGAACCTCTGACCTCTATAGGGTTAGAACAAGATGGTCAGTCAACTGGGTATATCTGATCATGTACATATATACATTAAGACTCAGGCTATATTACAGCTTTACCCTTGCAGGGGTCATAAGATACATGTCGTTATTCTATTGGTCATATCGAAACATGTCTCTTAACTAAGTATTTCTACTCTTCGAAAGATCTTCCTCGGAGACAGTTATTTCCTTGCCTGAAATCATCTTTTAAGTCTCCACTGTTAGAACGTTTTTAAACTTGCTTAAGTCCCAAGAAAGAACTGTCTTTCTTGGTTGCGTTCTCCTTATTGCCTTGACTTTCGCATCTCACAGGATTATGCTTTAAGGCACTACTGTCTTTAATACTTGACCTATTTTTGTGGGGTTAAACCCATATTCGATTTTAAATATATAATCCTGGCTATTTAGATTGGGTACTTTTTTCATAGATTTTATCCTGGGCATTAGTTACAGGCTACTTTCCTTTAAAAAAGAGAGAAAATTTCCGCACGAAAGAAATCTTTCTTTACTTTTCCCAAACTCCATGGAATCCAATCCAGAAGAAAATTCCGACAAAGTTTCTCTCTTTTTTGGGAGTACGTGCTTTACGCGTTTGGATATTACTAATTGTTTGATTTTTATTGCTATAAATTAAATTAAAAAGAAATAAAGCATATTTGGAGATACCAACTGTTTGTTTTTTTTTTTAATTCTCTTAATTTTCCATTTATATAATTTCTATTTCAATGTTTAACTAAGATAAAGAATTTTTTGTAGTTCATATGAATTTAGAAAAATATTTACTCATACATAATTTTTATACATTTTCTTTAGATATACTTTGTTAGAAATATAAGAGATTTGTTTAATTTAATAATTCAAGTAATTTCATAAAATCTAAATAACTGTGTCTCGTGAATAATACATCTATCTTGTAATTTTTATTTTTTTTAAAAAAGTTCTTTTCCTCGATTGAGAATTATCGAAACATTCTACAATAAACTCATTGGTACTTTATTTAACTTCAAAAATATGAAAATTTAAAATATCATTAAACTAAAGCACTGTGTATGACATGAAATATATTAAAGTTTATTATTATATCCATTCTGTAAATTTAGTAATTAAAGAGGGTAGTATAGTTTTGAAAAATGTTGATAATTTATAATGTTTATTGGAATCCTTTATTCTCTTTAAATATTCAAATTTTATCTTGACAACTTTAGATTTATCAAGCACATTAAGGTATTTAATTATGCTTGAATTCTTATATCTCTCTTTGATCCAACTCAATAAAGGAATCATTCATGTACAAGTACTAAATGACAATTTTTAATTTAGGAAACAAAATTTCTCTTAAGTGTATGGTTTCCACAACTATAGGTATTACATCATGAAAATAAGAAAAAAATAAAAAATAGTCTACCACCATTTAGCAACATACGACATGAAATTTAGTGATTAATTTATTATGTTAAAATTATGAATCTGTATAGTAGTAAATTAAAAGGTAGTTATTAAATGTTATCCCTCCGTCCCACTTATTTTGTTATCGTTTGACTTTTTTGGTTAACCAAATTAATTTTGTAATTAATAATTCATATAGATTTATTTTATTTTTTATGAAAAATTTTCAACAAAAGTGGAATTTATATGAAGGATTATAACATGAAGTACTTAAAATTTATAAAAAAAATTATAAAAATTATAAAAGATTGAGCTATGAAAACTTGACTGATTGATCGAAAAAAGTTAAATGTGACAAATATATTAAAACGGAGTTAATATAAATTTTATTTGGTAGAATAAGATCAACAATATATAGCTAGTTGCAATGACTATCAACTTGTATAGTAACAATTCAAAAGTAACGATTAATAAACATTTAGCGTTTAGATTTTATTTGATAATGTACACTTTAGTTAATATATAATTAGTAACAATATGATATTCCTATTTTTTATTATATAATTTATACGGCTACTAATATTCAACATTATATATTTACAGGTTCAAAAATAATAACAATAATTTTTTGTAGGAGGATAATAATTATCTATTAAGAGTTTTAATTAATATTTTCTCCGTTTCATTTATATTATCACACGTCCTATATTGGGATATCGCAATAAAAATATCACATTACTTATAATGGATTATTTGCCTTACTTAAATTTAAAACTTTACCCTTCCCAAGCATTCAAAATATTCTAAATTTTGATAACTAAAGCGTCCAATAATTAATTCATAATATTTCTCTCCTATGTTCTCTCTCCTCTCTCTTCCCAATAAAAACTCTTCTATTTCAAATATTTATCCTTTAGTAATATGAAGTCAGATAAAATTAATAAAGCTATTGTGGACATTTAATAGAAATCTATATTTACTTAAAAATTTGTGCAAATGTGTAACGTGACAATTAATTTGGGACAGAGACAGTATAATTTAGGAATTAATTTTTGATTATTGGGACAGAGACAGTATAATTTAGGAATTAATTTTTTATTATTGGGACAGAGACAGTATAATTTAGGAATTAATTTTTGATTATAGGAAAAACATAACTTAGATTAAATATGTGTTAATTATTAAATACATGAAAAGAGAACTTAAAGTAAAGTAAGATTGTAAGATAAGGATTGTGTTCTTTTAAGAAAAATAAAATAGGTGTGGATCACGTTGTTCACTATCTTTTTCTTGCTCATCCAATTAGTTTAACAATATTCAAACAGATAGATTCTACATTATATTTATTTTTTAGTACACCATATAGAATTCAAATTCATTTTATATTCTAGACAACGAATCTCTTTCATTATTACAAAGTTTGGACAACAACATTAGAGATAAAATAAGTAGCATTGGCGAAAGGATGGTGAAGATGTTGACAATATCCATAAAGGATAATGTCTTTATTAATTTAAGTTTAGATAGCCTTGAGGCTTTTAAGCAATTTTATGTCTCTTTGTTATTTTTTCTTTTCCTTTTTTTTTATAAAAAAATAGAAAAAAGATTTCAGAATTATTCTCTTAAAAGTGTCCAAAAGTTTTATACATAATAAGTCCTACTTTTCTTCTTCTTTTTTTTTTTTAAAAATATAATTCTTACTATTATATAATTTAATTAATTCCTAATCCTAAAAAAAAATTATTTGTATACTTGTATAATTTCTAAATTCATCCTTGAAAAATGGATACAGAGACAACAAATAGAATTCTCTATTCTATACAAAAATCTTATTCTAGAAGTAAAGCAATCAATAAGATTGAAAGTATATTTTAAAATTGTGTGCCTTTAAAAGGTAATGATACATTTTTTTTTTTTTGTATCGGAATATAGTCTAGAAGGCAAATCAGAACATATTTTCAGTTTGGAGAGTCGAATTCATAATAATTCAATTTCGGAGATCACATTAGGACATTTGTTTTAGTTTTAAGGACCAAATTGAGGTTCTTTGAATTTGGAAGACTATACTGGGATATTTTTTTTTTCATTTTGAAGGGTCAAATTGAGACCTTTTCAATTTAAAAAATCATTGAGATTTTTGCTTAGTTTGAATTGACAATACAGTACTCTTTGAAATTAAAATAACCTTGTTTTAGATTATAAGGAAAACGTTTTACCATCTAAATTGTATTCCGTCGTCAGAAATTATTAGTTTCTTTTAATAGTTGTTCATAAACTACTAGTTTCTTTAATTCCTCATAAATATCGGTCCAATCTACTAATGTATTCACAACCTATATATGTTGATAATATATGCATAATTATATGTAATGAAAATTTTATTCTATTAAGTTTTTTTTTAATAACTTTATTAACATTTATCTTCAATTTTTAAATCTATCACAGAATTCTACAATACGTTAAAATTTACTTCATTAAATTTAATTTAAATAAACTCTAAAAAATTTAGTTTTTATTTCATGTGTATCTTTATAGGATTTTTTTTCTCTTTAAGGATCCAAAAATATAGGTGAAACATGTAAATTTATTTTCCAAGTAAATTTTATAGTTTTTTTATTACATGATTTCTAAAACTCTTCAAAAAAATTAAAATAAAATTTCCTATCCTTCTTTAATTTCTAAAACTCATTCCTACTATTCTATTACACAAAGAAATTTATTTCAATCAAATTTATTTCCTAATATGAAGTCTTAAAAATAGGTTTTATTTTTTCTTTCATTACTTGAGGAGTATTTACATAAATAGCTTAAAAATTTTCATGTCTAAAAAAATGACATTCAAGTTGGGAATATAACCAAGTTATTAAATTTTGATAGTGAGGGTAACTTGTGAAAGAAAGTAAAAACTAAATCAAATTTCTTCATTATATATTTAATTAATTTTTTAATAAATTTATTTAACATTCATATTTTATTTTTAAATTTATCTCAAAATTTTACTCGATGAGGAAATTTGCTTTAATTAAATTAATTCTACATATAAGTCTAAAAAATTTAATTTTATTTCCAATGTACCTTGTAGGATTTTCTCTTGTTGAGGGTCCAAAAGTATAATGAAATATGTAAATTTATTTTTCAAGTAAATTTTATTTTTTATTATTACATGATTTATAAAATATATCCTAATAAAATTATTTCTTACTCTTTTTTAATTTCTAGAACTCATTCCTAATATTCTATTACATAAAGAAATTTGTTTCAATCAAATTTATTTCTTAATATAAAGTTTTAAAAGTAGGTTTTATTATATTTTTTACACTTTGAGGAGTTTATTTATATAAACAACCTAAATAATTAAAATAAAGGTATTCAAATTAGGGGATATAACAAAATAATTAAATTTTATAGTAAGGGTAATTTCAAAAAGAAAATCTAAATCATTAAATAATATTGACTCTTTTAATGTAGTATAAATAGATATATAATTTTATAATTTTTTATAATACTACTTTCGTCCCAATATATTTGTCTCATTTGACTTTTTTGGTCAACGAGTTAAATTTTTAAGGCTCAACATTTTATAGATTTTTTTTAATATTTTTATAAATTATGTAAATTTCATTTTTTTGATAATTTTTTATAAAAAATCAAATAAATCTATATGAATTATTGATTATAAAATTGATCTGATTTATTGAAAAAATTAATTGTAACAAAATAAATGGGATAGAGGGATCTACAAATTTGTATAAATTACAGTTGAGAAATAATAAACCCATTTATTTAATTGTATTGTCTTATTATATTAATAAAGAACAAAAAATCAGAAAATCTAAACTCAAATCGATTACCGTAATTTCTTCATAATCTGAATCAATAAATTGAAATTTGTTTGCTAGTCCTCAATCCTCATATGCTCCTAATAATCCCAACAAAAGCCGTTACATTTCTTTCTCCAAAAAAAAACAAACAAAAAAAAAACCGTTACATTTGTAGTAAGGACCACTTTTTCCACGTGGCATCAGTCTCTTATACCCATCTAGATGTGTATATTATGTATTGTAGACTTCTTGCTCTAATTCTAGAATCTCTCTGCTCTTTTTATCTAATCCCATGTTGTCTACGTCGTTCACCCGCCCCTGAAACAAGGTTAGGACACCTCATCCTATCTTAATTTCATGTGGGTTTCTTCTTTTTCATGTTTTTCTTTTCTGTATTTGGTTTAATTTTTGTTTTCTGAGGAGGGTTTTTTATTTCATGTAAAGTAAACTGTTATTTAGTTATTGTTGAGGATAAAAATTTGATCTTTTTCACTTTTTAGTTGACAATATATATATATATCAGAAATTACCAAGAAGAAATGTTTTTTTTTATTTGATTTTTGTTTTTATTTTTTTTTCATGTAAAATAAACCTCTATTTAGTTAATTTTCAGTATAAAAAACTGATATTTTTCACTTTTTTAGTTGAAAAGAAATATCTCAAATAAATAATTGAAATGCTTTGTGTTTTCTGTTTCTTGTTTATCTGATTGTGGGTTTTGATTTACTATTGTTTAAAAAGAAAAGAGGGAAAAAAAAAATGAGTTCCTCAGACTTGAAATCCGTAGAGGAGTTGGAAGTGGAGCTGAGAAATTTGGGGAGGGAGTACGAGAAACTGAAGAAAGAGCGTGAATCTCTGGAGGAAAATATTCGTGTAATAGAGGCCGAGAAATCAATGTTGGAGGAGGAGTTGGAAAAATGTAGGACCGGATACCAGGAGGCCAGACAGCAATTGATTTGCGAAGGGATTGAGAAGGATATGGTCATTGAGGAATTGATGAGAGAGCAGCGTGAAGCTGAGGAGTTGATTGAGTTACAAATGTTGGATACTGAGTTGATGAACTTTGGTGTTAGAGTTTCCAATTTGGAGGTGGCCATTGCACGGTTAATGAGGCTTCCTATCGAGATTGTAAGTACTGGTGCTTTTCTCATGAGGGAAAGGATGGATGTGGAGGTTTCAGCAAATGGGGTCAACAATCCTGTTAATGGTGGTCAGAATGGGGGCATTAATGTCGAGGAGGAAATGATGGATGTGGAGCTTTTAGCAAATGGGGTCAGTAATCCTGTTAATGGAGGTCAAAATGGGGGCATTAATGTGGGAAATTTGCTGAATGGAGTAATTAACCATCGTCAGGGTGAAAATGGAGGCTTCACTTTTGAGAGTGTGTATGGGGAATTAAGTGATGAAAATGCCTTGCCACAGTTTGCTCGCTATTCAGCTGGAAATCACGGCCCTGATTCGTCAATTGAAGGTAAAATTGAATTCATATTCTTAAAGCATTATACTTGCATTTGGATTTTATTAATATTTTTGTGGGATAATCGAAGAGATGAATTTATATTTTATAGTCGCGAAAAAGTAGACTTATAGATAACATAATCAAGTACACTGTGGACATAGTGTGATTTAAAGTGGCCTGTATTTTCTTTTACATTGGTGAATGCTAAGAATGACATAAATTTTAACTTCTAGGCCAAGCAAACTCAGAGATTGCTGCAAATGGCCATGACAATGCTGAGGTTTCTTCTGGTGCACGTCAGCTCGATTGTCCTCAAGTTGAAAGTGTGGCTTCTGACCAAGAGGAGGAGAGTGACGAGTCTCCAGACACAGGTATAGTGATATCTTAGCCAATAGTTTCTTTTATGTGTTTTGTTCAAAAGCCAGGGCATGTAATCTTTTCTTGTCATTACAAGCTATAGAACATGGTAACAAAGATGGTTTATCACTGTCAAAGACCTGTAGCTAAGAATTTTTTTGACCAACTTAAATGTTATAGCTTTGTTTGAGATGCATGGACTAAGGCATAATGTAGGTTCAACCACATGTGTGGATACGCTGTTTCCTTCTGGATCCGTAATTGACTGCAGTTATATTTGTAGAATCCTGTTTGACTTTGGCAATATTTATAAAATGAAGTATACAAATATAAAAATGTTGTTTGAAGTATCACCAAGTTTTATTATTTCTGTTCTTATTCACTCTCCAATTTTTGTAACAATAACTAATTCATCCTTTTGTTTTCCTTCTCCATTTATTAGTATATTGTCACGCCAAGCATGGTATTTAAACGTGCAGCAACCTATGGGTCCTGCACCCATTGGACTTATGACTCAGAAGTTCCGCGAAATAATTCAAATTTCAAATCACTAACTGATGCCTTAGTACGGAAATTATGAACTCTTCTTGTTTCCAAAAGAGATATATTGTCATATATAGTCGAACCAATAATAAACAACAAAAAGTTACACTATTTTTCTGTACATTGGATATTTTGAAATTTTTGGATATCAGGTACAGGTTTTTATGGTAAATATGACTGAAACTTGCTAAAGATAGAGTTAGAGTTAGACCTTGTAAGTTATCCATTTTTTTCCATTTATATCCTTCTTTTTTTTTTTTCTTTTTTTTTTCCATATTCGCTTTTTCGGAATGTACATTGGTCACTTATCTTTTCGGATTTTTTGGATAATTTTTTTAATGTAGAAAAGATTATTGATTGATAGCTGAAAGCTAGTCATGTTGTACCATGGAATACCAGTAATGGGATTGACACTATTTGGATTTTCTAAGAGAAAATCTCATGGCCTACCGCTTTGTTTGTCCAGATGGAGGAAGATAAAGCTGCATCAGGAGGTTACATCTCAATTTACATTGATGGCCAGTTAGTGCATTAGTACATCAAAACTAGCTTTTAATTAGTGGGAAATTTCAGAACAATAGTTTTCTTTGGTGTTTGTTTGTGTTTTTCTTTTTTTCTGGATTTATCTTTTGGACATAAGGATATTTTGGTGTCTTGATTATGGTGAATTATAATGACTTTCTGGTTAAGGATATATTGCTTTTAGCCTTTATCTATTCTGATACTATCTATAATATTGAAATCTGCACACCTTGGTGTCCTAACTCCTCGAATAGAAGGCACAACTATACCACTTCAACTGTTTGAAACCGAGCAAGTTTAGTAAACTGCTACCTTGACATTGCAATCATTAAAGGGCTGCATTACTTCCAATTTTCAGTCTATATTAGAGGAGCCCTTATCTTTGTTCCATTTAACTTAATAGCTTATTAATATTTTGTTTAGGACCTTATCACATACTGATGAAACACAGATTTTTTGAATGGAGTAAAAGGACTTTGGATCTTTGATATCTTCCTTCAAGATTGCAATGAGTTGACGGTGGTCAATATTGTGCAAACACTTACTGATCGAATTCAAAAAACCAGTGAGAGTTTTCCCACTCTTCTTTGATTTGTCTGACTGAGTGGCAACTTCACCCGGAGTGTAAGTGTGATGTGTCTTGAGCTTGGGTGAATTGAATTCTGAACGAATTAGCTACTTGGGGCTAGAATGTTTCCAAGCCCACCACCTGGTTCTCACTGCTCATTAGTGTAGTTCCTGTGAGTATCTATTATGTTACTAGCGACTTGAGAAAGAGTCTTGTTTCTGGCAAACTGCTGAAACCTCTCGTCTCTCGTGAATGTTTCTTCTTCTTCATTTTCCATTTCTACTGTACTTTCTCTCTTCTTCTGAGCATCTTTTTCCACTTCTTTCATATTCTTTTTTGTGTCGACTCATTTTTCATTTTCCGACTCTCTCTCCTCTCTCTCTCTCTCTCTCTCTCCCCCCTCCCCCCTTCCCCCCTTTAACTCTCTTTTGGTCACTCCAGACATCCCTCTCACCATCGTATTACCTGAAACCAATTTCAAAATGATCTCGTTCATGATACAGAATTCTTCTCCTTCTATTATGAAATTTAGAGGGCAGGTTTTTGCCTTCTTTTTGGTATAATCACGGAGCTCATTTTGTGGTAGTAAATTTCTATTTCAAAACTTCTACAACCGAGTAAACTATACTCTGACTTGGGATTACCAAGAATTAAACAACGTTTTTGTTTTTTTCTTTTTAATTTTACACAAGGAAACTACTATGGTTTTATACTCCCTTACATCCTTAGAGTAAATGAGATGGTCTCCTTGACTTTCCTGTATGGGCTTGGTCATTAGTCCACAACATGTAATTGTTTGAAAGCTTAGGAATAGGATTGTAATTAGGATTCTTTTAGGTGACGACATGGATGAGGAAGAATAAACAAATGAATTTGGTGACGTGGATTGTAATTAGGATTGTTTAACAATATAATGAACAAGCAAATGATCTCCGCAGGAGTTCCTAATTTTGGTAATTGCAACAATTGGTTTGTTAAAGATTGCATTGGTGTCCAATGTAAATGATAATAGTAGGAATGAGGATATAATTTATATGAATGTACAATGTAAATCATGGTATTAAAAGCTTGGAGATATTTCTTAACTTGAGATGTTAGAAGGTTCAAATCAAGGGGTATCAGGTCTGCTAAAATTATGCACTAGGAGTTGGTTTTGAAATATGGCGTGGGACTTATGAAAGAATAACGTGATAAACTTTAATCTGAAATGCAATTCCTCAAGTGGAGAGGAAAGTAAAATAACATGTGACTAGAAAGAAAAATTATAAATTACTCAAAACCTCCTTATCCAAGTTAGAAAATTAACTCAATCCGCCCAATACCAAGGCCAAGAAAGCAATTTAGAAGTGTGGTTGGTGAAATCAGCCTATAGCTTCTGGTCTGCATCAAAATACTAGCACTTAACATCCCAACTTGTAAAGTGTTATCACTATTTAGGAAGTCTATGGAAAATGGAAGTGATGTGAGACAAGTATGTATCTTTTCCATCTTAGTATTTTAATATCACTATTATTTTGAGATAGTGCATGTGACGTACCAAGTTATCTTAGGGTCCTAAGTTACATATCTAAAAAGATCACGGACAATATTTTTGTTATGCTTACTCATCATAGATATTAATTGCAGTAGTCAAAGAAGAGCAAAATTTGAAATCAAAATCGTAAAAATTGGATTCTATTCAAAACCTAAACCTTTGATGTTATAAGGCATGATCGAGAACGTCGGGGGTGATTATGGAAATTAGAAATCATCCAGATTTAGCAAAATCCCATCGATGCCCTCTCGGACTTGTTTCACGAAAATTTTTTTTGTTCATATACGTTAACTTCTTTACTAAATCGGCTTCTACATTCCAATGTCACATAATCCTGTAACTTTACAATTGTCTTTTTCTATATTCTAGAGTTTTGAGTTATTTTTTAATTATTTATCTGTGAAGTTCAATTTGTGTCAAAGCTCTTTCCGAAGCACTATCTTGACCAAAAAATAGAAAGATACTAATTCTTTCTTTATTATGGTTTTCTTTACAATGGGTTACTACTTAGCGTATTTAAGCAAGTTTGAGTTGGATGCCAATGTGGAAGTATTGAATGCATTTTTTTGTATCCTTGTTGTTTTACTCTTATCTCTCTTTTAGGGTATTGGATGAGTAGTTTTTTTCCAAAAAATTGTCGAAGGATATGCAAATAGATTGAAAGGGCACATTATAGTTCATTACTTTTGTGTTTTTTTGGAAATCCTCATAATATGTTTCCCTTCTCTCTCATTAGTGTTGGTGCTTTATTTCATCCAAAATATATAACTTTGTAACAACTTCTAGATTACATTTCCCTCTCTTAAAATGTCATGACTTATGGCAATAAATTGCTTTATTGCTTATCACAAGGTTTTTTATGCCATAAGTATGTACGGTCGTACAATGTTGCAACTACATTATTATGGTGATGGAAGATGAAAAAGTTACACAAATTTCTATGTATGTTTCCTAATGTTAAAGTTGTACAGTACTGAACTCTTACACCAGCCATCGAAACTCGTTTTTTTTTTTTTTTTGTTTTGTTTTGGTGGCAATATCAAGTACTAAATGGGGCTTATGTTGATAGTAGTGTTTAATTGTTTTTATTCCCACAGAAAAGTAAGCAATTAAATCTTTTCAAAGAACGTCATCGGATCTTAGGTTTTATATTGGATTCACAATGCACTGTTGAGTGAGGTGTTTTTATTGTTATAGATTCTAATAATGATTTGACGATAATGATTTAAACTATTATGGAACATTTTCTCTTACTAACAAACGGAATATTAATCTTGAATCTTACCATATCAAAGTTCCATGGCAACAATTTAGTATTAACACGTGCTTTGCCCATCAAGGCCAAACACATGTGGCTTTCATATTTTGCTTTGGGATTCACATGCTAAATCATCTTTGCTTTTTTTTTCCCTTGCACACTAAGTGTCCCCTGACCATACATCTATCTGAATTAAGCTCTTTGCTCTTGGTGCTGATTTTGGTCATATTACTTTACAGTTGTTCATCTATTTGTAGTTTATGTTCACGGTCAACCAAAGTATAAGCTCTATCTGTTATAAGGTGTATAAGTTGCCTTGTCTTTGGCATTCCTAGAACTCCCAGAAAAACCAAAGGATTTGTTGACGTCAAAGGACTTGTTTATACATCTAGTGGAACTAATATGATTTCGTCTCTTGTGCAACCAAGTTGCTTGCTACCTTTTTTTGGTTTCGGAGCATTTAGTTTTGTTTCTATTTCTAAAATTTGTTACTGTTGTTTTCCTCCATGCTGCTACTCTTGTTAAAATTTTTTGCCATCCGCATGTTGTAAGTGCATGGCATTTCCTTTGTTTCTTAGGGAAACTTCAACAACCCAAAAATTGTTGGTATTTGAACTACAACACCTAAAAAGAGATAATGGAGGAACTTCTTCATTTCCATTATATTTCTTTTTACCGTCTTCTACATGCAATATTTTGTTCTTTCTCATTCTTGCCTACTATTATTCAAGTTGAATGGTTCTTCACGTAATATCAGTGTCTTTAGATAGAGTGTGAATGTGCTCCTTTGCTATCCTTTAGACGTAAGCTGTTGACTTGCTACTGCTCCTCCCCATGTCGAGTAATGCTAGTACAGGGAGATTTTGGGTAGGATTAAAGATTTTATTCATGTATCTTTAGGACAGCTTTGAAAAGCCATTTCAGACCATTAACTGCAACTTAAAGTTTTACGTTTTGTAAGGTTTTATAATAGCTGGAATTTCCAAGCATGAAAATTACTAGTAGGAAACTGTGTGAGTATCATTAATATTTGTTTCTCTGCCTTTTTGAGTCTGGTGTAATATCGGCTTTTGGTACAGATTTCAATGACAAGGAGTTGTTGCAGACTAAAGTGAGGATGATGAATGGCCAGAATGTGGTTCAGTCATCTTGTGATCTACAAGCTGCTTGTGATGCTCCACAACTTGGAACTAATGGTTTTAGCCTAGAAAAAGAAAATATTATGCCAAGGGCAGCAAGTATTCTAATTTTTGGTCTTATTTAACATTCTTCTAGCCATATTTGGAGTCACTATCTAGCTATACAATCCTGGCCTTTCAGATTGATTTTTGCAAGCTTAGGAGCATCACCAGTTATTATTTTGTTTGTGATGATAGGAGGGTATAGACAGGCATAATCTTCAAATGCAAACGCTTGATATCACAAGTAATTTCTTCTTCAGAATCTCTCATCATAATTAATTTCTATGTTAAAAAAATTTGCCTTAATGCTGCTTCAGGAAGAATTTGTTCAATCTATGGGCTGTAATGCTGTATTGAAGTTTTATGTGCATTCTGACTGTCATCACGTCACAGAAGTTATCATAACACTATATCAAATGTCAGCAAGTGGAGAAGCTATAATCTGGAAACTGGCAGCTTCTGAGCAGTTGGATGGGTCAATGGCCATCTCTTTTAAAGTTATGGACAGTGCTTGATTCTAGATTTGTAACTCGTGTAAAATTTATCACAGCGGATTTTGTGTTTTGTTCTCAAGGACTCCAAGTTGAAGTACTTGGTAACAACAAATAAGGGTGGGAAGAGGTTTGGGAATTGCTCTTAGAAAGTTGTTGACTGAATCTCATTGCGAATCCTGACGGTATTGAGTCATTCTCTTCAAGATGAGTCTCTTGGAATCCCAAAGGTATTGAATTACTTGCTTCAAGAATCTCTTTGAACTATTTCTGAACACAGCATATGACTTTTAATATGCAGTAGCTTCCTTTTGCTGCATTGCCCGTGATATTTGTAACCTTTTGGTCACTTATACTTTAGTGTCAATGGAAGCAACCTCGATATAACTGTATAACAGTTTGGTATTTGCTACAAGTAGTTCATTACACCCAGAAAACAAAAATATAAACTCATTATATTATCTTTCTTCCCCCTTGTCTAGATGTTTTGTCTGCTATTCTATACGGAAAGATGCTTATTTGCTCCTTTGCTTTACATCTTCATATTCATGTTGTTCTATTATTTACTTATTAACAGAGTTCATTTTGTGAAAAGAAATTCTGGCAGGGAAATTAGAGATTAAGCATATGTTACACTTTCATTCTAGGAACTGTTTATGTGATGCGTGAGGTTATAGTTCCAAATCCAACAAAACATATCCAACAACCAAAAAAAATCATGACATCTTTCTGAAGTCTTAGATCAAGGAATGCTAGCGAAAGCACCGGTCCTTTGAGATATGTCCTGTGAAACATACATTTCTACATGAATAGACATCTGCAGAAAAAACGACGCTGCACTTTTTCAAATTCTGAGCCATATATTTGTATTTTGCATTCTTACACATATATTCTCCTTGAATTTGTCGTCTTCTGTTAAATTGTCTATATTATTTTTTGTTGCAGCCTTAGGCCCTTAACCGATACCAACAGCAGTTGTGATAATCAAAATGGCGTCCAAAAAGAGTTGGTGCTTGACACTGAATGCTCCAGTCAAACAGTTGCTTCGTGCATTCCAGTTGGTAAGACGCATGATCTCCCATCATCTGTGAAACTAGTGATAGTGATCATGTAAGTCTTCCAGCTCGATCAGAACTCGGCTCGGATTCTTGTGCCTCAGAAGTTAATTCAACTGGAAACAGAAAGATGCCTTTCATCATCAATTCAGGGAGAAGTTAGTAGACCTGTGAAGCTTGAGCTGAAATCCACTGGCTGTCAAGAATTTATTTTGCCTTCTCTGCAAAGCCATGAGTTTAGATGATTTTTTGGACTAAGCCCAGGAAATTTGAAACCTGTGGAAAAGTTTAGTTTGGCCCAGGAAGTTTGTTTTCAGGCTATTTAGAAATAAACTGAGGTTCGGATTGGACTTGTCTCCAGGCTTGTACAACAGAAGTTTGGATTGGAATTTTTCCCAGGCCCAAAAGCCTACTGATATTTTTGTTGTATCTCTTTCAAGTACTTAGATGGGCCTCTTTTTAATGACTGATTTTGGGTTGATTAATCACAAAATTATGATGCCTCGTTACCAAAATATAACATGGCAATATGGAAAACTAATTTACTAAACAATATTGATGGGTTCCATATTTTTTCATTTTGATATATGATTATATGGTGCTTACAATGGTGAGATTAAATACAAACGGATCACCAAGATGCATGGGATGAAAAAAAAAACTACTATTATAAGCTATTACCATTAAGAGAATTATGGTATCAGACTATTAACTTCATATATTTCTTCACATGTAAATTACAACAATATGGTCGGAAAATAATTAAATATATCTCGTTTTTTTATTCTACTTATAATTATAAATTTTATAATGTAGATTAAATTTTACAAAATAAATAACATTGACAAATGTAAATAAAATTCTACAAAAGTTAATATGACTATAAAACTTACATACGGGTTCAAAATCGAATTTACTTCAATATTTTCCAAAATTAATATCTTGTTGGGATTTAAATATCACGTGGCACGGGTAGAATGATTGGAAGTGTATCTGGTCCTTGTTATCATTATCTGAGGAAGCATAGGCTTGAATTTTATGATGGTCAAGCCAATTGATGGAGGACACGTCGGCAGCGTACTTGAACTTAGAATGATGTGGCAGGGAATTAACCAATGGTTGATCAAGATGAAGCATTTGTCACGTGTTTGTCCACGTGATCTGAGCGTTCTCATTGCATTGTCCCGGGTATGCTTGCGTTTGCATGCGATATAAATAGGAAATTTTATGTTCTAATTATTGTGTTTTTAACGCTTTATTTTGTATAAATTTTTAAAATATATAATATTATATTATATAAATATCAAATCGTATATTATCATAATAGTGTAATAGTTCAAATAATAAAATTTTTCTAAATTTTGAAAGAGGTGAAAATTGTCAGTCTTTTCATATATGTATTTCTATTTGACGATAAAGTATAACTTCACGGATAATTTTTTTTTTTTTATGATCTATTTCTTATGAAATGGAATCATTAAAAGTAAAGGGAGATGTGAATTTTCTTTTTTTCTTTTTAAAAAAAAAAAAACTTCTATTTAAAATTTAAACAAGTTAATAGTAATTAATTGCCCTTAACGCATAATGAATGATTCCTCAATATGGTAGAATTCCCCAATAACGAATGTGATTTAATAATATCTCTCCATAATAAAGTTTTGAGAGTGTTTAATTTGTATAAGCTTTACCTGGTACAATAATTGAAAATTGTAATCCCATAAAATTTAAATTATTTAATCACTCGTTACAATAAATCTGGAAAATTTTTATTTTTTCCAATTACCAATAGCCAAGACAAGATATTTTTTTGCCATTTTAGTTTAGTCCCATGATAAATTTATCCTCACTACCTCTCTACACCACTTTTTGTAAGCAGCTAAACTCAAATTTTAGGGCTCTTATTTATTTTATATATAAATATAATATGAAGGAATTCTACAGTTTTTTTTAGAAAATTATTTTTTTATATTTTAAATGATTATATATTATAATATTATGTATTTAAAAAATTTATACTGTATAAATTTTTAAATATAAGGGACGATTCCTTAAAACGGACAATAAAATTTCCTTATATTTATATATATTTTAATTTACATTGTTAACAAAAGTCCTCCCTTTCTTTTAACTTTGGCTGGTGCTCTGAGTATTCTTCTACTGCTTCATGCCGTTCTAGTTTAGGTAATCCTTTAAAGTTGATACTCTTCAACTTCAATCATTTTTTTTCCTTCTTGTAAAGTCTTGAGCTAAAAATGCAATCTTGACTGCGTTTTTCTTCTTTTGTTCAATTTAATTGTTGTTGATTTTTCTGGGATTTCTGGGAAATAGCTGGAAAAGTGAAAAAAATGTGAAAATTTGGTTCAGGCGCCCCAATAATTCGTCAGTTAAATGCTCCTCAACTTAAAATTTGCAGCTTTTGTTTTCTTTGAACATTATTATCTAATTTTTTTTTTTTTGGGGAAAAATAAGGATGAGTAGAAATGCTGTTTGTATAATGGAATTGGCTTATGAATTTTTTATGTGAATATTAAAGTCATGGACTTTAGGTAGTTTTTTGTGTTTCTGCTGGAGTCTGGATATGTTGAATATTTTGTGGTTTTCTTTGTTATGCATAATCCTGAAGAATTTTAGTCTGAATTCTGGCTAATCGTGTTTTTTCTAATGAACTTGTGTGTTTTGGAGAATAGCCCTTTCTGTGTATGAAATTAAGTAATATTTTCTTTTGATTCCGAGATCATGTTGTTGTTTGGTTGTGCGGTATTGTTTTTGGAAAGTTTAAAACTGCATATAGGGGAATCTAATTACTGATTGAAGGTTTAAGGAACTGCTAAGGACAAAGAGTAGATTATCACTTTGTTTAAGTGCTTTTGTGAATTTTGTATGTTGGTTAATTAATTGGAGTAAAGAGACATAAAAAAAAAAAAAAAAAAGAAATTGGATTGAATAGGTCTAGGAGGTGGAGGAATGGTTTTCTTGACGTATCTGTAAGGGTTAATATTTTGATGGATTGGAATTTGGTTACATTTTGATTTTGTCAACTTGCCAGTTCTGCTTTATTAGATGTAAAATGTTGTCATTATGAATTCATTTTCCTCAAAAAACAATATCCCTGTGTTTGGCTGACAACATGAATAGATGAAAAGGACTAAAAACAAGAACTGTAGTGTGAACTCGAGAAGTTCCAGTGGTGAATAATACAGTTAATATGATTGTAATAAGGCTATGTTATGTTACTACTTGGCCCACGAGATGGGGAAAAGAAATTGACATGATTTAAGAAGTGAAAATGAGTATAGGAGTAGAAGTAATGATTGTAGATTTGTGGGTTCACATCACTTTGTTTCTGTCTGGGAAAGAAATGGCACCAACGTAGTCCGTAAGTAGTTTTTAGCCAGTAGGAGAAAATCACAAAAACCTTTTCCTCCCAAAAATATTTGCTGGTGTTTGGATTCTTGGAAAACCCTGAAACTATTTCCCGTGAAAGTATTTCAGTTCAATCAAACAGACTTGACATTTTAGATTAGTTTTCTCTTATAAGTTGTTATTGTATGTTTTCTTGTTATCTTTCTTTTGTATTGATTTTATGACCATATTTGTAGAATTTTACCATTCACCAGAATAAGGTAATGCTAAATGTTTTTTGCAATTCACTCCAATCTTATGGAATATGTTATTTATCTCAAACTGAAATAGGGACATTAGATGATCAATATTTTTGATTCATTTTTCAAAATTGTCTCTCATTTTGGAAGTTTGTAACTTTTTGAAAATTATTGAAAAAAGATTAGATAAGACATCATTCATACTTTGATCCCAAAAGAATACCTACTGCAGTGAAAATTTATCTCCTTTTCATTTTACTTTATGCAAATTGCGCATACGGATGTCAAGTCATGGATTTTGGTGGATTATGTATAATCTGCAAACTTCAACAATGTTTCAAGTTCTCGGACATTATTGGCTGAAATGCAAGTAGAACTGAAGTTTGGTTTATGTTGTCTGTGACATGTTGTCTGGTTGAAGTGAAGAAAGCTGTTTGTAATTTTCACAGTTATCTTGACAAAATGAGCATGGTATATGCAGATTGGATGCATGTGTGGATGAATACATTTTGGACAGCATGGATGAAGCAGTGGAGGATGATGCTACAGCATTTGGTGCTGCTGATGGCACACACATTCTAAATAAAGAACGTGAATACTCATTAAAACCCAGTAACTCTTCACTTTTGTAGAATCACATGAATTGTTTACACCTCATGAGAATGATCAAAATCAGAGCACGTCTCATTTATTTACAGATATTTTGGATGGAAAAAATTTGGATAGAATGGGTTTTTCAGAGCAAGCAAGTGAGAGCCCTCACTGTATAGATAATTCCAGAGTTATGGTTGAAGAATTGACATTCAGAAATTATAGTGATGAAAATCTTGCATTAGTGGGTACCTCAAACAAAGATCGAGTTCTGAGCAGGCAGAATCAGTGGCAGCATTTCTCTCAAAAGGCCTGTGTATCAGGTAGTGGAACCTCACATGGAGATGCTTCAAATAGATATAAGAATCGGGAAACGGCAAGTGTCTGGGAGGATGCCGGAAATTTATGCTTTCCAGGTCTTTTGGGTCAAAATCAGAAACCCTCTGATGAAAATTATCATGAAGTCATGGATAATTTGCCCAGGAATGATGATAAAAGTTTGTTGAGCAATGTATTCTCTTCCGGAGTTACCTTCGAACAAAAATTGTATCCAAGTCTGGGTTTCCTGAGTATTTTATAAAGAATACATTGAAGGGCAAGGGAATAATATACAAAGGCCCAGTGCACAGAGGATTTGGTGATGGGTCAGGGAACCAGAGTTATTCGAAGTCTACCAGTACTGGCATGTTGAGTTTAAATTCACTGCCGAGTTCTACTCTAGATATTGCTTGGCCAAGTGTTTCCATCAATCCTAACCATGATGGGATTATTTTGAGAGAGTGGCTTAATGGTGGTCAAAATAGGGTAAATAAAATGGAGAATTGGCGCATATTTAAACAAATTGTCAAACTGGTGGATTTTTCTCACTCCCAAGGAATTGCTCTGACAGAGTTGAGGCCATCCTGCTTCAAGTTGTTGCCATCAAACAGAGTCATTTATCTGGGATCATCTGTTGATACAGACATCTCAGAAAATGTTTTGGATCATGATGTTCTATGTACAGATCATGATCAAATTGGCAAGAGGCCACTGGACTGCACAGAACTTGCTTCCCTTTGACCATCATTTTGTAAAGAAGCAAAAGTTTGGTAATAATGAGATTCATACAAAAGGTTTCCTCACTCTGCATCCAGTTCTGGATTCAAAATTGCATCTGTTAATATTAGCAGAAGAGATAGTTTCTTGAGACCCAATTCTAGGAGTCTGTCTATTGAAAATCAAAATCTCAAGGTGGAGTTTAAGTCCCAGTGCAGATCCAGTGTTCCTCAGGCATTTGATATTTCATCACCAATCCTGACTTCAGGAAATTTTTCGCTGGAAGAGAAATGGTATTCCAGTCCTGAGCAGCTCAGTGAGAGGCGCTTGGCATTTTCATCAAACATCTACTCTCTGGGAGTTTTTCTATTTGAGGTGAGAGAATACTCCCCAATGCTAGTGTCTTAGATGCTATACTTCTCCAAACAAAATGTGTATTGTATTGTTCTTGTTGCCTTTGGCATTAGTTTTAATTTGGCCTTATTTGCATAATAATCCATATGGTAGATGATATAGATATAGCCTGAACACCACCCTCGGGCCTTTTCTTTGGGGTAAATCCTGTTTCTTATGTGTTTCAATTGTTTCCACTGGATTGTAATTTAACTTGAAATCACAAAATCTTCAATTTTAAGTTAAGCGTTCTGCAGATCATGACCGTTTCTATTTTCCGGAATAGTATAGGTTCTATAATTTGGTCTTCCCTATGTGCTTATTGTTATTAGGTAGTTACCCACTACTTTTGAAGGTAGGTGTGCTAATGAGATGCTCTTCCCATGGCTTTTACCTGGATTCACAGTTCTGTGAACATTTGAATCCTAATAGCATTAGAAGTAAAAGTAGAGAGCTTGGTTCTTAGCTTGACTAATTTGCAGGGTAAGGCATCCATAAGATGTCTTTTTTTCTCATCTTATAAATCCTATGAGAGTGTAGATACTATAATAACTTTTTTGTGATGGTCCTGGGCACTTTTGTTGCTTCATAATCATTTTAGTCTTTTTTTATCCGACTTGGCAAGAAAAATGGTTGTCTTTTGTGACTTTATAGCTCCTCTTCGTTTCGTGAATGGTAGAGTTGTCAGACTAATATGGATGAATTGCAGTTGCTCAGTTCTTCTGACTCTGGAAGATCTCATGAAGCAACAATGTTGGATCTGCGTCACAGGATTCTTCCTCCAGATTTCCTGTCAGAGAATCCCAAGGAAGCTGGATTTTGTCTTTGGCTACTTCATCCTGAATCGTCATCACGTCCAACTGCCAGGTAATATTCATTTTTTCATTGCAACTGCAGTCTGTTTTCCTTTTCCATATATTCTCATATAAGGTTTGTGGATACAGTACTATGATATGGTACTTGAGGAAGTTCTCTTTTTGAAGCACATGGCCTGAAGGTTCCAACTTGTCAAGAACCAATTAATCCAGAGTGTCTCTGCTTTTTAGCATATGTTCCTTTCATTTACTTGGGCCTGTTCTACATTTACCTACTCATAACCTAGCTGATACTTGGCCAACCTTTAAATTACTGTAATCAGGAACGAGTCAAGCCCTTATTGTTTGGAATATATCTCTCCTTCATGACTGTCATCAATTTGTTTCATGACCTGGTGAATCTTACTTTCATCTTACGTTAACTTTGCTCTTCACTGCGCTGCACTAGTAATGATTGCTACTGAGAGCTTATTGCATTAGATTATACTCACTGAATTCATGATTGCTGCTTGGGTTGACAGGGAAATTTTGCAATCTGAAGTTATATCTAGCATTCAGGAATTAGCTGGAGATGAATTGGCGGCATCTATTGAAGAACAGGATGCTGAATCTGAATTGCTGTTGCATTTTCTCTTGTCACTGAAAGAGCAAAAACAAAGAGATGCTTCAAAGTTAGTAGAAGAAATTAGGTTCATAGAAGCAGATAATCAAGAGGTTGAGAAAAGGAAAAGTAAAGAATCACCAGCTTGTTCCTCCGTACCTGAGGACTCCCTTGCTGTGAAGAGAAACAGATTTCTTCAGAGGCTGCATATAAGTTCAGATTTTTGTAACATACTAGGTTGCCTCCTCTATGTGATGAAAAGGTGATAAAGAATATCGAGCATCTCGAAAGTGCTTACTTCTCCATGAGATCTAATATTCAGTTTTCTCAGAGGGATATAACTACACGTGGAGACAGAGAATTATTAAGAATTCGAGAAAACTGGCTGTTAGGGAAGAACGGAGGGATGTGTAAAACCACTGATCGCCTCGGGGGATTCTTTACTGATTTGTGCAAGTATGCTCGCTATAATAAATTCAAAATACGAGAGGTTTTAAGGAATGGGGATTTAGCTAATTCAGCAAATGTAATATGCTCTTTGAGTTTTGACCGGGATGAGGACTACCTGGCTGCTGGTGGGGTCTCAAAGAAAATAAAGATATTTGATTTCCATGCTCTTTTTGATGATTTTGTTGACATTCATTATCCAGTAATTGAGATGTCGAACAATTCAAGGCTCAGCTGTATTTGCTGGAATAGCTATATAAGGAACTATCTTGCCTCTACTGACTATGTCAGGATGGTGCAGTGAAGGTTTGCATTTATGGTGCATTCTTAGACTAGTAGAGAGCAAAATTTATTTCTGTCATATATTTCCTCTGGATATTAGTAGCCTGCATTTTTGGTGGGTGGGTTTGAAAGGGGGACAAAAGATACAGTGAAACAGATCTACTCTGTAGTTTTACAATTGCCATTGATTTGCAGGAACTTGAAGTTCTTTTGGCTGGTTATTTGGGATATCGAGCCTCACATATAATAAACATACTTCTGCTATCGACGCATGATACTTTTGCTTTGTTTAGTGTAGGCTGTTTCATCATACTTTTTTTCCCACTCTATACTAGATGTCATACCAAGTGTCAGGCTGCAGTTTTCATGATTGCCAACTCAATTCTCTATATCATCATAATCATCATTACCACACTGGCTACTTGAATGTCATATAAACACTACACGAGCTCCTTCACGGTACATTAAATGCAGCGCCAGAATATGTAAATATGTGCATATATTTATGGATACAGAATACACACATGGCTGTACTTTGGCCTCGTTAGGCCCTTTTAGAAATTATTTTGGTGATGTTTTATGGTTGCACCCTATGTTGCTGATAAATGGCGGGTTCAGAAGGCCAGATATTAACGGGAAACACATGGTAAAGGTAATTTGTTTTGGCATGTATAAGGTAAATAAAGAAACACTAGTTGTCTTTGACTCTCTAGATTCTAAACATTATTGGGCTTAGAAGTTATATGTATGTTGCTAGTAATGGAAAGGTTGAAATTCCCATCCTTTCTTAATCCTTCTGAATTATCCTGCTATACTAAATTAGCCGAAGTGGCGGTCGTGTTGAGGGGCCAGCCAAAAGTTAGGAAATCATAGGTTGATTTCCTCACTTCCCCTTGGAACCAAGGTCAACACTTCTTCAAATCTTGTTTTATATGCCCATGATTTAATTGTCCTTCACTATATTTGACTGTATGGTCATGTTATGAGAACTGTGGGTTGGATGGTTTCTGATAATTGATTAAATTTGAAATTATTAATTCTCATTTTTCTTTAAATTCCTATCTACTGTGATAGTGACCTGTAACTATTGCTGTTAATATTTACTGATTTTCAGCAAACTGCTAATGACATGATATACTTGATGATTCCAGTTATGGGATGTAGCAACTGGTCAGGGGTTTTCAGAATTTGTTGAGCATAATGAAAGGGCTTGGTCTGTTGACTTTTCTCATCTGGATCCCACAAAATTTGCCAGCGGAAGTAATGATCGTCTGGTGAAACTTTGGAACATTAATGAGGCATGCTCTCTTCTAAATCTAGTATTGGTGGTTTCTAAAACCTTGAGTAATAAATTTGAACTATCCTATTTCAATTTCATTTTCTTTTTTTTTTTTTGGTTCCTCAAGTTCTTTGTCCCCCAAGTAAAAGAGCAGAAAAAAGAAAGCCACACACACTCTGGAAGGAGGGAAGGAGGGGGATTGGGGAGGGGGGAGAGAGAGAGCTCCAATTGGCAAATGTTAGACAAGTAAACTGTTATTGCCTGACGAATACAAGAAATGTTGGATGTCATATAATTTAATGTACAAATCACTATTTTGAATTTCCATCTCACTGGAGAGTAATTCTGTTTATTTAAGTGGCTCTAAGAGATTCAATAAAAGATGCATTTGACATGAGGAAATGCAAACTTTAATCATGCATTGTTTTTCATGGGGAGACAATAGTGTGAATGTTGGAAGACTTAACCAGCTCATGGCTTTCAATTATGTAACAGAAGAATATAAGGTATACTTAGCTGCCCTTTTACTTGGAATATATAGAGTAGCATATTTATAGCTAGTTTTCCCTTTACTACGCACGAATATGCTCAGAGAATTTGCTATAAGAAAGGCTTTCTGATGCCTTTCCTAACCATCAATAGTAGTTCAATTTATATTCGATTTCATTCTATATTTTCAGTTAGATGTATTGACTTTCTTTTTCTTACTTTGATGCAGAGAAACAGCTTGTGCACGATCAGGAATAATGCTAACTGTCTGCTGTGTTCAGTTTTCAGCTCAGTCAGCATATTTACTGGCTTTTAGCTCTTCTGATTATAGGACATATTGTTATGATCTTCGGAATATTTCAACACCATGGTGTATATTGGCTGGTCATGAGAAAGCTGTTAGCTATGCCAAATTTCTGGATGCTCAAACACTAGTTTCTGCATCCACTGACAACACGTTGAAGATATGGGATCTTAACAAAACTAGTTCTAATGGTTTGTCAAGGGAAGCTTGTATGTTAACCCTTCGAGGGCATACTAATGAGAGGGTTGCTACTCCACTCCACAACCTCAATTCTTTTAAGTCTATAGTTTTCATGTTAATCTTTTCATTTCATTGACATAATTGTCAAGATTTTTTTTTTCTCTACCTGCTATAATTGTTTGTTCTTTCTCCTTCAGAACTTTGTGGGTTTATCTGTTGCTGATGGATACATAGCATGTGGTTCCGAGACGAATGAGGTGAGATTGAGCTGTGATTTGCACTGACAAAATTTGATATCGTTGTAGTGTACCCTGAGTTACAAAGAACTTATGACTTAGTTTGTCAAATGGATCAAACTTACTTGTAGTTGGACAAGTAGGCATAGCTAAAGCATTTTGAATCATTTTTTAGGCAAAAAGAATCCATAGACCTTTTTGTGGCATTTCTCAATTAAGTAGGACATGATACTTCAAGGCAAGTTTAGGATATTAGAAATATGGTATGCTTTAACAGATATCCCAGACGAATCGCCCTTAGATCAAATTCGCAGTAAGATACTAATATTTTGAAGATACATAAACTACATGTGCAGAATTGAATTAAAGAATTATAAGCTAAGGTGCTTTGAGTTCGGGCTTTCTATGTTAGAGATATATTCCAAGTGTTTGTATTTTAGATTTGAAATATCTGAACCCTATCGATATATATGTCAGAATTTTTAGATTCAAATTGAGAGTGTGAAGCAAATGGGATTTGTTTGAAAAGATGAGAGAAATATATCATTTACTACACAAGCACAGAGAATTTAAAAGCCAAATATGTATTTTTTGTATGATGTGTATATCGACAAAGTTTTCTGTTTGAAACTTCTTCTAGGTTTTCAGAAACCATTGTTTTGTCTCTACCCGTTTTCCATACCTGTCACGTTGATGGTCTCAATGTGTTTCTAGAGTGTTGAGATTCTTTAAGAAAACCCAAGTACTCTTTGTATTTTCCACCTGAATGTGTTGTGTTGGATATTGGTGGAGCACTGATGTGGAAGTGGGTATACAGGATGGTGACCGTTGTAGATTAATTCTTGATGTCTTAACCAACCAAATTCAATAAAGGAATGGAAGTTAAGGAGTTACAGAAAGGAGCTGCCTAATTGAAAGTTCCATGTCTTGTCTTAGATAATTGATATTTTGTTTCTGTTTCTAAACCTCATACAAGTTTGAAGATTAATTGCATTGACATGTGACCCATTTTTTACGTGCATGTAAAGTTGTACATGACCTTCTTGTGCATAAGAGTTAATTCCAATTTGAATCTGCCTTTTCTCATTAAATAAATTACTTAATTATATTCTTCCTGGACTTGGTAATGACTGTGAACTGAACGAATCATTGAAAGAATTGTTGAGTTTTGTTTGCATTTGATCATTGCCCTACGTTGGCAAGATGTCTGATTTTTGCATTAGAAGTCTCATCTAAAGCCTTTTAACTTTTTTCGCTTTCTGACCCTGATCTTCTTTTTCAATAGGTCTTTGCTTATTACCGAGCTCTTCCTATGCCTATCACTTCTCTCAAATTTGGCTCCGTTGATCCCATTTCTGGCAAAGAGACCGATGATGATAATGGACAGTTTGTTTCAAGTGTTTGTTGGAGACGGAAATCAGACATGGTCATTGCAGCAAACTCCAGCGGCTGTATAAAGCTGTTTGAAATGGTATAGAAGCAAATGATCATCCGTCTGCACTTGGATTAGGAAAATTGCAGTTTTCAAGGTGTCCAGCTTTAGTTTCTTTCTTGAGAGTCCCTTAATCCGGTTCTTCTTTTCCTTCTGGAGGTCTGCACCAGCAAGGAATTTAAAGAACGCTTCTTGATTTTCGCTTTTGGAAGGAAGGTGCTGTTTCTCTTTGATCAATGGTTTAGATTTTTGGCCTTTAATTTTGTGTCTTAAGCGGGCACCAAAGAACACCCACAGTTGGAAGTTTGACAAGGCAACTAGAGATACTTGATTGAAGACCAGTTCCATGTGCCTGAGGATGCCGAAGAACTTTGGTTTGTATTTCAGCTGCACAACTACATGCAGGATGGAATATGTGCTGAAGAATGTCAGGGAAAAGTAAAAAATGCAGCTGACACAAATTCGTTTGCTGTGTGAAATACTGACCAAGAGAATGAATCAGTTTTTGCCACAGCTAGAAGGTGGTGATTTTTGCAGTCCTCCAGATATTCTGTATAACAGACTTATCTGTGATTTGGAAGAGTCTTCATACTACAGAAGTATAGCCAAGATGTTTATGTTAGTCAGGAAATAGGTTAGGTTTGCATTTATCTTTTAGATTTAAAGAAATATATCTGATGTAAAAGCTCTTAATTTAGCAACGCTGAAACTTCAAATTGGCATTGTGTATATCAGATTAATTTTTCCATGTATATACAGAAACCTGTTTCATATGATATGGAAAAGGTCTTTACATATTATTTTCACAGTACACATGCATACTTTGTTTGGTTGCTGGCTTACTGCACTTTGCTGATTGTTACTTAGAAATGATACTGTTTGAAACGTTACATACAAATACAGGTTAATTGGTTGATCCTGCACTGAGATTTCTATGTTTGGAGTCTGCAGAAATTACTATACAAAGAACAAAATCTTTACCTGGCTGAATAAATTTATTTATTAAAGACTGCAAAATGTAAGGATGGATGGTAGCAGGTACTGCTGTTATGATAGTGGTGCATTGGATAATTTGTTGATGATAGTTAGGACTTGTAGATACTATCCATATAACCCGAAAAGTTATTGTGGATGAGGATTTCAGTATTTGATTCCCCTGAATTTCAAAATTGAAAAATTATGCATAATTAACTCAATGGAATAATAGCCAATACATCACTAATGAGGCCTCAATTTAGAGATGGTAAACCCTGAAAGCAAGGGTCCTTGGGGTTGAATTATACTATCTATTTGCTATAGTCTAATTCTATTCTACTTGATATCCATTGGAATTAGGTTTCTTGCTGTTGAATAAAAAATGAAAACAAAAAACTAAGACATTGAGGGGGCATTATAGAATGCAAAACTGTTTTGAGCATTCACTAGTTTAGCCTGCTTTTTGGATAAAAATATCTGGGCAAAATCTAGCTGCTAAAGCTAAGGTTAACTGATGATTATGCAATTTCTGTCACCGATACATGTGTTATTCTTGCTCTGCACGGACTCATAGATGCTGAAGGTGAGATTGTCTCTCTGCTTGTTCTGGAGCAACGAACACAGGGATGCAGGGGTGATGCTTGTGGTGATGAATATCCTTTCAAGGCAATGTGTTGATGAAAGCCTTGTCCCTCTTGTTGGTGATGATGATGCTGCTGCTGCTGCTAATGAAAACGTTTTTGTTGTTCGTGCGGGTGAAGACCTTTGTAAGTTATCTTTTGATATCCCTACATAAGATCATTATAACATGAATAAATTATTTTTCATGTCTGCATTGGTTATGTGATCTGCGCGGCTTTTGAAGGAAGAAACTCAATAACCAGGTCATAGTTACGACTTTGAAGAAGTTAAAATTTACCCGGACTATTTGCAGTGTTTACATCTTTCATTTTCTTGTTCGCAGAAACCTTCTTGTCTGAGTCCTTAGGAGGAGCCGACTTGCGGGCAGCTTTGGCTGTCTCACCTTTCTTTTCAGAAGAATTTGACTTCGAATTTAATAAGGAAGCAGAGACAGACTTTTCTGGAATCTCAGAAAGTTTTCGACGATGTGCTTTTTTCCTGGATTGAATTTTCCTTTCTGAAGCTCGAGAAGGAAGTGGCACAGGGTCATCTCATGCAATAGCTGTTTTCGGTTTTAGTTCGTTTTCTGCAACATTGGAATGTTCAATACTTCGTTCAGGCAGCTCAGTTGCAGTTGTTGACTTAAATTTTCCATCTAAGACTTAGAATCAGCTGTCATCTGATCTGCTAGTGACAGCATTTCCTTCTCTGGGTTTGTCACTTTCATTTCTGACTTGTGATTCATCTAGATTGTTGCAGGAACTTTTCTTTCTGAAGTCCGAGAAAAAGAAGATAATCGTTCAACTTCTCTTGCCACTGAAACTTTCCTTTCTGGACTATCAGCAAAACCTAACCTTTGCTCTGCTGATGGTGGTAATAGAGATTTCCTCTGCGGACTCTCAGAACCAATTGACCTCTGATCAGGCAAGAATAGTTTGTGTGGAGTCTCAGAGAAAACTGACCTTTGATCATATGCTGCCTGAAAACTTTTGCTTTCAATTATTTCTGAACAAACTGACCTTCGATCACTTGGTTCCAGAAACAGATCATCAATTGCTGTCAGGCAAGAACTGTATGCTCCTCACCACATATTGATGCTGGCCTCTGAGGTAAATCTTCATTTCCCAAATCCCAGTTCTTGTCTTTAGAGCTTCCGTTACTCTTTTCTTTCTGAACAAGTCTATAAGAATACAGCTGGAAAGGAATTTCTGATATCGGAGCCAAATCAGGACTTCCCTCTCCAGGGAAGTTCTTTGAGTATCCTGCCTCTATATCACAATAGTCCACAAGAGGAGGTGGTGATTCAGGTTGACCATGTTCGGGATTAATTATGAGGATCTTTTTGAGGTAGCGCAAAATCCTACATATGGATGAAAAACTAGGACGGAGAGTAGGATTAGGGTGCCAACATTTTCTGGTTATGTTTGCCAGGTATTTTGGTGCTGGATATGGAAAAAGTGGCCTCCCCCCTGCTCTAATATTTCTAACCATCTTGTCCCCTTGAAGATGGCTATCTCCAAATGGAACTTTCCCAGTCAGAATTTCAAAACAAAGCATCCCAAAACTATAGACATCAGCCTTTTCAGAGTACTTGGCATTGCCTTTTTTACCAGGCTGCTCTTGTTCAGCTAGAACTTCTGGGGCATACCATATAACAGGGTCAACACTCGAATGTGAGGACCGAGCATAACTCTTGATAGAGTTCAATCCAAATCCAGTGAGTTTGGCTTGAAAATAACCGTCTGTGGAGGAATGTCTAGCTCTTAGAAGGATGTTAGACGGGTTCAGTTCTCCATGATAAACCTTTCTTGAGTGCAAATATTCCAATCCTCTAGCTATCTGAAGCATGATATCAACTGCAACCGGAACACAGAAAGGAATTCGCTTTCTTTGTCCACAATTTTCTTCTATGCACTTTCTAAGATTCTTGTGCATAAGCTCCATAACTAGAAATCCCTCCTTCCTCTCCTCATCATAAAAACCGCAGAGATGCTGCAGGATGTTGGGATGGGAGAGTGAAAGGACAAGAGAAATCTCTTGACGTAATGGTTCAATCTCCGCAAAAAAGGTCCTCAAAGATGTACAGCAAAGCTTTCACCCAACCACTGGATTTCCTTCATATGCTCTTTACCTAATCCTAAACGCCGCTTCACGTGGTAATCATGAGCTCCTACTAAAACTGAACTTGGCAGGAGCTTCATTCTTTGTGTCTCCAATCCATCCAGTTTGTTTATCAATAAATCTCCAAGCCTATTCTCATGCTTTGCCAAACTAGATGGAACTGCACTTTTCTTTTCTCTTATTCTTTCAAGAAGAAACCACCTATCTTCTTTCCAAGCAGTGTCTAATCGAGTACATATCTCTCGAGGCACCAAGTACTGCTTGCCATATACCCACTGAAAGAGTTTCGGGTTGTTCCAATCTGCTTCGTATTTTCTTATTAGTGCAACTCTCCTATTCTGCATGTCTTCGAGCTCTGAAACTGATACTTCTGCAACAGTTTCAATGGCCTCAATGACAACAGGAAAGCAACTAAGCAAGTTGTGAATGTGAAACTCAACACAATCCCTGTTGAAATGGAGGCTCTAGATTGCTTTTCCCCACCAATCCTTCACATCTAGGCAGAAGCTTATGTAATGTTCACCTTCCTTAAACACCCTATGAAGCTCTTTCATTGGATATTCAAGAGGTTTCCACTTGATGTTCCTCTCATCTAGCCTTAAGTTTTGCCTAATTTCGTCTGAAATAGTATCAAAGGCCAACACAAACATATCATAAAGCAAACAACATTGTCTTTGGTTAATTGGAATATCATGCTTTAAAACCATTAGAGCCTTCAAACCTCCCACAACCTCCCCAATCTGACGGAATTGTTCCATTTCTCAGCCACCAGCGGTGTTTCCAAGATACCTCAGCAACCCCAGAATATGCAGTCAAGAAGCCTTGGAGGTGCAACCAAATTTCAAGGAAAACAGAATGCTCCAAGGCCTAATACAAGAAATGGAAGATATATATTCAAGTGTCAGACCACAATATTATGCAATCACCCTAAGGAAAACATCAAGAAAAAAAAAACACCAGATAAGCGCTAATATGGTTTCGGAAAATTCTTACATAGACTAAGGTTAACGCACCTTCAAAATACAAAATTAGTAGATTCCAAATATACAAGTCCCACAGTAGGTCTCACAGATTTTGTCTTATGAGTCATGCAAGAATTTACCGATAGTTTAGCAATTTTGATCATCATTCAACAAATGACAAGAAGGGGCATTCTAAGTGAGTTATCAAGAAATTCAAGTCATGACATGACACAGAAGGAAATGAAAAGATTAAGCCAAAACCTATTGCCTCTAACATATTGAACTCAAAGTTTTGTACATATCCATTGTATCATCTGTTGATCCCACATCAAGATTAATGAAGCCAAATACATAAAAGGTAGAACATGCAACATAAAAAGTACCTTTTACTGCAAGAATTCTTCAATCTCTACAAATCTTCTGGTCACTCGTCTAAGGCAGGATTTCTACAAGGAACCTGCCAATTGTAATGGAAATCTATGCACCTAATTGGAAATTAGCTTAGCCCTTCAATAATGGATTTCTTGAATCAGTCAAAAGTCATCCAATTTTTTTAGTGAGGTTATGCTACAATGACCAACCACTTCTCTATGGAATCAAAGAATAAACAACAAAAGACAAACAAAATTGCTGAGGTATGCGTAATAACAAACTATCAAAAAAAATTTTTTTTTTTGGATCAAAATGGAAACATAAGAATTAAAAGGTTTTGCATCATCATAAATGTAAGTATGTAACTGCTTTTTTTGGTCAAAATTACCACAATTTTCAACTCTACTTTTCTTTTTTTCCTTGTTGAAGATTGACCAGTGCAAAATCCTGCACCGCTTTGGCCGTTGGAATTTCCGTTTCTTGTGGGCTCCCTTTCAAGTCTTATACCCGTCTCTTTCGTTGTATTTTAGATTTAGTACTATTTCCTAGGAAATCTTATATTCCACTAGTCCTTCAACTCTCAAGAAATATTTTTTTTTCCACTTTAACCATTTTAATAAGTATTGCTAATTTGGTCTTCAAATCAGTCAATGATGATTCTTTTCTAGAAGGGAACTCTCTACTTCTACTCTTCAGATTCGTTAGTCAAAATATGCATCCCATCTCATGCATGTAAAGTTTTAACTTTTTCCATAGAGTATTAAAATCACAACTTGAAATTTGAAATTGCTAAAATAGACCCTCATGTTTGTAAGAAATCTCAATTTGGTCCTTATATTTGAAATGAAGTATTCTAGTCTAGATATATACCTTTAACCTATATCAAGTTGGTCTCCAGTGCCATTTTTGGTCATTGTTCCAGCTTAATAGTCAAGAGAACAAAATTTAAATTTAAGAAAGCAATTACCCAACACAGAAGGAATTTTTTTTTTCAGGTAAGTTTGGTATTATAGATCATAAAATGAAAAGAAGTAGGACTCGTTACTTTGTGTCTTGTAATTTACAAGACCAAAGTTATGTAAATCTTGGCAATAAAAAGAAATGTAATTGAACTTGGGTGTGAATTTTTTAGACAAAAAAAAAGTGAAATCTAATATAACCACTAAAAGCAAATACATTAGTCTGAGCACTTTTATATGTCTCATGTTATCATTTGCTGTGTGAATATACAAGAAGTTGGTTCGAGAAGTTGAATTAATTCTGAAAGATCGTAGTTCTTTATTTATCTTTTTATCACACATGCATTCGTTCGCAACAATTTATGATTGAGATAAATTTTTTTTTGTAAGTTATTTCAAAAACCTCAACCCAAATTGGATATTGTATAGGCATGCATTTACAAGGGGAATTCAACATGTATAATCGTAACCATGCAATCTAAGGAAATCACAACATTAATTATTGTCTTCCACAACCTTGGCTTTTGGGGATGTTAATGGTTGCATGCCCTATATCTTGGGTAGGGGTAGGCAAAAAAATCCGGCGATCTGATTACTCGTCCGCCTTGCTCCGAAAAATGAGAGTATCCGACCCTTATCCATTGATTAGATCATTTGAGGGTTGGATACCCGCTATTTTCAGATACGGGTACAGATCATCTTTTTAAATATCGAAGGCTGCGAATATCCGCTTCGCCCTGCATATTAGGTATAAAATTATTATTTTATAGTCATTTTAGAGATAATCCTAATTAGGGATGGGCATGGGACGGGTACCCGCCCCTCAAGCTTTTTGGCTGATCTGGCCCTCAAGCATTTTGCTTGAACTAAAGCAAGTTTATTTGATAGTTGGTCTTAGGGAAGGGTATCCGCATGCTCCGATCCTCACTTAGTGGGTACCCGACATCCAGGTACCCGCAAATATGATGGGCGAATTAGGGTCAACAAATTGTTGACCCACAAGATACGGGACGGATCAGCCAAAAGTAGGGGTGCTCATGGACCGGGCGGGACGGATCAGCCAAAAGTAGGGGTGCTCATGGACCGGGTACCCGGTCCATGAGCATGTGGAGTGATTCGAACCAGTTTTACCGGTTCACTAATTTTTTGAACCGTATCCGGTCCACACATTTTGGGTAACCGGATGAATTTTTTGAACCGTATCCGGTCCACACATTTTGGGTAACCGGATGAATTTCTTATATAACGTTTGAACCGTATCAAGTCCACACATTTTGGGTAACCGGTCATCCGGTTACCCGATTGAAGTGGTTCGGGACCCGCGGATACCCAAACCACATCAAAAAAAAAAAAAAACTCCCCCAAAAATCTCAAAAATTAAAGGTTCATATCAAGTCAACTTTATGTATTTATAAAATAAAATAAAATTTCTTTTCCAATTATAGGCAATTTATTACAAGCAAATACAACTAACTACAATAAAACTATCAATTTTATAAAATTCCTTTTTCCCAACTGAAATTATAATTTAGACAAATATTATTTTTTTCTTAAATTATCAAATATCCCTTTAGACAAAATATATATATATATATATATATATATATATATATATATATATATATAACTCAATCATGCATATGAACATAAAAGGAAGAAAAAAAAACTTACTATCAAAATAAATTATCAAATATCCTTTTAAGCAAATTATCAAAAAAAATTGAATTATCAAATATCCCTTTAAGCAAATTTACCGGGAACTACAAAATAAATCAATAATCTATGAACATATGAATAGAAAATTTTAGCCATATTTGGTGAAATTACACAATTGTCCTTGATTATGGACCGGTTCGAGTAACCGGCGGTTCACCAAAGAGTGAACATCTGTATGTGGACCGGTTCACTATCCGAACCGGTTGTTTGACCCGGTTCGGATACCCTTCTTTTACGGTTCGGAATGAACCGGTTCCATCGATTTTTCGGATCAGCAGTTTATTTTGAACACCCCTAGCCAAAAGGGTTGAGGGGCAGATACCCGCCCGTGCCCACCCCTAATCTTGGGTTACTTATTTCAGTCCCGCACCTACTTGACCACCACGTACAACATTCTCGTAGATTCGGAGTATATAATCCGTAGGGTAGTGTAATAGGTAAAGTTTAATTTTAATTAATTATTTATAATATTTGTGCACATTTTTTGGGACTTTTAGGGGAGTATGTATTTGTTTTGGTCGAGAAAATATAATGGGAAAATTTTGATATATGACCCTATTTGTGAATATAAGGATTCAAAGTACATAGATACGGTTCCGATAACAAATGGTCTAGATTGTGTGCTAGATGGTTGGGATAAAGGTTTGACAATGAAGTACAGCTTAAGCATCCTTATAACTTATTAGTCATAACTTTGAGTCATTAGAAGATAAGAGGAAAAAGTTGGGGATTTTTTTTTTTCTTAAAAAAAAATATAGTTCTGTTCGAAATTATAAAATTTTTCAAAATTTCCCAATATTTCGTACCTTGAAGAGACTTATTCCAGTAGGAACATAAATGCTTTTATTTGATGTCGGTATTCCACCTAGTAAAATTTTGGGCTTTAATTTTCAAGTACAAAATTCAAATTAAAAGGAGCTAGGAAAGAGAAAACTTGAATTATATACGTATGCCAATTCAAACCAAAAAAGGGAAAAAAGAAAGAGAAGAAAAAGAGAAACAGATTATTTAGTTTATATATCATGTATATTCAACAACTTCATTTAAAATATTTAAGGAAAATTTTACTTATATTTAGTTCTAGTATAATTTTAACTAACATTCTGAAGAAAAGTTTCCGGCACTCTAAAATAGGCAACAGAAGAAAAAAAAAGAAAAAAAAGAGTGTAGGTACTAAACTTTTCTTTGGAATATGCCAAATTATATACCAAAAAAACAAAAAACGAAACCAATAACAATAACCTTCTAAACTCCTATTTGGTATTTGCTACTACTACTACTAGTAGTTGTTACTTGTTAACTAAGTAATACATTCCAAAAATATATGGAAACCCAAGAAATATGGAAAATTATAGAACCTTCCTTCATTAATAAATAATAATAATTCATCCCAATTCCAAATTCCTATATAAAGGTTTACATATGCTATTATTTTTTCACTAATCAATAGTCCCTAAATCACTAAATTATTGAACCATCCCACTTACCAAAAAAAGAGTTGCAAGCAATATGAGTGAAACGCATCAAAACGGCCACCATAATAACCACAACCAAATGGAGACCATCAAAGCAGCAGCCAGAAGTCATCATGTTGTGGTTTTCAGATGCCTTCGCACTACCCAAGATATCATTGAGAAGAGGAAGTTTGCCATGGGAGCATTCCTCTGGCCTGATCAGTATTAAATTAATTAGTTCTACTTCATGCACGTTTTGATCCATCGTTGTGGTATATTTTTGAGTGGACCGAGTTCATAACACTATGACATATTCGGTTGTTATGGACACTATTAATTAAATTAATTAGTTCTACTTCGTGCACATTTTGATCGATAGTTGTGGTGCATTTTTTGCTGGATCGAGTTTATAACACTGTGACATGTTGGTTTGCTATGGACACTATTCGTTTGAGAATTTTCCGATGGATGTTATCTAGATATGTTTTAGCAGTAACTACTTAGTATTATTAATTATGCCTCTGATTATGATTCCTCCTTTGTAATTGAAACTACAAGTTGATAAATGCAATAAGATTGGAAGTTTGGAACATATTACTGTATTTATTTGTTTGGTGATTGTTTAAGTTGTGTGCCAAAAATTTGAATCAAATCAAACAACCATACTTGTTTCGTGGTTGTAATAAGTTGGGGTCCCAAGATTTAAATTAAGCTAGCTTCTGCCACTTTGTCTTTATGTATTCCGTTTTTAATATGGTGATCAAGGAACATTTGCAATTAGTTCTATATATATGCATCATCTTGTTGTCCATAGAATCACACTCAATAAGCAATCGAATTAGACGAGTATGAAATTGAAATGCACAAGAGATTTGAGAATTATTAAACTCCTAAATGTAAATTGCACTTCGTTGTTTAATGATTGCATCAACTATGAACATAAGTGTATTTTCTTGAATGAAAATAATAAGTTAGTAGAAATATATACCATCACAAGTTCAATGATTTTTCGTTTCCTTTTCAATTAGAAAAGTAGTTACGTATTTTCAATTACAGTATTTGTTACATTTAGTTTCGTGTTCAAATCTCAATCTAGTAGCTCTTTCATTTATTCGTGACAAATGCATCTGTCCCCTTATCCAGGTAATCTTGGGGAGAAGCAATACTTGAAATGACGCACTTGCACTTGAGTATCGAGACTCTTCAAATACTGCTTCTGAAACAACTATACAAGTGGAAAATGCCTCATTTTCTTGCATCCTCACCATATATATACGCATTTTGCTCAAATTTATTACTACTTATATCGACAAGAAAGTGTAGCTAAGGTAGTAAAATGTTTTTCATATGACCTATTTATCATGATTTCGATTGGGACGTGTTGTGTCTGTATATGATTGATCCACGTACGATTTGTAACATAAAAGGTACTTATCATATCAAGATGGAGTTCACTGAGCATTTGGTATATGATTATGGATCGAGGGAATGCTTTAGCATTTATGGTTTTGTTTTGCAGAGATAAGGATAAAGGTTCAGAACATTTAAAGTAGACGATTTATCATTTCTGGTGAGAAGCTAAGATAAGGTACATTCTTGCATAAACCAAAGTATATTGTGCACCAATACACAAAAATTATGGATCCCACATAAATTCCAACGTGAAATTCACATGAAACTCATAATTTTTATATCTTAATATACAAACACCTTGGTCCATATAAAAAAAATAAAATCCTAAGAGATATGCAATCACAAAGATGGATTGAGGTCATTGTGATTTGTGAATTAATAACATCCATATTCTAACTCCTATCAGTAGTACACGGGGAGAGTCTAACTGAGAAACTCATTGAGAACTCCATCTCTCTGACTGTTATGTGTTTGAAGGCTAACAAATTATGCATGCAGCAGGAGTGGAAAATGTTATTTTACACCAGAAATTATGAATCTTTACCACATAAAATCTTTCATGTAGTACCAAATTTGTGTCATACCCCTGCATATATGCTCCTCCATATTTCCCCAACTTAGTACAATTATTTTGTCAATCCTTAATATGTACTTGTGCAAATGTCATCTCTCAACTTTTAATTCTAGATGGACATTAATTGAATGTATTTGCTAGAGCTTACAATGACAACAAATAGTTAGGTAAGAAATGTAGGCATTGGCCATTCTTGATCAAAGGAAATGAGAAAAGTTTCTCTTCGATCTTTATAGGAATACAAATTTTAGTCTCCTCATCCTCTACCTTTTCAAAGGTAAAGTTGGTCCCTGTAAACATGGCCGTAGACACTTTAACCTTTCAGCTCATCTATCATGAGTTGCCAAGTCACGAGCTATAGAATAAGGGATCATCAGGCAAAAAACCTTCTAACTGTTGATTATGGAATGTGCAAACATTTTTCACCAGATAGTTTCAATCATTGTTACTAAAAATAATGAAACAACATGGTTAAGTTTTTAGACAGCCTAAGAATCACATACTCTTAATGTTATACATCAGTTGAGACTTGCATCAACTTTTCCTGGATTTTCATCTGCCAGTGAGAATTTCTTCACTTTCTGTCAAGATAAACAGAATATCAGTACGATCAACAATACTCCCAACAGCATTAATGCATGAATGAATGTATGAAATAGAGCAAAGCCTTCGTCTTAGATAACATTATTGCAGCAAATTAGTATCTGAAAACCATGACAGAGAACCACACTAACCTAGCAAGTCCAAACCAATAGAAGCAGTGGGATTAAGCTGATGTCTACAACATTACTAAAGAACCATATAATCATCTATTAAAAATCCTCTATTCTTAAAAATGTCAGCTATGGTTAATTCCAAGATATCATGGCAAGAAGGAAGGAGGAAATATTATCGTAAAACTCGTTTAATTGAATAGATATCAACTTTACCTAACAGGGAACAATTAAAAAGGCAAGTTTTTTAGTGTGTTACATGCTTTAAAGCAAACAAAGCAGACTGAAATTCTCACGTATCACAAGAAAGAAAATTTAGCTGGAAACTGCAAGTTTTAAGAAACATAATTAACTAGTTAAGGACAATTCGATCCAAGAACTTCAAAATGTTTACATCATGCAGAGGACTGCATTACAGATTAAAGCCATTCACTACTCTCTCTATGAAACAAGATTAATTACTTGCATCTCTCCACATTACCAATCAACAGTCACTAGGAAAATTCCCCTGTTACTAGCAAATAATCAGTGTATTCCTATAGCAAGATGCTAAATAAAACGCTATGTGACTGCAAACTAGTAAAGGAAGGTAACAGGTGAGTAGTCATTATACTCCAGAAGAAGGGCCTCTATAATGACTAAAGTGATCTCTTGAATCTCGACACAATTGGCATTATGGGTTGGACCATGAATCCTCTTTCTAAATTTGAACTGTTGTGAACAAGTCACATCCACATTCCCTTACGTGTTGTAAGAATAGTATGAAACAATTTACCGAATCAACAATATCGGAATAAAGCTATACATTGTGAAATCATACATTCTCTCGTGCAACTGTGTCGAACAAGTCCTCTTGTCCGTCAAGAACCCAACAATTCAAAGGTGACAGGTACCTCATTCGTCACGTAACCCTGCGAATTGCATACCAATTCACATCTAGAGTACATATTACATTGTAGATTTTAGCAAAGTGATGTCCTTTATACCCGTATCATTTACCACATAGTACCACAGATTCAGTAACGACGCCTAGAAATTATATTTCAACCAAACACTAATAAAGCAAAAGGTATATAATCACATATAAGCAACTTCCAAGCCTTGTAATCTCCACCCCTGATCTTTAATTTTCTTAATTAACCATAATCAATATCATTAACAAAAAAATCATTAGATTTCTCAATCCACTTCAACCACTTAAGAGCAACCAATAAATTTTGAACAACCAAAATCCATACTACGAAATTACAATACAATACAACCCCAGAATCTCCCACAAAACACACACTAAATTAATTCACGAAAACTTCTTCTTTAGCCAGAATTTTATCAAAATCTTTCAGACACAAACAGAGAAATACGTAGTAAAAAAAAACTCATAATACCTTAGAGAGGATGCATTGGCGCAAGGACTGAAGAAGAAGGAGGCATTTCTCCTGATCAAAAGGGTTTTCAGTGGCGCAGTTTAGCAAATCCAGCGCCTCTTTCCCGCATACTGCTGCTTGGGGTTTTTGAGCTGAATCCATCTTCTTCTTCTATTCTTCCTCTGTTTCTGAGATTTCTTTAGGAGTTTTAGGGAAGGGGCTGTTTGGTGGTTTTTTTTTTTTTTTTTTTAACTATTGGAAATAATTGGAAAATTACATACTCAAGCCCACTGTTTTTCTTTCACTTGTTAGAGACGGTCCACTTTTTTTTTTTTTTTTTTTTTTTCTTAACCGACTATATTTTCTTCTTCTTCAAGAAATTTGACTGGGCTTGTTTGGACATTGGATGGAAGGAGTGAAGTAGAAATAAGAAAAAAGAAAATAAGTACAATTTCGTTAAGAATCATACCATTAATTTATTTCAAGACATTTTATTGGTTTACATGCGTCATACCGTTAATTTATCTCAAGACATTTTATTGGTTTGTATGTAATATAGTACGATATAAAGAAATTTTACCTATATAAAATGCGATAAAATGTGAATGAATAATGTATTTAACAAACAATTATAAAATATTATTTAAGAATAAATAAAAAATATAGATAGTCCAAACAAGAACACCTTAATTTCTTTATTGTTTTTCTAGCAAAATAAAAAAATCAAAGAATCTTTTATTTTGCACAAATAGTGTGATAGAAGATTCGGAACTAGCGGGCTAAGGTGGATGATCTGTTGGGGCCACGATTAATCATGATTTTGTTTAGAGTCCCTTAAGTGTTACATCCAAACCCAATTACCCCAAGATATGTCTATATATTAGGATTCATTCATTCTTCTAAGGCAAATAATGTGTTTCCGACTACCGTTCAATGATCAGGGCTTTGATAGCAGACCACGGATTTGTATACAAAATCATCCGAAAGGCCCAAATATCATTCCTTCACTTTTTCATTTTTTACGAGGACTTGCCTACTTCTTTTATACCTGGGCAAAATCAACTACTACACAAGAAATATAGAAAGATGGGCTTATATGCAGCCCGAACGACAGGCCTGCCATAGTGCTATTAGCTCCAATCGTCCAACTTTAGTATATGGGCCCGAGAAGTCTCGTAATATAAAAGAAATATTTAGATATATTCGGTTAATGATCCTACTTTTAGACTTTGTATTGTAAATTAAACCATATATAATAAATGACATCAGCTGATATAAGTAAGATTTTATAAAATTTAATCTTGATTACGTAGTCCAAGATCGGGTCTACTTAAATATTTTTCATCTATATAACCTATGGTACTTCTGGTTTCCTCTTGGCTATTATATAAGATTTCAATTTAATTTTTGTTTACTTTCTTGTCTCAATATTTAGTACACGGAATTTTTATATGAATTCGGTTCACGGTAGGTGAGATGGACTCCTTAGTTCATATTCATCTACATCACTCTAACTCATTAAAAATAAACATCTTCAAAGTGATGTGAATGAATATATACTAAGGGGTCTATCCTGAGTACCGTAGATTGGATCCATATAATAATAAATTTTTTTCCCATAAAAGAGAGATCATTCAAATTAAATACCAAACAATGATAATGGAAAGTGGAATGTATTTCTTCAAATTTTGTTGAGGAAAGGGGCATTCTAGGATTCAGTTAGAACCACATTCTATTTGAAAAGTTTCGTACCAAATATGATAATAGACTAGATAAAACTTCTATTTCTGTATACCAAACATGGGATTTAATACTATATTTTATTTTAAATTACAAATTAATGTCAAATTACAAAAGATGGCATCACCTAGACCCAATGGGTTCTGAATAAAAATTATGAATAATTTATTTATTAATTAATTAATTTGTTCATAATTTCTAATTCGAGGGAATTGTACTCCATGTTTGTATTTGAAATGGTACAAACATGTATGAGAAAATATCCACAAGAAGAGCAAGTGAGACGTGAAAATATTTATTATGCCTGTGCATGGGATGCATCAAAGACATGTAATAGAAAAATATACAAGTATACGTACAAGCAAAACATGTAGGCCCATTCCTCAATATATATCTGGGCCTCAAAAGCTTTTTTACATTTGAAGCCCCAAATATCTCTACATTCCACCCACCATCACTTTCGTGTCGGTTGATGAGAGTGACTGTTCAGGTCCTAAATGCAAAGCCTAATTCTTCAAATCCCATTTTAGTCACCATAAAAATATATATATATATTCAACCCCTGATCTTTTTTTTTATTATTTTTTTTTTAGTATAAATTCAACCAGTTTGACATATTATTGTTTAGAGTTCAAACATTAATATGCAACACATTAGTAAAAAAATAAGCAAAAATTGTTTTTGACAAGCATTTACATGAAACTTGCTAGTCTCAATAAAAATGAAAGAAAAAAAAGGGATCGCATGCATATGAAGAAGTTCTCTTTTCTTCGTGGAATAAGTAATAAAAATTATTAGATAATTTAAAATTAACAAAATTTTTATTTTTCAATAACTTCAAGACGAAAATATTCATTCGACGTTACGGAGTGAATAATATTATATGAATTTATTTGATGTAAATGTACTTAGTCATTTATTATATTACGAATAATACGAACTTATTTGATATAGATGTACTTCGTCATTTATTATATTACCCCTGATTGCTGCGAAAGATATCCCCAACGGGAAGCCAGCCGGACAGCACATAGGGGTACGATAGAATTAAAAGTTTGGCCCCCAAAACTTGAGTATTACCTTTCATGCACATTTCAACATCACTGTCATTCTTGTGCTTGAAAGATCCCAAATGATTCTATATTGTTATATGGATAAATATTTAGATAGATTCGACCTTTGACCCCCACTTATAGATCCTGTAGTGCAGATTAAATTTTAAAAAATTTATGACATCAGTTGAGATAAGCAAGATTCTTTAAAATTTAATTCTAACCACAAAGTTTACAGGTGAGAACAAAAATCGGATCTACGTAAATATTTTTTTTGTTATATGAACCACCCCACTTTCATAAATTATATATCTCCTCATTTTTTTTTTCTTTTTCCTAAAATATTTTGGAGTGTTGGTTAATGGTTACATCTTAAGTTCTACTAATCATATTAACACCACCTAAAAAATCACAAATCATTCAAGCAATCCCTCTATTAAGGTTTCACTACAAAATTTCATATAACATATTTAATAATTCACTTACTACATTGAAATCTATACATTGTGGATTATTTGTTACAAAAAGGTTCCGAACGAACATTTGAATTATCAAATATGGAGAGTTGATATTGCGGAAGTCTTGATTATTGAGCTTGTCAATCTGAAAGAAAAAAACGAATTTATTTATTTATTGTAATTCATTCGATAATTATACTCTCAATAATTCCATTTTCAGTCATTTAGACAACGTGAACATAAAAAGAAATTAGAACTTTTAATTTGTACAAAAATAAGTTTAAGATGCCCTAATTTTACATGTAAATCTTCATCAAGGATCCATCATACAATCTATTTGTGATTAATCACAAACTTATCAAAAATGGATGGTGCATATTAGCTTGATCTCGGCTTCTATTTTGTGGGACCATTTTGCTATTTTCTAGTTTGGCTTTCCAAAAGATAGAAAGGGCAATAACAGAATATAACACCCAAAGCAACAGGGACCCAGCTTTGCTTTAAAGTGCGCGCCCGGCGCAAGTTAGTCCACTTTAAGACTATCTGCATAGCGTGCGCAGTAGTGGTACACTGGACCGCTGAGCTGGACCAAGTGGGTCTTTTGGGCTCAGAAATTGGGGGACCAGCCCACAGACTACTTGCAAAAGTGGACTGACGAATGAAGTTCGTTAAGCTGACAATACGTGTACGTCACTGGTTGGCTGCTACTTGTTGGAGTGGCAAACGAAGAAGATCTCTCTTATTAAGACCGTCTGTTTGCAATCTTTTGAAAGTTTTTGGCATCTTTCTGCCCTTTATAATTTTCGATTATATATATATTTTTTTAATTTTTATTTTCTGTTCTTCTTTTATTCATAAAACATCTGTTTTATTATTATTTTTCCTTTTTTGAGTTATATTTTAGTCTATCCTCTCTCCTTTGTTCTTTTGAGTGTATGCATAACACCTAGTATTCGGCTATAAAATGTAGGAGATAGCAAATGTCTACTAAGGGAAGTGTAATTAGAATTTATTTGACTGATTTTTACTTTTTTAAAATCACATTATGGAATTCTATTACGACTCTTTAGCTATTTGAGTTGATTATTTAAAAAATAGTAAATCATATAAGTGATTCTCGTCATACTAAATTTTGTTTAGTTGTATGACGTGGGGAAACAAATATAAGAACAATAATAATTAACTAATGGTAATATCGCAATCTAAATGTTAATGTCACATTATTTGGACGGTGAAATTATAACGATATCCCTCCCTATTGTGAAGGGATAGATTGGAGAGAGGAATATTGTGGCAATTTCACATCCCAAATGTTATGGTATTCAAATTTGGGATGTGGCAATATCATTAAACTCTAATCATAGCCTTTTTTTTCAAATGATAAAATAGTATAATTTCTCGATACATTCTGCGCAAGAAAGATAGACAATACTCAATAATTGATAGGCCTATTACTTGTCTAGGCAAATATTTAGGTAAATCTGATTTTTAACCCCATTTGTAGATTATGTGGTGTGGATTAAACTTTACAGAATTTATGATATCAGTTGATGTAAGTAAGATTTTTTAAGATTAATTCTGACCACAAGATCTACAAGTGGAGTAAAAAATCGGGTCTACTTAAATATTTTCCTACTTACCTAATATAACCTACTACCTTCGAACACGTACAACAAATTTGAAATTACTAAGTATACTAAATGAAATATTTGAATAGATCCACTGATTATATATGATCGATGAACCTGGCTGGAAATTTATATTCATCATATTGCTTTCACATTCAGAAGTTTCTTTAATTTTGAGCAGACAGAACAAATGCAAATTTACTCATCACCTCGTAACATAAATATATATAAGGTGTTTAACATACTTCCTCTCTTTTTGATTTTAAGGTCAAGAAATTAATTAATATAAGTTAATATAAATACTCAATCACTAATGTTGGGGAACCCAAGCAGAAGATACCTGAAATTGAAAGATGATTTGGTAGCTGTCTTTATGTAGCAAATTGGACATGACAAAGAAAGTTCAGAAGATCCTAGTTGTAGGCCTCAGTTTTGTGTAGGTCAATTCCCTTGCCACGATTGTGAGATGCTTATTTTGGAAAATATTTGAATCAATTTTTAATTAAATTGTCAAGTGTGTATATTGAATCAATTTTTAAACCATAAGCTAAACTTTGTGTTAAATATTCAACAAGCTAATTAGGTTTTCTAATTTACCAAGCATAATCCAATTACCACATAGGATAAAAACATGAATATATGATAAGAAGTGGGGGTGGTGACTCGAAATACTCGCTAACTTGATGTATTAAGAATTGTAAAAATTGGATACAAGAAGCGGTTTATATTGGAGCGTTGAATAGTTAGAGTGAGTCAGATAGCGCGTCAAATTTAAGAATTTGCAATCAATGTGGAGGGTAATAAATACATGATTAATTGCGTAATTTTATAAATTAAGACATAGTATTAATCGACTTTTTCTCCTCTTCTTCCCATTTATAGGGTTATTAATTTGTGTAGTTAATAGTAAATTTTTTTATTTGTAAAAAAATTTAAAAGCTAAAAAATGTCATGAGTGGAATAGTAGTTAATTTTTTTTTTTAATTTTTAAAGTTTTTGAAACTAAAAATGTCAATAATGGACCTTGGTCTCTAACTTGCTTTTAGCGAATATCTGAATGACTGGATACTTTATGTTTATAAATAAAGTATTGCGTCGATTTTTTCCTAAGCTATTTCGACCGGGTCGGATCGCCCCTAATTTGGTATCTGCGAACATTCCTAATATGAAGGGTTTGGTAAAATCTATTTTGATCATTGAGTTACTATTAGACATCCTAATAATTGTTCAAGAAACCACTAGGATGCTCCCATTTAAAGAAATATGTCCCTCTATTTTTAGTACCGCGGGTCAGCATCGAATCCAAATGTGTTCTTTCTATGTATTATCGAGCAATTATTAAGATATATAATTCATCAACCTTGTAAGAAGGGCTCAACTCAAATGGTGAAATACAAGTTTAAAATTTATAAGCGAAAGAGTCTGTGAGAGAGAGAAAAAGGAGGAGGAGAAGGAAAAACATCAAACTAAGTTAACAGGAAAGTGACATTTTGTTAGGTCCAATAAGGTAAAGAGCAGGCTGGTGAAAGATCAAGTGTGTCTGTGTGACTGTATGTGTCTGTTGAATATTACACAGATACCGAGGAATAAATGCCAAACGTTATTAAGAAGTTCGTGGGCTCTTATGAACTACTTATAAACGAAGATACTAGTAAATGTTTGGCTTTTCTATAAGGTTGATATAATATCAATATGGATGGCAAAGTATTTTCTGAATCTGCAACAATGTAATGACCCAAGTTGTTTGTCCAAATCTTTGTCATCTCTGAATTCTGATCCTCTCCAGCTCATTATAGAAGACCACTCATGTGAAAACCATGTCCAGATTAATGTAAATTCTACCAACAACTTGGCCTTGGTGAGTCAATTCTTTGGATCTTTGTTTGCTGGTTGCTGCCTCTTTTGGTATTAACAGACGCTCTAAATCATTCCCTCTTTCTGGGGACAATTTTCGAGAACAAAACTTGCCAAAAGTCAAAGAAAAATGGTTTACAAGGTGTCTATAGGAGTAATTAAAATGAGTTTGCTGCGTAAAATCTTTTACTCCTAGTCGGAAAAGAGTACCACCGCCAACAGAATTGGTTGTCTCAATAACACATCTACTTTTATTAGTAAGATAATCTGTAATTTAGTATCATTATAAACCGACAAGATGTGTCATCATCTGTTCTGACCGTGGAGTGAGGGTAATCTGCTCACTCCTCTTTTGGACGAAAAATTCTTTATTACTCATTTTTTATTGTGGAGTGAGTAGTCTTGAACGTTGAATAATTGAAAATTAAAAAAATCATCTTATTTTTTCGATAATTATTTTAACAGTTATTATATACATTCCGTATTATAAAATGAGTAATCAAAACTTACTCTTTTTGCACATGATAGGCGCATGAGGCAACAATTAATGGTGCATGAGGTGTTGAAGCTTGGTTTATTCTCCAGAAACCGTTCACTTTGATTTACTAATTTCGGCCAACAGACAAACACACGAGTAACGGGGCCCGAAGCAGCATCACCTGGGGAAAAAGATCACAGACGTCCATGCCCTGATGAGTGATAGTGTATATGATTAAATGGTTGTGTCCCAAAGAAAAATTTGATGTTATCAAAGTCAATAATTGCTTTACTTCCATTCTTTAATTTTTTTTTTTCCAGAAAATATGGTGATTTGTTTCAATTGTATGTATGATGTTCCTGTTTTTGAAGCACAGTTGATAAATTATGATTAATGCTAAAGAAAAAAAATAGGATTTTATCAAAGTCTATACTAGTAAGCTTGTACCACTGAATTTACTTCGGTAACATTTGTTCCTTTGTCCGCTCGAAATTAAAGAACTTTTGAAAGTTACAATCCTATTCGAATTCAGTTCAAGTAAGTTTTACACTAGGCTAAGTTCGATTCGGATTTTTTTTTATTTTTATACAGAGAATAAATTATCTCTTTTTTTCAAAATCAAGACAAGTTATCTGTCACTAACATATTTTAGTAATTTATAATAATTTTTTTTAATTACCCACTAATAAAAAATTAAAAACAATGAGAATCAAATTTAAAATCCTTTATTAATATAATCGATCTACTTATCGTTTGAACCAATTCTTATCTATTCGAGTGGAGATTTTAACTTCATGAACTAGCGATCTAGACTCGAACAAGTTGCTCGTTTGTCACCTCTATTACAAATTTAAGTGAAAGAGTTCGTAGTTTGGTGCCGTAGTAATAATAGTAAGTCCGTACTCTTACAACATGTGATCGAGCATTCACTCAATTTCTTTCTTTTACCTAACTCATTGATCTTCAAGTCACGTGTTCGTACGTGATTTATTCACGTGCCATTCATATCAAACATCCACATTCTACCTTTGATAATGACAACTTAAATTGCACAAAATACAACATTAATTAATTAATTACTAGTAACATTTGTCCAAATTCTCGTCCGCCCAAAGCAAATGTGACGGAGTTGTTCTTTAGATTTCAACAATGTAAAAATTAAAACATTACTACATCGGATAATACTCTACTAATTAAAACACAAACAAAATTGACAAGAATTAACAAACTAATAACACAAAAATTTAAAAAAAAAAAAAAGAAAAAAAAGCCGACAATTCACGTACTGATACTTGTCATGAATCCAAAATTGCCAAAAGTTTAGCCAAGAAAAAAAATCTCAAAGGGCCACTAGAGGATCCGACCCGAATATGTCCCCAAAGTCTTGAAAGAAATCATCATCTTCCCACATTGATGACCCGAACTCCATGTCGCGACTCCAATCCATCAAAAGATTATTATTATTATTATTATTCCCGCAATCAAAATTATATACGAGTAAATATTTGTATTTTCTTCGAATAAATCACTAAAATCCGGGACCGGATTTTCAAATTCAAATAGCAAATCATCCGGGATTAACGAATAGTCCGAAAAGTTCTCGGATACGGATATTTCATTGCTACTATCACCGCGACTTTCCCGTACGACGTCGCTTTGAGGACTCGGCGGCAAACACGACTCGACCTCGACATCGTCGTTGCTGTTGGAGGAGGACGAGACGAACCGGAGAACGGATTTCGGAGAGCGTTGATTGTTGTGAGACTCTTCGCCGGAGTTGTACCCGGAACAGGTGTCGGCGGCGGAGGAGGATTCCGGCTTCGAAGGAGGAATCGAGAAGTTTGTGAGCGCGTCAGGCCCACGCAACCGAATAGCCGCGTTGTCATAAACCATAGCGGCTTCTTCGGCTGTATCGTACGTGCCTAACCAAAGACGGACACGTCTCGAAGGATCTCTGATCTCCGCCGCCCATTTTCCCCACGGCCGTTGTCGTACACCGTGAGATCCGAAACTTCTTAACATTTCCCCCCTTATTGAACGCCGCTTGCCTTCCACTTCCACCGTTGTTCTTCTTCCTCCTCTTATTACCAACTCCGTTAACATTAACATTTCCGTCGCCGTTACCGTTATCTCTGAAGTCTTCAATCTTAACCTCGTTAATAAACCTCTTAACTCTGCGTCTTTGTCTGAAGGGCCCCACCTCATCCTCGTCACTTGAAGAGTCAGTGGCGTCAGCATCGGTGACGGAAATCCGTACAACTCTAGGGATGACAGCACCGTTCATTTCTGTCGACTTTCTACTCCGGCCGGTGAGGTTTGCCGCCGGAGGAGAAGGTCTGAGTATAGTTGTTTGGTTTCTGTGTTCGGTGTATTTCACTCTTTTAGTCATATTAGTCAGCATCTCTTGCCTTTTTTCTTGCTCCATCATCTTTCACACACTAAAGGGTGTGGTGGCACACAGTAAAAGCAAAGAATATTATTATGGGTCAGTTTTGGACTCGAAAGCGATTATGCAAAGGACCATATGGGTTGCTAAAAAGAAAGAGAAAGGAGGAGTCAAAAGAAGAGATTTTAAGCTTTCTTTTGTTTGTTTTTACACGCACTAAAGGGGTGGTGGCACACAGATGGAAGTGTGTTGTGTTTGTGAATGTTTTTTGACGAAAAAGGGAAAGGGGAGAAGAATCAAAAGCTGTGTGTTTCAGCTTCTGTTCTGTGTTGATAAAAAGTGTGAAGCCCAAAACGTTTGAATTTGAGAATGGAGGAAGTTGTTGGAGATGATGGAGAACAGTGAGAAATTGAGAGAGAGAAAGAGAGAGAGAGAGAGTTCAGTTGCATTGTAGACCGAAACAAGTGCTGGAAATGCTGTTTTATAGGATACGATAGTTTCAAAAGGGATTAATTTAATTTAATTTAATTTAATTAATCAAACAAAATTCTCAAAATTTAAAATATTATTAATTTTAAATGGTGAGTTTAACTTTTTAGTTAATTAAAACTGGTTAATTAAGAGTTTATTTTATCGTTCTCCGTCATAATTAATCAGAAAGAGAGAGTGGGCTGGTCTGGTGTAGTTGGAGCCAGGAGGGGTAAATAAGAGATTTCGGTGAGGGGGAGAGAGATGTATCGAGATATTTTATGCGAGCCGCCGCATCTAGTGGGAGAAGGCTCTATGATTTTGACACCTATGACTGTGGGACCAATGTTTTAACGGACGATAAGCAGCTTGGGTCAATCAGATAATTAATGAGCCTCGAGTTTTAGTAATTGTAGTGGTAATGAATTTTTATCTTAATCAAATTTATATAAAACTTGTAAATATGACAAATTACTAATAAATTCCTTTAATTTTGAATTTTTTTATGAAAATTTTACTATTCCTTTTAATGAAATTATTTTTTCGTATTTTAAAAATTTATACAATACACTATTATATATTTTAAAAATTTATATTGTACAAGTCTTTAAAGTCAGAAAAATAATTTCTCAACGGACTATAAAATTTCCCTTTTTTTTAATCTAATACGTCAAGAGTATAATGTGTAATTGATCATATATGAAATCTATAAATTGTAGTAATGTTTAGACTAATTGTTAAGTTATAACGGAATTCTGTGCGCCCGTTATGATACCATATCGTTATGTTTTAAAATTTATAATATATAAATATTCAAAATATATTGTATTATATTATATAAATATTTAAAAAAAAACGATATAATACCAAGATTATAAAATTTTTTTAAATTATATCATACAAGACAGATGAAATAAGAAATGACTTGAATTTTAACTGGAAAAAAAATTTGATTGACAAACACACATAATTGAAATATATTTTAACACCAATATAATTACAAATTTAACTAAATAATTTTTGGAGTCAAATCTAAATTTCGTAACCGTATTAAACAAAACAAAAAAGGTTGGATTTTCTTCACATTATTAATATTGAGGTCATTGGAATCTGTGATTCGGGTCACGTGATACCGGAGAGAGCGGTTCCGCTAATTCGGTAGTTACTAGTGAAGTGAATGAGTGAGTACTAGTAATAACACGTCTGTCAATCTTTGACTGAAAGATCATAATTACTTAGCAGTAATAACCTTTTAATCCTACTAGTAATAATTAACAATAGTAATTTATGAATTTAATGTGGGTTAATTAAAGATTTTGTTAACTGATTCTTTAGAGAGGAGAGCTGGTGAGCTTTTTCCGCCTGATTCGTAGAGACCGTTATAAACAAAGTTTCACCGTTTCTTATTATGGAAAATTTTTATATGCATCTTGTTGAAGATAAGTCAAATAAATCTCTTAATTTATTTTTATTCGCATTAATAATTTTTTTTAAAGTGATGTAAATGAATATAGATCGAGAGTTCCATTTCACATTTCTTAAGTCGAATCTATATAAGAATTTTCGTCTTATTATAATACTCTATCTATTTTAAAATAATTGTAATCTTTTATTAGTACATGCAAATTAAGAAAATGAGTATTCAATTGTATTAATTTTATAAAAATATAATTTAAATAATAAATTATAAAAGATTACAATTATTTTATACAATAATACTTATTATTAATGTGATATTAAGACATAAATATTTTTAAATAATATATTATTTAATATTTTAAAATAATAAATTATATGTCACAAAACAAATTATATAATGAAAGTTATTTTAAAAAGAATTATTAATAATGGTAAATTTAAAATGTTAGTAGAGTAGTTGCATTTATTTTAACTGTTTTCGAAGAGAATTTACAGCTAAAATAAACGTGGGAGGCAACCTAGAATTTGGAGCCAATTTTGTGTATTCCCATGCTGCTCTATTATAAGCTGTTCTTTCTCCAATTTTATATAGGAGTAGTAGAGACTTCGTAGAAATACTAGTCAACCACCTCTCCTCTACCACTTTCTTACAGCTTACGTGTGGCATTTCATGTTTGGGCTTCGCTTTTTCCAATTTCATCCTCACCTGCCTATTGTGGTTTCCAATCTTCATAATCTTATGTTTTGTTTCAATTGTACCTCTTTGTAAGTAATTTAAGTTTTTTACCACGTTAATTGATATAGTTAATTAGTAGTACAAGTTAGTAACGTGAACTGGACGAAATAATATAATATTTATACTTTTTATTTATTTGAATAACGATTATATTTATTATACTTTATAAAATGAATAATTAAAACTTTCTCGAACTAAAACCGGTCGGAAGGCAGGCATATGCTTGAGTTGCAAACTTGGACCTTGGTGGAGTTACGATGATGGTCTTATTCTTTGCATTTTATTAATTAATTATGACACGTTTCGAATATTCTATAACGGGTAAAAGTTTTCATGATCACAGCTAGAAAAGTTCGAACACATTGATTGCCAAATTCCATGTTTTGATTATCGGAAAACATATAAACACTAGAAAATCCCCACTTCTTTACTTAGCGAAACATAAAAGATAAACGAGTGTCACGCTTGTTGGTAAATTGGATTGCTTGATTTCGTCAGAAGGAAAAGGAGTAGAAAGGATGAAGAGAGGAATAGGGACTACTAATCCTTGTATTTTGGTGTTTACAGTGAATAACATGTACATTTAGAAATAGTATTCTCTTTCTTTTAAAATAATTATCATTTTTAATTTGTGTGTACGAATTAAAGAACTATTAAATTGCATGAATTTTATATAAAGATAATTCAAAATAACATTAATATCCTAACTGTATAATCTTAAGTGTATAATCTTCCCTTTATTAATGTGACATTAAAGATAAAAGTTAAAAAACTATTATTTAATATTTCTTTAATTTTTTAAAACAACAGATAATATAAAATAAAATAAATTATCTTAAATAACAGTTATTTTGAAACGAAAGAAGTACTAATAATGGTCCATGAACGGGAAGTTAGTAGATTAGTACTACTAATCTACCAATGTTCAAAGTTTTTGTCATCATACTACGGCCTCTTGACAATACCAAAGATTTCAGACATATCCTTAAGTAAATAAGCTATTCCAATGCAAATGACTCTTCAAAAAAATCCAAAATAGACAACCAAATTTACATATTTTATAAATTTTGCCCCCATAATTTCCTTAATTACATGTTAATGCAAAAAAAAAAAAAATACAATATACTTAAGGAGAATTCTACAGTTCCCTTGAGAAAATCATTCTCTTGTATTTTAAACATTTATACAGTACAATATTATGTGCTTTAAAAATTTATACTGTACAAACTTTAAAACTAATGAAATATAAAAAGGATTGTGAAATTCTCCGATACTTAAATATATCTTATATAGGCATATAGACGGCAAACAAAAATTCTCGCACTGTTTTTAACCTTGTGAACATGCTTCAAATTGAGCAACACGGCAAAGCAAAACGAAAAGTACGAGGGGTAGTACAGTAACTTTGAGTCACTAGTCAATGGTCAAAAGTTTCAGTGTGGGAGTGGGCCGGCCCAAGGTTGTTGGGTCTGCTGATTCGGCTTCAAAAGGACCAATCATTCCTTCACAACATATCAAACAATTAAGCCGTCTAAAGTATTTTTTAATTCTGATTAATAAGATTTTTAATATGTGATGTATTATTATCCCATTAATCAACTTAAAAGGATAAGTTGAGGGGTGAGGGTACCACTTGACTTCTATAAACCTAAAAATGGAAAGGGTATTTAATTAGCAGTAATAAGGATTTGGACCCTCTCTCGAACATTTAATGATTGGATGTAGGCTTTAAATAGTTCTGATTTTTTTATAACTCACGTCTCCCTTATAAGAGACAGCAATTCAAATTTATGGTTAACAAGTGTAATTTTCGTTTTAGTATTTAAATTATATTTTGTTGTCGAAAAAACAGATCTAATTAAATAACAATACATCTTTTTTATGAAATCAGAATTCTATTTTAATCATTGTGCGATTGATTGCAGTTGCCCCATGTTCGAATCTGATTAGTTACTTTATAAGAACTCAAGAATCAAGAATTTCATAATAAAGTAATGTGTTAAGTCCCTTTTGCCGTGATGACGAATTGTAACTTAAGTAATAAAAAGTTTTTTTTGTATGATATATCCATTATGGGTTTATAAGTAATTAAAAAATTAGGGAGAGGTGGGTTAAAAATAAATAAATAAAAACAAAAAAGTGCCTTTTATTGCTATTAGCTTTGTTGTAGACTCAACAAAGGAGTATGATTCTCGAAATTCATGCATGTTGACATGAAATATAAATTGATTGAGCAATCAAAAAAACAAAATATTTGTGTCAATCAAATGAAAAAGAAAAAAACTCAAACACATTCTTGAGAGATTATGACAACATTTCCTCATCAAAAACTTGTGTGGTTTGGATTGCAATTATTTGTGAATGATTGCCTAAATACATTTTACAATTGACTCTTTATCTCGTTTACGTCACATTCAAAATAATTATTGCATTATTTATTACAAATGATAGTATTTTTTATTTTATTTTTCCACATAATGGGTGTGAAAGAATTTCCTACAACTAATTAGGGCCGTATAGAACAAATAAAGACTTAATAAGTACTCAAATTAAGTAAAGAGTAATGTTGTCTGTTTCCTGGTCAATCTAGTAAAGTTGCAATGGACACAAATGAAAGTTGTCTTTACATCGATTAAAGCTCCAGCATCTCTTACTATTGTCCAAAATAGTCTTTTTCTTCCTTCATACATTAACACTTTCTTAATGCTGGATTAAGGCTAATTAACAAGTTTTTGTTAAATATTGTTTGCTTTGCCTGGCTCCAACAGGGATCATTATGAACTCATTTAAAAGCTATCTTAGGTGGAATATAATGATTAATTAATTGTTGGCCTCTCATAATCACACCCTGCGTTCTTTCTTGTCTTCAATATTAACGAGGATATGACACAAAATTCCTTAATAAAAAATCATTTGCCGTATTTTACACTAATCAGATTTGGATTATGCTTTATCATTTAGTGTAGAGAGATATATAATTGTACTAAAGATAATTATACACTAGTTTTACTTAAAGAGATGAAATAGGAAATTTTTTTTTTTTTTACCTTAATATGTATGGTTAGTGTTAACCTGGGACATTTACTTGTCTAGTTCATGTGGAAAGAGTACAGTTTGAGCCATACCCTTAATACGAATATTAATACTAATTTGCAATTAATTAAGGTGCTAAAGTATACTTATGAGAAAAGACTGCAGTGAACGTTGTACGGTTTTTTCCATTTGTTCCCTAAAAATTAAACTACTCAAACCACATAAGTCAGTTAGTAGGAAACGTACATTAAAAATAGGGAAAACCACTATATTAGTCCCTCACATTATGTATTTGTATTTATTTAGTCCCTCATTTTTAAAATGATAATTTTTAATCCCTTACATTACACATTTGTATTTATTGAGTACTTCACTTGTAAAATGATGATTTTTAAATGTAAAATGTTGAATTTTGGTCCTTGAATCAAATCCCAAGCATTTTGGCCTAAATTTGTCATGTCCCTCACATATATAAAACGTTGAATTTTGGTCTTTGAATCGAATCTCGAGTATTTTTTGCTTAAATTTATCATGTATTGTTCACATAACATATTTTTCGAGAACAAATTTATAAATTCATCTGAGTAGAATGTTTTATGAGTGCAAAGGATATAAAGTAAATGATTGATTATCACTTTGTTTGTATTTAAGATTATTTCAATATCTGACTTGTGGTACTTTTTTTTCCAAAATTTATAATCCAATCCGATGCTCGAGTTTTGTGTTGGAAAGGAAAAACGAGTTCCTAAATTTTACTCAAAAAAATATGTCATGTGAACAACACACGATTAATTCAGGCCAAAAAGTGCTCGGGATTTAGTCTAGGTACCGAATTTGACATTTTATATTTGTGAGGGACTAAAAATCATCATTTTAAAAGTGAGGGACTAAATAAATACAAATGGGTAATGTGAAGGATTAATAGAATAGTTTTCCCTTAAAAATATACATTCGGCCAAATATTTTTGGGGAATTGAATGGTAGAATAACTTTGAGGAATAATTCTACGTGCATAATTTATAATACTCGATGTTTGGAGGGCTTAATCAAAATTAACTCCATCTTTCACATTACTTAGAAAAGAAAGGCTATGGTACAAAAATGGTGTTTTTGTACTCATTTTTATCTTCATATTGGCTCGCAATACGCATTGTATTTATGTTATATATATAAAGAGGAGGAAAGAATTTGATGTCTGTTAATTTTTATTTTATTATTTTTATTCTTACTAAATGAATAACCAATTATAACTTTTATGTACTCATAATTTTCTTTTATCTTCCACCGCTTTTACTAATTTTTTGTATAATTTTTTTCTACTATCATTTTCACCACCATTTAAAAAAAAAAAATTTGAGTAAATTTTCCCCCCTAAAATTACACACCCATATAAAGTGTGCCCTTCCCCATTAGTATAATTAATAAACCTTGGCCCCTATGTGAATTATACTACCACATTTTGTCTTTTGCCAAGGGAATTATAGTTTATATTCTCTTTATTTCATTTTATTTGTCATTTTAATAATTTGTGTTGTACCAAATTATTGTCATTATAAAAATTTTAAAAAGTGATAAATGACAACAGACAGTTTATTTTTAACTTTGTTCTTAGTAGCATATTAATGGAGAGAGACAGAGATTATTACAGATTATTAATGAAGAAGGATAATTTAATTATTTTGAATTATGATTATATAAAATTGATATAATTTAATATATTTCTTAATTCTTGTTCATCAACTCAAAACTGACTGTTAAAGATAAAATGTGGAAGTATAAATACCATTTTCTTTTTTTGTCTTTTCATAGAGGTTTGTGGGGAAGGATTAATTTGGAAAATGTAAATAAAGACCAAGAGAATTCTAAATGGTATTGATAATTGTGTTTCATTAGATCCAAAAGTCTCAAGTGAAGAAAGGTGTGTGGGATTAGCAAAAAAGACAAATTAAAAGCTGTTGGAATTCTTGGAGTCCGCTAGAGATCCACATGCATGAAACCATAGACTAAAGGACAATTAATCTAAGTACAATACATTCGACAAAATCCTCTAAACCTTTTGATTTTTTCTATATAACAACATGCATATGATCTTCGTTTCAATCTTCTCAAACTACGAAATCTTTACTATTAATTTTGCTAGTTGTGAGTTTTAATTTGACTTAATATATAGAAGGATTTAAGTCAATTAACATCATCCCAATATGGCAATTCCACCTCTTTGAGCCACCCAATTGCAGAAAATCAGTTAATTTTTAACGTCTTAATTGTTTCTATTTGCTTTTTTTCAACCCAAGTCAAAATGCTTCATCAACTTCCATATGATATTTTACCTTAATCAAGTTCCACCTACACAATAATCACCCTATAATGAGGAGAGCCAAAAGTTTTTTATTTGTTATTTACTAATTATATTTTGCCTTTTCCATTGAACAAAGAGTGAATGTAATGTTGTTTAGAATTTCAAGAACAATGGGGAATTCCCTTTTTTTCATGAAAAATGTGTTCAAGTTACATATTAATTTATCTAACGGTAAGAAGAAAAAATTTCTAGAACTTGAGACGCTTCCTTCCTCCTCTTATTACATATAATTGATCCTCGTTGTACGTTAAACGTACTATAATATCTTGTATATCTCACATTTTAAAAACTAAAAAGTGCCCAAGTTTTAAAATATAATTAAATATTCTTTAACGAAGTTATAGAATTTTTTATTATACATTTCTTTTTTTTCTTTTTTTTTTTGAGAATCTCTATGTACATCTCTTTTGTTTCTTTAATTTTTTGTTTGTTCTTTTGTTTTTGGGTAACAAATGTTAGATTAAAGAGCCAACTTCTTTAATTGTTAGTAACTTAATTATTACTTTCCTATCTGCATGCATCCAATAATCACCTAGTTAGATACTCGAGTTTTTAAAAAAAAATGTTCTAATTCAGTCTTGAGGGACTGAGAGTGGACCTAGAAACAGTAACGTTATGCCCCTTGATATTTGAAGAATTATGGCATAGCCCTCCAAAAATCTACTAATTAAATTAATTAAATTTGATAGGAATTATACGCAGCACTCGGACGTGCATGAAAAATCTTGCTTGCTTGAGTTTTTCTCTCATGATAGCTCCATATTAATTTCTTTTTTATTTTTTTTCATTGCGGAATGAAATGCTTTTGCACAATTTTTTTTTTTTTTTTTACAGTTTGAATTACTTTTAATAGCCGAGAAAGAAAAAAATAGAGAAAATTAACGGAGAAATTATGGGTGAGAAGAATGAGAAGCTATAATACTAGTACGTGATAGGATTGTATATTTAAGTTCTCATCTCCGTTCTATTTTATTTTTCATGATTTTTATAAATTATGATACATATTCTTATTTTATCATTTAAACAATTTTCAATTATAACAACATTAAAGTCAGGATTTCAACATGGCATGTCCTAATAAACATTTCAATAAGTAACTTTTTTTTAAAAATTGTGTACAAATTGACAATAACAAATAAAATAACACAGAGAAATTTTAAAAAGACTAAAATTTATTAATTAAGTGAAATATTATTATTTTTGGGGGGGGGTTCGCCGGAATGAACCAGCGACCGTACGGGCCGATCGTTTAGAAAGTCAAAGACAAAAAAACAGGCCGGTTTTTGGCTTTTAGGGAAAAAATGGGTCCGCGCTGACACCTAATCCAACGTTTGAAAAAGCCTGTTTCCGGCTCCTTTTTTGCTTTCACGGTCAGGGATCTGACACGTGTAACAATGTGACATCGACGTGGCTCCAATTCCAAGTCGGGCTCACGAATTTGGGAAATCGGATCGTTGAATTTAGAGGTTAAATGGGAAAAAAAAACTAATTTATTTCTTTTTATTTGATGTATCAACTAATTTGGTTTTTTAATTATCACAACAAATTAATTTGGTATTTTATCTTTAAAAAAATTAATCAATCTAAAACTTATGATAGAAATTATTTATAAATTAATGAATCAAGTCAAGTGATAATCATGTGGTCATTAATCTGTAATAAATCTATTGTTAACGATTCCATTAGTTTGTCTATAATTTTTATCACAAATCTTAAATTAGTTATTTTTTAAAAAAAATGAGGGACCAAATTATTTTTAATGTCTTTTTATAAATAAGGAATCAAATTAGTTGATACTTTAAAGATAAGGAACCAAATTAGTCTTTTTCCCGGTCAAATGAAATTAATCTTTTCTTTTAGTCATTTATATATATATATATATTATAGAAATCTAGTAATTTCTAATATACTCTAGCATGAGCCATTAGAAATTTTAATAAAAATACAATTATGATTAATATTCTCCTTTTCCTTGTGAATGAGAGGGGTGATTATGAGAAAATAGAGAATGGTATCATGTCATGGAGTCTTGCTCGTCATATATACTCAAATTCTGTTAAATATAAAATGAGAATTATAAAATTTGTTGTATGCACTAAACAAAGGAAAAATAAATAAAATAAAATAAAATAAAAACTCCTTTTCTTTTAATTGATATTAAAGATTTCATAAAATAAATTTTATTTCAGGGAATATCATAATTTAAGCAAGAATCAAAATAACTTTAATTCATATATATAGTCAGCAAACAAAATGGAATGTATATTATTATAAAAGTACTGTAATAACTTTTTTGATGTGAAATATGTGAAATAAAAAAGTGATTGAAAAATGTGTATGACATAATTATAGAATATTACTATTTGGAAAATAATAATAATAATAAACACCATCCAAACGACAATATGGGTATCAAAAAACCAAAAAAAAATAAAAAAATAGTGTGATAATTTTGCTTAGTTAGTCTACATGCATTGTAAGTGAGCACACAAAGCTTGTTTTAAAATCATGGGTATCATCTGACTGAATCATATTTCACTCACTAAATATTTAGGGACAAATGCATGTGTTGATCTTAATATTTAATACTATCTTAAATTAAAGTAGTAAAGAGTGTATTATATTATTGTGAATAAACAAGAAGTAGTAAAGAGTGTTACAGAAAGAATTTTGGGCTTAACTTTTCAACTTAATAAAAACACATTTCTTTTATGGGAGGTTGTTTAGGTAGGGAACATTAAGCTACTAAAACACGCTTGGAATGTTGCTTTACCTATTTATGCTGGAATTAGTTATTTTTGTTGTTATTTTTAATCATTAAACATGCTTTCTTTCCTAATATATTGATTTATTGAGTGATGGTATTCTAAGGGAATTAATTGTTTATAATTTACACATAAATTGGGATTTGGTTCCAAAATTTTCAGTTAACCGAAGATTTACTTCATCCGACAACGAAGTGTAACTCAAATGGTAAGACTACACTTCCTTGTGATTTAATTAAGTTATCAGTTCGAATCATTAAAGAAACAAGTGAAGATCTACCGTAAATTCTTTTATATGTATATAAAAAAAAAGATTTACTTCGTCGTTCTCATGTAGATGATTTGGTATAAGTATTTATTTATATACTAAATAATCTCAAAATCTCTCTAGAAAAACCATAATCTTTGATTGATAAAACAACTAGTTTAGTTACATTATTGCACCAAGTTAAATTATCAAAGCATGAGTGGAGATCAACATGCGAAATAGGCTTTTAATTATGACAAATTAAAAGTCTATTACAACCCATGAAGCAAATGATTGTTGTAAAGTTAAGACAGCAACTTAAGAATGATTGTACAATTATTAGATCTAAATCAGAATTAAATAAATAAAAAACACTATTATTTAAAGAACTTAATCATTTCTTGATTATGTACCTATTGATTTTCGTGACGACTCGACTTTATTTTGTCCCGAGACATTTGAATGGGGATCAGATTATCCCCAGAATCTTTTAGCTTTTTTATCCAATTCAATTTAAAAACAAGTTCCCATATTGCATTAGTACATATTAAATTGTCATTTTTTAAATTGAGAAAATTGTACTACTTGATTATGGAAATTAATTAATTTCTGGGAGGCAAAATAATGGTGCAGCACTCGTGTGCACGAACCCTTTGCCTGGGTTAAATTACAAAAGTCTACAGTTGTACTCACAAAAGAATAAGGTTTGCACGTGCCAATTTAATATTATTTGGTTTCGTTTGGATAACGTAAATTATTTATTATTCTTCAAATATCATAATGTTGTAATAATTTTATAATATATTTTTCAATTAATTTTTTATTTTACATATATCAAATTTTTAAATTTTTTTTACTGTAATTATTCTAAATAATATCTGAATAATAACTGTCTGGAACCACAAATATTATCAGAAATTGAGTACATCAATTAATTAAAAAAACTGAATAGTATACCAATATATATTGCTCGACATCAAAAGGCATGGGTCACAATAACCCATATTAAAGATAAGAAAATTTTACAGTCTCTTTAAAAAATTATTTTCTTATATTTTAAATATTTTACAGTTCCTTTAGAAAATTATTTTCTTATATTTTAAATGATTGTATAGTATAATATCATATGTTTTAAAAATTTATATTGTACAAATTTTTAAAATCAAGAAAATAATTTCTTAAAAAAAAGCTACTGTTAAAAATACTAATAAAGTATAAATTAAAAGAAGTTACAACTAATCTTTAATTTTGTTTTGTTTTTTTTTTTTTTTTTTATGGGGAGCAAAAAAGCTTGATTTAATAGCAATGACAAACTATGGTGGAGAGGTTATTGACCCGGATTTTATGGTCTCCATTACCAAAAGCTTCAAATATTGCTGCAGATTGCAAATTGCAAATTGCAGACACCACTCCCACTCCCATCCCACAGTGTGTCTTCATATATTACAAAAGGATTCCATTTCATTTTATCAGATGCAATGAAACTGGTCTCATGTCAATATTAATTAATTAATATAACTCAAATGCATGTCACAAAGTATTGTAGTCTCATCAAACTAATTTATCAAAAATATGAAAGAAAAAATGTTGAATCTTGGGCATTTTTCATTCATTATTGAATTGGTAAATAAATTTTACAATAAAATATGAATGACGTCATCAGGTATTATTTGGTAAGAATAATGAATAATATGTGATCAATGTTAAGTTAACTAGGTGTTACCAATGAGTTTTACCTCAGGTAATACTAGAATCGACTCCAGACTGCAAGTCTCGTGTTCAAACTCCTGTTATATGCCTAAAAATACCCACACACAAAAAAAAAAAGTTATCGAAATATAAGAAAATTTTACGATTTCTTTTAAGGAATTATTCTCTTATACTTTAAATACTTGTACAATACAATATCATGTACTTAAAAAAATTGTACTGTACAAGTTTTAAAACCAAATAAATAATTTCCTAAAAGGAACTGTAGAATTCCCCCTAAATGTAATGCACTATAAATGATTAAATGTTGCATGGTTCCTAACTTCCTATGAGACCTTTTTGTGTTTTTCAATTCCTCAAGGACCCTATTAATTATATATCTAGGACTAGTACCATGCATTGCAAATAATTTGTTAATAGTAATATTTATTGTTGAAATTATGAAATACTGCTTGGAAATTAATTAATTAATGCAAAACTCATTCAACTAGTTGATTATGTCTATTTAGGGACCACGAATCTAGAGATCACTGGCTCGGAACTGGTCCTTAATTGTAACTGTAATTTATTAATTAGTCTAATAGGCACTAGATACATCCCAGTAGCTATGTGTGTGGGATTTTGACTTGCAAATTTGTAGAAAATCTGCATTTGAATGTTAGATTTTGGACCTAATTAGTACAAGTGTTAATAGGGAAATTAGGCAACTTTCCAGTGCCCCAAAAGGCATAGGAAGTTTGAAATTTTATATAAAATCCAAGACAAGATTCAGAGAACGTGTAGCTATAGTGGGAAACTCATGCTCTTATACTATTATGCATTGAAATTGGAGTCATTTGATGACAAGAGAGCAAACCTAATACTCTTAATACCGTCTAGGCATTTATCGCCCCCAAAAAAGGTCTTAACCACTAATGATACATGTAATGATCCTCCAAGAGAATGTGTTCACGTAGCGTATAATTAATAGTTCATTAAAGACAATATTATAAATTTATTTTACAATGCAATATTACGGTTAGTTCGACATCAATGTCATTCGCTTAACATGTAAAGTCTGATTGGTTAGATCAGTTATGAATTCAGGATTCTTAATTGTAGGCCGACCGATACCTATATATAAGAATTCACTCCTTTCATATATTCATTCAATATTTATTAATACAAACTCATTCTTTCTTTACTTTCTCTCTAATTTTTGTTCTCGTCAATGATACCTAGATAATAACTACATGAACACTTGTTTCATCTATTGATCACCAAAACTATTCACTTAATTATGCTAGATTTGGTTACTTAATAGTACATTGCATGAACAAATATCTTTTTTATTTGGTAAAGAAGAGTTCTAAACTTCTTATTTGCATCTTGCACTAATACACCATTTTGATAATAAGACTTGGAAGTGTAAATCGTGTAATGCATCTTATGCTTTTTTTTTTTTTATCGAAGTCCGATAATGTTTATTCATAAGTTTGATAAACTTTTGAGTTTGATTTTGGGCATTAGGCTTCCTTCGTTAAAAAAAGGAGCCTAACAAAACAAAAGTTGGTATTAAAAGGCTATATTAAGTGTATGGTATTTTGTACCAAAAAATGCATTCAAAGGCCTATGAAGTTCTGTCTTAAGATCTCCATTATATTAGAAAACAGTGTTCCATTAAAACTGAAAAGTGGCCTCCCATTTATTCATCTAACTCGAAGAAAGAGTAAACAAAGAAACAACGTTTCTCACTTTACCAAAAAAAAAAAAAATCCCTCCATTATTCTATCTTTGTCTTCTTTGTTGAAAATAAAATGATACTAATAATTTCTTTAGAGTCATGTCTCAAGAAGAAATAATAATAATTAATTAATGTAAATTTAAAATTTCACAGTATCTCTCGCTGAAATTTTTTTACTACTCATTTCACATTACAAAAAAAATATTACAAACTGTTAGATAATTAAAAAAATAATAAAACCTACGTACTTTTCATTCATTTCAATAACTCTCATTCAACATTACTTCCCTATGTTTTCTCTCTTTTTTTCCAAGGATTACTAAGGTGAACAATTTTATTTAATTTTGTCCAAGACAAATACTTAGGTAGATCTAATATTTGATCTCACTTGTAAATATCTTGTGGTGTGGATTAAATCTAAGGGAATTTATGACTTCAACTTATGTAAGTAAGATTTTTTAAGTCTAATCATGATCACAAAATTTATAAATAAAATAAAAAATCGAATCTATTTAAGTATTTTTTTATCTAAAAGGATCCACCACCTCCAATGGAAATGAAGCAGCTTAGGATAAAATTTGCTAGTCATTTTCTTAGCAGAGTATGATTAAAGATCCCAAAAGGAATTCATGCAGGGCTTGATTGCAAAATAATTGACCTCTCATATCAAGAAAAGACGTATAGCCACCTACGTGTACCAGTGTACGTTCTATATGAGATGATAAGGCATATCAACTTTCGGGTCTTTTTTTATTTATTATTTATTTTGTCTTATAATTTGTGTTATACAGTAACAATTAGGTGACATGTATTTTTATAATAATTTAGGTTATAAATCTAAATTATCAAAAGAATATATAAAGATTCATTATAAGTTTTTTTTTAAAATAAAACAAATTAAACAAATACAAATCATTATCATAGATGATATAACACAGAAGATTTATAGCCTTCCCAACACAAGTGAGGGAAAATTCGGGGTTAGGTCCCTACAATTGCACTATTGCAGTGCAACTATATCGATAATTAACTACTCGGATCGGATCGCGATTAATTTGGCATGATATAAGTTAGGAAAATGATTTTTTGAAAAAGAAAATAAAACTTTAAAATCAACTATTCAAATCGAGTTACATAAGTTACAAATGGATCTGGGCCAATACATTATTATCTACATATGCATCTGAATCTAGTCCTGAAAGTCCGGCTTAGAGACTAGCATAGGCAAGGTCTATGAGTTCGTTACCAAATTGAAAGAGTGCAGGTTCTTGTCTTGTGTGGCTCCAACAGTATTGTTACTAAGTTGAGGTGTTCGTGACTAGGTGATTTGAAAAATTTACTAAATCGATTAGATTTAAATTGAAAAAAGAAGGTATTCGAATCACATTTTGAAAGCGGGTCGGGTATGGGGGTCGGATCACTCCAGTTGAGGGTCGGGTAACTAGTCACATTTTTGTGACCTGTTGGGTATCCGACCTGATCCATTTCAAAGGTAGTTTTGTAAATTTGATTAATAAGGTTTCATTAAAAATAAATATTTATTAGATCTATTGGCAACCTCTTATCTCTTCTTTTTCAGTTCATTGTCTTTCTTTCCTCTTCCGCCTCAATCATCTCTTTCCTTCTTCTTCCTCGCATCCTCATTTCTCACACTCGAGTCTGTTGAAATGTATTTTGCGATTTAATTATTGTTGTTATTGGCCTGTTGCTACTTGTTAGTTTGTTGCTATTGGGATGTATTTGTCACTTAGATTTAATTGTTGTTGATTTAATTGTGGAATTAACTTACTTAACTATCATTATTTAAATTTTATATTTTGTTACTAGTGAGGATCGAGTATAACCCAACCCTCTTTTGAGGGTACCCGGTAGGCCAGGGACAAGCTTAGTATGAATCGGGTAGAGGGTTGAATTTTCTTGATCCGGTCAATGAGGATTAGATATTTTTCCTAACTCATGGACCGGGTGGGTACCCGGTCCATGAACACCCCTATTACTTAGTTAGATACTTAAATTGGGCCATCTAATTTTGACCAAAATAATCAAAGCCCGTTTGATCTAGAAAATCAATCCAAGCCAGGCCGAACAGTACACGCCCAGGTAACGTTTCATTCCATGCCATCTTTTTATTATATGAAAATCCAACTCTTGGAACTCTATGTCAAAAGACCCGAGAACTAGCATTCAAGGAAATTTTGAAGGTAGAAAATGTAAATTTTTCAGTGGGTGTAAATTGGACTTAGTTGGGCTTATCCAACAGAGAGGCCTGTTTTATTATGCATGTGTTGACCTTTCGTTGAGTGCAATAACAACCCTTCTGATTTTTTTTTTTAAACATTCTTTTTAAAACTCACTACATCTTAAAAAAAACGTTTTACTATCTAAACTGCACTTGAAAGATGTTATTGACATACATTGTCTAACTCATCTATGTTACTAGGGGCATAACACTGGAACTTACTCTTTTACAATGGGGGCCTTGGGATCAAACAACATATATATTTGAAACCATAAATTAAACGATTCAAAAACGATCTTACAAACCAGAAATAAAATACTTCTGAGGCAGGATTCCATTGTTTCCCCTTCAGTACACTCAATACAAGGAACATATTACACTTCATTTTGCAAATTATATCATAAATAAACAAGGGAAAGGAACCCTCCCATGACATGTTACAGTAGCTAACCCATGGCATACTTCTGGGTCCAGCTCCGAGCAGTTGTCTCGTACTTGTTTCGATCAGTCTTGTACATGTGAGCGATTTCCGGAACAAGAGGATCATCAGGATTTGGATCAGTTAACAGAGAACAGATGGACAGCAACACCTGGAAGGAACCAAAAGAATTTCAATCTATATCAAGACAATCATGATTACTTTTCATTAAGTTCACGAATTAACCTTTTCCTACTTCACAAGGATGTTAGGAGTTGAGGGGAGAGTAATGGATCATTATTATCCTACATTTCATGAATTACACAGCACTGAATAAACTCAAAGAGAGCACCTCTTCTATAATAACAGGAGCACAATTCAAGTTGCACATTAGCAGGTATTTACTCTTTTTTCAGAGTACTTGAGCAATTCCCTCAGGATCAAGTGCAAGCAAAGGCTGCTTAAGACTCGGGCGCTGATCCAATATGCTTCAGCAAACAATTATAGATGAAGGACCCCACTCTGATAAACTAGTTATGGCTACAAAATGTCCACCCAATAATCAGGTAAAAGTCATTTAAGGTAAAAACAATAAGATTTAAGTAGACGAGCTATTAATTTTTGTTTCTTTCTGAGATACTTCACCATAGCAACAGATAAAGCACGTAGACAATTAGGGGATGCGGCAGAATAATTGAAAAATAAGGGGTTGCTATAGAGGCAAAGAAATGTGTCACAGAATACTAGAAAGATAGCTATGCAATCTTCAAGACTATCTGTTCATATTGCACGTGCAATCAAACTGGGGCTATAGCCTGACCCTGGAATCTAGGTCCTTATCAAGAAATTAAATGTAAATGTGAGACAACTCTGTTCATAGAAGAGAAAAAGTTCATTTTCAACCCAAAAACAAAAACAGCAACCTTTGAGATTGTAAGAGCTGGACTCCACTGTTCCTTCAAAATGTCAAGGCAAATGCTTCCATTACTGTTAATATTTGGGTGAAAAACCTTTGTCCTGAAAGCCACCTGCAAATATAATACAAATTGATCTAACAATAGAAATTCTTACACAAGCAAGAACAATTTCCAAATGCAATGAAATCTGACACGTCAAGAGGATGGCTTTCGTAACCAATACTAATGCTTTTAGAGGAGAAACAAATAGAAGGATGTTCCAACAATTGTTTTTGCAACTTAATCACTGCTGGAGAGAAAAGTCGTCGCGAGGACAAATATTGGAAAATGCCATATGAATTCCAGCAAAAACAAGGTGAATAAATACTGAGTTAGTGGCTTCGAAACCTCCTAGGAATATTAGAATGTTGATGCAGCTGTACTGATATGCAATGCTTACAAAAAAAGTTAACAAGAAGAAGATGCTTCTTTGAGTCTCGTAATACAGGCACAAAACATAATATAATGCACAAGGTACAGACAACAATTCTTTAACTTTGAAAAGGTATAATAAATAGAAAAACGATGTTCCATAGAGTGTTACTTAATAAGCTTCTTCCTCCTCCAATTTCCGTATTGGTACGCAAGTACCGGAACACAATACATTTGCGTACCAATACCGTCATAATAGCGTTCTGAAATTCTATCACTAAAAAATAAGCAAACAAGCTTAAAACTCTAATGCATCTAAAATTCTAGTATAACTAAAACTATAATACAACTCAAATTCTAGTACAATTAAGTAATAACTTATTTGTATACATGATATATGCTCAAATTTCTTAAGACAATTATACTGCCACTGTACCGCAAAACCAGAAATTACGTACCGTGATTAAGCCTACCCGCCACGTATTACAAATTGTAAAATGACCGCACCCTGTTTTCGTAACTACTACGAACCCCGTATCATGCAACACTATTCACAACTGCCTATAGCATGAGCCAATATGTAACAATGATATATAAGATGAATCTGCATCACAGGGGAACAATATTTCCCCAGAAAATGATTGGTATTCACATTCTTGCACTCAATAAACCATCAACGACTACATCACCAACAATAGAAAATGCTGATCATAAAGTACCTTAGGTGGCTTAAATGGGTAATCCGGAGGGAAATGAATGGTAACAAGAAACACTCCACCAGCATAAGGACTCTCTGGTGGACCCATTATTGTCGCTTGCCAATGAAACATATCTTCTGCAACCGGGCCTAGAGTCGGACATCCAGCCATTTTAAGATTAAAGAAATAAATAAAAGAACAAACTTAACCAAAACTCTATAAAAAACCAAACTCAATCTTAAAGTTCAATATACTACTATAATACACCAGTAAGATGAGCAAATACAGCTCCTACTCCGACAAAAGAGCTCCAACAACACGTCACATTAGATGTCATTCAATAAAATATTCAACCGAGCTCACGATACACATTATCCACAAGTAATATCAACAAAAACACGTTTTCCATTTTTCAGCCGACGGAGGAGATGATTCAAAAAGCTCCCCAGTCGCCAAAAAATGCCCAAATTACATCATCAAAATCAAATTTCAAGCTATTCCACAACCAAAACACACATGAGCTAAATAAATCGACTGTTATACACAAACTTATTGACGCATAATCTTGATGAGAATTTCCGTAATCCCTAATTAAACCAAAATTACACAGATTTATGTTTATACACTTACTCGATTCAACTGTTTATAATTTCCAGCTAGCCAAATAGCTACAAACTAAATCCCTGAACAGTAAAGCAATAATTTTTAACCAAAAAAATATACTATTATTTATTTTTCTTCCCTAAAATTATTTTTGCAATAAATAAATCTGAAATAAATGATAATATAGGAAAAAGAGGGTGATCTAACCAGCACTGCAGGAAGTAGGAGGATCCTTCTGGAGATCCTTGAGCTCTTTCAAGATCCGCTTCGAAGCCATCACTCGGCGAAAACCCTACCTCTCCCTCAAAACAAATTAAACCCTAGATCACCTGCAAAAAATAAATAAATAAATAAATAAAAACAGCAGGTATAATAATTATATGAATAACTTTATTTAATTAAAAAAGAAAAAAATTGATGGGGTTGGGGAGGACAGAGGAGTGACGAGATATACTTGAGAGAGATAGAGATAGATAGAGAGAGTGTGCGATGAAATGGAGGAATTTTCAATGTGAGCGAAATTGCGGGTTGTTTGGATGGAAAATAATACCAACATAAACCCGATATTGAGCCGTAAATTTTACGATTAATTTTACTTATATCTATTGATATTATAAATTTAATATTTAATTTATATCACAAAATTTATAAATAAATCTATAAACTAAATTTGGAAATATCCGTCTTTAACTATTTCTGTTTATAAATAAATTCTTAAGTTGATGAATTTTAGGTGTCATCCATCTATTAATTTTAATTTAATTATATCATCTTAATTTATTGAAATAATTATTTTTAAAATGATGTAGGTGAATTGAATTGAGAAATCCGTAATAACGATTCACTTAAAATTTTTCCATAGATCCCAACCCAAAATAACAAAATACAAAAAGAAAAAAAAATATGCCATTTTTTGTTGGAATTAAATACACATGATATTTAGACACTTTGTTAATATTTAGGTACAAAATATTTATTTTATGGGTATGTAATAAGCTAATTGTAGCACAAATGAATAAATAACGAAAAGGGTTACAATTGCAAAAAATAAATATGTATACAAACGATTTATATGCATATCAGGTTAAAAAAAAAAAAAGCTTTAAATGTCATTAATAAAAAATTTATATATCTATTTAATTTTGATTTGTATGTATCTATTTAATTCTGAACCTTGCTGTCAAATTAGCATTTATATTAATTTAGAGTGGTATATTATAATAAATTAATACATAGCATCACTTAAGATTTTATTTGGTGTCTACTATTTTTTTTTTGGTAAAAACAAAATATTTATATCTATGACGAGACAATAATAGATGTAATAGTTTTTTTTTTTTTTTTTCATTTTCTTCGACTTTTCTTTTTCTTTTTGCTTGCTCCAATCTACCTACCTGGTCCCACTTATTTTCCATTTTCATATAATACTACAAATCAAAATTAGAACTAAAAAAAAAAAAGGAAATGAGGGATTACCTTCAAAAGCATGAAAAAAAGGAAATGATGAAGTTATCAGTTTTAGGTGGATTTTTCTTTTGGGGATGAGAAAAAGTTCAATTCTTTCTATCTATGGATTTAATACTTATCCCTTAATCATCTAGAAACCAAAAATTAGAATGGTCAAAGGAATGGAAATTTCTTTTCACCTAACTTACTAGAATTTTGAAGAATGATATTACACACCATTTCTTTTGTTCTTTTCTAATTCTTTTAACAAAGGAAAATCTTGCTTAATAAAAGTAGCAAGAAAAAAGGATAAGATTAGGTAATTATAAGAATTTAAGCTCCCCTTGATGTATTTCCTATGGAAAAACCACCTTAAAGTTATTTGCTTGGCTGATAGCTTAATGAAAAATTCTACAATCTCGTTAAAAAAACCATCCCGTTGTACTTTAAAGATTTATACATTACAACACCAAATACTTTAAAAATTTATATTATACAAACCATTAAAACCAACGGAATAGTTTCTTCATCAAGACCGTAGAATTACATAATCTTGCAACATTAATGTTATAAAACTTAAAAAAATAATAATTTAAAAAAAAAGAAGCTATATATTCTTTTGCATGGACCCTTTTATCTGATGCTAATCAGCAGTTTCTATTCTGTAACCAAGAACTACAAGTTCCGACTCCTCAAGCAATCCAGTATTTGCAGAAAATATGGGCTATAAACAAATGCAAGAAAGATGATTTACAGAAAGAACAAGAAAAATCTCATTAACAATCCCATAATTCGATTGTACAACCAAAACAAGAAAATTAAATAGGTGCCAAATGGCACGGTTACTAACCGATTCACAACCTAATCCACCTCCACCTTAAACTGGGATTAGGTTAGCAAACATAATCATTCACAGAGGCTGTGAACAAAACGATTTCAGCACATTGAAGTGGTGAAGTGATGTAACATGTTGCGAAAACTAATACAAGATTAGGCACTCATCTTCAACTTGACAAATCTGTCTCAGATAATGCTGCTGGCGGCGTTTGTGAAGAAGTTTCAGTCTTGAGCTCGGCAGACTGTCTGTTTGGGAATTCTGTTGGCCGGATATTTTCAATAATTTTAACCACCTCTGACATTTTAGGTCTCTGATCCGGCATCCTCACGACACATGCCATGGCTATTTGTAACATCCCTACTAGTTCTTCCTCTATGTTTGGATACCTCAGTAGCTCCATATCGAACACTTCAGCTGTCCACTCTTCTCTAAACTACTGAATGAACCCAGTGAACTAGGTGCACAATCTCATCCCCACTTGTTGTATGGATAGATGACTTGCCAGTGAGGAGCTCGAGTAACATCACACCAAAGCTGTAGACATCAGAAGCTTGTGTTGCTTTCCGAGTGTCTGTCACTTCTGGGGCACGATAACCAGCAGCACGAGCGATTGGTGGGGCCAAGGAGCTCATTATCGTTGACAGACCAAGATCTGATACACAACCATATTGTCGAGAGTTCAGAAAGATGTTGGAGGACTTGACATTGCCGTGAACTAGCTTTCCACCATTCTCAATGTGGATTCGAGCAATGCCTCTTGCTGCACCCATGGCTATCCTTAGTCTGGTTTCCCAACCTAAAGGAGTCCAGTTTTCACCTCTTTTTCCTGCAACATTACATAAAAGTGTAAAATAGTCTCCCAAATCATCTTCCCTAGCATATTAGAGCCAACAGCAGTGCGACAATTTTGTGAAAGCTACAGGAAGGAAAGTACTTATGTGATCAGCATTTTGTTGAATATTAACTCATCAGACACTCAGATTCTACTTTTTTTCAACAGTTTTTAGAATAAAAAGTTTAATGTCTTAATATGCACCACAAAATCCTTGTTGGACAGTAATCTCCTATTTACTTAAGCAGTGGTCCATCTAGAGATTTTGTATTAAAAGGTAAAGTCAAATTAAACCTAAGCACCATCAGCAGTAATCTGAATTATGAAGCTAATTTCAAACGGATAGGTTAACAACAAAACGACTAGAAAACAGAGATTGTGCTTGGCTTGAGAAAAAAATGTTCTTATCGTAAATAGACAGGCAAATATACAGAGAATTTTGACACTATCCATAAAGTACAAAACAATTCCCTGCCCCACAAAGATGCTTGAACCCCATTTTAGACCATCCAGAAAACCACTCACTAACCGCATTTTTGGGACCATCCAGAAAACCACTCACTATTTTATGTTTGCACTTCCCCAGTCCAAATAACTGGCCGAGCTCCTATTGGAAAGAGGATATGAAAAACCATTCCAACTGATAGTCATGGCCCTATGGCCCCTACGCCACCTACACCTAACCTAGCTATAAACATAGATATTAGTTGGTGAAGTTGCAACTTGACAGTTTAAACTCTGAAGCATCCAATCCCTAATTGCGATTATTCCTTTAACTTATAAATTCATATGAACTACTAAACAGAAAACTAGCTTGCTACAATCCAACAAAAGTTTTCAGTCATATAGAATCATACGAACAAGTTTGTTTTCATGTTTTAACAGGTAATTTGTCCTCAAATGCCAGTAAAAGTTTTCAGTAGTCTAATGAAAGGTAATTCAATTCACAAACACATTCCTCGAGCAAGTAATGGCAAAATCTTTTTTATGAGTTTTCTTCTGACAAATCAAGACCAAGAAAATAATACGAGGAACATACCATGTAACATTGCAGCAAGACTCCCCTGATTGTAATAATCATAGACCATAAGTTTCTCGTCCTTTGAATAGTAATTCTACGCCCTTAGCTCAACCACATTCTCATGCTTTATACTCCCCACAACTCCCATTTGCTGCTCAAACTCCCTTTTTCCAACTCCCACCTCCTTCAACCTCTTCACCACCACAATGATTGCATCTTCCAATATCGCCTTGTAAGCAGTACCAAATGTGCCCTTCCCCAACACCTCAGCTGAAGCCCTCAATAAATCCTCCAAATCAAACGCAAAATTACAACCCTCGAAGAAAACTAACTTATTATTCGCATCTTGACTCCTGGAAATCACTTTCTCTGGCGACATGTCTCCTTTCTCCAGCTTCCGAGGAAAACCATCCTCAACTTTCCTTCTTAACAAACAAACAAGCAGCAGAAAAGCAAAACCAAGAAGCCCAAGAACACTACCAGCAATTATAATACCAAGCAAGGCCCTCTCACTCAATCTCCCACCATTCTTAGACTTCAAAATTTGTTCCTTAGGAAGAGAAAGAACAGGAGAACTAGTAACATCATATTCCAGTCAAAGAAACATTATTTCCAAGAAAAGCAGATTTTGGAAACTTTTGCAATGATTTAGGCACAGAACCGCTAAGATTATTATTAGATAAATTCAACAGCTGCAAATTAGGCAAATTCAAATCTGGAATTCCCCCAGAGAGTGAATTGTTAGCAAGATTTAAAGAACTAAGCTGCCTCAAACTAGAAATGGAAGAGGGAATTCTCCCAGTGAACTTATTATTAGACAAATTGACACTGCTAAGATTTTTCCAAACAGAAAAATCATTAGGCAAAGGACCTGAGAAATTGTTAAACTGAAGATAAATACAAGAAAGGTTTTTTAGATTACCAAACTCCTCAAAAGGGAAGCTCCCATTTATGAAATTGGATCTGAGGCTCAAGATTTGCAATGCCGACAAATGGCTAAGTGTATTTAAAGGAATAGGGCCATGAAATCCAACTCCAGGTAACCTTACTGAAATTACTCTTGAACCATCTTCATTACAGCTTATTCCAGTCCAGTTCTTGTCCAGCAAACTGGAGAGTTCTCATCCCAGTCCAAAGGCCTTAAATGAGGAAACTTTTTCTCAAAATCAAGCAATGCTTGCTTGTCATTCTCAACAAGATTGCAACTTGATTGGAAAAACAAGCCCACAAAGAATAAAGAAAGAAAGTACAAGTACAATATTTGCTTCTCCATTTCAAGAATGCTGCTTTCTGGGCTCAAAATGTACCATTTATTTCAAAGAACATATTTTTGCCCTTTGGAAAGTGAGAACAACATTTCAAGAACTAAGAAGCTCAAACAAAAGAATATAGACAACTAGATAGGAAGTGAGGAAATGAGTCAAATTTCAAGACTTTTTGTCTGAAAAAGAAGTGATGTGGGATTCTGAAAATGAGCTTAAAATATTTGGAGTCACAGGGTTTGAAATAAAAAGGTATTTGGGTCAAAAGGGTTTCTTTTACTGAAGATGTTTTTGGGGTTAGAAATTTAGAATCAGAGCTTTTCTTTTTGTTCTTTGCTCTTTAACTGGCTATCATTTTGGGTTGACTGCCAAAACCAAGTAGTTTTAGGTTCTTTTTGCAGACTCACAGAGGAAAAAGGAAATTGCTTTCCTTGAGGTAAGATCATAAAAGAGCCATTTTTAGTTGAAAAACAAATACTGTTTTTTTTTTTTCCCTTTCTTTGCTTTAATTTAAAATGAAAATTTTAATTTCTTGAATTCAGTAATTAGATCTGGTCTCTCATTTAGGAGGTTTACGTATGGGACAGATTCATATAAGCATTTTCTCTATTTAATCAATTTGATATTTTAAGACATGCACAAAAAATAGGTTAAAAAAAATGAGGGATGGAGAGATTCAACTATTCAAGCATTCTTTTCTACATTTGATAAATAGTCATTTTCATTTTTGCTTTCGACATATATAATAAATAAAATAAAATAAAAACATTCCCAAAGAAGAATATCAAGATTGAGACTTCAATTGTAATATTGGAGAGCTTCAAAACCACAAAATTAATTCAATATGAATTGTCCAATTCATCTGAATGGGTCCTAGCTCTTGAAGATAATGTTTGTAGCATGCACTTAGCCTTTTTTTCACCAAAAAAAAGGAATGGCAGAGAAGAAGGACAATTATAAAAGGACATTGAAAGACAAGATAAAAAAGAAATCTCAAAACACCAAACATGAAATGCTGGTGGGCATATGAACGGTTGTAAAACGGGAATTATGCCAAGAGCAATTAATAGTGCATGCATAGCCTGAGCAGTAAATTCTACACAGTTTTTGAACAAAAGAGGTTAGTGAACAACTTATGTATGAGTGTGAGAATTTTTGGCCATTGTCCTTTTAATAAGCATGGTGTAAATTTTTGTGTATATATATATATAAATCTTGAAATAGAATACTACTTGTTGATATGATAATGTGAATTACGGTTAGTGTGTCTAGTATAATGCAAATTAAGATTGACTATTGCGTGTAATATGCACGTCTAGATTATCTGAAATTAAAAGGTTGAGGTTGTGTCTTTCAAGGTTGGTTCCGACGCAAGTTCAAATTAGTACTTAGACTAGTGAGTAACATTTAATAAGAATTCAAAGTTTGAATATAAAAAAGTAATTAAAATGAATTTGATATGTTACTTTGATATTTATACTTAAAATCGATTAATTGTGTGTCAAATATATAATATTAAACTCCTCTGAGTCTATTTGAATCACAATGATAAAATTACTAACATACTTCTAATAGACGCGAACCCAACGTCATGTGTAATATTTTTAATAAATGTATTATTTTGACATCATCGCTACTAAATAACACAGAACATCAATATGATATATTATCCCTAATACCACCATCATCGAGGCATAATATGCTAATCATATGAGATAAAGGGAACAAAATTTATCCGACTCATCTGGACATACATTAAACTCATAAGATATCGACTTTGTAAACTTGTATTTTGTTGGCTTCTTTAAGTTAAATAATAATAAATAAATAAAAACATACAAATACTTATGTAAACGAAATTAATTACTAGAAATAATTTCTTTCATTCACTCATCAATGTTTGCGGCATACATACGTATGTCGAAACAAATATTTACGATATTTGTGAAAGTAATATAAAGTAGTAATTTTGATCAACGTACAAAAAGGTGAAAAACATGAAAGTATCACTTCATATTTGAAGATGAAGTTAATGGTGTATATATGTGATAATGTGCATTAACTGTTGTTGTATTGGACATTTGGATGGCCATGGATAAGCTGTAGAGCAGGGATGGACCAGAAATTTATGGTTTTGGTTTTCAGTCTGTTTGTTCTGTGTCTTGACTCTATTACTAGCTAGTTACGAAAAATTTGTTAGAAAAATGTATGCATGGTCGGGAGAAAATTTTTTGTATGAATCGAATTTATAATATATAAATTTTGGAAAAATTATTTTATTAGTTTTTTATATTACTTATTTATATTTATTTAGTACTTTATTTTTAAAATGATAATTTTTAATCTCTTATATTACCCATTTGTATTTATTTAATCCATCACAAATGTAAAATGTCGAATTATGCATATTTAGACTAAATTATGAAATACTTTTTGGTCTGATATTAATCATGTATCTAAGTTCACATGACGTATTTTTTGAGTAGAATTTATGTAACTCGTTTTTTCTTTCCAACACAAAACTATATCATCGAATTGGATTATAAATTTTGGAAAAAAAAAATACCACAAGTCAGATATTGAAATAATCTTAAATACAAATTGAAATTGCTAATCAATCACTTACTTCATATCCTTCGCACTCATAAAATATTCTACTTAGATGAATTTATAAATTTGTCCTCGAAAAATATATCATGTGAACAATACATAACAAATTTAGGCAAAAAATACTCGATATTTGATTCAGGGACCAAAACTCAACGTTTTATATATGTAAGGGACATGACAAATTTATGCCAAAATGCTTGGGATTTGATTCAAGGACCAAAATTTAACATTTTACATTTGTCAAGGATTAAAAATCATTATTTTAAAAGTGAATGACTGAATAAATATAAATGTTGTAATATAAGAAACTAAAAATTATCATTTTAAAAGTGAGGGACTAAATAAATACAAATATTTAATATGAGAGAAAAATATAGTGATTTTTCCATAAATTTTTACATTACTTTATTAGAGTAAAATGAAATAATGTAAATTAATGTGAAAGTTCGTAAATTAAAAAATTCATAATATTATGGATTGAATTTATGTAAAAGTTTCTTACTAACCAGGCAGGAATACTGGGATGCACCGTAGGATTTTTTGACAGCCAAAAATGTACAACGTACTAATGAATAATGATGATGGTAGTTTTGGTGGCTTCCTAGGCCACCCAACCATGGTTAATGGTTTAATAGTTGCAATAGCACTTTGTCATCATCTTGGCGTCTTTTTCATTTGTATGGTTGTCAATTTGTTGTCACACATGGCTACCATTACTCCAATTAAGGGTGTTTATGGATCGGATATCGATCTATTTTATAGGTTAAAAAAGTACTCGACTCTTAATGATCGGATTAAGAAAATTTTGATTCTCTATCCGATCCATATAAATCTGGTATCCAACTTACCAGGTACCCTCAAAAAAAGGGTATAATTGACCGGGTACCCGACCCTCACTAATAACAAAATATAAAAATTTAAATAATGATAGTTAAGCAAGTTAATTTCACAGTCAACAACAATTAAATTTAAGTTACAAAATATAGCCCAATATTACATCTCAATGCAACAAACTAACAAGTAGTAACAGGCCAACAGTAATAATAATTAAATTGCAAAATACATTTCAACAGACGCGAGTGTGAGAAATGAGGATGGGAGAAAGAAGAAGGCAAGAGATGATTGAGGTAGAAAAGAAATGAAAGATAAAGAATTGAAAACGAAGAGATGAAAGGCCGCCAACAAACCTAATAAATATTTACTTATAATGAAACCTTATTAATCAAATTTACAAAATTATCCTTAAAATAGATTGGGTCGGGTACCCGACGCTGTGACCCGCTACTCGACCCTCAACTTGAGTGACTCGACCCTCCAACCGACCCTTTTTCATCAAATACGGTTTGAATACTCTCTTTTTTCGGATTGGGTCAGATCGATTCAGCGGGTCAGGATGAACACCCCTAACCCCAATCCGTCTGAAAGAAATTTGTGATTAACAAATATTTGCCGAGCCTAATATTTAGGTAGATTTAATTTTGTAAATTACAATATATATATATATATATATATATATATAGTAAAACTTAAGTAAAACTTACGCATATTAGACTCGCTTTTTGTATTATGTAAGTTTCATATTTTTTTGTATCTTAATACACCTTAAGTCTGTATGGTACATCATGCAATCTTACAAGTTTTATTTTATATCATAAGAGAATTTTATAATTTTTTTGAGAAAATTATTTTATTGATTTGTACAATATAAAATTTTAAAATATATAATATTATATTATATAATATTTTAAAATACAATAAGTTCGTTAGAGAGATCGTAGAATGTTCATGTATTATATGTCAGCTCATAAATTATAGTACAAGATAGCATGATTAAATGAAGAATTGTACGTCCAATTTTTGCTGCCTAGAAGAACCCTGCGAGTGTTAGTGGACGATGTGTAATTTGAACAAAATTTTTGGAGTGTTTTGTTATGTTATGTGTAGAAGGGAAGTACTTACATTTTACTCTCATTTTAGCTTTAAGCACTTCTTTCCCATGTGTATTATTGAAATGATTATAAAGCCCTTATGATAGGTGTTTATAATTTAAAGGTATTGTGACAATTCAAAATTTTAAACGCCATTAATTATGAAGTTTTTATTTTTTAGTCATTTAATTAATTAGATTTCTAAGATGGTGAATAAGTTAAAATTAATGAAAGTGAATTTAAATTTTAGTAAATTAAATTTATAAGAGATTAGAAAAGGTCATCAAAATTTATTTAACATAATCACCAAAATGTGCATATTTAATTACCTAAAACATCAGTAGTGGTTTGGAAAATACTTCTACCGTTTCAAAATAATTGTCAGCTTTGATTGATGCACACGGATAAAGAAAGTTATTAAATTGCAATCAATTTTACAAAAAAAAAAAAAAAAGTTCAAAGTGACCAAATTATTCTTATGCATTAATATCTCAATTTCATAATCCTTTCTTCATTACTGTTACACTAAGGATAAAAGTTAAAAAAACATATTTAATACTTCTCAATTTTTTAAAGTCACTGATAATATGAACTATGACAAATTGTTTAAAGTGACATTATTTTAAAACAGAAGGAATAAATAGTTAAAGATGAATTGTACGAAGCGGCATCATTTGGGCTTTGTAAACTGGGTTTGGCAAAGCCCAAGTTCGACTCACAAATTTATTTGGCTTTCGAGCCTTAATCGGGTCAGTTTAAATTCACAATTGTGAAACTTATACTCGACTCACAAAATTATTCGTGTTTCGGGTTTTAATCGGGCTTCCCAATCTCATATTATCCATACAAATATTTTTATAGTTTATTTGTTAAAATTTTATTTTTTTACATCCGGTCAACACAATATGAAATAGTATATACTATTTATGTTAAGATAAACAACCGTTAACTATATTATTGAATCACAACATTTTAACTAAATTGACTAATAATGTTGGGCTATTATTTTTAGTTACCCGAATTTAGTTAAGTTAATAAAATACTAAAATCATAGACCATTATTCACATAAAATTAAGTAGTATTATTTAATTTAGAATAAAATTAGCAATATATATATATGTCAGATTTATAATCGAAAGAGAATCTAGATAAAAAAATTTAAATTCAACTCACAATTTAACTGTGTCTAATATTTAAGTTCAATCTCAATCTAACTAATTTTAATGTAAGGTCCGACCATTTATTTGTTAGGTCGGACGGGCCGAACTCGAACTAGCTAGGCCCATTGACATTCCTATTGAGTTCAGAAACATATTCACGAATATCTGTTGTCACTCAAGTGAATTTGTCAAGTGCTTTAATCATTAATCTTATTGTACATGTTGGTTGGTATGAGTACTTAATGATGATAAAACTCTAAATAACCATAATGATTAGTTGAAATTTGTATCACGAGGGAGTATCCAATTCCAAAAACAATGATTAATTAAGATAATGATTAATTGAGTTTCTTGATATTGGAATAATGATACGTATTTCATCTTTTTTTTTTTGATCAATTTACAAATAATTGGACACAACCATATGATATAAGCTTAATTCTATTTTATATTAGCGCAAATACTTAGGTAGATCAGGTTTTTTGCCCCACTTGTAAACCCTATGGTGTGGATTAAACTTTAGAGCATCTATGACATCAATTGATGTAAACAAAATTTTTTAAATTTTAATCCTGACCACAAGATTTATAAGTGGGGCTAAAAATTGAGTTTACCTAAGTATTTGCCTTAAATTAGTACTCGCACCTAGGATTGTCAATGGCCTAGCCCGACCCGATAAATAAAAGGTCAAGCCTTGTATTAAAAGTGAGTCGAGTTGAACTTAGGTCTAAATATTAGGATCGATTTAAATGTGAACCAAACTTGGGTTTCATAAGACTCAACTCGAATAAAATTCGACTCTAATAAGTGTATGTATATATATATGTGTATATATATATTTATAAACACTCTATATTAATTAATCTATTAATAAACAAACTCACACCCTGATAGTCATAATAATTTATTTGAAATATTTTTTTTCAATTTTTGTATATGCAGATATTATTAATTCTTCAGAAAGTATTGTTTTTCATATTTTAGTTGTTAGTGTTGAGATTTGAGATTTTTTTTTTTTTAAATATTTTGTCTCTTAATTTTTTAACTTTCAATAATGTACGTACTGTGAGTTTGGGTTAGCTCAATTAAGGTCCAAAACCTGAATAATTTTGTGAGTCGAGTATGAGCTGTGTATTTGTGAGTTTAACTCAACCCGATTAAGGCTCACAATTTGACTAATTTTGTGAGTTGAGTTTGGATTTTGCAAAACCCGTCTCACAAAACACAATTGACAGTCCTACAATTTTCTCTTAGGGGAAAAAAAATTATTGCTACCAGATAAGATTCCAAAAAAAAAATAATAATAAGATAGACCTATTATTTGTATTGTCATTGCCATAATAGACTAATAAAACTCAAAACAGAAAAAAATTCTAAAGTAATCATACAAAAGGAAAAAATAAAAATTGTCTAGTAGAAAAAATTTAGGTTAAATACAGAAAAGAAGCAATTTATTTACAACAATCAGAGTGGCGCAGCGGAAGCGTGGTGGGCCCATAACCCACAGGTCCCAGGATCGAAACCTGGCTCTGATATTGGAGTGGCTTACTCCCACTATTGTTTTTTTCCCTTGCAAGCCCTCCTCTACTTTTTTCTTTCAGGAAAATCCCTTCAATTTTACAAGCAAATTATACAGAAAAAACTGGCAAATACAATATACAAAGTTATTGAAGACTAAAAGGATACACCAGGACTTTCATCACAGACCATGTAGTACATTTTATTTGTTGTTTTTGAAAACACTCAGCATCTTAAGAAAAATATCAATAATAAATTTGATCTCGTCTTCTTACTACAAGATATTTGACAAACTTACTATTCGTTCACTTGACAATATATTTTTCAAAGTCATAATCACAAAATAATATTTGATCATGACTACATTGTCATAAGCTAAGAAACAAGAAGTTAGTAACAAAATATTATTAGTATAACATCCCAAATGGCTTAATCTGTTAAATTGATGCTACTACAGATAAGTAGAGTCTGCCAGTCCATTCCTCCCCTGGCTTCAGAGTGATTGGTTTCTCTATTGCAGCTCCATCCACACACAGCATCTGTTTGTATTCCTCGTCTCCGAGATCCACTATGGCTTTTGCTTTCTTCTCCCATGGATTCCATACCACTGTCATTGGAAGAGTGGAAGAAATGTTTATAATGCTAATTGATCAACGAATACGATACTCTTAAAGTTTAAGACCTCAATGCTAATGAGTTATTGCAGATTCCATGAATGTTCTGTCTAGTAAAGTCCATGAATCCTTTCTTGGAATTCAAGCTGATAAAAAATGATAGGGTGAACTGGAAATAAACTTACTTCCAAAGTTTCTGCAGTTAAATGAATTTTATTACTGCTGCCAAGACAAGAGGGCTATGCCTTTGCTATGTTGGTTCTCAGAAATCAAATGCAAGGAGAGAGTGCTGCTTACCTACGTCAGGTAGCCCTTCCTTTCGTATAAGGAATGTCCTCTTTTTCTCGTGATCAAAGACAGCGATTACATCTGAAGAACTAAGATACACTCTATCGATCTGCACACGAAAAAACCTTCAAATGACATTGATAACAGTTCTGATCCTTGTTCCATATTCTTCTTTATACAGGGCTTGATATATGAAAGAATGCAAGCTTGATATATGCTACAAACTTGGTAAGTTGAAATTAGTTACCTCGGATTCAAATGTTAAGGCATCTCCTTGCTCAGTGAAACGCTCTCTTTGGCACAAGTTGTCGAGATAGTCCAAAGTCTCCAAGCCCTCCACTCTCACTTCACTGCTATCACAAATAATTTTCAGCTGAAGTTCATGCAATTGCAAGCATTAACTAGACGAACTTTAGTAGATGAGTCCTAATGAAATAGTAGAACATAGCTTGGCAAAACTCAGAACGAACATATATAACTAGGTGAAACATGACCAGTTTGTATCTCTTCTTCTTGTAGCTTGGTAGAACTCAAATTTGCACCTTTTACTTCTATACTGTAGTGTGTAGATTGACTAAAAATGTCGGCTTTCAAGAATCTTTATGCAGAATTTCATGGAAACATGCAGCACTGAGACATGAAGCAATAACTTTGATTTTGAAAATAGTGCATCAGATCTTACCTGATATCAGAGATGGCAAAATAGGTACGATAAGCAATTGCGAAGCTGAATGTCTTGCAATTGATATTTCTTACGCGTGATATTATACTGAGATGCCCATCAAGGTCCAGACCGACCCTAAGACGGAATTCAAAACTGGAAAAGAACACTTCAAATAACTAACATGATAGAGAAATCTTAAACTTGACTGCTATTCAAGAATAGCTTGTAAGTCTTCAAACACAAGTGCCTCTACCTGTGTGGCCAGATCTTTAGGTCTTCTTCAGATGGTTTAAGTAGCAAGTCAATGTATGCTTTGTTGTTGGAATCATTGGGATGTAGAGGTGGATGATTTTCATCAATGATCCACATTCTGTTCCGGGCAAATCCATGTTGCTCCAGGGAACCGCGGTTTCCAAACTTCAAGAAAGTATTATAGCACCAGTCAAAATTTTGAATATTACTCACATGTCCTGAGAGCTATAAAACCAAAATACAAGAAGATTAACTACGGTACCTGAGGGAAATAAATAGGAATTCCACCTCTCACAGCTGTTGGCGGCTTAAAAATTGCCTGAAAGGACATCAAATCCAAAAGCAAAACAGATTTCAGCTTTGCTATAGTATAGAAGAAACAGTGTGTACAACTTGGCAACTGAAAGGTTTCTGCAGCTTCTAGTTCCATTCTTTTTCTGTTTGTCTTTCTTATCTGAATTACTGCTTCAGAAATCCTATACTACCTTACTACTAGTGAATAACAATTCTTCACCCTTGTCTGTCTTCCAAGAAAGAACCTGCCCTCCATGCAGGCTAACCTGTATCAGAACAAGCTAAAATTATCATTTTAAACTGAATTCTGTACATAGATGAAAAATCTTATCTTAAACGCTTTGAAAGAAAATGTTCAAATGCAGTTACAGATCTAACCCTTGCAGAAGCCCCTCGAGGATTTCGAAGCACAACCTGTTGGATTCCATTCTTATCCTTGGTGACTTCAACTTTTGCTATATTATCATCATCTGCTGCAGAATGATCCATTTCAAGAACTCGAAAGGGACATGAATATCAAGAACAAAATCCTATATTTTTCTTCTACGCACACCCTTAAGGCCCTAACACACGCTGCTGTGTGAATCTTTATACTGGCATTGATTCAGTGAAAAAGAAGACCTTTACAGTCAAAAAGCTCTGCAATCACTGAAGCAGTTGAGAATCTGAGCTTCCTCAGGACACTACTTTCTTGTGACGACAACCAATATCATGTGAATGGTCACCTAAATCTCAACAACTAACCTCAAAACTCATTTACACCCTTCGACTCTGCAAGAATTTTCCTCGATATTCTTCAAGAATCCGGTTCTTGTTAAAGAAAAAACATTGGCCAGTATTTCTCACTGATTTTGGTTCTGGTTAATCAAAGAAAGAGAAATAGTTAGCTAGGACTAGCCTAAAACTTCCAAGAACCAACAAAGAAGATTTCAAAGTGAAACCAATTAAAGAATTTCAACCAACTAACTAACAGGCTAACGGCAATTTCAAACCAGACATTTATGAAAGACAATCAGTATTTGTCTAGAAGGTGAACAAGAAAAGCTCAAAGCCAATAGAGACCTATATATCTTCCAAAGATGCCTCTTTTAGAGAGGGATTAAGTCCATGTTTTGGTACCGACCTTGTCTTATTGACTAACAGTAATTTAATAAATGAGGCTGCTTGAAGAGTCAGATAATCAAGAAGGGCCTAACCTCTCACCAGGAACAATGTACATGGCCCGCAAAACATCAACTGTTCGAGCAGTGATGTCCGAACCTGCAACATGGGACCACAAATGACTAACCGATTTTAACAGAATTAACGACCTTTGAGATCAACATTGGGAGGAGATTCCAAAACAAACAAATACATCAAGAATAGAAAACTGAAAACAAGGACAACTAAAATTGGCATGCCCACAAATGTCTAGATTAACATTTATCTAATCAGAAACGTTATCTAGTTAGTAGTTCGTTCAGTTCTTTAACTTTAATACTGATAAAGATATGCAATAGATTTTTAAAAAAAAAAGAACTTGTAGAAGGTGACATGATTTTAAATAAAATAGCCATATTGTCTCGGTCAAAATTGCTGAAATCTGAAGCAGTGTGTAGTGTGTAGCTCACTATTCAGACATTGACCTTAGATGCACTTGAATATTAAAAAAAATGTATATATATAAGATTATTGTCTAGTTGCATTTAAGAAGATGCAGATACCCTTTGGAAAATACTACTATGTAATAAGATTATTGCCATATGTACTTTGACCAACTCCCAAGAACAAAACTAGAAAGACTTTTGTTTAAAAGATCAGACGGCAGACAAAATATGTCACGCTGCGAAGAATGGAATCCAACTTGTCCAGTAGCTTTCAGTGAGGCCCTTTTTGCAAGTTAGGAAATTGGGGTAGATTCTTCCTTTTTTCTTCTTTCATTTTCCTAATTTCTTTTATTTTTCTCTTCCCTAATAAATTATTGGTCTACTGCAGGTGTGAATAGGTGAGTTCAAGAAAACTTCCTGCACTCAAAATTTGAACATTTCCAGCCCTCGAGGTATAGCTAACAAATTTCAACAAAACTTCTGCGTTTATTTCCCTTATTTTTCTTTTACCACTAAATAAGGACAAAAATTTTGGGTCCAAAAAAGGACCCTCGTCCATTTTATGGGAGGGGCGGCAGGGGTTGTTGGATTGAACCATAATTAACCAATCAACCTACTGCTCATATGCAATTCCTGTCGATAATAAACAGAAAATGTAATTTAGTAAACAGACAGATTTTGCAGATCAAGTATCTATCGGGTCACAAATGTCAAGTTGATATTTGGGATTATTGTAAGCAACATGAATAACACATCTACACAGATGAATAAACTCTCTTCATAAACCTTTGTATAAACAAATCCCATAATTTGATACCATTGTTTTTACAAAACAATCCAAATTATGCAATGGGATGACTCCCTATCTATAAAAATCAGTATACTTGCAAACTGTAGTATACATCGTTAGCTTCTGGAGCTTTTGACAGGACAATGACCAGCTTGTAAGCAGCTATTCGAAGGAAACCTGTTGAATTGCAAAGTATGCCAGCAAAAATTAACCTCTAATGAAACTAATGATTTTCGAGCCTTCAAGCTTCTCACACTGAAGGAGCCTCAGACCTTGAGAGCAAGGAATGGCCTCTTCTGGGTATAGCCAATGCACATACCAGTATCACAAAGCCGCACAAACAGAGCCTGAAATTTACCAGAATGAATAGTAAAAGGTTCAGTTCGAGCTTGTACATTAGAGAACAGTTATCAAGTAAACTCCCATTAAAAGCTATAGAAGTAACTCTTGCACCAAAAGCGCCACCTTGTTTGTACATACAAGTCATCCAAACTTGGTTTTTTCAGACCCTGTCATGAGGAAGCCTCGGGCATTAGGTTTTAAAGTTTTACCCTTTAAAATAGCAACGAGTTGAAGATCTACTATCCCAGTTTCTTAGAAGAAAAATAAGTCAAGACGTGGTATCTATTGTCTTTCAAGAAGGCAGATTGATTCATGCCATTGATTGCCCATACGTATGCTGATAACAATCACCAGACTCTTTAATTTAAGTGCGAAAGAATGCCCAATGAGTTGCATTCTTGTTCATAAAGCATGCTTCTTTACTATCGGTCATAATAAGCAGAAACCTGTATATTGTATATTCAAATATCACGTGTCATTCATATGTTTATTTACACACCAACACATAAGGGGGAGAGGGAGACCTGCTGACCAGGAAGAGCCACACAACTTCCCTTCATCAACATACTTTACATCAAGGCCGATGAACCAGGATTCAACACTGACATCATCATGGGCATATGTACAGAGGACACAGCTATGAAACAAGGAAGAGAAAACAAAAAAGAACTGCAAAACCCATTAGATATTTAATGTGATCACAAAACCTTTTGTTCTTTCTACCAAATTCTTTTTTCCCTTATTCTTTTGTAGAACTTGATGGTTATGAACTCAAGAACAGAAACAAATGATATGTCCAAAATGAATAGTTAACCTGTTGATTGACATCAATTGTGCCAAGGATTGTGATATAGCAATTATTTCTCCAGAAGCATGTCCGAACCTGTTCATGTAGCAGTTTTTAGTGTACAGAAGTTGGAAAATAGTAGTCCAAAGAGCCAAAAGGCGTATCAAGCTTGGTTATACTCGCAATTTCCAATCTCCCCAAATTTCCACCATTCTGGTTCATACCATTTCTGGGTCCTGTGGATTTTAAATAAAATAAAACCAAATAACAATGAATACAATTCCTGTTAACTAATCTCCTAAGTTCAATCAAAAAAGTTCCTACAGTTTCCAAACTAAGAAGGAACGCACAGTTGAAAGAAAACTTCCCCCGACTTCATACAACAAACATAAGCACAAGGCTTATACAAATGACTGGCAAGCACAGCACCAAGAGCATCTGCAAAATAAATGATTACCACGAAAGATAAGTAGCATTTCAAATCACTCAATTTCAAATGTCCACATAACACAAATCCTTCAGTGCCAAATAATCCTGTTCAGTATGCGGTCTATGACAGGCGTTCTCTGCTCCTTTCAGCCTCTTCAGATGGCTATGCCTAGCTATAAGTGTCAAATGCTAAAATGTCCAAATATTCCAGTTAATACCATTCCCTCTGATACAAAAGGAATAAAATATTGATGGACTCCTCCAATAGCTAGCATTATAAATTTGGCCATTGCCAAATATAAATGCTTGCTTATATTTTTGGAGAATCCAAATATCTTTATGAAAAAACATACTTCTAAATGAAAATGCTGCAAGGGCAGTAGTTCAAGTTCTCTCTTTTTAAGATTTTTTTTTTGGCGGGGGTGTGGGTGGGAGTGCATCTGAAAATGCACTATCTATGCTAAAATAACCAAATTTGTTATCACCAACCTATTTGACCAATCCATCTAAAGAGCTTTCCATTCCTCTTTTTTGACCAGATTAAAGTCACCTCATAACACATGAAGAAAAGTCTATTACAGCCATAGCTCCTCTAACAAGAGGGTAACTATTCAACATTGACAAAGATATCATCATTGACCTTAATGTAGAATTCAGAACTCCAATGCTCCGCAGCACGTGAAGAATAACTTCGCTTTCTTTGAACTCTCTCTGGGAACCTCCACATGATCGTTCTGCTCAGAAAACAAGGGAAGAATCACAGTTGGTTGAATGAAAATCCATAAAATGATTTAGACATCCCAAACAGGTCATTAGCACATAAATTTATTTATGATTGCCTACCCCTTCCACTAATATGAGGAGCCACGAGTTGGGGTATGATCTTTCAAATGGTATTCCTTAAAATAACTCGTAAGCATGTACATAAAATTGTAAAGAACATGTATATAAAGACTGTGGGAAAGAAAGAACATGCAAAAAATTGTGGGGAAGAAAGACAGATGAAATAACATGTACATGGTTGGGAAAAAGAGAGTGTTGTTAGCAGGGGGTTTTTTTTTTTTTTTTTTTTTGGGGCGGGGGGAGGGGGTGGAGATCATGATGACCAGGCATTTGATCCAATGTAGTTTAGTAGAAGTGTGCATTAGCTGTCGCTACAACTGATCTTGAGGATAATAGAAAGTTTTAAAAGCCTGTTACTAATTCAAGCAGAACTCACATGCACAAGTATTATGATACTTCTAGCCTGCCGATTTTGAATGTCGATGTCCTTATCTAATCCATCTCCAATATTTGCCCCACTGCATGACGATTTAACCCGATCAATGAAGCACTTTTAGGAACTTATTTGATATTATAGTTCATCAGTTATGAAGTCCCTCCTTATAAACAAATCTTATGATGATGCCCTTCTCTTTCTTCCAGTTTCTTTGAAGTGGCACCTGCATAAAGTACAACCTCAATGAAAAAAGTCCAAGGTACAACTTCTCTTACATAAAGTGACATAGCTTAAGCCAACATTAACATTCAACCTAGAATATCTTAAATTAGTACCACAATTTCTTCCCGAGAATGAAGTCAATATACTTTCAAGTGTCGTGTTCACCAATAGCGTTTTGGCCATGGAGTTCTTGAGTTTGCCCATCCTATAGTTAAGGAGATTTACACAACTGAAAGCAAAACCTTTTGACTCACATCAACCAAATTACTAAACCAATCAAGGGAAGCAAATCAGTACCAGCAGGCATCCATACCTTACAGATTGCATCTCTATTATTCTTGCTGCCAAACCTTGTAAAGACATCGCTGTAACAGCAAGAAGCTTTTTCTTTTTATGTGTCCCACTATTTTTCGAGAGATGATTTGAAACAAAGCCTTCCTGCCTTGCTTTTTCCAGCTCCCCCTGAAGAGCCCCTAGCTTCTTCTATTGTTCTCTGGGACAAAAGATATCAATGTCCAGATGCATGACAATACTTTAACCAAATGAAATGAGCCAAACCATCCAGCCCTGTTCTTCCCACCCCCCCAACCCCCCCCAAAAAAAAAAAAAAAACAAAAAGAAAGAACAAAATGCAATAGACTACTACAATCAACTTACATACAATTTATGATCTTCCAAGTGTCATCAACAGATATAGCAGAATGTCTCTGAAACAGTAATACCGATGTCTTAACCCAAATCTCAAAAAGTTTATACTCCATGACACAGAGAAACAAAGAACAGTAACACTTGCCAAATGTATACGAACCAAGCTATACCAATAACAATAACATCAAATCATATACTTTCGTGTACGTAAAATTAACGACTATTCGATACTCAAATTAACTAGACTTTGCAAGAACTCGTTCAAAGTTTGATTTGTCAATAATCAGTCTTTCTTTTAACTTTTTCAACTCGGGTCAATAAGCATAAAACGCATAAATGATTTTAATAATAAAAAATGCAACTTATCAAACAATCCACTATTAGCCCCATAAAAATTAAAATCTTAAATACATTTAAAGCTGAAATTAACATTTAAAAAAAAAAAGTATACCTGCCCAGTTCGTCTATCAAGCTATTCAATTAAATAAACCCGGTTTTCTGCATCCTGCCACAATCTAAACCCACAAATCCATTTCTCAAAAAAACAAATATATATCAAATCGGAAAAGTTTGAAACTTTAGGGGTATCTAAACGATATCCGGGATCGGAAACTCGACGCCGATGATGGCCGGTGGTTACTTGATCCCCGGCTATTAACCATTCTATTATACGACGTCGTCTAATCTGCTACCGTGATTGCCTAAACAACAATTTTTTAGTATGTGTATAGACAGATTACAATTCTGAAACTGAAACAGCACTCCAAACAGATTGAATGGGAAATTTTGTGTATTGCATGTAACTGAAATTGCTTTAGATATGCAGTAACTCAAGAAAACAACTTCTGCTTAAACAAACCATCAATTGGGAAATGACAAAAAATATTGGAAATTTTTATTATAATAAAATTATACAATTGTTTTTTAAATATTTATATTATTGATATAAAAATTAGAATTAAGATTAATAGTTCAAAGTAAGATTTAGATTAGTTCTTAAGTCAAATATATAATAATTTATTTATTCAAAATTATTTGAATCACGTAATTAAAATTATTAAAATATTTTAAATGAATTCTGACTTAAAGTCAAGTGTAATATTATTTTTATGTATAATATTCTAACATCATCGTATATAATGATATAATATTATATAATTTAAAAATTTATATAGTATTAAAGTTTTAAATCAATCAATGTGATATCGGTTGTAAAATTCTCTGAGAAAGATTAGTTGCCTTTTCCTCTTTCCTTTTTTGTTTGCATGATATTTGCTATAATGCCCCTACTTTACCACATAATTCAGTTGAGGTTGGAACTTGGATACATTAGAAATGGAACTCATTTTGGTTAACCATTAATTTATTAATTGGATGACAAGCTCAATATGTATTCAAAATATAAAAAAAAAATAAGAAGAAAAAAAAAAAAGGAAGTTAAGAATTGAAAATTATTAAAGGTTTAAATATTTGGTAACATCAATAATGGAAAACTAAAAGATGACAAACACTAAAAAAACTCTTCATATTTTATATATAGTATAAAAATATAAATAATATATCTATACAAAGTGACAAATAAACGTTATTGGAGTGTCACTAGATTCAAAAAAAAAAAATTTTGATTGAAAATCTAAAATTAGAGGTGATGGTTTGATAAAATCTTGTCACGTAAATTAGTTTTGAAAAATAACTTTAATCGTGGCTTTAGAAAGTATTTCTTAAAGATAAATGCTCTTACCCATCATAATAAGGAAAAAATTTCTACTGCCTAATGATTGAATGGAATGAAGGCTATGCTTTTCTTTTATATATATATATATTAATTTTAAAAGATAACATTTAAAACCTAATAGAATGATTTCTTAATTAAACAGCAACATTTTTCAAACATATTTTGATTTAAATAATAGTGTATAAAAGATAAGTATTAACACAGTATACATTAAAAATTGTTCAATATTTAAGTAAGCAAACTTTACATAATTTTCTAATAAAATTTAGTAATTGTTGAATTTTGAAAACTCGATTGAGCTCAACTTCAAACCAATCAAATTCTTTGGTTAAACTTAACAATAATAAAAACCAATTTTTTTTCCCCAGTTGAGCAATGTGGGGACCTTTGTAATTAAACAAAATTACAGGGGAGAAAATGAGAAATACGAAAGCCGTAATTGGGTAAACGCGAGAGATCGAAGCATGTTAAAACTGTCGAATATATATAACGAGCAGTAGTGGTGGAGTCGTGAACCGAAGGATCCATAATTCAATCCGATCACCTTCTCCGATTTCCGCCGATCAATCACAACCGTCAGATCCGAAAATGAACGACGCAGATGTCTCCAAGCAGATCCAACAGATGGTGCGATTCATTCGCCAAGAGGCCGAGGAGAAAGCCAACGAGATCTCCGTCTCTGCTGAAGAAGTAATTATTTTTAATTATCTCGCTTTTTAATTCTAATTTTCTGCTTTTTATTTAGTAAATTAGGTTTTTATTGATTTTATCGGGGATTTATGGTAGAATTTTGGTTTTTTTTTGGGTCGGAAATTGGCAATAATTGTTGCAGGAATGATTAATTTCGATTATTTTGGCTATTAGTTTAGATTTTTCTAGTTTTTGATTCGTTAAAATAGGTTTTATTGAAGTGATTTGGATATTAAGCTTGAATTTCTCTATTTTTTTGGGAATTGGAAGTAATTTTTTCCTATAATTGTTGCAGGAGTTCAACACTATTGAGAAGTTGCAATTAGTGGAAGCGGAGAAGAAGAAGATCAGACAAGAGTATGAGCGTAAGCAGAAGCAAGTTGAAGTGCGCAAGAAAATGTAAATTTTCCTTTACGCATCACTGGATTTTTTTTTTTTTTTGGGTTTATGGAATCAATTTGTTGTAGAGGATGTTTGTGATATTATTGTAGGATGTGAATGTTATCTTTTTATTAATGTTAATATTACATTTGGGTTTGGTAATCATGTGAAGATCTATCTCGTTTCTGCTTATTGATTTGCTGACATTATGATTCTAATTTATGATCACCTTTTAATGATTTTTATGTATAGTTTTGATAATTGGTAAAGTCAGTTGTAGAACAACCATCATGTTGGTCAAGCTGATTTTATTTGGACGGCTTATATAAGCCTTAGGACTCAGTTTTAGTGGTGGTGACTTTTGAATTTTGGAGGAGCTATGCTAGTGGTAAGAATTTTGTTTGCAATATGGCAATTTGGTGGCCCTTTTATATGTTGGTATTGAGGTCAGTCGTTTGTTTCATACGGTCTTGGTGATGACTCTTTGTCAGGATCTTTTCTCGTCTTCCAAAAGATAGTAGTTTAGTCAAGCTAGAATTGGATTTGAAGTTTCTATCAGCCTATCAAAGTTTCATTGGCTTAAAGGTGATAGAACTAGGAAAAGAGTTATCATATCATGAGCTTTTGTTGGTTGAAGATTATAGTTTGTGGGGAATTGCTCCCTTTTCATGTTATGTATTGGACATGGAATCATAATTATTTATTTTTAACTTCAATTACAAGATGTGAAGATTAAGTTATTCAAGTGTTTGGTTTGTTACAGTGAGTACTCCATGCAGCTAAATGCTTCTAGAATTAAGGTTCTTCAAGCTCAGGACGACCTGGTTAACTCTATGAAGGAGGCAGCATCAAAGGAACTCTTGAGTGTGAGCAATGACCACCATAACTATAAGCATCTTTTGAAAGATCTCATTGTTCAGGTATTCAACAATACTGTGCAACTACTCTATGACCTCTTGTTTAGTTTTATCATTTTGACTTCCTAGGAAAGGCACCAGAGGCAAAGTCTCTTGATTCAAGTAAAGAGGTGTTATAAAGTGCAAAGAGCAACACATGATTTTTTTTTTTGAAAAGTTCTTAGCTTGATTGAAGTCTCAGTTCTTTTAAAAGAGAAAAGAAATTGTAGTAGAGAACATATTCTGAAGTATGTTAAATGTCAGATTTGGACTTCACAGAACATTGAGCTGCCCACAAATGTACATATATTTTATCAAGGACATTTATATTTGGAAATTTAGGATCTGGATTTCATGTTGTTTGTGTAACTTTGAATGTGATAGTGAACATCATGTTCACAAGATTTGGCTAATATTAAAGAGTAACTATCTTTATCTCAGAGTTTACTCAGGCTGAAAGAGCCATCAGTCTTACTTCGGTGTCGTAAAGATGACCTGCACTTGGTGGAGTCTGTCTTAAGCTCAGCCAAAGAGGGGCAATATGCTCAGAAGTCAAATGTTCATGCTCCAGAGGTCATAGTTGACTCTATCCACCTTCCACCTGCACCTTCCCATCTCAATGCTCATGGTCCTTCCTGGTAATGTTCTGCTTCTATTAACTATAAAAAAACGCTGGAACTATCAAGCAGATTGCTACATTTAACCAATGCACTGAATCATTAGTCATGCATTTAGTTTGCCTTATTGTCTCCTTTTTTCACGTTTTCCTCTTTCTCTATCTGCCCTTTCTCTCATTTTCTTGTTCATACTTCACGACTTTGTGAACTCCTATTTTTTTAACTCAGTGGTGACAATATAAGTATTTGTATTACTTTTCCACTTTTATATTTTCAGTTCTGGAGGTGTTGTATTGGCTTCTCGAGATGGAAAAATTGTGTGTGAAAACACTCTTGATGCTAGGTTGGATGTCGTGTTCCGCAAAAAACTTCCAGAGGTACTAGTTTCAGTAATGTCATCTTTTTGTTTGATTCAATTGTCATAATTGCTAACTGCATTAGCTACTTAGTTCTCAAACCCAAGGTTGCATTTTTGTGGGTTGAGGTTTTATAGTTTCCATAAACTGCATGTCTTCTTTTTCACATTAAAATTTAATGAAGATAAAGTAGGTTAACCTTTTGATTCCTGAGAGCACAATCTGTTTTCTTATGCTAATGTTGCCAAAATTGCTACACTGTATTTTTAACTTGATCTGTTCAGCAGCATAATTATTCACTGTATCCTTTACTTCAAGATCTGCTGCAAGAGCATAATTATTCACTTTCTCAAGGGCTAGGTTTTGAAGAATGGTTGAAGATAAGTAATAGTGCTTCAGCATGTTGCAAATGCATAGGTCACCTTCTTGTAATGTAACATGGCACTTTGGAGTTTGGACTAATGATGCTAAACTGAAAGCAAGAGGAGAAAAATGGATGAAAAAGCAGGCAACTTGTTGTCTTAAAAGTCTGTTCTAAAAAATTATGAAGTTTTGAATCCTTAATCATGTACTCTAAGAAGTTTGCTTGTACTTCTTTCTGGTTATGCGTGTGATACTAATGTTGCTAAGTTTCCATTCTCTGCTATCTCTAGTACTTCCCCAGTTATTCAAAAGAATTGCACTGTCAGTTGCTGTCCACATAGCAGCAAACATTTGTCTTGCTGGACCTGTGAACATTTATCTGACTAGATCAAATGTTTCTTCCATTTGCAGATCCGCAAGAGGCTGTTTGGCCAAGTTTCTGCCTAATGTTCTAGAAGTATTCTGATTATTTGCTCGTGGTTTTTGCAAGCTGGCAAAAGGAGGGGGCGTTGGAATGGCCTTAGCTCCTTAATAGTCAAACCTTAAAAATGGTTATTGACCATTAAACCTCTCTAGCACTTGTCTGTGTTCTTATTTGCTTGTAGCCACTATCGATGCTTGCATATGTGAAGTGCTCTCCTGTGCTCTGTTTTTACTGGACCACCTCAGGAATTTGAAACGTTATTTATCCAAGAATTTTAGTTTCTATATTCATCTGATTTTGGTTTGGTTTTGTATAATAAGTGACTGCTTAAACCTAGTGGTCGATGCATCCAATCAATAAAATGAAATTCAGTCGAGGGGTCTCCAATATTGTTCCACGTGACATTGACGGATTAGTACTTTTCTGGGTTACAAAAATTTGCATATTCGGAGGTTGAACCTATAATATGAATATGGGCACTCAGTTGTTTAGCACCATATGAGATATCTGGTTTTCTCAATTTAGTTCAAAAGCTGCATACCCACTTTACATTGTCCCTGTGTAACGTCCGAAATCAACAAATGAAGAGCATCACTGTACAAAAACTATTGTTCAATGCCGGAGAATTTTCTCAAGGAGGGGTTTCTAGAGCACTTGATTCATTTGGAATTAACATGCAGTCCTCCTCATAAGTCATAATATCCACGGCAAACTATGAATTGAACATCTTTGGCTGGTAAAACTACTGATTATCTTTTTTCGCGTAGAAGTGATTAAAAGCATTCTCATTTGCATACTAATGAAGTAAAACTAATGAGAAGGTTAAAATATAATTTCTTAAGTCAGCCAATCTGAAATGTATTTGCCATTTTCTCCAGAAAACTAAAAATCTTATACAAAGATGTTAACCTCCCCCACCAAAAAAAAAAGAAAAAAGAAAAACTGTCTCAATCTTCTCACAAATCATAAAGGTTTCAAAGTGTAAAATCATGGAAATTGCACTCCTTTTAAATGCATTATTTTTTATTTTTTAAAAAAAAGTCCCAACAAACAATTGATAATCATGTATTACCCAAAAAATATCATCACGATGTTAAATCCATTCTCATTTTTTTACTCGTTCTTAAAAAAGTAATGTAGCATAATACAAATTGTAAAATTCAAAGGGGAAGTCGTGCCTTAAACTTTTTAGATTTCATTATCTTTGTGGGCGACTTTTACAACTATTATAAACTTCGGGGGAGTTCAATCTAATATATACTAAACTATGAACTCAACTACAAAAAATAAAAAAAATCTGCTTTCTCTCAGTCTTCTCCCTCCTCTCCTCCCCTCTTGCCTGCCACCTCCCCTCTCCTCCCCTCTTGCCTGCCACCACCCCTCCTCCTCCCCCGGGCGAGGTATTCACCCCAAAACTACCCAATTGATTCTTATTCAATTAGTCACTGGAATTTAGATCCAAGGAAAGACCCTTTTCTCCAAGTTTAATCTCTGTCTCATCCTTCTTGTTTCAAGGTTAGATTTTTGTCTGAGTATTTCATGATTAAATATTTGGTTCTTCGTTCTCTTTCTTTACTAGTTTTCAGTAACTGGTTGTTAGGAAGCACTAAAAGGGAATATACGTAATTGAACTATTCTATATGTTTTAAAAACTTATACAGTAATGATTCATGGTAGAATTTTTTCATTTATTTAAGGCTTCATTCTCAATTTTTCATAAAAATTTAAACTTTTTTTTTTTTTTTTTAATTCTTATATGTGTATCCATATGTAAATATTGCCTCTTTGGACATGTTTTTTAGATTTTGTATGGACTTTTTTTTCTCATCTTTCATTACATGGGTTCTGCAGAGTTAATGGTGGCTTTTTTTTTTTACCTGGGTTGTTCCGTAAAGTTTTGATTTTTATGCAATATTACTAGTATATATATATCTGTGTTCTGCTTTTGCGTTTTACCTACTTGGATTAGTATAGAAAATGACTCATGAACCATATTTAGGGAAATTTTAATTCATATTTGAGCAATTTTCCTGGTGCTTTATTTGGATATAGGTAGTATATATTGTGGTAATGGTTGGTTACTTATCTGTGTTTTATTTTCTTTGTTTCAGGGGTTTCTTGTTATTTTTATCCGAAGGTGCAGGAGCCAATATTCTTATGAATGGCGTGGAGAGTAGCAGGGAAAAAGGTGTGTCTTTGATGTTATTTTAGTTCAAGTAACTTAAATGCATGTTTTTTAATTGTAAGCTTTCATAATGGATTAAATGCAACCTTATTGTTACAGTTTCAGACTGGTTTATTAGTGCCAGCTTTTGAATATAACAGTGTGAAGAACTTATAATACGAGAGCTTTTAATTAACTGGTCGATTACTTGTTGAAAATGTCTGATTTCTTTTGCCTAATTGAAAATGAATAAGGTCATGAAAATTAATAACTCTGAATTGGGTGCCTAGAATTTTGGTTTACGTGAATGCTGGCAGTTGCAGCATTTGATTTAACTTGTGTAGATTTTTGTCGGCCTCTATTAAGGAGAATGCCAGCTTCTTTTAGAATTGCATTGATTGTAATGTTCCGCTTTATATGTATTACCAGATGATAGGACTTGAGTTTTCAGTTAATTAGGTCTTGAGATAGCAAATAACAGTGCTGATTTAAACTTTGCAGGGTATCCGCGCTAGTCTAGCTAATGTACTAATCATTGCATTTAGAGATCCGGTGGTCCAAAGTACCAAATTTGACCTTGAAGCAGCTTGGACTACACTTTTTGCCTCAGTCAAGCAAATAAAATGTAATAAATTCCTATTTCTTGCTGAACTGTTTTCGACCTACATATCTGTTTATTTTTTTCTCATTTTGCTTGGTCCGGGGAATTCTTTACTCTGTGATTTCAGTGTTTGATTCTGGCTCTATGGGCTGATTGGAGTCTTACTTAATAACTCTTAGTGATGTTTTGGCCTTCATTGAGTTTGTTTTGTTCTCACCCACCTTTCATCAGATTTTATAATTGCATAATTACTCTTGACTTGATAACATGGGTTAAATTAAGTTTTACCAGAAAAGTTATCCTTTTTGAATATGAGGTATTTGAGCAAGGAAGGACAGTAGGAAAAAAAAATGCTTACAAACATGATTATACCTGAATTGACTTTCTATTTTAAAAATTCCCTGCAGCATATAATCTAAACCCAGGATCAAGGATAGTTAATGACTTGAACTTCTTCAGCAACAGATACCTGATCAGGTAAATTCACTTCTTGTGGTATCAATGTGGACATTTATTTTCCCCCCATTTTTGCCTGCTTTCAGAATTTGCTTTAAGCTTTTTGCTCTAGAGTTGGTCATTACCTTGATGGAGACATCTTGAAATGGAGTGTGAATAAACCAATTATTGCTTTGTGGCTTCCCAGTTGGCTTTTCAAGTCATTAGATGGAACACTCCTGAGGTTAGCCAAAGGTGATTGGCAATTTATTGCTTCACTAAGAGACTAGAGCCACGTGGTGATAGCTCATGCACGTGGCATTAAGGATTAGTATTTGGTGGGGGGAAAATTACATAATAGAGTGTATCCCTGCTTTTTAAAATTTTCGTTACTGTGAATTTTGATTTATTTTAAACTTTATTATTGTTATGATTTAGTTTGAGCTTTGGTTTACTAAATGATTGTATATGATCGAGTCTTTAGCAAGTAGTTCATCGCCAGCAATACGAGAATTTAATTTTTGTACACCTGAAAAAAATTTATGTTACTTCCCTTTCTCTTTCTCTTTCACATGAATCCAATGTCCTGCCAGGTTGTAATGCTTACATTAGAGCAGTATAATCATATTCTCACTTTATTTTCTTCCATACAAAAGGTAAAGTTTTTCATAGGTTCATGTTAGATTGATTCGTGTATGAAGTGAATTGCTTAGATGAGAAACTGTTTACATGTCACATTTTGGTGATTCCGAGCATCTGACATTATTAGAGGGTTTGCAACATTGAGGATGAATTTATGTCTATATTTTCTCAGGTCTTTTCATGACAGTCCTCAAGTACTGGCTCTTAGATGATGAATCAGCATGGGGATTAAAGACGCAGAGAAAAGGAAAGTTCAAAAAGAGACCAAAGAGCACCACACCACCAGTTGAGGCTCCTTATGTGCCTCCTAAATTAAAAAGGGGTGCCAGATCCTTGGTGGATAAAACAATTGAAATATTTGAGGGCATGACCATTTTAGAGCTTGCCAAGCGATGTGGAGAATCAATACCTTCTGTTCAGAGTATTCTTGTAAATGCTGGAGAGAAATTTCATTCAGAATTTGAACCTCTTGGCATTGACATTGCGGAGCTAGTTGCAATGGTAATTTTTTTTTTGTGTGCTGTTAGTATTTTTGTCATTTCATATTCTGCTTTGACATATAACCAAAATGGTGAAATCTAATACAATTTTTCCAAATGCTGGTTTGAGAACATACAAGATGAGATGACCTTAGTTTTTGTGATATTGGTGATTTGATGTACCAATTCCATGTAATGGAACTGAAAATGGGAAAGTATATAGGTTGTTTAAGCCCCTAGAGAAGTTCAATAAATGGTTTTTTGTACCTTTCAGGAAGTTGGAGTCGATGTAAGAAGGCTTCACTCTAATGAGGGTGCTGATGTACAACTGCGATCTCCAGTTGTGACGGTGATGGGTCATGTTGACCATGGTAAAACGTCTCTTTTGGATGCTTTGCGTCTAACTTCTGTAGCAGCTAAGGAAGCTGGAGGCATAACACAGCATTTAGGTGCCTTCATTGTTGGCATGCAATCAGGGGCGTCAATTACGTTCCTTGATACTCCTGGTCATGCTGCGTTTAGTGCCATGCGAGCGAGAGGTGCGGCCATCACAGATGTAGTAGTGCTGGTGGTGGCTGCTGATGATGGTGTGATGCCTCAAACACTTGAAGCAATGTCCCATGCAAAAGCAGCTGGTGTTCCAATGGTGGTTGCAATTAATAAATGTGATAAACCAACAGCTAACCCAGAAAGAGTGAGACTCCAGCTCGCAGCAGAGGGGCTGTTACTGGAAGAGATGGGTGGAGATGTCCAGGTTGTTGAAGTTTCAGCTATAAACAAGATTGGATTGGATAAGTTGGAGGAGGCTTTGCTTCTCCAGGCTGAGTTGATGGATCTCAAAGCGCGTATTGATGGACCAGCTCAAGCTTATGTAGTTGAGGCTAGACTTGACAGAGGACGTGGTCCTTTAGCTACTGCAATAGTAAAGGCTGGGACCTTAGTTCCTGGTCAGTGTGTAGTTGTAGGTGCCGAATGGGGAAGAATAAGGGCTATTAGAGATACATCAGGAAAATTGGCAGATTTTGCTAGACCTGCAATGCCTGTTTGAGATCGAGGGGTTAAAGGGACTTCCAATGGCTGGTGATGACATTATTGTTGTGCACTCCGAGGAAAGAGCAAGAATGCTTAGTGAAGGGAGGAAAAAGAAACGTGAAAGGGATAGACTAAGGAAGATGGAAGAGGAGAAACAAGAAAAAGAAAAAGAGAAAGAGGAAGAAGAAGAGGAAAGTGAAGGAGAAGAAGAAGAAGAAGAAGAAAAAGAAGCAGCAGATGATAAAGAAGGACAAGGAGATGCAAGACGAAGAGGAAACAGAAGAAGAAAAGAGAAAAGAAAATTACAAGAGAGAGAAAATAAGCCTAAACAGCCAGAATTGCCAATTGTAGTAAAAGCAGATGTTCAAGGCACTGTGGAGGCAGTTGCCGATTCTCTGAAGAGTTTAAATAGTCCCCAGGTACGTGAGTTATTGAATGAAACATGACCTAAAATCGTCTTTTTGTTGTCTATACGGATGAATAGTTTACTCTAGACATCCTTGCTGATTTTTTGGAAGCTGACTGCTAAAAGAAATTTGTAGGTATGTTTATATACATAGACCTATAATAATCATATGTATAGATGTTCATATAAGCTTCTTACCGTGAGAAGATTCTTTTTTCAGTTTGGTCGATTCTAATAGGTTCTTATCATTCATAATCTGTTACCAGCTTCCTGTCTTTGTTGTCCATGTGGGGGTTGGGCCAATTTCTCAGTCTGACATTGATATGGCTGAAGCCTGCGGAGCGTGTATTGTTGGATTCAACATCCGGAATCCACCTAGTTCGATCAGTCTGGCAGCAATTCAAGCAGGTGTGAAGGTACAAGAATTTGAAGTATTTATCATCAAACTGCTATAATTTATACTTATTTGTCTTTGGGCCTATAATTATCACCTTGATATTCTTGTGAATGCTTGTACATGTTGTACCTTCCCGCTGTAGCATTTGATAATTGTTGGCAGCGTCGTTTTTTCTTTTCATTTGGATGCCCAAATGGTACTAAATGATACAAAAATGATAATATTCTGAGAAATTATAGATGCCTGTTCATTTGTTTTAAAACGGTATTGCAGATAAAACTGCACAGGGTGATCTATCATCTTCTGGAGGATATTGGTAATTTAATAGTTGAAAAGGCTCCTGGGTCATTTGAGACTCAGGTTGCTGGAGAGGCACAGGTTCTTAACATATTTGAACTCAAAGGAAGGAGCAAAGCCAAGGGAGATGATGTAAAGATTGCTGGTTGTCGAGTCACTGATGGTCGTGTCACCAAGTCATCAACAATGAGGATTCTTAGAAGTGGTGAAGTTGTTTTCGAAGGATGTTGTATGTCATTGAAACGGGAGAAGCATGATGTGGATGCAGTCGGGAAAGGAAACGAGTGTGGACTAGTAATCCAGGACTGTCTTGATTTTCGGGTCGGAGATATTATTTTTACACTTGGAGCAAGTCAACAGAAAACCTAAGTTCATTTCATCAGAAAATGGAGCTGTTCGAATTGAGGGCTAACAAATTTCCCAGCAGAACATCTGTATCATCAGCAGCTTGTAATGGTTTGCTAGCCTCTGCATTTTTGTTAATTAGGTGACATTTTTGTTCTCTTATAGAATATTAGAAATAGTTCAATTTTTGGAAGTGGAGTGCAAGGCTTTGCTAGTCTTGCCCTAGAACAAACACATTGGTAGAATTTGAACCTGGGAAACTTTTTTTTTTTTTGATAAGCTTGTCAAATGTATTCGGATATATCAATGAAAATAGCCATACATTAGCAAGTAGCCGTACAAATTTCCTTGTTAAACTTTTCATGCAAAGAATGTGCTTTTCCCATGTATGTTAGTGTTACCCATTTTGTGATTCTATTTAGATGACACTTCACTAATACTGGGCACATTGTTTCATTTTGTCAATCACAATTGATAACAAGGCAATTCCCATTTCGAGAGAGAAATGGTGAATAATATCTCACGGAATCATAACAAACGAAATATAATTTAGTTAATAAGATGCTTTACGTGTTTGAACAGATATCACATCCTTTTTTTATGGGTAACGATAGCATATTCGCCACGGGGACATATGACGTTGCATCCATTAATGTAAGAACAATGACCGCGACAGCGATTTAGAAACCTCCGTCTAACTGGAGATGGGAGAATCTTAAAGCCAAAACAAACTTTCTTGGGGGCCCTGAAAATGATTCATAATTTAGTACAGTTTTTTTTTTTTTTTTCAATTTAATTTTTACTATAATACTTCCACTTGTATAAAAAAATGTTTTAGGTAATCCTAACTAACAGAAAAAGAGAGAAAAAGTACATGGGGGTATATTTGCAATTATGAGACCCATCAAAAAGCTAAACATAAAGAGTGGTGTGAAAATTCGATGATTGAGAAAAACTTATTTAACAAACAAAAGACAGCCAACATAGAGCAGCAAGTGCAACAATATTAAATCTACATGTGAGACGACAACAAAGTGTAAATGTAAATTTGGTCGTATAAGATAGATGGCATACATTAGATGACAATGAAGTAGTGTGAAGACAACAAAGTAGTGAGATTTATTATCTGTCAGTCATGGGAGTCGAAGATGTGGGATAAAGATTAGCCAATTTATTGTGTGAGATAGGCATACCAACCAATTTGATGGAAGTTATCTTTGTTTTTTCTTCCCAATCACATTCCTTCAAGTAAGTCTTGACTATTCACTCCGCAATGGAAAGTACTTATGACAGTTATTGAGATAACTAAAAAGCAAATGGGTTCTATTACTTTTCAATCATCTAACCGTTTATAATACTCTGCGAAATGAGTAGCAAAGAATTTTTTCATGGTGAAATTCAAGAAACAAAAGAGTGGGAAAAAAAAAAAGTAGCATCTTTTTGTAGAAAACAAGAATTACAAATCAAGCAGCACAATGATTTCAGCAATCGATAAAAGTGTCTTTTCATATACTTAGTATGTACAAATTTTGACGTCTCGTGCCCATCTAGGATGAATCAATCAATCAATAAATGGTGCCACTTAAAAAAAAGGTTCATTATTCACAATCCCCCACCATCTGATTCTCACCTGGAAGTCATATAGAGAGTACTTCCTTTATGCAGCTTAGAATGGCAGTTGAACCTATAATTTCTCAAAGATTATCCACACACCCCATGTGGAAACCAATGTTAGCACTGATGACGATGAACCAGTGTAACGTACCACGTGCATCACGCTGTGGCACATAAATTTTGTACTTGACATCGTATAATTATATGTTATATGTAATTCACTAGTTAATATCCGTGAATTATACCAAGTACCAAATGCATACGTACTGCATATCGGTATTTATTGATCTCGTAAATCGTATCACGTACCGAATACCCATGTACTGTATACCGTTACTTGTACTATGTACCAGTGACTAATGTGTATTCGGTAACTATGCTCAACATAAGAAGCAATTTGGATTTAATGTTGTCTTGTTGAACAAATAGTAGTATAACATATGTAAGTCACTGTTGTATTGAAGTTTAATGTCTTTTGGATCATTTTATTAAGGTTTCTGAGAGACAAGGTGGAACCATTGTTATATTATGTGTAGCTGTCTTTGTTAGGCATGAAAGTGAGTATACATCCAAGTGAAATTCATTTTGACAATTTAGTGCTATCATTTCAGCAATAGTAGTTCAGGTTCAAATTGCAATGGATTTTTGGATGGTTTTCTGTGGAGAAAATGAATGTCAAGTAAATGTTGGAAGTTATGCACATCTAGATGTTATGGAAATTATGGATCCATCTTCATGTGCCAATCATATTCTGGTGATTTCTGCTAATATATTACTCTCGTTTATTCTTATACTTTCATTCATTCAAGGGATTTCCTCCAGGAGAATTGTATCTGCTTCAGGGAACATTTCTCTACTGTCAGTTTCTTGCCTCACTTTCAATGCAGGCATAGCTTTAACATATATTGGTATGGGGATGTGGATTATTGGCAAGAAGTTGAGCAGTGGAAAAAGTCTTTTACCTCTTCAATCTTGGCTTTTAGTCCTATTCCAGGGCTTGACATGGCTGTTGCTTTGCTTATTAACATCACGAGCAAGAAGAATCATCAATATGGTACTCGTTTTATTTCGATGGTAAAGGTTTGTTTTTTCACAGCATTTCTAGCTGGATTTCTCTGCATTATATCCTTATGGAAATTGATAGTTGATAAAGCTGTATCTGCCAAAGGGGTGCTAGACATGTTAAGTTTTCCTGGTGCACTTCTTCTGCTCTTCTGTGCAATTCAGGCAAAAAAGCGTTTAGAGGCTTGCGATGATTCGCATACTAAGGTTTACTATGAACCTCTGAAAGGAGAAGAAGCTGGTGTCAGCTCCACACCATTTGCAGAAGCTGGAATTCTCAGTAAAATTTCATTTTCTTGGTTGAATCCATTACTTAAGCAGGGTAGAGAGAAGACTCTCGAGGACGAGGACATTCCTGGATTAAGGCCAGAGGATAGAGCTGAGACATGTTACTCATTGTTCAAGGAGCAACTGACTAAACATAAGGAAAACAAATCATGTTATCGGTTTTCTGTTTTATCATCAATAGTCTACTGTCAGAGGAAGGCCATTTTGATTTCTGGCCTTTGTGCACTTGTTAAGATAGCAACTCTGTCTAGTGGCCCTCTTTTCCTGTATGCTTTCATTGATCTTGCTGAAGGCAGACAAGTTTTCAAGTATGAAGGTTATGCACTGACTGCAGGACTTTTTCTTGCAAAATGCGTTGAATCACTGGCAGAGAGACAATGGTTCTTTCGAACTAGGCTGATAGGCCTTCAAGTACAATCTTTGCTAACTGCAGCAATCTTCAAGAAGCAACTCCGCCTCTCAAATACCGCGAAAATCACTCATTCCTCTGGTGAGATTATGAATTATGTAACTGTGGATGCATATAAAATTGAGGAAGTCCCATATTACTTCCATCAGATATGGACCACTAGCCTTCAGGTATGCATAGCATTGGTTATTATGTACTATGCGGTGGGACTTGCAACCTTTCCGGCTTTAGTGGTAATAGTACTAAGCATGCTGGGTAATTCCCCAGTGTAGCCAAATTACAGCACAAGTATCTACATCAGCTTATGGTTGCACAAGACAGAATGCTGAAGGCAATAACAGAAGCACTTGCAAATATGAAAGTCCTAAAATTTTATGCTTGGGAGACGCACTTCAAGGATATTATTGGCTTGCTAAGGAAAGAGGAGTGGAAATGCTTAGTAAAAGTTCAGGCACAGAAAGGATACTATATGCTGCTGTTTTGGTCAACTCCCATCATAGTATCTGCAGTTACTTTCTGGTCCTGCTACTTGCTTAATATTCCTCTCACTACCAGTAATGCTTTCACATTTCTTGCCACGATACACATAGTTCAGGAGCCCATAAGGTTAATTCCAGATGTTCTTGGAGTTTTAATTGAAGCAAATGTTTCGTTTTCTCGGATTGCAGAGTTTCTTGAGGCACCTGAGCTGCAGAACAACCCTATTGATCAAAATTCTCAGGGAGCAGAAGTTGAGCAGTCAGTTTTCATTAATTCTAAGAGAATTTCTTATGATGCTGGGACATCAACTCTGCAAATCCCTCCCTAGAAAACATCAATCTTCTGGTGAAACCAGGTCAAAAGGTAGCTATCTGTGGAGAAGTTGGCTCAGGTAAATCAACTCTTTTGGCTGCAATTCTTGGAGAGGTTCCATGCATTGATGGCATGGTAAGTAGAAAACTCAAGTCTTTTCTTCTCTAACTATGTCTGAAATTTCTCCCTGTCAGGAGTTTTCCTATATAAGAAAGCATTAATTGGCATGAATCTTTAGCATTTAGCACAGTTAACATGCTACATAAATTATGAAATGCTATAGCCTCAAAATGGTAAGAAACTTGAAAAAGATCTAAAGTTGGTAGTATCTTTTTGTTTCCAGGTTGAAGTTCATGGAAAAGTTGCATATGTTTCTCAGAGTGCATGGATTCAAACGGGGACAATCCAACAAAATATTCTCTTTGGATCCATCATGGATCAACAAAAATACCAAGATGTACTCAGAAGGTGTTGTTTAGTTAAGGTCCACTACCTAGATATGCTTCCTTTTGGTGACCAAACAATCATAGGAGAGCGTGGTGTCAATCTCAGTGGTGGGCAGAAGCAACGTCTCCAGCTTGCTCGTGCACTCTATCAAGAAGCAGACATATATTTGCTGGATGATCCATTCAGTGCTGTTGATGCACACACTGCAAGCATTTTATTCAATGTGATTGGAATTTACTGAAAAATCTTTTACCAATGACATTTATGCTCCTATATGAATTCTTTTCTAACTTGATCAAAATGCATATGGTATCAGGAATATGTCATGGGAGCATTGTCCAAGACGACAGTGCTACTAGTTACTCACCAAGTTGATTTCCTTCCAGCATTCGACTCTATATTGGTCAGTAATGCTTTATCATTGTAACTTTCTTGATTAGCACTTGATTTTTCTTCTACATCATTCTGCAAGAGATACAAAGAATAGGCATCTTATTCACTGTCTCTCTATTTGATGTTGCCAGTTGATGTCTAGAGGAAAAATCAGAGTTCCTGAAAGAAGCTACTTTCAACCAGTTGCTGGATTCCAGTCAAGAATTTCGTGATCTTGTCCATGCACACGGTGAAGCTGCTAAACATGAGATGAATGCAGAATATAGTTCTCGAGAGAGGCAGATGAACTCTGAAGATGTTATTCAGAAGATATATTCTGAGGAGCAATTAGTAGCACCAACAGCAGAACAGATGATCAAAGAAGAAGAACGTGAAATGGGATATACTGGTCTTAAGCCATACATACAATACCTGAGACAAAACAAGGGTTTCTTGTACCTCTCTTTGGGCATTTTATCCCACCTTGTCTATATGATAGGCCAGTTAATTCAAAACCTTTGGTTAGCTACTAATCTACAAGATTCTAGCCTTAGTGAGTTGAAACTGTTATCAGTATACTCATTCATAGGGTGTGGCATGGCACTGTCCTTGTTCCTAAGGTCTTGTGTGATAGTCCTTTTAGGTCTCAAGGCATCAGAATCAATTTATTCTGTGTTTAGAGTGACCTCCCTTTTTTGCGCACCAATGTCTTTTTACGATTCAACTCCATTGGGAAGAATACTCAGCAGGGTAAGAATTGCAGTGCAAGTAAGTACTTGCAACATTTCTCATAGATCTACACTACTTACATAGTCTTGCCCGCAGGTATCTTCTGATCTCAGCATTGTGGACCTTGAGCTGTCAATGAAATTCAGTTTGGCTTTTGCATCGACAATGACAACATATTTCAGCTTAGGCATATTGGCCTTTCTCACTTGGCCAATCTTGTTTGTCATTATACCTACGGTTTATGTTACCATCCTCATACAGGTAAAAAGATTTGGAAAGCATTAAGTTTTTCACTAGTAAATGACTCGCATCACATTTTTCCTGAAAGGATTGGAAAGTATTAAGTTTTGCACCTTGAGTAGGATAGTAAGTTTAGTTCTTGAAACTGAGGCTTAAAGTCCTTTTTGCAAGTTCTTAATGGGTTTTGTACAACGATAATATGTTTATCTGTTCTAAACTGAAGATTTAATTTTTCAATACAGAAATACTACTATGCTTCTGTAAAAGAGCTCATAAGGATTCACGGCACGACCAAATCTTCAGTTGCTAGCTATCTCTCTGAATCTATAGCAGGAGCTATGACTATCAGAGCTTTTGCGGAGGAAGACCGTTTCTTTTTGGATAGTCTAAAGCTTATTGACAAAAACCAAAGTTCTTTTTTTCATAGTTTTTCTGCAAACGAGTGGCTTATCCAACGCCTGGAAGTACTGTGTGCTATCATTCTGTCCTCCTCAGCCCTTGTCCTTACTTTACTACCTCTTGGAGTTTCTGAATCAGGTCAGAAATCAAGAACACTTTTCAGAAATATCCAATAAAGTCTTGTATTTAATTAGTAGACTTTCAGTTCTTCCTTCTTTGATTATCAGAAGTTCTGCTAAGTATTTCCAAACTATTATCGAATCCCCTCTAACATGTTAAGGTACTACATTCATACTTTCATCTCCTTTTATTAGGTACTTAGTTCTTGATGTATAACTATTGATGTAGGGTATATTGGGATGGCTCTATCATATGCTCTTTCACTCAATACATACCTTGCCTCTTCTGTCCATGCCCAATGCATGCTAGAAAACTCTATAGTATCAGTGGAAAGGCTAGAACAGTACATGCACATTCCCAGTGAGGCTCCAGAAGTGATAGAAGGAAATAGACCTCCTCTCAATTGGCCTCATATTGGTAAAGTTGAAATCCAAGATTTGAAGGTAAAGTTCAAACTGAGACTGTAAGTAGTCATCTACCCTTGTTTTTTCACTTGTAAAAGGACACTGTTTGATCAAAACTTCAGGTAAGATACCGGCCAAATGCTCCACTAGTTCTCCAAGGCATAAGGTGTACATTTGAAGGAGGGTACAAAGTTGGAATAGTTGGCAGGACAGGTAGTGGCAAATCAACACTAATCAGTGCATTATTTCGCCTGGTAGAACCTACAGAAGGAGCAATTGTCATAGATGACTTGAACATTTCGACAATTGGAGTTGCACGATCTCAGGTCACATTTAGCTATAATTCCTCAAGATCCAACGCTATTTGGTGGTTCGATCAGATACAATCTAGACCCCTTATCGGACCATAGTGATCATGAGATTTGGGAGGTAAGATTTCTGTCTGATAAGATAACAAGAATGCATTGGCATATCATGTACACTGAAGTAGGATTTTTCACAGAGCTTACAACTACTACTTACTAAACCAAAAAACAGCACTATTGACAGAGGTATTGGACTGAAGGATATATTAGACCACTATAAGCACTATTGACCTTCCATGCTAACACAAAACACATTATACAATGTAGGTTCTTCGAAAATGCCAGCTTCAAGAAGTTGTTCAGAAGAAAGAAGAGGGCTTGGACTCTTTAGGTAAGACTTTATAATGCTGTATTTTGTTTTGAATGCTAAGTTTTATATGATTAACAAATTTTCCATCACAAACAGTAACACAAGATGGATCAAACTGGAGCATGGGACAAAGACAACTATTCTGTTTGGGACGAGCATTATTGAAGAGAAGGAAAATACTAATTCTTGATGAAGCCACAGCATCAATAGACAATGCAACAGACTCCCTAATCCAGAAAACGATACGAAGAGAGTTTGCAGACTGCACTGTGATTACAGTGGCTCACAGAATTCCAACTGTGATGGATTGCACAATGGTTCTTGGACTAAAGGATGGTGAGTTACAAACTTATTCGAGCCTATATATACTATAACTTTTTTTTAAGCAAAATCAAAACCTTCATGAAAACTTTCCATGAATTTTACAGGAAATGTGGTGGAGTATGATGATCCCATGAAGCTCATAAACAAGGAGAGTTCTCTTTTTGGCCAACTGGTAAAAGAATACTGGCTACGCTCCGGAAATGCCAATAAATGGCAAGAAAATCTGTAGCTCATAATGAAAATGATTTGTGAAGCCAACTTTTTGTACTCGTTGGAATTGTTAAATTGTAACAGAAAAAAGAATTCAAGAGTTACCTACCCTTGGTTTGGCACCATGTAAAATAGAAAGATATCCAATCTGCTCAAAGTTTTTACTTTATTAGTGCTAGTACTACTACCACCGAAGTTATCCAGCTTCAAAAAATATAGGTTTTCTACTAGTTGTCTAGAAATCTTTAAGAAAATGTCAGTCAAAGATTGGTACAAGAAATTGGAAGTTTTTGTCATGGTGATAAATGTTGGATATTAGACCCAAAATTAAATTCTCAAATAGAGAAAATAATCAAATTGATAACACAAATTTCTACTTTGATATAAACGTATTAATATTAAAGTAGTCAGTCAAAATGATAACACTCACAAACAATACAACTCTTTATTTGAGCAAATACTGAAATTCTACTAGACACCTAAAATTGAAAACTCAACTAAAAACTCTAAGTAAATAACTTAGAGTTTAATTATTGAACTTTCAAACTAGAACTTGAACTTGGGATGCATTACAACTGAAACAAACTCCCCTATTTATACTACACATCAAGGCTAAATTTCCTGACAATTGGTACTCAATTTCCTCTTGCATTTAATGCTCCAACCATGCTTGAAATATAAAAATTTATGTATGATCTAATTAGTTGGTGGAACAGGTTTTGTCAATGTATCTCACATGCTTAAGCCATTAATATGCTAGGTTCTAACATAGAAACAAGTCAAAAATTTTGACTATGAACCATATCTATATCCATAGCCCACTTTTGAAGAACATTGTCCAAGCCAACAAAGCCTTCAATTAAATGCAAGAAAATATTTCTCAACTTTGTTGACTAAAGGCATGTAGTGTTACCTATTTTCTCAATATTCCCCCTCAACACTGACTTTCCTTGTAGTCATATTGAGTAATTCTCTGAATTTTATAAATTTGGCGGGAGTCAAACTCTTGGTAAATATATCAATAATTTGATCATCTGTGTTGACATATTTCAAATTAATTTCATCCTACAACACTTTTTCACGAACGAAATGATAATGTACCTCAATATGTTTTGTCACTTCTTGCATGCAAAATTAGATTCTCAACCATGCGTATCGCTGACTGGTTGTCACAATATAGTTGAACCGAGTAATTAGTTGCTTGGTTGTCACAGTATAGTTGAACCGAGTCATCAATTGTTTGGTGTAAATCCTTCATAAGTTGCACTAACCATGTGCTCTCTTGTGCTACTGAAGCTGCTGCTCTATACTCAACTTCTGTACTTGACAACGACACAGTTGGTTGTCTCTTACTACACCATGAAACCGCTGTCGATCCAAGATTGAACACATAACCTATAGTTGACCTTTGTGTGTCATTATCACTGGCATAATCTGCATTATAGTACATTATCACTTTGCATTTTTCTCTTTTCTTGTAAAACGTACCATAGTCAGTGGTCCCTTTGACATATCTGAGGATTCGACGTACAGCTTCCATGTATGGCTTCTTTGGATTCTGCATGAATCGACTCACGACCCCAAATGCATATGATATGTTAGGTCGGGTCAAAGTGAGATAGATACACATAAACTCCCTATCAACTACCGGTACATGGTAGCATCCTCTAGGTTTTTGCCTTCAGCAAAGCAATATCTGGTATTGACCTTTATTGGAGTTTAGATTGGTTTACAATCGAGCATGCCAAATTTCTCCAACAAATCTTTAGTATACTTCTTTTGACACAAGAACAAACCTTCATTGGTCTTATCAATTTCAAGACCAAGAAAGTGTTTCAATTCTCCAAGTTCTTTCATCTGGAACCATATAGACAAGTTTGCTCTAGTTTGGCGAATCTCATCTTCATCATCACCATCAACATACACAAGAATAATAGTTAACTTTCTTTCAGTGGATTTCACGAACAAGCTAGAATCTGCTGGTGCCACAACATATCCACTTTGAAATAAGAATTCAGCTATCTTGCCATACCATGCTCTCGGTGCTTGCTTTAATCCATACAAAACCTTTTTCAGCTTACAAACATAACCTGATCGGACCATACCTTCAAATCCTTGTGGTTGCTCCATGTATAGATGTCTCGATCAAACTCTCCATGTAGAAAAACGTTCTTAACATCTATCTGCCAGAGCTTCCATGACTTGCTAGCTACAAGTGCTGATAAAACTCAAATAGTGGTCAATTTTGCCATTGGACTAAATGTTTCATCATAATCTAGCCCATACTTCTGCGAAAATCCACGAGCCACGAGACGAGCCTTGTATTTTTCAATTGAACCATCTGGACGAGTCTTAACCTTGTAGACCCACTTACAAGAGATAATTTTGACATCTCTTGATTTTGGAATAAGATCCCAAGTTTCGTTTTGTCTGAGTGCCTGAATCTCCTTTTCCATAGCCTTCTTCCACTCAGTACTTTGTGCTGCCTCCTGATAAGTAGATGGTTCAACTACTCCATCATTTTCTGTCAAAGCAACATTAGCGTATCTGAGATTTGGCTTTTTCTGTCTCATTGATCTGCGAAATTATTTTGGAGAATTGTCACCAACTTTTATCTCCTCATATTGACTCGATCTTTCATCTTCTGGAAATCCGAGTACGCACTCCTGTTCGCCATGGACTTCTATTTTTCTCAGGTGAATCAACACTTACTATATCCTATGTTGGCAAGAACTCTACCTCTTCTTGGCTCAATTCATCCTTTGTAGTTAGTTGATCATCTGATCTTTCTAACAACTTTTCCTCCATCTCTTTTGAATCTGGTAGGACTATTGCCTGACCACCAAGATGATGGCTCATCGAAAACCACATTTCGTGAGATATTGCACTTCCTACTTGTAGGATGAATGCATCTCTAACCCTTTTGTTGGTTATCATAACCTACGAATATACATCGTACGACCTTCTTGTCGAATTTGCTTCGAAAGTGATTTGGAACGAATACATAACACACACACCCAAATATTCTGAAGTGAGCAACATTGGGTTTAACATTCCACAACTTCTCGAACGGAGAAATAAATTCAAATTTGGGTTGAGGCAGTCTATTAGTGACATGGACTGCCGTTTTCATGCACTATACTAAAAAACGTGATAGGAAGTACGTTTTTGGAATGTATCATACTCCTGTAAATCTCTGCAAGATGTTGATTCTTCCGTTCAGCTACCCCATTTTGCTGGGGCGTACTTGGGCAAGCCAACTGTCACCTTATCTTGTGCTTTTGTAAGAATCTAGTGAATTCATCTGATGTGTATTATTCTCAATAAGCACCTTATCTTTTGGCTTATTTCTTTTTCCACCGTTTCCTTAAACTCTTATAACTTATCCAAGATTTCAAACTTTTCCTTTATGAAGTCAATCCAAACAAATTTAGAAAAATCATCAATAAACGTAATCATGTATCTCATTCCGTTTATTGATGGTTCCTTCACTCGACCAAACACGTCTGAGTGAACTAGCTGCGGAGGCACCATGGCTCTGAATTTTGACTCCTTGTATGGAAGTTGATGAGCCTTTCCATATTGGCAACTAGCACAAACAATGTTATCTCGGACATCTAATTGAGGAAGTCCCTTCAGCATTGACTTCATCTTCATGATTGAAGGAACATCAACTTGTGATAACTTACATGCCCTAATCTAGCATGCCAAAGATCAGCTGTCTCATTCTTTCTCGCTTTATCAACATAAGCTTCTTGTGCAGACATCACATACACTGTCTCCATCCGTTTTAGCATACCTGTTATCTTCTCATTTTGATACACCTTGACTTCATCTGGTCCGAACAATACAAATTGTAGGAAGCTGTTAATTGAAAAACTGACAGCAAATTCTTCTTCATTCCAGGTACATGGTAGACATGTTACAACTCCACCTAATGAGAGTTATATCTGGGTAATATAGTTGCATTACCAATATGAGTAATTGGTAACCTGGAATTATCAGCTGTGACTACTACTCGACCTCCTTTGTACTTTGTTAAGTTTGTTAGCTTTCTTTTGTCTCCGGTCATGTGATTTGAGCAACCGGAGTCAACAATCTAATCAACATTATAATTGATAGGATTGGTATTTACGGTTGTAAGAACTAGCTCATCTTTTTGGTCAGTGGTGCAAGAAAATGCCACACTCTTCAACTGCAAACGATATTTGTACATCCCAATCTTCATCAGGTTCATTAACCTTTTGAGAGAATGTGGCAGCATTACTTTTAGCTAGTTTTGACCTGCAAAATTTGACGTGATGTCCTTTCTTACCACATTTGTAGCAATTGTCATTGCACTATCTTTGATTGTCTTGTGACCTTTGATGCCTTCTATCTTAGCCATCTGCACCTTGGTTTTGGCCAGTTCCCCCTTAATTAGTGCTCCTCCACTGCTTCTTTTTCTTACCTCCTATTCTTTTGGTAAAGAGTGCATTTTCTTCATCATTAGTGGTCACTTTAGATGTAGAACTGTCTAAAGCTTCCTCATTGACAAGTAAACTTTTCAACTCTGCTAGAGTTGGTTCCTTGGCCCATCCTCGGGTAGCAGTGATAAGGCCTTTGTATTCTGGCTTTAAATTATGGACAATAATTCTCCTCGTCCTCGTTTCTGTTATAGCATTTTGAGGATCCAATTTGAATATTACGTTCATCGCAAATTGATTTAACCTTGGAGAAATATTGACCTACTATCATAATTTGCTGTGAAATAGACAGTAATTCATTCTTGAGTTTTTGGAGCTTTGCATTATTGGTTTTTGCAAAAATTGACAAAAGAGTGTCCCACGCCTCCTTCGGTGTCTTGGCGCCTTTGATCCGCTGCAACAAGTCATCTTCTATAGCCATTGCCAAAGCATACATAGCTTTACCGACTTTAACTTTCAACTTCTTAAGTGGCTCTGCTTCCGTTGGTAGTGTAGTATCATCTCCACTGACAATAATCCACAAGTCCTGTCCAAGTAGGTAGAATTTCATAAGAGTACTCCAGGAGCCGTAGTTGTTGGACTTGATACTTAATTTATCAATATTTCTAACCGAGATAGAAACCTTCGCCATAGTCAACTTTATATGGCTCAAACCACCATCTATGTGTGATATAAAAATTCACAGTATTTAACTGTACTTCTAGAGAATCTCATATGGTGTACACCTGCAAATAAAGATTCAACAAGAACGGATTTAGGATAAATCTCACTCTGATACTAGTTTGTTAGATATTGGATCCAAAATTAAATTCTCAAATAGAGAAAATAATCAAATTGATAACACAAATTTCTACTTTAATATAAACATATTAATATTAAAGTAGTCACTTAGAATGATAACAACTCACAGACAATACAATTCTCTTTATTTGAGCAAATACTGAAATTCTACTAGACATCGAAAATTGAATACTCAACTAAAAACTCTAAGTAAATAACTTAGAGTTTAATTATTAACTCTCAGACTAGAACTTGAACTTGGGATGCATTACAACTGAAACAAACTCCCCTATTTATACTACTAAATTTTCCGACAATTGAGACTCAATTTTCTCTTGCATTTAATGCTCCAACCATGGTTGAAATATGAAAATCTATGCATGATCTAGTTAGTTGGTGGAATAAATTTTGCCAATGTCTCTCACATGCTTAAGCCATTAATATGCTAGTGGTTCTAACATAGAAACAAGCCAAAAAATTTGACTATGAACCATATCTATATCCATAGCCCACTTTTGAAGAACATTGTTCAAGCCAACAAAGCCTTCAATTAAATGTAAGAAAATATGTAAAACCCAAGTTTTGTGGGCCATGATCCATTAATTATATTTAAGGTCCATAATAAGATATTTGTGGTTAAAAATTTAATTTAGACAAAAAGGGAAGACTTAAGAATAATTATAAGAGTTTATTATTTATCTATTTTTACAAGTAACGATTCCTCCTATCTAATACAAAAGATAATCGTTCATTGGAATCTAGGGTTGTCGAGAGAACAAGAAGGTCACCAAGAGCCGTAGGGAAGAATTTTTCTATAATTCGCAAGAATTCGGAGGTAATTACATTAAACTTTGTTATTGGATGATTTCGATGAAATTATGGAATTAATTTAATGGTGTTCATAGGGTTAGAGTTTAATTCAATGGTGTTTATGGAGTTAGGGGTTCATACTTAAAACTCTTGACTTGAGAATTATACTAACTCTTTTTATTTAAGAATTTGTGAAGTTATATTGGTAATTGAAAAAAAAAGAAGAGAAGACTCGCGTTATTGAGAAGTAATATTCCTATGAGAATTCATACACTGATTTGAATTTTTTTTTTTTTTTTAAAAGAAAGAATGAATGGAATCTTGGCTAAATGTTGGCAGCAATTCCAAGGCTGCACGTTGCAGCCGTTTGAGGGGTTATATTTGTTTTTTTTGGCATCAAGGTTGCTGCCAATATAAAAATAAAAAAATAAATTTTGAGAAACATTTTAATGTTTGTTTTAATATGATTTTAGGTAGTGGTTGGTTGTGGATTAAATTTCGTTGAAATTGTGTTATAGGTGACGAAAATTCGTTGGAACCTGAATATTTGAGTTAAGCATAGCATTTCAATTAGTCGTTGAGGTAAGGGATTCTAATTTTCTTCCATATTTTTTTGAAAATTCTTAGTAAAATTTTGTTTGAAAATTTTAAATTTATATATTAAATCGGACCTGAGTATAGTTTACTTTATTGTTTGATCATATAAAATTATTGTAAGTGATAATTTGACACGAATAATGACTTGTGTGATGCATGTTTAATATATTTGAATATTATTATATTGTTTTGGCTCCTGTTTATCTTTGGTGGAGTTGGTGGGAGTTAGTTTTTAATACTCTATATAAGTCTTTGTTATGGCCTTTTTTTCCAACGGGTTATAATAGTTGGACTTTGTTATGGCCTTTTCCTAGCGGGTTATAGTAGTTAGGATTGGATATCCAGCTTGCCAACAAAACTATAGAGAATCCATGAGCCACTTATTGATTATTGTATTGTGATGGTACTTTTGTTATTGACCTTCTTTTTGTTATTGTATTGCAATTATTTGCACACTTGATAATGCCACTTACCTATATTAGTATGTAAACCTCTTGTGCGGTGAATCAATTGTGTATTTATACATATGTATGCATGATTATGATGTTGGTAATAAAGCATGATGTTTGGAAATATATATAATATAACATACTCATTTTAATGGAAGGGAATTCGGATCTCTTACTGAGCAACGTGTATGCTCACCCCATTATACACATTTATTTTTGTAAGTGAAATAAATAGTCTTGAATATGGGTTCGAAAATCAAGTGGATTATTGAGGACAGTGAAGTTCAAAAGGGTAGGGTAGCTTCAAGTTAGATGTTAGATTTATTTAGTTAATCTTTTAGTTTCATATGGACATTGTTAGATCTAAATTTGTCGGATATTTTATTTTATTTTAGTGCTATGAACGTTGACGACAATTACATTATAGTGCAAATGTGATTTGGAAATCTTACTTTCTGCAGTTTTTATGGATCATGATATTGTGCCTTGCATTTTCGGGATTTTACCCTGAGAGTGCGGCATGTTACATCCTCAGTATAGGGGCATGACAAAATATCTTCCAACTTCGTTGACTAAAGGCATGTAGTGTTGCCTATTTTCCCAATAATAAATAAATTAAATTATAGGGCCAACAGCTGTGATTTTATGAGCATGGATCATGTGATTTTTCATGGTTTTGAAACAGCCAGGAGTTGTTACCACATGGTCCTCAAGGAAATGGTTTGTTTAGTCATCTTTTTAAATAAATAAATTTTATATTGATCACTTTCATTTAAGAAATGAAATCCAGCATGTTATTGGTTTAGAAATTAGTAAACAAATTTAACTTACTGAAGTTTGTCATTGAGTAGAGAACCAACATTAATTGACAGTGAATTTGAGTAAGATATTCAGCAAAATGTCTAGAAAACTGAGCTTAATATGATAAGAGTATTTAAATAATAGATACCAGTAACATTGATATCAGTAAACAAATCCCAATTGTAGTATGGAAAAAAGACTAATTGATTCTTGAGCTAAAGCCGATCCAGAAAGCCTTCAAGTATTTCTACATTTGTAAGATCAGTTCTCACTGTCTTGCTAAATGCTGTAATGTGAAGTAATTATTGACATAATTGTATAGCTAGACTTAACTCAGACATCTTTATTTTCTTATATATTTTCATATGCAGCTGCCTTAATTAGCAGAGCAGATTAACTAGAATCCAACTTCCAACCTAACTAAAATTATAGATATATCCTTATTCATTATGTCTCCATCTTCAGTGGTTCCACATTCTCATAGAAGGTGAGGAGACTTACTAGAAATCTAGTCCGAGTTTTGAATTTTCTTCATCTGAAACGAGTTTTATTTGCCTTTTCAGGTGCAACAAGTAGAGAGGGAGGTGCATTGTCATCCATTTTTCTCAGGCAAAAACAAGGCTTGAAGTAAAGAGAGATCATGGGGCTCTGGACTATTTTATGTGGGAATTCTGAGCAGTTACATGTACCAGGAAACAAATGGAGTTCGGGTTTCCTAGCAATCATCAATCCATATTCGTGTGCCAATCATATATTGGTTATATCCATAGACATCCTTCTGTTCTTCAGTGTTTTGCTCACACTAGTTTTTCAAGTATTTTCGAAGCAAATTGATACTCTCTCGAGGCCATTCAGCAATATCAATCTCTTCAGCCTTCTATAATGGATGTTTAGGCTTTCTTTACCTGGTTTTGGGAATATGGAAAGTTGAGCAAAAAGTGCAGAAAGAGGACACTATTTTTCCTGTGCATGGATGGCTAGTGGTTCTTGCTCAAGGCTTCACATGGGTGTTCATAAGCTCATATATTATCCTGTGTAGGCAGCAACATCCATTCTGGTCAAAATCTTATTCCATTATAGCCATCCTTTTAGCAACATTTCTCTGTACAACATCTGTTTTAACCATTCTTGAGCAGAAGTTTGTGGTTACCAAGCTAGTTTTAGATATACTGTCATTTCCAGGAGCAGTACTATTGATTTTCAGAGCATTTGAGAGATGCCGATGCAAAGAAATTCACAGCTGCATTTGTGAAAATGATGCCTCTTATACTGCTCTGCCAGGTGAAGAAGCCAGTAAAAGTTCTGAAACAGTGAATGCAAGGGAAAACAGGACGCTGACTCCCTTTGCCAATGCTGGAAACCTCAGCAAAATGTGCTTTTGGTGGTTGAATCCTTTAATAAAGGTTGGAAGAATGAAAATTCTTGAGGGTGAAGATATTCCACAGCTGAGAGTAGCTGATCAAGCAGAAACATGTTATCTTCAGCTTACGGAACAACTGAATAAAATGAAAAAGAAAAATCCTACCATGAACCCTTCAATTCTGCTGGCACTATTTTTGTGCCACTGGAAAGACATTCTGGTTTCAGGGATCTTTGCTTTGATCAAGGTATTGACACTAACTACTGGACCCTTGTTTCTCAATGCCTTCATTGAGGTTGCTGGAAGGAAAGAATCATTTAAGTATGAAGGATATGCCCTCACAGCAGGATTCTTCCTTGCAAAATGCTTAGAATCTATATCAGAGAGACAATGTTGCTTAATAACAAGATTAAGTGGTCTCCAAGTTAAATCATCTCTAACTGCTGCAATATACCACAAGCAACTGAAACTCTCAAGATGCTGCCAAAGAAACTCATTCCCCTGGCCAAATAATGAATTATGTCACAGTTGATGCTGATAAAGTAGGAGAATTCCCTTTCTGGTTTCATCAGTTCTGGACAACAATCCTTCAGTTCCTCCTTGTAGTTTTTATTGTTTACTATTCTGTTGGACTGGCAACAATAGTTACCTTAATTTCAGTAATACTGACTGCACTCGCCAATTTTCCGATAGCCAAGTCACAGCTCAGGTATCAGACGAACTTTATGGTGGAAAAAGACAGGAGGCTAAAGGTGATCACTGAAACGCTTACAAACATGAAGATCTTGAAATTATATGCTTGGGAGAAACATTTTCTGAATGTTATAAATGAGTTAAGGAAGGGAGAAATGGTTTGGCTATCAGCATTAATCTCACAAAGGGGATGCTATATGATGTTGTTTTGGACATCTCCAACTATCATATCAGCAGCCACTTTTTTGGCATGTTACTTCTTGAGAATTCCTCTTTTTTCTAGTGATGGCTTTTCACATTTCTATCCTGCCTAAGACTTGTTCAGGAACCCACCAGAAGAATCCCTGATGTCATTGGGGCTTTTATAGATGCTAAGGTATCTCTATCTCGGATTGTGGAATTTCTTGAGGCACCTGAGTTGCAGTCAAAACATGACGTAAAGCGAAATTGTAACGAAATGAAGTTGAAGCTATCCCTATCCATCAATTCTCCAGAAATTTCATGGAGTGATCTTTCCAAGCCCACATTAAGGAACATAAATTTGGTGATAAACCAAGGTGAGAAGATAGCAATTTGCGGTGAGGTTGGCTCGGGAAAATCAACCCTCTTGGCACTGATTCTTGGAGAAGTTCCATACGTCAATGGCAAAGTAATCCTTTTTCTTCCTTTTCCTTATCTCATGCATCAATCATTAATTTTACTCTTCTATTCCAACATTGTGCTTAAAATATTAAGCTCCATGGTGGAGAAACTTTCATGTCGTAGTTCTTAAAGATTGAAATGAACTTATTATACACTTCCCATAGCCTGAGGAGGAAATGAAGTGTGTGTATGTGTGTATATATCTGTAATGAGATAAAATTATATTCATTGCATTATTAATAGACACTTGTAGAAGCTCTCCATACCATACTTCACTATATTTATTCTTTGTCTTGAAAGTTCAGGTTCAAGTGTGTGGAAGAATGGCTCTTGTTTCCCAGACAGCATGGATTCAAACAGGGTCCATACAAGAAAACATACTTTTTGGTTCTGCCATGGATCAACAAAAATATCAACTAGTGATAGAAAAGAGTTCCCTAGTAAAAGATTTAGAGATGCTTCCATTTGGTGATCTTACTGAAATAGGAGAAAGAGGAATCAATCTGAGTGGTGGACAGAAGCAAAGGGTTCAACTTGCTCGTGCACTATATCAGGATGCCGATATATATCTGTTGGATGATCCATTCAGTGCTGTTGATGCACATACTGCAAGCGAGCTTTTCAATGTAAATATTCGACAGACAATTAAAATTTCATAGAAATTTTCCTTTCTGTTTAGTGCATCAAGATGTGAACTTTTTTCTTATTGATGTTTGAAGGACTATGTCATGGGAGCTCTGATGGGAAAAACAGTATTGCTGGTGACACACCAAGTTGAATTCCTTCCAGCATTTGATTCTGTCTTGGTTAGTAATTCACTTATGATAACTCCTCCCCAACCTTGTTGCAGTATTATTTGGGAAGTTCCTGTAATCTTTCTTTTGAGTTTTCTAAATTGAACAGAATGTTGTTATGATTGACAGTTAATATCTGGTGGTGAGATCCTGAGAGCTGGCACCTTTGATGAGTTGCTCGCTGGCAGCCTAGAATTTCAGAGCCTTGTCAATGCCCACAGCAGTTATTCTGCAACCACACATCAAGGAGATAATGTACCTAAAAGAGCTAAATATGCTGAGAGAGATAGCATAGCTGTTGACTTCCAGGAAACTTCAGCAGCTCCTAGGGGAGACCAGTTGATTAAGAAGGAAGAAAGAGAAATAGGGATAGTGATACAGGCTTTAAGCCCTACTTGTATTATCTACATCAAGGCAAGGGCTTCCTGTACTTCTCCCTGATAATCATAGCTCATCTTTTATTTGTCATAGTGCAGTACATACAGAACTATCTCCTGGCTTCTGGGGTTCAGGATATCCATTACAACAGATTTAAGCTAGTTCTAGTCTATTTCCTCATCGGATGTGTCTTGGTGATTGCTTTGATTTTTAGATCCTTATTTCTGGTTGGTTTAGCTGTTAATGCATCAAAATCGATTTTCTATACACTTTCAAGTTCTCTTTTCAGTGCACCGATGTCGTTTTTTGATTCAACACCTGTGGGAAGGATACTCAGTCGGGTAAGACTGTGGAAAATAACATCCAACAATAATAAAACTAATGAAGATCCTACATTTCTCTATATGTCGTTATAGTTATTGTTTGTGAACAGGTATCTTCTGATATGAACTCAGTCGATCTGGAGGTGCCAATTGGATTAACTGTTGCACTAGCAGGAGCTACATGTGAATGTATACGCTACATATGGGATACTAGCTCTTCTTACTTGGCAAGTCTTGTTTGTCATTGCACCTATGATATACCTGACTATAATCCTTCAGGTAATATATTGGAATAGGATCATTTTTTCTTGAATGTAATAGAGAATGTGTCATTTTACTTGCTTTCACTGATGAGATTGAGAATAAATGAAATAGAGATATTACAATGCTTCGGCAAGAGAGCTGATGAGATTGAATGGAACGACGAAGTCTTCCGTTGCAAGCCATCTTTCTGAATCCATCTCAGGAGCCATGACTATAAGAGCTTTTGGGGCGGAAGAGTCTTTCTTTTCAAAGAGCTTGATACTTATTGACCAAAATGCAAAGGCATGTTTCCATAGTTTTGCAGCTGCTGAATGGTTAGTCCTACGCTTGGAAGTTCTTGGTGCAATTGTGCTCTCTTCCTGGACACTCTTCATAGTTTCCCTTCATCAAGGAACTTTTTCTTCTGGTTTGTTTTCTCTTTCACTGCAATCAATTACCACCTTCTTGGAAAAATACACATAACACACCTGAAGACTTGTTGCATGATTTACATGCAAGTGCACGTATCATTACAAGTAACACAATGATAAGAAGAACAAGTTTTTCATTAACACAACAAGTTGTTGTGTTAAGTATACTTTTGTTCCAGCATTACACTTAAATGTTCGATTACATCTGCACTGAGATTATGACTACAACTGAACTAGGCTTCTGCATTTTAGTGTATCTGTTGCAGCTTATTAGTTGACTGTTATCCTAACCTTCTCAAGCATAACAATGTGAGTTCCTTGGATATCATTACAAACCAATATTACATCTGATCACTTGTTTACAGGATTTGTCGGAATGGTGTTTTCATATGGTCTGTCATTAAATCTTTCCCTAGTTGTTGCTGCCAAATTCCAATGCTCATTAGAAAATTCAATAGTTTCCATGGAAAGGTTAGAACAGTACATGCGACTTCCTAGCGAAGCCCTTGAGAATGTTATACAAAGCAATCGACCATCATATGATTGGCCAGCTTTTGGTAGAGTGGAGATTTGTAATCTCAGAGTATGTTTAGAGAAAAGAACATACAGAACTTAATTTCATTTCCACTATACATTAACTCATGATTAACCTCATTGCTGCTAAACTGACTTTTTTTAAACAGGTAAGATACAGGCCGAGCTCTCCATTAGTTCTTTATATGGTATCAGTTGCATATTTGAAGGGGGTGAAAAGATTGGAGTCGTTGGCCGGACAGGCAGTGGGAAGACAACTCTCATCAGTGCATTGTTTCGTCTGGTGGAGCCTGCAGGTGGGAAAATCATCATTGATGATGTTGATATATCAACTGTTGGTCTTCATGATCTCAGGTCAAGAATTGGAATCATTCCACAAGATCCAACACTTTTCAATGGAACAGTAAGATATAATTTAGATCCCTTATCACAGCACAGTGATATGGAGATATGGGAGGTAAAAGATTGGCCAAAGAATCGATCGATGGAAATTTTTTGCATTCTGTCCATTCTTTTGCACCACTCATAAGATTTTTATTTTTTTTTTTTTTTTTTTTTTTAATATGAAAGGTTCTGAATAAGTGTCAGCTTAAAGAAGCTGTTCAAGAGAAAGAAGAGGGCCTAGATTGCATAGGTAAAAGAAGAAAACAAGTATTCTTGTGTTGAAGTTCTTTAACGACTGATGATCTTATGTTTTAGACCATGTAATTTTGCAGTGTTACAAGATGGATCAAATTGGAGCATGGGGCAAAGGCAATTGTTTTGCCTAGGACGCGCATTGCTGAAAAGGAGCCGAATATTAGTTCTTGATGAAGCCACTGCATCAATAGACAATGCAACAGATTTGATTCTTCAGAGAACTATTCGAGTCGAATTCACAGATTGCACAGTGATAACAATAGCACACAGAATACCAACTGTTATGGACTGCTCAAAGGTTCTTTCTATTAGTGATGGTGAGTTGAACTATCAAACTTAATTTTTTTATTGTGATCCTATTTTCATATTCTGCAAAAAATCTGCCTACAAAGATTGTGACTTTCGATAATGATTTGCCTTGTATTAACCAGGGAAATTGGTTGAGTTTGATCAACCAGAGAAGTTGATGAATAAGGAGGGATCATTGTTTGGGGAGCTTGTGAAAGAATACTGGGCTCGTGCCAAAAATGCCGGTGGCTAGCTGCTGAAGATTGATGGTGAAACTCATTGAGAATTAGCCTCACTTCTATGTAAAATGAAACACAACAAAAGGATGAAATTAGCAGCTTTGTTTGTTCTTCATTTTGGTTAATAAAGAGAGAGCTTTGTTCAATTTGTTGCTGGGGAGCTAAGAATGATTAAACGAAAACTTGTCTTTTCAATATAACCATTCCATGTTCTCTTTCATACAAGAATTACTTACTCAAAATCAAAACTAAAGAACACAATATTATTCTCCCCTTACAACAACATAGAAACTAATGGTCACTCGAGAAAAACAATTATGATCCTACTTATTCACATTTTTGGACAAGGGGAAGGAGGCCAATGTGGTTGCACATAAGGCAGCAGTTCAGCCGATTCACTAGCATATATATGATGACCGCTGTAATTAATCAGATCAATCCCTCTATTCTCAACATTACAGCAAAAAATTCCGCGGCCCATCTTTAAAAACAAAATAAGTGGATTCAGAGGATGGTAATGTGCAAACAACACATCTGTCATGTTGACGTTTGACACAACGCTCGTCCAGACTAGCCCAAATGGCATCTAGTATATCCAGCCTCACATCACATTTCGGGATCCATTCTTTTGACTCAACCACTTCATCATAGCCATTGTTTTCTAGTATTTTAGCAAGAGTGTAGACTCGAAAACCAGGAAGATCATCGCTATCCATAGCACATTGAAAAAATCCGTCAGTTGATTCACACAGGGTTGGCAGTTCGGCTAAATAGAGGTAAACTAATCAACTGAGCTCGATCATTAGCCCTGTTGGGATCATAAACAAGTAAAACCGACAACCATCATGAGCTCCAATACAAATCCAGAGGAATGTCCCTCCAACTGATGTAGATGTGAAAGAGACAGTACAGTAACAATATATTAAATCATTCATTAACATCATTTCATATTAAGAAATCATTCTTTCTTGAGTTTAATTAACTAATTTGATGGATTTGAAATCATTCAAAATCTTGTGGTGATGATTTAATGGTTAGAATTGGTGTATTTCTTTTCGCTTTGTTGTTAGAAACTATGGATGTATGTGTTGAATTTAAAGGAAATCCAGGAGCTGCTCGTAACTTTAGAAAATAAATCATAGGAATATAGAAATTAGGCATGCCAAGGTAAAGAGGCGTTGTATATAACAGCAGTTCGTCCATAAATGACTGAAAATCTGGTTCTGCAGCAGAGTATTTTCTGAATTGTGAGCCGTTTTTGAGCACTGGGAAAGGGGATTGAGTCAGCGAGAATAGTTGCCCCGTAACGGGGTTAAATTAACGAAAGAAACCGACTATATCCGCAAAATCAAGCCTTGTTAAGGGCTCGCCTTCAGCGCTGATAGGGAGGAAAGAGAATCTTTATGATCCAGGTTTGGCTGGAACATTCACAAAGTTGAAGAAGCCTAGCGATAGAATTAGGTTTGTTATATTTCACCCTTGTGTAGTTGTATATATATAAGGTGGCTAGTGGGATGTTATGATTATACCTGAGATTCCTTCTTATAAGCTACGGTTTTGTATCCTCTTGGGAGGAGCTCTAAATGTTATTTTAATTATAAGCCCCTTTGAAAGAAGAGTTTGAGAGAATGTTGTGCCAGGTTTTGGAGACACGGGCATCGGAACAAGATCAGCAAAAATTAATGTCCATGTGAGCTAACAACATGTTTGTTACAAACAATCGAATCAAACTCATAAACTGTTATTTAGGATTAAATTCGTTTAATCGAACAAAAATCGAACAAAGAAATTAGTTTTATAGTTTGAATTTGATTATCGAAGATAGTTGATAATTCGATCAACTAAACAATTGACTGAAGTCTTTATTCAATTAACCGATTGACAATAGAAATTGGGTAGGTTTATTGTAATGAGACTAAGAAGAAAAACGAATTAAAAAATCACTATCCAGGGAGAACTTTTATTGACGTAGGAAATCAGAAATTTATGGAAGATTCTTAAATTAAATCCTATATTGACTTGGATTCACCCTTCACAGAAAACATTCCTTAATACTCGTACTATATCAGTAATCATAATACCAACACGAAAAACATTCCTTGTTCAACTCTAAGCTAATAGAAAATTAAAGTATTACCAATAAAACTGCTTATACGACTAAACAACAATTTTTTCTTTAAATGTATTAAGGTATTTGTGCACCAAGACAAAAAATTGTGGACGAGAAGTTGGGAAGGGAATAATTTTCTATTAGCTGTGGTACCAGGTTTTGGATACGCTGAAAATAGATTTTACAAGACATTGGAAAATTAAATTAAATTAAGGTTAACAAAATTAAATTAAATTAGTTTCATATTCGAGTTTACGTTCAATCAAATAAAAATCAAGTAACGAGAATAAAAATCAAACAACGAAATTGTTTATATGATTTGAGTTTTGATTATATATTGAAAACTAACCACAGATTAAACATGATTGAAGTTTTTATTCAATCAATTATTTAATCAATCAGTCGACCCTACTTAATGGAATTATATCTTAATTTGTTTGTCTATTTGTTTAATTATTCGATGAACCCATTGACAATCGAAATAGGTAGAATTATCAGGTAGGCCTAAGTAGAAAAACAAATTAAAAAACTCTAAAAAAGAAAATTATAAATCTCTGTACTCTTATCTCCTTGAAGAGAGGTATAAAGAGAGTTATATTATTTTAAGTAATCACTTTTATAAGTATCAAGTCGGCCATAGTAGGATGGTACTTGTAGGGATATACTTACCTGGACCCAGTCCACGGGTGGGGCTGTGGATCCTTTGATCTAGGTAAGTCCACATATGCCTTTTCAACTTTCTCCTTCAAAATAAATTGATTTTTTTGGAGGAAATAGGAGATGTGGACTTACTTGGACCAAGAGGTCCACGGCCCCACCCGTAGACCGGATCCAGGTAAGTATTTTCCGTACTTGTAATATCTTTATATGCTTTTGCCAAGGGCTCTTCAGGTGTTGAATGAACACTTCAGCTCGACTTGATAACTTGATTAGCCATGGCAACAATAGAGCTTCAGAACTTCAAAGCTTCGGGCTCCCTTAGATAATGCAATCCTCAATATCCTGGTCAACTTATTTATGCCTCTTGGATCATTTAAAGTACATTGAATAAGTTTAGCAAACCCTGGCGAGCAGATTGTAACTCCATGGACAAGAATAGTTGGATGGCAATTAGTTCGACAATGGTAAGCTTAATTTGTGACGTGGTTTCCGAATTGTCAGTGCAGATACTTTGCCTCGGTCAAATAATTTGTTAGGATTCGTACCCCGAGAATTTGGTCAAAGTTAATTTTAACTAGTCCTTTAACGATGATAACGAAAATAATAATAAAATACGCAGAAAAAATATAAATAGAAAAGATACAAATTTACGTGATTCGGTCAATTAAATCTACGTCCATGGGTGGAGGGGTGCAATAATTTCACTATATAAAAAAGATACAAAAGTCTTGGAAAAATCTCGAAAGACTAAAAGAAAAATATCCCAAATGAACACCTAAGAACTAGACTAAAAACAAGTTCTAAAGACTTGTAGAATTCTCCGTATTCTTACTTCGGATTTTTGGTGCATCGAAGCAATTGAGAACTCTTTCCTTTTATAGGCAAAGTTCAACACAAGCTTCCAAATGAGCAAAATAATTTCAGTTAACAAAATTTCCAACTCACACAAAAACCCATACCATATCCCTTGTGAAAGTGGAGAATGAATTTTGGATGGTAGATGAAAGCCACACCGCAAATTGGCTTTGTGGCCCTCTATGCCATTGTAACTGACAAATCTCTACCTTGACTTTGCATCTAACACCAAAAAAATAGTAAACTTGCTCCATCTTCTCCAAATAAGCCCCAACGGGTCTAATTATCACCACGAACACTAATCAAGTCCAAGCAGTGCTTGAACTTAGCAACTGGAAGAGGTTTCATGAACATATTGGCAGAATTGTCTCTGGTATTGATCTTCTGAACAAAAATCTTTTTCTCAGCAATGGTATCCCGAATGAAGTGATGCTTCATGTCAATGTGCTTCATCTGTTCATGATATATCTAGTCTTTAGTCAAGTGAATGGTACTTTGACTATCACAGTGAATAGTAATTACACCTTGATGTAGACTAAGTTTGCCAAACAATCCCTTCAACCACGAGGCTTCTTTGATTGCCTTGATGATTGCCATATACTCTATCTCAGTAGTAGACAAGCCTATTACATGTTGTAAGGTTGCTTTAGAACATACAACTGCCAATGCAAAATACATAGCCTATGAGTATTTTTTTGTCAAGATCTCCGGCGTAGTCTGAATCTACAAAGCCAACCAAAGTGTTTCCATTCCTTCCGAACTCCAAACATGTGTTTGAAGTCTCTCGCAAGTATTTAAGAATCCACTTCACAGCCTGCCAATGTGTTTTACCTGGGCAAGACATATATCTGCTTACCACATTAACTGCTTGTGAAATGTCTGAACGTGTGCAAACCACTGCATGTATAATACTACTGACTGCATTGGAATAAGGAATACATACCATATACCTCTCCTCTTCATCCGAATGTGGTGATTGAGCAGTTGATAGTTTCAAATGAGCAACAAGATGAGTGCTTAAGGTTTAGCATCTTTCATGCTAAACCTCTCAAGACCTTGTCTAGGTAATTTTTCTGGGTCAAGAATAACTTTCTGACTTCTCGATCTCTTTTGATTTTCATGCCAAGAATCTTCTTAGCTGCTCTCAAATTTTTCATCTCAAATCGACTTCACTGTTCAAACTGAGATTTCAAAGTGTGAATTTCTATCAAATCTTTGGCAACAATGAGCATGTCATCTACATATAATAGCAAATAAATGAAAGAACCATCATTCAACTTCCAGAAGTAAACACAACTATCATACATGTTTCGCGAATAACCATTACCCAACATAAAGCAATCAAACCTCTTGTACCACTGTCTTGGAGATTTCTTCAACAAACAAACATGGTCTTCTTTTCCTTCAATTTAAAATCTTTAGGGCTCTTTCATTTATATTTTTTCTTCAAATTCCGCCATGTAGGAAAGCTGTTTTAATGTCAAGTTACTTCAATTTCAAATCATACATAGCAACTAAAGCAAATAGAACACGTATAAAGCTATGTTTAACAACATGTAAGAAAATATCATTAAAATCAATACATTGTACCTGACTATAGCCCTTTGCAACTAAACGTGCCTTGTACTTTGCATCTTTAACCCCTAGAATTCCTTCATTTTTTTTGAAGACCACACTTGCAACCAACAATTTTTTTCTTAACTGTGGCTTCACAAGAACTGACGTACCATTTTTTTGGAGAGACTCAATTTCTTCATTCATTGCAATCAGTCACTTGGATGAATTAGCACGTGAAACTAGTTTCAAATATGTAAATCGTTCACCGATTTCTTCAATTTTCTGTGCAACTGACAAAGCATATGCAGCCAAATTTGTATACCTTTGTGATAGTCGAATTTCTCTCCTTGGTCTATCTCTGGCTATGGAATACTCTTCTTTTTCTGGTTCAACTTCAAGTATCTCATCTACATCTAGCTGAACTGTAGAAGAACTTGGTTGAGAAGGACTAGTGTTGCCAATTTTGACCTCCACCTGCTTATGCATATTCTCCTTTCTATCTGTGTTACAAGAACTAGAAAACTCTTTTCTTGGATGTAACATAGAGGATTCATCAAAAGTTAAATCTCTACTAATTATGAATTTAGGTGATTTAGGATCAGGACACCATAGACGATATCCTTTGGACAACCAAAATGGATACCCAATAAAAATACTCTTTTTAACTCTTGATTCTAATTTTTCATCATTTATATGTTTGTATGCAGGACACCCAAATATTTTTTAAGTCAAAATAATCATCAGGAGTACTTGACCAAATTTCATCTAGAGTCTTAAAGTTCAAAGGTGTAGAAAAAGCACGGTTGACAATATAACAAGCGGTAGAGATTGCCTTTGTCCAAAAATCATTCGTCAATCCAGCATTTGAGATCTTGCAACAAGCTCTTTCCAAAAGAGTCCAATTTATCCATTTTGCCACACTGTTTTGCTGAGGTGTCATTTTCACGGTATGCTGTCGAACAATTCCTTCATTTTGCAGAATTCATTGAATTCGCCTTCACAAAATTTCAAGCTATTATCTGTTCTAAACCACTTGATTTGTTTTCCTGTTTGTTTCTCAATCAAAACTTTCTATTGCTTGAAAGTTAAGAAAACATCATTTTTGTGTTTCAGGAAATATACCCAGACTAGTATATTTCTTGAATAATCATCAATAAAAGTCAACATGTACTTGACACCACCTTTAGACGGGGTACGAGAAGGCACCCAAGATCTGAATGAATATAATCTAAAGTACTTTTTGTTTTGTGGATTATTGGAAATTTGAAGCCGACTCTTTTCTACTTTTCGAAGATAAAACGTTCACAAAAATCCATCTTCCTGGTATTTTGTCCGCAAAGAAGACCTCTTTTATTGAGCATGGGTAAACCTTTCTCACTCATATGCCCCAAACGCATATGCCATAATTTGGTGATGTTTGCATCAAATTGATCTGCAATAGAAACTACAGCAGCACCTATAATAGTAGATCTCTGCAAAATATACAACATATCAGACCTGTGCGCCTTCATGACCATAAGAGCACCGTGAATGACTTTTAGAACTCTACCTTCACCTGTGTATTTGTACCCAAGAGCTTCTAGGGTACCCGAAGAGATGAGATTTTTCTTCAAGTATGGAACATATCTAACATTGGTGAGAGGCGCGTCCTCACCATACCATCTTGCACTTTTGATTCAGACAGTACCTTTACCAATGACTTTACAAACAGTGTTGTTGCCCATTAGGACAACTCTACCTTTAACTGAATCATATGTTGAAAACCAGTCCCAATTGGGACACATATGATATGAACAACTCGAATCTAAAATCGACTAATTTTTAGATCTAAAATTATTTTCAGTGACTAAAAATATTGTTCTGTCATTCTCATCAGTTGCAACACTGGCTTCAGCGGTGGCATTATTTTCTTGCCCATTTTTCTCCTTATACTTTTCTTTATTTTTCAAGTTAAATCATTCAAACTTAATGAGGCCCTTTTTAAGACAAAAATTGCACACCAAATTTTTATGTCTGGATTTGGATTTGGATCTTGATTTTGACTTTTTACTGTATGTATCTCTCTTTTCAGATATGTCCCTAATAAATATACCTTCCCCTGATTTCTAATAGTTTTTCTAGTAATATTTTTATCTATTTGATTTTTTGATTTCAGATATAGATTTCATTTTTTTATAAGAGATAGTTTCTTTTCCAAAAAGCATTGTATCTCTAAAATGCTTAAATGACTGGGGAAGGGAACACAACAATAATAGGGCCTGATCTTCATTTTTAATTTAACTTCTATATTACTCAAATACATAAGAATGGAATCAAATTTATGAAGATGTAAGAGTATACAAGTACCTTCGGTCATACTGAGCATGTACAGACTTTATTTGAGATAAAGTCTGGTCACCACTGTCTTGTTCATATATAGAGCCTTCAACTTGTCCCACATGCATTTGGTTGTGGTTTCGGAGGCTACCTCCCGTAAAATCTTATCGGAGATATTTAAGACGATACCTGACTTAGCCTTTTTATCTAGGTTGACAAAATCCTCATCTGACATTTTCTACAGCTTATTCTCCTTACCCTGTAGGGCAATATCAATGCCATCCTGAATTAGGATAGCCTTCATTTTGAGTTGTCACATACCGAAGTTAGCACTCCGATCAAAATGTTTTCTCAATATGTGACTTTGTTATGGTCATATTGTCTGCTAGAAATTAACTCGGGGTATCAAAACTCTGATACCCGTTTGTTAGGATTTGTGCCCTGTGAATTTGGTCAAAGTTAATTTTAGTGAGTCCCGTAACAATGATAATGAAAATAATAACAAAATATGTGGAGAAAATATAAATGAAAAAGACACAGATTTACGTGGTTCGGTCAATTAGACCTACGTCCACGGGTAAAGGGGAGCAATATTTCACTTTATAAAAAAGATACAAAAGTCATGAAAAATTTCCAAAAGACCGAAAAGAGATATCCCAAGTGAACACTTGAGAGCTAAACTAAAAACAAGTTCTAAAGACTTGTACAATCCTCTGTATTCTTACTTCGGATTTTTGGTGCATCGAAGCAACTGAGAACTCTTTCCTTTTATAGGCAAAGTTTAACACAAGCTTCCAAATGAGCAAAATAATTTCAGCTGACAAAATTTCCAACTCATGCAAAAATCCATACCATAGTCCCTTGTGAAAGTGGAGTGAGAATGAATTGTGAATGACAGATGAAAGCCATGCCAGAAATTGCTTTGTGGCCCCCTATGCCACTATAGCTGACACAATTCATAACTTAAATCAGCCTTTAAATAAAACGTATATGTTGAGCTTTGCTCTTCAATCCATTTTTTATAGCTCGGATCAACTTGGGACCACTTCATAGGCTCAGACTTTATTTCATTTCCTCCAAGCTCCTGGCTAAAGTATATCTCGGCTACCTACTGATGTATCGACAACCTCTCAGATCATCTTTTTAATTTGGTTTTGTTAGTTGTCATGCCTCATCTTTATGCTTTATGATCTACTTTGACTATATATTTTGGTTAGCTTCGGAAACCTTACTCATGCCCATACTTTAGCTTTACCCTTTATACTTTTCATTTTGGCCAAGTGCTCCAACATATTTTGCCAATCCACTTCGGAGTGGAGTTTTAAGGACCTCACTTTCTTTATCTAAGCATGAATTTACGATTTGCTTTGGCGAAACTCAATACACGAAGCTCTGCCAAGCCAGAGCAAGCTTGCTTGTTTTTGCTTAAAAAATTGAATTTTCGTGCAATCTCCAAGAGCTTTGCCAACCTTCTTAATCTGGTATGGACCCCAGCTTTTTATGAAATTTTATGACTGAGCAGATCTTTATTTCCAGTCCATGTAACTGAGCTTTATTTCTTGTTCAACCCTCTTTGAATCGAGCCGCAATCAGCTTTGACCAAGCTGTAGTTGCTTCAGATAAATTAATCGAGTCTCTGACCTCTAAAGCTAAATTATCTAAACTTTTGAAGCTAAAGTGTTTGAACTCCGAAGCCATCAATCTTTGAAGTGGTATCAAGCCAAAGAGCTTCAGCCCCGTGTGAACTTGACCTTGGGTTGCCTCGGCTTCATCGTAGTGACCGAAGTAATAATTTTTTAATTATATATATATATATATATATATATATATATATATATTAATTTGAGCTTGATCCCTTGGGCGCTTGAACTTATCTGATTCTGACCTCTTTGGCATTTCAGCGAGTTAAGGCGGTTCATCATTATGGGGGGGGACCACTAAGTTTCGACCCTTCTAGCACACTTTTTTTTTTTTTCATTTCATTTGCTTTTTTCTCTTTATTTCGAACATGATCTTGACATCTTTAGTATTTCAGCGGGTCCAGGGCAGCTCATTATTATGATGGGGACAACTAGGTCTCAGACCTCCTAGCACACTTTTTTTTTTTTCCATTTCATTGTTTTTTTCTCTTTATTTCAAACCTAATCCTGACCTCTTTAACATTTCAACGGGTCCAGGGTGGCTCATTATTATGAGGGGTCCATTAGGTCTCAACCCTCCTAACACTCATGATGTTTTCATTTCATTTGCTTTTTCTTTTTATTTCGAACCTGATGTTGACTTCTTTAGCATTTCAGCGTGTCCAGGGTGGCTCATTATTATGAGAGAGGATCACTAGGTCTCCGCCCTCCTAGCATACCTTTTTTTTTTTTCATTTCATTTGCTTTTTTCTTCTTCAAATTATTTTGAACCTGATCCTTACCTCTTTAGCATTTTAGTGGGTCTAGGACGCCTAACTATTATGAAGGGGGACCACTAGGTCTCGGCCATCTTAACACTCATGCTTTTTTTTTATTTCATTTACTTTTTCTTTTTATTTCGAACATGATCCTAACCTCTTTAGCATTTCAGCGAGTCCAGGGCGGCTCATCATTTTGAGATGGGACCACTAGGTCTCGGCCCTTTTTCTTTTCTTTTTCTGAGTTTGATCTTTGTCACTTGAGCACTTCGGCGGGCTTAGGGCAGTTCAATTTTAATTTTCTTTAGCTTGATCACTTAACCACTTAAACACATCGGCGAGTCTCGGGGCAACTTTAGGAAGGATCCGTAGCTCTCTTCCCTTTTTTCTTTATTTTTGTGAGGTTGATCCTTGCCATTTGAGCACATCAGTGGGCTTTGGGCAGCTCTAGAAGGGACCACTAGGTCCTAGCCCTTCTATCACTCATACTTTTCTTTATTTTTATTTACTCTTCTAGAACTTGATCCTGATCTCTTTAGCATTTCGGCGGGTCAATGGCAGCTCTCATTTCTTTTTAGGGGACCTATAGGTCTCTTCCCTTTTTCCTTTTTATTGCTGAGGTGAAATATCACCTTCTTTGTCTTTAGCCTTCGATAATCTAGCCTTTTGTAAATAAAGCTCTTCTTTTGCATGAGTTAAGTGTTCAAATATTATTGAGCCTTTCTTCAATTTATTTTCCTGCCTCAAATCCGAAGTTGTCATACGTCTGCTTTTTAGCCTTTCATCAAGGTTGACTGTCTTCTTTCTCTCACTCTTTTCATTCTTACATTTTGGTATGATATGAAGGTAAATTGTCAAACCATTTTCTCCGAGCCTTTGCTAAGAGGCTTATATGGACTCATTTAATTTATCTGATAATAAAAACCAGCTTTGTTTTGCAGCTCAACAAGCTTAAAGCTCTTGGTTAATCTCTTAGTAGAATTGAACCAAGTTATTTCAAGCTTATTCAACTTATATTTTTGACTAATTCTCCACCATTCAAACGGTGACCTCGGCCTTCGATCTCTGATGAACTTGTGGATTCACTTATTTTGGATTTCTGCTCGGACACCTCATGCATCAATAAAAAGACAATAGAATAAACATGTGCCTTACATCCAAAATTTAGTACTTCATATGCAATTCCATTCAAGGCTCAGCTAGTGCCATGCATTTAGAACATCAAGTCTATGATGCCCCATATTATAAGTTGAAACTGAAGGAGAATTTTTATATGCTATTTATAAATTTTTCTTTTAGAAAAATATCAATTAAAGTAACTTAACAATTTAATAGGCAATTATAATGAAAGGTATATTATCAAAAAAATACAGTAAATATAGAGGATAAAAAAGAATATGAATCGCTATAAGAATTTATTAGAATGAAATAAATTCTAAAAGGATAAGTATTAGTTAAGCACTAAATATTGATAAGTAGCAACTATTCGGTTTCTGAAACTGAAATAGATATAAGTAATAAAAGTTAATGATTGAATTCTATCTTTTTCTTCTAAATTAATGGTGGAGGAATAATGTGGATATTAACTATAAAAAATGGATGAAATGAAGACCAAAAGAACGGTTAGAAGACAAAGAGAATGGTTAGAAGACTTTTTGTATACTATAACGGTAAGTATTAAGATGTGCATGAAATTATTAGAAAGTGATAAGCATTCAAATTATTGAGAAGGGTTACAAAATCTTTTGCTTTCTCAATTAATGCGAGTAGGAAATGTGATTATTATATAAAGGTAGGAAGCTTTTGAGGATGCAACATATAGCTAGTAAGTTAGGAATAAATATTTGATGAAAGAATCGAGAGACAAAAAACATTGCAAGTTTCTGTTTCGAGTTGTCATCAATCTTCGTATCATCCAAGGTGAGTACTCCTTTCAAAAATATATTTGTAAAATCATATATTTTGCAAATGAATTTTGCAGGAACTATTCTTGAAAATCATATTTGAAAACCGGAAACATATGTTTTGAGAAAATTTTGTCTAATATGCGATAGAGCATTGATACTTTTCTTTTATCTTATGTACTATAGGAAATTGTTTAACTCTTCTTTTGTTTAGAATTGGAAGAATGTTGACTTTTAAAATATTTATCGAACTCTTGAAAAGTCGCTTCATCACTATCCAAGTTGTTCTTCTTCATTTGCTTTAATATATTCATAACCTTATTTGAATATTTTAGTGAAAGGAAAAATGGCTTTCGGAGAAACTACACTTTTTATGAAAATCTATTTTTTCAGCCAGACTTTGTAATTTATGTTTGTTTGCTTTGTTGCAAAATTTGAATCTATTTTGGTGAACTCGGAAATAAATTTTTGGGGAGGCTGTGAACCCAACTTTGTTGGGGAAGTTTTGGATCCTGTCATGTGCTAACTTATGAAAATCGGGAAAGCATTGGGCTAACGATGAGTAATGTGTTCGCCATGACCGTCTTTCCAACAAGACTAGAAGGATTAGTCTTGTATGATTAGATGAATTTTTGTGAGGACATCATTGTATTCTATATATTCCGATCTATTGCCGGCTGCCGTTTAGGCAAAATTTGGTGTGTTGAGGTTGTTTAATGTGCGCACAATTAGTGAGGGGTGTAAGGTTGGTATATGAGTTGGCTATGCCAATCAAGTATCTGACAATGTTCCTGTGATTCTTTAAAGTTGTAACTAACATATCTATTTGATCAATCATATTTTCACCTTTTGTTAAGGATGTTTCCAAATGTGATGTGATTTTGGCTGAAAAGCTTTGAGTATCTTATTATAACTTTTCATGGGAAAAATACGTAATTGAATAGTAAAATTGAAAATGTTTTAAAAGATTTTTGATTTGGTATGCAGTATTTATAATAAGTTATTATGGTTATCTTTGACAAGTTTTTTTGCAAACTTTATCACATTTTTTTGAAAAAAAAAATGATATTGATAATTTTTTTTTTATTTAAACGTCATTTGTACACACAATGAGTCTCATTGGGCTTTCGCTCATCACAGTTTAAAATTTGATTCCAGAATGAGAAGCAGACTTGACTTAAAGGAGTTACCGGGATGATACCTAAGTGAAAACTGACATCAGTAAGTTTAAGGCTTCATTCAATAGAAGTTGATTGACAGAAGAGGAATTGAAATAACGTACGAGAGGCTTATGATTATTTATATTAAAGTTTCTTTTATGTAAGTCATGAGATTAGAGTTTCCTTATTATCATTGTGACTGGGTTATTTTGGAAAAATTTATTTTTGTTTGCTGAAAATTTTTGAACTCGGCAAGAAATTTAAGGTTTTAATTATGTAAATTTTGTGATTTTAGTTTTCAAGCCCCGGTGAGAACCAGACAATCGACCTGGGAGGGTCGAGTTGGGTCGTTACAAAGTCCATGCATTGTCAAAATAAAGTATTAATATAGCACCTGTACTAATTGGACACGTGAATATGAGTTATTAATTTTAAAACCAATAAGTTATAAATTTAACTTGTGATGGTGAATTAGCTGGATCTTGTTCCGGGTTTTACACTTCTCATTGGCTCTATCGGAGATTTAACTTCAAACTATGTTGAAATCATCTGAGTTTGCTTTCATAGTTAGATTGAGTTTCTTCTCCACTTTGGATAATCAAATCTTTTGTGATATTCTCTTCTGTTGGCAAAAAAGCCCTAAATAAATGAAAGAAAACATGGCTTTTTGCTCAGGATTCTCACAGACGGCAATGATGAATGAGAAGTTTGTAAAGAGAGAAAATAAGGAAATTAGAAAGATTAGGAGAATTGATTTGATTATTATTATGTGGCATAAATTATTAGGGGTGATCCTTTATTTATGTATTTTACATGGGCATTAACCATTTTACATGGTTTTGGCCAACATAACCCATACTATCGTGTGTAATTACATTCATACCCTTAATGAGTTTGACAAATAATACAATCATATAAAGTGCAATATTTAGCATCATCACCGGCTATTCTTTTTGGTTGATTCATGATATGAAATTTGAGATTTTCAAAAGCTTTGCGAACAGGCATTAGATGTCTATGCGTTACAATTACATAATGTGCAAACAAATGTATGCCCTGGTAATAGAATGCCTTAACTGCATCTGATAGTAGCATTTTAGTGCAACTTAGGATTAGGTGGTCATTGCTTGCTAGTGTCCATGGCTGAATAATGCTGTCTCAAAATTATGATTAGTAGGTGGTCATTCAAATTATCCAAATTTAAATTCATTTCCCTAATTTTGACTCACCTCACCTGGCTTATATTTGGGCAGATTTAGTAGTTGAATGTGATGATGAGTTTAGGTATTAATTATTCGGAAAGGCTGGCCTCCCAAGTTGAGGAAAATTATTATTTTTTTGAAGTGTGTGTTAATTTCTGTGTAGGGATAAAAAAAAAAATCTAGCATATGAGATGGCCTTTCCGAAGGAGAAATTTGACTGGAATTGAGATTACATTATCCGGCATTTATCAAAGAGGTTCCTTCTGAGGAAGGGGCTATCTGATTTGGAGATTAAATTGTGATGATGCTACCTATATTCAGATACCCGGAAGGAAAACAAATATAAACAAATATATATATGGAAATTCTACATTCTTTTTTAGAGAACCATTCCCTTGTGCTTTAAGGGTTTGTACAGTACAATATTATGTGCTTTAAAAACTTGTACTGTACAAGTTCTTAAAATCAGGGGAATAATTATCTCAACGAGACTGTAGAATTCCCCACATATATATATATATACACACTACAAAAATGCACGTGTAACACTCTTAATTAGGTTATTAGAAATTTTAACTCTTTTTTACCTCTAAATTAATACATGTTATTCTATAAGATAATATCATTAAATGTAAGAATTTAGTAATTGAATATATCATTAATACATTTTATTCATTTTTGCACGTGTAGTTCTCCTAATTTGTTTAACATTTTTTATTTTTTTAAAAATAAATAAATAATCAGTTAATGGTAACATAGAATACATAGTGTAAACTTTTTATTTATTGAATTTTTTATACAAAAGGTATATATTTTAAAATATATTTAATATTTATTACCCTTTTCCGTAATTATTTTATCTTTGTTTTTTTAATTTTTTTTCACTATTGTTTGTTTTTTGTTTAGTGTCATTCGTTTTTACAACATATGACATTATTGGCATCTTATTTCTAGGGTAAATAACACTTTTCCCTTTTGAATTATATGGGTAATAACACTTTACCCCCCTGAACTATAGAAATTACACTTTGCCTCCATTCTCAATATTCATCTTTTAAAAAATTTAAAATATCAAGAAAATTTAGTTAGATGGCTAAAATACCCTTGGTACTATATTTTGATTTTTATGTATTTAAATTTTGATAGTGATGTTTAAATTATTTAAAAATAAGCACAAATAAACTATATAAATTTCAATGTAATCTATATCAATATATTTCTTGGTTAAATTTTTAAAATTTTTAGATTTCATTTTATGTTATTTTGAATTTGAATGTTTAACTATAGTGGTAGAACATTTTCAAATGGACTTGTTTTCTATGAAAAATTTTTCTGTAAACTATGAGTATTGTATGAAAATATAATTTCTATAAAATTTTGTAATTTTTTTATGTCTCTTAGTATTTTACAATTTTAATATTTGACTTAATCTGTGTAAATTGTATTGTCGGATATAATATAATTCAACAATTTCTCACATTTTCATTCTCTAAAGTCCAAGATATCAATGTATTATTATATTTTATTTTTTTCCTAATTTTTTATAACTGTTGAAAATTAATTAAATACGTAAAAATCAAAATATAGTACCAAGGGTATTTTAGTCATCTAACTAAATTTTCTTGATATTTTAAAATTTTTAAAAGATGAATATTGTGAATGGGAGGCAAAGTGTAATTTCTATAGTTCAGGGGGTAAAGTGTAATTGCCCATATAGTTCAGGGGGCAAAGTGTTATTAACCCTTACTTCTATTTCTCTTCTATACGCTTATATAATGATTTCTTATACCACTAATTACTTGATCAATTAAAAATAAAGATATTTTCTATAGTATTGAATTTTTTAAAATATCCAATTGTATATACTTTGTCATTACTAAAAAAAAAACAAAATTATTATCAAGTACCAAACATCATTTTATAGATAAAATATTGATATTCTTTGATTAGGGAAAGATATTTACATGAAATCAATTGATATATGGATAACAATTATAAAAATTAATTATAATTTCAAAAAATAAAAAATGAGTCTAATTAAAATGTAAAGAACGAATACATCAAAAATTATTATAAAAATTTAATATCTAATTAAACTAATATATTTTGCATATTATTGATAGGTTCACATAATATAATTAAATTATTATAAAAAATTAAAACGATAACTTGTTCTTTTATGTTGCTCTGAAATGCACCGAATGTTAATAAAAATAATCATTTATATCTTACTATAAAATAAACGCAATGCTAATTAAAAAACATGTAGTTCTAAAGATGTCCAAAATTATACATTACTTTAATTGGAGTTTTAAATAAATCTCTAATCACAATTAATTATCATTAACATATTATGTAAATGATGATACATGTAGTGAATATTGTAGTATTTTTTATATTTTTTAAAACTTATGATAATATCTGCTCTAGTATTCTATTGAAATTTCAAAGTGTAATTTCTTCACTCATATTAATGACGCCAAATATGGTTAATTTTGATCCAAAATAATTTTTATGTTTCGTTTAGATTCTCAAATTATAATTTGTTATAACAACACCACCAATGACCTGATCATTTAAAAATAAAAAATTTTCTGTAATATTGAAAGCTTTAGATGTATCTATTTATTCTTTATCATTACAAAAAGATAAAATCACATTATCAAGTTTCAAATATCATTTTATACACAAAACGTGTTAAAATTCTTTTATTAGGAAAAATATTTATATGAGATAAAATAATATATGATAACTACAAAATGATTAATTTAAATTTCAAAAAAAAAATGAACTTAAGTAAAATATAAATAACAAAGATATCAAACTAAATAAATTAAACTAATATATTCTCGATAATATGGATTTTTATATCACGTAATATATTAAAATCATTATCAAAATAAAAAAATAAAAAAAAAGTTGTTCTTTTATCTTACTCTAAATGTAGAAAACATTACTGAAAAAAAATATTGAACCTATGATACAATGAGTGTCCAAAATATTCTTAAATAATCATTTTAATACATAGGAATTGTGTTGTTATTGGGATTTGATGAAAAAAGATATTAATTTAAAATGTATCTATTTTGAAGACCATAATAGCTATTAGTAAAAGATATGAAAAATGGAGCCTGAAGGTAAAGGTATAGTCCGGGGCAAATACTTAGATAGACCCGGTTTTTTATTCTACCTGTAGACCCTGTAGTCAAGATTAAACCTTAAAGAATCTTACTTACATCAGCTAATGTCATAGATTCTCTAAGATTTAATCTACACCACAAGATCTACAAGTGGAGCCAAAGATCGGGTCTACCTAAGTATTTGCCAAGGTCTGGACATTCAAGGTGTACTTTTCAAACTATTGTAGGCATCATGACATTTCCTGTTCTAAATAAGAAACCTCTCTATATATCCTTCTATCTTATGGATAGGAATCCAACAACATATATTAAGATAATTATTGAAAAATGAAAAATTAGAAATTATTCTTTTTATCTTACTCTAAAATGTACATAATTAAATGAAAGAATCCTTTATATTATTTAAAAATGTACGCAACTATCATGCAAAAACATGTAGTTCTATAGAGATTCAAAATAACATGCAATTTTATATAATTTCTATCAGAATTAATTTTTACTATGGGTAAAATATGTATGCATGTACATAATATATTAGTTTTTTTATTCCGTTACGGGGAATATATGAGAATTTTTTCATATCTTTTAAACTTATAATAACATTCACTTCAAAACTCTATTGACGTTCTGAACTTTTTTCCTTTTTAGATGTTCTGAACTCTTTTATTTATCCTAAATAGATGTGGTTAGCTACAAATTGTGTTTTAAAATAATATTTTGCTATGAAATTAAAATTTTTATTTGTTAAATACATAAACAAAATGTAAAGATAATAAAGATGTATGAATTTTATTTTCTTATTTTCTGCAAAAGTTTTGTGGTATATCCTTGAATCAATTACCCGTATATTTAATATACATCTCAGTTATTTTATTAAATAGTGTAACAATTGCGTTGTAATTTCTTAAGTTGACATGGAAACTCAATCTGTATTTGTAATTATTTAGAGTATTTAATAGTATGATTTTATTTGCATAAATTATGTTATTTATTTATAAGATTTGCCTACTTATTTGTTCAATGATTGTTCTACAATATTGTGAGCATGGATCTTTTTCTCCATATTTGATCGTATAATTTTTAGGAATAAAAAAGAAACAATATGAACATATAAAATTGTTTTAAATAAATTTTTTTTTATTTCTAAAGTATAAATGATTTTTTTACTCTTAAACTTTTTAATCTTTTTATTATGTATTTATGCAAAAAAATTATGAAAACTCAAGAAAAAAAACATAATAGTTATAAGATTACTTTATTTTATTTTTGCTCAAATATAATTTCTTTTTTACAAATAAAAGTCTCTACCATCTTATTATACATTTATTCCAAACATTATAAATCTAAATAGGTGGTAGTATTCTTAAAAATAAGCAACTAAATATAAAAAAATTATTAAAGACTTATTAGGTTTGAAACTATTTAATTAAGGGCATATTACGTGTGACAAAAAATAGGTGTTAGTATTACTAAAAGTAGGTAATTGAATAGGTGAGTTGTAATTTTATTATGTTTTCCTATCACAATTTGTATTTCATTACAGGCGGGTATTTTAGATATCACGAAAAGGGGAGAAATAAAATAGATTGTGTTTTTCTATCAGGATTGATAATTATATTTTATTACGGGTGGGTATTTTAGTCATCACAAAAAAAGAGAGAAATACTTTGAAGGGAGAAACACTTTGGGGGGAGAAACAAAAATTAAAAGAAATAACTCGCATATAGATAATAGTATAGATAGATAGATGTAGATAGAGAGATAAATACAGGTGACTGATTTGGGAATAATTGGAATGTTATGGTAGAAGGGAAAGACGATGTATTAGATAGACATATCATGTTGAATCATGACAATTAAAATGCACAAATTTATTGTTGTACCATTTTATGTGCAAGTAGAATGTCTGTGCCTTGAGAAAGTAGATACATCAATGCTTTCATTTTGCACATAATTTGGTAGTATTATTTACTTATTATCTTGTTGGACATCGAATTCAAAATAAATTTTAAATAGAGAAAATTATCAAATTGATAACACAATTTTTTATTTTAATACAAATGTAATAATATTAGAATAGAGATTAATACAAATATATTAATCTTAAAGCGGTAAGAAATAAGGATAACATGTACATATAATATAACATCTTTATGAGTTAATACTAAATTCTTTAAACACTAAAAATTAAAAACTCAACTAAGAACCTTAAGTAAAAAACTTGAGTTGGATTATTAAACTCTCGGGGCTCTCCCTTGCCAAGGATTTCTTGAAGATTTGGTGCGTTTCACGTGTCTTGAATCTAAAAAGAAATCCTTGGCATCAAACTGTCAAAATTTGGTGCTGGAAATCACTCAAAAATTTTGCAACTAGCCATCCCTATACCTACTGCTACACAAACAAATAAAGACTTCAACAAATGCAAGAAAATATCTCCCAACTTTGTTGACTAAATGCATGTAGTGTTGCCTGTTTTCTCAATAAACCTTTTGTTATATAAGCTGGAAAATAGACAGGCAATAAGAAGATGCCCCAGAACTGAATCATGTACAGTCTTAATACTGGATGGATATTTCTCTGTATGTCACACTACTTAAACATTAACTCATGACCGTAGAACTGGGCTATCTATTGAATTCGTCTTTTTATTCAATTCTTTAGAGGGGGTGTGATTTTCATTCCCAGCACAGTTTTGGTTTGTGGTCTGGTAGATACGTACTAAAAGCTCAGGAAGGTAGTTTGGTTTCTAACTTACAATGTGACCTATATAATTTGTAAGATCAATTTCTAAGTGAGAACATCTAAGTTTCATTATACGGTCATAATATGCAAATCCAATAATTCACTAAGGCTTTATTTTTTTATTTGGTTGACTCACCCAATCTTTATTGATAAGTAATAGTACTAGTCAGGAACAAATGCAAGAATTGTATTTTGAAATGACAAGATTCAATAATTACAAAATTTATTAATATAAATTTATATTTTTTTTTCAAAATTTTAAAAAAGTGAAATATAAATTTTATAAAGATATAAAATAAATATTTAAAATTTTTAAAAATAAAATTTATAATTTCTAGAATCTTTAATCTACCCTGGTACTGGTACTGGTACTGGTACTGGTAGTATAATACCGAGTACCAACCACCACCAATCCTAATATCTTGGTACTAAGTTTGGTGGAAAGTAGAGAGAAAGATCCGAGTGTTTCTTTGGGGGTTGGTCAAAGAATATCCACATTCCAAAGTGTCATTTTTTTATTATTGAACCTTTTGAATGAACCCCTCATTTCTTTTCCCTAAGAAATGAAGACCTAGGGAAGAGAATCAGAATAACGGAACAAATAGAATAATGCCCATTCTTGGGAGTTTTTGTGAGAGCTCCGGTTAATGCAGAAAAATAAGATGTAAGTACATAGGTAAAATTCGGAAAATTTTTATATGGATCTAATTCGCGGTAGGTGGGATGAATTCTTTGGTCTATATTCATCTATATCACCCCAAATAAGTTTATTTTTAATAAGTTAAAGTAATTAGATGAATATGGACCAAAAGGTCTATCCCACTTACCTCAGATTCATATAAGAATTTTTCGGTAAAGCTCGTAGAACCATTCTTTGAGTTGTTAGGATGCTTTTGAAGTGTACGTGTATATGTGTCTTTGTGGCTTGCCCCTCTTAGATTTATGAGAAACTTTTCTGATCAGGAGAATCATCTTTTCTCCTTGTTTTTATAACCTGTATTAATATAGATGACTGATTTGGAAATTTGGATGTTACAGTTATAGGAAATATTTAAGTAAATTTGGTTTATATGTTCTTTTGTAGAATTGATTCTGTAGTATAAATTAAATGTTATATAATTTATAATATAATTAAGATATTATTTGAAGAAGTACTGGAATAACTTTTTGATGGGATATATATTTATACTATATTAAAAAAAGTCAATTTGATTTAATGATTTAGATTTTCTTTTCGAAATTACCGTTACTATAAAATTTAATTTCTTTGTTATGTCCTTTAACTTAAATGTCTTTTTTATAGTTATTTATGTTATATGTGTAAATATGTCTCTTATACACATCTAAAATGTGTATAAGAGACAGTCCTTAAGGTTTCATATTAGGAAATAAATTTGATTAAAGTAAATTTCTTTATCTAATAGATTATTAGGAATGAGTTTTAGAAATTAAAGAAGAGTAGGGAGTAATTTTGTTATGATGGATTTAGAAATCAAGCAATAATAAAAAATAAAATTTACTTGAAAATAAATTTACATATTATATATATATATATTTGTACTTTTAATGAAAAAAAAAATCCTAAAAGGTACATAGGAAATAGGATAAACTAAATTTTTTAAACTTATATTTAGAACTAAATTTGACTGAAGTAAATTTCCTCATACAATAGAATTTTAGGATAGATTTAGAAATAAAAAATAAATATTAAATAAAGTTATTAAAAAAATAATTAAATATTACTATAATAAATGAAGAAGTTTGATTTAGTTTTAGATTTTCTTTCCCAAGTTACCCTCACTATAACATTTAATGACTTTGTTATGTTCCCAACTTGAATGCCTTTTTTATAACCTTTTAGGTTATTTATGTAAATACTCCTTAAAGAGTAAAAGAATAAATAAAATCTACTTTTAAAACTTCATACTAGGAAATAAATTTGACTGAAATAATTTTCCTTATGAAATAGAATATTAGTAATGAATTTTAGAAATTAAAGAAGAGTAGGAAATATTTTTTTTGGGATGGGTTTTAGAAATCAAGTAATAATAAAAATATAAAATTTACTTGGAAAATAAATTTACATGTTTCACTCATATTTTTGGACTCTTAAATCTCGAGGAAAAAAATCCTAAAAATATACACATGAAATAAAACTAACTTTTGAGACTTCATTTAGAATTAAATTTGATTGAAGTTAAGTTTATCATAGAGTAGAATTTTGGGATAGATTAGAAATTGAAGATGAATATTAAACAAAATTATTAAAAAAAAACTTTGGAATAAAATTTCTCATCAAATAGAATGTATATGATTATTATCAACATGTATAGGTTGTGGATACATTAATATACTAGGCAACATTTATATGCAATTAAAGAAACTAATTTTTTATTAACAAATATTAAAAGAAAAAGAAAATTTTGTTTGATTAATAAACGAAAACAAGGAAAACAAGATTATTTTAATTCCAAATAGTTAAATACCATTTTGGCTATTCAAACTAAGCAAAAAACTCAATACGGAATTTTTAAATTAAAGTGGTGTTGATTTGAACCTCTAAATTGAAAAAATATTCCAATATAGTCCTCTAATTCAAAAGCTGGGAATGGTCTTCAAAGTTAAAACAAATGTCCTAATGTGGCATCCAAAACTAAAAGATTGTCAATTCGACCCTCCAAACTGAAAAAAGTTCCAATTTGCCCTCAAAACCATATTCCACTACAAAAAAATACTATTAATATTTTAAAAGTACACAATTTTAAAATATATTTTCAATCGTAATTATTACTTTACTGTTAAAATAAGATTTTTGCACAAAATAGAGAGTTACATTTGGTATCTATTTTTTAACGAAGAATTTTAGAAATTATAAGTATGCAAGTAAAACTTTTTTAGGATTTGGAATTAAGAGTAAAACTTTTTTAGGATTTGGAATTAAGAGTAAAACTTTTTTAGGATTTGGAATTAAGTTAAATAATAATAGGAATTATCTTTAAACAAAAAAAGTAGTACTTATCACGTATAAAACTTTTGAAATCTTTTGAGCGAATAATTTTGAAATCTTTTTCTACTTTTGACATAAAAAAGAAAAATTCTATAAAATATCAAAGGAGACATAAAATTGTTTAAAAACCTCAATGCCATCTAAACTTGAATTAACAAAATTATTATCTTTCATAGATATTGTCAACATCTTTACCTTCCTTTTGCCAATGCCATTTATTTTGTCTCTAATATTGTTATCTAGACTTTTTAATGATGAAAGAGATTCGATGTTCACAATATAAAAATAATTTGATTTCTGTATAGTGTATTAAAAATAAATACAATATAGAACCTATATTTTCGATTATTGTTAAACTGATTGAATGAGTAGGAAAGGGAGTGAAAAATGTGATCTACACCTATTTTATTTTTCTTAAAAGAACACAATCTTTATCTTGCAATTCTTACTTTGTTTTTAATTCCTTTTGCATGCATTGAATAATTAATACATATTTAATCTAAGTCATGCTTTCCTATAATAAAAAATTAGTTCCTAAATTATATTAGCTAAAATTCTTAATAGAAAATTATTGTCCTTATACAAAAAATTATTGTTATTGTCTTTGAACTTATAAATATCTAATGTACTAAATATTAGTAACTGTATAAAATGACATACCTAAAAATAGGGATATCAATTAGTTACAAATTAGATTTTAACTAAAGTTATACTTTGTCTAATAAAACTTAAATACTAAATGTTTGTTGTTAGTTTTTAATTATTACTATACAAGTTGATAGCTATTGTTGTTGTATGTTGTCGATCTTATTATATCAAATAAAATTTACAATATTAAATACATACCTTTTAATTTACAAATATACAGATTGATGGTTTTAATATAATTACTGTGGGTATTTTAGTCATCACAAAAAAGAAATACTTGAAGGAGAAACACTTAAACAAAATTGTTAAATAACTCGCGTATAGATAATAGTAAAAGAAGATAGATAGATGTAGATAGAGAAAATATAAAAAATACTACAATATTCACTACATGTACTGTCTCTTATACACATCTAGATATGTGTATAGACATACCATGTCTCTTATACACATCTTTTAATAATGCACAAATTTATTGTTGTACCATTTTATGTGCAAGTAGAATGTCTGTAATAATTTAATTAAATTTGTACATCAATGCCATAAATATATACATCTAATTTGGTAAGATTATTTAAAAGATTATCTTGTTGGATTTCGAATTCAAAATAAATCTTAAATTATAAAATTCTAAATTGATAACACAATTTTTTATTTGCATATAAATGTAATAATAGTAGAATAGAGATTAATACAAATATATTAATCTTAAAGGTAACTCAGACCCGATTTTTTTATCTTTGATAATATTCTTTATATACATACTAGAAATTTATATTAAACAGAATATATTAAAAATCTTTTTAAGAACCTTAAGTAAAAAACTTGAGTTGGATTATTAAACTCTCGGGGCTCTCCCTTCCCCACCCATGCGTGAAGATTTGGTGCGTTTCACGCTTGAATCTAAAAAGAAATCCTTGGCATCAAACTGTCAAAATTTGGTGCTGGAAATCACTCAAAAATTTTGCAACTAGCCATCCCTATACCTACTGCTACACAAACAAACAAAGACTTCAACAAATGCAAGAAAATATCTCCCAACTTTGTTGACTAAATGTGCCTGTTTTCTCAATAAACCTTTTGTTATATAAGCTGGAAAATAGACAGGCAATAAGAAGATGCCCCAGAACTGAATCATGTACAGTCTTAATACTGGATGGATATTTCTCTGTATGTCACACTACTTAAACATAAAGATGTGACCGTAGAACTGGGCTATCTATTGAATTCGTCTTTATATTCAATTCTTTTCGGGGGTGTGATTTTCATTCCCAGCACAGTTTTGGTTTGTGGTCTGGTAATACGAACTAAAAGCTCAGGAAGGTTTTGGTTTCTAACTTACAATGTGACCTATATAATTTGTAAGATCAATTTCTAAGTGAGAACATAAGTTTCATTATACGGTCATAATATGCAAATCCAATAATTCACTAAGGCTTTATTTTTTTATTTGGTTGACTCACCCAATCTTTATTAATAAGTAATAGCACATCTAATGTGTATAAGAGATGGTACTGGTACTGGTACTGGTACTGGTAGTATAATACCGAGTACCAACCACCACCAATCCTAATATCTTGGTACTAAGTTTGGTGGAAAGTAGAGAGAAAGATCCGAGTGTTTCTTTGGGGGTTGGTCAAAGAATATCCACATTCCAAAGTGTCATTTTTTTATTCTTTGACCTTACTATTGCAACACTCATCTTCTTTTCCTTAAGAAATCTGAAGGGAAGAGAATCAGAATAACGGAACAAATAGAATAATGCCCATTCTTGGGAGTTTTTGTGAGAGCTCCGGTTAATGCAGAAAAATAAGATGTAAGTACATAGGTAAAATTCGGAAAATTTTTATATGGATCTAATTCGCGGTAGGTGGGATGAATTCCTTGGTCTATATTCATCTATATTACATCTAAATAAGTTTATTTTTAATACACGAGATCTCTGTCATCAACCTGTCTCTTATATCCCACTTACCTCAGATCCATATAAGAATTTTTCGGTAAAGCTCGTAGAACCATTCTTTGAGTTGTTAGGATGCTTTTGAAGTGTACGTGTATATGTGTCTTTGTGGCTTGCCCCTCTTAGATTTATGAGAAACTTTTCTGATCAGGAGAATCATCTTTTCTCCTTGTTTTTATAACCTGTATTAATATAGATGACTGATTTGGAAATTTGGATGTTACAGTTATAGGACATATTTAAGTAAATTTGGTTTATATGTTCTTTTGTAATAAGTTAGTATCCATTAAATGTTCATAATTTATAATATAATTAAGATATTATAATAAGTACTGGAATAACTTTTTGATGGGATATATATTTATACTATATTATTTAGAAAAAAAGTCAATTTGATTTAATAATTTAGATTTTCTTTTCGAAATTAATACTAGGTTATTAATTTGTTTCCTATACACTTCTTAGATGTGTATAAGAGACAGTTATTTATAAATCATAACATATGTGTGTATAATTTCTTAATGTAGTAAAAGAGAAAATAAAATCTACTATTAAGGTTTCATATTAGGAAATAAATTTGATTAAAGTAAATTTCTTTATCTAATAGATTATTAGGAATGAGTTTTAGAAATTAAAGAAGAGTAGGGAATAATTTTATTATGATGGATTTAGAAATCAAGCAATAATAAAAAAATAAATTTACACATATTTTATATATATTTTTGTACTTTTAATGAAAAAAATCCTAGAAGATACATAGGAAATAAAAGTAAAGTTTTTAAACTTATATTTAGAACTAAATTTGACTGAAGTAAATTTCCTCATACAATAGAATTTTAGGATAGATTTAGAAATAAAAAATAAATATTAAATAACAAAAGTTATTAAAAAAATAATTAAATATTACTATAATAAATGAAGAAGTTTGATTTAGTTTTAGATTTTCTTTCCCAAGTTACCCTCACTATAACATTTAATGACTTTGTTATGTTCCCAACTTGAATGCCTTTTTTATAACCTTTTAGGTTATTTATGTAAATACTCCTTAAAGAGTAAAAGAATAAATAAAATCTACTTTTAAAACTTCATACTAAGAATAAATTTGATTGAAATAATTTTCCTTACGAAATAGAATATTAGGAATGAATTTTAGAAATTAAAGAAGAGTAGGAAATATTTTTTTTGGGATGGGTTTTAGAAATCAAGTAATAATAAAAATATAAAATTTACTTGGAAAATAAATTTACATGTTTCACCCATATTTTTGGACTCTTAAAGAGGAAAAAAATCCTAAAAAGATACACATGAAATAAAACTAACTTTTGAGACTTCATTTAGAATCAAATTTGATTGAAGTTAAGTTTATCAGAGAGTAGAATTTTTGGGGTAGATTAGAAATTTAAGATGAATATTAAATAAAATTATTAAAAAAACTTTAGAATAAAATTTCTCATCAAATAGAACTATGTATATGATTATTATCAACATGTATAGGTTGTGGATACATTAATATACTAGACAACATTTATATGCAATTAAAGAAACTAATTTTTTATTAACAAATATTAAAAGAAAAAGAAAATTTTGTTTGATTAATAAACGAAAACAAGGAAAACAAGGTTATTTTAATTCTAAATAGTTAAATACCATTTTGGCTATTTCAAACTAAGCAAAAAACTCAATATAGCATTTTTAAATTAAAGTGGTGTTGATTTACAACCTCTAAATTGAAAAAATATTCCAATAAAGTCCTCCAATTCAAAAAGTCTCGATTTGGTCTTCAAAGTTAAAACAAATGTCCTAATGTGGCATCCAAAACTAAAAGATTGTCAATAAAGTACCCTCCAAACTGAAAAAAGTTCCAATTTGCCCTCAAAACCATATTGGTTCACTAGAATTTAAAATTTACTATTAATATTTTAAATTTGAAAGCTGTCTCTTATACACATCTCAAATCCTAAATTTTACTTTACTTAAAATAAGATTTTTGCACAAAAAGAGAGTTACATAAAAAATGGATATTTTTGTAAGAGACATTTTGTTATAAGTATGCATTTAGTAAAACTTTACTTAGGATTTGGAATTAAGATGTCCCATTATAATGACCCCTATCGATTTTTAGGATTTGGAATTAAGTTAAATAATAATAGGAATTATCTTTAAACAAAAAAGTAGTACTTATCACGTATAAAACTTTTGAAATCTTTTGAGCGAATAATTTTGAAATCTTTTTCTACTTTTGACATAAAAAAGAAAAAAAATAAAAGATCAAAGGAGACATAAAATTGGTTAAAAACCTCAATGCCATCTAAACTTGAATTAACAAAATTATTATCTTTCATAGATATTGTCAACATCTTTACCTTCCTTTCTTCAATACCATTTATTTTGTCTAGACACTAATATTGTTAGCTAAACTTTTTAATGATGAAAGAGATTCGATGTTCACAATATAAAAATAATATTGATTTCTGTATAGTGCATTAAAAATAAATACAATATAGAACCTATATTTTCGATTATTGTTAAACTGATTGAATGAGTAGGAAAGGGAGTGAAAAATGTGATAAACACCTATTTTATTTTTCTTAAAAGAACACAATCTTTATCTTGCAATTCTTACTTTGTTTTTAATTCCTTTTGCATGCATTGAATAATTAATACATATTTAATCTAAGTCATGCTTTCCTATAATAAAAAATTAGTTCCTAAATTATATTAGCTAAAATTCTTAATAGAAAATTATTGTCCTTCTACAAAAAATTATTGTTATTGTCTTTGAACTTATAAATATCTAATGTTAAATATTAGTAACTGTATAAAATGACATACCTAAAAATAGGGATATCAATTAGTTACAAATTAGATTTTAACTAAAGTGTACTTTGTCTAATAAAACTTAAATCATACTAAATGTTTATTGTTAGTTTTGAATTATTACTATACAAGTTGATAGCTATTGTTGTTGTATGTTGTCGATCTTATTCTATCAAATAAAATTTACAATATTAAATACATACCTTTTAATTTACAAATATACAGATTGATAGTTTTAATATAACAAATTAGTCACTAAATTTCATGCCGTGAATTGCTAAATGGTGGTAGACTACTTTTTGTTTTTGGTTTTTTCTATTTTCATGATATAATTCTTATACTTATGCAAACTATATATTTAAGAAAGATTTTGTTTCCTAAATAAAAAATTACTATTTAGTATTTGTACACATCAAATTGGTTTTAAGAGAGGTATAGGAATTCAAGAATAATTAAATACATTAATGCACTTAATAAATCCAAAGTTGTTAGGATAAAAGTTGAATAATTGAGGATAATAAAGGGTTCCAATAAACTCTTATAAATTGTCAACATTTATCAAGACTACAATACCCTCTTTGATTACTAAACTTACATCGTAATAGATATAATAAAAAATACTTCAATATATTTTCCGTCATATATTGTGCTCTAATTTGATGATACTTTAAACATTCCTATTTTTGAAGTTAAATAGAGTACTAATGAACTCATTATAGAATGCTTCAATAATTCTCAATCAAGGAAATGGATTCCTATTTTAAATATTCCAAGATAGATGTTTTATTCACAAGACACAACTATTTATCTCTTATGAAATTGTTTGAACTATTTAACCAAAGAAATCCCTTATATTTCTAACAAAGTTATATCTAAAGAAAATGCATAAAAATCAAGAGACAAGTAAATATTTTTCTAAACTATATACTAACTACAAAAATTCTTTGACTTGGTTAAACATTGAAATAGAAATCATATAAATAAAAAATTAAGTGAACCAAAAAAGTCACAGTTAGTATCTACAAACATGCTTTGCTTTTCAAGTCATAGTAATAAAAATCAAATAATTAGTTTATTCAAACGTGCAAAACACGTTCTCCAATACTAGTAAGATAAAAAAGTAATTAAAAAACGTATATAAAATTACTTTTTTAATGAACGTCTAGGTGATTGATTAAGTCGTATACATTGAGAACCCTTGCATTCATATACGCTGCATATTGGAGTAGAGATTTTATAAAAGGTCCAAAATAAAGGACAAAAGGCTGATGTCCATTTTTTTTTTTTTTTTTTTTTTTTGAGTCACCCAACTTTTGATGAGGAAAATACTTACTCCGTTTGAATTAGTAAATAAATAAAGTACTTGTGCTATGCATAATATCACACTATTATTGGCCATATTATATTATTGCAGGTCGTTAAATTTCGGTGGAAGAATGTACAGTAGTTTGAAAGATACCCAGTTGTCCTTTTTGATGTTGGATTGGTCAAAGGAGAACGTCCCCATTTCAAAACCAAAAAGAAAAAAGGAAAAAAAAAAGTATTGTTTATATTGAGCCTTTTGAATGAAGTCAATGGACCTCACATCTCTCTTTTTTCCATTCATATGATATGAATGTTACTTCTGTTAATTTTTTATAGACAGCCCAGCTTCTCCTTGTCCATTTTCTTCCCTTACATCCCCATTCATTCCCAACACAAATCCAGACTAGCTAGCACCATTTGCCTTTCTTATATATGTAACTGGTTATATATTAGTCTTTAGTATTGATAAAGAGGGATGCTAGTCGTAGTAGTACTAGTACAAGTATCCATCCTTTTTAATTGATCGAGCTTCATAAAATGGATCATGGTGGTGGTCGGCCTGATCCTTATCTTCAGATTGATGAAGAAATCGATAGGGGTCATTATAATGGGACATGTTCAATTGACGAATTCCTGAAGTATTGTACTACTAAATCCAACGGAGAAGTATCCAGTCGGCAGAGTGGTGATAATGGATTCACAATTTTCTGGCACCAGAAAGAAGCTAAATCACAATCAGAATCAGAATCAGTATCTACAGTATGTCCATATGATTCTCTTGGTAAGTAAAATACTCTACCACCACCACTACTACTAATGCCACTGCAAGATTAAAAAGTATATATTGTTGTGGTGAATAAGTAGTACTAACTTCACTACGGCATGATTCTACTTCTAGCTAGTATTGACCTGCTGTTGTGCTTGCTGAAAATGCAGTTTTACCAAATTACATGAGGAGCCGCCAAACTCATGAACCTAAGAAGGAGATGTTTCAAGATGAAATCATTTCCGTACTTAGATCCGTGTCTCTTCCTGAACGCAACAAATTCTTAATACAGTTATGGGTACCCACCAAAATCGGAGGCCGCATGGTCCTTACAACATCTGGTCAACCTTTTGGGATTTCTAACATTAATAGGCAAGAAGGGCCTCCAGTACAATCACAATACTTGTTTGGTAAAGGACTCTGTCGGTATAGGAAGCGCTGCCTTGGTTTTCAGTACAAAGTTGATGATCATTTTGTTAATACTAATAATGTTGGCATTGACTGTAGTAGTAGTAGTAGTAGTAGTCAACAACAACAGCCTCTTCAGCTTGGTCCTTGTATCCCTGGAAGGGTGTTCAAACAGGGATTCCTAGAACTTTCTTCATGCATTGGGTATTACACCCCCGAAGAATTTCCGCTGCGGGATTATGCCGAAAATGAATGCGGTATTTGGGATTACTTGGCTTTGCCGCTCTTCGAATCCACAGGAGGACATCACTGTCTTGGAGTGCTTGAGATCGTAACAGACAATTACCTACTCCTTCAATACGCTGCTTCTCCTTGTTTCTTCGAGACACTTGAGGTTTCTTCAATGCCCCACTCCTCCTTAAATCTCGAACAATTGCATATATGTTCTGCTTTCCTTAATTTGTTCCTATGTATGTGCATTTGGGTAGGTAGATGTCTTGATTCTGTTTGCCATCCATGTAATTTGGTTTTCTTGCAGCGTGCGCATCTCAGATTTCAACCTCCACATGTCCATGAATGCAACAAAGTAAGTAATAAAGGCTGCAATATAACCTAATATCAAAATAGCTAGCAGTATGAAATATCTTTAATTCGTAATTTGCTTTCAAATAAATTGTCACTATCTTTATTTCAGATCCGTAAAGATGTACTTTCTTTAGGAGTTGACATCAAAGATGTGTTAAAGTTTGTGAGGGAATTGTACCAACTACGTCTTGTTCAGGCATTTGTGAGGATTCCATGCACGTGTGATGATCATGGCAGTAGCTGCAATTTTCCTGATCATGCATTTAAAAAATTCTCTTAACCTGTTTTGCGAGATGCTAGATTATGATGTGCAATGACGAGTATTTAGCTATTAATATGGATAGCATCCACAAGTATGGAGGTTTTTCTATACGAGGGGGGAAAGGTCTGGCTGGAAAGCGTATTCATTTAAGAAGGCGTGTTTTTGCAGAGATACAAGTCAATTCGGCATATCTGATTACCCTATTGTACATTTTACACGCGCAGCCGAATTGACTGCTTGTTTTGCAATTCCCTTGCATTTCCTCCATCCCTCACTTTATGCCTTTGTATTAGAAATCTTTTTGCCACCTGAGCAACTACAAAATTACTCCAATGATGCAGTTCTAGTTGCTTTGTTGAAGTTATTATTGTCGACAACGATTAACGCATTTTCAAGGCTTAATGGTTCTTTGGGGCTACAAGAAGGGGAGGAATTCTCTGTCGAATTAGTCCCTTCCTCGGATGATGATGATGATAACTTCAAGTTCTTCGATATATGTCGAAGCAGTGGGAATTTGAACAGGCACAATGAGGCCTTAGAAAATGCAAGAGCAGAGCCGCAAGTTCAATCATCACAACCACCACCAATAACAGGGGGAAGTAATGTTACAAATAATGATAAAACTGAAGCAAATAATGTCAGGAAAAAAAAACATTCCAGTATTGCTGCTCGTTCAAAGAGACAAGACATAACTGGGACCTCCAGGCCGGAAGATTACGCAAGTGCTCGAGCTCGAATCACTTTAGATGTTCTCAAACCATATTTTGAAGGGAATCTTGAGGATGCTGCTCGAAGTCTTGGTGGTGAGCTTGTTCAAACATACACTTGTAGTAGTAATTCTTTTCATTTTAATCTCACTTAAGGTTAAAGATTTCTTTTCCCACTATTTACTTTGCAGTTAGCAGATCAACTCTAAAACGTATATGTAGGGATCTTGGTATAGAAGATTGGCGACAATGGCGATCACTGATGAGGAGAACGAAGGTTGATCATTACATCCACTCAAGTGATCCAAGGCTCCCGGCAGCTGGAGCTGTCGAGAGTGTTGAAGAAGACGTTATCCAAGAATCCGGGGGAGGAAATCCAGGTATAATCAATGCATTAGTAGAGAAAGAAGCTGCAGCCCCTATTATTCCAACAAGTGCAACAGGAGGCGAGATTGGCGACAAGTCCGCGGTAATGATTGTCAAGGCAACATACAAAGGGAAAAATGTAAGGTTTCCTCTGTCATGTAGCTCGGGGATTAAACACTTGAGCCAGAAAATAGCAGAAAGGTTCGAGCTACAAGTTAAGAGTTTCACAATCGAGTACAAGGATGAAGAAAGGTGATTCGATTATGATAGTCTGCGATGAAGACTTGCACGATCATATTGAATCCTTGAAATCATCAGGGCAGAATATAATCAAATTCTTAGTTGTTTCCAAAATCATTGGCGCAGGATAACAAAGCAGTTTCTCCATATTGTTTTCAAATTAATAATATTAGGATTGTAAATCAATCGAACAAATTATATATATATGTTTAATACATGTTAAGGTAAATACATAATATTATGTGTAAGTAATATATTTCTCTGTTTAGAATGCTTATATACTCTCGCTTTGTTACGAGTTTGGAATTAATACACAAACTTTCCGTATAAGCATATTTCAATGGACTAAGGAGCAAAATTTGGAAAGGTTCCCGAGAAAGAACTTTTAAAAGTGAGACAATAAACAAAATCAAAGAAGAAAAAATACCCTTTACTAATTTCACACAAGATTTTGGGGGTATATTTGGCACTACTGCATTATTATCTTTCAATTCTAAGATCAAATAAGAAGTAATAGTAGAAACAATTTAATAATAAATAAAAAAATTTTGAAGTTCAAGATGGTACATCAGCCCATATAACTATTGTAGGCTTGTTCAATTTGTGCATTTGCTTTTGCTAAGCTGGGCTCATACATCATTAACTATGCCATTTCAAATCAATCTTGGTCAAACACCTTGGGCCTAATAATGACGATAGCTTTGGGTCATGGTCTTTGAACTAGAAGACAAATGTACAGAGAGAGTCTTATCTGCCAAGCCCACTTTTCCTTTAGCTTTCCTTTCTGTAAGCTGTCTCTTCGTTGACTTGTAGGAGGTAGATTATAGTATTAATTGGGCCAGTCCAAATAGGGATCCCATTCCATTAGAAGCCTGAAATTTCAAAAGAAATATTAAATCAATGGCCCATTACTAATCTTGATTTTTTATAGTGGAATTAGACCTCTTAAATGGCAGTTACACAATTTCAAGAGGGAGTCGTTACTGCAATAAAGGCATCAAATCTGTGTACGAGGGCGGCAGATCTTATATGCAGTCCAACTAATCCCATTGGCGAAAGAAGCAAAAGATAGGAAAAACGGCATGTACTCCACGCTCTTTGTGGTGATCACTAATTTCTGCCCAAAAAAAAAATCAAGTTTAGTATGATTCAAAAAAAACTTTAAATTGTTCCTACAAAAATTTACATTTTTATTTGGCAACGAGCAATTTTTTTTTTTTTTGGGTCCAAATGTGTACACCTCCATTTGTTAGTGCTCGATCGAACAAAAGCAACAACTATTATAAGGTGAAGTCAAATTCCCCTTTCACTTACCATAAGTAGTTGTAGGCATTAGGGTCAAGTCTACGAAAAATTCTTTTCTATTTATTCTACATTACAGAATTAATATTCAGATCGTTAGATGATTGAAAAGTAATAAAACTCTTCTATTTTTCAATCATTTCAATGATTATTACACCTACTATACACTCTGTATTAAGGAATGAATAGGAAAGACTTACAATCTCTCCTCAACCCTCAAGTTTTTGTAAATTTTCAAAGAAGAAAAAGAAAAAAAAAACAGAGAGAAAGCCTCTTAAAATATATTTTAGCCCTCAATAAATTTTTAGAAATTAGTACTCCATAGTACACCCTTTAATTTATATGTCTCCAATTTTGTCTACCAAAAAGATAATGCTTGTGTTCGATATCCTACAAAAGTAACCACCATAAATACATCTATTAATGAAATTTTTTTTGAAACTGTGCTTTGTTTTAAAAAATGTTCTTTTTTTATGTCGATTGAAAATTAGATATCCGGAACAGGGAAACTCGCATTCAGTGAATGCGAGCTCATGGCGAATTAACATTGTGAATTTTTTTTTTTTTTTAAAATTTCATGACCTCGCATTAGGTGAATGCGAGGTCAAATTAAAATTGATTGACCTCGCATTCGGGTTATATACTGCAAGTTAGTCTTATACACATCTCCTTGAGTCCTCCTCCTCCTCCTCCTCCTTCCATTTGCGATTTCAACCACAATCACCACCATCTCATTTTCCTTCTCCTCTACAACCACCACCATCTCCTTTTCCTCCTCCTCTACAACCACCATCCACCATCTCTTTTTCTTCCCCCTCTACAACAACCACCACCTCCATTCCACCATAAATGGATCAACAAACACCACTAACATATTTCAGATCACATTAAATGTGTATAAGATCAGGTTATTGTAATTAATTTATGGGAAAATTCTTTGTAGTTAATTAAGCTTGTCTCTTATACACATCTAGATGTGTATATAGACAGAGACAGATAGCTTATATTTTCAATTTTTGTGATTGTGAATATAAATGATTTGGTATATGGGGTGAGGGGCTGTTAATTATTACTATCCTTAAACGAAGATTTTGAAATTTATGAAACTGTGCTTTTTGTTGTTATTGGGTCACCAATTTTGTAAATTGGATAATTTGATGAAATTGGATTTGGTTGTATTTAAATTGTATATATGAAGTGGTTATGAAAGTGGTTATATTTGGTTATATTTTGTTTAATTATGTTTGTATCCCTTGTCGGGCATATATTCGTACTTGTAACCCTTCTAGGGTTATTGCATTGTTTGTAACCCTTGTCGGGCATGTATTACTTGTAAGGGTTGTCTATTTGTTATGTTGTTTGTAGCCCTTATCGAGTATGACCGACATAAGAGAGAATCCTCAAGATATAGAGGAACTCTGTCGAATTTTTTTTTTTTACAAAAACATATTCCGTATCCAAAATTAGGGTCTAAACATCTTACATCCTTATACAGGGAAATGAGTATGATAGACCCCTCACATCCTCCTTTATTGGGGAGGGAAAATAACTTATGAATGCGATACTATCTCTTATAGCCAATGGTGTGCAAGAAACTATTCCAAATAAAGCTGTCGGATTCCGGATCCTACTTTTGTGTTGAGTTATTTATTGAGACAGAGGAAATTCCCCAGGTACCTGTAACCAACAATCTAGGGTTGTATGGTATGGGGCCAATGATGTTTCTCATGCATTCGACCATGGACGACGAGCCGTTGTAGTCCAATGCGTGGAGTCTCTTTGAACATCCTTGGTAATTTGAGTTTTACAACCCAATGTATTCGTTTTCAATGTCAAACTCAATGCCATTTGATCAATCTATTGGCGTGCAGTGTAATAGAGACACCACAGCAGGTGAAGGCCCAAGTACCATGCAATATCAATATATGGAGAAAGGTCTCGTAGATGATGGTTTAACAGATGATAATGCTAATAGTGACTCGTCGTGGCATAAATTAGACAAGGATTACGTCTCATTATACACATCAAAAATATATCGAACTAGAGAATTTATATAAGAACTTGGGGACAAATAACGGTGAATGTCAGATGCAAGAGGATGTTCCTGTTTATGGACCTAGAGGAATGACTTTTATCATTCAATGATATTGGTAACTACGGTGATTACGATCCCATGGACCGTAGTGATAAAGATGGGCTGGCATATTGGATTGAAGAAAAAAAATGATATTCGGTTGCACATGTGCTTTGATAGTAAGGAGCAAGTTAGTAAGGCAGTTAGAATGTGGTCTATAGCTCAAAAATGGGAATTCAAAGTGATAGAGAGCCGGAAGAGGACATGGGTAGCTAAATGCAAAACTGCGTCCTCCGGTAGATTACTCCCGGAGATTGTGAATGGAGTATTCAGGTACGTGAAAATGAATCTCTTACTGTGTGGAAGGTCACGAAGTGGGGTAAAAGATCACGTATATCTCGGTGAAATTTTCGGTAACAACAGAAATCTTACATCTACAATTATTGCTAACCAAATTATGCACTTAATTGAAAATAATCCTAGGCACAAGGTCAAACAAATTCAGGCATACATTAAAAACAGTTTCAAGGTTGACATCACTTACAAAAAAGTTTGGTATGCTCGCAGGAAAACGATTTTTGTGCTTGCATATGGAAGTTGGGCATCTAATTTCTAACAATTACCCCAATACGTTGAAGAAGTACTACACTCCAATCCCCAAACTGTGGTGCAATGGTTACATCATCCCAACAGTAGCAAGGTTGTGAAAATATTCAAATACCTCTTTTGGGCATTTCGTCCATCGATTGATGCATTCCACACTCCAATCCCCAAACTGTGGTGCAATGGTTATTTGATATGTTGAGAGATCGTGGAATGTTACCTACCTCATCGGGTTATGCGACAGTTTGGGTTGCACTAACCCATACCAGATCAAAGATTGATTAGTAATTGAGGTGCACTTCATTTGATAGACCGCCGTGGTCGGACAAACAATGATTGGGAGTTGACCCACCGAGCTTACATAGATATTTGGGGGGCAAGAAGGGATACAGTTGAGGTTGGTCTCCCATGTGTTGATACTACACATGCATCAGGTGATTATATGCAATAGTACAGACCGGGACGACCACTATACATTCATCTTATACACATACTTGTCCAGAACACATACCACGGTGATGTTCAACATGTGCAGATTATCTAAAAAGTAATTATTCATTTTTTGTTATTGTTTTTCTTTTTCAAATTACTTTAGTAATACTAATTTTAACTTTTATGGTAGATGGATTCCATAGATAGATTGTACTACATGTCGTTGGACAAGTCCTGGAGAATGACTGCCTGATGATCCTATTTGCATCAGTAGATTATACCCCTGTGGGAGGTGAAATCACTTTCAAAGACACATAAGAGACAGCATGTATAGCGTTCAATATTACAAAATTTTTTTAAAATTTCATCCACGGTGTGTATCATAATGAAACAAATATATTTTTAGCATCTGGCGAGGCGGGCAACAAGCATAAATTCAACAAATTTCGACGTCATCAAGTTCCATTGCCTCAACCCCATGCAGATGCTGGATCCCTTCTGTTAATATACACATCTAGATGGTGATACTTCACAGATACTTTCGCCAATGCGCACTCCGGTGAGACCATCTCTTTCAACGGACAGTCGGACAGTCTTCTACTGGATCAGATCCAGAGCATCTATGGTCCTACTGTTTCAGATGAAGAACATGAACACGAACAAAATATAGTTTCGCAGGCGCAAATTGCTCACCCTACTCAATAGCAAGATACTCATCTACTTTATGTCTATCGATCAAAAAGGGTGCCTAAACCTAGAAAGTGTGGTACGGGCGGGAGATTTGGAGATCATAGACATTGACATTTGTTATTACTTTTCGCAATCATATGTTATTGATATTTGTTATTTGTAAATCATTGTTTGCCATTGTCGGGTGTTTTTATATTATTATTAGGTTTTTATTTCTATTTTTTAGCCCTTGTCAGACTTTCATGGATATTTGTTGCCCTTGTTGGGTATGATTGTTGGCAGGGAGAATGTTCGTAAAATAGTGGAGGTTATGTCAAATTTTTATCAAAAATATGATAAATTAATAAATTTTCTTTCTTACAAGATTTCATTCGAATATTTCATTAATGTTATATGTTTCTGATTTAAAGATAATGGTTTAGTATTCCTGTATATCGTATTAAATAAATGTTCACGATTTAGCGTTTAAGTGAATTTTATCTTAGAGTCAAATTCTTTTTTATTTAACAAAAATATCAAACATTTTTCTGTTTCTGTAATAGTGCAAAAAAAAAAAAATAATCACATGACTTCTTATTAGCTAAATACAAAGCTACATGCAGTGGATTTATTTTAAAATTTTTTTTTTTTTGACCTCACATTCAGTGAATATAAGGTCATAAAAATTTTTATTTTTTTTTAATTTTTCATGACCTCGCATTCAGTGAATGCGAGGTCATAAAACTTTTTTTTTTTTAAATACTTAGACCTCGCATTCACTTAATGCGAGGTCATGAATTTTTATTTATTTATTTTAAATTTTGACGAATTAATTTTCCATGAGCTTGCATCTCCTGCATGCGAGTTTCCCCTGCGGAAATTTCATTTCCAATTGACATAAAAAAAGAACGATTTTCAAACAAGCACAGTTTTAGAAATTAGATCTCCTATTAATACCTATGATTCTCAACACCAAAAAAAAAATAAAAACATTATGAACCTTTGATTCACATGTCTTCATATCATACTACTAAAGTGTCTCTTAATACATGTCTAATGATGTATAAACTTACGAATCAAAATAATACATGACATATGTAAAAAATTTTCATATATGCATATAGATCTATATGCCTTCACATCACTCTATTAGAGTGATTGAAGTAATATGCAGTGACGTGAAAACTTACGAACTAAGAGGTACATGACAAACGTAAGAATTTTCCATATATGCATGTAGGAGATCAAAATGACTAACCGTGACGGCTAATGGAGAAGCGTACATCATAATGTTGCCGGCCTTGCAAATACTACCAACAATTGCCGACCGGAGTTTAGTTGTATATGTTAAAGTAAGTACTAGAAGAGCAAGAACCGTCACGGAAAGGAACTCAACAACCACTGTTACCACCACGTAAAAATTAAAATATAGTATTAAGTGTATTTTAGTCATCTAATTAAATTTTCTTAATATTTTAAAATTTTTAAAAGATGAATACTGTGAATAGGGGCAAAGTGTAATTTCTATAGTTCAGGGGGTAAAGTGTAATTAGCCATATAATTCAATAAGCAAAGTGTTATTAACCCATTTTCTATTCTCTTCTATACGCTTATATAACGATTTCTTATAATAGCACCACTAATTACTTGATCAATTAAAAATAAAGATATTTTCTATATTATTGAATTTTTTAAAATATAATTTTATATACTTTGTCAAATTAAAAATTAAAATCATTATCAAGTACCAAATATCATTCCTATAGATGAAGTATTGATAGTCTTTGATTAGGGAAAGATATTTACATGAAATCAATTGATATATGGATAACAATTACAAAAATTAATTATAATTTCAAAAAATAAAAAATGATGTATAATCAAAATGTAAAGAATCAATACATCAAAAATTATTATAAAAATTTAATATCTAATTAAACTAGTATATTTTGCATATTATTATTGAATGGTTACATAGTGTATTAAAGTTATTATAAAAAATTAAAAATGATAACTTGTTCTTTTATGTTGCTCTGAAATGTACCAAATGTTAATAAAAATAATCATTTATATCTTACTGTAAAATAAACATAATGCTAATTGAAAAACATGTAGTTCTAAAGATGTCCAAAATTATACGTTCTTTAATTGGAGTTTTAAATAAATCTAAGAGACAATTAATTATCATTAACATATTATGTAAATAATTATACATATAGTGAATATATTAGTATTTTTTATATTTTTTTAAACTTATGATGATATATGCTTTAGTATTCTATTGAAATTTTAAAGTGTAATTTCTTCACTCATATTAATGACAGGTAATATGGTTAATTTCGTTCCAAAATAATTTTTATGTTTCGTTTAGATTCTCAAATTATAATTTGTTATAACAACACCACCAATGACTTGATCATTTAAAAATAAAAAAATTTTGTAATATTGAACGCTTTAGATGTATCTAATCTAGTATATATTCTTTATCATTACTAAAAGATAAAATCACATTATCAAGTTTCAAATATCATTTTATCGACAAAACGTATTAAAATTCTTTTATTAGGAAAAATATTTATATGAGATAAAATAATATATGATAGCTACAAAATGATTAATTTAAATTTCAAAAAATAAGAAAAAAATGAACTTAAGTAAAATATAAATAACGAAGATATCAAATTAAACAAATATATTCTCTATAACATGGATTGGTATCACGTAATATATGAAAATCATTATCAAAATATACAAATAAAAAAGTTGTTCTTTTATCTTACTTTAAATGTAGAAAACATTAATGAAATTTTTTTTTTATCTTACTCTAAAATATACAGAACTGTATTGAAAAACATGTAGTTCTAAATATATCCAAAATAACACGTAATTTTTATATAATCTCTGTTGCAATTATTTTTTAACATATTGTGCAAATATGTATCAAAATAGGAAATATATTGGTATTGTTCCATGTTTCTTAACTAACCTATAATATCATTCACTTTAGAACTTAATCAATATTCTAACTCTTACCTTTATCCTGAATGGTATTGTGGTTAGCTCCGAAATTCTATTTTGATATGGTATTTTACTATAAAATTAAAATTTATATTTTTTAAATATATAAAAATAAATAAAGATAACAAAAATGTGTGAATTTTGTTTTTATTTTTGCTTACTTTTCTAATTAATTTCTTGTATTGTTTACTAAGATATTTAATCTACATTTTTATTGTTTTTGTTAAATAGTGTAAAAACTGCATAGAAACGCAATGTATGTCTACAGTTAATTTAGAATATTTAATATTATGATTTTATTTGCATAATTCATGTTGTCTTTTACATTATTTATCTACTTATTTTTTCTATATATCATTCCAATAATTTATGCTATAGTAATCTAGTCTTACAATAATGATTCTAGACTACGTTGGTAATGTATCGTATCATTGGTAAAAAAAATTTACCTCATGAATAGTTAATCTAAACCAATATTATTTTATCAAATATTATAACAATCAGTATTGTAGTTTCTAAAATTATTTAAACTCAATATATACTAGAAAATACTTAAAGTACTTAATACTAATGATTTATTTGCATAATATGTATTGTTTCTATATTAGTTACTTATTTAAATTTCTTTATTAGCATCACAAATTATGCGTAGAATTTTTTTATGTGTTACAATGATTATTTTGAAATATTTTATGCATTACATCGTATTATGGGTTGAATTTATTTTCTATATTTTGAAATATTTTATGCATTACATTGTATTATGGGTTGAATTTATTTTCTATCTCATTAATATTTGCTTAAACCAATATTTTACAAAATGATATTCTTAAATATAAGGATTTTGTAATCTTATATTACTGTTAAAGATATATAAAATTAATAAATACTTTTTCTTAATTAAAAATTGTGAGTTTTTTATTTCGCACCGAGCTTTAGTTTCATTCCTTGTCTAATTTTTTTTCTCTTGATAGAGGGAAGAGAAAAACAAATCTATATTAATCGTAACAAAAAAAAATTTAATTGAGATAAGAAAATATTATTATATATTCCATTTTTTTTTACTTCTTTAAATACTAAATTTTTATTTGCACAATTACTAATTTTGTGATTTTTAAGGCAAAGGAAAACTTTGATATTAAAAAGACAAAAGTAAGGTTAAAGTGAAAGAATTTATTGATACTAATAAATTTGAAAGGGATCCAACAATTTAACTTATCTACTACGATAAACGATAAATTAGTTATTATACATTGATTCCAAACCACAACAACTTTATGTTGTAACTAAAATAAATACATGATTAATCACATTATAATTTTTTAGTCAAAAATTTTATATTTTAACTCAAAATAGTTATAAATGTTATTAGCACAAGAAAATATATAAATTGACTCTAATTAACTAACATGTAAGAGCAAACTTGAATAAACAATTAGATTAAAAAAATATTTATTTGTGAATTAATAATATATCATATAGTTATAAAAAGGCAATTTTTATTAGGAATAAAAAAATAATAATTTGAATACATATAATAGTTATAAAATAATATTTATTTATTTTTTGATCCTATATAAATAATTTTTCTAGATCTTAAAAATTTATACCTACTTATTATATATTTATGTCAAAATTTAGCACTAACATAAGGAAATTTTTTTTTTGAATATACATAATAGTTATAAAAACTACTTTTATTTTATTTTTGATCAAATATGGATTTTTTTTGTACAATAAAATTTTTACCATCTTAATATATTTATGCCCAAATTTTCATTGAAATCTAAAGAATTATGTCATAATAATTTAAAATATATAAAATAAATAATAGTAGTATTATAAAAGATAGATAATCTTATTATATTAATAGGAGAGTATTTTAGATAGACTAATTATACTTCATGTAGGGCATATTAGACATAACTATTTAATTAAAAGTGTATTAAGCAAGACAAAAAAATAATAAAATAATAAAATAATAAAAAATTATATATTTCGAGTAGAATTGTATGACTAAAAATAGATAGCAGTTTTCTAAAAAAATAGGTAATTAGGTCAGAAGAGGAATAATTTAGTTATGCTTTTCTCTGAATTATATTTTATTAAGGACGGGTATTTTAGGCATTACAAAAAAAGAGAGAAACATTTAAAAGGGGAGAAACAACTCGTATTTATATATAAGTGATATATATATATATATATATATATATATACACACACACACACACACACACACACATATACATATACATATTTTTTAAATTTAGAGTTTTATATTAGGGAAGAAAAATATTGTTTTGATATCTTATCTTTGGGGTATTCCTGTATAATATAAATTAATGTGTATAAATTTCACAAATTTCAGGTATTTAACCTCTAAATATTTGTGTTTAAAAATAAAATGATATTAACAATTAGAGTATGGGTGGCGTTATTGCCAGAGCAAATTTGTTGTTTTGGACAAAACATACCACAAGTAACAAGTTTCCAATTAAACTACCACAGGGTGTGTTCGTTTGGATTGAAAATATTTTCAGAAAAATATTTTTTTGAAAATTTTTTGGTGCCAAACACAGAAAAATATTTTTCAGTGGAAAATATTTATATGTTAAATACCTGTGTGTGTGTGAAATCTCTTATTACATCTAATTTTTGAGTGTAAGTTATTTTCCGGATAATTCAACAGTGACATTAAACTTCAAATACTTACTTTTAAAATTTTGTTTGCTAAACTTATTTTCGTTTTTAATTCTTTTTCATTAGTTTTTCTCTCAATTATGGGTCCCACACTAATATAACTATTATTATGCATATTTTACTACTATATTGTACTATCATTTAATTTTGAAAAAAATCAATTTTTTATTAATTACAATTACTTGTAAGGTATTTATTACTATTGTTATAAGTTTTTTTAACTTGTATTTATAAAATTAAAGATAAAACCGTTAAAATTTTTTATTTCAAAATATTTTCATTTTGTCAACCGAACACCGGAAAATTTTATGAAAAATAGATTTTTTCACTGTAAAATATTTTCCAAGGAAAATATTTTCCTCAAGAAAATATTTTCAGTCCAAACGAACACACCCACAGTCTACTATATTTTCTCCACTATGGCCCATTAATTAATATTGTTCCATTCTCATCTACTCACCACTCCTAGCAATCTCAATTTTTGCAACTTCACAATTGCGTAGACTCGCTCTCCTTCATACCTCCTATATTCCTCATTGATCGTCCATTTTTGTGTCATTTTACCCCACGAAAACAAAACATTAATTGAGATTGTAGGGAAATGAAGCCATTGGTAATGATAGACGAATACATGGATGAAATTGAATGAACGAAATGGTAAGATATACTTGGATCGATAACTGAATTAACTCCTCAATCATGAGAACGATATTCATGAAAGTTGTCATCATCATCGTAGTAAACATCCAGAGCTACATTATTCCAATTTTCCTTCAAATTAGTTATTGAATTCTAATATATGAGTGAGAGAAAGGGAAGAATATTTGTTTTGTTGCTAAATTTTCCAATTACCAAAAAAATCCCTCATTCAATCAACTTTTATACTTACTATACATGTTGGAGGGTCTTTTGACAACCACTAAAAGATAAATTAATAGAGGAGGTAGAGGTGGAGGAGTCCACTCTATCCACTCCATTGTCAATAAGAAAGAAGTTGTGTAAAAAGATATATGAGCAAAACCTTTGTATCATTTTCATATTAATACCATATATGTTTGTGTGCAGGCGTGCGTGCGTGCGATAGATAATTATGAAAGTTTATTTTTGTTAGTGATAAAAAAAATAATTTGAATATATAATAGTTATAAAATAATATTTATTTTATTTTTTACTTGAAAATAAATAATTTTTCTACTCTTGAAAATTTCTACCTTCTTATTATGTATTTATATCAAATATTTTTTATCACTTAAGGAATAAATAATTTGAATTGACAAAACAGTTATAAATACTACTTATTTTATTTTTACTCAATATAAATCATTTTATACGAATAAAAAAGTCTACTATCTTATTATACATTTATGCCAAAATCTCATATAAATCTAAGGAATTTTATTATAATAGTTTTAAATATACATATATAATAAATATATTGTAGTATTAAAAAGTAGATATTTTGTTAGATTAAATGGGAAGTATTTTAGATAAGTAAATTCTACTTTATTAAAGACAATATTAAGCATTAAACTGTTTAATTTCATATATTATGCATGACAAATTGTAAAAGAAAAATAGTAGATTACCTCGGGTAAAATTGTAAGACAAAAACAATGGTGTATATCCCTAAAAATAGATAGTCAGAATAGATTATGAGTAATTCGATTATGTCTTCCTATTGAAAATTAGATTTCACTACAGGCACGCATTTTATATATCACAAAAAATGGGAGAAACAAAAAGAAAAAATCACTATGAAGTATCGATTAAACATCATTTTATAGATGTAGTATTTTGAAATTCTTTAAATAGGAAAAATATTTATAGAAAATCAAATGATTTGTACAGATAATAATTATAAAAGTGATTATTTAAAATTTCAAAAAATAATAAGAGAAAATGAATGCAACTAAAATGTAAAGAACAAATACATTAAACAAAAATTATGTCTTATATCTATAAAAATCAAATTAGATTAAACTAATATATTCTCCATATTATGGATAGGAATCCAACAACATAATAAGATAATTATCAAATGATGAAAAATTAGAAATTGTTCTTTTATCTTACTCCGAAATGTACATAATGTAAATGAAAAAATCCTTTATCTTATTTTAAAATGCACACAACTATCATGCAAAACAAATAGTTTTATAAAGACATCAAAAATAAAATGTAATTTTGTATAATTTCTATAAGAATTAATATTTAACATATTGTGTAAAATATGTATGCATGCATAGAATATATTATATTAAAATCTAATTTTGGATCAAACCACAGCCATTTTTCATATTTTTTAAACTTATAATGACATTCACTTCAAGACTCCATTGACGTTACTGAACTCTTTTTCTTTTTTTGGACATTTTGAATTCTTTTATTTATTATAAATGGCTGTGGTTTGATCCAAAATTGTATTTTAATATAATATTTTACTATGAAATTAAAATTTTTAATTTCGATCGATATATAATAATTAATTAGTTGTTCACTGCAACATATAAGTTAAATTGTTGGACTTTCAAATTTATTAGTACTAATAGTTCCTTTTCCCCTTTTCCTCGTGGAATTAAGCTTACCCTTACCAAAAATATTCAACTTTACTAACTTTTAACCAAAAAAAAAAAATAGAGAATAGGAAATGCCCTTGACAAATTGTATGCATTATGTTTGAATTTATTGGTTTGAATTTAGTAAAACCTCTTTTTAATATCAAAATTTTGTCTCAACTCAAAACTCACAAAATTTATAATCATACCAATAAAAATTTTATCATTTATATAAAAAATTCCTAATCTTTAATTGAGATAAAATACTTTTTATTTTATATCACTTTAATATTATTATGGACATATTTTTGGAAAAAATATAGAGAAAGTGTCTCACAAATCTTTATCATTTTAACACAATTTTGTAGAACATTGGTTTAGAGTAGCTATTGATAAGGTAAAAAAAAATGCTCAACCCATGATACAATGAGTGTCCAAGATATTCTTAAATAATCATTTCAATACATAGGAATTGCATTGTTATTGGGATTTGATGTAAAAAGATATTAATTTAAAATGTATCTATTTTGAAGACCATAAGAGCTATTAGTACGAGATATGAAAAATGGAGCCCGAAGGTGAAGGTATGGCCCGGACATTCAAGGTGTACTTTTCAAACTATTGTAGGCATCATGACATTTCCTGTTCTAGATGTGCCTCTCTCTCTATATATCCTTCTATATTATGGATAGGAATCCAACAACATATATTAAAATAATTATTGAAAGATGAAAAATTAGAAATTTTTCATCTTATCTTACTCTAAAATGTACAGAATTAAAAGAAAGCATCCTTTATATTATTTACAAATTGTACGCAACTATCATGCAAAACATGTAGTTCTATAAAGATATTCAAAATAACATGCAATTTTATATAATTTCTATTAGAATTAATTTTTAAAATGGGTAAAATATGCATGCATGTACAGAATATATTAGCTTTTTTTATTCCGTTACGGGGAATATATTAGAATTTTTTCATATTTTTTAAACTTATAATAGCATTCACTTCAAAACTCTAGTGACGTTCTTAACTCTTTTCCTTTTTGGATGTTCTGAACTCTTTTATTTATCCTAAATAGCTGTAGTTAGCTACAAAATTGTATTTTAATATAATATTTTACTATGAAATTAAAATTTTTATTTATGAAATACATAAACAAAATGTAAAGATAATAAAGATGTATGAATTTTATATTTTTATTTTTTGCTTAATTTTTGTGATATATTCGTGAATCAATTACTCAGATATTTAATATACATCTGAGTTATTTTATTAAATAGTGTAACAATTGCATTGTAATTTCTTAAGTTAAGACATGGAAACTCAATCTGTATTTGTAATTATTTAGAATATTTAATAGTATAATTTTATTTACATAAATTATATTATTTATTTATATTATTTGCCTACATATATGTTCAATGATTGTTCTACAATATTGTAAGCATGGATCGTATCATAAGTTTAATTTTTCTCTATGTTTGATCGTATAATTTTAGGAATAAAAAAGAAATAATATGAACATATAAAACTGTTTTAATTTTTTTTTTTATTGCTAAAGTATAAATAATTTTTTTACTCTTAAACTTTTTTATCTTTTTATTATGTATTTATGCCAAAATTTTGTACAAACTCAAGAAAAAAACATAATAGTTATAAGATTACTTTATTTTATTTTTGCTCAAATATAATTTTTTTTTTTTTTACGAATAAAAGTCTCTACCATCTTATTATACATTTATTCCAAACATTTAAAACTTATTAGGTTTCTAAATAGAAAACAATTATTAAGGACTTATTAGGTTTGAAACTATTTTATTAAATGGTATATTACATGTGACAAAAAATAGGTGGTAGTATTACTAAAAATAGGTAATTGAATAGGTGAAGAGTAATTTTATTATATTTTCGTATCATAATTTATATTTCATTATGGGCGGGTATTTTAGGTATCACGAAAAAGGGTGAAATAAAAATAGGTTGTGTTTTTCTATCAGGATTGATAATTATATTTTATTAAATGTGGGTATTTTAGTCATTACAAAAAAAGAAAGAAATACTTTAAAAGGAGAAACACTTTGAGGGGAGAAATAAAAATTGAGAAATAACTCATATATAGACAGATAGATAGATATAGATAAAGAGATAAATACATGTGACCGATTTGGAAATTTGGAATGTTATGGTAGAAGGGAAAGACCGTGTATTAGATAGACATATCATGTTGAATCATGACAATTAAAATGGACAAATTTATTGTTGTACCATTTTATGTGCAAGTAGAATGTCCGTGCCTTGAGAAAGTTGTACATCAATGCGATATTTTGTGCACATAATTTGGTAGTATTATTTACCCATTACCTGGTTGGATATCGGATTCAAAATAAATTTTTAAATAGAGAAAATTATCAAATTGATAACACAAATTTCTATTTTAATATAAATATACTAATATTAGAGTAGTAATTAAGACAAATGTATTAATCTTAAAATAGTGATTCACAAACATAACACTCACAAATAATATAATTCTTTATGAGTTAACACTGAAATTCTACTGAACATTCAAAATTAAACACTCAACAAAGAACCTTAAGCAAAAACTTAGAGTTGAATTATTAAACTTTCAAACTTGAACTTAGACTTGGACGTCGATGCCTAAAAATTAAAACAAATGACCCCTATTTATACTCTTAAGTTTACCGACAATGGATAACAAACTTCGTTGTCCATTTAATGCTCAATCCACGCGTGAAGATTTGGTGCGCTTCACGCTTGAATCTAAAAAGAAATCTTTGGCATCAAACTGTCAAAAATTGGTGCTGGAAATATTACTCACTCAAAAATTTTGCAACTAGCCATCCCTATACCTACTGCTACACAAACAAACAAAGACTTCAACAAATGCAAGAAAATATCTCCCAACTTTGTTGACTAAATGCATGTAGTGTTGCCTGTTTTCTCAATAAACCTTTTGTTATATAAGCTGGAAAATAGGCGGGCCCCAGAACTAAATCATGTACAGTCTTAGGAGGTGTTTGGTTTATGGGTATGAGAGGGGGGAATGGGAATCAAAGTTAATGATACCCATAGATGGTGTTTGGTTGAACACTATAAGAATCATTCTATGGGAATGAAAGTGTTAGGGAATCGGAATCGGAATGGGAATATACAGCTTAAACATAAACTCATGACCGAAGAACTGGGCTATCTGTTGAATTCGTCTTTTTATTCAATTCTTTTCGGGGGTGTGATTTTCATTCCCAGCACAGTTTTGGTTTGTGGTCTGGTAATAGGAACTAAAAGCTCAGGAAGGTTTTGGTTTCTAACTTACAATGTGACCTATATAATTTGTAAGATCAATTCCTAAGTGAGAATAGAAGTTTCATTATACGATCATAATATGCAAATGCAATAATTCACCAAGGCTTTATTAGTTTATTTGGTTGACTCACCCAATCTTTATTAATAAGTAATAGTACTAGTCAGGACAAATGCAAGAATTATATTTTAAAGGACAAGACTCAATAATTACATATTTATTAAGATAAATTTATATATTTTTTTAAAATTTTAAAAAAGTGAAATATAAATTTTATAAAAATATAAGATAAATATTCAAATTTTTAAAAATAAAATTTATAATTTCTAAAATCTTTAATCCACCCTGGTACTAGCTCTAGTATAATACCGAGTAATGCACCACCAATCCTAATGTACTAGTGCTGAGTTTGGTGGAAAGTAGAGAGAAAGATCCGAGTGTTTCTTTGGGGGGGGGGTTGGTCAAAGAATATCCACATTCCAAAGTGTCATTTTATTATTATTGAACCTTTTGACTGAACCCCTCATTTATTTTCCCTAAGAGCCTAAGAAATGAAGTATGGGAAGAGAATCAGAATCATGGAACAAATAGAATAATGCCCATTCTTGGGAGTTTTTGTGAGAGCTCTACCTAATGTAGAAAAATAGGATGCAAGTACATAGGTAAAGCTCGGAAATTCGTACATGGACCTGATTCACAATAGGTGGGATGAATCTCTTAGTCTATATTCATCCACATCTGATGTGGTTTATTTTTAACGAGTAAGAGTGATGTGGATTACATATGGATTAAAAGGTCTATCCTACCTACCGTAAATTGGGTCCATATAAAACTTTTCCGATAAAGCTCATAGAACCATTCTCCATGCGTTGTTAGGATGCTTTTGAAGTGTACGTGTACATGTCTTTGTGGCTAGCCCCTCTTAGATTTATGAGAAACTTTTCTGATAAGGAGAATGATCTTTTCTCCTTGTTTTTATAACCTGTATAAATATAAATGACTGATTTGGAAATTTGGGATGTTATAGTTATGGGAAATAGATCTAGTCTATAGCTCTATTTGTAGATTTTGTGGTATAAATTAAATATTATAGAATCTATAACATAATTGAGATATTATTTGCAGAAGTACTGGAATAACTTTTTGATGGGATATATATATATACTATATTAAAAAAGTCAATTTGATTTAGTGATTTAGGTTTTCTTTTCGAAATTACTGTTATAACAAAATTTAATTACTTTGTTATGTCCCTTAACTTAAATGTCTTTTTTATAATTATTTATGTTATATATGTAAATATTTCTCAAAGAGTAAAAGAGAAAATAAAACCTACTATTAAGGCTTCATATTAGGAAATAAATTTGCTATTAAAATAAATTTCTTTATCTAATAGATTATTAGGAATTATTTTAGAAATTTAAAAAGAGCAAATAATTTTATTATGATGAATTTAGAAATCAAGCAATAATAAAAAATAAAATTTACTTGAAAATAAATTTACATATTATATATATATATATATATATATTTGTACTTTTAACAAAAAAAATCCTAAAAGGTACATAGGAAATAAAACTAAATTTTTTAAACTTATATTTAGAACTAAATTTGACTGAAGCAAATTTTCTCATACAATAGAATTTTAGGATAGATTTAGAAATAAAAAATAAATATTAAATAAAGTTATTAAAAAAATAATTAAATATTACTATAATAAATGAAGAAGTTTGATTTAGTTTTAAATTTTCTTTCCCAAGTTACCCTCACTATAACATTTAATGACTTTGTTATGTTCTCAACTTGAATGCATTTTTTATAACCTTTTAGGTTATTTATATAAATACTCCTCAAAGAGTAAAAGAATAAATAAAAGTCTACTTTTAAAACTTCATACTAGGAAATAAATTTGATTGATTAAATAGAATATTAGGAATTTCATTTTAGAAATTAAAGAAGAGTAGGAAATATTTTTTTGGGATGGGTTTTAGTTCCAGAGAATGATAAAAATATAAAATTTACTTGGAAAATAAATTTACATGTTTCACCCATATTTTTGGACTCTTAAAGAGGAAAAAAAAAATCCTAAAAAGATACACATGAAATAAAACTAACTTTTGAGACTTTATTTAGAATTAAATTTGATTGAAGTTAAGTTTATCATAGAGTAGAATTTTGTGGTAGATTAGAAATTGAAGATGAATATTAAAAAAAATCATTAAAAAAAAAACTTTGGAATAAAATTTCTCATCAAATAGAATTATGTATATGATTGTCTCTTATACACATCTAGATGTGTATAAGAGACATTAATATCTAAAATGATACACCTATTATATGTCAATTAAAGAAACTAATTTTTTATTAACAAATATTAAAAGAAAAAGAAAATTTTGTTGTGATTAATAAACGAAAACAAGGTTATTTTAGTTCCAAATAGTTAAATACCATTTTGGCCATTCAAACTAAGCAAAAAACTCAATATGGCATTTTTAAATTAAAGTGGTGTTGATTTGAACCTCTAAATTGAAAAAATATTCCAATATAGTCCTCCAATTCAAAAAGTCTCAATTTGGTCTTCAAAGCTAAAACAAATATCCTAATGTGGCATCCAAAACTAAAAGATTGTGTATTCGACTCTCCAAACTGAAAATAAGTTCTAATTTGCCCTCCAAACCATTTTCCACTACAAAAAAATACTATTAACATTTTAAAAGTACACAATTTCAAAATATATTTTCAATCTTAATTATTGCTTTACTGTTAGAATAAGATTTTTGTACAAAATAGAGAGTTACATTTGGTATCTATTTTTTAACGAAGAATTTTAGAAATTATAAGTATGCAAGTAAAACTTTTTTAGGATTTGGAATTAAGTTAAATAATAGCAGGAATTATCTTCAAACCATCAGCCAAAAAAAGTAGTACTTATCACGTATAAAACTTTTGAAATCTTTTGAGAGAATAATTTTGAAATCTTTTTCTATTTTTGATATAAAAAAGGAAAACAATAGAAGAACAAAGGAGACATAAATTGGTTAGAAACCTCAAGGTCATCTAAACTTGAATTACCAAAGATATTATCTTTCATAAATATTGTCAATATCTTTACCTTTCTTTCGCTAATGCCATTTATTTTGTCTCTAATGTTATTATCTAGACTTTGTAATGATGAAAGAGATTCGATATTCACAATATAAAAAGAATTTGATTTCTATGTGGTGTATTAAAAATAAATACAATGTAGGACCTATATTTTTTATTATTGTTAAACTGATTGGATGAGTAGTAAAGGGGATGAAAAATGTGATCTACACCTATATTATTTTTCTTAAAAGGACACAATCTTTATCTTGCAATTCTAACTTTATTTTTAATTCCCTTTTCGTACATTGAGTAATTAACACATATTTAATCTCTTAAGTTATGCTTTCCTATAATCAAAAATTAGTTCCTAAATTATATTAGCTAAAATTCTTAATAGAAAATTATTGTCGTCCTACAAAAAATATTGTTATTGTCTTTGAACTTATATCTAATGTTAAATATTAGTAATTGTATAAAATGACATACCTAAAAATAGGGATATCAAATTAGTTACTAATTAGATTTTAACTAAAGTGTACTTTGTCTAATAAAACTTAAATACTAAATATTTATTGTTAGTTTTGAATTATTACTATACAAGTTGATAGCTATTGTTGCTATATGTTGTCGATCTTATTCTATCAAATAAAATTTACAATATTGAATACATACCTTTTGATTTACTAATATACAAATTGATAGTTTTAATATAATGAATTAGTTACTAAATTTCATGCCCTAAATTGCTAAATGGTGGTAGACTATTTTTTGCTCCTTTTTTTTTTTTCTATTTTCATGATATAATTCTTATACTTGTGCAAACTATATATTTAAAAGAGTCATTTTATTTCCTAAATAAGAATTACTATTTAGTATTTGTACACGAATGATTCCTTCATCAAATTGGTTCTAAGAGAGGTATAGGAATTCAAGAATAATCAAATACCTTAATGCACTTAATAAATCCAAAGTTGTTAGGATAGAAGTTGAATAACTGATGATAATAAAAGGTTCCAATAAATTCTATAAATTGTCAATATTTATCAAGACTACAATACCCTCTTTGATTACTAAACTTACATAATAGATATAATAAAAAATACTTTAATATATTTTCTGTCATATATTGTGCTCCAATTTGATGATACTTTAAACATTCCTATTTTTGAAATTAAATAGAGTACTAATGAACTCATTATAGAATACTTCAATAATTCTCAATTATGGAAATGGATTTCTATTTTAAATATTGCAAGGTAAATGTCTTATTCACAAGACACAATTATTTAGTCTTATGAAATTGTTTGAACTATTTAACTAAACAAATCCCTTATATTTCTAAGGCAAAGTTATATCTAAATAAAATGCATAAAAATCACCTATAAGCAAATATTTTTCTAAACTCATACTAACTATAAAAAATTCTTTGACTTAGTTAAACATTGAAATATAAATCATATAAATGAAAAATTAAGTGAACTAAAAAAAATCAAACAATTAGTATCTCCAAACATGCTTTACTTTTCAAGTCATAGTAATAAAAATCAAACAATTAGTATTTTCAAACGTGCAAAACACGTTCTCCAATACTAAAAAGATAAAAAAATAATTAAAAAACGTATATAAAATTATTACAGAATATAATTTAAAAAATCATTAAAAAAAACCATTCAAAAAGAGCGAGTGTTTTTCGATTATATTTAGTATTAAGTTTCGTGAAAAGTATAAATCTACTAAAGGGCTTTTTTTTTCTTTTTTCTTTTTTTGGTTGTTAGTCAGAGTAGACATCCCCATTACAAAGTCATGTACGATGATTGAACCTTTTTTAATGAACGTTTGGGTGGTTGAATTAAGTGGCGTATATATTGAGAACCCTTGCATTCATATACATGCAAATAAAATCATACTCTAAATAATTACAAATACATATTGAGTTTCTATGTCAACTTAGGAAATTAAAATGCAATTGTTACACTATTTAATAAAATAATTCAAATGTATATTAAATATTTGGGAAACTAATTCAAGCATATATCACAAAAATTATGCAAAAAATAAAAATATGAAATTCATACATCTTTATTAGCTTTACATTTTGTTTATATATTTAATAAATAAAAAATTTAATTTATAATTACTACGTGCTTTATATATCAGGTTAATTACACTTTACCCCTTTTTAATGTCATTGATAGTTTAACACCTAACATTATCGTTTGACCAATAAAGTCACATTACCTATTATATTTTAATTTTTTTGATCAATAATGTTTGATAAATAAAATTTTCATATAGAGAGTATTTAATTCATATAGAATTTGATGAAAATATTCATTAAAGTTGAATTTGGCATTTTTGCTGACCCCATTTTGGCTGGGTTTAAGTTAAGAAAATAACAAATCTGGTAAACATCATTTTTTAAGCAAAACTTTATTTAACTGTCGGTTAATTATAATAATTTCACGACTCTTGATTAGAATGACTTTTTTAACTTGAAAATTTGGTTGATAGGATAGATACACCAATGAGTATAGAATTTTTGAGTATGGTCCAACTTGAAATTTACAAAATTAATAACCATACAAACAAACAAAAATTAAAATTTTATAAAGTAAAAAAATCGTAGAATATATAACACTATTTTCTTATTTCTTTTAAGTCTTGTATTATGATTAATTTAAATTTGTTTTTCTTTATCCTATGTGAAGAATAGAAAATTAACCAAGTAATGAAAGTAAAGTTTAGGAAAACTCACAATTTTAAAGTATTTGTTAATTTATATCTTTTTAATAGTATTTTGATTACTAAATCTTTATCTTTAATAATATTTGTATTAAATGTCAAATACGGAAATTACAACACCAATTGTTCAAAACAGGATATAATAAAACAATAAAGAAATATTGGTGTAGAATAACTATTGATAAGGCAAAAATAGTTCAACAAATTGTATGATTTATGTCCAAAATATATAGTCTAGAATAATTATTGCAAAAACCAACAAGAATACTACATATAAATTGTAGGAATGATAATATAGAAAAAAAATAAATAGGTAAATACTGTAAAAGACAACATAAATTATTCAAATATAATCGTATTATTAAATACTCTAAAATAATTACAGATATAGATTGATTTTACATCGATTTTGGAAATTACTTTACTATTTAGCAAAACAATTAATATGTAGATTAAATGTTTTAGTAAATAATAAAATGAATTAATAAAAAAAGTACGAAAAATGAAAAAATAAATCCATACACTATTATTAGCCTTCATTTTGTTTATCTATTTAATAAATACAAATTTAATTTCATACTAAAATACTATATCAAAATACAATTTTGGACTTAATCACATTCAATACCATTCAAAAAGATGAATGTAAGAGTTTAGAACATCAATATTATCATAAGATTAAGAAATATGAAAAATTCCAATATATTTTTTATCTGGATACATAATCACTTTACACAATATGTTAAAATAATAAGAATAGAAATTATAGAAATTACATGTTATTTTGTAGGTCTTTAGAATTAAATATTTTTCATTCGAGTTGCGTGTATTTTAGAGTTATGTAGAGAATTTTTTTCATTAATTTTTATAAAATTCAAAGTAAGATAAAAGAATAAATTTTTATTTTTACCTTTTGTTTATGATCTTAATATACTGTGTGATATCTATCAATATTATACATAACGTATTAGTTTAATTTGTTGGTTTTCTTATACAGGAAACATAATTTTTATTTGATATATTTGTACTTTATACTTAAGTTTATTCTTTCTTATTTTTTTGGAATTTTAATTAATTATTTTTGTAATTATCACTATATTATTTAATCTCCTATAAATATTTTCATTAGTAAAAGAATTTTATAGGTTGACATATTTCATCTATTAAATGATATTTGATACTGCTTGGTAGTGATTTTATCTTTTACTAATGATGAAGAATATATTGATATATCTAAAAAAAGTTTAATATTATGGAAAAAGTTTCAGCTATAATTAATCAAATTATTGGTGATATCATTATAAAAAATTATGACCTAGGAACCTAAAAGAAAAATAAAAACTATTTTAGATTAGAGTAAACTACATTTTATGCTACTAAAGATGAATAAAGAGTTTAGAGTTTATACACATGACATATGTCAGTTATTGATGTTATAACTCTTCCATTCATCTTGAATGGTATTGAATGTGGTTAACTCTAAAATTGTATTTTGATATAGTATTTTAGTCTGAAATTAAATTTGCATTTATTAAATATATAAACAAAATAAAGGCTAATAAACAACTTATAGATTTATTTTTTATTTTTCATACTTTTTTTATTATTTACCAAAACATTTAATATATATCTTAATTGTTATGCTAAATAGTAAAGAAAGTAGGAAATTCCCTTGATAAATTTATGTATTATGTTTGACGTTATTTGATTTAAATTCAATAAAATCTCTTTTTAATATCAATATTTTGTTTCAATTTAAAATTACAAGACTAATAATCATACAAATACAAATTTTATAATGTTGTACAATTATCATGCGTTGTTCTCATAAAAGAGAATATATTGATTTAATTTTTTAAGAAAAATAAAATTTATATATAATGTTCTAACAAATAATAATATTGAAAAATAATAATAATAATAAAAAGATAGATGAAAATAATTACAATGAAAGATAAAAGATATAAAATATATAAATTTTGTATAAAAAACTCAATATGCAAAATTTTTATAGTTGGTTATCATTCACTTATTCATTTATTTTTTAGAAAATGAATATTTTTAATAGATATATACAAGTTTATACACCCAATCTTTGATGAGGAAAATACTTACTCCGTTTGAATTAGTAAATAAATAAAGTACTTGTGCTATGCATAATATCTCTACACTATTATTGGCCATATTATATTATTGCGGCTAGTTAAATTTCGGAGGAAGAATGTACAGTAGTTGTGAAAGATACCAAGTTGTCCTTTTTGGATTGGTCAAAAGGAGAACGTCCCCATTTCAAAACCAAAAAGAAAAAAGAAAAAAAAAAAAAGTATTGTTTATATTGAGCCTTTTGAATGAAGTCAATGGACCTCACCTCTCTCTTTTTTCCATTTTCTTCCCTCACACCCCATTCATTCCCAACACAAATCCACACCAGCTAGCACGATTTGCCTTTTTTTATATATCTAACTGGTTATATATTAGTCTTCAGTATTGATAAAAAGAGATGCTACTAGTAGTAGTACTAGTACAAGTATCCATCCTTGTTAATTGATCGAGCATCATAAAATGGATCTTGGTGCTGGTTGGCCTGATCCTCATCTTCAGATTGATGAAGAAATCGATAGGGGTCATTATAATGGGACATGTTCAATTGACGAATTCCTGAATTATTATACTGCGAGTATAAGTCCGAGGGTGAAGTATCCAAGCCAAGTTGGCAGAGTGGTGATAATGGATTCACAATTTTCTGGCACCAGAAAGAAGATGAATCTCAATCACAATTGGAATCAGAACCAGCAACTACAGCATATGTATCTGAATCTCTTAGTAAGTAAAATACTCTCTACCACCACTACTACTACTGCAAGATTTTTAGTCGTCTGATGTGAAAAAAAGGGTAGTGCTGCAGCTGTACCTTTGCTTCTTCCCCTTTTAATTTCCTATAACAATACCAGCGTAATAAGAAGTAGTATAGTTTTAGAAATAAATTACTACTGCTACTATACAAAAGTATATATTGTTTTGGTATTACTTGTAGTACTAGTATTGAGTATTGAGCTAATGAAATTGCAGTTAATAGCAAATTACATGAGGATCTAGCCAAACTCATGAACCTAACAAGGAGACGCTTCAACATAAAATCATTTCCGTGTCTTAGCTCCCTGTCTCTTCCTAAAGACGACGTCTTATACTTAATACAGTTATGGGCACCCACAAAAATCAGAGGACGCACGGTCCTTACAACATGTGGTCAACCTTTTGCGTTTTCTTACATTATTAATAGCCAAGAAGAAGAAGGGCCTCCAGAACAACCACATTACTCGTTTCGTAAAGGAATCTGTCGGTATAGGAAGATCTGCCTTGGTCTTCAGTACGACGTTGTTGATCATTTTGATAATACTACTAATAATGTTGGCATTGACGGTAGTAATAGTTGTAGTAGTCAGCAACAACAACAGGTTCTTCAGCTTGGTCCTCCGGGAAGGGTGTTCAAACAGGGATTCCCTGAACTTTCTTCATACATTGGGTATTTCACCAACCAAGAATTTCCGCTGGGGGGTTATGCCGAAAATGAATGCGGTTTCTTGGATTACTTCGCTTTGCCACTCTTCGAATCCACTGGGGGACATCACTGTCTTGGAGTGCTTGAGATCTTAACAAACAATTTCCTACTCCTTCAATACGCTGTTGCTGTTTTGACCACAGGCTTGTTTCTTCGGGACACTTGAGGTTTCTTCAATGCCCCATTTCTCCTTAAATCTTCAGTATTTGCATATATGTTCTGCATTCCTTTGTTCATATATATGTGCATTTGGGTAGGTAGATGTCTTGCTTCTGTTTGCCATCCATGTAATTTGGTTTTCTTGCAGCGTGCACATCTCAGACTTCAACCTCCACATCTCCATGAATGCAGCAAAGTAAGTAATAAAGGCCCGAATAGAACCTAATATCAAAATAGCTAGCAGTATGAAATACTAAATTTAATTCGTAATTTGCTTTCAAACAAATTGTTACTATCTTTATTTCAGATTCGTAAAGATGTACTTTCTTCAAGAGTTGACATAAAAGAGGTGTTAAAGTTTGTGAGGGAAGTGTACCAACTACCTCTTGTTCAGACCTGGTTTCCATGCATGTGTGGTGAAGGTCATCCCGAGAAATATGTTGGATATCATGCCAATTTTCCCGATCATGCATTTAAAACTACTACCACCTGTTTTGCGAGATGCTAAATTATGACAGCAATAAAGAGTATTTTGCTATCTATATGGATTGCTGCCACAAGTATGGAGGTTTTTCTATACTAGAGGGGAAAGGTCTGGTTGGAAGAGCGTATTCATTTAAGAAGGCGTGTTTTTGCAGAGATACAAGTCAATTCAGCATATCTGATTACCCTATTGTTCATTGTACACGCGTAGCCGAATTGACTGCTTGTTTTGCAATTCCCTTGCATTTCCTCCATCCCTCACTTTATGCTTTTGTATTAGAAATCTTTTTGCCACCTGGTCAACTACAAAATTACTCCAGTGATGGAGATCTAGTTCATTTTCTGAAGTCATTATTGTCCACAATGATTCACGGATTTTCAAGGCGTGATGTTTCTTTGGGGCTACAAGAAGGGGATCAGGTACAAGTCTGTCGAATTAGTCCCTTCCTCGGATGATAACTTCAAGTTCTTCGATATATGTCTAAGCGGTGGGAATTTGAACAATTACCATAATGAGGCCTTAGAAAATGCAAGAGCAGAGCTGCAAGTTCAATCATCACAACCACCACCAATAACAGGGGGAAGCAATGTTACAAATAATGATAAAACCAAAGCAAATAATGTCAGGAAAAAACAACATTCCAGTATTGCTGCTCGTTCAAAGAGACAAGACATAGCTGGGACTTCCAGGCCGGAAGATTACGCAAGTGCTCGAGCTCGAATCACTTTAGATGTTCTCAAACAATATTCTGGAGTAAAACTTGTAGATGCTGCTGAAAGTCTTGGTGGTGAGCTTGTTCAAACAACACTTGTAGTAGTAATTCTTTTCATTTTAATCTCACTTCAGGTTAAAGATTTCTTTTCCCACTATTTACTTTGCAGTTAGCAGATCAACTCTAAAACGTATACGTAAGGATCTTGGTATAAAAGATTGGCGATCACTGAGGAGAACGAAGGTTGATCATCACATGCACTCAAGTGATCCAAGGCTCCCAGCAGCTGGAGCTGTCTGTAAGAGATTGTTGAAGAAGACGTTATCCAAGAATCCGAGGGAGGAAATCCAGGTATGATCAATGCATTAGTAGAGAAAGAAGCTGCAGCCCCTATGATTCCAACAAGTGCAATAAATGGCAAAGGTATAGCATTAGGAGGCGAGATTGGCGACAAGTCCGCGGCAATGATTGTCAAGGCAACATACAAAGGGAAAAATGTAAGGTTTCCTCTGACATGTAACTCGGGGATTAAACACTTGCGCCAGAAAATAGCAAAAAGGTTCGAGCTACAAGTTGAGAGTTTCACAATCGAGTATGAAGATGAAGAAGGTGATTCGATTATGATAGTCTGCGATGAAGACTTGCACGATCATATTGAATCCTTGAAATCATCAGGGCAGAATAAAATCAAATTGTTGGCTGTTCCCAAAATCATTGGGGCAGAATAACAAAGCAGTTCCTCCGTATTGTTTTTAAATTAATAATATTAGGAGTGAAAACAAATCGAACAAATTTTATATTTTATTTTTTTTTCACTTTTTAGTTTCATGTTAAGGTAAATATATAATATTATATGTTAGTGGTATATTTCTCTGTTTAGAATGCTTGTATATTTTTCTGCTTTGTTACGAGTTTGGAATTAATACACAAACTTTTTTTTAAAATATATTTCAATGGATTAAAGAGCAAACTTTGGAAAGATTCCCGAAAAAGAATTTTAAAAGTGAGACAATAAACAAAATCAAAGAAGAAAAAATACCCTTTACCAATTTCACACAAGATTTGGGGGGTATATTTGGCACTAATGCATTATCATATTTCAATTCTAAGATCAAATAAGAAGTAATAGTAGTAACAATTTAAAAAAAATGTTGAAGTTCAAGGTGGTGCATCAGCCCATATAACTATTGTAGGCTTGTTCAATTTGTGCAATTGCGTTTGCTAAGGTGGGCTGATAAATCATTAACAATGTCATTTGAAATCAATCTTTGTCAAACATTTGGGCCTCATAATGACGATAACTTTGGGTCATGGTGGTATGAGCTATAAGACAAATGTACAGAGATAGTCTTATCTGCCAAGCCCACTTTTCCTTTAGCTTTTCTTTCTGCAAAGCTTATAGCCTGAAATTTTAAAAGAAAATATTAAATCAATGGCCCATTACTAATCTTGATTTTTTATAGTGGAATTAGGCCTCTTAAATGGCAGTTACACAATTTCAAGAGGGAGTCGTTACTGCAATAAGGGGATCAAATCTTTCGAGGGCATATGCAGTCCAACTAATCCCATTGGCGAAAGAAGCAAAAGATAGGAAAAATGGCATGTACTCCACGCTCTTTGTGGTGATCACTAATTTCTGCCAAAAAAAAAAAAATCAAGTTTAGTATGATTCAAAAAAAACTTTAAATTGTTCCTACAAAAATTTACATTTTTATTTGGCAATGAGCAATTTATTTTTTTTTTTTTTTGGGTCCAAATGTGTACATCTCCATTTGTTAGTGCTCGATCGAACAAAAGCAACAACTATTATAAGGTGAAGTCAAATTCCCCTTTTGGGCACTTACCATAAGTAATTGTAGGCATTAGGGTCAAGTCTATGAAAAATTCTTTTCTATTTACTCTACATTACAGAATTAATATTCAGATCGTTGGATGATTGAAAAGTAATAAAATTCTTCTATTTTTCAATCATTTCAATGATTATTACACCTACTATACACTTTGTATTAAGGAATGAATAGGAAAGACTTACAATCTCTCCTCAACCCTCAAGTTTTTGTAAATTTTCAAAAAGAAAAAGAAAAAAAAAAGAGAGAGAAGTCTCTTAAAATATATTTTAGCCCTCAATAAATTTTTAGAAATTAGTACTCCATAGTACACCCTTTAATTTATATGTCTCCAATATTGTCTACCAAAAAGATAATACTTGTGTTCGATATCCTACAAAAGTAACCACCATAAATACATCTATTAATGAAAAAAAATTTGAAACTGTGCTTTGTTTTCAAAATTGTTCTTTTTTCATGTCGATTGGAAATTAGATATCTGGAACAGGGAAACTCGCAGCATTCAGTGAATGCGAGCTCATGGCGAATTAACATTGTGAAATTTTTTTTTTAAAAAAAAATTTCATGACCTCGCATTTAAAAATATATATATATATTTCATGACCACGCATTTGGTGAATGCGAGGTCAAATTAAAATTGATTGACCTCGCTTTCGGGTTATATACTGCAAGGGTTAGTCGCAGAACCCTCCTCCTTGAGTCCTCATCCTTATCCTCCTCCTCCTCCTCATTCTAATTCTATTTGCGAAAGGAAATCACAATTACCACCATCTCCTTTTCCTTCTCCTCTACAACCACCACCATCTCCTTTTCCTCCTCCTCTACAACCACCATCCACCATCTCTTTTTCTTCCCCCTCTACAACAACCACCACCTCCATTCTACCACCACCACCTCCATTCTACCACCACCACCACCACCATATTCCTCCTCAACAAACACCACTAACATATTTCAGGTCGATTAAATTTTTTTTATTGAATTATTTTAATTAATTTTTTTTAAAATTTTTTTTCAGTTAATTAATTTTGTTAATGTAAATATTTTAGAAAAATTATTTGTGATGATAGCTTATATTTTTGCTATTTTTGTGATTGTGAATATAAATGATTTGGTATATGGGGTGAGGGGCTGTTAATAATTACTATCCTTAAACGAAGATTTTGAAATTTATGAAACTGTGCTTTTTGTTGTTATTGGGTCACCAATTTTGTAAATTGGATAATTTGATGAAATTGGATTTGGTTGTATTTAAATTGTATATATGAAGTGGTTATGAAAGTGGTTATATTTGGTTATATTTTGTTTAATTATGTTTGTATCCCTTGTCGGGCATATATTACTGGTAACCCTTACTGGGTTATTGCATTGTTTGTAACCCTTGTCGGGCATGTATTACTTGTAAGCGCTGTCGATTTGTTATGTTGTTTGTAGCCCTTATCGGGTATGACCGGCATAAGAGAGAATCCTCAAGATATAGAGGAACTCTGTCGAATTTTTTTTTTTTACAAAAACATATATCTAATCCGTATCCAAAATTAGGGTCTAAACATGTTACATCCTTACAAGGAAATGACATTTGATAGACCCCGTCACATCCTCCTTTATTGGGGAGGGGAAATAACTTATGAAGGCAATACTATATCTTACCGGCCAATGGTGTGCAAGAAACTATTCCAAATAAAGCAACGGATTCGGTTTGCTGAGTTAGTTGACAAGATATACGAATTCATAGAGGTTGATAGGGAGTAGTTGAAATTGAATATTTTGTACAGGCATATAATTAGTCGTGGTATTTATTCTGACATTCCATTGACAGATGATGATGGTATGGATGGTATTTTTGATTTGTTTGATGTCGATCCTACTTTTTGTGCTGAGTTATTTATTGAGACAGAGGAAATTCCCCAGGTACCTGTAACCAACAATCTAGGGTTGTATGGTATGGGGCCAATGATGTCTCTCATGCATTCGACCATGGACGACGAGCCGTTGTAGTCCAATGCATGGAGTCTCTTTGAACATCCTTGGTAATTATGAGTTTTACAACCCAATGTGTTCATTTTCAATGTCAAACTCAATGCCATCTGATCAATCTATTGGCGTGCAGTGTAATAGAGACACCACAGCAGGTGAAGGCCCAAGTACCATGCAATATCAATATATGGAGAAAGGTCTCGTAGATGATGGTTTAACAGATGATAATGCTAATAGTGACTCTTCGTGGCATGCATTAGACAAGGATTACGAGTCAGGGTCAGACTCAAAAATATATCGAATAATGAATCTGACGAGAACTTGGGGACAAATAACGGTGAATGTCAGATGCAAGAGGATGTTCCTGTTTATGGACCTAGAGGAATGACTTTTTTCAATGATATTGGTAACTACGGTGATTACGATCCCATGGACCGTGTGATAAAGATGGGCTGGCTTATTGGATTGAAGAAAAAAATGATATTATTTGCTCACATTCACATGTGCTTTGATAGTAAGGAGCAAGTTAGTAAGGCAGTTAGAATGTGGTCTATAACTCAAAAATGAGAATTCAAAGTCACTGAATCAATATGATAGAGAGCCGAAAAAGGACATGGGTAGCTAAATGCAAGACTGCGTCCTCCGGTAGATTGCTCCCGAAGATTGTGAATGGAGTATTCGGGTACTTGAAAATGAATCTCTTACTGTGTGGAAGGTCACGAAGTGGGGTAAAAGATCACGTATATCTCGGTGAAATTTTCGGTAACAACAAAAATCTTACATCTACAATTATTGCTAACCAAATTATGCACTTAATTGAAAATAATCCTAGGCGCAAGGTCAAACAAATTCAGTCATACATTAAAAACATTTTCAAGGTTGATATCACTTACAAGAAAGTTTGGTATGCTCGCAGGAAAGCGATTATGCTTGCATATGGAAGTTGGGCATCTAATTTCTAACAATTACCCCAATACGTTGAAGAAGTACTACGCTCCAATCCCCAAACTGTGGTGCAATAGTTACATCATCCCAACAGTAGCGAGGTTGTGAAAATATTGAAATACCTCTTTTGGGCATTTCGGCCATCGATTGATGCACTGTTTCCACGCTCCAATCCCCAAAACTGTGGTGCAATGGTTATTTGATATGTTGAGAGATCGTGGAATGTTACCTACCTCACCGGGTTATGCGACAGTTTGGATTGCATTAACCCATACCAGATCAAAGATTGATTAGTAATCAAGGTGCACTTCATTTGATAGACCGCCGTGGTCGGACAAACAATGATTGGGAATTGACCCACCGAGCTTATATAGATATTTGGGGGGTAAGAAGGGATACAGTTGAGGTTGGTCTCCCATGTGTTGATACTACACATGTATCAGGTGATTATATGCAATAGTACCGACCGGGACGGTGGTCTATATATTCAATCCGAGTTAGCACCCTACTTTTCCAGAAGGGTACCACGGCGATGGTACATGTGCAGATTATCTAAAAAGTAATTATTCATTTTTTGTTATTGTTTTTCTTTTTCAAATTACTTTAGTAATACTAATTTTAACTTTTATGGTAGATGGATTCCATAGATAGATTGTACTACATGTCCTCGTTGGACAACCTGACTGAGGACGATACTCCGGATACTAGTACTTGGGTACATATCAGAAATTTCGCTTCTGAGTCACTACATGCAGTAGGCGAATCTACTCGTCTTGATCTTTGATCTCCAACAGTTCCTACTTACGTTCGACATCCACACCAGGCACATGATCCACATAGAGTAGAGCAGGCTCCACGGCGAGGAGGGCAACACGGAGGTGGTCGTCGATGTCATCAAGTTCCATCGCCTCGGCCCCATGCAGATGCTGGATCCCCTCATGTTAATATACCATTCGAGGGTGACACTTCACAGATACTTTCGCCAATGCGCATTCCGGTAGGACCATCTCTTTCGGACAGTCGTCTACTGGATCAGATCCAGAGCATACTGGTCCTACTGTTTCAGATGAAGAACATGAACACGAACAAAACATAATTTTGCAGGCGCAAATTGCTTACCCTACTCAATAGCAAGACACTTATCTACTTTAGCAATTTCTGTCGATCAAAAAGGGTGCCTAAACACTAGAGAGTGTGGCACGGGCGGGAGATTTGGAGATTATGGGCATTGACATTTGTTATTACTTTTCGCAATCATATGTGATATATATTTGTTCTTTGTATATCATTGTTTGCCATTGTCGGGTGTTTTTATATTATTATTAGGTTTTTATTTCTATTTTTTTAGCCCTTGTCAGCCTTTCATGGATATTTGTTGCCCTTGTTGGGTATGGTTGTTGGCAGGGAGAATGTTCGTAAAATAGTGGAGGTTATGTCAAATTTTTATCGAAAATATGATAAATTAATAAATTTTCTTTCTTACAAGATTTCATTCGTATAATATTTCATTATTTTTATAGTTTCTGATTTAAAGATAATGGCTTAGTATTCCTGTATATCGTATTAAATAAATGTTCACGATTTAGCGTTTAAGTGATTTTTATCTTAGAGTCAAATTCTTTTTTATTTAACAAAAATATCAAACATTTTTCTATTTCTATAATGGTGCAAAAAAAAAAAAAAATTCCCATGACTTCTTATTAACTAAATACAAAGCTACATTCAGTGGATTTTTTTTTAAATTTTTTTTTTTTTTTGACCTCGCATTCAGTGAATGTAAGGTCAATCAATTTTATTTTTTTTTTAATTTTTCATGACCTCGCATTCAGTGAATGCCAGGTCATAAAACTTTTTTTTAAAAAAAATACTTAGACCTCGCATTCACTTAATGCGAGGTCATGAAATTTTTTTATTTTTTTTTTAATTTTGACGAATTAATTTTCCATGAGCTTGCATCTCCTGCATGCGAGTTCCCCCCGCCGGAAATTCCCTTTCTAATTGACATAAAAAAGAATGATTTTCAAACAAGTACAGTTTTAGAAATTTCTCCTATTAATACCTATGATTCTCAACACCAAAAAAAAAAAAAAAAAAAATGTCATGAACCCTTGATTCACATGTCTTCATATCACTCTACTAAAGTGAAATGGAGTAATGTGAAATGATGTGAAAACTTACGAATCAAAAGGTACATGACATATGTAAAAAAATTTCATATATGCTGGATATAGATCTATATGCCTTCACATCACTCTATTAGAGTGAAATGAAGTAATATGCAGTGACGTGAAAACTTACGAACTAAGAGGTACATGTATGAACGTAAGAATTTTCCATATATGCATGTAGGAGATCAAAATGACTAACCGTGACGGCTAATGGAGAAGCGTACATCATAATGTTGCCGGCCTTGCATATACTAGAACAATTGCCGACCGGAGTTTAGTTGTATATGCTAAAGTAAGTACTAGAAGAGCAAGAACCGTACGGAAAGGAACTCAACAACCACTGTTACCACCACGTAAAAATTAAAATATAGTATTAAGGGTATTTTAATCATCTAATTAAATTTTCTTGATATTTTAAAAGATGAATACTGTGAATAGGGGCAAAGTGTAATTTCTATAGTTCAGGAGGTAAAGTGTAATTAGCCATATAATTCAAGGGGCAAAGTGTTATTAACCCATTTTCTATTCTCTTCTATACGCTTATATAACGATTTCTTTATAGTGGCACCACTAATACACTTTATACAATTAAAAATAAACATATTTTCTATATTATTGAATTTTTAAAATATAATTTTATATACTTTGTCATTACTAATGTGTACAAAATCATTATCAAGTACCAAATATCATTTTATAGATGAAGTATTGATAGTCTTTGATTAGGGAAAGATACTTACATGAAATCAATTGATATATGGATAACAATTACAAAAATTAATTATAATTTCAAAAAATAAAAAATGAGTCTAATCAAAATGTAAAGAATCAATACATCAAAAATTATTATAAAAATTTAATATCTAATTAAACTAATACATTTTGCATATTATTGAATGGTTCAGATAGTATATTAAAGTTATTATAAAAAATTAAAATGATAACTTGTTCTTTTATGTTGCTCTGAAATGTACCAAATGTTAATAAAAATAATCATTTATATCTTACTGTAAAATAAACATAATGCTAATTGAAAAACATGTAGTTCTAAAGATGTCCAAAAGAGCAATTATACGTTCTTTAATTGGAGTTGTAAGTAAATCTCTATCACAATTAATTATCATTAACATATTATGTAAATGTGATACATATAGTGAATATATTAGTATTTTTTATATTTTTTTAAACTTATGATGATATATGCTTTAGTATTCAATTGAAATTTTAAAGTGTAATTTCTTCACTCATATTAATGACGCAAAATATGGTTAATTTCGTTCCAAAATAATTTTTTTGTTTCGTTTAGATTCTCAAATTATAATTTGTTATAAAATAGGTCAAAAAATGAAGGACAAACAAAGAAGGACAAACAAAGACGAACGAAATACATGGATGAAATTGAATGAACGAAATGGTAAGATATACATGGATCGATAACTGAATTAACTCCTCAATCATGAGAACGATATTCATGAAAGTTGTCATCATCATCGTAGTAAACATCCAGAGCTACATTATTCCAATTTTCCTTCAAATTAGTTATTGAATTCTAATATGTGAGTGAGAGAAAAAAAGAATATTTGTTTTGTTGCTAAATTTTCCAATTACCAAAAAAATCCCTCATTCACTCAACTTTTATACTTACTATACATGTTGGAGGGTCTTTTGACAACCACTAAAAGCTAAATTAATAGATGAGGTAGAGGTGGAGGAGTCCACTCTATCCACTCCATTGTCAATAAGAAAGAAGTTGTGTAAAAAGATATATGAGCAAAACCTTTGTATCATTTTCATATTAATACTATATATGTTTGTGTGCAGGCATGCGTGCGTGCGATAGATAATTATGAAAGTTTATTTTTGTTAGTGATAAAAAAAATAATTTGAATATATAATAGTTATAAAATAATATTTATTTTATTTTTTACTTGAAAATAAATAATTTTTCTACTCTTGAAAATTTCTACCTTCTTATTATGTATTTATACCAAATATTTTTATCACTTAAGGAATAAAAAATTTGAATTGACAAAATAGTTATAAATACTACTTATTTTATTTTTACTCAATATAAATCATTTTATACGAATAAAAAAGTCTACTATCTTATTATACATTTATGCCAAAATCTCATATAAATCTAAGGAATTTTATTATAATAGTTTTAAATATACATATATAATAAATATATTGGAGTATTATGAAAAGTAGATAGTTTTGTTAGATTAAATGAGAATTATTTTAGATAAGTAAATTCTACTTCATTAAAGACATGTTAAGCATGAAACTATTTAATTAAGGATATATTATGCATGATTAATTGTAAAAGAAAAATAGTATTTTTAGTACATCGGGTATTGTTTTAAGACAAAAACAATGGTGTATATCCCTAAAAATAGATAGTCATTTAGATTATAGTAATTCGATTATGTCTTCCTATTGAAAATTAGATTTCACTAAGGGCGCACATTTTATATATCACAAAAAATGGGAGAAACAAAAAGAAAAAATCACTATGAAGTATCGATTAAACATCATTTTATAGATGTAGTATTTTGAAATTCTTTTAATAGGAAAAATATTTAATACAGATTGCATTATATAGAAAATCAAATGATGTACAGCTAATAATTATAAAAGTGATTATTTAAAATTTCAAAAAATAATAAGAGAAAATGAATGCAACTAAAATGTAAAGAACAAATACATTAAACAAAAATTATGTCTTATATCTATAAAAATCAAATTAGATTAAACTAATATATTCTCCATATTATGGATAGGAATCCAACAACATATTAAGATAATTATCAAATGATGAAAAATTAGAAATTGTTCTTTTATCTTACTCCGAAATGTACATAATGTAAATGAAAAAATCTTTATCTTATTTTAAAATGCACACAACTATCACGCAAAACAAATAGTTTTATAAAGACATCAAATAATAACATGTAATTTTTGTATAATTTCTATAAGAATTAATTTTTAACATATTGTGTAAAATATGTATGCATGCAAAGAATATATTAGCTTTTTTATTCTGTTACCAGGAATATGCTGGCATTTTTTTCATATTTTTTAAACTTATTACATTCACTTCAAGACCGTAATAAACACATCACCTCGTGGAATTAAGCTTACCCTTACCAAAAATATTCAACTTTACTAACTTTTAACCCAAAAAAAAAAAAAATAGAGAATAGGAAATGCCCTTGACAAATTGTATGCATTATGTTTGAATTTATTGGTTTGAATTCAGTAAAACCTCTCTTTAATATCAAAATTTTGTCTCAACTCAAAACTCACAAAATTTATAATCATACCAATAAAAATTTTATCATTTATATTAAAAATTCCTAATCTTTAATTGAGATAAAATACTTTTTATTTTATATCACTCATTTAATATTATTATTTTTCGAAACAATATAGAGAAAGCGTCTCACAAATCTTTATCTTTTTAACACAATTTTGTAGAACATTGGTTTAGAGTAGCTATTGATAAGGTAAAAAAAATGTTCAACCCATGATACAATGAGTGTCCAAGATATTCTTAAATAATCATTTCAATACATAGGAATTGCATTGTTATTGGGATTTGATGTAAAAAGATATTAATTTAAAATGTATCTATTTTGAAGACCATAATAGCTATTAGTAAGAGATATGAAAAATGGAGCCCGAAGGTGAAGGTATGGCCCGGACATTCAAGTTGTACTTTTCGAACTATTGTAGGCATCATGACATTTCCTGTTCTAGATGTGTCTTTCTCTATATATCCTTCTATATTATGTATAGGAATCCAACAACATATATTTAAATAATTATTGAAAGATGAAAAATTAGAAATTTTTCTTCTTATCTATACTCAAAAATATATAGAATTAAAAGAAAGCATACTTTATATTATTTAAAATTCTACGCAACTATCATGCAAAACATGTAATTTTATAAAGATATTCAAAATAACATGCAATTTTATATAATTTCTATCTGAATTAATTTTTAACATGGGTAAAATATGCATGCATGTACAGAATATATTAGCTTTTTTATTCTGTTACGGGGAATATATTAGAATTTTTTCATATTTTTTAAACTTATAATAACATTCACTTCAAAACTCTAGTGACGTTCTTAACTCTTTTCCTTTTTGGATGTTCTGAACTCTTTTATTTATCCTAAATAGCTGTAGTTAGCTACAAAATTGTATTTTAATATAATATTTTACTATGAAATTAAAATTTTTATTTATGAAATACATAAACAAAATGTAAAGATAATAAAGATGTATGAATTTTATATTTTTATTTTCTGCGTAATTTTTGTGATATATCCGTGAATCAATTACTCAGATATTTAATATACATCTGAGTTATTTTATTAAATAGTGTAACAATTGCATTGTAATTGTCTTAAGTTGACATGGAAACTCAATCTGTATTTGTAATTATTTAGAATATTTAATAGTATGATTTTATTTACATAAATTATATTATTTATTTATATTATTTGCCTACATATATGTTCAATGATTGTTCTACAATATTGTGAGCATGGATCGTATCATAAGTTTATCTTTTTCTCTATGTTTTATCGTATAATTTTAGGAATAAAAAAGAAACAATATGAACATATAAAACTGTTTTAAATAATTTTTTTTTTATTATTGCTAAAGTATAAATAATTTTTTTACTCTTAAACTTTTTTATCTTTTTATTATGTATTTATGCCAAAATTTTGTACAAACTCAAGAAAAAAACATAATAGTTATAAGATTACTTTATTTTATTTTTGCTCAAATATAATTTTTTTTTTTTTACAAATAAAAGTCTCTACCATCTTATTATACATTTATTCAAAACATTTAAAGACTTATTAGGTTTCTAAATAGAAAACAATTATTAAGGACTTATTAGGTCACTTTGAAACTATTTAATTAATGGTATATTACATGTGACAAAAAATAGGTGGTCGTATTACTAAAAATATGTAATTGAATAGGTGAAGAGTAATTTTATTATATTTTCCTATCATAATTTATATTTCATTACGGACGGATATTTTAGGTATCACAAAGAATGGTGAAATAAAAATAGGCTGTGTTTTTCTATCAGGATTGATAATTATATTTTATTAAATGTGGGTATTTTAGTCTTCACAAAAAAAAATACTTTAAAGGGAGAAACATTTTGAGGGGAGAAATAAAAATTAAAAAATAACTCATATATAAATAGATAGATAGATATAGATAAAGAGATAAATACATGTGACCGATTTGGAAATTTGGAATGTTATGGTAGAAGGGAAAGACCGTGTATTAGATAGACATATCATGTTGAATCATGACAATTAAAATGGTCACATTTATTGTTGTACTATTTTATGTGCAAGTAGAATGTCCGTGCAAAAAACTTGGAAACTTGAACTTATTAGACTTGGACGTGGATGCCTAAAAATTAAAACAAACTTTATACTCTTAAGTTTACCGTCAATGGATAACAAGCTTCCTTGTCCATTTAATGCTCAATCCACGCGTGAAGATTTGGTGCGTTTCACGCTTGAATCTAAAAAGAAATCCTTGGCATCAAACTGTCAAAAATTGGTGCTGGAAATCACTCAAAAATTTTGCAACTAGCCATCCCTATACCTACTGCTACACAAACAAACAAAGACTTCAACAAATGCAAGAAAATATCTCCCAACTTTGTTGACTAAACGCATGTAGTGCTGCCTGTTTTCTCAATAAACCTTCTGTTATATAAGCTGGAAAATAGACAGGCAACAAGAAGATGCCCCAGAACTAAATGCAAGAATTGTATTTTGAAAGGACAAGATTTAATAATTACAGATTTATTAAAATAAATTTATATTTTTTTTCAAAATTTTAAAAAAGTAAAATACAAATTCTATAAAAATACAAAATAAATATATTTAAAATTTTTGAAAATAAAATTTATAAGTTCTATAATTTTTAATAACCCTGGTACTGGTAGTATAATACCGAGTACCAATCACCACCAATCCTAATATCTTGGTACTAAGTTTGGTGGAAAGTAGAGAGAAACATCCGAGTGTTTCTTTGGGGGTTGGTCAAAGAATATCCACATTCCAAAGTGTCATTTTATTATTATTGAACCTTTTGAATGAACCCCTCATTTCTTTTCCCTAAGAAATGAAGGGAAGAGAATCAGAATCGTGGAACAAATAGAATAATGCCCATTCTTGGGAGTTTTTGTGAGAGCTCCGGTTAATGCAGAAAAATAGGATGCAAGTACCTCGGTAAAGCTCGGAAAATTTTTATATGGATTTAATTCGCGGTAGGTGTGATGAATCTCTTGATCTATATTTATCTATATCACCCCAAATAAATTTATTTTTAATAAGTTAAAGTAATTGGATAAATATGGATCAAAACATCTATCCCACTTACCTATGTCATATCCATATAAGAATTTTTCAGTAAAGCTCGTAGAACCATTCTTTGAGTTGTTAGGATGCTTTTGAAGTGTACGTGTATACGTGTCTTTGTGGGTTGCCCCTCTTAGATTTATGAGAAACTTTTCTGATCAGGAGAATCATCTTTTCTCCTTGTTTTTATAACCTGTATAAATATAGATGACTGATTTGGAAATTTGGATGTTACAGTTATAGGAAATATTTAAGTAGATTTTGTCTATATGTTCTTTTGTAAATTCTGTAATATAAATTAAATGTTATATAATTTATAACATAATTAAGATATTATTTGAAGAAGTACTGGAATAACTTTTTGATGGGATATATATTTATACTATATTAAAAAAAGTCAATTTGATTTAATGATTTAGATTTTCTTTTCGAAATTACCGTTACTATAAAATTTAATTTCTTTGTTATGTCCTTTAACTTAAATGTCTTTTTTATAGTTATTTATGTTATATGTGTAAATATTTCTCAAAACATCTAGTAAAAGAGAAAATAAAACCTACTATTAAGGTTTCATGTTAGGATACACATTTAGATGTGTATAAGAGACAGTATATAAATAATTTTAGGAATGAGTTTTAGAAATTCCTTGCCTTTAAGTAATTTTATTATGATGGATTTATAAATCAAGCAATAATAAAAAATAAAAAAACTTTTGAAATATTTTGAAAGAATAATTTTGAAATCTTTTTCTATTTTTGATATAAAAAAGGAAAAAAATAAAAAACAAAGGAGATATAAAATTGGTTAGAAACCTCAAGGTCATCTAAACTTGAATTACCAAAAATATTATCTTTCATAGATATTGTCAGCATCTTTACCTTTCTTTCGCTAATGCCATTTATTTTGTCTCTAATGTTATTATCTAGACTTTTTAATGATAAAAGAGATTCGATGTTCACAATATAAAAATCAATTTAATTTCTGTGTGGTGTATTAAAAATAAATACAATGTAGAACCTATATTTTCGATTACTGTTAACACTAATTGGATGAGTAGTAAAGGGGATAAAAAATGTGATCTACACCTATTTTATTTTTCTTAAAATGACACAATCTGTATCTTGCAATACTTACTTTATTTTTAATTCCCTTTTCATGCATTGAATAATTAACAAATATTTAATCTAAGTTATGCTTTTCTATAATAAAAAATTAGTTCCTAAATTATATTAGCTAAAATTCTTAATAGAAAATTATTATCCTCCTACAAAAATTATTGTTATTGTCTTTAAGATTCAAATCTAATATTACATATTAGTATTTGTATAAAATGACATACCTAAAAATAGGGATATCAAATTAGTTACTAATTAGATTTTAACTAAAGTGTACTTTGTCTAATAAAACTTAAATACTAAATATTTATTGTTAGTTTTGAATTATTACTATACAAGTTGATAGCTATTGTTGCTACATGTTGTCGATCTTATTCTATCAAATAAAATTTACAATATTGAATACATTCCTAGTAATTTACTAATATCCGACAGATTGATAGTTTTAATATAATGAATTAGTTACTAAATTTCATGCCCTAAATTGCTAAATGGTAGTAGACTATTTTTTGCTCTTTTTTTTCTTTCTATTTTCATGATAGAATTCTTATACTTGTGCAAACTATATATTTAAGAGAGATTTTGTTTCCTGAATAAGAATTACTTTTTAGTAGTTGAGTGACCCAATCTTTGATGTGGAAAATACTTACTCCGTTTGAATTAGTAAATAAATAAAGTAGTCGGAGAACGCATAATATCACACTATTATTGGCCATATTATATTATTGTTAAATTTTGGAGGAAGAATGTACAGTAGAATGAAAGAGACCAAGTTGTCCTTTTTGGATTGGTCAAAAGAAGAACGTCCCCATTTCAAAACCAAAAAAAAAGAAAGAGAAAAGTAGTTTAGACCTTTTGAATGAAGTCAATGGACCTCACCTCTATCTTTTTTCCATTCTCCTTGTCCATTTTCTTCCCTTACATCCCTTGCATTCATATTTTATACGATGTATATTGGTATACTGATTTTATAAAAGGTCCAAAATAAAGGACTAAAGGCTGATGACCATTTTTTTTTGAGTGACCCAATCTTTGATGTGGAAAATACTTACTCCGTTTGAATTAGTAAATAAATAAAGTAGTCGTAGTATGCATAATATCACACTATTATTGGCCATATTATATTATTGTTAAATTTCGGATGAAGAATGTACAGTAGTATGAAAGAGACCCCATTTCAAAACCAAAAAAAAAAAAAGTAGTTTAGACCTTTTGAATGAAGTCAATGGACCTCACCTTTATCTTTTTTCCATTCTCCTTCTCCATTTTCTTCCTTTACAGCCCATTCATTCCCAACACAAATCCACACCAGCTACCACCATTTGCCTTTTTTATATATGTAACTGGTTATATATTAGTCTTTAAGTATTGGTAAAAAAGGATGCTAAAGTATCCATCCTTGTTAATTGATCGAGCTTCATAAAATGGATCATGGTGGTGGTTTGCCCTATCCTCATCTTGACAGATTGATGAAGAAATCGATAGGGGTCATTATAATGGGACATGTTCAATTGACGAGTTCGTGAATTATACTACTGCTAAGTCCGAGGATGAAGTATCCAAGCCAAGTTGGAAGAGTGGTGATAATGGTTTGACAATTTTCTGGCACCAGAAAGAAGATGAATCACAATCACAATCGGAATCAAAACCAAATTACACGAGGAGGAGCCAAACTCATGAACCTAACAAGGAGACGCTTCAACATAAAATCATTTCCGTACTTAGCTCCCTGTCTCTTCCTAAAGACGACGTCTTCTTAATACAGTTATGGGCACCCACAAAAATCAGAGGACGTATGGTCCTTACAACATGTGGTCAACCTTTTGGGTTTTCTTATATTATTAATAGCCAAGAAGAAGAAGAAGGGCCTCCAGAACAACCACATTACTCGTTTCCTATAGGAATCTGTCGGTATAGGAAGATCTGCCTTGGTCTTCAGTACGACGTTGTTGATCATTTTGATTCCTAATACTACTAATAATGTTGGCATTGTCTGTAGTAATAGTAGTAGTAGTCAGCAACAACAACAGGTTCTTCAGCTTGGTCCTCCGGCACACATCAAACATGGATTGCCTGAACTTTCTTTATACATTGGGTACTTCACCAACCAAGAATTTCCGCTGGGGGGTTATGCCAAAAATGAATGCGGTTTCTTTGATTACTTCGCTTTGCCACTCTTCGAATCCACTGGGAGACATCACTGTCTTGGAGTGCTTGAGATCTTAACAAACAATTTCCTACTCCTTCAATACGCTGTTGCTGCTTGTTTCTTCGGGACACTTGAGGTTTCTTCAATGCCCCACTTCTCCTTAAATCTTGTGTTCTGCATTCCTTTGTTCATATATATGTGCATTTGGGTAGGTAGATGTCTTGCTTCTGTTTTCCATCCATGTAATTTGGTTTTCTTGCAGCGTGCACATCTCAGACTTCAACCTCCACATCTCCATGAATGCAGCAAAGTAAGACCTAATAAAGGCCGAATAGAACCTAATATCAAAATACCTAGCAGTATGAAATACTAAGTTTAATTCGTTGCTTTCAAACAAATTGTTACTATCTTTATTTCAGATCCGTAAAGATGTACTTTCTTCAAGAGTTGACATAAAAGAGGTGTTAAAGTTTGTGAGGGAAATGTACCAACTACCTCTTGTTCAGACCTGGTTTCCATGCATGTGTGGTGAAGGTGATCCCGAGAAATATGTTGGATATCATGCCAAAACTACTAACCTGTTTTGCGAGATGTTAAATTATGACAGCAATAAAGAGTATTTTGCTATGTATATGGATTGCTGCCACAAGTATGGAGGTTTTTCTATACGAGAAGGGAAAGGTCTGGTTGGAAGAGCGTATTCATTTAAGAAGGCTTATTTTTGCAGAGATGCAAGTCAATTCACCTTATCTGATTACCCTATTGTACATTGTACACGCGCAGCTGAATTGACGGCTTGTTTTGCAATTCCCTTGCATACATTCCTCGATCCCTCACTTTATGCTTTTGTATTAGAAATCTTTTTGCCACCTGGTCAACTACAAAATTACTCCAGTGATGCAGTTCTAGTTGCTTTGCTGAAGTTATTATTGTCGACAATGATTAACGCATTTTCAAGGCTTAATGGTTCTTTGGGGCTACAACAAGGGGAGGAATTCTCTGTCGAATTAGTCCCTTCCTCGGATGATGATGATGATAACTTCAAGTTTTTCGATATATGTCGAAGCGGTGGGAATTTGAACAGGCATAATGAGGCCTTAGAAAATGCAAGAGCAGAGCTGCAAGTTCGATCACCACAACCACCACCAATAATAGGGGGGAGTAATGTTACAAATAATGATAAAACTAAAGCAAATAATGTCAGGAAAAAACAACATTCCAGTATTGCAGCCCGTTCAAAGAGACGAGACATAACTGGGAACTCCAGGCCGGAAGATTACGCAAGTGCTCGAGCTCGAATCACTTTAGATGTTCTCAAACCATAGTTATATTCTGAAGGGACTCTTGAGGATGCTGCTCTAAGTCTTGGTGGTGAGCTTGTTCAAACAACACTTGTAGTAGTAATTCTTTTCATTTTAATCTCACTTAAGGTTAAAGATTTCTTTTCCCACTATTTACTTTGCAGTTGGCAGATCAACTCTAAAACGTATATGTAGGGAGCTTGGTATAGAAGATTGGCGACAATGGCGATCACTGATGAGGAGAACGAAGGTTGATCATCACATCCACTCAAATGATCCAAGGCTCCCAGCAGCTGGAGCAGTCGAGAGTGTTGAAGAAGACGTTATCCATGAATCCGGGGAAGGAAATCCAGGTATAATCAATGCATTAGTAGAGAGAGAAGCTGCAGCCCCTATTATTCCAACAAGTGCAACAGGAGGCGAGATTGGCGACAAGTCCGCGGTAATGATTGTCAAGGCAACATACATTGGGAAGAATGTCTCTTATCAACACATCTATGTGTATAGAGACAGCAACTTACTTGCGCTCTCATCTAACAGTAGCAAAAAGGTTCGAGCTACAAGTTAAGAGTTTCACAATCGAGTATGAGGATGAAGTTGGTGTTTTGACTATGATACCCTGCGATGAAGACTTGCACGATCATATTGAATCCTTGAAATCATCAGGGCAGAATATAATCAAATTCTTAGTTGTTCCCAAAATCATTGAAGCAGGATAACAAAGCAGTTTCTCCATATTGTTTTCAAATTAATAATATTAAGAGTGTAAATCAATCGAACAAATTATATATATATTTTTAGTTTCATGTTAAGATAAATACATAATATTATATATAATACATATATTCTCTATATAAAATGCTTATATACTCTCGCTTTGTTACGAGTTTGGAATCAATACACAAACTTAGAGATTCTGCAGCAACACTTTGCTGGAGGTCTCAAGAATGCTGCGAAGAGTCTTGGTGGTAAGTTTATTAAGACTGAATTTTTGTATAAGCCAGTACCAGCTTCCTTTTTTCCCTAACAATTTGAATTGATATTGTGCTGCTCAAATATGAAAGTGGGGGGCTCAGTGGGATTCACATGTCAACCAACGGGAGAAATCAATTTGTTTACTCCATTCTCGGTTGGTGCTTTTGTGACTGTGGAACCCCAAGGGGCATTTGGTGCGATATAAGATCCAGGATGCAGGAAGTTCTTGTTGGATTTAATTTAGAAACACATCTTTTTTATGTAAAAAATATGATTAAGGATTTTTTGTTTTACATTTTGTGTCAATATTTATTATATAATTTAATAAATTGTTAAGATTATTGTAATAAAATTTAATATTAATAATTTATTAAATAATATAATTGAGAGTCATATACTATATATGACAGAAGATTGTATGACAAATTTTTATAGAAGTATACTTCTTGAAATATAGTGATTTTTTTTTAAAAAAAATAAAGTGTTTGGAAAGTAAACTTTTTTTCGAAGAACCCACCTTTTTGGCTAACTCTCTAAACGAAAACAATTTGATAAACGTTCGTTCCTTCGAATTGATATTAATTGTCAATATTTAAATTAAGTTTTAATAAAATTTAGTAATATTTATTAATTTTTTATATCCAGTTTTATAAGTTAAAAGTTTAGAATTTATATCCAAAAATTTCAAAATACTTAAATTGGATTCAAATTTTCACTCAATAAAAAATTTGAATTTAACGTAAAAAAATAAATTAATTAAATTTAAATAAAATTTTAAATTCGTTCAAATTGTTTATATTTATTTATGCTCGTATTTTTTAACTTAAAATAGAAAACCTCAGTCTCCATACGAACGACACCGTCAAGACATCCTAGAAATCATCGTACTATCCTCCCAAGAAACGACGCCCTCTCGTTGTCTCTTTCAGCCATTGCCTCTTCACTTCCTCGACGAGTCCGTAAACCACCCCTCCGCCAAACCCCAATTCCCCACCCAATACACCCTCGCGACCCACGACCACCATTTCTCTTCATTATATAATACTACAGTACTATATTCCACCCCCGCGCCACCTACTACCCCCTCCCCCCCAAAAAAAAGAAAATTCTATATTAAGTACCCCATTTCTTGAAAACTCTCTGCTTTTCTTCACCAATTTCATCTTCTTTTTTTTTTTTTTTGTTTCACTCTTCGAGTAGTAATGGCGGCAGCGGACGCTCTCTCGCGGATAGGCCTAGCTGGGCTAGCCGTAATGGGCCAAAACTTAGCCCTCAACATCGCCGAAAAGGGCTTTCCAATCTCCGTCTACAATCGGACAATCTCCAAAGTCGACGAAACCCTCGATCGGGCCGACCGAGAAGGCCGGTTACCTCTCTTCGGCCAATACAATCCTAAAGACTTCATCCTATCCATTCAAAAACCAAGATCCGTAATCATTTTAGTCAAAGCCGGCGCCCCGGTTGACCAAACGATTTCCGCCTTATCGGAATTTATGGAGCCCGGCGACACCATCATCGACGGCGGAAATGAGTGGTACGAGAATACTGAACGGAGGATTTCCGAGGCTTCTTCAAAAGGGCTTCTTTATCATCGGCATGGGTGTCTCCGGCGGCGAAGAGGGTGCCCGGAATGGGCCTTCTTTAATGCCAGGTGGGTCTTTTCAAGCTTATTTGAATGTTAAAGATATTCTTGAAAAAGTTGCTGCTCAGGTGAAGGACGATGGGCCTTGTGTTACTTATATTGGGGAAGGGGGTTCTGGGAATTTTGTGAAAATGGTTCATAATGGGATTGAATATGGTGATATGCAGTTAATTTCTGAAGCTTATGATGTATTGAAAAATGCCGGTGGGTTGAGTAATTCCGAATTGGCTGATATTTTTGCTGAGTGGAATAGAGGGGAGCTCGAGAGTTTCTTGATTGAGATAACTGCTGATATTTTTCAGGTGAAGGATTACGAGACTGGAAATGGGGAGTTGGTGGATAAGATTCTTGATAGAACCGGGATGAAAGGGACCGGTAAATGGACGGTTCAGCAGGCGGCCGAGCTTTCCATTGCTGCTCCTACTATTGCAGCTTCCCTTGATGGTCGAGCTTTATTTGAGTGGGTTGAAGGACGAAAGAGAGACTGCCGCAGAGATTTTTAGGCGGGAAGGGTTGAAAGAGGAGGTTATTAATAATGTGGGGGTTGTGGATAAGAAGAGATTGGTTGATGATGTGAGGCAGGCTTTGTACGCGTCCAAGATTTGTAGTTATGCTCAAGGAATGAACTTGTTGAGGGCCAAGAGTGTGGAGAAAGGTTGGAATTTGAATTTGGGCGAGTTGGCAAGGATTTGGAAAGGAGGGTGTATAATAAGGGCTGTGTTTTTGGATAGGATTAAGAAGGCCTATCAGAGGAATCCGGCCTTGGCGAATTTGTTGGTGGACCCTGAGTTTGCTAGGGAGATGGTGCAGAGGCAGGCTGCTTGGAGGAGAGTGGTGGGATTGGCAATTCAAAAGGGGATCAGTGTTCCTGGAATGTCTGCAAGCTTGCAGTATTTCGATACTTATAGGCGTGCAAGGCTTCCTGCTAACCTTGTCCAGGCTCAGAGGGATTATCTTTGGGGCGCATACCTATGAGAGGATTGATCGTCCAGGATCATATCATACTGAATGGTCAAAGCTTGCTCATGGGGCTACACTGTCACGCTAGGGGCATGGTTTGAATCTGAGGCTGCTTTTTGGTACTCTTAGCTTGTAGCCCTTGTTATAGGTTGGTTTTAATTTGGGGTATTTATTTGAATTTGAGTTGTATCTCGAGCTGAGGATCTACTGCTTAGGCAGGGCAAATGTTTGAACTTTAGCCTTTGCATTGCTATTTTTGCGGTGAATAATAGGTCCTTTCCTTTCAATACAAAGGCCTTGATATCTTATATTGTTACTGGCCTCGAAAGTTGAAAAGATAAAATTGTGTTTTGCTGCCGACAGTGATAATGCTCGGTAGATGCTAGCTATTTTTCTTTTTACTATAATGCTAGGTAGATGCTATCTATTTTTCTTTTTACTATAATGTTCGGTAGATGCTAGCTATTTTTCTTTTTACTATGTGGACTTCAAAACTTAGGCTAATATTCTGCTTAAGATCAAGTAAAGTTCAATCCTTTGAATCTTGCACAGGGCAGTCTAATATGTTGCAGCTTAGCCTTTTGGCTTAAGACAAGTTCAGTTCGTTGCTTTATCATAACTGTCATCTCCATTGAGTTAGGAAATTGATGTGAATCACAAAAGAACCTTTCTTTATTTGTTGTTGTTTCACTTGGCTAAGTGAATGTTGCAAACAGTTAGAGCAACTGCTATACAGGAAGTATTTTAGTTTCATGGGATCACCAAAAAGGGAGTTCCACCTGATATATCATGTTTATCCTAGAAAGCATTTTATGTTGATATTGGTGGAATTTGAATTCCAACTATAAGAACACTCGGGAAATACCTTGCAGCATGAATGTTCATTTGTCCTGATATTTTCCACCTGTAAATGGATGAATTTTTCCTGGTAGTCATTTGGTTTTGTATGCTTTGGGCTGTATTCATCAATCATCAGTGATAGGTAGGTTGGAGTATGTCACACTGTGATTGATCAATGTGTTTTTCAGTGACCCTACCGAGGATAGGTATGCATGTTCTTCGTCTTATATTTTCCATACTTTATTTCCAGTCATATTGTTATGCGTATAACAGCTTGCTACAATCTATCCCAAGTTTATAGTTTCAGCAGGCCTGATTGAAGAGTTTCTGTGAATTAGTGGGAACATGCAATTGTTACTTGTTTCCCTCTTTTGTGTGCATCTGTGTTTTTGTGTTGGTATGGGTTGTCTATATATGAGCTGCATGGATATGGATTGTCTCTGCGCGGGCATGTGTGTGTGAGAGAGAGAATCTCTAGTCATTGAGAGGTATAGCTGTTTCTAATGGAACCTTGGATGCATAAATGATAGCTCTCTTTTCTAATTTCTCTGAGGGGATAATTAAGACAAACATTTGAAACAAATCTAACCATCTCACATAGAACTAGTGTATAACATATCAATGCTCAAGGCTCTTTGTATGATTGACCGAAAATATTTGAAGCAACTTCCGGTTTGCTCCCCCTTGTTTTACAAAATACAAACCCAGAAAATGGACAAAGAAAATTATTTGCATAAGCAATTAATTAGAAATGCAAGTTTTCTTTTCTAGTACAGTCATAGTGATTGTTAATACATGAATAACTTTCTTTCTTGTGAATAACGGGTGAATGGCATCTGGATAGACTGGACTTGAGTTTGTTTGTTGACAGTGCATACCCTCTTCTATTGATTCACTACTCAAGAGATAGAAATGATACACACAATCTGAGCTTTCATGGATAGGGTGAGTTCTTGTTATTGTTGCGCGAGGCAATTTGCTGCTGTGAACCCATAACGTCTGCAGGACCTCACCTTCATCTGCTTCTCTTTCCATTTCGCTAGTCCACTTCACTGTTAAAACTCCTTAAAGTACTGTTCCTATTAATCCCACCAAGAGTCACCAAACCAATTGCCTAGATCATGATAGACAATTTGCAGTTTTCGCACATGGGGTACCGGCAGATCTGTTGTCCGTCTGGTTCTTGGTGGGATGCAGAAGTTACTGAAATTGGCTCCAAATCTCCGTCAAGTTCGGCTTCTTAGACGGACAACAGAAACCTTCATCCCTGCTTAGATTGTCTGGTAGACTGGCATTGTATAGTGCACCAGTGTGAGGTCTTCCATGAAACAAAGTTGTTAAAGAAGCATGATTTTGAAGTGTAGCATCCAGAGATTCATCAAGCTTTCGTCGAAGCAATGTACAAATGAGAAGTATAGTTAGAGAAACAAACAGCTCCTGCTAGTCAATACCATCTAGTAGGGTCTGAAAATGTTGCCTGGAACTTATAAGACTTCACAATTTGATATCTCAAGCTTCAGTGAATTTAGGTGCTACATGTAAGAAATGATTATCGGGTTCTTTGCTCGATTTTCCAGCTTTTATGAACATTTAAGAGGGTAAAAATATATTAGGGTCTTCATGGACCGGATATAGTTGATAAGATCCCGTATAAGCGAAAAGTAGCCGTTCCATTTGACATTGAGTACCAGATTCGGTATATATATATAATTTTTTAGCTTTAAAAATTTTAAAATACATAAACAATTACCTACTAATCTATCTATAATCTATCTATAATCTTTTATTTGTTTAAAAATATTTATTATAGTTAAAATTTCAAAAAATAAAAAATGAATCTAATTAAAATGTAAAGTCTAAATTAATCAAACAAAAATCATGTCTTATGTATAAGAAATTAAACAGATTAAACTAATATATTCTTCATATTATGGATAGATATAATATATTATATTAATTTTATTATAAAAAATTAAAATAATAATTTGTTCTTTTGTCTTACTTTAAAATGAATCGAATGTTCATGAAAACATCATTTATCTTATTCTAAAATGTATGAAATGTTAATAAAATAAATTGTTTCCTCCTTAACTTATTATGAAATTTTGGCATAAATACATAATAAGAATGTATATAATTCTAAAGGTAAAAAAATCATTTATATTTAAGCAAAGAATAAAATATGAAAAATATTATATTTTGTAACTGTTATGTATGTTCAAATTGTTTTTATTTTTTAGTCATAATAAATACAATCTTTTATAACTATTATAAATATTCTAAATTCACTACAATTATTTTCTTTTCTCTAATTGTACATTCAATTATGCCCAGTTTGGAAAACTTAATTAGATTCTCCCCTGCGTACTTTATATATAAGGTTAGTTACACTTCACCCCTTTTTTAGTGTCATTGATATATTAATATTTAACATTATCTATTGACCAGTAAAATCTTTCTATTATATCAACTAAACATGTTTACCATTTTACTCCTATTATATTCTATATTTTTTTGTTTAAATTTGTCTGATAAATAAACTTTTCATAAAGATAATATTTAATTCATATATAATTTGTTGAATAGATATATTGAAGTTGAATTTGGAATTTTGCTAGCCTTTTCGGCTAGGATTAATTGAAGAAGATGATAAATCTAGCTGATATTATTTTTTAAGCACAACTTTAAACAGCTAACTGACGGTCAACTACAATGATTTCACGACTCTTGATTACAATGACTTCTTTAACTTATAATTTTGGTTAACAGGAGAGATATATCCATGAGTATAGAATTTTTGAGTATATTCTAACTTTAAAATTACAAAATTAATAATCATACAAATAAATAATTAAAATTTATATAAAGTGAAAAATTATGGAACATATATAACATTGTTTCCTTATTTTTTTAAAGTCTATATTATGATTAATTTAAATTTGTTTTTTCTGTCCTACATGAAGAAAAGAAAATTAACTAAGCAATGAAAGTAAAGTTCAGGAACAAAATAAAAAAACTTATAACCTTTAATTAAGATAAAAGTATTTGTTAATTTTATATCTCTTTAATAATATTTCTATTACTAAATCTTTATCTTTGATGACATCATTTTATAGAATATTAGTTTAGATGAACTATTGATACGGTAGAAAATAAGTTCAATCCATGATAAAATAAATATACACAAAATATTCTGAAATAATAATTGTAACAATACTCTAAATAGTTATAGGTATACAATGAATTTAAATGTCAAATTTGAAAACTACAATACCGGTTACTAAAGTATATTCTACAACAACAAAGAAATATTGGTTTGAACTAACTATTGATAAGGTAAAAAACGTTAAAACCAATTGTATGATTCATGCTCAAAATAGTCTAGAATAATTATTACAAAACCTATAAGAATACTACATATAAATTGTAGGAATGACAATATAAAAAAAAATAAGCGAGTAAGTACTCTAAAAGACAGCATATATTATTCAAATATAGTCATACTATTAAATATTCTAAAATAATCACAAATATAGATTGATTTTACATGTTGATTTTAGAAATTATAATGTAATTCTACACTATTCAACAAAATAATAAAGACATAAATTAAATATCTTGGTATATAATAAAAGGAATTAATTGAAAAAGTACAAAAAATAAATCCATATACTTTTATTTGCCTTCATTTTGTTTATATAATAGTTTCAATAAATGCAAATTTAATTTCATACTAAAATATTATAATAAAATATAATTTTAGAGTTAACCATATTCGATGCCATTCAGGATGAATGGAAGAGTTCAAAATATGTATATTCTTCAAGTATGTGTTATTGAACTTAATAGTTTCATGGTAGTTGCTCTTAAGTGTTATTCGACTATCAAAGTGGTTCCTAACAAATGTAAAATGTACCGTGGAGATCAAAAGCACTTTTGGACTCCTACATCAACTTACTTTGATTGAGTCGCACAACTACTATTTTGGGATGCAAAATTAAACAGTATCTGAGTTAGGTCTTGGCATGAAAATTTATCTAGGCAGATGTTTCCAGTTTGCCTGATGTATGGACATTTCAAGACAACATTCACATACATATTAATTGTGTAATATATGCTATCATAATTAATTGGCCCAATATAAAGTGATCTATTATAGTTTAAAATAAATGAGCCTGAATCATCTAATTAGTATGGGTTTTTATGTATGTTGTAGATACCCTAAAATCTTATTTCTTGTTTTATGCTTATTTTGACATAAATACATAACAAGATGGAAGATTTTTATTTGTATAAAAATATTTATTATAATTAAAATTTCAAAACAAAAAATGAATCATATAATTTCAAATTTCCAATAAGAAAACATAATTAATTAAATTACTCATAATCTATTCTACCTATTGCATATGATACAACCATCTATTTCGACATACATACATCCACCCTTAATGAAATATAATTTTCAATTCCTAATAGGAAAACATAATTAAATTACTCATTATTTATTCTACTTATTTTTTCGGATACAACCACCTATTTTGATATAATACATAATAAGATGGAAGATTTTTATTCATATAAAAATATTTATTTAATTAAAATTTCAAAAAATAGAAAAAGTGAATCATATTTATTATAAAAATTAAAATTTATTATAAAAAGTATAATTAAAATCACATTTATTATAAAAATATTTATTATAAATTTCCAATTTTTTCATACAGTAGGAAAATATAATTAAATCTGTCATCTTATATTCGACCTATTTTTTAGGTTTCAAACACCTATTTCTGCATAAATACATAATAAGACGGAAGTTTTAATTTGTATAAAAATATTTATTACAATTAAACTTTCAAAAAATAAAAATGAATCTAATTAAAATGTAAAGATTAAATTAATCAAACAAAAATTATATCTTATGTATAAAAAATTAAACATATTAAAGTAATATATTCTTCATATTACAGATAGGTATCACATAGTAAATTAAATTCATTATAAAGAATCAAAATAATAATTTGTTCTTTTGTCTTGCTTTAAAATACATTGAGTGATTATGAAAATATCCTTTATCTTGCTCTAAAATACACGGAATGCTAATGAAATAAGTTATTTCTTACTTAACTTATTATTATGTATTTTTGCACAAATACATAATAAGAATTTATATAATTTTAAGAGTAGAAAAATCATTTATATTTAAGCATACTTTGCTGAATAAAAATATTAATATCTAATTTGTAACTGTTATAGTTATATATTTTCAAATTGTATTTATTTTTTGTTCATAAAAAAAAATAATCTTTTATAACTATCATAAATATTCCAAATTCACTACAATTATTTTCTTTTCTCTAATTGTTCATTCAAGTACGCCTAACCTAGAAAACTTAATTAGATCATTCCCCTTACGTGCTTTATATATCAGGTTAATTACACTTTATCCCTTTTTACTGTCATTGACAGTTTAACACCTAACATTATCGTTTGACCAATAAAGTCATGTTATGTCCACTAAACATGTTGTCCATTTTACCCCTATTATATTTTAAATTTTTTGATCAATTTTGTTTGATAAATAATTTTTTCATAAAGAGAGTATTTAATTCATATAAAATTTGATGAAAAGATACATTGAAGTTGAATTTGGCATTTTTGTGGACCTTTTTAGTTGGGATTAACTTAAGAAAATAACAAATCTAGACATCATTTTTTACAGCAAAACTTCCTTGTTAACTGTCGGTTAACTATAATAATTTCACGACTCTTGATTAGAATGACTTTTTTAATTTGAAAATTTGGTTGATAGGATAGATACACCTATGAGTATAGAAATTTGAGTATGTTCCAAATTAATAATCATACAAATAAAAAAAATTAAAATTTTATAACGTAAAAAAATCGTAGAATATATAACACTATTTTCTTATTTCACATTAAGTCTTGTATTAGAGACAATTTAAATTTGTTTTTCTCTATCCTATATGAAGAATAGAAAATTAACCAAGCAATGAAAGTAAAGTTTAGGAACAAAATAGAAAACTCACAATTTTAAAGTATTTGTTAATTTATATCTCTTTAATAGTATTTTGATTACTAAATCTTTATCTTTAATAACATGATTATATAAAATATTATTTTAGAAGAATTATTGATGAGTTAGGAAACAAGATCATTTCACGATACATTGTATATGCCCAAAATATTTTAAATTAATATTTGTATTAAATATCAAATACGAAGGTAATTACAACACCAGTTGTTACAGTATATAATAAAATAATAAAGAAATATTAGTGTTGAGTAACTATTGATAAGGTAAAAATAGTTCAACCAATTATATGATTCATGTCCAAAATAGTCTAGAATAATTATTGCAAAACCAACAAGAATATTGTATATAAATTGTAGGAATGATAATATAGAAATAAATAAGTAGGGTAAGAATTGTAAAAGAGAACATAAATTATTCAAATATAATCATACTATTAAATACTCTAAAATAATTGCAGTTATAGATTGATTTTACATCGATTTTGGCAATTACAATGCAATTTACTATTTAGCAAAACAATTAAGATGTAGATTAAACGTTTTAGTAAATAATAAAATGAATTAATAAAAAAAGTACAAAAAATGAAAAAATAAATCCATACACTGTTATTAGCCTTCATTTTGTTTATCTATTTAATAAATGTCTCTTTAATTTCATACTAAAATACTATATCAAAATACAATTTGGAATTAAATTATCATATTCAATACCATTCAGAATGAATGTAAGAGTTTAGAACATCAATATTATCATAAGATTAAGAAATATGAAAATTTTTAATATATTTTCTATCTGGATACATAATCACTTTACACAATATGTTAAAATAATTAGAATAGAAATTATAGAAATTACATGTTATTTTGTATGTCTTTAGAATTAACTATTTTTTATTCGAGTTGTGTGTATTTTGGAGTAATATAGAGGATTTTTTCATTACTTTTTTGGAAAATTCAAAGTAAAATAAAAGAATAAATTTTTATTTTTACCTTTTGTTTATGCCGTCTTTGAAAAAAAAAAGAGGAACTCGCTAGGCCTTCAGAACAAAGGCGATTCTGTTCATGCTTCAGACGATCTGGCTAATTCTTAATATACTGTGTGATACCTATCTATGTTATACATACCATATTTGTTTAATTTGTTGGTTTTCTTATACAAGAAACATAATTTTTATTTGATATCTTTGTTCTTTATACTTAGGTTTATTGGAATCTTATTTTTTTGGAATTTTAATTAATCAATTTTGTAATTATCACTATATTATTTAATCTCCTGTAAATATTTTCATTAATAAAAGAATTTTGACATACTTCATCTATTAAATGATATTTATATCATTTTTATAGTGATTTATCCTTTACATATTAGTTGAAAATATATCATATATCTTAAAAAAATTTACTATTATGGAAAAAATCTTCATCTATAATTGATCAAATTATTGGTGGTATCGTTATAAAAAATTATGACCCAGGAATTATAAAAGAATAATAAAAACTATTTTAGATTAGAATAAACTACATTTTATGCCAATAAAGATGAATAAAGAGTTTAGAGTTTGGTGGTGACATACAGTTATTGATGTTCTGAACTTTTCCATTCATCTTGAATGGTATTGAATGTGGTTAACTTCAAAATTGTATTTTGATATAGTATTTTAGTATGAAATTAAATTTGCGTTTATTAAATATATAACTAATAACAACTTATGGATTTAATTTGCTTTTTTATTTTTCATACTTTTTTTATTATTCATTTTGTTATTTATATAATAACATTTAATATATATCTTAATTGTTACGTTAAATAGTAAATTTATGCATTATGTTTGACTTTATTTGATTTAAATTCAATAAAATCTCTTTTTAATATCAATATTTTGTTTCAATTTAAAATTACAAGACTAATAATCATACAAATACAAATTTTATAAGAAAATACAATTGTATCAAATGATAATGTCATAAATGACAAACTGATTTAATTTTTTAAAAAGGGATAATTTGTAATTAATGACATCTAAAGAAATGTATAATAATGAAAAATTTACAATAATAAAAAGTAGGTGAAAATAACTACAATGAAAGAGAAAAGATATAAAAATATATAAATCTTGTATAAAAATTTGAAAGACAAAATTTTTATAATTAGTTATCATTCATTGGTTATTTTTTATTTTTTATTTTTTAGAAAATGAATATTTTTAATAAATATATACAAGTATTACACGTGCAAGTGTTCTAGCACGTGCAATTTTCTAGTAACCTATATAAACGTAAGTTGTTTCTTTTCTTCTTCTTTTTTTCCTCCTCTTAAAGCATTTCTCTCTTTTTAAGTGTTTCTCCTCTTTTTTGTAATGATTAAAATATCCACCTTTAATGAAATATACTTTTTAGAAAAAAAAACATAATTCAATTATTCCTCATATAATTTAAGTGCCTATTTTTAGGACACTACCACCTATTTTTAGTCATATAATCCTACTTGAGATAATATATTATTTTTCTCATTTTTATCCCACTTAATATATTCTTGATTAAATAGTTGTCTAACATGCCCTTTATAGAGTATAATTGGCAATCTAAAATACTCTTCATTTAATATAATAAGATTATTTATTTTTAAATACTACTATTATTTATCATATATATTTCAAACTACTATAACATAATTCTTTAGATTTATATGAAAATTTGGACATAAATACATAATAAGATGATAAAAATTTTAATTGTATAAAAATAATATTTATATTTGAGCAAAAATAAAATAAAAGTAGTTTTATAGCTATTATGTATGTTCAAATTGTTTCTTACTTAAATTATTACAAAATTTTGGCGTAAATACGTAATAAAAAGGTATAGATTTTTAAGAATAGAAGAATTATTTATATTTTGAGAAAAAATAAATAAAAATAATATTTTATAAATGTTATATGTTGTTCAATCATTTTTATTTTTTATTCCTAATAAAAATAGTCTTTTATAACTATTTTATATATTATAAATTTATAAATAATTATTTTCTTTTCTCTAATTGTTTATTCAAGTAGGCTTTTGTGTGTTAGTTAATTATAATCATTTTTTATTGTTTTATATATTTTCATATGCCAATAATATCTATAACTATTTTGAGTAAAAGTATGAACTTTTGCCTCGATTATAATGTGATTAATCATGTATTTGTTTTGGTTATGACATGAAGTTATTGACAACTTTACGTATATTTAATAATTAGTTGTTTATCAATAACTTCATGATAATAAGTTAAATTGTTGGAAATTCAAATTTATTAATGCTAATAGCTTCTTTCATTTATGAAATTAAGCTTACCTTTGTCAAAAAAGTTCAACCCTACTAACATTTGACATAAAATAAATAAAAGAGGAGAAAATGCCTCTAACAAATTTTATGCATTGTTATTTGACTTAATTGGATTTGAATTCAATAATATATATTTTTAATATCAAAGTTTTCCTCTAACTTAAAAATTGCCAAATTAATAATCATACAAATAAAAAATTTAATAATTATAAAAATGAAAAAAAAATAGTGGAGTATATAATATTATTTTCTTATCTCATTTAAATTTTATGACGATTACTTTAGATTTATTTTTCCCTTCCTTGGATGAAGAAAAAGAATTAACTAAGCAATGAAAGTAAAACTTTGAGCGAAATAGAATATTTGTTAATTTTATATCTTTTAATAGTAATATTGATTACGAATTCCTTATCTTTAATAATATCATTTTATAAAATATTATGGTTTACAGTAACTATTGATAATATAGAAAATAAATAACCCATAATACGATGCAATGCTAAAAAATATTCTAAAAGAATCATTATAATACATACAAGAAATTCTATACATAATTTATGATGCTAATATAGAAAAAAAATACTTAAATAAATAATTAATAACGAAACAATACAAATTATACAAATAAATCATATTATTAAATACTCTAAATAGTTACTAGTATATATTGATTTTAAATGTCAATTTTGGAAATTACAATGATAGCTGTTACAATATTAGACCAAAAAAATATTAGTTTAGAGTAGTTATTGATGAGGTAGAAAATTTTCAACCAATAGTACAATACATACCTAAAATAGTTTAGAATAATCATTTCAAAATCTATAAGAATATTACGCATAAATTATTGAAATGACATATAGAAAAATAAGTAGGTAAGTAATATAAAAGGCAACATAAATTATGCAAATAAAATCATATTATTAAATATTATAAAATAATTGTAGATGTAGATCTGATAGATTGTGTTGCACGTTAATTTTGGAAACTATAATGCAATTTTTACACTATTTAACAAAATAATAAAAATATAAATTAAGTATCTTGATAAACAATATAAGGAATTAATCGAAAAGGTATGCAGCTTTAATTTTGTTTAAATATTTAATAAATACAAATTTTGATGTCATAGTAAAGTAGTATATTAAAATATAATTTCGGAGTCACCAAGAGAGTAGGTGGAGATTTACTATAGATATTTTTTTTTTTTTTTTAAAAAAGTTTAAGAAATATAAAAAAATATCAATATATTCTCTATATGTATACGTATTTACACAATATATTAATGAATATTAATTTTGATAGAAATTTATATAAAATCTCACTCAAACTAACATGTAAATTTGGACATCTTTAGAATTACATGTTTTTTCATTAGCATTGCGTGTATCTTATAGTAAGATAAAGGATTATTTTCATTAATATTTGGTGCATTTTAGAGTAACATTAAAGAACAATTTATTATTTTTAATTTTTTACAATGATTTTAATATACTATATGATACCTATTAATAATATAGAAAATATATTAGTTTAATTAAATTTCAATTTTTTATAATATTTTTTTGCTTTTTCATTTTTTTTTACATTTTAAACAGATTCATCTTTTTCGTATTTTTTGAAATTATAATTAATTAATTTTATAATTATTATCCATATATCATTTAATTTCCTGTAAATATTTTTTGCTAATAAAAGAATATCCATACTTCATTTATAAGATGATGTTTGGTACATGATAGTAATTTTATCTTTTAGTAGTGACAAATTATATACAAATATAATTAAAAAGTTCAATACTATAGAAAATATCTTTATTTTCGATTGAACAAGTAATTGATAGTGTCATTATAGGAAATCATAATCTAAACACCTAGAAGAGAAATAGAAATAAGATGCAAATCTTATATATTGTTCTTATAAAAGAGAAAATTTGTTTATATTTAGATGTGTATAAAAAAATTTAAAAAAAAGAAAAGTGACAAATAATTACAAAGAAAAAGGCAAAAATATTAAATATATATTTTAAAATATATAACTTTTGCATTAAAAAATTTTAACGGATAAAATATTTATACTTTGTATTTTATGTTATCATTTACTGATTATTCATTTATTAAAAAAAAAAACTGAAAATTTCCAACAAATTAAGAGTATTACACGTGTTCTAGTTACATAAATATCCCTATAAATGAGGTAGGAAGGAGAACAAACCCATTAATAGTATGTCTTATTATGTAAAATTACATAATTAACCCTAATTATGGATCTAGCACCCACGGAGTCATAAAATTTTGGTCCACTACCTGATCTATCAATATTAATATCTAATCCTATGATAATATCCGGTCCGATACACTATTTTTAGGGTTCAAAATAGATTGGGTTAATGATTTTTTAAATAACGTATCAAAATGAACACCCATTATGAGCCTGCTCAAAAGAGAGGAGGCGTTAGTGTCAGAAAGGATTAACATGTATACAAGATATATCGATGGTTTTTCTGCCTAGTAGTTGATTGATTGTTTTTAACATTGTATAAATTCATGCCTATTGTGGCTCCCCAATCCTCATTTGAAGAAAAAAATACTTCATACTAAGCTGAATTATATTATTGTTTTTCCTCCATTGAGTCGTGCAATCATGTGTTGTTGCTGGCAGAAGAGTTATCATTTGGCTCTATAGAATGCTGGGGTTTACAGCATGCAGAAATTGCCATGTTTTGTTTTTCTTATGTTGCAAATCAGCACTGAATGGTGGAATAAACTTCTGTTGAATATAATGATCATACTTGATAATAAATGATTCCCAATCTGGCACCTATTTATTTCATGTCGAGTAAATTGAGAAAAAAGAAAACTACTTTGGCGTATTTGTACATTGTGCCTTACCAGTATTCAAAACTAAGGTTGTAAAGAAAGAACAGCAATTCCATCACCTAGTTTTACTTGGGCAGTCCTTTCTGTTCTTAATACTTGGGGGATGGTGCAACAGAGTGTTAGGGTGTCAAACTCGAGTAATTGTAATATGTATCTATATCTATCTATCAATACTACCATATTAAATGAGAGAGTTTGATTCAATGATTCAGAGTTTCTTATCGAAATTAACCTACTGAATACAAAGATTTTACACTATATGTACATATATAATATATTCTATAGCACGATTGCAGTTAACCAGCCAAATCATCCTAAAGATTAGTCATGCTACTAAACAAGGATATTCACAAGCATGTCAATGAAGTTACTGCTTGATTGTGAGCTCAGCCCTGAGATGAAGAATTCCATTGATGAAGTATGGGCTATCATCAGCCACAAATGCTGTCCAAGAAACACCAAACAGGTTCCTATAACCAACAGCCTTCCCACCAGTGAATGTGTAGTTTCCACTATATTTGCTGGCATACTCCTCGGTAGGCTTTGACCTTGATGCAAACTCATAATCAACTGCAATAGATACTGAACCCTTTTCCTGCATACCCAAGAATAGTAGATTCCAAAGCAATGGATAGCATTCTGTTGATCCATATTGCAATGGGCGGACAAGAAAAATCCCTGCCCACCCAAATGGAAAGCCTGGGAATAAACTCGACCAGTTGGAAAGAGATTTGCACACTCCTCCCGCTTTAGATCGAGGTAAACAATGCATTGTTGATGAGGTAATTCAAACTCCATCACCTTAACAGGTCGGTACCTGTATGCTCGTTCCACAAAACGTGGAGAACAGGCATCACATGCTCCTGCTACAAGGGAGCGCTGCCGATGTGGTTCTTCAGCCTTGAAAAACAAAGCATCAAGTACGAGATTTGAAGCAAGTTCATGATCAAAGTCGTTGCATGTGATAACTTTTCTCAGCTTCCTGCAGGTCATGTATGGGAAACGGATTAGCCGAGCAAGGTGTGTGCCTAATATATGTTGTCGCTCTTCCAACTTTGGATAATGCATGCGGGCCCACTTCAGCATGAAATCATAAACAACATCCTCTGAAGCAACTTGTAAGATCATCACTAGATAAAACTGCCTCAACTCCAGCTAGAGGAAAATTCAATACCTCATCTTGGAACCTGATAAGCAATATCGCAAGCCTATTAGGTATGCATATTGTGCCGATCTTTAAGAATGGCTATCAAGGTTGAAACAGGAAAGAGGACCCACTAAATAAAGAAAAAACTTAACCGCAAAGAAACAAGATATAACATATAGTGGCAAATATCCTTTTCCATCCACAAAAACAATCCAAAAAACAACTGAATAACATGGGAAGAGGGCAAAGAAGAAAGGAAGTAACTCCCACTCTCCTTTTTCTTCTTGAAATGCAAAACTATAGCAGAATCTACAATTATCTTTGTTTCTCTTATCATGAATCCTTTTCCCTAGTAAACCAACTACATATAATGAGTATACTAGGCACCATTGCAAAGCAAAGAAAAAAGTCATAAGTTACAAAGGAATGCTTACTTGGTAATGTCCTTATAACGTGCAGCAAGGAACTGTTTTGCTGCTTCTGTCAGCGGCTGAACTGCGTCGCCCATTGAAACAGTTGAAGGAAGATCCAAATAAAGTAAGGCTGACTCACAAGTCATGGGCAAGTTACGCAATAATTGGCTACAGTATCTCATGCATGAGGCAACCTCGTATTTGTCAGCAGCCAATAGCACATCCAATAAAGCAGAAGGTGTTGACGCTGATAAACTATTGCTATACATAAAATTCAGGAGGTCCATGATGGCAGGTTCTGCTGCTCATAAAAATCAGGAAGGATGAACCAAATGTAAGTTCATGTGTATTTAGTTTGAGCAAAAACAAAAATTACTGAGAAGTGTTCAAATGGCCAGTCAAATATCACATCCTATGAAGCACAAAGATCGTGTAAATCATGCCTTTAATTTCTTTTCTCAGCAATATAAATCATGCTAGTTTTCTACATTTAAGCAGCACATTGGCACAAAAGGTAAATACATCCTAATGCTTCAATACTTACCAGATGCATAAATACGAAGAGTTACTTGTCGTTGCTCTGACTCTCTCGTTCCCTTTGAGAATAGCTACAAGAAGAGATGCAATATAAGTAAGACATACATACATACATACATACATACATACATACATACATACGGGGTGTGTGTGTATGTAGAAAGCTACAGATAACAAGTCCTGACCTTATAGAAAAAAGGACTCCTAGCTGCCAAAATTGGAGAACTTATGTGTATGGTCTTAACTTGAAGGTCAGAAGAGCAGTCCGTATCTGAGGATGAGTAATTGCTCTCCGTATATTCATCATCTACAAGAGTAAATTAATAAGTAAAAGTGTAACACACTAGCAGCCATTCAGCAAATCAAACAATAATAGAAGTATACGGTTACTAACAGATGAATCAGGAGCAACAGCACAATTCAATGTCAATATTTTATGGAAATAATATAACAGCTTATCAGAAAATCTGTAACTGAGACACCACATTTTTCACAACACAAACTTTTAGACCTTGTTGAGCTATAGATTTAATCTTGCAGGAACTTCAATCTTGAGCAGCCAAATTTCCATTGGACCAGAAAAAACCCATAAGCTTAAACTCATAACAAAAACTAGAGGAAATAAAGTGATGAGAGCACCAAGTTGGTTAGATGACATTCCCATACCTGCGGATTCCTCAGCCATTGCTATAGCTTCCTCATCTTGGTTTTCATAAGCAAGGACATCATCCGTATGTGGCATGTTGCAATTCAAAATCTGCTCCTCTCGCTGCATAACATCTGCAACTATTGGTAAGAACAACTTAGGTAAAGAATATCAAAATCCATAGTAAAGAGCAGGCTCCAAATATCTGCTGCACAAAAAGAAAGTCGATGCAACCCAGTTCGAGATGCATAATGGAATTACTTCCCACCAACCCATCAATTAAGTTCCTCTAAAAGGCGTCAATAAATGCTCGGACATACATTTAGAGTAGCCACTAGTTACCAAATGGCCCTGAACAAGTAATCCTTTTCTCTAAATTGGAACATAATCTATAAACCTAATGGAGCCATATGTATATCATTAACTATTAAGACAAGAATACATATATAACCTATGGGTAAATTACCACAAACCCCCATTTGGTATAGCCATCTAACCATAGCCCCTATATGTTTTGGAAATATACCTTAAACCGCTATATAGTTTGGACCAAAAGGTAATATGGATGGAAATCATCCAAACAAACGGAATTTACTGAAATTACATGTGTAACCATCATCCATTATTAGTTGGAAGGGTTTTTAACCCACCCATCAGCCATCACCACCAACAGTCCAACTCTAGCCACCCATAGCCCTACCTCCCCCTCCATCACCCACCACCACCACTACCAACACTAAGCACCACCAGCCTCCCCCTCCTGCATCACATCATCCTTCTATCTATGACGGAAAAAGGCCAAAACCACCATTAAAAGCTTCCAACCAAATCAAAGATTGTTTCATTTTAAAAAAGAAAAAAAAAATAGTGACGGCCTTGAATAACTGTCTCCACCCTCCAAGAGTCTCCATGCCTATTTTTCAGCATCTCATGGATTAGTTGTAATTTGGTTTAGTGGGATCATGTCATTTAAGGGGTCTCTGCCTAAGATCTCAAAAGATGAGATGTGAGTAATAGATTTTCTTAATATGGTTTCATAATCTTCTTGACAATTGTATAAATTGACAAAGGTTTGCAGCATATATTTCTACATGTAATGGACTGCTGAAGGAAGCAACCATGAACTCTTCATTAGAGGAAATCGATAATCTTGTTGATACATCAATCATTTCTTTTTCATTTTTTGGCTTCAAACTTTCTATAGTTTTACGAATATTAAATTGGAGCTTGATTTTGTGGTTAATTAAGAAATAATTTGATGTGAAGTTTTTGATAGCAAAAATAGGTGTGGTGGTGTTGGTGGAAGGGGGAGGGACTGGTGGTGTTGGTGGTGGGTGGTAGTGGTTTTATTAAAAGCTAGAAAGACTTTTGGTCACATAAGGTTTTTTTTTTTTTGAGAGAGAAATCAATATGTTTTGTTAACCACTCGCACAAGATGCGAGTGTATATCAAACTCCATTAAATTGGAAGGTTTCAGTCACTTTACCATTTGGTCCAAACCATATAGGAGTTTTTAAGGTATATTGCCAGAACACATAAGGACTATGGGTCGGATAACTATACCGTATAAGGCTTTATGGTAATTTACCTATGACCTATAAGCAATTCAAGCACACCAAATAACCTATAAGCATACAATATTTCTCCATTTTTATCAAATTTCCTCCCACCCTTTCTATTATTCCCTCCATCCCCAAATTATTGTTGCTTTTGGGGAATTGAACTTTTTATCAATAGTGGATAAATTTTGAGGAGTTGGCTTTGTTTCCAATTTTACCCCTCAACAACTTACTAAATCATCTCCGACCTTGAAGTTGAAAATGGCTAAAGTTTCCTGACATGTGGGTTCCATCGATTTAACGCATTTGATCAAACAAAACAAATTTCAAGAAGAGCTCGTAAAGTGATGCCATGTGAAGGAATGGTTTTTAGTTGGACTATGCTTCTCACACACATTCACTACAAACTACCAAGAATTGATGGGAAAGTTGTTGGACCCACTACTAAATTTTGCAAACAAAAGGAATCAAGGGTGGGCGGGTAAAGTAACGGAAAATTTTGTTGCCATAATGACGAATTACATAAACCATGCAGCCCCAATCCAGATTCTGCACTTCAACTCCAAGTGATAAATCCAAAACCCTAAACCGTTTTCTTCCCCTACTTTATTACTCTACTAAATCAGCACAGGCTCTACTAATAGAATGGCCACTATAAAATCTAAATTCCACCCAAACCAGAAGCTTCATTTCTTCTCTCATTTATTACATATCCCCAAGCCCTAGAACTCAAATTCCACTATAGAAGTCATGACAACTTTCACCAAACAACCCGATATATACAGCCTGATACAATACCACCAACAGCAACATACCTATAGCCAATGTTAGTAAATTCTCAAACAAAAACCAATTTATATTGTGGGGCATTTAATGCAACCATTCCTTAAAGAACAGCCATTGGCCTAATCAAACTTAACCTCATTAAATAAAATCTCTACTAAAAATCCAATCTTGGAAAAACTACAACAAATATAAAAGAAACCATTCCAAAAAATTCAAAACCCATGTATTCTTTAAAAGAATCAGGCCAAAAATGAATGATAAAAAAAACCATTTCACAAAAATTCAAAGACTGAATTAAAAAAGTTAACTTTTTTAAAATCTAACAGAAATGCATACAATAAAAATTAGGGGTGACCATCAGTTAACTGATCGGCTAATCAGTTAATAAAATCGGTCAAAATTTAAAAATAATTCTAAACTTTTAACCAGTTTTGATTTCAAAAGCAAATTCAGTAATTGGTTTTGAATTCGATTAATCAATCCCAACTTGGACTAGTTGGATTCTTGACATTGGCTAAAATTCTATACAAAAACCAATTTCAAACAAATCTTCCTAAGTTTATATTATTTTTACCACAAAATTCAATAGGATGTCTGTGTGACTTTTCATTGATTAATGATCTTGTAAAAATAAGAAAAAAATTATACCATTTAACTTAATTAAATAATAATCAATATGATTATGTATAATACTATTATATCATTATTAATAATATACCTATCACAAGATTTCATAAGATTTATGGATAAGATTTATGAGTAGTGATTTAGTAACTTAACATAAGCATGCATAAATCATTACCGATATAATTATATATAAAAGTATAATTTAATATGTAAGAATATACCAATGGTGTGAATTAGATTAAAATTGAAGCTAATTATAATACTTTATTAATAAATATATTTTTAGTTGAATAATTACATTTATATTTTTATACTACCACTTTTAAATTTAAATTTTTAAAAATTATTTAAAATATAAAACATATCTAAAGCTTGCTGGGAATGTAGAGTTACATTTATTCATGTGTTACACAAAAAAAATAAAAATAAAGACAATATCAACCTATTTTAACAAAAACTATTCAATTACTGAATTTGGTAAACCGTTAACAAAATTCAATTTTAAAATTCATTAACTATTCATAAATTTATTTAACTTAATTTCGGATCAAAATCAAAATTAATTGAATATATTCAAACAATGTTATAAATTCAATTAACCGAATACTTATCACCCCCTCCAAATTACCATTTTCTTTTATGTTATCCTCGCGGCGGCGCTTGCGGTTGTGAACCGAATCAGCGACGGTGGTGCGTCCATCCGAGTCAGAATCGGAGTCGGTCAAATCGGGTACCATAACAATTCGCAGAACCCGGTCCGAGAAGTTGCTATCGTTGAACGCAAATGCAAAATCCGAGTCGGAGCTCGAACCATTACGAGACCCGGTTGGCCGGTCGGCGACACCGCCAGGTGAAATATCAGAGTCCATTTTCAAATTTTTAATTTACAGAAATAAAAACCGCAAAAAAGCAAAAATGGTGAAAATTAATTTAACAAAATAAGGGCCGTTGAGATTTATCTCTACTTTTTGTTTAACAAAAAAAAAAAAAAACAGAGAGAGAGAGAAAAAGTACGAGGAGAAAGGGAGAAAGGTTACGGAAGAAGTTGCAAGAAAGTGACTGTTCCGTTATTATCCACGTAATCATATTTTGTCTGTAAATCCTAGAAAATTGTTCCAGTTGTATAATCTTATCATATATCTTGTCGGTCGATAATTTATGACGTTTTCTAATTTTTTTTAAATTTTAAAAATTAAGATATTTTATTCACATATTAAAGGATGTAGACAATTGTAAAATACAAAATGTATGACAAGGTTATATATATACAATAATTTTTCGAAAATTCTATACCTTTGTTAAGTTCCTTTGTGCTTAAGGATCTATACTTATTATATATAAGAATGAGGGATAGTTTTAGTGTCCATCATCTTATATTTTATCAAATTTATGCTCTTCACTCTCTTTGTATATTTTCATTAATTATTGATAATTCCTTTTTCATAACTCTCTTTCCACATTTCATTTCTTCGGGAATCACTATTCTTTTATATATATCACTATTCTTTTATATATATATATGTGTGTGTGCTTATTTTTTTTAATTACGCACCTATAAGGTATGTCCTTCGTACTAGTATAAAATTATCTATCTATACTATATATAAAGTCATTTTATGATTTGTTAAACTTACTCTCTACCCCTTTATTAGCTTTTCATAACCACTCATAATTTCCTTCCTATAATTCCCTTCCCATTTTTCAATCTCTACTCTCTATATTATTTTTTAAATTTTTATTGGCATTTCCATTACCTTTTTTTTTTTTGTGAAATTTTGTAAAATTTTTTACATTTTTTTTAATTGCACACTCATAGGGTATACTTTTCTTACTAATGTATTTTAAATATTTATATTATACAATTAAAACAACGAAATGATTCCTCAAGTGATTGTAAAATTTTCCTATTTTGTCCTCTTTCCTAAAACATTTGTCATCTTTCTTAGTATATTTTTTTAATTATATTTTTATCTCATATACATCACAATGAATCAAAAATTAGAAACGTAATTATTATTTTAATAATACCTTTAAATAATAATCTCTTCATTTTAAGAAAACTATCGCATTTAATTGGTGCACACGAATTAAGAAAGTTATTAAATTACATTAATTTGACAAAAAAGATAGTTCAAAGTGACTAAAATTACCCTTTTATATTAATATCTCAACTACATAATCCTTCATTTATTAATGTTTCACTAAGGATAAAAGTAAGAAAAATATCATTTAATACTTTTTCGATTTTCTAAAATGACAGAAATATGTCACAAGATAAATTATTTAAAGTGACAGTTCTTATAAAACGGAAGGAGTATTGTGAAAGAATAATTGTCCAAACAAATTATTATTATTATTATTTTGGGGTCCTCTGCATTTAAGAATTGGATAGACAACTCTACACTAGTCAAAACTTGTAGAAAATCTAGCACTAGCCAAACGGGTCTAATTTCAACACATTCATAGCTCGTAATGGATATGGATTATATCCTGTTATCAGTTGTGGTACATAAGTGTAAAAATATACTTATATCATATTACATATTACATGTATAAAAATAATATTTAAAATTAAAAAACATGACATGCATCTATTGAAAGATTTACATAATGTCAATATAGGAAAGATTTTTCATTTTCTTTGATGTATGTAGTGAGTATTTGATTGATGATGATTCACAGATTGGCGTGTAAATAAACGTAAATAAATCGAACACTCTAATATTTAAATTTATTTGATTATTTTAGTGAATTTAAAAATTTATTCAAGTTTGACTTATTTATATTTCAAGCTAAACTCAAACGAGTATTTATCTAATCGAACTCCAATAACTCAAGTAGTTTAGAATTTTTATGTGTAAAAGTAAAATTTTTAACTTATCGAGTTGAGTTCGAACCGGATATAAAAAATTAACAAATACTAAATTTTATTTAACTTTGACTAGATTATTAATGAATCAAACTCGGACAAACTCTTATTGAATCGAATTTGATTTGAGTATCATAAATAGTTTGAATTCATTTACAGTACTATTCACGGATATCTTATGATCTTCGCAATATTGTAGTCGTACTTTGGGCCGAGAAAACAGAAAATGATCAGTAATACAATTATCTGTTACCAATTGGAAGGAGCAAACGTGAATGGACCAAAGACGCTAACGTCCACACTGAAGAGTAGTCCTTTTCATTGATGTTGAGGCAAAGGGAAAAGCCCACGACCTAATATTATGTACAGTGTAGAGGTTCAATCTTTTTTCCTAGTTTTAGGAATTTATTGAGAAATAAAGAAAAGAAAATTCATATGAATGGAAATAATAGGAAAGAAATCTTGATAATTTTCTCTCATCTTATTTAAGGAGATCAAGAAAGAAATGAAATACTATCCTAGCCATTCCACAGTGATTTTATTTTTTAACATTTTGCTACTAGTTAACAGTATCTGTATTATGAAAAACTGTTAAAATTTTCATTTCAATCCTTTTTTTTTATAATTCACATATGAAGGATGAAGATTCTTTAAACTATTCAATCCCCTTATTTCTCTATATTTATTTTATTTTTTCTCACTTTTTTTATAAAAAAAAAAAAATTCAAGATATTTAATCTTTTTCTTGCTTAACCTCTCTACCCTAAGATTTCCATTCTCTAGGAGGTTCCTCTACTATTTACAAGCATATTCCCAACAATTATATACTTCCCATGTTGGCATATAAATCAAATTCTATAATAATAGAAGTTTACTAGAATAGGTTTATAGTTGTTTCCTATTGTTTAGAGTTTAGAATTCAGGTAATAATTATGTGTTAGTTTTCTAATTTAATTGAATTTCCTAATTTAATTAGTTTCTTGATAGTCAAGTTTGTTATCTCATAAATATAGAGTCATTTTTATTTTATTCAATTGAACAATTGAGAAGAATTGCGTTGAAAGTTTAGAATAGGAAAGTTATAAAGTAGAAATCAACTATTATGACGTGGGTCGTGTCTCAATATGAAAGTATAATGTATGATATTTTATTATAACTTCTCCACTTTTTTTACATATTTTTATATGTGTTCAATAATTTATCTTTTATTGCGTGATTTTTTGTTCTAACATCCCATAAGTGCATATTCACACCTCTTCTAATCTTTAAAGCATATGCTGATCTTGTGGAAATAATTTAATGTTGTATTGAGATATTAATCATACTAAAATTGAAATTAACCAATCTCAAAGCGAAACATCTCTTACCAAATCTATACCGTGCTTAATTATTAGGGAAAGTAGAACCTCTTTTCTTGCTTAATTATTCTTTTCCTCAACTACAAACTTTAAAAGCGCACATAAATCACATCATCAAAGCAAGCCTTTAATTAACTACTTGGAATAATGGTAATAATGAATTAACCAATCGGGCATTAAAGTTTTGATTCGAATTTACTATTAACACTTGAGAAGAATATGAAGGATTTGAAAGAAATGATATTAATGATGTTAGCTTGTGGGAATAATTAGTCTCTAATACAAGGTAAAAGTTTAAAGTCATTGATAAACATTCTTAAATATTGCCATATATATATATAAGAATATAGTGATCACTCATTTGGTATCTTTCATCTTGTTTCTAGCTTTTTGTGCAAATGCTTACTAATCTGATAATGCAATTTTTTAATGAAATAATCTCTATTATTTATTGCTAGGTACCGACAGGGGGAATTTAGCAATCCATGATACCAAGAGATTTGAAGAAAAAGTGATAATTTTTCTGTTTTAGAAAAAGAACAATCTAGTCTTTAATTTGTTATTTATTAAAAAAATCAATTTAATCTCTTGTTTTAAAAAAAAAAATTATTAATTTAAGATTTGTGATACAACTTATAATTAACCAATCGAAAAGTATATAATTATTTGATGTGTCCTCTGGAATAAATCTTTTCATATATACAATTAGCCATTTCATTTGATTCCTTGATGCTTTTTTGTTTCATTCTTGAATTTATTAGTACTATGTCCTCTAATATTCTTCAATCTCTGCTTATTATACCCAATATTAATTCACTTGTTATCTTCATATTGAAATGGTTGCGTTAGAATTCTTACGTTAAAAGTAATTTGTATGTAGAAAGTGACAAAGTTGGTGGACGTCACCCAGAATATTCCTCGGACAAGGATGGCAGAACATCATGCACAACTAGATCATTGTACATTTGAATTTGATTTGATACATCTCAAAAACTTTCTGCTTACCGGCAAGAATATTCACAATTAATTATAAAAAAATAAAAAAATATATTCTCCAATAGATATACAAAATTACACATTTATTTTCATTCTTATTCTTTTAAAAAATAGGGAAAAACACGGATTTGATCCGTTGTTTTGGGGTATTGATCAATTTAATCATTTATCTATCATAAAAACTAATTTGATCCTCATCCTAAAAAAAATTAACCAATTAAGATTTATGATAGAAATGTAGATAAACTAATGAAACTGTTATCAACACATCTACTACAAAGTAATGCTCACGTGATAATTACATAGGTCTACTGCTCCTTTGATTAGTCCATAATTTCCGTCATAAGGTTTAGATTGGTTAATTTTTGGGTTAATAACACTTTGCACCCTTGAACTATATGGGTAATTATACTTTGCCTCCTCTGAACTATAGGAATATACACTTTGCCCCCATTTACATTATTCATTCTTTAAAAATTTTATCAAGAAAATTTAGTTAGATAACTAAAATATCCTTAGTATCATATTTTGATTTTTTATGTATTTAATTGATTTTCGATAGTTATAAAAGAATTAGAAAAAAATATAATATAATAACACATTGATATCTTAGAATTTAGAGAATGAAAATGTGAGAAACTGTTGAATTATAGTATATCCGACATCGCAAGTTGCATAGATTAAGCCAAATATTAAAAGTGTAAAATACTAAGAGACATCAAAAAATCACAAAGTCTTATCAAAATTATATTTTCCATACAATACTTCTACAAAAAAGTTTTTCATAGAAAACACACCCATTTATAAATTGTTTTACCAGTATCTACGGTTAAATATTCAAATTCGAAATAATATAAAATGAAATCTAAATATTTTAAAATTTTGACTAAGAAATATATTGATATAGATTACATTGAAATTATTATATAATTTATTTTTGCTTATTCTTAAATAATTATCACATCACTAACAAAATTTAAATACATAAAAATTAAAATATAGTACCAAGGGTATTTTAATTATTTAACTAAATTATCTTAATAATTTTAATATTAGTAATAGATGAATTGTGTCAATGGGGGGCAAAGTGTAATTACTCGTATAGTTTATGGGGACAAAGTATTATTAACCTTTAATTTTTTTTTAAAGATCAAAGAATAGATAGCCGACCTTATTTAATGGGAATAAGGTTTGATTTGTTTATTTGTTATCAAGGAGTAAATAAGGAATTAAATTGATCGATATCCAAAAATAAAAAATTAAATTCATCTTTTTCCCAAAAGAAATATTCTTGCATGTTTGGGCGATGGTTACAGAATACGGATTGGCAAGTAATTTTTTACGAGATTAATACAATTTAAAAGGAGAAAGGGGAAAAAGAAGTGATCATTATAATGTTACTACTGAAAAAGGCACACCTTATGGATATACAATTTAAAAAATTTATAAAAAAATAAAAAAGGAAAATAAAGGTAATGGAAATACGATATTAGAAGTGGTTAGTGGGTAGTTAGTGGTTACACATAAGAATATCAATTGAAATTAATTATGCAAATAAAGATAAATTTGGCAAAACAAATAATTACATTACACCAAACTCTTACTCATGCTTTACATATAACTGGTGAAAAAGGCACACACTACGGGTGTGCAGAAATTAATTATGTAAATAAAGGTAAATTTGGTAATACATATAATGACACCACACCAAACTCATGCTCTTGTTTTACATATAGTATAGATAGAAGATATAGACAATATATAACTAGTGGGGAAAGGCACACTCTATGAATGTGTAATTTAAATAAATAAAAAAGATTTACTCAATTTTTATTTTTTAGTATTAAATAGTGGTGAAAATGCTAGTAAAAAAATATACAAAAATTAGTAGAGGTGGTGGAGGATAGAAGGGAGTTATGGGTGTAAGGAAGTTATGTTCGGTTGATCATATAATAAGGGTAAAAAATGATAAAATAAAAAAATGACTGACAACAAAACCCTCTTCTTTTCCTTTTTATATATATATATATATATATATATAGACAATAAACATAATAAAGAAAACCTTCAAAGAAAAGAAATAATTCTCTATTACAAATTGTTGTAATGGTAAAGCATTTTTTAAAGAAGTGTTGAAAAGACTAGAAAGGGTTTAAATTTGGGAATGCAACAATTACTCAAAAGACTAGGACTTTGACAGAGGACCATTTGAATTTCCATTTTCATGTGCTGTAACTAGGACTGAAACTTGAAACAGTATACAGAAGAGTGACAACAGAAATAAACAGGAGAAACTGAAGCTCCAGAACCTCCAACAAATAGCACTGTTGACTAAAAAGTGCATGATGCATTCTCTCAAAAGGTAATAATAAATGAAATCAAAAGAAACAAAGGACCATGTTGTAGGTGTTAATAGTTCTCCACAATTCATATACTTAATTTGTGCATGCATGACAAGAAAGAATAAAAGTTTTTGTTACTACACTGTAACGTAAAGTAAATATTTTAAATAGTTAAATGATTAAAAAATAACGAAATTTTTTTATTTTTCAATTATTTTAACGATTGTAATACTTACTATGTATTGTAATTAAAGTGAGTAGTACAGACTTAGCCAAAAAAAAATTCTTTACTAGCTCAACTTATTGGTGCTAAGGATATTCGGGAAAGTTAAGAAGGTGTTCCATAGATATATTAAATACGTATTGGTTAAAATTGGCAAAACATGAGGAAGATAGTGGGGGTTCAGGAAGTTAATTGGGTGGGAACATTTTTGGATGAATTGAATCCATTTTAGAAATTTAATTTCCATTTGGTACATAACGAGATGATGAGAGAAATGTATTTAGGAAATATCATGTAAAATATATAGTTATGCTTTCTATGAATAGTATTAAGTCAAAGCAAACAACTGCATATCATGGAGAAGGATTCTTCGTACTAAGCAAAACACTGGGATTTAATTTGGTGATAATATGGGAATTAACGCACAAATGTTTGATTTTTATAGGGTAAATATTTTGTGATATACAGATTTTTGTGTAGAGAGAGAAGAGAGAATAATTGTAAAAAGAGGAATGTATTATAGTATTAAGTTTGATATAAATGTATTGGACATCATTTACAATTGAGGAGTAAGTCTCTATTTATAAGTTCATTCTTCATTACTCAATTCGATCTCAATCGAACTGAACTCGTGCCAAATGTATACAATTACATATATACTTTTAAAAAATTACACTAAATTAATTACACGTCAATACATTATAAATGTACCCATTTATGTATCATCATATTGCAACAATAAGAATGTTAATATCACAACAAAAGTAGTAATGAAATGATTAAAATACTTGCCTTAACAATTATGAATGGAGGCAAAGAGGACACGAGTAATTTGATCATTTCATTGCTTTTTGTTGTGGTGGTAACATTTGCCTTTCTTATTGATGTATTCTCACTTAGTTTTGGCTCCTGTCTATGTACGTAGAAGTTGAAGTAAATAGTAGTAGGTTAGGTGAGATGATGAGATCTAAAGGGCATCGTTCTAAGGGGAAATGCAGGTTTTTTCCGATGACAAGAAAGAATTCAGTAGTGATGTGATCTCTGCCTTCTCAGTGCTCATACACACACTAACAATTTTATTTCCTCTTTGTAATCATTCGTCTTATTGTCTCTTCCTGCGATCGATCCCTCGTACAATTGGCTGAAAAGTGTACATGAAGTTCTTAAAATAGTTGAAAAAAAATGGCTTCAACGTAGTACTCATCCCAAATCCTGAAAAAGATTGAGCCTAAAGTTGCGATTAATGCTCATATTAATTATTTCAACGTAGTACTTCTTGTAAATGTAAGTTAAAACTAAGTAGAAGTTGACAAGTAGGCATTCTTTGCTTTTCATTACTTAATTTAGGACGGATAATGAATTGAAGATAGTGTCAGGATAATGGATTGAAGATAGTGTCATAATAAAATTGTTCCTAAGTAGGTGGACACGTAAAATTGTAATTTCAGAAAGACTATACTTGATGGGGTTTACTCTACTTTACACCCTTAAATTGTAGTAGATTCTCACATGACACATTATACTTTATTTTTGGACATATTTAGATTTATCCTATTTTGATTTTTTAACATCATCACTAAACTAACAATTGTTACATATATGCATGTCATACACTCTTATTTAGAGGTGTATTGTACCAATGAAAGTAATTATATATGACTAATTCCATTTTGTGCCCCTTAATTTATGATCAATTCTCATTTTGCATTCCCAATTATAAATTTTTTGACATATTTCACCCCCTAACTATTAGATACTTCATACTTTGTCTAATTTTTACTAGTGTTAAGAATATGACAAATGTTTCACTTTAGGTGCGCGGTATATATGATTTGAACTTTCGTTAGTTTTGGTAACAGTGTTAAATATTAGAGTGAAATGAAATAAATATTAGAGTTTAGAGTGTAAAAATAAAGTATGAACCTGATGTGAAGTGAGAATCGACTACAAATTATTGGTGCAAAGTGGAATAAGGCCTACATGATATGGTCAAGTAGGGTTATAACAGATACATACTTATTTTTTGGTAAGAACATATAGGATTTTTTAATTTTATTTTTAGGGTCATAACATATATATACCCTGTGAAAAGAGTGTCCATTAGCCTAGATATCCTTTCTATAAAGAATTGAAGTCTTTCACAGGAATCCACAGTCTATAAGGATTTCTTGGAAGTTCAGCTGGTTTAGACATGCATACTTGAATGAATATTCACAAAAGTGGAGCATTTGGGCTTCTCTATCTATTTCTAAACCATAGTAATTAATGGCTCAAAAGATAAATTTCCCACTAAATAATCAATGTGAAAAAAGGTACAATTTCACAACTAATTAAATAAATCAAACAATTGCTCTTTCACTTATATAGTAGTGTCCTACTATTGTAGGCAAGAGCTGCCTTAGTGCCAGCGTACGCACAACGTAGAAGTTTGTCTTCATTAATTAATAAATTTGGAAGTGATTAGTGTTGACTAAAATACCTAATTTAGTAATATTCAATGGTATTAATAAGCAAGTAGCAAGTGAAAATTAGCTTAACATGTGGCATATGGGTTAGGTTCTTTTCAAAATGATCAAATTTTTATTTATGAAGTTGTGATAAAATATGCAAATATTTGATTGATATTAACACAAATAAATTTAAAAATATTAAAAATAAAAAAAATTTATACAAATTTGAGTTTTGAAAAATTGATGCATTAATAATAAAAAAAAAGTTAATCTGACAATATAAATAAGAGGGAAGTTGTGAAATGATAGTTTATCTTCCCATTTTACCCTTTTTTGTCTTTTATGTTAATATGCTTCCTTACTAATATTAAAATCCCTGCATAAAAGCCAAAGCATATGCAAAGTTAGGGATGGGCCTTGCTAAGTGCAATGAGTTTGGATAGTGTGTTCCAGGCAAAATAAAAAAACACAAGAAAGTAGAATATGAATAACTTCCTTAATTCCTTATTTTCCATTACTACATATATAACCATAATATGTCTCATCATTGCCTTTCTTTTAACTGGTAAATTTTTGTGTACTAAAATATACGGTGTCACACAATTTATTTCTTAATGTATCGTACACTTTGGTGCATGTAAGAATTTGTCTTTTTTTACCTATATAAAGCCCTTGCTTTCATTCAGGAACATATAATTAAGCTACTTGGTTGTAATACCTAGGGCTTTGATATTTGAAGCTGCCATGAGAAACCCTTCTTTCTCTCACTTCATATGTGTTTGGACTAATGAGATCTTCATCTAGTCCTACTCTTAATTATTTACAAGTTCAATAACATAAACTTGGTTAATTTTCTCATTTTTTTTTACAGGTTTTATTGACAAATTCTGTATTTCTCTGCTTAATGTTGTTTATTTTGCAGTTTGACGTCATGATTGAAAAAGAGAGCTTTCTTCGGTCCACTCACGGGTGGCAGTAGGGTTCAATTAGCTGCCGACTCATTCATCCAAATGCTGAGTAAAACTGGTGATATATATACTCAGTAACTGAGTGAATGATGCGGGAGACAAATTGATTCTTAAGCTTTCTGTACTTGGACTGAAGGGAGCTCCCTTATTGCTTTTATCACCTGAATTTTAACTCAAGATTCGGTTTTGTCAATCTTCATCAGGAAGAACTCGTGCAGGTATATATATCTTAACCATACCCAACTTAATTAGCACACAAAATATACTATGGGAGAATCTTTTACTACTCAAGCTACTTTGTTGTCAAATTATTCCAGCTGTTAATTCTTGGTTAGTTGTGCACTTACTGTGACAACAAAGTGTATCTCAAGTGGTAATTAAGACTATACTTCCTCTGCTACCTAGGTTATAAACCTAGATTCGAGTTACTATTTATCCATCGAGGGATAGGTGGATATTCATTGTAGATTTTTTTTTTTTTTTTTTAACAAAAAAAACAAAGGTGTGTTCCTAGATATGTCTTTTAGAAGCTGATGATGCAAGAACCAAAATATCATCCATCCAATGTTCCAAACTGTGGCTTCACTGTGAAATTTTATTTTTCAACAAATCTTTCTTATATGCTTGTACATCTTTTCAATTTATCCTTATTGATTTCTATTGTAAGCATATCATTGTCAATTCTTGTTTCTGATTTGTTTCCTTTAATTTCTTTTTTTTTTCCCGATCTGCATTCTTGATTTAGATTCAAGGTCTACACAAAATCAAAGCAGATGATTCAGTATATCCAAATTGGCAGAATGTTTACTATAAAGGAGATGTACTTTCTCTAATTGTGGAGATCAGTTGATCATCTTGCACTATTATATGCTGTCTATGTATTTAATATAGTATTTTTATATAGCTCTGTCCTTTTACTAATGGATTGGAACATCTAGTTGTGTAACCATTTCAAAGCATGCAATGTTATGCTTGGTAAACTACGTACGTTTTAGGTAAAACACTTGTTTCTCCTTGTATATATACTTGTGATGTCAAAATTGTGAGTAACAATTCTTATATATGCATGTACTAAACAAAAAAAAATTTGTCGACGAAATGCAACTTAAATGGTAAGACACTTCACCTATGATCTATTGAACACGAATTCAAGTCACTAAATGATAGATGAGAAAGGTTATACCAAAAAAATATGAAAAAAATAGTTGACAAAATTCTTGTTTTACCTTTTAGATTAAAATTGTAGGGGTGATTGGAAAGTCACTTTCCCATCTTGTTTTTAGTCAATATTATTTCATCATAAGAATATCATAGGAGGATTTATTTTATGTGAATTTGAGATCTAAGTGAGAAGAGCTAACCATAAATATGCGAATGCAGCTGCAGCATGCATGCATCAATATTAGTTTTTCAAGTAGTTGTACTATTAGAAGGTAAAAATTTATATAGAATCGAACTTTAGCCTCACCTTAATAGAATTCAGGATAATGTGGGCAATGTAATAATTACAATTTTATTGGTACTCATGTCATTGCTAGCGCCTCTAAGAATCTTTGAATGGAACCCTAAAAAAATACCAAGGGATCAAGGGGAAAGAAATATGCCATGAATGGAGGTGATCTTTTTTTTTTTTTTTTTTTCTCAACTACTAGTATCACACAATATTTGACAAATTGTTTCATCCCTTAGTGGTATCTTCTCAATTTTCATGGGACATTGACTGGCTGAATGGAGCCTCTTCTCAAGGACAAAAGGCAAATTAAAAGAAAAAAAAAAAAAGATTTTGCAATTTAACAATATAACAGATTTTTGTCATGCTATAATTGATCAATATATGCACCATCTTTAGCAAACACAGAATCCCCTTAATCTTTGTCATCAATGATACATAATAAGCATTATTGGAAAGGAACTTCCACACGTCAAAACTGTAAAGGGGGCCTGATGAATTTATCCAGAAATTCAATCTTCATAGTGCTTTTAATTTCCAGTTTTGTCCTCTAGGTGGGATTTCACATTCAATTAATTGATCTTAGTTAAACATAGAAATACAGTAATTTTTAAAACTTAGATCCCTATGGGCCACGTCATTGATTTATGTGATATAATTAATTCTGAATTAAAAAATTCACGACATAATGCCGTGCACTTGGAATTCGCTTCAAAATTTTCCAATACATAATATTCCTTTATCTATTGGACGGGTCCTAGCCAGATGCTCCAATCCATTGGGAGAAGATTAGCTAAATTAGTATCTTAGTGGCAACTTCCTTGGCCAGCATCATCATAAAATCTGAAATTAATTAGTTCGTTGACCATATCCTAAAGTTATTTTTGTTTGGTAATGTAACAGTAAGTCAAATGTTGTAGCTAGCTAGTGACATTTTAAGTTAATTTAGTACACCATATCTTCACTTTATATCAGTTATTACTATGAAAAGATTACTTTCCCAATCACAATTAATTAAACAAGGTATATATTAATGAAGCAAATCAAGTGGACATTTTGGATATGATGTACTCATTTAACATCATGAGAAGTGGCCCTTTCTGTTTTTACACCTTTCAAAGTTCCAATTCCAGCAAGAGACACGTTTTGAAAGAGATTGAAAACACTCTCTCTCGATAAGTTAAAATGTTTTTTTCATGCAAAACTCAGTACATACACACAGTTGTAGAAAAAGATGGTGGTTATAGTTTAAGGTGACTTTCCAATGAATAGGATTACTAGAACCATGTATAGATCTACGTTTGACCACCTCAATTATTTTCCTAGACAGTCAACACTCAGTCCCTACCATTTCAATTCATTTATGAACTAACATTGCCATTGATGTTGCTTTTTTTTTTTTTGGTATGTGCGTGTAAGGAAAAGTTTGGGAGGAGGGTACATTAGTTCTTTCTCTAGGGTCATGGGGCCTCATGGCAGATTAATGATGTATATTTCAACGGCTTATAGTGTGATTGTAACAGATATGCTGTATAGCCATCAACATTTCCGTTGCTCTTTCAATTATACATAATAACCACGAAAAAAAAGGGGGAAAAATGGGCTTCTTCCAATCCGAGGTCTAGTTCAAGATGGATATGAAACAGGAATTTGACATGAGGTAGCATATAGAGTACAGTTGTGGATAAAATATTCGATTTGTTTTGATTTTCATGACATAATAATTGAAAGCAAACTGCATTGCATGTAAATTAGGATGTTCTCTTCATAAAAGATTCCTATCCTTTGACATATTGAGCTATGCTTTAGCTCATATGTTGCATGTAAATTGATGTAAGAAATTCTTGAATTTAAAAAGCCTAATAGCGCTCCACCGATTCTTGATGTACATGTTATCGCTTTTGAATGCAAATGGTTACAGTTCAATATAGTTCTACTAAATCTTCTTGCTATAATGCTATTGTTGGAGGCTGTAGTTGAAAGAAGGGGAGGAAAAATAAAATAAAATAATAATAATAATAATTTCTTTTCTTTTATTTTTTGCTCTTTTGCCCACTAAAGTACCAGCAATCCATTTTACAAATTAATCAAGATAAGAAAGGTGTTGCTTCATAAAGTAAGCTGATCAAGACTCCCAAGCCAAGCTAAACAAGAGAGGATGATATTAAAGATAGGCCATGCAACGAAGCAAAACAACTGGAATCTTTGAAGTTGGTCCTTGTGAAAGATGCCTACCATATGGACACTAGCTCATGACAGCTTTATCCAAAAAATCCAGAAAACAGAATGAACTCTCAGGAACTGCTCAAGGAAGTGGGGTGCCTTTTCTTGGTGCGTATAATTTTCACACTTTGGAGCAAATGGAACAGTGTTGTTTATTGTTATGGTCAAGAATAACAAAACTTGAGCCTTCTATACTCGTTTTTTCTCCCAGATTTTACTCCTGAATTCCAAAAACTGAAGCAAATTCAATATCAAGGAACGATAACAATGATGACTGCTCCAATATTCTTGTTGTTAGTGATTCCATGGCTATTGCAGATGATAAAGATGAGGATGCAAAAGTTGCTTTGTTTGGCCACATGTAAGTTCATTCTTCAGCCTCTCAATGTTGATTAATGGACATTTGAGTCATGTAATAGTATAGCAGATACAGGCTTGAAATGAGACACTACTGCAGGTATGAAGTGCAAAGACAACAAATTATTCTAAATATTCTTTAAAACTCACCAGCCATGATATAAAAATTCACATGTTTATGTACATATTTAATTTCCAAAATTACTTGTACAGATGGACAATACTGAGAGTACAGTGACATACCATTTCGGAGTTTTTTGACTTGTATTCACAAAACGCTGGACAGATAGGCTTTCACAAGCTACACCATATCATGCCTAGGAAGAGATTTTGGAGCCTTTTAAATGGGAACGTGACCTTTGACTCCTTGACCTTGCTTCAATGAGCTTCGCCTTTAATGTGTTCTCCTTCAAATCTGGAGGCAATTTTGAAGAGGATTCGGATATCTCCAGCTCATTGGATGGAAGTCTGCTCTGTCCATTGCCTTACTGGACTAGCACGCCTCCTCCAGACAGAACTACCATGAGATGCTAGCACATTATCTTTTTCAGGATGTGTGCTCCCACTTTCTGATAACAAATAGTGACTCCTAATTAAATTATCAATCATGTAATTTGAGTTAGATCCAGGGGTTCCATCATGTCTATTTCTCCGCACTGAACTGCCATCTTCTGCTGCTTCACGTATTTCATTCTTTGAAATGCTAATTTCAACTGGATTCTTTTCCTGAGAATTTCCCTCATCCATATCTTCAAACTGATCTTTGCTTTCACTATGCAATACGACCCCAGCCATCTGTTCTTCAAACTTCACCTGCAAACTAGCTAGATTATGTGTTTTTGTTTTGTCTTCGGATGAAGGCTTCCTTGCTTGATTTTGCTTTAGTCTATCATCAACATGATCCACCTCAACATCATTCTCTTGTGATTTTAAGTCAAGAGCACTTGCTTTGTGTAGCTCAAAGCAATGTGAAATCACTACCTGCAGAATCTTCTTCATCGTCTTCATCTTGAGGAGCACTAACAGCAACATTCAAAGGGGTTGATTCCAAAGGGTTCATATGAAATTTAACATCTCTTGACGGCAAGTGATTATCATTGTTACTGTTTGCAATTCTTTTAGCTTGAAGAAAGGCCTCTATTTCTGAACTCAACTTGTCCACAACCAAGGTCCTGCCTCCTAAATTACGCCCAGGCTCTACCTTCATCTGCATTCGCTCATCAAGCCATGATTCAGACATATGAAGTACTAAGCGATCATTACCAGCTCTTTTAGTCCAGTCCCTGTCACATTTCCGTCTTAAAGCATGCAGTTCTTGCTCAGAATCTCTTATTCCCCATGCAAACTCATCACAAAGGTCTTCCAAAAGCACACATGATTTTCTCTCTTTCTCTAGTTCTTTCAAAGCTGTTGCAAAAGATATTTTCACATCATGAAGCTCCCGGGCTAATTTCCGGTGCAGGCTCTCTGAGCGTTAACAAGCAAAATTCTCAACTTCCTTTCATCTTCCAGTTCTTCCTTGACAGATTGAAGAGCCAAATTAATCCGATCCTGCTCCTTGCTTTTCCTGACTAGTTTATCCTCTGCAACCTGCTTCACTAATTCATCCATCTCCTGTCGATTTGCTTGCTGATCTCTTACCAACGCTTTGATCTGGGCACGAGCATGGTCAAGTTCCTTTTTCAGTGCTCGCACCAGTGATACATTTGAAGCATGCTGCTCTTCAAGACTCCAAATTCGATTCAATACTTTTAGCAGTTCTGTAGATGTTTTGAGGCTATAACTTGTCTCACCAATCCTTCCCTTAATGCCTATAGAACTGCTGGGGGTAATGGCAGGGTTGTAAGGTGCCACCTGCAAGACATAAGCTGTATGTTGATCCATAGAGGATATGTATACCATTCATGAACAGTCATTGCATGACTATAGGACAAATATCGGCCATGTAATGAAATTTTAAGACTTCCCTGACCAAAGTATGTTAGCTTCTATTACAAATTTGAAGAACAATCGATTAACAGAAATAGTTGACAAAGAATTGTTACTTGCAACAAGAAAACAAGAGGAAAAGGAAAAAGGAGTTGGGTGGAGAATGGGAAGACTGCATTAGTTGTCCTGTGGTACAACAAGGTTCATGGCTCTCATACTCCCACGGTTTTTGGGAGGAAACACTGTATAGGTGTGAAGACTCTTTTTCCGCAAACTACGAGTTTCATAAGTTTAGGCAAACTAGAATGGCAAAGAACTGTATATTACCCAGTAAATTAATAACAAATAACACAACAGAACCTTGGATAGAGGAGTTAATAACGTTATTCAACTAAGAAGATGGAAAGATAAAATTTGGATTTTGTTAGAGTGAGAATGCAAGCTGACAATTTGCAGAGCAAGCTACTGTGAAAATAAGGAGGAATAAAAATTCTTGAAATGGTTTCTCAATACTATGAGGACAAAGCAAGTTAAACCATAACGGAAGAATGAACAGCATGATAATAACCACACCTCCAACAAACTACCATAACTTGCAGGAGAAACAGGTTGCAAAGCATGATTAATTCTTTCCCTCGGTTGGTGATGTTGCATCAGTAAAGCCACGTGCCTCCTCAAACTGCTAGCACTTCCCGGCTGGCATTAGAAAATGAGAGAAATTATCAGGAAAGTAAATGTTAGAACATAGTAGAACTATGCTAGCTTCAATTAATTTCTATTACCAATGAGCTTTTAGTTCAAGTGGTACTGAGTCGGCTCCATGGCTATGGATCTCTCTTGTTCGAGCCCAAATCATAGCCCAAAATACCCAAAAAAAGAAAAATAATATTGTATTGATGGAGAACATGAAAAATGGTGCATTATGGCAATTCCTTGATTAATGGTGGAAAATATAGACCCAACTTCGAATTAAATTCCAAATTTCCAAATTGATATTTTCACTAACAAAGTAAAGCACTCCATTTTCCGACAGACGCATTATGGCAATTAAGAGTAACCTAACCATTGATAGCAGGCCTCATGTGGTCAATTGCCTAAGAGAGAGAAAACATTCTGCCTAAATAGAATATTACAGTTAGTTTGACAATAACCCCAAGCCACCAATTTGAGAAGGGAATAATTACACAAGGATGAAATGAATCTAGTTATGCAGGTCCCTTGCCACCTAAGAAGCAAATTATCAAAGGAACCAAACTTCACCTTAAATGATCAACACTTAAGTTTGTATTACTCACTCCGCATACATAACTGTGTATACATCTGTTGAGATAGACTAAAAAACGTAAGATTTCATAACTTTCCAATCAACTAACGATCTAAAATAACTGCTGTGGTAGCAAGAACCTTTTCCTAATCAAATTCCACAGTTTAAAGATCAATTTTTTTTTTACCAATAAAAACACAAAATATGTGAATATCCCAATAAAAAATAAATAACACACCAATAGTAAATTGATCAAATCCCACAAAAGAAAAAGGAAGGGTCTTTTATATATACCAGGTCAGGTGAACTAGGTGAAGTGGATAATCAGGGTGTTGAAGATCAGCCTTGTCCTCATAAAGGTGGTGCTGCTGGTGTTGGTGGTGGTGGTGGTGGTGGTGGAGGCGGCGGATTCTTGGAGGAGGAATGCTACTACTGACACCCTGATGGTGGTGCATTTTAGAAAGTAGTGGTAGCTTGTAATGATGAAGTTCCCAAAGGGTGGCAGCAAGTTTTCTTGCAGAAACATATGGGAACTGAAAAGGGCCGACTTCAAAATTGCTATCTTGCACCCTTTCAACTTTTCTCCAAAAGGGTGCTATTGGAGTGGTATGGCCCCCTCTTTTCCCAACTCTCTTCAACTTTTCCTCCAAATTTTCTTGCTTTTCTGCTGCCCATTTCCCACTTTTTTCTCTCCTTCTCATCTCTCTCTACATATTAAAGTTGCTTTTTTTTTTTTCCTCTCCTCTCTTTTAACTTACTTGTCCATATGGTTTACCTTGCTGCCAGGCTTAGTTTTATTGCAAGTCCACCAAAAATTGTACTACAATTTTGTTTGTTTGGGAAATTGGGGGACAGTGGCTGAAATGGAATTCTGGGATTCTTTCTGTTGGGGCTCCATTGCAAGAAAACCTTTTACGAGGCCACGAAATTTTTTTACACAAATTGAATTTATAATATAATATTATAAATTTTTTTATTTAAAAAAAAAAATATTATTTAATTAAGTGATATATTTTTTTAAATAAAAAAATTTATAATATTAAATCATTAATCCATTCTATATAAAAATTTCTTGAGAGACTCCTATGGTTATTTACTATCATCATATATGCATACGGTAGGTTACATCGTGCCAATGTGTTGGTTCAGTTTGTGAAGTTACGGTTCAAATATTTGACCGAATCGTATTTAAAATGAATCTCTCTAGTTTAATATTAAAATTAATTATAAATAGGTATATATTTGTGATTATCAACTGTTTTCTTTCTTTTGGTTTCTTTGAATTTTTGACAAATTATCTTCTATATCGATTTGATACTACAACTATCAATCAGTGAAAGGGCCATAACTACAACTGCTATGCAACTTTAAATCATGATTCTCACCTCCTTGGTTCCTTTGTATACATGAAGCAGTTATTGCATATCTTTATTGCATTTGGACCCGTAATTAATGCATGTCATTTTGGTACCTTTGAAGAAAGCTAGTAGGATTAGTTTTTTTTTTTTTTTTTTTTTAAGATTTAAAATTCCAAATTTAATTTGGCATACTTACCCATTCCCAAAACAATGTCTTAGTTTGACATATTTTCCCTATATCCAATTTGCATATTTTCCTTTGATAATTGTTGTTATCATAGCCCAAATCTTATTATTGGCACAATATTTTTTTCACTAAAATGACCAAAATACTACTTTTTTTGTCTCCCTTCGCAGCAAAGAAAATTAGTTTAGTTATCTCCGTTATTGATAATAAATGTGAGTTGTAACAATAACATTTGCACCTTTTTTTTCTATACATTTGGTAACACAGAACCATCTCACTGTATTTTAAAAACTTGTATAATTGACTATACTTTAAAAAATTGTATTGTATAAACCTTTGAAACTAACAAGATGGTTTCTAGAATCCCGTTTCTTTTTGTTTTGATAAATTATGAACAATAATAAAGAGGGGGCATTCTACAGTTCCGTTGAGGGAACCATTCTCTTAGTTTTGAGAACTTATACAATACAAGTTTTAAAATATATAGTATTGTACTGTACAAGAAAATGATTTCTTAAAAATGACTGTAGAATTTTAGTTGCAAACATATAATAGACTGTTGGGGTGGGAAAAGAATTGTCAGTTGGCCGAGTTGGGTAAGCTTGATTTCGACCCGCGAAGATTAAGGGCCTTACGACAGAGCTTATTCTTCGAATGGGCTGGGATTTGGGGGAGATGGAAAGTGAATGGTGTTGAACAGCAACAAATTCTAGACAACAGTGAGGACAAAGATTGCTGTGGGCCAATTCAAACAGGCCTTAGGTTGTCACACAATAAGGGCCCTAAATTATATAGACATACACATCTGTGCAAATGGTGTAAGCCCACAAGAGCCTGAGATATACCACCCCAAAATAAAAAAAAAAATAATAATAATAAATAAATAAATATCAAAAAATGCCTATATTGTCCTAAAAAGGATTATATGACAAAAACTTAATTACCTATATTTTTGAAATCATTCTATTTTTTCACTAAACTCCCCGACAATATTAAAATATATTCCTTTCTTTACTCTGATAACGTAACTTTAAGTTTTTCTCACTTCTTTAATACTAAAGTCCTAAACTCAAACTAGGTCTAAGTGTCTATTTTTCAACATTTTATTGGTACTACCACAAGATGTTGACAATTGGTTCCAGATTACCCAATCCAACTTATAAAATTATGATACTATAATATTCTTGAATTTTCTTCACGTTGCTTGGTGTTTGAAATTAAAATCTGCCAATGGTTACTAGGGAATGAGATCATGCAAAATGATGGCTACTCTAAACAATATGAAAAGATTAAACCAAGTCAAAACCGTATCTTGAGAACTAATGGATGAATATAGAAGATAACGAAGTATAATTTAATTAATTAATGAGCTGACTATCCAAAATAATGATGCTTATCCTGTCAATTCATTGAGTATCTATTATGAGAAGGGAATATTTTACTTGTATCATAGCATGAGACACCCCCAAAATTGATTGAAGATCTAAATTCAAGGTGGCTTATGTGAGCTACATTTTACTTGAAGCATTATTTCACATAACATGCCAAGTAGTTATGGATAAGTAGACCTCATCAAAGATGGATATAAAATACAAACTTGTTTCAAGATTTCAAGTCATAGATATTAATTTACTATAAGACTCAGACTTTTTGATATGTTCCACAAGCATTAGGAAAGGAAAATAATATAAGGGGAATTTTACAATCTTTTTTAGGTAATTATTTTATTAATTTTAAAAATTTGTATTGTATAAGTTTTCAAAACATATGGTATTATATTATATAACTCTTTAAAGTATAAGAAAATATTTCTCTTATTAGGAGAGCAAAAGGACAATAATCTGTAGAATTTTTCAATAATATATACACGTGAAGAATCATGATATTCTATTTCTTAGTGGTTGTTAATTTTTAATTTAACAAATGATAGTTAGATTACACTCCAAAGAAAAAAAAATATATATATATATAGTTGGATTATAACTACCAGAAGTTGGACCCTAGTTATCCGCAATGATATTGAGAAATTGAATCGTGCACAATAAATAGACTTAGCAAATCAATGAACTTTTCTTTTATGACATTTGCACTTTAATCACACTTTTGATAGGTGTCCTAGAAAGACAATGGTGGAAAGAGTTTGTTTCCGTTGGTACAAGTCCAAAAAGCATATCTTAAAATTTATTTTATAGGATTATAAAATCTACTATCTTATCTCATGTTTTAATATTTTAATACATTAATTAGTTATATTCCATTTGTAATTTGGCATAATAAATATTTGTAACAGAATATACGTGATAAAGATTTATATAATACGATAGAAATTCAAGATATAGAAGATAAAATAGAGTATTCGAAACGTGATAAATTCTCTTCAAGTTTCATGTTAAGAATGATTTGGAGCACGTAGAAAGAATGACATGACTTGAAATTGAATCCTCTCGACCGTCCACAAACCAAAAGGATAGTGTTGTTAGGAATTGGTTTTGAATGTCGTGGTAATAAGACAGTTGGGCAAAAGCCCAATATCATCACAAAAAAAGAAAATAATAATAATAATAATAATAATAATAATAATAATAATAATAATAATAAAAGGCAATAATATCTCTGAATTGCGCCGACCAAAAGGGTTTGGATATTTTCATTTTTGTGACACATTCTTTGCCTCTTTGGGACTATGAAAGCCCCAAATCAAGACGTTTTTACTGAAGTCGCCATACATCTACACAGAGAATCATTAATTGCAATTCTTGAAAAAAAAAAAAAAAAACACTTTTTAATTAAAAAATAAAATGAACTAATTTTATTTGTACCCCTCAACTTTTATCTATTAATTCTCACTTTGTATCCCAAATGTTAATTTTGAAGACTTAGTACCCCGAACTCTCAAATTCTTCTTACTTCAATTCTTTTTTTAACACTGTCTAAAAAACTAAAGATTTTTTTTTTATGTATATGACAAATTCAGTAAGATGTACAATAATGTTTTTGCATGTAAAAATAAAAATCCTGTTAACTTTCTAACAAGGTTAAAAAAGAGATAAAGTTGGATAAATTTGAGAGGTGGGATACAAAGTGTTCAAAATTAAAATTCAGAATGTAAAGTAAAAATTAGATATAATTTAAGGAATGCCAAATAAAAATCTCTACTTGACACGTATTTCTCCTTCGATCCTCTTTTCTTTCATATCTCTCCTCTGTCCAATTATTTTTTTAATTGTTAACCTTGGACTATTCAGGAGCCAGTTACCTGATCATTTGATACATTCCAGATACTTGACTTATATTTTAATTTGAAAACTTTTCAATGCGTTGTAGATTATTTTGTAATCAAGTAAAATTTAAAAGACATGTGAATCAATTTTTAGGCAAATTCCATAGAATATAAATATCTAAACAAAAATCAAATTAAAAAACAAAAAGTAAAGTGAGAAAAAATTTTAAGAAAATGATGTTGACATTTTTCTTTTTTCTTGGCAGAGCGAGTTTTGCTAAAAATTCAACAATACGAAATCTTACATACACTAGTTAAATCTTCTACACATAAGGGGTCCTCTCCTGCTGTAGAAGATCTAACTCCTGTATTATTTACTCCACAATTTAGGTAAATTTTGGTTTTAAAACCATTTCTTGGCCAAAAAAGGGGGCAGATTTAGGGTGGTAATGCCAATTGAAAAGCCAGATATGCATACATTTGACTTGGGGTCCTTGAATCAAAGTAGATCACATCTGTGACAATTGATGGTATATGCAACATGTGGATTATTTCTTTTCACAGACCAGACAGGAATAATGTGAATCTTTATGAAGGTTCACTCCACCACTAAAGCAAATAAGGCCAAGATCTAGATTATCGTAAATTGCACCATTTGAACAGCCATTTATGAAAGTTCATTTCACCATCACAACAACTAAGGCCATGTGAATGGAAAATTTTTAACTAACTCACATTAGATGAATTGATCACCAAATACTTTACTTGAATATAAAGTTAGGAGTTCGAATCCCCTTACATATCCCTCTATTTGTCATTTAGTTAAGTATGATTCTGATTTTAGATGAGGAACAATTATCAAATATTGAACAACTATTAAGATACTTAAAGATTATGAAAATTTCTATAATATTTTTTTAGGGAATTATCTCCTTGTATTTTAAATATTTACACAGTATAATATTATGTGTTTTAGATACTTATACTATACAAATTTTTAAAATTAAAAAAAAATAATTTTCTAAAAAGAATTATAAAATTCCCCAATAATTATTTGACAACAACCATAAAACTTGTACTAAAAAAAAATTATGAGTGTGTACCTGTTATTTGGGTCCTAGAACCAAAGTTGGAAACCGCACTATGATTAATCATGATACCATATCCTAAAGTGTTGACTTAGCACGAAGGTATATTCTTGTGACAATTCTGTGGTTATCAATTGTAATATTCTATTTTTTTTTAGTATAACAAGTGAGTTATCAGTGCTACTATGAGGCATGAACTAATAACAATAATATCTTTGCATTAAAAAATTTTGTGAAATGTTATTATCAATTGACATCATGTCTCACTAACCAAAAAAAAAAAAAAATTGCATGTGTATCTAATGAATTTGAGAAGTAAAAATATAAAACATTTGATGAGAAATTGATAAATGATTGACTGATCGAATAAATTTCAATCTTATCGTTGGAGTTTAAGTTTAAAATTTGAAAATTTTATCTTAATTGTTTGATCTTTTGAAAAAAAAAATATTAATATAAAAATGTGTGTAAATAAAGATACAAGAAAAACATACTCCACTAACGGCTAAAAAAAATGTATTGTTATTATTTGTGGTTTCACTCTGTAGGCATCCGTGTGTTATTGTCATTATATACTTATAGGTTATGTTTTCGATAGTTGGATTCGAATTGTAAGAAAGAATTAAAATGAATGAATTTAAAATAGATTTGAAATCCCTTCATTTATTAATGAATTTTAAATTTTAAAATGAATTTATTAAGTTGTTTGGATAATGTAAAATGAATTTGGATTTCATCAAAAAAATTTCATCCAAACACAACTTATAGATACTTTATACAATTTATTGAAGAAAGATTATAGTCTGTAATATTCTTTTAAGTTAATCAAAATCTCTAATTTCTAAATACTCATCCATTAAAATAAATATTTTTTATAAGATTCATCCATTAAAATAAAAATTCTATTATAAAAATTATAAATAATAACTATAATTTTCAATATCACAATATATGTAATTCTATTACTTCTTTATGTGAAATGTATGGACTAATATTTCACATACCCAAAGAGTCTCCAATGTGAATTCTTTATGTATGAAGGCTGACTTCAATGGTAAACCAGATAAGGTGATGTGATGTGAAATGTACCAGATGTAAACTTTTATCTGGAACTGGAAGACCTCATGAATACACCTATCAATCCTATAAGGTCACTAACGCAAAAAACAATAGCAAAATAATTTGGTAAATTTAGCCCGCGGGACTCACTTTCTTGCATAATCACGTATCAGTCACCCTCAATTTTCTTACGGCATCATTTGGCATTTTTCTTTTATTCTATTTTGCTCCCAGTAAATCGAGAATTATGCTTTTCAGGGCTATACTTAATTTAGATTGTGTATTTTATACACACACGAAAAATTTAGTATTTCGAATAAAGTTTAAATCATAGTCTTTTTAAAAAAAAAAAAAAACAAAGAAAAAAAAATCTATAGTGGTTAAATCACAGTTATACACATAAAAAAATTAAAATTCGCATGCTAAATTTCGCAAGAAAGTATAAAATTGTTCTCCAAATAATAATTATATAAGTATTGTTCCCTCAAATTTTAACTCCTAAATGACTTGAAAGCAAATAAAAAAGTCTTAGCCTTATTACACTTTGTCCCCTCAAACTAAAGAATTTATATCCCAAAATAAAAGAACATTTCTTATAAAAGAAAGGATGGAGAAGCAAGGTAGGCCGTCTGAGTAGGAAAGAAAAAGGATGAAGAAACACAAGGATCAATAAAGTTATTAAATTCCCTTTTTTCTAGGAGATAAAATACAGTAAAATTCTACAATTCTTTCAAAAATTTTAAGATCACAATAATAAAATATATTGTGTGTCATTCAATAAAAAAATAGAACAATTAGAAGCAACTTATATAGTATAATAAAAAATGTGGTTTGTATTTTGTTTAGGAATCAACACTAGTAAAGCCAAAAAAAAAAAAAAACTAAAATGTATTCTTTTAGTTAAATTTTTTGTCAACTTATTTAGGAAAATATATGTGTCAATTTGTTTGTGTTCCAATTAAATAAAAATTTAATATATGTTGAAACACACTATGTATTATATTAATAACTGTAATTGATATTTTTTATTTTTGAAAATCACAGTGTTCATAAATTAAAAAAAAGTACCATATATTTTTTTTTAATGATAATTAAAAATAACTGTATGTTCCAACTGATAAATATATGCATCTCAATGTTATTTTTTAACAATCTCATTTAAATTCTCCAAATTTCTTCTTTTTCTTTTTTCCAATGTTATACCAAATTGATTTTTCTTTTTAGGGGGTAAATATGGAAGCAAAATTACTTCTTTCCCTCCTAAAATGATATTTCATTCAGTTGAACTAAAATTGTTACCATATATGTAAAATTAGGGGAGGTTTGTAAGATTTTTAAAAGTTTAAAAGTACTAAATGATATTAACATAAATCTCAGTAGAGGTTTACGAAATTAACCCTTATTTTTTTGTATATAAAGATTTATAGTGTTTAAATTTTTGAATCACACAATATTATACTATATAAATCTATAAAGTATAACCAGCTAATCCGGTAAAGAGAAAATAAAAAATTCTTAAAATATATGTTATTTTAATTTAGGAGTGCAAAGTTTTTCTACTTACGTGTCAAAGAGTTATTAACCCAAAAAAGTAAAAAAAAAAAATCGTGGTTCAATAAATACAGATCAATGGAAGACCACAATTGTCAACCCACAATAACAAACACCCATACGTGAAAGGAAAATATTTTATAAAATTATATTTTAAAATCTTTTTTTAAAATCTGTCGTGTTAAAATTTTATTGAATGTTTAATTTTTTAATTTTAAATTTTTGGTCAATTTTTTTTTTTTTGAATCTAATAACACATTAATTACTTTTATTTGTTATTTTGTATTTATCATTTTTTATAAATACATTGTATATAAAAAAAAACTTCTTTCTTTCCAACTTATTAAATAAGGTAATTATTTAGATAAATTCGATTTTTGACTCTACTTATAAACCTTGTTGTATAGATTAAACCTTATAAAATCTATGACATCAACTGATGTAAATAAAATTTTTTAAAATTTAATTTTGACCACATAATCTATTGATAGAACCAAAAACCAAATCTATTTAAATATTTTTTATTAAATAATAGAAACCAACAAATTTACAACCAGTTTTAGTATTCCACCCAAACACACCCCCCCCTCTCTCGCTCTCTTTCTCTCTCTTTCTCTCTTTGTTGTCCATTCCTTCATCTTTGCAGCCAAACTCTCTGTCTTTACCACCATTCATCCATTTCTTCAACATTCACCTCATCCCAGAAGGGCCAGAACGCGAAAAAACAAACCAAAAAAAAACAAAAAATCCAAAATCATTCATACAATCATATCATAAAAATCTTCCACAAACACAAAATCAGAGAACGTTGCTGCGGTGATGAATATATATATGCGCTCTTAGAACTTCTCCAAATTCTCCAGTTTCCATTCAGGTTCTCTTTCTCTATCTACTTATATCTCTCTTTCTCTCTCTGTAAAATGGATTTTCATTCCTGCAATAAATGCTGCGTCGCGTCGTTTTTGCCAAAATTGGAAATGAATGGACGCGGTGCCGTTATTTATTACTGATTAATACTTTTTTCACTTCTTGATTTGTACGTATTTAATTCTCTCTCCCAATATATTTATCACGTTTAATTTTTTTTAATCAATAAATCAAGTTTTGAAATTTTAATCTTTTGTAGATTTTTAAATTTTTTTATAAATTTTAACTTTCATATCATAATAATTTATATAGATTTTATTTTATTGAACAAAATTCATTAAAAATTAAATAAATTTATATAAATTATTAATTATAAAATTAATTTGATTGATCAAAAAAAATAGACAAAAAAAATAATAGACGGAGGAAGTATTTTCTTGTGTTGAATTTTTTTCAGCCTCCCTCCAAGTGGTCAAATTTCTTGGGAGGAGAATTCGTGTTTGCATTGGTAATTATGGATAAGTCTTGGTTATCCCTTTACACGAGAGAAATGATTGACATCTACTTAAGATAATTTTAGTTTTTTAATTATTTAACGATTTGTAATATTTACTAGAAATATAGAGTGAGTAATAAAAAATTTGTAGATAATTATAGTGCATATTTTTTTTTAGGTAAATCTACCTACAAGACACAAATTTTATGAATTTTGCATGAACTTTATTGTAGGATTTACCGGCGGTGTCTTGTGAATGCATGCATATTTACACGTAAGAATTTACCTTAATTTAGGAAAGGTGATGTCGTAGGAAATTGTTATATTGGATTAGTTTACGGAATTACTTGAGAATATTATGGTCTGAACGAAAGTTACACGTTGTAAATTTGTATGTTAATGTAAATATATATATCTTATTTTAATCACGACGTGAGTAAAATGATCCTTGTTTGCATTAGCAACAATGAAAATTCAACCTTGACTACATTATTAACAATGAGAATTCAACCCTGGAATAGTACGTGAATATGGAAAAATTCTTTATTATTCGTGAATATTATAAATTTGTTGAATCTCAACAACTATCATATTTATTTCATATTACTAAATGAGTAACCAAAACTTATTCGGTAACATTTCTCGGTGGAAACTAGGGTTGTCAATACCAAACGGGTCGGATCCCGGATCTAATCTAGCATATAATTTTTGGTCTACTTATAAACTAGGGTTAAGTAAATAAGATTTTTTAAACTTTAATATAGAAAATTTTTACTTACTTGTAGACCCTGTGGTCTGGATTAAACTTTAGATGTGTTATGAGATCGATGATGTAATCAAAATTGTATTAAGACATGATCACACAAGATCTACAGATGGGGTTAAAAATCGGATCTAACTAAATATTTTCTTTTGTGTAATACAATTATTTCCACAATTTGACATTATCAATTCACAATTAAAACTACAACTACAAAACAAAATTACACCTGGTCAAATTATACATCATTGTTAGTCCTAAGTTAGTGTTCAATTGGAAACCATATAAAACAAATATTAATATAAATAAAATTTTATAAAATTTAATTTCAACTACAAAATTTATTAATAAAATTTAAAATTAGATTTATTTAAATATTTTTCATTTTCCTCTTAAGAAAAAAAATTAGAAATTGTAAGAACGAGGTACCTGTTGACCACCAATAATTATGTGACTTGCGCCGGTATACATCATGACCCACAAGTAACATGTTATCTTAGCCCAATAATAATTTCTTGCCCGACTCGTATAGAGTCGTGTCGTGTGCGGTGTACTAATTTGACTTGGAATTTTAGATTTCAGGAAGACGAGAATGTGAACTGATTGGTTTTTCCGAGTTCCCACTCGTTTTCCTGTTAGATTCAGCATCGGCCTATTAGTTTATTTTAGTCATTGATTAATTATAAATTTTATGTCGGTCAAGAGTTACTGGACATGTTAAATACTTATTTTTTAATTAATAAATTTTTTTTATTTAAAGTAGAAGATTAATATTTTTAAAAAATAAAAAAATCATTATATTCAAAAAAAATAAACTTTACATTTCAAATGATACACGCCTATTAGTGTATTAGAAAGAGTAATTACTGAGTATATTCAGTCAGGTCAATACTTACTTTTGATTAAAATAAAAATTTTCATTACAAAACTGCTCATCTTTAACAGTTACACAGTAATCAATAAAAAACTTTTATTTGTGTAAAACATGACCTTCTTATTTGTTACAAAGCAGGTCACTCCATTCAAATAAATTTTTTTATTAATTATTAAATAACTATTAATAAACCCATAAATATTCTCCGGTGCTATTAGTAATTTTTGTCCATGGATGGGCCCCAGGTGGACATCATTGGTCAAGTTGTCAATAATGGTAATTCTTAAGTTTTTTTTTTTTTTGGTAAATGGGGTAATTCTTAAGTTAAAGTTGGTAATTAGGTACTGTGAATTGGTAGTGGTAATTATTAACTTTGGCAATTGGGATACAGTAAATTATTGGAGTGCTGACTTTTGACTGCTTCTAGATTGTACACTACAACCACTAGTTTTATAAGAAAATAATTTACAAAATCGTAAATTCATAATTATTTATTAAAATTATTTTATATGACAAAATAATAATGAATCACTAATAACTTGATTTAAGATACTTTCGTTCTTTCTAGTTCAAATTTAATGATACATTAATAATTTTTGTACTTTGTATAAATACATTATTTTTTATAACACTAAGTGTTTTTTTTTTAGGTGCATGTGTGATAGAAAGACCCTTTTAGCCATATTTATTTTTGCAAATAAGTATGTGAGTATGTAAGTTTCTATTAGTCATTAAGTACGTAAATTTTTAAAATTCAATCTTATTCTCGTTTGCCAATATTTTATACGAAATTTACTTTTATTGAAGAAAGGTCATCAAAATCATAAAAATCTATACGGGTGATTAAATATAATGTTTAGTTTGATGGATGGATGGATTTAAATTATACGAATGATTTGAAATAGATGGATTTGAAATTACATAAAATTTAAATAAATTTAAATCCTTAAAATATCACTCTTGTTTATTGATAGATTATAAACCCTCAATTAAATTCATTAACTTATTTAAATAAATTAAGATGTATCATTTAAATTTCAAATTTAAATCCACTCAAATACCTTTATCTAAAGCTACATCGTAATAGAAATTGGTTTTTTAAACCAAATAATTTCAAAATTATTTAAACCTATTCTCCAACCAATTTCACCAAGTGAAGTTGGCTAGGAAATGTTTCATAAGACATTTTGAGATCTAGGGTTCAAATCTCAAATTTTGTAGAAATTTAAGCAGGTATCAAAATATTATTACCTGATCTGGAGGTTTTTTTTATCTCTAATCCCTTAATAGTACCCAATTACGTTCCCTTGTATCTCCTTGTAGTATAAGTTACTTTGAAAAAAATTCTCCAATTGGCACGCTTGCTTGATTTGAATGATTCCCTTTACTTGTAATCTTTTAATAATATTCAGTTGAGTTTCTTTTGTATCTTATTATAAAATAAGTTATATTAAAATATTATCGAAAAAAATATTCTACAAAAATGATGTATAACAGGAGAAATATGCTACTTTTGATTATTTTTTTTAAATAATAAACCAAACATAGCCCAAGTCCCTAGTACCATTTAGAATCTAGCATGTTGCAATGTACGTGTACGTGTCTTGTTTTCCGCATTCCCATTCAATTAAGCTGAGCTGCTTAGGCTTGGTTGGTTGGCTTTGTGATTTTTCCAAAAGGATGACAGACTACCAAACAAATCAACGCTCCTTTTTATGCTACAAATCTTTAAATGACAATAATCTTTCCGGTTAGTATTCTTTCGGCTCATTTATTTTGTTGGGTATGATTAAATTTATATATAATTTTTTTAAAAATTAATATTTGATCGATTAGTAAAATATCTTTTAATTAAAATATAAAATTTGTTAATTAATTTTAAAGTTTTAAAATTTGAAATAATTTATAAGAATAATTAATGTTAAAATATAAATTTAATATTATATCTTTGATACTTACATGAAGTTAAAATAGATAAAATGACTTTTAAAAATTTATATTTTAAAAAATGATAAATAATTTAAAATAAATTTAAATAAAAACAATGATATAGATATGAGACGGAGGAGGAAGTATAATCAATACATTAAAATAACAGCCACATTTTTGTGAAAAGTTGATTTAAAAAAAGAGAGATATTCTTGAATAATTGAAGTAGTTGGATTTGTTTCCATATCTGAAATGGGAATACTTTCACTTCTAGTTCTGACAAAATTTAACCAGATACTATGTCGGTCATGCATGAAAAAAACAAAAAATGCAGTTTTGAAATTGTAACACCTCAAATTTGAGTTAAGATTAATAAATTTTGATGGTGGTATTATAAATAAATATATAATATGTCCTTTCACTTTTGAGGTGGGACAAAATATAACATTTACTGTTTTTACGATCTGTCTTATTTTACTGGTCCATCTCATTTTGTGTAGAGATCACAGCTCTAATATCAATTATAATATTTCAGGGTTGAGTTGGCCCAAATGAATTCAAAATACTTAAGTCATGTGGTTAATAATTCATAATCTGTAATGTTTTAAACAATACAATATATCCTTCTACTTTTCGTATGAAGTTTTTCTTTTGGGGAGTGAGCTGTCGCAAAAATGTTATCATCTCTTTGAAAGTTCTTGCGTAGCTCATTGTCTTAGAAATTTCTTTCCATCAGAAAAAAAAATCTTGGGTGGACCCTCATTGATTCCCTTGATTTTCTCTCCTGTCGAATATCATGGCTTGCAATTTTTAAATGGATTTAGAAATTCTATTAAAATGGATCTTCTGACATTCTGATAGCAATTTTGTGGCCTCTTCACGTGGAAATTATATATATATATATATATCATGTTACGCAGAATCATATTTTTTGATGCAGATTTATGGGCTGCATTAAAGAAAAAGATCATCCAACTGAAGAGAAAAGATAATTGTTTGTCATGTTTTAGCATAGTAATGATCTGAGAAATTTATTAAATGATGCAGGCTTGAAAAGATAGTTCGCGAATTCTGGTCAGTTTGGGGTGGTTCTGGTGGAAAATGGCTTCAAATACTACAGTAAAATGTCCACCACCAATGGGATGAAGGCTACCTCGAATGGAGTCTTCCAAGGGGATAATCCCATTGATTATGCACTTCCTCTGGTAATCATACAGATATGCCTAGTACTATCCCTTACAAGGATTCTTGCATATCTTCTCAGGCCTTTAAGACAGCCTCGCGTTATAGCTGAGATTATTGTAAGTTTCTGCAACCTTTGGAGATAGATTATATATTTGCCTTTTAAATTGATTAGCTCTTAATTGGTTATATATCTTCTTTCTGCTTATTTCCACACTGATATGATTGATTTCCATGTAAATGGTGTAGAAATTATGTTGCCCTTTTGGACGTATGGTTTATTTTTCTCTACATGATTGTTCTATAAGAAGTCTCCGAGTCCCCCCAAATCCATTTGTTTAAGCAAATGGAAATGTTAAATTTGATAGAAATTTGTCTTAAAATACTGAACCTTTTGGGGACTTTCAGAAAAGCCATTTAACAGGTGAAAGATAGAAATTTGATAATGAGATTATAATGTTATGATTTGTGAGGCCCCGTCCCACGTCGAAAGTGGGAGGGGGTATGGTATTGTTTATAACACGTTGGATTGTGGGGTATTAAGAATTTGGTTTAAACATTTTGAACCTGTTATTTTTGCTCAAAAGTTGTTGGTCTAGCCCAAACCTAGGGTGTTACAGTTATAATGTGAGTAGTGGGATAGAAATTGCTACTCAATCTGAATTGACAAGATATGTTAATTGCTACTCAATCTGAATTGACAAGAAATTAACATATCTCTATGATGACAAAGCTGACATCTATGAGTTGATATAATGTATGCAAAGATTTTGGTACCTTGCATCGTACTTAAGACATACTTTGGTTGAGGCACCAAACAGATAAGAACTTACACTAGTTACAGCTCCATTCTTTCTTGAATGTTTTCATTTTTAATTCTATAACTGGATTTGATCCAATGAGTGCTATCTAGCTTTCAACTTATTAAGAGTTGTATTGCAATACACTTGAGAGGCAATTCTGCATTCCATTCAAAAATCAAAGTACATAATTACTACTGCATTTACATGCCCATCATATGTAGACATTGCCTGGAATCTACACCTTTTCTCTCAATCACATATTCATAAGAAGATATTATCCGGATTCTAGATCTTTTCCCTCCAATTTTAAATTTCTGGATGGAGTGAAAGTAATTTCTTAGACTGACATTGTATATATTTTTCTGCCTCCTATTTTTATTATGTGATCCTGTAGAATAGAAACTTTCAAAATTGGAGAGAGCAGTGCCAAGTGATTAGTTATTGCAAGACTGCTCCTAAGATTAAAATGGTCTGGCATCATAAGAATCAAAGATGCTGGTAGCTTATAAATAACCAGCCAATTGCGTCTTGAAGAAAAGTACCTGTAGCTTGCAAGTTGAAATTTTTTGATGGATAATACTATGTTTGCAGGGAGGAATCCTACTAGGTCCATCCGCTTTAGGCCGTAACCAGAAATATCTGCATGCGATATTTCCTCCCCGGAGCCTGACAGTTAGTTGGACACACTTGCCAACCTAGGACTCCTATTCTTTTTGTTTCTTGTTGGCCTTGAACTTGATCCGAAGTCCCTTCATCGCACTGGAAAGAAGGCTATGAGCATTGCCCTTGCAGGAATTACTCTCCCCTTTGCATTAGGAATTGGGACATCATTTGCTCTTCGAGGAACTATCTCAAAAGGTGTGAGTGAAGGCCCATTTTTGGTGTTCATGGGAGTTGCCCTTTCTATCACTGCCTTCCCTGTCCTGGCTCGTATCCTGGCTGAACTGAAGCTTCTAACAACTGATGTTGGACGCATGGCTATGTCTGCTGCAGCTGTCAATGATGTGGCTGCATGGATCTTGCTTGCTCTTGCTATTGCCCTCTCTGGTGTAGGTCATTCTCCCCTAGTTTCGGTATGGGTTTTGTTGTGTGGGAGTGGTTTTGTTATCTGTTGCATATTTGTAGCACCTCCTATATTTAAATGGATGGCAAGACGATGCCCTCAAGGTGAGCCAGTATAACAAAGGATGAGATGTACGTGTGTGCCACATTAGCAGTTGTTCTTGCTGCTGGATTTGTCACTGATTCTATTGGAATTCATGCCCTGTTTGGGGCTTTTGTGATTGGAATTCTTGTCCCAAAGGAGGGGGCTTTTGCAGGTGCTCTAGTGGAAAAAGTCGAGGATCTAGTTTCTGGCCTATTCCTTCCATTATACTTTGTCTCAAGTGGATTGAAGACAAATGTTGCCTCCATTCATGGGGCTCAATCATGGGGTCTTCTTGTTTTAGTCATTTTCACAGCCTGTTTTGGGAAGATTGTCGGGACTGTCATCGCCTCACTCTTATGCAAGGTGCCTTTACGGGAGGCTATAACTTTGGGCTTTTTGATGAACACCAAAGGTTTAGTTGAGCTCATTGTCCTCAATATTGGGAAAGATAGAGGGGTAATGTTCTTTACACTTTTAACTATTGTTACCTTCATTTAGAAGCCTTCCCTTAAAACTAATTTTTATCATGTTGATTAATCATACTTTACAGGTGCTTAATGATCAAACATTCGCTGTTATGGTTTTGATGGCTCTCTTCACAACATTCATTACAACGCCCATTGTTACTGCAATATATAAGCCGGCTAAGATGGCTAAATCCGAGTATAAGCATCGTACTATCCAGAGGAAAGAAGCAGGTAGTCAACTTCGTTTGTTAACCTGCTTCCACAGCTCAAGAAACATTCCATCTCTTATCAATCTTATTGAGGCTTCACGTGGCGTTGAGAAGAGAGAAGGACTTCGTGTCTATGCAATGCACCTCATGGAGCTTTCTGAAAGGTCATCTGCCATACTAATGGTCCATAAGGCAAAAAAGAATGGACTCCCCTTCTGGAACAAGTTACACGATTCTGATCATTCAAACCAAATTATTGTTGCTTTTGAGGCTTTCCGGCATCTTAGCAAAGTGTCCATCCGACCTACAACTGCAATCTCACCAATAGCCAGCATGCATGAGGATATTGTAACTAGTGCTGAGACATTAAGAGGGTGGGTATGATCATTCTCCCATTTCATAAGCATCAGAGGCTTGATGGGCTTTTGGAAACCACCAGAGCTGAATTTAGGCATGTTAACAGGAGGGTTCTTCGGGAGGCACCATGTTCGGTTGGTATTCTTGTTGATCGTGGACTTGGTGGAACATCTCATGTATCCGCAAGCAATGTTGACTATACCATAATTGCCTTATTCTTTGGGGGTCACGATGATCGCGAAGCTGTTGCATACGGTGCACGTATGGCTGAGCACCCTGGTATCAATTTAGTGGTTGTTCATTTCACAGTCGATCCTAAGGTTGTTGGAGAAACTGTCAGTGTAGACGTGAATGAGAACTCTAGTCTTGAAGCAAGGTCGGATGATGAAGAGTTCATTTCTGAACTTCAGGGGAATAAAAAGAATGTTGAATCAATAACATTCCAAGAAAAGATAAGAAAGAATGCTGCAGAAACAGTTGAAGTTGTTCGTACCTATAGCCGGTGCAATCTTATTCATTTTTAATAGGAAGAATGCCCGAGGGTCAATTGATTGCAGCTCTGAGCAAGACGACTGAATGCCCTGAACTCGGACCGGTAGGCAACTTGTTGATTGCTCCAGATTTTTCGACAACTGCGTCAGTTTTGGTGGTGCAGCAGTACAGAAGAGAGTTGCCTGAGGTTTCATTGGCATCCCTCGATGTAGAAGGATCAAGCGAAGATTCAAACTGATAGGTATTTCAGTTCTTGATGGTTTAAATCAGAAACATCCTGGTATTATTGCCTAACCAGGAATACTGAATACACTGCAAGATGCAGGGTAAAAAGTTTATGTGCAATATGCATATTTTCCTCCTGATATTCCTACACAAATGTAGTTGTTAGTTTGATATGAATAATGTTGTCAATGTTTACCATCTTCCTATACAATGGTATACTACAGTTATGTAGCCTAGAGCAAAACATAAGTTCTTGGACCTATGTTTCAAGGATACATATTAATTTTATTTAGTAGTAATAGCATCACAAATACCGTAATTTTCAAGTTACATATACTACTTATAAATTTTACAATAAAAATTTTATTTTAATGTATTAATGTTCAAAAGTTAGAGGGTGAAATCAACTTAAAATTTAGGACTAAGAAATAAAGTTTGACAAGAGCGTGTTACTTAATTAGATGATTACAGTCTTCCTATTTTCCTAATTTTCTCCCCTAATTACGTTTCAAAATTCTTCCATCCTTTTAGCTATAAGAGTATTAAAGAAAAATATGAATTTGTTTGGCCCACTGAATGACTAATGTATAACGAAAAAGTCCTCTTATTATTCAGATAATCCAACTACAAAAAATCTTTTCTATTTATTGACATAACCTTTGCTGACTTCTGGATATGAGCAATTAAGTAACGTTTTTTTTTTTTTTTTTTCTTATATATTTTTTTATTTAACAGGTTCCCTCATTATTTAGGCAACAAAAAGAAAATAATACAAACGAAGAGGATAACAAAAAAAAGACAGCAAGTAAAATAAATAAATAAAACTAGTGAAGCTATAATTAAATGCCTGTATAAGAAGAGGAACCGAAGGAGTAACTCCCTCATTCACTACGTTTGGAACTGTAAAACTATAATTAAGCCATATTTTATGCAAATTCTATGAACTCGTAACGAAACTATACCGGTAGAATTTCTCCATATTTTATACTCTGTCTCGTTTCTTTATCAAATATTTTATATTATAAAAAATATTTAGATAAATTCGATTTTTTATTATACATTCAAACTTTATAGTTAGGATTTTATTTTGTGAAATCTTACTTAAATTAATTATTGTTATAAATTTTATAATATTTAATTCACACTAAATTATATATAAATAAGATCAAAAATTTACTTTTGGGGTACAGGGGAATTGGGGATGGATTTAGACCTCTACTATAGCGACATTATGTCAATACTCTGCGTCTGTTTGTGTCGGACTTTTAACACAAGGCTTAATTACATTTTGTACCCATAAATAGGAAATAATTATAAATGACTTCTTATAATTATTTTATTTACAAATACCCCAAGTAAAGGTGTTCATTAGTTAGATTTTTGGATTGATGGATTTTAGGATTAAGAAATTAAAATCCACCCAAACCCAATTAATATAATAAGTCAAGTAAACCCAACCCAATTATTAGACGTAGGGATTATTCGGGTTATTTGGGTAAAAAATTCAAACTAATAAAAAAAATTAAAAAATTATGATTCTAAGAACGTCCACTAAAAATATATGTTCTGTAAAAAAAATTAAATAGTTATATCAAAATAAATAATGAAAAAATATACTATATGATAAATTAGATCTTATTTCAAGATTGGGTCGGAAACACCCCTACTTCCAAAATATAATGAAGTTAAAATTTTTAATTAAAGAGAGTAATAGAATGTCATAGTTGCTCTCAATGTTTTATTAGTTACACTGTGTGAATTTCTTTACTAAAATCCTTCACATTAAATTTGAAAATGATACTAATAAACTAAATTTATTTAAAAATTTATTTAAAATATATATTGATTATATCTTAAAGTAGTATATTTACTCAAATAATGTTATTTTTTAAATACAAAGTGATAAATTAATTATGATAATAAAGAAAATAAAGTAAAAATAATAAAACTAGAATAATGTGATTGAATACATAAATTACTTAATTCTAGTTATAAAAATAATATCATATTAGCGGAACAAGTATGTGATGGCATGATAAAAAATGGATGCAAAAAAGAAAACAAAAATAGTAAACTAATTCATATAATTAATATTGAAGAGTAAATTTTTTTTTTCAATAATGTTGGATAAAAAAATGTTGTTACTTATGAATAACAAATTGTTTATAAAATAAATTTAGATACCAAAATGCAATTCACCCTAATTTTATGTTGGTTAAAGTAATTAAACGATTGAGGGCAATTATGACATTTTTCTATTCTCTTCGGATGAAAATTTTAATTTTATTTAATTTTTGGAGACAATTTACAGATAAAATAAATATACAGGACAATTTACAAATTTACCTTATTTACAAAGGAACAAATTGTACTTAAACCTAAAAAGAACTTGGGTCGAAAGTTGTAAGCCGTTAGAATGATTAGTTGTTCATATTAGACTCGGTCACATTATTATTATTTTTTTTCAAATAGAATTTAAAATCAACGATTTAGACCGCATTACATACCTTCTTATCCACTGTAGGTTATAAAAAAATATTTAAATAGATATGATATTGTATAGGCTTTTCTCAATAAATTATAAAAAGTATTTAGATAAATTTAATTTTAAATTTGCTATAAACACTATAATATAAATTAAATATTATAAAATAAATGTCATCAAGATAAGATTAATTATTTTTTTCATAGGTGGTAAGGAACGAAAATTTTTTATATGGATTGATTTACTGTAGGTAGAATAAATTTCTTAGTTCATATTTATTTATATCATACTGAAAAATTTTATTTTTAATGAATTAATGTGATATAGATGAATATGAATCAAAAAATTTATCTCGCCTATCATAAATTAAATTCATATAAAAAATTTTCCGTAAAAAACCATGACTTTTGGGGTCTAAGCAATTAATTAATTAATTTCTTTTACGAAAAATCAATGGCAACTGGCAAGTAGTAACGTGTTCATTCTTTAGTCAACCAAAGGCAAATACTAGTACATTGCCACTACCACTTCACGTATGAAAATATCTTAATTTTGAGGAAAATTTTTTATTTATTTATTTTACATTGTGAAGTTAATATTACAATTAAAAAGTAATGTAATCCTTATAATTTTTTGTGAGTATTGTAATTAAAAAATAATTAGATTCTTTTACTTTTTTTTATTATTTCAACAACTGTTATATCGACTTCATAAGTAGTCAAGATTTCTTCAATTTTTAGAGTATCAATTAATCAGTCTCTTATTTATTAAAAAAGCTAATTAAATTCTTTATTTTTATAAAAATTAATTAATTTTAAGATTTATAACAAAAATTATAAATAAACTAACAGACTTTTTGAAAATATATTTACGATATATTAACGTACTCGTAATTATCACGTGTCTTAATCGATTATTTTATCCATTATTTTTACCATAAATTTTAGATTTGATAACTTTTTAAAAATAAAGAATTAAATTAATTTGTTATGATAAATAAATTATTAAATTAATTTATAACTACTAAATTGATTTTTTCCCCGTACTGATTATATCTTAAAAACGAACAAGACAAAATAAATAAATAAATAAATAACAAAATAAAAAAGTCAACGCCAACAAAAAAGAACAAAGTGAAACTGAGCTAGAAAGCGGTGTTTGACGGCAACTTCTCTCATTTAGTCGTATGGTTTAGAATCCTTTTCCTACTGGTAATCTAGTACTACTACTACTAGTAGGATTCAAATAATCCCACATAACATTTGTTCCTATTTATTATCAAAATATTCTTAGTTTCTTGAAATTCAATCCAAATTAATGACCACTAGTATAGTACAAGTCAATTTCTGAATCAAGAATTGAATTGTACTTTCAGATTCTTTGTATTCTTTCTTTCTTCTTTCTTTTGTTTTTTTTATTCTCTCAAGCATATTGTCCTTTGGAGGCCTCCCTAAACAGGTACTAATGGTATAATGATTACGCATTAATGCAATTTCTTGTTGTATATATATATATATATATATATATATATATATATATATTTCTTTTATTGTGGATTCAATTTTTGTTGTTTTCTTTAATATCATAATCTTGTTGTTTGTGTGGGCTGATGAAGATTTTATCTGTTTTCTTGATTTTTGGGGGATTGGTATATTTGTAATTTTTTTTCCCCTCTTCCATCTCTATGTTTGTTATGAACTTCTACAGTCTCATACGGTTAGTTTTAAAGATTTATGTCGTATAAAATTTTAAAACACAATATTTTACTCAAGTCTTTAAAGTATAATTGATAATTCTTTCACGGATTATAGAATTTTGCATATATATGTATATATGGTTCTTGAATTTGTTATAGGTGGAATAAAGCATGACCTGAAAATCATGCTAGTTTTCAGGAGAAATTCACATTAAGAGGAATTTTTTTCTGTCTGTGTTATTAGGCTCTAGGGGTCATTCTATCAAGTTTCTTGAATCTGTATAAGTTTTGATTTTTGGGGTGTTTTTCAGGCCTTGAGGTGACAAATTGCTTTTTGGTGTCTTGAATATCTCGAAACAATGGCTACAAGGATGTTACTTGTCCGAAGCCGATGAAGGCAACGTCGAATGGTGCTTTCCAGGGGGATAATCCATTGGATTTTGCTCTCCCCCTTGCCATTTTGCAGATATGCCTTGTTGTTGTTGTCACTAGATCTCTTGCTTTTGTGCTCAAGCCATTACGACAGCCCCGTGTTATTGCAGAAATTGTGGTAAGTTCCCCTTCTCTTCTTCATTCCTTACCTGTTTTTGAGAGTGAAAATTGTCTAGCCAATCTAAGATGTTCATCAATCAGCAAATTGACTTTTCTGTTACTATGTAGCATTTATTAGTTCAGTGTTAAGTAAGTGCTGTTTTTTGCCTTTTACTGTTTCAATTGGTTTGGTTTAGAATCTTATTCACTGTGTGATTCTGTAATTCATTTTGAAACTGAAAGGTCCCCGGTATTATATAGAAGCACAATCTGATTTTTAGTGAGGAGAAGGGGATGGGTGGCAAGGCCTGGAAGGGTGATTTTTGCTCATGATTAGATGCCAGTCTTGGTGGTGATGATATCCTTATGTTTAACTTAATGTGCAACTAATATTGTTTATTATACAGGGAGGAATTTTGCTAGGGCCATCAGCTCTTGGAAGAAACAAAAACTATTTGAAGGCAATATTCCCACCCAAGAGCCTAACCGTGTTGGACACTCTGGCAAACATGGGTCTGCTCTTCTTTCTATTCCTTGTAGGGTTGGAGCTGAACTTTAAATCTGTGTCCAAGACGGGGAAAAGTGCTCTCTGCATTGCCATCGCTGGAATAACCCTTCCTTTTGCATTAGGCATTGGTTCAGCTTTTGCCCTCCGAGCAACCATAGCACAAGGTGTAAATGCAACTTCATTTTTTGTATTTATGGGTGTAGCACTTTCTATAACTGCCTTCCCAGTTTTAGCCCGTATATTGGCCGAGCTGAAGCTTTTAACAACTGATGTTGGGAAACTGGCCATGTCTGCTGCTGCAGTCAATGATGTGGCTGCATGGATTTTGCTTGCTCTTGCCATTGCTAATCTATCTATCTGGTCATAACGTTTCCCATGTTGTTCCATTGTGGGTCTTTCTCTGTGGTTGTGGTTTCGTAATCGTCGCAATTCTTGTGGTTTCGCCAATTTTTAAATGGATAGCTAGGCACTGCCGTGAAGGTGAGCCTGTCAATGAGACGTATGTATGTGCCACATTAGCTGCTGTGTTGGCGGCTGGGTTTGTTACTGATACAATTGGAATTCATGCAATGTTTGGGGCTTTTGTACTTGGAGTTCTTGTACCAAAGGAAGGGCCATTTGCTGGTGCCCTAGTAGAAAAAGTTGAGGATCTGGTATCCGGTCTCTTCCTCCCTCTGTATTTTGTTTCAAGTGGACTGAAAACAAATGTTGCAACAATCAAGGGGGTTCAATCTTGGGGTCTCTTGGTTCTTGTCATATGTACAGCCTGTCTCGGGAAGATAGTTGGCACTTTCACAGTTGCTAAAATCTGCAAAATGCCCACCACTGAGGCTCTTGCTCTTGGTTTTCTTATGCAACAGCAAAGGCTTGGTGGAACTCATTGTCCTTAACATTGGTAAAGACAGAAAGGTAAGGCTATTTGCTGTGCATCACTATCAAGTCTAATGCATTTTTTACGTGTAAATACTTATTTCAGCTCTAACACATCATATCTTGAACAGGTTCTAAATGATCAAACATTTGCTATCATGGTTTTGATGGCTCTCTTCACAACATTTATAACCACTCCTCTAGTAATAGCTGTGTATAAGCCTGCGAAGAGGACAAAGAAAATTGACTACAAGCACAGAACAATAGAAAGAAAGAATGCAAACAGTCAGCTACGACTCCTTGCTTGTTTCCATAGTGCTAGAAACATTCCATCTATAATAAATCTGTTCGAGGCATCACGTGGAACTGATAAGCTTGAAAGCCTATGCGTGTATGCACTGCATTTGACGGAGCTTTCAGAAAGATCATCTGCTATACAAATGGTGCAAAAAGCTAGAAGGAACGGGCTGCCCTTTTGGAATAAGGGACCGGCAATCAGGAACAAACCATATCGTTGTGGCTTTTGAGGCATTCCAACAACTAAGCAAGGTATCAGTGAGGTCCATGACTTCAATCTCTTCATTCTCTGATATGCACGAAGACATCTGCACAACTGCTGAGAGGAAGAGGGCAGCGATCATAATCCTACCGTTTCACAAGCATCAAAGGCTAGATGGCTCCTTGGAGACAACACGAGCTGAGTTCCGCAGGGTTAACAATAAGGTTCTAGAGCATGCCTCATGCTCCATAGGGATATTTGTTGATCGTGGGCTAGGTGGGAGTGCACACGTATCCGCAAGTAACATGTCATTCCAAATCGTGGTCCTTTTCTTTGGAGGGCGTGATGATCGCGAAGCCCTTGCTTATGGACTTCGCATGGCTGAGCATCCCGGAATTAGGTTGACAGTCGTCCGTTTATTAGTCGAATCCAAAACTGTTGGAGAGGTAGTCCGAATAGATGCAGAGAGCAGCAACAACACAATTTCAGTTCAGTATTCAGATGAAGAGGTGATTACTGATTTTAAGGCCAGAGTATCCGATGATAATTCTATCAAATACGAGGAACGAGTTGTTGGGAAATCAAACGAAGCAATAGCTGCAATTCGTGCTTACAACCGCTGCAATCTTTTTTTGGTGGGTAGAATGCCTGATGGTGAACTAGCTTTGGCTCTGAATGAAAGGAATGAGTACCCAGAACTTGGACCTGTCGGGAGTTTGCTGATTTCTCCAGAATTTCCAACAACAGCATCAGTTTTGGTGATCCAGCAATATCACGACAAGGCACCAACCTCCAATGATGCTTAAATTGAGTGATTTTCATGCAGTATATTCTTGTAATATACATTACACATCTATTACTTGAATATCCTAGGATAGACTTAAACTGGGAATTTATGTAGCGACTTTCTGCCCCACCTTGATTTCTTGGGATAAAGTGATAATCAAGTGTACTATTTCCTTTTCATTGCTAAATGTTGCATGTAATTGATTTTGATGTAAGTGAGAGCATCAAAATGCAAAACAGGAACAAACTAGCTTTAAGGTCTCTAACAGAGCTAGTTCTTGTCAATATATTCTTTAGCCCATCTTTCTTTTGTTAGAAATTGGTTGGTGTGAATGAGTATGCGGAATGAGTATCCGTTAGATAAAATTGGATATCCATTGAACAAAGTAACGAGACCCCTACTTCTAAAGTAGCGAACTAAACATCATTCATCTCACATTCTATGATTGCTGTTTTGCATTTTTAAGACTTTAATTGGGTTTTCCAAAATCTTGTTAAATTAAATAATTTTTAGAAAGAAAAAGAAAAAGATAAGGTGACAAGTCCCCTACAAACTTCAAAGTCCCCTTTTTGTTCATATCCGCGTAAACCATCTTTTTCTTGTCTCACTTAACAACCATAATCAAAATGATACCACATCAATTAATGTTCACAAAAGTCACACAAATTAATAATGGTATATGGTACACAATTTCAAATTTGTGGAAAAAATAAATATATTTTTTTTAAAAAAGGTCACAAATGGGTTAAAACCAATGCTACTCATGAGTGGATCTATGAACCAATTCCATGTAAGAAATTTTTTTGAAGAATATATTAACATTTCTTATCCGTTTAATATCTTATATATGGACTTTCGACTCATATGATATTAACTCAATTTTTTATGAAAAGAGCCCATTAAGGTAGCTTGCTATCTGGGCCCTCAGGCGTCACCTTGGTGTAAAAAGAAAATTTTTCCAAACATGATAAAATTTTTTTTTTCATAGAATTATATTATGAGAAATTAGATTTTTAGTCAATTTTACGTTCCTGCCAACCAAACGAGGGTTTGGAATTAAATTTTCCCTTTCCTTGATGGAAAGCTGATAATTAACTGAACTTTTGGAAAGATTATACAAAGAAGAGGTGGTCACAATTTAAGTGATTAAAATCTCTTTATGGACGATGTTCGCCCTTCACCTACTGCACATTGTATTTTTAACTACTTTTTCCATTCATAATTTGGAAGTCACCTAACATCACTTCGTGATTGTTATTGTTGTCTTGTTTTCTAAAAATAAACGTCAATACTTTGACTTGGTTGAGATTGCTTAATTATCATTTTTTTTTTTTTCATTCTTATTAACTTACTAAACATGATTGAAAAATACTTTGGCTGCAAATTTGAGAAAGGATTTGAAATTTCTTGATTTGTTGGAGTAATTTTAAGAGTTATATTTAATCTATTTTAAATTTATTCAAATTAAAAAGTACGAAAGAAAGAATTTTATATAATTTCTAATTTAAATAAATTTAAAATTTATTCATTTCACTTTATAAATTCGTACAATAAATGATTAGATTACAAATACTTTTCAAATCTATTGATCCAAATACAAACGAATGACTAAGAAAAAGAAAACTTTTATAGTGTGTCATCAATTATCATCTGTTGTAAGAGAAATTTTACATCGGTGAAAGTGCTAGTGCACTTTTCGTGGTACCAACACAAAGCATCAACTGTCCATGTGGGAGGACAAAAAAAGTGAGATAGAGACTTCTCAAAAGTGAAAAGTTATTGGTATTAATTTGACAAAGAAACTATCATTTTCACTAGTTGGGACTTCAATATCTCACTAGCAATATTAATTGGCTATGTACGTAATTAAGATAATCTCTAAGGATTTTGAAGTGGTTTATCTATATGTTAATATTGGTTAAACTTGGAGTAAAAGAGAAGTAAAAGGTACTAAGTTTTAGGGGGGTTTAGGTCCTTCATTATACTTTTTAATATCACATTTGTGTTATACTATATAATTAGATAATATTGTATTTTAATATAAGCAAATATATATTAAATGACGAATAAATATCATTCGATCATATGATGTAATACAATTATAACACCAAAAAAATATAATACAATTATAACACCAAAAAAATATAATAGAAGATCTAATACTGTTGTAGGAGATAGGGGTTAGTAAAAATACTATCCAAATGAAATGCATTATTGTTTCAAGTTTTGTACATGTTTATAAAACAAACTGATAAAAACACACTGAGAGTGAGAAATAAAGATGAAGCAGCCAAGAGAAAATATTGGTCACAAGATGCAAACAACGTGTGACTAAAGTTATGGTTTAGCGAACGAATATGATAGAACCTAATTATGAATTTGAACATTGATAAAAATCAGTTCATCTTTGCCTTTTCAAAAAAGAGTAGTAATAGCATCATATATTATAATTTTAAGAGTCAAACGCATTTAAATAAATTTCAATTATAACTCTCTTAAATGAGTTTTAACTTTAATGAGAGAGTGTCTAAAAAATAGAGAAAGAATTTACATATATATCAAGTTAAATTACAGTATGTTATATTCGTATTTTCCTTTCAAAAAAAAAAATCTAGCAATGCAATACATGATCTCCTTTCTTTTTATATTTTTGTAGTAAAAAGTTTAGGAGAAGGGTAGGTTATCTTTCTTTCTCTAACGTCAGAATAGGCCACCAACACATATTTTAACGAATTATAGTAATTCTTATAAATGCAGAATTGCCCACTAAATAAGAAATTAAAAACAACGAAAATCGAATTTTAGATTTTTTTAATAATCTTATCACACTGCTTACTATCTAGCCAACTCATATTGGCCATTTCTTTGTAATATGCTACAATTCATTTTTTTTGTACATCACTTAATCTCCCCACTGATTGGAGTTTTGGAGCGGACAACTACAACAAATCCACTAGATTGATTGCGAGAATTGCATGATCCTTCCTTTTCCCGTATGGAATAAATTCTTATACAAACCGGATTCATAATATAATGTTATGAATTCTTGATTTATTTTAAGTCACATCATTTCATTTTATTTCACCTCACTCAAAATGATGATGTCACCTAACATAGATCAAGGAATTAATGGCACGATTCATGTAATAATTTCCCCCAACTCAATTGCAAATTTAGAAAAGGACTAATTTTGTTTTTTCCCCTCAATTTATACTTAATACTCATTTTGCATCTAGAATTATAATTTTAGACATTTTACAACCCCAATTAGGGGGACTCACAAATTTATCCCACTTTAATCCCTTTTTTATACCGTTAAAAAAGTTAACGAAATTTTTGATTTTGCATGCAAATATGTTGTACATCCTACTAAATTTATCGTACACAAGAAAAAATTTCGTTAATTTTTTAGACGGTATTAAAAAATATTGAAATGGGACAAATTTAAAAGTTCGAAATACTAAATATCTAAAACTAAAATTTAAAATACAAAATAATAATCGAATATAAGTTGAAGGCTACAAAATAAAATTATTCCTTTTGAAAATGCTTTACACATATATTTTGACTAGCACTACGTATAGTGTTGGTAATAATTACGTCAAACTTAGACTTTAAGCTAACAAATCCGCCGCACCAATTAGTTCAATCTTTTTCAATGTCTCTTAAAAGATCGATCTCTTAAAAGCCAAGCTAATTAGTTAGGACAATTTTGCCACTAAAAAACCCTTTATATAAAGAAAGATAGCTAGATTGGATAATATGTCAAATCTGATTGATTAGTTGCATCGATCATACTGATCTCCCACTTCTCCAACAACAATGGGAACAAAATCTTGTGTACTTTCAACCATCATTTTGTATCTTCTCTTACGTATGTTTTGCCACGGCCGCTGAAACGCGGCCAGACAAGAGAATCCGGGCCAGAAAAGACGCGTGCAGACGACTCGCGTTTTATTTCCACGACATCATCTACAATGGTAACAATTCCCACAATGCAACATCAGCCATTGTTGGAGCTCCATCTTGGGGCAACAAGACCAAATTGGCCGGACAAAACCATTTCGGAGATTTGGTTGTTTTCGACGATCCAATAACTTTGGACAATAATTTACATTCTTAGTTGGTCGCGCGCAAGGCGTCTATGTCTATGACAAGAAAGATATATTCACAGCTTGGCTTGGTTTTTCTTTTGTGTTTAATTCCACTGACCATAAGGGTAGTATTAATTTTGCTGGAGCTGATCCTTTGATGAATAAAACTAGGGACATTTCGGTAATTAATGGTGGCACTGGGGATTTCTTCATGACTAGAGGAATTGCCACTCTCATGACTGATTCCTTTGAGGGAGAAGTATACTTCAGGCTTCGTGTTGATATAAAATTGTATGAATGCTGGTAACTATATACGGAGATTTTTATGGTTGGGTTAAGATATCATATCGTTGTAATTTAAAACTTGTAATGTACAAGTATATGATATTGTAGGAAAATTTTACAGTACTTTTTAGGGAACCATTCTCTTGTATTGTAAATGGTTGTACAGTACAACACCATGTACTTTAAAATTTGTACTGTACAATCTTTTAAAACTAAGGGAATGATTCCTTACAAGGGATTGTAAAATTCTCCGATATTGTATTGTACAAAGTTTTAAAATATAATTACATGATACTCTAACTGAACTATAAAATTTTACAATATATAGTTCTACTTTTGGTTTTCATTAATTTCCATGCATTTTATTTAATTTTGATGTTCAATAATTTCTTATTGTAAGAGAAAAAAAAAGGGTACATGGCATCCTAGGTGTACCATGGGATTCTTTTTATTTTTACTTGGTGTGGCTCAACTTTGAGCACACATCATATTTAATTAAGAATGTGAACTTTTTATTGCCTATTTATTTTTAAGTTGTGAGACTATATATATAAATTGAAGTACAAGTCAAAGATTTGGATATGTAAAGACTCTTACAAATTCCATATATCCAAACAAATTCCATATATCCAAACAATAAATCCATCAAAAATGTGCTTGCGTTACATATATTTTTTCTTTCTTCTAGTTTTGTTCTTAATTTTTTACCAATGTTCATCCTCCAATTTGCAACCCATATAAATATTTGTAATTAATATGATTTTTATTTGGCCGTACCACCTAACATAAATTTTTTGTGTCTTTTTAAGTGGTGACCAAGGCTGGTCAACGATGTAATTGTAAGCGGTGCAGTCGAAAAAAAATTATGTTTTAATAGCACGACTAAATGGGAATCGAATTGAAAGACATAAATATTTACTTAAAATATTAAATCGACTAAAATCTAAATTGATGAATCATTTTGATTTTACTAAAAAAAAAGTTAAAAAATTATTTAAGTGATTAGTCCACTAGCTTGAACATAAACAAATCTTTGCCAACCCTAGACTAAAGTGACACTCAAATTATACAATTAATGATTTATAAGGGTTAAAAGTAAAACTGTAAATGAATTCAAGTTATTTGATACTTGAATTGATCAGTTTGATAAGGGTAAAGTAAGACTGTAAATGAATTCAAGTTATTTGATACTTGAATTGATTAGTTTGATAAGGACTCGTTTGAGCTTAGTATACCAACTGTGTATTTAGCTTGAACTTAGTTCGATAAGTTACAAATTTTAAATTTACACATAAAAATTTCTAACTCAATAAAAGTTATAATTGACTCGATAAATAAATAAGTTAAGTTTAAACAAAAATTTAAATTTATTAAAATAATTAAACAAATACAGACGCTAGAGTATTGGACTTGGCTACTTTATGCTCGTTTATATCCTAGTAAAACTTCTTATGTGGATGCCTTTGTAGCACAAATGCAACTAGAGGACCTAGACAAAAAATTTCCAGAGTGGATAAAGAAAAAGTAAAGAAGAAAAGAAAACCGGTAAGAAATTAACGGTCTTTATCTGGCGCGCGATTCTGATAGCTTATCTTCTTTCTCACCATCATATCGATCCATCCCACAATCCCCAAGTGAGAAAGAAAAGGGATCAGTTGATGAGCAGTGCAAAAATGGGAAGCTTAACAATCCCTTCTCAAAGAATTCTGTTCTTGAAAAAAAATTCAAAAATGACAAACCCTTCATTTCCATCTTCTCTTCTTTCTCCAAAAATTAATGGGACTTGCTTAAATTCCAAGGTTTCTTGGAGTTTTTATAGGAATTCAAGAAAACAATGTACGGAAATGCATGATGGGAACTTGGGGAAGTTCCTGTGTAAAGTGTATGATAGCTCGAAAGAAAATAGTGTAAGTTGTTGTTTGTAGTTGTTTTTTTCTTTTGTGGAGTTTTTCATTGAATGTGTATTGTCTATTTTGATTAATTTCATTTAGTTTTTGTGTGGTACATTCTGTTTTATTGTACTTTAAGATTGATTTGTGGGCACAGAATCCTATGTTTGATTTGATAAGTTTAAGGAAAAAAGAGAAGGGGCAGTTGAATTCTTTCATTTGATGTGTTAGCAAGCATGATTAAGGTGCAAAGTATTGGGCAAAGGGTATGAAAAAGTACGTTTTTCTGCTACTTTACTTGAATTTGGTAAACCGAATAGTTTCATTTTTCTTTTACTTGGCTTTGTTTTTGGATGAAATAAATTACTGGAAAAGGATTTACAAAAAAAGAAAAAAAAAAAAGCAAGCAAAATATTATTTAATCCATCAGTTTTTTTGTGAATGTGTTAGACCTTGTTCAGTTTTCCTTTACAAATGGACTATTTGTTTATGAATGTAAGCGAAAGCAAGCAGTTGTTGTCTTTCAAGATTAGTTGGTGGTCTGTCATTGGACGAGTAAATTTGAAAAGATATTATCAATATTCTGCTGAAACAAAAATGTGAACTTTTGGCACAGGAATGCAGGATCAATAAGGGAAAAAGCTGCAGCAGGACGAGATTGCTACATTGTGTTGAAGACCGCGATATTATGGTTTCGAAGAAAAAACCAACTCCTTTGAACTTCATGCTATACCAGAGTCACTTGAAACTTATGATGTTGTGTGGGTTCTTCACTCTCCAAGGTGCTCAACAGGCAGTTGCTGGTTCAGATATTGCTAGTCAATTATCATCAATTCCATTTCTCGGTGACTCTGGCGATATTAGCAAAGGTTTTGCTTCAGTTAGGAAAATCTCCCTTTAGCTTCCATATTTGAAAATCCTATCATGCTATTGGCAGACTGCTTTTTAGTCCACCGTTTTTTGGACTTTTCTATGCATGCTTTTATGGCCTTTGTTTGGTCCAATTTAGCATTACTCACGTTTTCTTTAGTGTCAATTTTTTGGTTTTTAAAGAAGGCCAGGCAATTTAGGGATCTGGTGTCAATTTCATTGCAGTTTTACCGAATGAAAAGGCTATTCCTCCCAACTGATCTGCTGAATGTTATCTTCATATTGCAGGCATTCTTGCTGATATTTTTCTCTGAACTTGGGGACAAAACCTTCTTTATTGCGGTAAGAAAATAATTGTTATTTGTTAAGAACAGCTTCATGACACTATGTGTTGATGAACTCTTCTGGTCATACTTTCTTCTGGCCATATGGCTTAAATATGAGTATTTCATGTATATCATCATAGATGAACATGTCCAAACACTATTAGGAGTAACTCAAGACATCGCTTGAATCAGAAAGATGATTGTTTGTTCAATGTTCTCAATCCAAATGCCACCGCATTGGATTGTGCTATATTTCCAATTCATTATTGCATTTCTCCAACTAATTTACGAATTATGACTGCATCCTATCAAACTCCTAGCTATAACTGTTCTAACCGTCACTGGATGACACTGATTTTGTCACCTGAGCAGGCACTTTTAGCTGCTAGGAACTCTGCTGCTGTTGTTTTTCTTGGTACTTTTGGTGCACTAGGGTATGCCATTTAACTTAAGCTTGTGGTATTTGCCTTAAGGAAGCATTCTTTCAAAAATTTCTCATGTTCACACTAAATCAAGATGCCATCAGATTTGATCTTGAATTCTCGGCAAAGCTATCGAATTGATGATGAGCTGGTGTTTTTGCTTCAGCACATAAATTCCAATTGAGATCTGTGGATGAAATAGTTACTAAACTGACGCAGCTTTTTATCTGTTGAACAGGGCAATGACAATCATATCTGTCATTCTTGGACGAACTTTTCATTATGTCGATGATATCCTCCCATTCAGGTCTTCTTGCCTCCTTCCTTATGTTTCATCATCGAAATTGATAATCTTGGTTCACACTATCACGTGGGAGAATGACAGTAAATTTAGACAACTCATTACAATTCATCCTAGAAAAGTCAACTTGAGTAACTGGATTTGACACGGGGCAAGATATCTCGTATCAATCAGAGATTAATATGCAGCTCTCATACTTCTTGGATATAATGAAATTAATTAATATTCTTATTTTAGTCTTATGAATTTGCTGACAGGCAACTACCACTGACCCATCCTCTTAACTTTTTTCATGTCCATCATATGCAGTATTTATGTACCCACTGGATCTAAGTGGAAGTAATAACCATTTTATCAAGCTTTATATTTACTCCATGAATGCAGGTTTGGTGATGCTGATTTGCCAGTCGATGATATTGCTGCAGCTTGTCTTCTGGTAATCAATAACAATTATATTTTGGCAACAAAGAAATACGCTTCCTTCATGAACCCTTTTAAGTATACTTTGACTAGAATTATACCGAATGTTTAGTAACAATGACTGACCACAGGTTTATTTTGGTGTGTCAACATTGCTTGAAGCCTCCTCGGGTGATGGTCTAAAGGCTGAAGAAGAACAAAAGGAGGTGATTTTTTTGTTAATAGAAGCTGATGTGAGGTGTCCACATAGCTATTTTAAGATACTTATAAAATGCAAAAAAAAAAATATGTCTCTATTGCCTTACTCTTTGTGTATGCATTTTCTGGGACAATTAGTAATGAATAATTATTTCTGCATCAGACAAGCTGACAAAATGTTGAAAAATCAGTTTCCAAGACTTCATTTCCTAATTTCCCTAGAGATGCAAAGTCAGCATCTGTTCCTTCTACAATTACCTTTGTTTAGTAATAAATCCCCTTGCCCCTTTTGGTAAAATTGAACATGATAAGAACAACTCTAGATTGATGAAGAAACCTGGACATTCGTAGTGATGTTTCCCTGTTAAACATAAAAAATTTCTATGTCATCATCAATCTGATGGCATTCACAGTTATTTTGAGAAATGTATTTATGATACAGCTAATAATTCATTTATGAAACTCCTCACAAACTGGTTATTGTCATTACATGAACGTGTTCATTGATCTTCTATCGGATCATTGGATGATAATCATACTGTATATTTTTCCCTATTTGATGTGTTGTGAAATGCTGGGGAGAGGGTTTTCATCAATTGTTCTGAAAATTATGTGGTGGAGACTGAAAGTTGGGAAAATTTGAAAATATGGTAGGACCTGCAGGTGAACATCACATGCATACACAGTTGTTGTTTTAGTGTCTACAAGGTCTTCAACTATTAGAACTGGCAATTGTTGAGGCCCTTGATCTGGTGTTAAAGTTGACTAGAGTCTAGAAAGTGAAATATTTAAGACATGTATGTCCATGTATATGAATCATGGTTTTATTGTTCGTGTTAAGAAAATCACAGCTAACTTTTGGTTATATATTCTTCAAGTAGTGAGATTTTCTTTTTATATATTGTTTCTTTATATTGTTTCTATAGTTTTCAACTGCTTTACTTACAACAGTACAAGCATATTGTTTACTCTAGTCATTCTTACATACCAGGCAGAATTGGCAGTTTCTGAATTTTCAGGAAATGGTGCTGGGATTCATGATTAGCTGCTGCTAGCACTGTTATTAGCACTTTCCTTCTAGTTTTTGTTGCTGAATGGGGCGATAAGTCATTTTTTTCCACAATAGGTGAGCAAGGAGCTCAGATTCTGAAAAGAATCCATAACTAGTTTTTTCTTTGATTTATGCGAGATCATGAAGCAACTATGGGTTCTTTTTTTTCCCTTTGTTTTGGTGTGTCCTGAAGAAGAAGCAATGATAGTAGCTGCAGGGTCAAATCACCAAGAAGTTTATTTGAAAATTCTTAAGGTTTTAGGTATTCAATCATAGAGGGTTTTTTGAAGAGCATGGATTAATCAACACAAACGGGTCATTACGAATACAAACACACTATTCACATGAACAATAGCTGTATTAAAAAAATGTTCCTAACTACTGTTAGATTTCTGCTTGCTGTCCTCTTCATATAATTGTGCCAATTCAAGATCTTAATATCAGAATTCTGTCGCTCAAGTCAAACAGGTAAATTGTAATAGACATTCTGTTTGAACTCAAATTCTGGACTTCTTTTAATTTGTTAATATCTTTATCATTTGTACTGAAATGGACAAAACAGCTGATTTAATACTTTATAAATGCATATCAATCTTGTCTTATTGCCAGTCCAAGGCATCATTTCCATGTCAACTTCTGACTTGGTATTCTTCATTCAGCGCTTGCAGCAGCATCTTCGCCTCTTGGAGTCGTTGGAGGGGCACTAGCGGGTCATGGAGTGGCAACATTGGTAATTCAAACTCCAACCTTTAACCTTCTACTGCAGCAAACAGCATTCAGATATTATAATAAAGAAAATTTCAATTCTTGTTTCTACTTTCATTTTGGAGCAACTTGCAAGACCTTTTACTCATACTCGAGTATTTAGAAATTCTACATTTTAAATAATTTATATTTATGGATCACAAACTAATGAAATATGAATTGCTACTTGCAGCTGGCTGTTCTTGGTGGCTCCTTACTGGGGACTTTCCTATCTGAGAAGGTTTGCTTACCAGCTATATTCTTCAAATCGAGATAGAATGCAGAACTGATTCTTATTTCTCTCAAATGTTAAGCATCATAAATGGCCTCTAGGAGTTCCCTTCCAACTTTCTTACTGAAGAACATTTGAAAGAAAATATTACGAAATCTAGCATGCATACAACTCTGTCATTTCACCTATATATGTTCATAGCAGTAATTGAACAATAAATGTTCTTGATTTGTTTAAAGATGCTAAAAGAAGGTAAACTATGTAGGACTAAACATGATTTAGGGCCTGTAACTTTCAACCATGTAGTATAATGGCAATTTTTGTCAAATCATCTTGTTTCCATCAGCTCAGTTCCTTTCTTGAATTTTGATTTGAATTCTTAGACTCAGTCTTTGTTGGCCCCAAAAGCAACCTAAGAGAGTCTTTTGTAATTATCTATTGTCTCTAAAAACAAACCTTTTTATGTGCTTAATAGAAATTCAAACTTTATGCACCAAATGAAAACTTAAGCACAAATGAATACAATAGATTCACACTATTCAACAATTTAAGCTTAAAGAACAAATATGAATATTGAGATTAAGAGAATCAAACCAAACTCCCTAGCTTCTCAAGCTTGGAGGTCACAACTACAAAGAGCTTTTTACAAGGCAACTACCAAGTTCACAACTTGAAGTTCAGCCACTAAAAGTCTCTTCAAAGTAGGTGAGACAATAACCTTTTGTACACAAATGATGATCACTCTTGCTCACACTAATTTCCTTTAGTTGAGCCAAGAGTTTTACACTCACAACCTCCCTTTGTTACAATCGTTATCTCTCCACTCTTACACTTGAAGAACTCTTACACTTCTAAGCTCTTTTCTCACTACCTACACTATTACAACACTTGTACCAACTATTTCTCCCAAATAGCTCAAGAATGATTTGTAATCAATGTAGAAGTCTATTTTTTATTAAATCAGACCTAAGGGTATTTATAGTTGCCAAATATTTACTTCCAACAACTTCCCAACGGCTATTTTCTGTTTACTGGAAAGTACTAGCCGTTGGACCTTTCGGACGGCCGATGCAGAGTCGTCCGACTGCGTCCGTTCTCGAGGTATTCGTTCGGACGTCCGAGGATGCGTCCGAACATGCGTCCGATCAAGCAAAGTCTTGGAATATGACATCTAGATGTGTATAAGAGACAGAGTATACAGATGTCAACCAATAGTAAAGGGAACCATCGTCCGGCTCTATGTGGTTGTTTTTGTTGGACGATCATTTGCGTCCGAACCTCCTGTTTTCTGCACACTTGTCTTCAAACCATTAGTATGATTTGGTCATCATCAAAACATGATTAACATAACTGGGGTTCAACAATCTCCCCTTTTTTGATGATGACAAATCAATTGGACAATTCAAAACAACCATAAAATAATGAAGTACTACACAAGAGAATTTGTCAATTATTTCTCCCCCTTTGGCATTATCAAAACATAAGAAGAATAAAGCTCCCCCTAAGTTTATTCTAGATAAAAATGCACAGACATTATTATCAATTGCAATTATGATCAAAACAATTTTTGCTCATGCACAGAATTATTATCAATTGCAATTATGATCAAAACAATTTTTGCTCATTCCTTAATAAAAAGCCTCATCAAAACAATGAAGCATGTGTGATGCACTTTTTTGCAAAAACAAATCCATTAAAAAAGAGAATGCTCCCCCTTTCTTTTGCAAGTAGTGACTTATTATAGACTAAATTTGGGGAAACAAATATCCTAGCATTCTAAACAAATTTGAACATAAAGATGACACATATTCAAGAGAACATAGTTCAACTTGATAAATGAAAGCACAAAAACTTTAGATGTTACCCATTTCAATATGATTTTAGCTCATATGCCTTGAGCACCCTTCATAGATAATCAATCTTGAATTCCTTGGTGCTCTCCAAGCATGCCTACATACAAGGTTAAGCAACAACTTTTGGTACCCAAACTTTCTTGGATCCAATTGGATTGGTAACATGCTTAATCACCCAAGTAGATTTTATTCCAAATTTTTCATTTCTTTTAACATAACAATTTTTCTTTATATGGCCGTGTTGATGACAATAATTACAAATAATGTTCTTATTGCCATAAAAAGAAGATTTAGATTCAACGTCGTACAAATCTCTTTTACAAATCCAGATGAAATTTTTGTTCAAAAACATGCTTCAAGAGCTTTTCTTTTCAATCAAGATTTTATGCAAGCTGTCTCTTATACACATCTAGATGTGTATAAGAGACAGAATGAAGCTTGTTCTTCCATGATCTTGGTTTTTTCAACAAATTTTTCTTTCAAAACATCATTTTCTTTTGTCAAAGAATTATTTTTATGCACAAGTTTTGAGTTGGCACTCAATAAAGTGTTAACTTTAATTTTTAACTCTTTGTTCTTAGCATATGATTCTTTCAAACATTCATGCATTTTTAAAATAAATGATTCAACATCATCACTATCATTATCACATGAATCATCTCAAGAATCACAACTAGAGGTTACCTCATTATCGCCAAATGCCATATGAAAGACATTTGAGCCTCCTCATATTCTTCTTCAAAAATAGATCCTGAATTGCAATCATCCCAAGTAATTTGGAAGTTGTTGAAGTGAGGCTTCCTTGAGTCTTTTCTCCTTTTTGATGAAGCTTTAAATGCTAAGCTTCTTTTTCCGTTTGCCTCCTCATCTTGTAGCTTGTATTTCAACTTCAATTCAAATGAGGTTAGAGAATTGATCAATGAATCAATAGGCAAAGAATTTAAATTTTTAGACTCTTCTATGGCAATGGATTTAGGTTCCCATTCCTTAGGTAAAGCATTCAAAATTTTTCTATTATTTTCACCCAAGGAATATTCTTTACCCAAACCTTCCAAATCCTTTACCATATCATTGAACCTACAATACATCTTGTCAATGTTCTCATGAGGTTCCATTTTGAAGGATTCATATTTAGCCACAAGAAGTGACTTCTTTTGCTCTCTAATATCTTCACTTCCTTCATGGATTTCTTTCAATTTGTCTCATATTCTCTCCTTGGCCGATATGCAACCTTTTATTTTAGAAAACTCATCTGCATCCAAAGCATTATACAAAATATTAATGGCTTTAGCATTTAAAGATAAGTTTATTTTATCTTGTGCATTTAACTCTTATCTAGTCTTATATAAATCTATAAGTATTTTCATCAAAAATATTAGCTTCTAAAGGACCTTCACAAATAATATACCATAAATCAATATCATTAGATTGAACAAAAATTTTCATTCTATTTTTCCAAAAAACAATTCTGCTTTAAACATGGGAGGTCTAGTGATAGAATGCCCCTCTAAAAATAAAGCATAATTGGTTGCCATGATCTTTACTCTAATGCAATTTAAGCAAAAATAAAGAGACCAATGCTCTGATACCAATTGTTGGCCCCAAAAGCAACCTAAGAGAGGGGGGTGAATTAGGTTGTCTCTAAAAACAAACCTTTTTATGTGCTTAATAGAAATTCAAACTTTATGCACCAAATGAAAACTTAAGCACAAATGAATACAATAGATATTCAACAATTTAAGCTTAAAGAACAAATATGAATATTGAGATTAAGAGAATCAAACCAAACTCCCTAGCTTCTCAAGCTTGGAGGTCACAACTACAAAGAGCTTTTTACAAGGCAACTACCAAGTTCACAACTTGAAGTTCAGCCACTAAAAGTCTCTTCAAAGTATGAGACATATATGAAGGTACACAAATGATGATCACTCTTGCTCACACTAATTTCCTTTAGTTGAGCCAAGAGTTTTACACTCACAACCTCCCTTTGTTACAATCGTTATCTCTCCACTCTTACACTTGAAGAACTCTTACACTTCTAAGCTCTTTTCTCACTACCTACACTATTACAACACTTGTACCAACTATTTCTCCCAAATAGCTCAAGAATGATTTGTAATCAATGTAGAAGTCTATTTTTTATTAAATTTACCTAAGGGTACTGATCATTGCTTTTCAATTATGCTTTATTTTTAGAGGGTTCTTGGAAAACTAGCCGTTGGACCTTCTGACGATGCAAAGAGAGTGCGTCCGACACTGCGTCCGTTCTCGAGGGTATTCATTCGGACGTCAGGATGCGTCCGAACATGCGTCCGATCGAAGCAAAGTCTATCTTGGAATATGATCGGACGTGTTCTTCGTCCGAGGCTTGCTTCAAATTCTTTGTGTGGACGATTACCATCGTCCGAAGCTCTATGTGGTTGTTTTTGTTCGGACGATCATTTGCAACCGAACCTCCCTGTTTTTCTGCACACTTGTCTTCAAACCATTAGTATGATTTGGTCATCATCAAAACATGATTAACATAACTGGGGTTCAACAGTCTTATTGCTTTGCTTACCACTCCTCACACCCCCCCAAAAAAAAAAAAAAAAAAAAAAACCCATCCCAACCCACCAAGCATAACTCAAGATCAGCTCCTTCAGCCTATTTACTTTACCATGAAACTTATTTTGTTGAATGTAACATGTATTCAATATCCATTTTGTTGGAGTGAATAATTTCTTCTATTCTTGTACAGGTTATAGCCTACATTGGTGGCACTCTCTTCCTTGTCTTTGCAGTTGTAACAGTGATTGAGATAGTGAGTTAGGAAGCAGCCCTTTTTGTTTTCTCTCTATTATTAGTCACTAATTGTCTTTTGCCAATCATTTCAATCCATTGCTACAAAGAGGACTAACATTTTGATACTTGGGAATTCCATGTGAAAGTATGGAGGGTTGACCAGATTGATAATTAATTTGCAACAAAACTTCTGCATCACCATAAATCTTATCATGGAAATTTGTTGATTGATCTTGTAATATATTGATTTATCTACTAGAATCCATAACTTATAGATTATAGGAGAAACGTATTATTACCTACACATACTTCGTTGTCGACCCTTCAATGCATAATGTAACTGTGATGAACAATCCTTTTTCTTCATTTTTTTTTTTATGCAAATGGAAATCCTAGATTGTTGATTTATTGAAAAATGAAACAAGCTATTGCATAGCATGATTCAAAGGTAGATAGATTAAGAGATTAATCAAAGATTAGTTCATAATTAACTAATGGCACCCAAAAAAAAAAAAAAAAATTTACTTTAATTCCTTTCCGTTTTAATCATAAATGAGTAGTAGGTGATTAAAAATTGTTTAAAGTTTAAATTCTTTCATAACTTTTAATTCACCAAATCTTAATTTTCTTTTCTACCCTTTTGTTTTATAATACTATTCATTAAAATTATTTTCCTATAACATTCATCTCAAGCAATTTCCGGCTGATGAACAAAAAAAAATATTATTGACAATTAAAAAAAATGAAAAACCTAAATACAAAATTATAGTTGCACTATTATCTCTTCTATACTTAAATTTTATCCCAAAAAAATAAAAAATAAAAAAAAGAATGTCAACATAAACGACATTATGCATGAGACGTGTCACGTACGTCATAAAAGCCGAATCTTAAAGACACATATTCTTTAAAAATTTAAAGTCATACACCAATCTGAAAGCCGTGACCTGTAAATATTTGCTATAGAAAAAAAAATTAAAAAAAAGGTAAAATAGTGTAAATATTTAATAAAACAAGCTATGGAATATTTATTTTTTGCATCTGATAACTTATTTTGTATGGCTAATAGCGGGATTCTATAGTCATAAAAGAATAGGAATAAGTTCTTTTACATTTTAATGAGAAAGTGATGCATCATCCCAAAAGTAATTAAAAAGAATGAAGAAAATTAAGCAACAAAGTAGGAAAAGAAACAAGATAATATTATTGATCCTAATTGACAGATCTATATAAAATACTATCTACTTGGAATTTTTTTCATCTATATAACGTGACATATATTACTAAATTCGCAGAAGGACGAAGATTATGATTTGTTGATTTTATAATTTTGGCACATAAATTAATTTTAGAAAGTGATTTTGAATTTATTGTGTTATAAATCAAACTTTAATGTGATAAATTTTTATTTTGGTCAGAAGTAACTATTTTGGCAATGCCCACTAATCCATGTTCTTCAATTAATAGAAACCATCTATTTAAGGTGGAGAGTTTATTTTTTTGAATAGAATAGCCTCTTACTTTTTAGAAATACAAGCTCCCACTCCAAATAAGGACTCCCATGGATTGAGCATAATGACTGAATATACTCAGTATTTATTCTGACCGAGATAAAATATCTCATATAATATGTATTTAGAACTCTCTTTGCATACCACTCTTTATGGGGTTCAAGCTTTTTTATCTTTTCAAAAAAGTAAACTTTCTTTTGCTTGCATCAACAATGCTACCTAATTAGATTGATGGATTGAATTCAATGTAAGGAGATATATAGTGTTGCACAGTGGTTAATTTGTAATTAATGCCCTTTGAAGTTTTGAAATGGTATATATCCTCACTCTTCAAAGCAATGAACCTCATTCAAAGATGCCTTAGAAATAGAGTATTTGTTCTTTATACCATCAACATTGTATTTGCACTAAAAGAAGAAAAGGGCTTGCAAAATGTTTAACATTCGTACCGACACATTTTCCTTGTTTTGTCGAGTCACATTAACAATTATTTGATGCAGTCAACAATGGTTGCGTTTGGATTGACAATTTTTTATAAATGTAAAATTTATCAATTTATTAAAGTAAATTTTTTTTAATAGAACTAATAAATTTTAAATTTATTCAAATTAAAAAAGTGTGAAAAATCTTAAAATAACTTATAAGTTTGGTGAATTTGAATTCATCAATTTTAACTCTAAAATTCCTTTAATAAATAAATAAATTTCAAATCTTTCACCAAGTATATCGATCTAAATACAACCTATATTTCTTTCTTAGTGATTATTGGAAGATGCCTAATTTATCTAAGGAAAATACTAGCATAGACCTAGCTAGTTTTGAATCCTACCTGTAAATCTTATAATTAAAATTAAAATTTATAAAATCTTACTTACATCAACTATATTATACATTCCATAATATTTATTCCATACTATAAAGTTTACAAATAATATACAAAATTAGATTTAAAGAGCCTAAATATTTAACTTTATCCAATTGCCTTTAAAAAAAAAAATGTGATCAGTGGGTACTCATTCGTGGCAGCAAAACTTGTTTTATCTAACATAATATAATCTAACTATATATAAAGGCTAAGGTTCGGTATAATGTCAAAATTAATGTACTTTCAAAAATATTCCTGTAAATTCAATTTAATTACCAATCACTTCACTCACCTTCTTTCCTCTATATTTTTTAACCACCCACTTTCTTCATCTCCCACTTTTAACTCCTATTTCCTCTTTATTAGCACACTCATCTAACTATATATAAAACCTAAGTTTTGGTATAATGTCAAAATTAATATATCGCCAAAACCTTCTTTCCTCTATCTTTTTTAACCACCCACTTTCATTCATCTTCCACTTTTAACTCCTATTTTCTCCTTATTAGCACACTCATTGAGTGTGCCTAAGTTACTTCTTAATAATGCAAGAGCATTGTTTGTGCAATTTTGAATTTTGGTGTAATTTTATGACTTCATCGTCCACTCCTTCTCAAGTAACTTCCTTCAATTCACCTTAAATTTGCACACACATTCTTAATCTAATTTGTATTTTAGTTTTTAGTCTTTTTTGAAAAATTTTGATACAATTTTACACACACATCGGGTGTGCTAATAGGACTAGTAATTGATAACTAGTCTCATTGACACACTCTATGTGTGTGCGATATTGTATTTAAAATTGATTGAAAAACAAAAAAAAACAAAATATAAATTAAAATAGGGGTCATGGGAAGTTAAGGGTGGGTTAAACCATTTTGTAAAAAACTTACACAAAAAATTGCTTTTCCATTATATATAAAACTAGTAATTTTTGCACACTCTATGTGTGTGTTATTTTACAATATATATATATTTATAAATAAATTAAGAGGAAATTTTTAGTAATTAACTAAATATGTGGGAAGTTTTTTTTTTTTAATTTGTTGGAAGTTTTTTTTTTAAATTTAAAATATTAACTTATTTAAAATTGAATTGGACACAAAAAGAAGAGAGATACTATCATACCAATTTGGAGCTCTCTTTTTATATATAACTAATGGGAAGAGCACACTCAATGTGTGTGCAAAATAAAAAAAAATGTGGAAGTTATATATATTGTAATTTTGAATTTTCTTAAAATTAGAGGAACTCAAAGGGAGAGACCACCATATTAAGTTGGCTCTCCCTTTATATATAATAAAATAAAATAAGATAAGATATTAATAAAAAGTAAGAAAATATTTAGATACATTCGATCTTAAATTTCATTTGTAGAATTTGTAGTCCAAATTAAATATTATATAATTTTCTTTACATAAGTTGATATTAAATAATATTTAATACACATCACAAAATTTACAAATAAAATTAAAAATCAAGTTTACAAAAATATTTCTCTAAGAGGTAAAGATAATTTTTTAAAAATAATAAAAAATAAAGGGAAAACTATTATATTAGTCATTTACATTACCCATTTGTATTTATTTAATCCCTCACTTTTAAAATGATAATTTTTAGTCCCTTATATACATTACCTATTTGTATTTATTTAGTCACTCACTTTTAAAATGATGATTTTTAGTCCCTCACAAATGTAAAATGTCGAATTTCGGTACCTAGACTAAATCTCGAGTACTTTTTGGTCTGAATTAATCGTGTGTTGTTCACAAGACATATTTTTTTAGTAAAATTAAGGAATTCGTTTTTCCTTTCCAACACAAAACTCGAGCATCGGATTGGATTATAAATTTTGGAAAAAAAAAATACCACAAGTCAGATATTGAAATAATCTTAAATACAAACAAATTGCTAATCAATTACTTACTTTATATTCTTTGTACTTATAAAACATTTTACTCAAATGAATATATAAATTTGTTCTCGAAAAATATGTTATGTGAACAATACATGACAAATTTAGGCAAAAAATACTCGAAATTTGATTCAACGACCAAAATTCAATATTTTATATATGTGAGGGACATGACAAATTTATGCCAAAATATTTGGGATTTGATTCAATGACCAAAATTTCTTCTTATACACATTTAACATTTTCCAGGTACTAAAAATCATCATTTTAAAAGTGAATGACTAAATAAATATAAATGTGTAATGTAAGAAATTAAAAATTATCATTTCTAATTTTTAAAAATAAAAAAATTAAATAAATACAAATATATAACGTGAAAGACTAATATAATGATTTTCCCAAAAATAAAATAAAAGGTAAGAATATAAACTCGATCGGGTTAAGATAGACTTAATCCTCAATAAGAAATTAATATAGTAGTACGAGATAAGGTACGATGATGACGGTATATAAATGCCTAAGCCATCTAATTAAGTCAGGGTAAGGGGCCCACACTCTTATCATCAAAGACTCTTCTCTAATCAACAAAAGCTGGTCGTGGTGGAATGGGGTGGGTCCATAAGCCGAGGCAACGTCAACGGTGACGAGCCGCTGCCGACTACCAGTAAACCGAAACACCAGTTTGACGTGTCATACTCGTATAACGGATCGTTAAGATCGTAAAAATTTAAAGGCATATTATTAAAAATATAAAAATATAATTTTATTTATCTTTAAATCTAATATTTTATAAAAAAAATTTATATAAATAAATATGAAATTTCAATATTAGTCACAAAATAAGTTTTTTTTTATTTAATTTTATAATATTTGACATATATATTCATAATATAAGAAATTCTACATTATCATAATTTCATATTGTTTTTTAATTATTTATTTTTTTTAAAATAATATAGTAATCTTAAATACATGAAATATAATAGATTGAATATACACATCTAGATGTGTATTAGAGACAGATTAGATTTTATTTTTTAATAAATTATAGCATTTGTTTATAATGGAAATTATGTCTAGGAACAGGATGAAAATTGTAAATTTAGATTATGAAATCATGAGATGGAGATTCTAATAAATATGATTCAGATCACTAAATGGTTATAAAAAAAAAAAGCGTTTTAAATAGTAAAAAAAAAAAAGACATAACTTAACTTTTGATAAAAGAGGTTGTAAGTGATGTTTGGCATTTAGCTATAGACAATTATTGAGTTAAGTAAGCTTCTAATAATCGGCTAAAATTTATCAAGTCAAAATGTAAAAACTTGGAGTTACTAATATTTCAATTAATGTGTTATCTCATTTATAAAAAAAATTTATTTTACAAATTAGTTTAAGTATTAAAATTTATAGCTTTAACAACATGATATTTTTGCTTATAGTAACTCATCATTAATTTAAAGAATATTATTAATTATTTATTACATCTATGAGTTTTAAATAAATCTAACTCCTGTAAAACTCCTTATTACTAATTTATTTATCGAATTTCATCTAAAATCCGCTATTTATCAAAAAAATATTTTTTTATCAAATTATGTACTATTTTTATTTTCATCAAGTTACATATAATTAACAGGATAAAAAGTTACTATTCTAGCTAAAAAAGTTGAGGGACTATTCTGGCTAAAATGCAAAAGTTGAGGGACTATTTTGGCGATTTTCCCTAATTAACACAACCGAGTTTTTATTGAACTTTTAAAGTTCAGAGTTCAAAGTTCAAACCATGCGATTAATTATGTATCATACGTCGTCGTGTCGCTCTCCATTAATTTCCATTTTCCAATTTCCAATTTCCACGCGCATTTTCTCTCTCTCTAATCTCTATATACGTACACACAGTCCCCTCTCTATATAAGCAGCACAAATATTTCTCTCTCTATATTGCTCTCCCACGGCACTCTCAAAGCCCTAGCTCTTCTTACCTCTTTCCCCTCGGTTAATTCCTGTAATAATTCAAGGTAATTTCTCCGATATATTTCTCAATTTTTTCTAATTTCCTAATTTTTTTAAGCTAGAATCAACACGGCAGTGCTCAGTTTCTAAGATTTCAGCTCTTTTTATTTTTATTTTTATTTTATTTTTTTACATTTCTGTTAATTTTTGTAGGAAATTGCTGTTTTTTTTTTTTTTTTTGTTTGTTAAAATAAAATTGAAGTCTGATGAGTTTCTGATTGGTTGCTGAGACAGGAAAGGAAAAGATTGAAGCTTGGAGATTGTAGATTACTAGCTCAATTAGGTAATTCAATTTATTTGATTAGTTAAAATTGAATTTTAGTTTTTTTTTTTTATAAGAAAGCTTGAATTATGAAAGTATCAAATTTAATTGATTTTTGTTATGTGAAAATATTCCCCTTTGGTAAGTGAGGTTTTAAATTTTAATTCCTCATATGTCCATTTAACATAATTGAGCTTCAAAATTTTGCTTGACTGATTAGATATTGTATGCTGATAATCTAATGATCTAATCTATTTTGAAAATATCGAAACTTGGTTATTTTTTGCTTTTGCCAATGTCTCGAACAGTATGCCGTTTTTTGCTGATCATTTGATTTGATATCTTTTAATGTTGACGAGACGAGCTGATTTCTTGCTCTGATAAAATTTCATTGCAATTGGCGTCATCTGCATGTATTTTGTGGTGGTATACCATAACGTGCACCATATTATATATATATATATAGACGTTGTTTTTGGCCCGTCCGGCTTCTTTACTACTTGCATACTTTCTCGAACTTTTTTCTGTGTAAAAGGTTTGTGTGGAGTAGAGTATGGTTTCTCTTTTGGTCTTCCCAAATCTGAAAAACAAGTTTTTGAGTCCAAAGTTTTTCTTATACATGGAAAACTGTGTAGCTGCTACAGCATTCAGAAAATGAAAGAAACTATGTGATGGAATCTCTCCTGTTTCTGTTTTGTTTCACTGTTCTACCACAATATAAAGCTTATGGTAACAAACAGAATTTCATTGTGCAACCTCTTTTGGCTAAGTGCCCGATCAATGAAGATTCACATTCTAATCTATTACCTTATCACTTCATCTAACATGTGTATTTCATTTTGTGACAGGATGATCAAAGCTTGTAATGCTATGCTGAGGATTTCGAGTGCATTTCAAGCACTTGTGTATAGATTTGTCCTCCGAGTTTTGCTAATTAGTTCGCCTTCATAGAATTTTGTAGCAAATGGATCGGCGTGACACCTCAGGCTTTGTTAGTGGGGGTGGGATGTACTCATCCAGAGCCATCTAACCTTAGTTTTGTAGCTATCTTTTTAACCCGGAAGTCAGGGAGACTGTTTTTTTTGTTGTGACATGTGCTTCAAATAAGTGTGTTGCCTCTTAGCTGTCAGGTCATGGATACCAGATTCCGCAATTTGGTTTTTGCTGCTAACCCTGCCTTGAATGCATTCAAGAATCTGGGCAATTCCTTTCAAATTGGAGCTGCTGGTGGTGGTTATTGTGCAGATACCACATTATGCCTTGATTCTTCTGGTTCTCCAATCCCTTTTGTATCTACTCCAAAGGGAATCAAAAGGAAATGGAGCTTGATAGACGGTTCTGTGGGACTGGAATCATCTTTGTGTCTCCACCTAGGCCATTCAACAAGTTCCTCAGACAGTAACAGGGGAGTTCAGCAACTGCATGCACATCAATATCTTCAACAAAAGAAATTGAAGAGTCATCCTCGATGGATCTGGAACTGGACTTCTCCCTCCATCTTGGAAATGATAAAACACCTCGCTCGAGGAAATCTACTAGGCCTAGTTCTATAGCAGTGGATGTCTGGCCGAAGGTTGATCTGGAGTTGAGTCTTTCCAGTGGGACTGCTGAATCTGATATCACCTCTATCCATTTGAGCTCTACCCCGACACAAAATGTTGTCAACCAGATGCCCATGGCTGTTGGTGGGATTTTTTACAGTGAAGAAGGATCAACATCATCAAGCTTGAAGACGGGGAGCTTATTTCATCCACTGCAGACTGCAGATAACATGCGGACCAGTTACTTTCTCAATAAAGCTGTAAGAGAAATAAAACCAGCTGCAACCACTCCTGAGCTTTCAACAAGCATAATTACAACACCAAAAAGCTTAGTCACCTGTACTTTCGGGATAACTCAACAACAACAGGCAATGCAGTACCAGTACTAAACAGTGTCAATTCAATGGATGTGTAAAAGGGGCTAGAGGTGCTTCTGGCCTTTGCATCGCCCATGGAGGCGGTCGGAGGTGTCAGAGACCCGGTTGCAACAAAGGAGCTGAGGGTCGAACTGCATTCTGCAAGGCTCATGGTGGTGGTCGTCGATGTGAATTCTTAGGATGCACCAAGAGTACAGAAGGACGGACCGATCTTTGTATTGCGCATGGAGGTGGTCGGCGTTGCAGTCATGAAGGCTGCAGCCGAGCTGCTAGAGGGAAATCTGGACTGTGCATCCGGCATGGCGGCGGGAAAAGATGCCAAAAAGAGAACTGCTCAAAAAGTGCGGAAGGCCAGTCTGGTCTCTGTATTTCACATGGAGGAGGTCGTCGATGTCAATACCCTGAATGCTCAAAAGGGGCTCAAGGAAGCACAATGTTTTGCAAAGCTCATGGGGGTGGAAAACGATGCACTTTTGAAGGATGTACCAAGGGCAGAGATTGCTGAAGGGAGCACGCTCTTCTGCAAGGGCCATGGTGGAGGGAAAAGGTGTTCATTCCATGGAGGTGGTATTTGTCCAAAAAGTGTGCATGGAGGCACCCTTTTCTGTGTAGCACATGGTGGTGGTAAGAGGTGTGCTGTTCTAGATTGTACAAAGAGTGCGAGGGGGCGGACTGATTTCTGTGTACGTCATGGTGGGGGCAAGAGATGCAAATTTGAAGGGTGCGGAAAAAGTGCTCAGGGAAGCACTGATTTCTGCAAGGCCCATGGTGGTGGGAAGAGGTGCTCTTGGGGTCAGCCTGGTTCTGAATTTGGAAATGGAAAAAATCCCTGCAACTCATTTGTGCGTGGGAAGACTGGGTTGTGTGCTTCTCATGGTGCTGTCATCCAGGACAAACGGGTTCATGGTGGTGGAACATTAGACATTCTGGTCCAGGATCCAGAACCAAGCAATCCTGAGAAGATGAAACGGGTTATCATTGCTGACGACATGAATGCTGATGATTATGAAAATGGAGAGCAGTCTTGTAACATCCTTTGCTGGTTCAGGGTGGGAGTATGTTGGCCCCCCTCAAGGTGGTCAGCCTGTTGGGGGAAGTGCAATTTCGAATGCAGATGCAATTCCAGAAGGAAGGGTGCATGGTGGAAGTCTGATGGCAATGATGATTGGCAATTCTGTTCTCAACTTCAGCAGCAGCAGTAACCAAGCTGGTCCATCTGAGCGCGGGAAGTCTTGGTTCCATCAAAGCTGGATGTGAAGACAGTTTCTGTACCCTGTTCTCTGTATCATATTAGTGGTCAGCCATGTTCCTCTACCCGTTATGTTGTTATGTACCCTTTGTTTCCCCAGTTTGTTCTCTCGTTATTTATGTGCAACTGTTTTTTATTTGTACAAGTTGTTGAACTATGAATGTGTTACTGTTAAGCATGTGTAGCAATAAGCGGAAAGCAACCTTGCTCTCAGTTAGCCTTTGAATTGTGGCTTACTAGTGTTGCTCTTTGTAAATATACTAAGCCAACTAGGTTTATGTTAGTTTGACAAGTGTATCATTCAAAATAATTCAGGCAATCTATTTATTAAATGTCGTGGATTAGATACTGGACTTTTTAACTTTTATCCCTCTGCTAGTGGCTGTATTTTCATTCTCAAATATTCACGGTTGGATTACACTTTCAGACTTCTCTTTTGGAGGTTCTACTTTCACTACTATGAGAAACCATACTTGCATAATTTTCATTTAGAAGGCACATATTTATAAGTTTCTTTTATTTATTCTTGTGTTCATGTGAAACTGATTTAAGTTTCAGGCAAGAATCTGAGATAAGCTGAGTAGTTGGTTTTGTGCAGAAATTTGCTCACTACAGTCCATTATACCTTTGACAATCAATTAGCGGAATCAGAACTGATTGTTCCAAGTGCACCCCAGAGACTGCAGTTCTCTTTAGCGACTGGGCTGTCATGCACTTGGAAGTTGGAACAATCAGTTTTACAAGGAATTTCTACACAAGATCTGATAGGTCTCTCTTTAGTTTTAGTTCTTGATAAATTATGCACAAGTTGTTTTATCATTACATTTCCGAATGCCTTAGGAACTGTTTGATTTATGGATATGCTGTTTGATTTATGGATACAAGGGGAAAAAAATAGGAAGTGTTTGGTTTTTGAGTATGAAGTAAGGAAATGGGAATTAAAGTTTCGTTAATTATTATGAGAATCATTCTTTGAGAATAAACGTGTTAGAAAATGTTCACTTTCATTTGACATTTAGGATTTGGGTTTCAAATTGATTAATTTATCAATATAATAAAATATATTTCTTATTCAAACCAAATAAGAGAAAATGACAAAAATTCATATTGATAATGAGGTTTTTGATTCCGATCTTGATTTTCGAATATGAACCAAACACCTTCTTAGTTCTCTTCAACATTAATCCCTCCTTTTTCTCTCTCACCTCAACTCCATGATCTGAGCACAGTGATGTTTTCTTCCCTTGTTTTGCAACACAAGTAATAGATAATAAGGTATGATTCATAACAGAATGTAATGGCGTAATCAAATTTATGTAACTGACCCTATTTAGTGATAATAAAGTTTAATTTGTAAAACAAGATATGTATTCATCATCATCAATGTCCTTTACACGTATAGTAATAATTCTTCGTGTATTGCCTATTTGTCTTTTCATGTATAACGTGTGTTATTTATCTTGTGGCATTTATACATTTTGTGTCGGGGTAGAATTTTGACAATAATGCATTTCACCACTCGAAGAAGGGCTTAATATATATCTAAATTTAAATTAGCAGCAAAATAGTACAATCGCGTTGTAGTCCAACGCTTAGGATAATTGCCTTCCAAGCCATAGACCCGGGTTCGACTCCCGGCAAACGCATAATATATTTACCTACATGCTCAATGCTAATAGTCTTTATTAGCTCTATTGGGTTGCTTTTCTTATTTATTTTTTATTATCCTAAAAGAAGAAAAATTTTTGTAATTATTTTATATTTACCTATTTTATATTTAGGCCTACATGCTCAATGCTAGTAGTCTTTAATAACAATATTAATAACAATATTAGATCTATTGGGTTGCTTTTCTTATTTATTTTTGATTATACTAAAAGAAAAAAATTTGTAATTATTTTTTTAATACATTTTCTAATTACTTTTTTATTGTTTTCTTCGTGTATAGTCTTTGTAAAGGTGATATAAAAATCATGAAAGTGCATATTGTCTTCAATCTATAATAAACTTAATCCAAAAACATGAGGGATATTGGTGAATTTCATTAGAAATATTTCTCCATAACTATAACAAATCTTCAATGAGACAGCTATAATGCATTTTTTTCATCTATGCATTAGAAACACATTCAAAATTTTGATTTAGAATAAAAGAATGTGTATTTAGACCATTCATTCAAACCATCAATAAAGTTTGTTTTAAGATCATAATTTTAAAAATTTGTTGAAATTACTTAACAAGCTAGCCCATGAAAATGATAGTGAAGATAAACAAATTTAGAATTCCGCCATTTCTTCATTCACCATTAGCCCAAAGTTTTCTCTTTCAATGAACTTATATGTAGAGATCATCTTTTATCTTTCCTTATAATTTGATCTTGAAAATATTTCTTGAATTGACAAGATTGGCTTTGAGAAAAGGGTATTGTAAGAATGGCATGAAGAGAATCTACCACAGTTCCTTTATTTTCTTTCTTTCCTTATCTTTTTTTTGGTAAAATATAAGATTCAAAATAATTATTTTCTTTGCTGACCACTTTTTCTTTCATTCTTTCTTCAGTGGACAAGATTAGCTTCCTGGGGAGGTTGTGGACATATCTGGTACCTAACAAAACTTCTTCCATCATGATTCAATAGAAAATATATTTAGGAAGTGTTTGGTTGGCATTCGAGATTCGAAATCAGAATGAGAATTATAAATTTTATTATTGGTATTGGTTTATATCATTTTCACTTATTTGTTTAATTTGAACAAGAAATTGTTTCATTATATTAATAAGTTAATAAATTTTATAATGAAACAATAAAAGTATTAGGAAACGCAAATCAGAAGCGGGAAATGAAAGTGAATATTTTCTAATACTTTTATTCCCATAAAATGATTCGTATAGTGATTGATCAAACAATATTTATAAATATTATTAATTTTGATTCTTATTTTTTCTCCGTATAACCATAAACCAAATACTTAGTATTTTTTTTGTATTTGTAGGCCGTATTCTAAATCAAATGGGATATTGCTTATAGATTTTAGCTGTATTTGTAGGCTGTTATTAAATCAAGTGGGTTGGAGTCTCAGGCACAAGCTGGCAACATTTAAGCTTTTGCTACTCACGATGTCTTTGTTTGATCAGAGCGAAGGTGGTAGGTCAAAGATTAAATTGAAGGAAAAAAAGTTAGTTAATTGCACCACCCCTCCTTCTTAAGACCATAATTGGCTCATGACCACACGAGTTTTCATGTGTTAATATCGAGTCCTTACACCAAAGGAATATATAGGGTTTTCGTGTGTCTTTTATATTGAATGCTAATATTGAAACTGAAAAACAAGTATATTTATACTCGAATTACTCATGTATTTTGCTCCATTCTAGCTAAAATACTTCTGGATTTTTTCAAAAAATACATAGACTTTAGGACATTAAATTTTCAATACCAATTTTTCATTAATAATTTAGCGTCACCAATAACAAATTGTTACTACATTTAACATTATATATCCCCTATTTCTCTATTATTTAATGGTCTTATTGAACACTCCACCACCAAAAACAACACACGTGTCAAACCATCGTTAATATTGTCAGATTGCATTTGTTAGTTAGCACTAAGGATAAAATATAGATTCTTAGGGTGTGTTAGACCTCATTGATACCTCCACCCTTATTTTCCTCACCAAAAAACAATTAACAAAATTGTAATTTTAAAGTTAAAAGATTTTAGATACACCGAGTAAAATGAAAATAGTTAATTTGTTTTCCCTAACCTTAACTATAATATAAGTTTTTATTCCACCGAATTTATAAAGGTTGGTATATCTTAAAATATAAATAAATATTTTAAGTAGATTCAAATTAATATAAAAGATTAATATGGAGGAAAAATTAAGGCAATTGACCCATTTCTGCGGGCCCACACTCCATTTTTAAAGGTCAATTCTGTAATTTCATATCATCTCGTTCAGGCCAAACCCCTATGTATACTCATTTCCCGTAAGGGCCGTAACAGGTTGACTTCAGAGTAATAAACACGCATCTCAAAACATGGGTAACATGTAGATGTGTACCTTCCAACCAATCCGCGACCGCCACGTCATCAACACAGCCGCCGGCCAACGATATCACCGTCCTCCCTTCCGACCAGCCTCCACCTCCCCGTCCTATCTCCGGTATCGGCCGCGTCCTCAACCGCCCCATGGAAGACGTCCACTCCACCTACATTTTCGGCCGGGAGCTCGGCCGGGGACAGTTCGGCGTTACTTATCTCGTCACTCACAGGACCACTCGCGAACAGTTCGCGTGTAAATCAATCGCTAAACGGAAACTTTTGAACAAGGACGACGCTTGACGACGTCCGCCGCGAGGTTCAGATCATGCATCATCTCACCGGTCACCGGAATATAGTCGAGCTCAAAGGCGCCTTCGAGGATCGGCATAATGTTAACCTAATCATGGAATTATGCGCCGGCGGAGAACTTTTTGATCGGATTATTACGAAAGGGCATTATTCCGAGCGTGCGGCGGCGGCTCTGTGCCGGCAGATGGTAACGGTGGTGCATTATTGTCACTCTATGGGAGTTATGCATAGAGACTTGAAGCCTGAGAATTTTTTGTTTTTGAGCTCCGATGAGAACTCTCCTTTGAAAGCTACCGATTTTGGCTTGTCAGTCTTCTTTAAACCAGGTATTATTTTTTATGTAAAGTTCGTATTTTTTTTTAATGATTATGGTTGTATTGATGATTTATTTATATATACATAGATTTATTGCTGCAAAAATCTTTAGAAAAGCGGATAAGAATCTGTTTGATTGGTTACATTTTGGGTATATGTGAGGATAATGGTTGTATAGAATTAGGAATGGAATGAATTGATATTGTTTTTAGTGCCATTTTTTTTTGATTAAAATGAGTATCAAGTTCATTAAATTTTGAAAATCAATGTTGGTGTGGACATCTATGCAAGAAAAGCTTCAGAAAAGTGAAACTCTAAATGGGTTTAATTCTATTATTTCTTTGGCCTGTTGGATTGTAAAAATATTAATGCACCTTGACGACAACAAAGAGTGAAACTTGCTATATGATTACTGTCTCCCTGTTAAACGGCAAAGTAACTATATGGGGAAGGGAAATGTGTTATCATAATCTTTCCTAATGAAAATACCGTTTAAGAGCAGTCTTGATTGTAGTAAACCAATCAAATAATTTTTTATTTTTATTTTTTGTAGTAAACCAATCAAATAATTTTTTATTTTTATTTTTTTTTAAGAAACTTGTTATAGAATGACCCTGTTCACAGTAAATTTACAGATATATAAATGTAAAGTGCAAATCATGACCATTAGGTCACCGATGTTTTGAAGTAGATGTGTCTGATTGTTGGACAGTGAATTATACACATGAGTAAAAGATGAGAATAGTATAAATGCGCATATTAAAATAGATGTGTGGATACACTAGGATGGACAAGATACGCAATGAACATATTCGTGATAAGATTGGAGTAGCACCTGTTGATGAGAAGATGACAGAAACGCGCTTAAGGTGGTTAGGTCATGTGCTAAGACGGCCAGTAGAAGCTCCTGTTAGGCGAGTAGAATTTAGTAAGAGTAGTCAACATAAGAGGGGTAGGGGAAGATCGAAAAAGACTTTGTGGGTAATTTGTAGGAAAGATATAGCCCATCTAAGAATTAAGGAAGATATGGTCCATAACATAGTACAATGGCATAGCAGGATTCAACCGACCCTACTTAGTGGGATTAAGGCTTGATTTGTTTGTTTTGTCAATTTGTATTGTCTATAAATGGTCATGCATAATGTTCGATAATGCTTAAACTACAGAAACAAAATATACCACTTTAGAACCTAAAAGTGTATAATTGGGATTTTAAATTGCTTTTACCACTTGAAAAGCTCCACTATTAGTTTAACGTGTTTCGAGCTGTGTAACTATTTTTTCAACTTACAATTGGCATTTTGCAGGAGATGAGTTCAAAGACCTTGTGGGAAGTTCATATTATGTTGCTCCAGAGGTCTTGCGGAGAAATTATGGAGCTGAGGCTGATATTTGGAGTGCTGGAGTGATACTTTATATTTTACTAAGTGGTGTCCCGCCATTTTGGGGAGGTAAATGATTTTATGAAGGAGGATGATGACCTGCGATTGACCTTTTTCATTCACCATCCCCACCTTTTCCGCATTCTTTTCTAATTCCTCGTTCATGTTTCTTAAACATACCCCTGTTTGAAAATATGGTTGGCTGGAAACAATCTGCTTTAAGTTTGTTGGTTCTGCCATTGTCAAAGTAATTGATCTGACAGACAACTATAGGATCCTTAACATTTATAAGCCTTGAATGTTGTTTAAACTTTAGGGTCCAATAAATCTGGAAAATAGCCTTTAGTTACTTTTACTATTAGTCCATGCAAATGAGCATAATAATACAGTTTTGACATGGTAAGTGGGTGGAATGTATTCTAAATGAAAACCACCCTATGATCCATTGCTTGTCTTACAACTTTTGGTTTCCAACTATTGCTTTACACCATTGTAATCACCTCTTTGGTTCTTCTATTTGCAGAAAATGAGCAGGGTATTTTCGATGCCATTCTACGGGGTCATCTTGATTTTTCATCTGAACCTTGGCCATCAATATCTAGTAGTGCAAAGGACCTTGTAAAGAAGATGCTGCGGGCAGATCCTAAAGAAAGGCTTTCTGCAGTTGAAGTTCTAAGTAATGCTCAGCATTGAGAATCTCTCATTACATAATAGTCACCTTGAATGCTGATATAGTTTCTGCTGGGAACAGAAACTCTATGATTCCTGCTTTTTTTTTAAACAAAAATTTTCACTTGTCTGGCAGTATAACTGTGCATCATTATCTTGAAATAATGGAAAAACTTGACTCCTAGACTCCTAGTTTGTTAAGTTTCATGTGGATAACTCCTAACAGATCATGTAGCAATAGTAAATCAGAAGAAAGACTGTCTCAGAAATAGTCCTGAACAGTTTTACCCTACTCAGACAAACTGTCATAAATATAGATTTCCATTTTGCCATATTTTTTGATCAATTTTTGGTTTCCGAAATTTATCTTTCTCTGCTAAATGCAAATACAATGCCCCACAACCTAGGAAAGCAAAATCGAGATATAGGTACTCAGAAAGTTTTCACAAAATAGAGCTTCTACGATCTTTGTGCTTCCTACATATTAATTATTTTCTATGATCTTTCTCTGCTAAAAGGCAATTACAATGCCCTCCATAAACTAGGTAGGCAAAATCAAGATTTAGGTGTTCATGAAGTTCTCACGAAATAGAGCTTTCATGATCTTTGTGCTTCCTACATATCAATTATTTTCTATTATCACTGTATTAGGTGAAGAGTTTAACATTACCACTAAATATTTGCAGACCATCCATGGATGAGAGAAGATGGTGATGCATCTGATAAGCCTCTTGATATTGCTGTCTTAACTAGGATGAAGCAGTTCCGTGCCATGAACAAGCTCAAGAAAGTAGCTCTAAAGGTGAGGAAACATTACACTTGTGTTTTGGAGATGAAATTCCTTTCACAGGCTTGTTTCATTTTGTATTGGTCTTTCCCTATTAGGTCATTGCAGAAAATCTATCTGAAGAAGAAATTATTGGCTTGAAGGAGATGTTCAAATCCATGGACACAGATAATAGTGGGACAATCACTTTTGAAGAGTTAAAGGCTGGCCTTCCAAAACTGGGAACCAAGCTTTCTGAGTCAGAAGTGAGGCAGCTGATGGAAGCGGTACATCACCATTTTTTCTCCCATGCTTTTTTTCAGTTTTAAAAAAATATCAGCCTCCTTTTCGTAGTAACATGGAAACAAATTTTAACTTGAGATGATTACGACTCTAGGATCTTCTGTTAAACGGCGGTGTCCATAGTAAAACCTCCAAAATGATGTCATATTTTAAGTTTTTGGTGACAGATATATTGTTGCGGTTGTTGCATAAGACTTTTGAATGATCCCTTAAAAAGAAAAATATATCCTGAGAGTCTGATACAAATTAGTACCATAGATCTTCTACCCTTTTCCTTGTACTATGTTCAACAAAATTTCTATAGTTTTCTGATGCTTTCTTCTGTTTTCTTTCTCTCAGCATAACCCCTTATTTTATTATGCATAAATACTTTGATGAAGTTTGCTGGATGCTCAATATGGTTATAACTTGAGAAGCTATTGAGCTTCTAGATTGTGGACATGGAACTAAGAGAAATTTATCTTTGTTGATAACTTATTGCATTTATCCCTTTCACAGTGCATGTAATGACATGCAACATATGGCATATAACTCTATTGTGAATCCAACATGGAATTCCTCGACTTTTTTCAGTGCATGGAATGAAATGCGAACATAGTGCATGTGACTCTATCTATAGAGTCAGAATAGATCATTCTCTTTCCCTTTTTCTTCTTCTGACTAGTCATCTTATGAAATTCTATAATCCGGTTCATATTTTTCTACTCAGATAGCACAACAGTACACTGATTTTTGTATTGCTGTGTTTATGAGCCTTGGCATCACCATTAATTTTATCTCCTTGGTTTAGTAATGTAATAAAAAATTTTCACTGTCCCAGGCTGATGTGGATGGAAATGGAGCAATCGATTACATTGAGTTTATAACAGCTACAATGCACATGAACCGCGTGGAAAGAGAAGACCACTTGTACAGAGCTTTTGAATATTTTGACAAAGACAAGAGCGGGTAGATCTCCATTCAAAATGTCTGTCGAAATTTGTTCCATAACTCAGCTGGTTTATAATCTTTCCCTAAATTTCAGGTACATCACAATGGAAGAACTGGAGCATGCCTTGAAAGAGTATAATATGGGTGACGAGAAAACTATAAAGGAGATCATTGCTGAGGTTGACACGGATAACTATGTATGTGTATTCTTTCTCCTCTGAATATATTGTCACTTATAGGATATTACATATTTATATTCAATATGCAATACATTTAACACAATCTGGAAAAGAGGCTGCCTTGTGTTCCTTAGGGCTTGGTGTTAAGCAGAGATTTAGATGTTCCTGTCTTAATTATATGTTGTTCTTCACGTGTGCATGATATGTTTTCTTACCCATTTGCAGGATGGAAGAATTAACTATGATGAGTTTGTAGCCATGATGAGGAAAGGCCAGCCAGAGATAGCCCAAACTAGACGTTGGAAATAAAGCCTAAAGAAGGATTTCGTGCCTTTCCATTCCTTTGAAGACGTTGCACTTAACAGTTGATGGTGTAAATTATTAGGACCGCGTGTTGCAGAAAATGTTGCTCCTCATTTTCCTTGGTATTACATGGATACGAGAAAGGATGCTGTCCAGGTTGTAGCTTGTCTACTTGCACACTAATGGAGAGATTGATCTAAATTGCCATCAACGGAGACATCTGTGCTTGTTTCCATTGTTGAGGTGGTTAGCCGATTCAGAAGGGGCTAAGTGCTGGACTGTATACAGATACTGATGTCTTGCATGTTTCTGGATTATAGCCAAGTGCAGGTGTTTTGAGACGACATTTTCTGGGGGTAGTCGTGAATTTGCTTTTTCTTAATATCACATTGCAACCAAGCTACACAACCTATGACATTGAAGTGATGTTTAGACTATAAAACATCTATGTGTAACTATATGGAATTTGCCTTTGTAGTCTTACGGTTGCAGCATACACCCAAACAGAAAAAAAAAAAAAAAAAGTTATACAAATTAATTCTCCTGTTGCCCTCATTGTTCTTATAGTTTCCCTCTTTCCTTTTATTGACAGTATATGGTGCATGTATTTTATTTACCTGTAACTTGGTGGATGTATCATACTAGATAGTATATGGTAGATGTTGCTATAAGCACACCACCCCAATCATCAGAGAAAAATAATACCTTATAATTTTAGAGTAACTTGGGAAAGGTGAATTGGAGTCCAGATTCCAACCATCAAACACTAGACAATTGTGCTCAGAAGTGATAGTGCATAAATTACTGCCAAGTGTCACTTTCAATGCTTTTGTAGCAAGCAACATATCATTTAAAAAAAAAAAAAAAAAACCACCTTGGTATTCTATGAGCAAAATTACTTGAAATCAACGAAGGAGCTGAAAAAATAGTTAATCTACGAAGAGCTACAATCACATTAAAAAAATAGTTAAATCTATGGAGATCGACATGATTCAAAGTCATGTATCGGTATTATTACGGTGATAATCATTCTATATTAATCGAGGTGATAATCATTCTATATTGATTGAGATAATATTGGATTGGTATCAAAAAATAAATTTTTTCAAAATTATAAAAATACAATATGAAAATCATAAAAAAGTACTTGTAGATTAATTTTAATGAATTAACTAAACAAAAATAAGTTTTATAATGTAATTTTATTTTATATCATAAGCTGTAAATAGATTGAGTCTTATGAATAGCTTATGCTTATTGAATTAGGGAACCCCTTCTAGATACGATTCACCCAAGTGTTTGAGAAATAAAACTAGGTTGATGTAATCAATTGCTAAACTCAGATGCAACACACATAATTACATGTATTTTTCCATTAATATTAGCAAATATGATTGACCTATGAAATTCTTTGCAAAGTCATTGATTTTTGGCTGCATATTAACGTCAACTTGCACGAGTTTTTCCATAGTAACATTATACTACACAAAACTAAGTCATACATTTCCTTTATTTGAAAATGACTACTATACATGATGAAAAATTGACCACCATTGAGGCCTTAACCAATAGGGAAATTTAACTTGTGGTCAAGAACACATGATCCCTTCTTGAGAAAAAGATGTTGAATTTAGCAAACTTTGACACAATTTCCTCCATTGGAATGGCAAAGAAGGATATGGCAGGCATACATTATAACAAGACTGAATCCAACAACAAAGCAAGTGAAGAATACACAAGACGTCTAAACTCCTTTTGCACTTTTGAAACAATCCCACTTTAGGCCTACAAATAACTTCATCATTCCCTTGTTTAGCAACTTCAGTTCCAGGCAATACCTGATTAACTTGAGCCCTTGTAATTCTATACAACTTGATGAAACTGAGGTCTAAGGTGTCTTGATCAAGCTCTTCCCTTGACTTGAGAACCTTAAACGCGGCGCAAACGAAGGCGAAGAAGTTGAGAACAGCAGCAAGAAGTGAGATGGTAAATGGAAGCCACCAATGGTGGCAACTGAGAGATGTAGAAGAGGTGATTGATGCAAGAATCACAGCTTGGAATATGAAGTATAAGTTGACAGTTTGGGCTGTTCTTGTTTCCAGCTTTCTTATTGTTTGCTCTTTTTTCTTGTTTGATTCATCTAATTGGTCTATTTCTCTTTGGATTGGATCCTCAGGAATATTGTTGTTTCCTATCTCTCTGTCCATTGCTATTCTTCAATTTTTTCTCTATCAAAATGGGATGTTTTCGTTGTTCTCAATTTGGATTGATGTGTGCGAAGACTTTGAGCCTGAATTTTTTGGTTAGCACGTATACTTATCACATTATTGAAGAGTTAAAGTCTGACTTTCCTCGAGCCAATTTTGTTTTTTTTGATGAAATTCTATCCTCAATAATTATTAGGAATTAGTGACTAAAACACTAGCTAAATGCTTTAATGCCCTCCCAAACAAGGAAACACAACAAAATTTTTTGTACAACAATGTGTATGATGCATCAAGACACAAAGGGTATGAACCCTGTTATAAAACCCACTAATTATAGAATTCATTTGGAACTGACACACTTTATACTTTAATACATCCAACACTCATACATCTTGGTGTAAGTAAGTAAATAACAAAAAATGCAATGGAATTTAAATTTTTTATTTCTTATCATAGATTATCTTAATTAATTTATGCGTAGTACAATAAAAGTATAAAAATTATATCTTAGAATCACAGTAAAATCTCCAATATATTTGGGATGTCGATTCCACAAACCGCACAAACACTCGACCTCTAATTGTATTCATACAGAAAATTAATTCAGAAATCTTTACAAATTTAATGACCCAAACTACGGAGTACTAACTTTATTTTTCTTTTCATTCACGGCTTATTGAAACGTGACTTTCACGTTTCCGTACTAGTACTACTTGTTAGTATTAGTCTTATATATATATACACACACATTAGTCCTAGTATCCTAATCCACTTGGATTTAGGGAATCACAATAACTCTAATCAATTTAGGTTAAGGGTATATCTATAAGTATAAACCCTTAGTAATTTTAATATATTGCCTTAAGATTTATAGCATATTATAATTAAGGAAATAGTTAATTTATCTCATAAATTAATTCATAAGTATCTCATACTTATAAAAAATTAATTTAATCCTGAATTAATTATCCTTAAGTATGTGACCCTTTAAATTCTCAATCACGTTGGTAATAAGTATAAATTATAACCCTAAATTAATTAAGATTAAATAAATTAAGATGTGCTCAACAACTTTAATTTATCATTAATTCATTAATTAATTAATTTACACTTATAAATCAAAATTGACTTCTAGTAAAGTATCATGACCACCCAAGTGTTGAAACATGTCAAGTGGTTTGACATCACCTATCTGTGATTTAGTTCTCGTGCAATTATTATCCTTTCACCACATTATATTAATTCAAGAGTACAGATATAATACCAATTCTTATTGAATTAATCAATTTACTTCCTTTTTAAATACAACTCACTTGAAATAGAATTTAAGAAACTCTTAATTCTATTTCTACTTTGCGCAAAAATTTTCGAATCGTACTTCAAGAAGTGGTCATACCGGGATGTACTCTCCTATTATAAGGAGTGGTGAATCCTATATTGATCATATCTTATCTTTTCACGATTCATACTATATCTAAACTCTACAGTATGTGCGACTCCTAAAGAGTAACAACTAATAGAGTCAAAATATAGTAATTTACAGTCAAGATAAATTCATGACCTCAAATCCAAGTAATAATAATTGCACTACTATCACAGAAAAATTAATCCACTGACATTTGATTAATAATCCGTATAGAATACTCTTAGCGGGTCAATCCGTACTTATTCTCAATAAGGATCCATATACAATTATGTGCTAATCTACCCGTATCAACCACTGTGATTAAGGATATTTACAAATAAAATATAATTACATCATAACTATTTATAATTTCACACGCACATATATATATTTCATTCATAAAATGTCATATTATTAAATATACATAAATATAAAAGTGTAATTTGTCCCTAAAATAAATTGGTTTTCGGACATATACTAACCAACTTCAACATGCACTAAAATCAATCATTCATGTGTTTAAAACCAAATAAGTTAACATGACTCTCATGTTTTTCTGAGACAATGATTTAGTGAATTGATCAGTAATATTATCATCAGTGGGGATGTTTTCTGTCTTTACTTTATTTCTATCAATGAAGATGACTGATCCAATGATAGCACCATAACACATGTTTGGATCGCTGATGAGACCTAGGTTTCTTTACTTGTGCAATAGCTCCATTATTATCACAATACAAAAGTATATGATCACTAATAGACGGAACCACTCCAATTTCAATCACAACCTTCTTGATGCAAACCGTTTCTTTTGTTGTTTTTGAAGTTACAATGTATTCGACTTTTGTTGTAGAATCAGCTGTAGTATTTTGTTTGAAATTCTTACAAGAGTAAATACTTATCTAAATTGTGTCTTTCTATCATCCTTGTCAGATTGAAAGTTAGTATTTGTGTATCCGCAAACCGTCAACTATTGTCCATCATAAATCAAGATTAAATCTTTAGTCCTTTTTAAATATTTAAATATATTCTTGACAACTATCCAGTAACTACTCCCTAGGTTAGATCGAAACCTATTTGTAACACTTAGAGTATTGGAGATATCGGATCTAGTACATAGTATAACATACATTATAGAATCTATAATTAAAGCATATGGGATCCTTTTTATGTTATCTCTCTCGCGTTCGACATCTGTTTTCGGACACATATATTTAGAAAGATACACATTATGAGACATAGGTAAGTAACCCTTTTTTGATTGATCTATCTTAAACCTCTTTAGCATCTTGTCTATGTACGTTGATTGAGTAAAATCAATCAATCTCTTAGGTATATCTCTATAGATTCTCATTCTCAAAATGTAGGTCGTCTCTCCTAAATCTTTGAAAATTTTCTAGACAGCCATATTTATATACTTTAAAGCATAAGTATGTCATTCCCATCAACAATATGTAATCCATATAAAGTATCAAGAAAATAATGGCACTCCTACTAACCTTTTTATATACACAAGGTTCATCCTCATTTTCTTTGATTGTCTCATCGAAACGAATGTTTCAACTCCTAAAAGTTTGCTTTAATCCATAAATAGACATTTATAATTTGCATACTTTATTAGGATCTATGGATATAAATCTTTCAAATTATATCATATACACCTCTTCCTGTAAATATTTATTAAGATTAAATACAATTTTATATCTATTTGTCAAATCTCATAATTATAATATGTAGTTATAGCAATTAAAATCCAAATGGATTTCAGCATTACAACTTATGAGAAAGTTTCATCAAAGTCGACTCCTTATTTTTGTGTATAACCCTTTGTCACAAATCGTACCTTATAGGTAATTATATTATCATCCATGTCAGTCTTTCTCTTAAAAATTCACTTGCACCCAATGGGTTTAATACATTCAGGTAGATCGACTGAGGTCCAAATTCTATTGTCATACATGAAATCTATCTCAGATTTCATGGCTTGTAACCACTTCTGAGAATCTTTATCAAACAGTGCTTTTTTTGTAAGAAGTAGGTTCATCATTCGTAATAATTAATACACTATTACGCCCACTTATAAGAAACTCATATCTTTTTCGATAACAACGTATCCTAATAGTCCTACGAAGAGCTTGTGTATCGTTCATTTCATTTTCTATCACATCATCAAGCGATTGAAACTCATGTTCACACTTGTTGATCAATGTCAAATTGTATTTTTTGAATTTGTTCAAGATCTATTTTGCTTACATTTGTCTTTTTTAAAAATAAACTCCTTTTTAAAAAGATGATATGCTTTGAGACAAAAACTTTTTGCTCACTGAAATTATAGAAATACTATCCAAATGTCTTCCTTGAATACCCTATAAATAGGCATTTATCTGATTTAATTTCAATTTTGTTGGATTCTATTCCCTTCACATAAGTAGGGTAACCTCATACCTTCAAGTATGAAAATTTAAGTTTTTTTCCGAATCATATCTCATATGGAGTGGAATCAATAACTTTTGATGGAACAAGTTTAGTAAATGGGTGGTAGTGTTAAGAACATAACCCCAAAACGATTTGGGAGGTCTGTAATACTCATTATCGATCGAACTATATCTAATAGAGTTTGATTACATCTTTCAAATATACTATTTAGTTGTGGTATATAAGGAGGAGTTTATTGAGATAGAATCACATTCTCTTTAAGATACAATATCATTTTGAAACTCTTGTTTTAAATATTCCCCATCTTGATCAAATCAAAATATTTTAATATTTTATCACATTTTTCAACTTCATTCGTGAATTGTTTGAATTTTTTAAAAATTTCAGACTTATACCTCATTAAGTATATATAACTATATCTAGAATGGTCATCTGTGAAGGTAATGAAATACTAAAAACCACCTCTAGTATGGATTAATATAGGACCACAAAGTTAAATATGTATTAACCCTAACAATTCACTAGATCTATCACATTTTCCTGTAAAAGATAATATAGTCATTTCACCAAGTAAATAAAATTCACATATATCATATGATTTATAATCAAATGATCCCAAATAATCATTGTTATGAATTTGGTAATGAATTTCTCATTTATATGACCAAATCTATAATGTCAAAGGAAATATTGTTTCAAATTATCAATTTTAGCCCTTTTAGCATTTATGTTGAAAACTAAATTTTCTATGTTTAGAATATAAAGACCATTGATTGCAAAACATCAGTTCTATACACAATGTCATCATGTAAAAAAGAACAACATTTATTCTTTTATTTAATGGCAAAACCATCTAATATAAGGAATGTAACAATATTTCTAATAAGAGATGAAACATAATAACAGTTTTTAAATTCTAAATCAAAACCACTAGGCAAAGAAAGATAATAAGTCCCTACAACTAATACAACAACATTTACTCTATTTTTTTACGTGCAGGTCCACTTATTCCTTAACCAATATTCTACTTCTCTCTAGTCCCTGCATATTTTTACAAATATGAACTGCATATCCGATATCCAATACCCAAAAATCTAATTTAAAAATAGAAATATTGATTTCAATCATAAACATATCTGAAGGAGAAGTCTTATTAAGCCTCTTCTACTTTAAAGTATCCATATAAATCTTGCAATTTCTTTTCCAGTATCCATCCTTTCTACAGTGGTAGCAAGTACTCTTAGCCTTGTCCTTTTTGATCATAGGTATTAGTTTCAACCCAAATAAATTTAATTTTTATAAAACCAACCTTGAATTTCTTTTTTTTTTTCTCACTAGAAGAATCAACAACCAACACTTGTTTTCTTTGCTTTTTAATGGTCGTCTCAAGAGTCTTAAGCATATTCAGCAATTCAAAAACAGTTGTTGACAAATTATTCATATTATAATTCATTACGAATTGTGAAAAGTTATTAGACAGAAATTGTAAAATTAAGTCAACATTTAACTCGAAATTTCGTTTAAATCCCAATGTTTTAATTTTTCTAACAATCCGATCATTTTCAATACATGAACTACTATTGAAGTACCATCTGCCATTTTATAACGGAATAACTCTTTAGAGGTCTCATACCTTTCATTCCTTGATTTTTCATCAAACAACTCCTTGAAATAAAGAATCATAAAATGAGCATGCATGTCGTCATGATATTTTTACAATTCAGAATTCGTAGCGATCAACATGATACAAGTGGCAATGTCGTTATCCTACATGTGCTTACAATAAACATTCAGGTCTTAATTGCTTTATCAGCATCTTCTGCTGGGACATTAAGAATGGGTTGATCAAGGACATAGCCAATTTTCTTATGCTTGAAAACAATTTTAAAGTTACATCGCTGGTCCAAAAAATTAGGTCCACTGAGTTTGTTATCATATAAAATAGGATTTAAATTAACGTTGCTACTCATATTTTGCAATATATAAATAAAGATAGTATAAGAATTTGTTATTTATGAATAAACAAAATCAAAATATAATATAGATTTCATTTAATTTGGTTTTACTGTCACTATTTTAATATAAATCAATAACTCTTACATATTGATTCGGAAGCTCTCACAGAACTCCTAATGGGTTAGAATTCCATCTAATTATTTTGATCTTGAGTGTACCCAACAAACTAAAATAATTTTAAAAGGTAGGTAACTCTTACCAATTACACCACATTTTTTATACTCTAGATAGTTAAGTATCAACTCTTGATATCACATCTTATGTGATTCTAACCTTTACCTAAAAAACATATAATTTTGAATGTATCCAACAAATTATATGCATTTATTAAATCATATCTATTATTCAGAAATCTCATCTTATAGTTTAAACATGTTCAATGTAGAGTAATTTTGGATTTGCCCAACAAGTAAATCAAATAAGAATTCTCGTTTGTTGCTATAATAATGGAAGGCAACTTATTTATTGACTTAATATTGATTTGAGAGATTTTCCTTTTAATTATTTATTAGTTCTTATCAAATTACATGCAATATTATCGTATCAATATATAATAAACAAAATATGTATAAAATCATGGATGACTATGGATTTTTACTAAACTAATTTTCTTGAGTCACTAAGGAAACTAGGTGATCAAATCCTAATAGTAATCTTCAACTCTTGAAAATTTTCTTTGTGGTTGCACCTTTGCACCGTCTCCATCATCTTGTACATTACAAATGTAATGCTATCTAAACATTTTAAATATTCAATCACATCCCTAACCTACTGAGAAACTTTATTATGAGGAAGATCCTACTAAGTGTCATGCCAAGTGGTATTCCCAAGTCAATGACATTCTACTATTTAAAGTTGTGGGTCTAAAAATAAAATGAATTGGTGGGTCACTACTTAAAAATGTTAGAATTTTATTGGTTTGGGGATACCACTTGGCATGACACTTGGTAGGACTTTCCTATAATAAAGTTTTTCCTAACCTACCTCTATGTACTTTACATGATTGATCAAGAAATTTCGAGTTACATTCGAGGGGATTGAGATGAGAAAATAATTACATTCAAAATGATAGAGAAAGGCATGACACGCTTACAACCATTAAATTTGAACCAAGTAAACCATACACAATCACATTTGTCTTAAATCTATAATCATCTATCATGTTATTATATAATTCAATAATTAGATAAAAGTATAAAATTTATATTTAGTAACTAATCATGAATCACTATACATCATAATTCCAATCTCATTGAAATTATCATTTTTGAATTATTTATGAAAATTTTTTAGAATGGAGAAAAATTATTATTTTCTAATCTCATTGAAAAATAATCCTTTAAATAATAGAATTTCAAAAATTATATTAGAAACAATTTTCATAAAATTTTGAATATTTATTAAATTAGAATCTCATTGAAAATAATAAATTTCTAAAATTTAAACAAATTTTATAATTATAATCTCATTAGAATTAAATAAATATTTTCAAATATTTTATTCTTTCAAAATTTTAATCAAATTAAAATAAAGAGAGTTTCTAAATATTAACAATTAATTTTAAACTACATTTTTCAAAAATTAATTTATGCTTTCAAAAGCCAAATTTAGAAAAAACTTTTAAACGAAAATATAAAATAAGTGTCACTAAAAGTAACTTAACTACTTTTAGTGACAAAAGGCTAAAATGTCACTAAAAATCAAAAAACCCACCAACATTTAAAAATAATAATAATAATAATTGACGTCGTCACCGCTGATGTCACCTATTTGCGTCAGCTGTGACATCACCGCTGACGTCAAACAACTCAGGCAGTAAAAAAACTTTTTTTAAAAAAAAAAACTTCTCCAATATTTTTCATAAATAAAAAAGATAAAAACTTAATATATTTTGAACAATTCAATATTCATGACAATTAAATGCATCCACATCATAAATTAATCAAAGGTGACTCTAATACAAAGTAAATAACTAGTAACGCAACAGAATTTAAAATTTTTACTTTCTATCACAGATCATTTTGATTAATTTATGCGTAATACAAGAAAAGTTTAAAGATTATATCTTAAAATCACAATGAAATCTATAAAACTCTTAGGAGTTCTAATATATTACACATTAACTCCTAAAATTTATAACTTATTATAATTGAGTATAAAAAATTAATTTATCTCATAAATTAACCCATAAGTATCTCATATTTATCAAAAAATTTAATTCCGAATTAATTATCCTTAAATCTGTGACATATAAGTTACCAATCATGTTAGAAATCAGTATAAATTATAATCTTAAATTGATTAAAATTAGATAAATTAAACAATTTTAATTTATCACATATCCGTAATTTAGTTCGCGTGTAATTATTATTCTTTTTTCACACTATACTCCGATTAATTCAAGAATCTCCCATGTAATTATTATTCTTTTACCACACTGTATCCCGATTAATTCAAGAGTACTAATATAATAACAACTCTTATTAATTAATCAATTTACTTCTTTCAAAATACAACTCACTTAAAATAAAATTTAACACACCCTAAAGATATCCGAATCTTATTTCAAGAAGTGGTCATATTTGGATATACTCTCCTATTACAATGAGTGATGAATTATATATTGATCATATCTTATGTTTTTATAATTTATACTATACTAACTTGTGGTGAATCATATATTGATCACATCTTATGTTTTATGATTTACACTATGTGCGACTCCTAAAGAGTAACAACTAATAGAGCATAATCCACGCTCAAGATAAACTCATGATTTCAAATCGAAAAATCATTACACTACTATTACAAAAAAAGAATAATCCACTGGCATTTGATTAATAATGCGTGTGAAATACTTTTAACAGGTCAATACGATACATTTATTTTCAATAAGTATTCATATACAATTATGTGCTAATCTACACGTATCAACCACTATGATTAGGCATATTTACGAATGAAATATAATAATATCATAACTATTTATGATTTCCACACACATATATATATATTTCATTCGAAAAATGTCATATTACTAAATATATATAAATATGAAAGTGTAATTTATCCTTAAAACAAATTGAATTTAAGACGTACAATAACACTTTGTGTATACAATCATTTATGGAGAAACACACATGAAAAAGAATAAGGACATAAATCCTCGAAAATTCATCAGGTCACTTTGCTGACTTCCTTGTGTTATGGGTCATTTCTTATTCTTATCCCTCAGTACAGTTTACCATGGTTGTCAAATTGTTCAAGTTGAGGTCTCTTTAATGAGTTCAGATTTCTTTTTTCTTACGCAACCAAAGAATATCATGTTCTGGTTCAAATTTCTAATTCATTCCTCATATTTATTTTGTCATATTTAAATTAATTTGCACAACTAAAAAATTATTCGAGAGTCTACAAGAAGATAATAAAAATCAAGAATTCATACATATTGATTTAATTTTTTATAAACTTATGTCATTAAAAGTGAACTTTATACAAAAAAAATTACTATATAGAAACTTAAAATTTTTAAAAAGTTACAGAAAATAAAAAATTAAGTATTGAAAATTGGAATTGTTGACTTAAAAAATTCAAATGTGATAATTTTCTAATGGATGGAACCTTCGTATTAATTAACAGGGATTGCATCTTTCGAAAGTCTCCTTTTCGGGTCGTCTAGGCGATTGAAGATATAGCTCACAATTGGATGGTAACAAGCTTTTTAGCAATCAAACATTATGTGTAAGTTGTAACAATAATTACTTACCAAAATATCTTGGATACCTCTTAAATATAAATATAAAAATAAATAGCATAAAACCAATTCAATTAATTAGGTATGATTTAAAATCATAACAAGAAAAAATCTTGAATATCGTAACAATATTTAATTATTTATTACAAATAAATATTAAGTAACTTGCAATGCCTGTAATATTATTATTTCTATTTTTGCTAAAACACATCAAAAAGAAAAACTTGAATCAATCAAAGTTAACTGTGTTGCTCAAACAGTTCTTACAACAAAGAAAGTTAACCCAAATTGTAATTACTACGATCAGACACAAATAAATTATTTAATATTTAAAATTTGTCTATTATCATAATTAAATCATTAAAAATTTAAATTTGTATCTGGCAAAGGAAAGACTAGAAAGCAGATGGTGGTGGGGCAGTAGCCATTGATACTGTGGGGTCCGCGGTTGATTTAACTGGGAGAAATGTTGGCTTTTTTTAGGACAATTTTGTCATTTAAAAGAAAATTATACTGTCGATTAAGAAAGTTGCTAGGGCAATCCCTATTTTGGCGTGTTGATGTCTTATATTACACTCTTCTCTCTAATTTTTTAGTGAAAAATAAAAAAATAAAGAGAGGAATTGGCTAAACCCAATTGGCAAAAATAAATCAATTATTGAATTGTGAAACCAATCGGTTTATCACTAAATATTTTATTTAGATGTGTGGTTAAAAATTTAAATTTTTTTACATTGAATCTTTTTATATTCTTAAAATAGAAATTAAGTTTTCTTGGTTCAGTTGGATCTCATCTTTTTTTTAGATTTAAATTAATAAAAATAAATTAAATTGTTGGATTGATAAGAAAAAATTAGATTATTGGGGCTCAGGCAAAAAAAAAAAAATTGGTGAAACCAGGGGGATTTGGAACTGAAATTTCCTTCTACCTTCTATATATATATATATATATATATATATATATGGTTAGAAGCCAAATTCATCTCTTTCCTTCCATCCCCTTTCTTTGCTCTCCCCACCAGAATCCCATAGTAGATTCTGTTGAGGGCTTTCCCCACTAAAATGTAGAGAAACCCCCACCCCCACTCCCATGTATTCAACCACTAATGCCCACTCTCCTGCCTTGAGGGCTTTCCACTATCCTCATCATCATCCTCAGATTAATCTCATGCTGAGCTCCACTTTATTAAGTTGTTCCAAACCAACCCCTAAGAAGCCTCTATTTTCCACTCCAACCCCTCCACTTTTTAGGGCTTCAAAATTAAGCCTAAATATCAAATCTTTAGCTCCACTTACTCCTAGCTTGAGAGCCTCTGAACCCCTTTACAGACCCTGCTGCACCAAGGTAATTTACAATAAAAATTCAATCTTTTTCATTTGTTAAATGTTTATAATTAAGTTTTCCTTAATTCTGATTAGATAATAAATGGGTTTTTTTTTTTTTTTTGGTTTGTTTGTTTTTATGATAAAAATTCAATCTTTTTCATATGTATTATGACTGTTTTCTTTAAACTCTGATTAGATAATAAATGGGTTTTTAATTAGGATATGGTTATAGAATGAGAAGGATTAGATGCAATGATGTTTGTATGGAAAACTAAAAACACACACTGGGGGTGTTTGACGTATTCGATTAGTTTGGAGATGGATTATTGGGATAGTAAATTAGGTGATTGGGAGTTGATTTTTTGTGAGATTTGATTGCAGAAGTGGAAAGTCTCGTGCTTTAGGCATGAGGAACGTTCTCCGGCTGAAACAAGTCCAGAGTCTCTTGGGGAGGAGGAGATTCTGCGTGAGCAATTGCAGAAATCAGAAGTTGAAAAGCCGAATGTTGGGAAAAGAAATTGGATTTCTAGTCTTGGAGAGGTAACATTATTGCTTTCATTCCTTTTCCTTAAATGTGTTTTTAATTGGATCACACAGTTGTAATTTGCTTGGTAATTAGTTGTTAGCATAAAAATCACCACAGGGAAGATAAATTTATTCAATACATACAAAAATATGTGGGAGAAGAGGAGTTATAAAATAATGCACATCATACTCTCATATTGAGACCCGCATAAACCCACGGCATAATAGCCTTACCATTAGGCTGGAATCTCTCTATTCTAGACTCTCTCAACTCAACTGAATAAACTAAACAAATCCTCTATTTATAGGGTAACAAATTTAACTACCAAGAAACCTGAAACCTAATTGGAATTGGAATTGGAATTGGAAATAACAACTCTAAACATAATTGTATTAGGAAACTAAATTACTAAAATAACTAAATTATCAAAACCTAACAATCTGAAAGACTCAAAAAATTACGCGGAACACAAAGCTGATACCACTTGTAGGAGACAAAAATAAATTTGATGCCACTTTAAAGGAGTCACAAACTTGAGAAATTTTTTTCTAATCTTATTCGCACACAAATAATGAAATAAGCCAAGAACTTTTAGAAGTAAGCCATAAGGCTTTCATGCACAAAATTGAAAATATATGAAGGATTAGATGAACGGAATTTTGTGGGAGGATAAACAAATTTTATTTAATCACCTTTCAATGTAATTTTCCTCAATTGAAATAACTAGGCACAATGTCTTTAAATAGGTACAAACTAATCTAAATCCTTAAAGGAATTAACTAACACAATTTCCTAACACTAGATAAATTAGGGAATAAATCCCTTACAAACTCAACTACTAAATATAATATAATTAAAACTTCCAAATCCTAATTAGGTTTCAGGTTTCTTGGTAGTTAAATTTGTTACCCTATAAATAGAGGATTTGTTTAGTTTATTCAGTTGAGAAGAGTTGAGTTGAGAGAGTCTAGAATAGAGAGATTCCAATCTAATGGTAAGGCTATTATGCCGTGGGTTTATGCGGGTCTCAATATTAGAGCTGATGTGCATTATTTTGGCTAACTCCTCCTCTTCTCCCACATATTTTTTTGTGTGTTGAATAAATTTATCTTCCGTGTCGTGATTTTTATGCTAACATTAGTTGCCCGATGAGCTAAACTTGAGTATGTTGCTAAATGGATTCCACAATAGTAATACTTATTTTTCATAGTTAGTCATACAATAACTTAATTTTGTGGATGTATGGTGTATGGAATCTATAAAGGCATGTGCTTCGTGTTTAATTTTCTCAACTTTAGCTGGGATCTGTGAAAGATTGCCAGAGATAACTTGTAGTTTTGTTATTTTCCACACAAGTTGAGACATATCGTCATTCTGTAGGTTAATAGGAATTATAGTCTTTTGGGATGCTTCCTTAGTTGGCAAATCAGAGTAAGAAAGAGAGATTAAATTGCAGTTTGAAACTATTTTTCAAGATTTAAGACTTCAGCTGTGTGTATATGTAGTAGTAATATTTTTGGATGAGAATGAAACTAGTTTATGCTATTCTTTTTCTCGACTTCATGCACCAAAAGGAGAGACTTAGTTAATTGCTTGAATATGATAATTGAATCAAATTTTTAGCATATCTCAGAAATAATAATAGTATTTGATGGTTTTCTCATGAACTTCTTACTATTTCAGTGGACAGATGCACTGGTAGGAGTGATTGGAAAACCATGGACTGTACCATGGACAGCAGAGACCATCATACAGGTGTGTGATTTATCCTTTAAACCGCAGTTTGTTGGTGTATGGGGTAGATGTTTGAGATCCTGTAATATCAGTTAGCATCCTTGTCAGTCATCAGGGTCACTTGGAGTGCGAAGAAGTTATAAAATTTCTTTGAGGGCTTAGCTTCAAAAACTGAAGTTGACAGATCTGTGGAGTTTAGTTTTCATATCTAGTGACAAAATATGTATCCGGTTGCTCTGGGGTTATCTTTTTTCTATGAAAACCTTACGACTGTCTAAAAAGGAGTAGGTGAGAAATCTCAAATCTATGACTCCTTGTAGACTCACTTTGAAAGGCACCATCTAAAGAAAGTGTTAGAGAATGTTTTATCAACTCTTAATGTGGAACAGAATCATTCATTAGACGTCCAAACTGTAGGGGTCTAAAAAGGGTTGATTGTTGGCGCAACTGTCTTTCTTATGCACAGTTGTTGTCCCATATATCAAACCCATGGTATATCAACTTCAGTAGTTGCCTTGTTTAGTTCTCGCCCAACATTTTCCTACTGCGTCCTTGTATCATTTTTGCCCGTCTTATTCCCGGGAAACCTTTTCGGCTTTATTTTATTTATTTTGCTTAAGTGCTTTATCACAATGTGCACTTTTTAGTTCTGGATCAATTAAACTTGTATTGCAGTCTTCTCAAAAATGCAAATTTCCATTTTCACTTGTTTCTATAAGTTGGTTTCTGTCCTCATTCACGCTCTTCTGGCTCCGAATTATGATAAACTGTAGATTTAAATGAATGTTATGAATCACTGATGCCAGTTCTACCACTGGCAGTAGTCAATGCAATGTCTAGAGGTGTCTTAAGAGGTCGAGTCTAGTTTTGGTGAGTGTCTGAGTAAAAAAGTATCATCTTTCATCAAGATTCGTTGGTGGTGCAGGTTACACTCCTCTGGGTTGTCTCATTCTGGTTCGTAGGCTCTTGGATGATTCCATTTGGAGCCCACATGGTGGGATTCAACAAAGAGTCACTAAGTTTTAGAGGGCAAGCTTTGTTCAGCCTCTTGACCGATGTAACTGAAGGTCTTGCCGGCATCTTAATTCTTCATCGCTGTCTGTCAAGATTCCGTCCCCTTCCATCAGATTGGTTTAAATTTAGCCTCAGAGGAAAATGGCTCTTGGATGTTGTTCTTGGATGCTTGATGTTTCCATTGGTTAACAGGCTGTCGCAGCTCAACCTTGATTTACTGCCTATTCTGCCCTCAACTCCAGTGACTCTATCGAGCGTTGAGCAGTCAATCATAGCACGAGATCCCGTGGCAATGGGGTTGTACGCGTTGGTACTTGTCGTGTGTGCTCCCTTGTGGGAAGAAATTGTGTTTCGTGGTTTTCTTCTGCCTTCCTTAACTAGATACATGCCTGTGTGGTGTTCAGTCCTGATGAGTTCAGTTGCTTTTGCTTTAGCACATTTTAATGTACAGAGAATGATACCGCTAATTTTTCTAGGGGTTGTGATGGGCGTAATTTATGCGCGGTCTAGGAATCTATTACCGTCAATTCTCTTGCATAGTTTGTGGAATGGATTTGTATTCTTAGATTTGATGAAATAAAATGTTATTATGTCTTCAATTTACTTGGAAAATTCATTCTATTGTTCTCCTGTTGAATTAAGCACATAATCAGGGGAGGTTTTTTTTTTTGGTGGCATTTGAAGAGGTAATTCTTGTGATGGTACCATGAAAATAAAATTGGCTTTAGACTATGTAAAGAGACTCAGGAAAAAAAAAAGAAGAAACATGTCAGAAGTGGGATTTGAACCCACGCCCTCTCACGAGGACCAGAACTTGAGTCTGGCGCCTTAGACCACTCGGCCATCCTGACTGAGCGTTCCAAAAGTTAATCATATTAGTATAAATTACTATTCTATTCCCTTTTGAGTACTACTTTAAAAAAAAAATAAACATTAATATTTGTTTATTAATTTTGCCTTTATTTCTTTCTAACTCCATTAATTACTGAAAATGAAAGGCACATGAGATTGGAGAGAGAAAATAATGTGAGGAAAAAAATTAATATTAAAACTCTTTTAATTTATTACTGGTCAAAAGAATAATTTTGTAATACATGATCAATTTTATCTAAAATTTATATTATTTAATAGTAATTTTAATTTCTGTGTCATAAACTTAAATGACAATTAAAGGAAACGGAGGGAGTACTATAATGAATTGAGCCAGAATCAACCAATTAAATAAGCATTCATTGAATAAATGTACCCTTTGATATGAACACTCGTATGAAAGAATATCTCACCTTTAGGATGTTGGTTATGTATTTAGCGTTACACTACATGATGCATTGACATATATTTTGTTTATTATTTAATATTTAATCATAATAAGAAACACATATCATTTGATATAATACAAAATAAAATATTTAAATGTGTAATATGGTATATCATATGGTGTAATACAAAATGGTATAACTTGGTGTAATACAAAAATATGTATCGACATATCATCGCATATTATCGTATCATACGGTGTAATACAAAATAGAATACTAAAATGTGTATCCGAACATCAAATCCCTAAATATCTCATGCTTATGCATGCAGTGGATAAAAAAGTGTGTTGTATACTCATCCACTTTAACTTCAACTTGCATTACCAATATCCATCTCTGGAGATTCTGTCCAGCTCCATGCCTCCCATCTATCAATATCCGCTGGCTTTCGTCTGAGGCCCATCAAATATCAAATAATATCATTTTCCTTCTTTAATTTAAGCAAAATCTTCACTACACTCCAACTCTCCTGCCTCTTATCTTCCTATGATAAACCAATGGCTTTTTAAGTCATTCAGTCACCACTGATTGATAACCAAACTTCAACAAATTCCTCTTAAAGGGTTATGGACAGAAAAATTTGTGTGTGATGGTAACACCTTATTTCTGGGCGGACGCAGGAATTATATTTTGAAGAGGTAAGATTTAATAGTTACATAATTATTAAGACTAATATATATTTCTCTCAAAATTTTAAGAGAGTGAAATATAAATTTTATAAGGATACAAATTAATTTTTTTAAATTTTAAAAGGTAAAATTTTTAATTTTTAAAATCTTGGGGACGATGGCACCGCCACCCCTAAATCCGCCCCTGCCTTATTAACACTCCCAAACACTAGAAAATACTCAGTGTAATTGGCTTCAAAAAAAATTATATATGTCATCTAAGGTGTTACAAAAATTATAGTAATCTTATTAAATTATGTACATGCATCTGAGTGTGTTACCATATTTAACAAGGGCAAAGTTACACTTAGTTGAAGGTGAGCAATTGCCCTCCTCTCCCCTCAATTTTGAAAAATTACAAAATAGGTAAGTTTTAAAAAATCATAATTTTATATTATAATTACACCCCTTAAAATTTATAAAAAAATTTCTTTTTCTTTACATTGACCCCTAAAACTTTAAAATCCTTATGTCATACTATTAAACATGATGGCGTAATTGAAATTAAGAATAAGTGTGATTTGGGAATATAAAAATTTAAAGTCTTTGGAAATAATTATACAAAATGGATATATAATTTTCTTATCAATTTATTTGTCAACTACATGTTACATAAAAATTGAGCACGATATGGTTTTCTTAGTTTTAAAATCGTCGATATTGCTATAAATTTTATTTTATAAAAAATTAGAAACCCTCAAATTTTTATAATTATATATAACATTATTTATTATATAAGAAGTTACTATTAAATACTTGTTAAAGTGTTGTTTCTTAATACTAGAGTCCTAACTTCGCCCTTGATATTAAATGAATATTCTTTTTGAAGTACACAATGTGTAATTGTGTGAGCAATATTAGATAAACCTCATATCGAAGTATTCGATCTAATTGATTTGTAAGAAGTCATAATGTATAGTAGTAGATTTCGATTCTTGATTTTCAAAATGAATGATCTTGAATAATCAACTCTTTATACTTTTCAACAGCGCAAATTGACCATGCCATTATTATTTATAGTACTACTCCACCAACTCATTAAGGGACAGATACAGGATTTACAAACATTTTTTTTGGTCAATTGATAATATTTTAATCTAACCTATTCTATAAAGGAAATACCCAACTGGGTACTATTAAGGGTCTAGCGGAAAAGAGACCCTCTAGATTAAGTAAAGATAGAGACGGATCTACATGTATTCTAGCTGGGGTACGTGCCCACACTGGCCTAAAAAATATGTAATTACACAAAGTGGTAGAATTTTGTAAAATTATTATTTGTGCTCGCACTAATTTATTTGACTTAATAATTTTTGACATAATTTGACTCATCTAATAAAAAGAAAACTCCACTTTATTCTTATTTTCGATTCTCCATTCTCATAACAGAACATAATAGTCTACTAATTGATTTTTCTATTTAAAAAGTCATTTAACTTCATTCTCACAACGTAATCTGACGAATCCCAATTATATCAAGTAGTGATTGAAGGCATTTTTATTTTTAGACATTTCTAATATTATTGATATAAATCTTCAATTGATTCAATGGTAAAAAATTGATAGTTATTTATTTATTTATTTTTTGTAAAATAAGTTGTCGTACGAATCTTATTTATTTAACTTGTTTGGTATTTAATCTAGTAATTTTGTTTATATTTAGTTATGGAAATATGTGTAGAGAAAGAGTCTAATGTTTAGCAAGAAGTGGTTAATAAATGATATGAAACATGAAGACTCCTTGCGGGAATTATGTTTGTGAATGAATTTGATCTTTTCACTGTTTCATGTTTGTTATCTATTAAATACATTAAAATACATTATGCATAGTTACTACTTTTTATATGAATATTGTATTTATGGATTATATTCTTTAGAAAATGCTTATATATATATATATATATATATATATATAAGAATGCAAGATTTGTAAAGTAGAATGCCCCTCTGCTCTTCTTCATATCACGGTAATTAGGTTGTTTCACACTAATTTTGCTATGGCAATAAGTTTGTTGTTGTGTCAATAACACTTGCTTTTCACTTTTATCCTCTTACTAATTCTTCTTCAAGAATTAAAAATTTTGCGTAAATTACAAGTAATTCTTTGTGATTTGACAGATGTTTACAGTACTCTCTTATGATTTTCAAACTTAAAATTTACTCTTTTGTGGTTTGGGTTAAAATAAAATCATTAAATGTTGTCTGTCAAATGACCGTTAAGAGGTTGATTTTTTATTTATTTAAAGGATTATTATAGTCATTTAAAGCCTCTCATCAAAGTTAGTTATGTATTTTAATATAAAACACAACATCTTCTTTATGGCACAGGGTTTTTTAAGCTATAAAGAGGTATTAAACTCAGGCATATTTTAGAATTTTTTGTATACATGCATTAAATTTTTAACTTTCCATTCATTTTATATAAAAAAAAAATCCCAAACCAAAAAAAGGATAAATTATAGATTTAAAAAGCACAGAGGATAACGTAAAGATTAACCAAACTAAAAGGGATTCATTATAGGAAAATTTTACGAATCATTCTCTTGTATTTTAAATGATTGTACAGTACAATATCATGTGCTTTAGAAGCTTGAACTGCACAAGTATTTAAACTTAAGGGAATAGTTCACTTAAAGGGACTGTATCACTCCTCTATATTATAATTTACCCTTAAATTTTTTATATCGCCTATACGTGCACAATCTCAATAGAGCATGCCTTTCTCACAAGTAAAATTAACAGAGAATTCTACAGTTCTTTTTTAAGTAACTATTCTCTTGATTTTAAAAAATTATATAGTACAAATTTTTAAAACACATAATGTTATAGGAAAATTCTATAGTTCCTTTTAGGAAATCATTTCCTTATGCTTTAAGGACTTGTACAATACAATACAATGTGCCTTAAAATCTTGTACTATACAAGTTCTTAGAGTTAAAGAAATTATTTCCTAAAATAAATTGTAAAATTCTCTAATATTATATTATATAAATATTTAAAATATAAGAAAATTGTTTCAAAGATGGAGCGTAGAATTTTTCCAAAATTAACATGATAGTAATAATCCACTATAATTCTATGATTCTATCGATACTTTGGTCCTTAAATAGTACACACAATACACACACCACCAAAAACCGAGGCCTGAAAACGCGGGAACTAACCGACTTGGTTTAGTAACCAACTCCCTTCATTTCACCGACTTTCTTCCACCTGAAGGTGCCACCCCTTCTTCCCTTCCTTTCACCATCCATTCTCCGCCTTTTCTTCCCTTTCATATTACTAATACATTAAACTTCTGGATTTACTCCTCTTCTCCATCTCCATACTTTCACATTTCACACAATTTTTTCTTGAAAAATCAGCCTTTTTTTTTTTTTTTTTCTTTTCTTCTTCTTTACTACTTGTTTTTTCAACCAATTTATCTTTGGGAACGTTTCATTCTTGAATTTCTTTGTTTTTCGTAAGTTTGAAGTGATTTATTTTGTGGGTTCGGGATATTTTTGAAAGAAACATGGATTCGAAGCATTTAATGATGTCAGCAGCATTAAGTGTGGGAATAGGAGTAGGTGTAGGAATAGGATTGGTTTCTTCCGGCGGTGGTGGTTCCTCTTCGAACAGCCTGACCCCACAGGCTATGGAGAAAGAAATGATCAAACTTTTGGTTGATGCAAAAGATTGCAAAGTCACCTTTGATCAATTCCCATACTATCTTAGGTGCATTACAGTACCAATGCTAGTGATTTCTTGTTTGGTTCTGTTTTTATTATTTCTATATAATATATGTTTTTATTGGTAGTGAATATTGTAGGAAAATAAGTGTTATCATATCCCAATTCATATATAATTCCAAGAAGTGCTTTTATGGGATTATTTTACCGTTCCATTACGGCAGTATATCGTTGGATTTTGTATGCTTGTATTTTAGCCAACAAATCTAAAAAGCCGAGCGTATAAGGCCTAACAAGAAACTGTAGAACTTTCCATTTTTATGTGTAACTATAAATTTATTTTTGTGGGAATCAGTTTGTTATTGCTGTACCTAAAAATAAAACACTTCTTGGGGTGTGCAATGCAACAATGTTTTGTGAGTATGTAGTTTTCTAAATCTGGGTAGGATGGTTTTCTTATATTCTGGATGATATACTAGTCTTAATTGAGTACTGTCATTTTCTTGCTGCTATGATTTTTCTTTTTTCAAAGGATTTAACTTTCTTTCCATTTTACTGACTTTCTAGTATCTGGAGTCCTTGTAGTTGGTCTTCCAAACAATGTATTTTTGTCAATGTTACTTTCTTGGTCACAAGTGCCACGTCTAGTAAAAGTTTTTGGATTTGAGATCAAGAAGAAAATTAGTGAGAAAGCGACGGCTTTCAGGATTGTAAATTGTAATGCTATTGTTAACCTTTCACTTTTTTTCCCCTTTTGATAATGATGATCTCAAGTGCATACTCTCATGAAGCAATTCAGCATTCATCAGCCAAGAAGAATGTGATTTGTTGATCTGTTGATGCTGTCATGAGGAGAAAGAAGGAAAAGCCTGAAGTTTTTTTTTTTTTTCCCCTCACTACCTTAAGTGATATAGATACAATGAGGAAAAAAGGTCAATGTTTTAAAATGGGTTGTATACTCAACTGTTCTTGTCTTAGGTAGCGATATCAACTACTCGATGGAGAATTAAAAATCTAATGAAGCCACTTCTAGATGGAAAAGTTTGGTTTTTTTGGCCCACAGAACAAAGTTGATTTTATGGCATCCATGAGTAACACTAAACAATAACTGCTAAAGCTTAGTAACATTTCCTATTTTTACTGAATCATTTGTCAAGATTTTCATTTGTTACAAGTTTAGTTGTTTAGGTAGAAGAAATGACTGATGTAAGACTATTCTCTGACCTTGGTTGAGGATATAAGTAATAACTGCCTTCTTTCCATGGACATTGATCATGGTTCTCGTTATTAATTGCAGATCCTTAGGAGGGATAAATTTTTTGTGCTTATTCCAATTTGTTACAACTACCTACTATGGATTGTTTATAACTCTGAATCTCTTCCATTTTCTTTTATTGCAGTGAGCAGACAAGAGTTTTGCTAACAAGTGCCGCCTTTTTTCATTTGAAGAAAGCTGAATTCCATAAGCACACAAGGAATCTCTCTCCTGCAAGTCGTACAATTTTGCTCTCAGGGCCTGCTGGTGGTTATCTTGAGAGTCCCTTTTGCACTGTTTTAGTGGTATTTAATCTTCAGTTTTCATTGCTGAACTGAATTGTTGCATTCATGTTTTTCAGAAACTTACCAACAGATGCTTGCTAAAGCTTTGGCTCATTACTTTGAAGCCAAGCTATTGCTATTAGATGTGACAGACTTCTCGCTTAAGGTGAGTTGTATGAGCTAGGAAATCAAATTATCATTGGTTTCTTAAGGAATAAGAAGGACAATCCTAAATATGTCATCAATCTTTATGATAAACATGCACTTCTGCACCATGCGGTTGCAGTTATATATGCTATATAAGTGAACAAACCTAAGTTCCTCATACACAGTATGATAGTGTATCATTTGCTCTCGTCTTCTTCGCTGTTCTTCTTGATTTATTCAAGTCTTTACTTCTCCGTGCTTAACAGATCCAGACCAAATATGGATGTACGAATAAAGAATCTGTGAGTATTCCAGATTAATCCCGGCAGCTTGTTTATAATATTCTGTGGCTTTCAATACTTAAATGTGGAAATCATTCATTCTATTTCTGTTATTAAACTAAATGCAGTGTCCTTGAAAATTGGAGTTTTGGCCTTTATAAGATTCTTTTCTTATTTTGTAGTCATTCAAAAGATCTATATCTGAAGCAACTTTGGGCCGAGTTTCTGGGTTGTTTGGATTGCTTCCGCCCAAGGAGGAAAGCAAAAGTATGAAATTGGTTAATTTTCTCCATATATTTCGTGAAGCTGAATTTTGCTCTAATATCCATTAGTTTCTTTCCATCCATCTTTCTTTTACCATATCACCTTCGTTGTTAAAATGTAATTTAGTTCATGCTGACCCCTCCTCTTGTTTGCGTGTCCAATGATATTCCCTTAACAGATCACCCATAATGCCTTCCATCTTTCTCATGCTGCAGATTCACCTTTCGAGTGCAACATCTTTACACTTGCAAGGGCATTGATACTATGTTCTATTAACTATTTCTCTTTTTTTGGGTTACAGTACATATCCGAGTTATTTTAGTAGATGTTGATTCCAAACAACCTTCTGTAGGCAAACATGATTATCTAGAACTTCTCTTATTATATGTTTCAGTTATGGAACTTCTCATCATGCCTTTTGTTGCGCTAGTTTACGCAAAAGAAAGATTGTTCAAGATTGCGTTATCAGGCTCCAGATCATAGTAAAGCTTGTAGTATGCTGTTGGCTTCATCAGATTTGAATGAGAAAAGAAAAAGAAAAACAAGAAAAAGAAATTTTTTTTGGTTGTTTCGTTTTCATTTCTTGGTTCATTTGATTGGTACTCTATCTTGATCTGTACTCCTTTGGTGTTGCAGGACCATTCCGTAGGCAGAGCAGTGGGGTAGACATGGTATCAAAGTATGTTCTTAGTTGATCCTTGGATTTGAAGCAATGGAATTATGGAATTTGCTTCATTTGCTTTTTTCATATTTTTTTTTGCTTCTGCCTCCGTATGCAGGGGAACGGACAGCTCATTTAATGTTCCAAAATTACGTAGAAATGCATCTGCCTCTGCTAACATGAATAATTTTACTTCAAGTAGAGCACATCTGCAATGCCAGGTTTTACAATTTTTTGTATAGTTTGTTGTAAAAGCCTTATATATGAATGGTGCTGAGCTATTTATACAGCTTTCCTTCATTTTGCTTGTAAATGCTTGAACTGTTTTTGCAGCTCCTCTCAAGCGCACATGCAGTTGGTCTTTTGATGATAGACTTCTTATACAGACACTTTACAAGGTCATAGTCTTTGATTAATTTTGTATTCTCAGTTGGTGCTACTTTTGTGTTCAACTATATAAATAATTTGGTCGAGATAGATGAGTTAATTCTCTTTCAAAGTATATTGATTGGTGTCCAACTTGGACTGTGTATAGGTTTTAGCTAAAGTCTCCAAAACCAGTCCTATTATCCTGTATCTCAGGGATGTGGAGATGGTGCTTTGTAAATCAGAACGAGTATATGTCTTGTTCCAGAAAATGTTGAAAAAATTGGGTGGACCAGTGATGATCATTGGTTCAAGAGTTGTAGATGCTGGCAGTGACTATCAAGACAGAGAGAATTGGATGAAAGGCTCTCTTCTGTATTCCCTTACAATATTGAAATTAAAGCCCCAGAGGATGAAACACATCTAGTAAATTGGAAGTCTCAGCTGGAAGAGGATATGAAAATGATACAATATCAAGATACTAAAAACCACATTATTGAAGTTCTCGCAGCTAACGACATTATCTGTGATGATCTTGGTTCAATCTGCATGGCAGATACAATAGTTCTGAGTAACTATATAGAAGAAATCGCTGTATCAGCAATCTCGTACCATCTGATGAATACTAAAGATCCCGATTACAGAAATGGAAAACTTGTTATTTCTTCTATAAGGTAAATTCAGTCTTCTGGTTTTATGATGACATTTTTCACCTATGTGATCATATTGGTGTTAAAGTCCTGCTGACTTGCTGTCTTGTTCATGATCTAGTTTGTCCCATGGATTGAGTATATTTCAGGAAGGTAAATCTGCTGGGAAGGATACTTTAAAGCTTGAAGCCCAAGCTGTTCTAAATGCCAAAGGTAGTTATTTAGTTGGTATTATTTAGTTATAGATTAGGTGAATCCACATAAACTGATGCTCTCTCGTAAACTATTTACAGAATGAAGGGGCTGTCAATGTAAATCCTGAAGCAAAAACTGAAAGCAAAAGTGATGCTGAAGCAACAGTCACAACTGTGAAGGATGGTGAAACTTCAGACTTAGCACCCAAAGCTCCAGTAAGTGATGTAATAATATCTATTGTCCCAAGAAAGAATGGTATCCCAGTTAAAGAACTTTGATTTCCAATAATGCCACATCATTTCTTGTTGTTGAGGACTAAAGGCTGGATTTTATAAACTCAGTGATGCCATTTTTGGCGAAGTAGAAACACACATTGGGCAAGCTATTTTAGCTATCATCCGTTCATGCATCACATTGCATGATATTTTTGTCAAATTATATCGCAACTAGAATACAAAAATGACTCGAAATTTTAGGAAACTAAAACAGTCTTGCATATTAATGTACCCCATCTGGAATATCTTTCTGGAAATTCTTTTCCCTCAAACTGTTGGAGCTTAATGCTCATTTGTTAATTGTATCAGGAAGTTCCACCTGATAATGAATTTGAAAAGCGCATAAGGCCAGAAGTAATAGCAGCAAGTGATATTAATGTGACATTCGAGGACATTGGTGCCTTGGAAGAAACAAAAAAATCTCTTCAAGAATTGGTAATGCTCCCTCTCAGACGGCCTGACCTGTTTAAGGGTGGTATATTAAAGCCATGCAGAGGCATATTGTTGTTTGGACCTCCTGGCACAGGAAAGACTATGCTGGCCAAGGCCATTGCCAAGGAAGCAGGAGCAAGCTTCATTAATGCCTCCATGTCTACTATTACGTCCAAATGGTTTGGTGAAGATGAGAAGAATGTTAGGGCCTTGTTCACTCTTGCAGCTAAGGTTTCTCCAACTATTATATTTGTGGATGAAGTTGATAGCATGCTTGGGCAGCGGTCAAGAGCTGGGGAACACGAATGAAGCCATGCGGAAGATTAAAAATGAATTCATGACTAGTTGGGATGGATTATTGACAAAATCAGGTGAAAGAATACTTGTTCTTGCAGCAACAAACAGGCCATTTGATCTTGACGAAGCAATTATCAGACGTTTTGAGAGAAGGTGTTGCTGCTTTAACCATTTTCTTTCAGATAACAGTGGTAACATTGAGCACATGTTTTGGTGGTATTGAAACACCAATGAATTGCAACTTATTCATTTTCCTTTTTGCGGTCCTTAGCAGTTGAGGATTTATGTCTCATGACAAATCTCAATCTCATTTGATTCTTTTATCTCCTTTTTCACTTGGTATGTGGGGAATAGGATCATGGTTGGTCTACCATCCGCGGAGAATAGAGAAATGATATTAAAAACTCTCTTGGCAAAGGAGAAAGTTAGCGAAAGCTTAGATTTCAAGGAGCTTGCAGCCATGACAGAAGGATACAGTGGAAGTGATCTAAAGGTTCCATTCTTGTTAAATTACACACACTAACTGTGTCTCAAGTTTATCAGATTGCAATGATGTGTCTTTTAAATTTTTGAAAGTATAATGACCGATTTGAACTTAAGTACCCTGATTTGGAGCAGAATTTCGGCACTACTGCTGCTTATCGGCCAATAAGAGAGTTAATAAACCAAGAAAGCCTCAAAGACCTTGTGAGTATATAATCTGCTTCAGGTTATAAGCTTCATTTTGTTTAACATCCTCTCAGCCAACTGTTAAAGCGATAGGGCTGTTCATAACTTTGCATTCCACCAATGCAGGAGAAGAAGCGTAGAGCAGAACAAGGTGTGACTTGTGAATGTGCAGGTAAAGAAGAGAGAGTAATTACTATAAGGCCATTGAACATGGAAGATTTCAAGGAAGCTAAAACACAGGTAAACAAGTTCATTCGAACATACACGAATATTGGTATTAGCGTTTTTCGACTAATGCTGCATGCTTCCATTTTGCCACCTTGTCACAGGTCGCCGCTAGCTTTGCAGCAGCCGAGGGGTCCATAATGGCTGAGCTGAAGCAATGGAATGTTTTGTATGGTGAAGGAGGTTCGAGGAAGAAAACAGAACAATTGTCTTATTTCTTGTAGGCATAGACAAAGCAGTTTGTTGCATTTTCTTGCACTTCCTTAGAGATCTATACATAAGAATGTTAGTAATGGTGCCCAAGGCATAATTAATCTGAGTTAGACAGGTATGAGTTTGAGCATGGTTTGAAACCTGATGAAGTATTAGAGATTTAGCTTTCTACAAAACAGTCCTGTAACATTTCTGAGTCAAATAGGTAGATAGTTTGCATAGGATTAGACCAGTTATGTGGAACTGATTTGTGTTTGTTAAGATTGTTATATGGTTTCCTTTCAGAGTCAAAATATTTATTGCACCATATTTCAGAAAAGAGTAAATTGCAGTCCATAATCATATACGTAGCCATTCAGCATACCCAAGGCCATTTATGTAGCCATTCGGCATAACTAAGGCCATATATGATGCATTACTTTCTGCTCCTAGAACCTATCTGGTGATGATAGTAGCCAACAGAAGAGCTAAACATGCAATTCAGCATATCCATGGTTCTTTGCTCCTATTTTCTTTGCACCCTCGATCTTTCAACAAGTATATTTTTACCCAAATTCAAAATAATAATAATAATAATAATAATACAAAATACTGCTAAGTAATAAGGCACAAATTAAAATAAATAATGTAAACAAACATGGCATACGCATGTATAGACATTCAAACAACATCTTCTTGAGTTGAGGCAACCACCAAAAATAAAAACAATAAAAGAAGGAGTTTCAGCTATTGAATGCATATTAACATGCCATATTACACCAACAGCCCTAAAATCAACGTCTTAATCCTTCTTCTTGTCTTTCATTGGTCCTCTTGGGATTTTACTAAGCACCTTCTTATCAAAGACAGTGTACTGTTTCTTGAGCTCTGCTAAAGCTTTCCCTGCAAACGAGTCCACCTGGTCCTCGTATTTGTTGTGTGTTAAAGCACAGGAACCGTGTGGAGCAACACAGTAGCTGCTTCCAAAATCATTAGCATCATCATTAGAATCCAAGATTTATACAATATAAAAACCAATCAGTAAACTAATCCAGGGTGTAAAGATATTACTTATGTACAGAAGGGTCAAGAAATCACAGCAACTGCCCAGAATGGAAAAGAGCCACAAGCCAACAATCACCTAATTTAGCAAAAAATTCATCAAAAACAGTCAACGACTGAATAATAACAAGGATTTTGAGAAAATGTTACTGGTACCAGACAATAATACTGCTACATTACTTTTCATAACGAACAAAAGATTAACAATCGTCCCACTCGGTATGACCTAGTACTTGCAAACGTAACAAAGTTGAGTCGAATTAGATGAAAGAGAGGGACGCTAGCTACTATATATGAGAGAGAAAAACTTACAGAGAGGAACGTCTTCAGATCCCTTCCAGAGGCAATGTCCCTCAGAACTGCAAATGCATGGTTGATTGTGACGTTTCCTCAAATCAGAGGCAAACTGTAAAACAGGCTTCTCAGGTACAGAAACTTCAGGAATGCGAGGTGGAGATCTAGCAATGAAGAAGATCACATGAGTAAATATGCAAAATATACCATGCTTAAAAAATAATGATGTGCAATTTAATCTCTTACAAAAAAAAATAACATATCTCTTACTTTTTGAGTAAGATGCTAGCATTGGACCACAAAAATAATCCAGCCACAACAAGTATTAAACCATGGGAGATCAAGGTGATCAACTGGTACTCCAGAACTTCAAACAGAATCCAGATAGCAGTGGCAACACCGAGTACTACTGCTGATATCTTCTTGTTCCTCCACATAAATACATCAGCCGCTGCACCACCAATAAACCATACCATCTAAAATCTACTGTTTCCGACTTTCTTCCTCTTTTATTTACCATTATCCAACATTTAAAAAAAAAAAACCCAAACACATCAAAAAGCTTGCAACTTTAAGGAAACTAATTTATTAATTTAGCTTCATATTAGGCCAAAAAAGTTAATTTTTTCAGAAACCACTGGAACCCTTTTTTGATCATAAATACAAATAAATAAATAACCAAAAAAGACACCATCTTTTTTCAAAGAATCCTAGCAAATCAAATTAATTGCAACAGATCCAGATCCATAATCCATATAAATTCAAATTCTCAGAACAGCCACTAAAATAACCAAATTAAACTAGATAAATTACTAAAGTAGAAAAAAAAAAAAGGAAAATAATAAAATCAACAGAACTAATAACAAACATTCCAGCCACTAAAATTCACCAAAATTAAAGCTACAGATCATAAAAGTTACCCAAAATAATGCAAATTATGCTGAGGTATTACTACTATTCTAACAGAGTAAACTAAAAAAAAAAAAATGAAGTTTTTTTTTTTTAATTATGAAACGAAGTGAGAAAAAAAAACGTACTTTTGCCACCACCGAGGATTTTGTGAATCGGCTTCTCTCTACCGAAGAGGCGAGAAACCTTAGTTTTCAAAGAAGATGATATGTCTTTTTGGCTTCATCTTCTGAAGAAGAAGACGACGAAGAATCGTCGCCGCCGGGGATTTTTTCGGAGATTTTCTCGATAAAAGATTCAGCCTTTGCCTCCTCTTCCTCCTCCTCATGATGATGACGGTGATCGGCCATGCTTACTTGCTTCTTCTTTTTTTCCTAAAAAATTAAAGAAAAGTAAAACCCACTAAGTATTTGCAGATTATGTGCAAAACCCAGGATTTTAACTGCCTGAAAATGCAGAGAAAATGGGTATTTGAGAAGGGGTTTTTGGTGAAGAGGTGAAGAAGAGATGAAAAGAGGGTGAAATGATGGGATATTGGTGGACCTCTGTCTAGTGTGAAAGACTTAGTGATTAAGATAGAATTCAGACAGACAGGCTAGACGTTTTAAATAAGGTGACTATCAAATATTTTTTTACGTGTAAAATTAAAAATTCGAATTTACGTTTTATATTTTTAAAGATAAAACTTTTATCTTGATTAGATGGTTATCATATCTGAATAAAAATGTTAAAAAATTTCCTAAAATAAAAAGTTTGGGAGAAATATATTTAGAATTGTAAATAAAGCTATCGATCAAATTATATGAACCGAATTTTAATACTTCAAACTCAATTTATCTTAAAATAACAAAACTCAATCCATACTTAGCTCAAGTAAGTTCACAAATCTAAAATTTATGTTCAACTCACAAATTTAAACGAGTTTCCGATTAAAATTGAGTCGGCGGGATCTTATAATATCTCTCACCACAAAATATTTAAAAATCTATAAACAAATATTATTTAATATGTAAAAAATATAATATAACAAAATGATTACGCAATAAATATTCAATATACAACATATATTACATATTTCATGCTACATGTCCTTAAAAAAATAGTACTAATATATATTATTTGGGTCGAGGTTTAAGTGAACTAAGTTTAAGTATGACCCGATGAGTTTAAGCATGACCCGAACTCATCTCACAATGAAATCAGGCCAAATTTTTAAATCTAAATTAAGAAAATAGGAACAACTTGGCTTATTTTACTTGAAACTCAATATAAGTTACTATTTTTTGGGTCAAGTGGACTGAGTTTGGGGTCGATCCAACTCAATTAACAGGCTTAGATGTAAAGCGAACAAATCTACACAATACTATAATCAAATTGGACTTGGTAAGAGCTTACAAAATTTAGCATTCGTTACATTTTTTTTAATTTAAATCGATAAGTTTAAAATTTAAAATTTATATGTAAATACATCAAGTTGCTTGGTCATGATTCATACTCTCGATCCGACAAAAGTTCGTTTCAATTCGACTTTAACGACAAATTAGTCAAATTTAAACATATACTTAAAAATAATCGAACAAACTTAACACAGAAGAATTATACTTATTTACATCTCTAACTAGATTAAACTTACAAGACCATGTAATATATTTATAAAATCACAAATTGAATACTACTCAACAAGATTAATAATATATCATTTCCACAAAAGAAAATGAATAAAATCGTACAAAATATTTAACTGTACTGTTGAGTTATGGTCTAGTAAGTGATTTTCCTTACAAAACTTCTCCTATATATATAACAATATTTAGGTTATTTTAATAGTAAAATGTTTAAGATAAAAGTATGTTATGAAGGTTACATTTGGTATTGACACATTTTCAAATAGCAGCTAATTATTTTCACCATTTTATTAATATTTTTTTTCCAATTTTTTCTTTTTGTCCGTTCAATTAAAATTTCAGACATAGTTACAATTAACTATAAGTCTAGGGACACAACACAAATTTGATTCAGTTATAAATCAGCAGTGCAATTAAGAAGAAAGAAGCAGAGAATGACGAGTTATGGTTTGCATGGGCTACCTTCCAGGCTTCCACGTATATCGTTGCAATGGTTATTTTATATCTGAATCTTCTAAGAATTGACAAATAATCATAATAATAATCTTCAAAAATTTTATTAAGCGGGACACGTAGTTTTTGGCTGCCCTCCTCCCAAATGTCACAATTAATTTTTAGAAAAATTTTGTAATTCTTTTTAGAAAATTATTTTTTTTTATACTTTATATACTTGTACAATATATTATTATGTGTTTTAAAATTTTATATTGTATAAATGTTTAAAATTAAGAAAATAATTTTCTGAAAGAGATTGTAAAATTTTTCTTAATTTTTTCTTTTTTGGGATCCCCAAATAATAAAACTAATACTCTTTCAAAATCAAATATATATATATATATATATATGTAAGGAAGAATTTTATCAGCATTTTCTTTCTGAGTCATATAGTTAGGCACCTAACATTCACAAAACGAAAATATCTAGGGAGACTCGATTTTTGAATTCATCTGTAGATCATGTGATCAAAATTAAATATTAAAAAATATTATTTACATTAAATAATGTCATAGATTCTTTAAAATGTAATTTACATAGAATTAAATACGAAATCTGCCTAATTATTTGCTTTCGCAAAAAGATGAGGGCCTCTCACTGGGTCATATGTCAAATATTTCTGCCTTCGATGTCTCACACCCAAGAGTATGAGTGTCACGTCCCGCTCTCAAGGGTCTCGTCACCGCCGTACGCTTTTCATTTTTCGATGACACCAGGATCATAATAACTTTTAATTCTTGATCAGACTCTTAATCGAATCTATGATCATAATCTATAAAAATATTAATCTTATGGGATGAGCGACAAATTGCTTAGTTAACACTACCTTTGTTGAGTCAAACAAGTTATATACATATAAATTTGGAAAATACTTACATAGACTCAGTATTTGGCTCCACCTGTAGAACTTGCGATCAAGATTAAATCTTATAAAATCTTGCTTACATCAGTTGATGTCATAGATTTCATAACATTTAATCTACACCACACGGTCTATAAGTGGGGTAAAGACCAGGTCTATTTAAGTATTTTTCCTGTAAATTTTACAAAATTTTAACACACAATCATATAAAAGTTTTACAAAAAAAAATTTATTTAACGTCAAAGAAAAATCTTATTTCACATAATTGCAAATATTTCTTTTTCAAAAACAAAGAGTACATACTTTTATAACAAGTGGCATTATATCAAAATTTGTAGAACATATTTACTGATATCAAAAATTTAAAATCAGAATCAGAATACAAAAATTAGAATTCGAAAATTCAAAATCAGAATATCAGAGTCAAAATACATAATCGGAGTTCAAATTCATATCATGGTTCATTATATGCTCATAAAACAAGCAAGCTATCATCGGCTTATTGAGTACTGAACCTAATGATAAGAGACCCCATTAGAAAATGTTGCTAAGGGATCTCACGAAAATCATCTTAGCCAGATTTCGGAATTCGAAGGCCAGAAGTTATCTTATTTGGCAGTTCAGAAAGTGCAAAACTATAGTTCCTACCGATTATTTATAATTATTTTAAGAATCTTGATCCATTATTATTTACTGAGCAAATAATATTCCATGCATATACACATGCGAAATAATCATACGAAATTCAAAATAATGCCACTTTCATAAATTCATAATTTAAAACAATTCATATGCANGAGTATCCATGTAAGGTCCAAATTTAATGATTAAAATAATATGTTGCCAAAAATAATATTTAGACAAAATATTTTCAAAATTACAAATCTAGATAGTAACCACTTACCTTAAAGTAGCACAAAATTATAGCAAGAAACCGACTAACTTCCTAAACAAAATTATAAAAATTTAATTAAGTGCAATTTCAAAATAAATCGGTTCGTATATAAACTATCATATCTTCGATAATATTATTCAAATTCTAAAAATATTTAACTAAGTCGGACATGTAGTTTTTGGCTGCTCTCCTCCCAAATGTCACAATTAATTTTTAGAAAAATTTATAATTTAAAAAAAAAAAAAATTTATTGTGTTTTAAATATTCGTACAATATAACATCATGTATTTCAAAAATTTATATTATAAATAAGTATAAAATGAAGAAAATAATACATGCATATATATATATATATATATGCATGTATTATTTTCTTCATTTTATACTATATATATATATATATATATGCATATGTATTATTTTCTTCATTTTATACTTATTTTTCTTTGAGTTATATAGTGAGGCACCTAACATTCACAAGAAGATGAGGGCCTCTCACTCGGTCCATATGTCAAATATTTCTGTCTTCGATCACATATCCAAGAGTATGAGAATAGATTATTCTTTTTTTTTTTCTGGTAATAGAGAATTTATTATACATTTACTTTTTCATGACATAGAGAAGAGACAAGACATGTAAGACAACACTTAAATGACAAATCTGCACTCTCGGAGGAAAATTTTTTATATGTGATTCGATATACGGTAGGTGAGATAGATTTCTTGAACTATATTTATCTACATTACTCTAATTCATTAAAAATAAACTTTTTTAAGGTGATGTGAATAAATATGAACCAAGAAATTCATTCCATTTAATATGAATCGGATCCATATAAAAAATTTTCGTCCTAAAGAGATTTTTAAACGACATTGTATTCGAGTCTCTAGAGAAGAAACTTGAGAGGAAGAAAAAAAGAAACCAAAGAAAAATTTAGGTAAACAAATCCTAAAAAAGAAAGGGTAAATTACAAAGTAATTTCTTATGGTTTGAATAATGTTTATAGTACCCATATTGTTTACAAATTAACAATTCGCCCCATGTGGTTTTATATTATAGTGAAATAATAAATACTCCATTATGTGACTATTAAGAGATTGAAAATTCTTGATTTAAAGGGTTATTTTAGTGATTTTATACCTCTAATCATGGTTAACACAACCTCTTCTTTTCCAAGAGAGGATGTTTTTTGGTAGTGGAAATGTATTAGAATTAGGGATATTTTTTTGACTCTTTACACAAATATATTAAAATTTCTATCTTTCTATTCACTTTACGAAAAAATTCAAATCAAATTTTAAGTTTGTAAACCATAAAAGAAAATCTAAATATTAGACAAACCAAACCACAAGATTCCTTATAATTTATTAAAAAAAAAAGAGTATTTCTATATAAAGTGATAAATAAAAGTTATGGATAAGTCACTAGATTCTGAAAAAGAATAAAAGAAATTCGATCGAGAATTTAAAATCATGGAGGTCGTGATTTGATAATATAATACGATTTTGGTAAATGATTATAAATTTGTGAAGATTTATAAATAATTTTTTAAAAAAAAAAATTCTAAGTGTACAAGATTGTACCAGTTGCCCACTAATCATCATTAGACCAACATCATGCATCCAAGACCGGCCCATTTACTTCTCACAAAAGAAGCCTGGCCCATTTTACCTTCATTTCCATAACCCAAATTTGCTCTCTCAAAACCCTCCTAAAGCCCTTCCTCAACCTCGCTCTCCATCTCTCCCATTCCCTGCAAATTCCAATAATTTTTTTTTTTTTTTGAAAGGAAAATTATTATCCATTTTTCTGTAAAGAACCCGACCCAGAAACCCAAATGCTGATCCGAAAACCCGCAGCTATCAGGATCCTCCAAAACCACTTCCGCCACTTCAGCCTAGCTGCACTTGCCGAACCTGCCACCATTCCACCGCCACTCGAATCACCTCCCGGGATTCCCCAAACCCGACCCGAAATACTCCGAGACGATCCGCGCAATCCCACGGGTCAAGAGCGGAAAGAATATAAGCGCTAAAGAAAGAAAAGCGGGTCGGGTTCCCAGCATAGTTTTCGAGCAAGAAGATGGGCAACACGGAGGCAGCAAGAGACTTATCTCCGTACAAACTAATCAGATCAAGAAACTCGTTACTCAAATGGGTCGGTCCCATTTTCTCTCCAGATTGTATGATCTTGAGGTCCGACCCGAATTTGAATCCGATGAAGTCATTGAGAAAGTTCGGGTCTTGCCGAGATTGGTATTGCTTTTTTTATCTTCCTTTCTATTTTTGTTTAACTTTTTATAGGTAAATTTGAAATGGGTTTTTCATATTTCGTGTAATTAAGTAAATAAATGATTTTTTTGGGATTATTTTCCGAGCAAAAAAAAAAAAAAGAAGGTAATTTAGGGATATTAGAAGTCATAATTAATTAATTAATTAATTATGTTAGGCTTTAGTGTATTTGGTTGCTAATTCTTTGAAGATATTGCTAAAAGAAGTGTGGGTGATTTATTGACCATTTGAAATAAAAATATGTATATAGGTAGAGCTAGTCCTTTTTGCTAGTTGCTCTGTTCGTATATATCCTATATTGCCATACACTTCATACTGGCAAATTAAGAGAATATTGTGTCTTATTATAAGTCGATTCTCTCGGATACTATATGATAGAAGGAATGTAGGTTTGAAGTGCCTCAGAAGCTCGGTATCTTCTGCACAAACATTTGTGTCTAAGACTATTTTAGGACCATATGTAATTGCATTGTAGTCCTGGTCCGTTTATATCCTAGTTGATGTGTGTTTCTGAACTATCTTACTTTCGGTATCTTCTGTTTGTATAGACCCTGTGCTGTCATACTCGTACACTTCTGGTTACAGGAAATGTTGCCTATTAATGCTCACTACTAAAAAGAAACTTGTACGATAGCCTGTTCCTTCATTTTATTTGACAAGATGCTTTGATAGACTGAGTCCCTTTAAAACACTTGAGCTGATTTCAACCATTTGTGTTTTGTGGATACGAGAGTCCCGTGCCCTTAGACACACACACTTGAATGTTGCTTGTGTCTTGCTGTAGCTTTTCTAAGTGCTGGAGTACACCTGCTGAGACAAGTTCTCTCTGCAGCCTGCAGTAAAGGGGTGTTTGGGCCCCCGCGGGGGGGTTGGGATGACTGAGCTGGCAAATTAAGAGAATATTGTCTTGGATATTCTGATAGAAGAAATATAGGTTTGAAATGCTTCAGCACATCAGTAAATTCTGCACAAAAGTTGGTCTTGAGCCTATTTTAGGACTATATATAACTGCATTGTAGTCCCACTTGTTTTAAAATCTTTATTATGTATGTTGCTGAAGCATTTTATTTCATACAGTTCAACATTTTTGCTCGATGTAAATCCGAACTGTTTGTCTTGTATGTGTCAGCTTCACCTGCATTCGGGGACAGATGCAGTGCTTAATGTAACTTTCATAAGACAGCTCCATCAAGCGCTCTGTTAAAGGTTGATGTTCCTCTTGTGTTCAGAGGAGAGGATGTCTCCCCCGGTTTGAAGAAAGGTATGAAAGCTTTGCAGTTGTATACTCCTATTCTAAAGTTGTGAAATGCTCTTATTTGTTTCAAATATATGCCTTCTACTACTAAGTCTCATATCTAAATTTAGACATCTACGGTCCCATATTTATTGGAGAAGTTTCCGTTAGTATTATTCTTTTATTGCATTTCCTTTAAGCTAAATTGTCTCCAAAAGACACAGATTAGTTGAGTTTGCAAGCCTGAAGTGTTGTCTTTCACTTTCTAGAATAAGAATAGTGGATGGCACACTGATGGCTCTTCAATTTAGTTAAATCATATTGCAGTCTGGGTGTTGAGCATGTGTCTCAATTTTTCATGTTTACACTAAAGTTGACTTGTGTTAGCACTATTGTAACTTAATTTGTTTTAAGTAACTGTTTGATTCAATTAATTTGCTCCTTCAGCGTGAGTATTCTTGTAGGTTGTATTGTTTCCTCATCTACATCGATGAGTACGATACTGTTTGTCAGTAAAATGATACACAATTTTGTGATGTGTGTGTGTTTTAACAGTGTCATCGTTCTGACAGGGGCTTATTTGAACATTATTAAGAGAACTGTTAAGTACCTATGCCCACCGGATGTTATTCCTCCATACATAGATGTGGACTTGAGTGAGTCGGATGTTGGCCAGAAGCTATCCATGGGAGACCTCAAAGTCCATCCAGCTCTAAAGCTTGTTCAGCCAGAAAATGAACCTGTATGCAAGATTTTGGGAGCTCGGGTATCTGACCAGAGAAAATCCAAGTAAAGATTGGCTTCCAAATAGGCACTTTTGTCACGAATTTGGGTCGATTAAATACTACCACACATTGGTATTTAGGCACTATGAGTTTTTGTGTAATTGTCTCGGGTACATTATTTTGTCAATCCATAATAGTTGATTGAATAGGATTATGGAATGACAGTTTCGCATCTCAGTTTCCTGAGTTTTATCAGGAACAGATTTATTTTGCCCTTGAAATGGAGATAATAATAGTCATAGATTATTTGTCACATGCAATGTCATAAACTTTGGACATTCTTTCCTTGCTCAGCTTATTCTACTAATAGAGAGTTATGATATCAAATATGCCCAATCCGATCGAGCAAAAGGGGATGTGTTTGCAGAGATGGACAATTAACGGAAGGTCGAGGTGATAAAAATTAGAAGGCCAACAAAAATCTGTTGATTCTTGTAAATCTCTTATCACATCTAGATGTGTATAACAATAATCAAATCCGTAGGCAGAAGCTGGAAGAATGCGTCGTGTAAACATTACAACACAAAAAAACTATTAACTATCAAAGCACCACGCAACTCCAAGAAGTAAAAAAACTCTTTCAGCCTGTATCGATCGCAAAGGAAAAAGAAATTGAATACTCAAGTCGATTTCTTGCAATTCATGCAGCAAGACAGTTAAAATGCAATAGAGACACACTTGCCCAAATTTGTCGTTCTCAACCAAAAAAATGAGTTAATGAATATAGTTGCAGGGAAAATAATCAACAGAGAGCAGCACATAAATTTCCATGGAACAGAAGCACAGAATATACCAGCATATCATGCTTCTTGTTAAAAGTACATGTATAAATAACTGCATAAATTCCAGGAAACATGGACTGAGGATAAGGGGGGAAGTCAGAGACACGAAAATTGCAAAGTGAAAGCCCTTGTTATATCGTTAAACACTCAAGAAATATTTATGGGTTGTCCGCAAAGTTGTTTGAGTTCATTCTCTAAAATCTTAAACAAGCTTGCCTTCGTTCGCCTGTAAATCCAAGCTTCAGCATTCTGATCCCAATCAAACCTAGATGGTCCACTGCAAAAGATAAGCCAGGCTTAAATTAGCTCTCAAATGAAAAAGGGCTAAAAAGTTTATGAGAAGTTGGACCAGTGTGCAAGCTGCCTGGCAAGGTGTACGCCTGCTTACAGCAGCCAAACAGCTTGTATGAGAAGAGGGACCTCAGCTAAAGCATTTAGAGATTCAAACAAGTGATCACAGATGGTTTAAAATCGAGCTATTTCAAACGCAATCATATGTACAGTATTGCAGATGTTTGTTGGCCAATGGTATGTAAAAGACAACAACATTCTCAACTAAGGATTTGACTCTAAGATGATATTAGCAAATAAAAGAACCCAACATGAAGGGGAAACCCAGTCCACATTCCAAAAAGCTCATGTGGTTGCAGGATTTAGAAACAGTTCCGAAGTATTTTACCAGAAAATGGAACTAGCAATTGATTTGCACCATTGTGCAGATTTACAGTGCTATGCATGGATTATAAGCAATAACAAGGCAAAAGAATCATGTTATAGTATAGTGCAATGCAATAAATTTTTCAGCATGACCATTCACACAATCCAGCCTTAAAGAATCAATCCTAAGGAAGTAACCAGATGGACCAAAGTACGCAATCCTATTATAGAATTTCAAGTACTACCTGACTGGAGATGAGTTGCGACATCCAAATCTGCCTATTTGGTGTTTGTTTATTTATGACATACGTTCCCAAATTCCCCAGCTTCACAGTCAAAACTTCATTCTGCCAAATGAAGAGAGTTATAGTATAACAAATTGGACTACAGAAGATGTTAAAATAACTTATCATCAAAACACTAGTGGTCATTCTCACCCCATAGTCTATGTCATAACCATCAATATCTACCGAATTACCATATTCCTGCATGCATAAAAAGAAACAAACAAAAAGTATATCAAAGTTCAATGGCTGCAATTGAAGTAAAATAAGCTAAGAATAGACAATAAGAGTACAAGACATTTTTAAACATCCAATCCATACTTCATAAAAGTAACTAAAGGAACAAATGTGAATCATTCCACCTCTAACTTCTCTAGCAGGTCATGAATTGTCGAATTAGCCAACTTTTGATACTCATCTTCCGGCAACAGAGAACTGCAAATGCATTATTTCATAGTAAAATTTTCACATGCTTATATCCATTACTGCAATATCCAAATGGCACAACAGACATTTCTCCATAAAGATGAATACTATTTAGAGGCGGCCTCATAAGAATGCAAAAATCAGTTATAAGATTCGAAAGCGTGTTCCCTATTCTCATTTCCATTTACCCTTCTCTCTTGTTGTAATCCAGATAAGCAAAAACACAAATACTTTCACTTATCAACAAATATCACCAATAAGCCATTAACAACATGGATAAACTGTGACGGTATACCAATGCCGTTGTGCTTTAAAACTTCTACTGTACAATTATTCAAAGTACAATAGTATAGTATCCAACGGATCATAGAATTTTCTAAGTTTATATTACACTTATGGCAGCCAAAGCCAATCAACCCCCCAAAACAACCAAAAAAAAAAAAAAACCTCTTCATACAAAAAAGATAAGATTTTTACTCAAATTTCCCATATTTCCAGTTCCACAAGAATAAAAGCCAACCCCTCAAGCCTATTAAACCCCGGTAGCTAAAACAATACCACTAAAAAAGTTTCAAACTTTCAAGTTTCATAAATAGCAAAAAGGAAATTTTAGATTAAACAAAAGCTTGAAAATAAAAAGAAAAGATGATATCTTTACTGGTAATCAATGATGGTAGGGCCTTGAGATTCCTCTTCAACAGATGAACTGAATCTTCTAGCAAAAGAATGATGATAAGGGATTGAATCAAAGGAGATTTCACTGCCAAAATTGTAAGATTGAAAAGGGTTTCTGTAGGTAGAAAAAAGAGCAGATAAAAATGGTTTCTTGATTGAATTTGGTGCTGAAAATTGAGGTCTTTTTACAGCTTTCCATATTGAAGAGGCTCTTCTACTCAATAACAATTGCTTCAGAGAAGAACCCATTTTTTTCTCTTTGATATATAGGAAAGGGTGAGGAATAATTTACCAAAAACGCGGAAATCTATGGAGCTCTGAACTGCACTTCTTCTCCCTCACCGTGTGAGCTCAAGGGGAAAATAGAAAAAATCGACCAAGAAAATGGGTTCAAATCCGGTTTGGCCCGTTTGGGTACCATTTTGGATCCTGTTTCGGGTGCGGATATTCCAGAAGGCCTTTTTTTTTTCGAGTGATTAATTAGTTTTACCGGGAAATACTTAGAAAGACTTGATTTTTTATTTTACTTTTAAAGTCTGTGGTGTAAATTAAATGTTATGGAATCTATGACATTAATTGATGTAAGAAAGATTTTATAAGATTTAATGTTGACCCCAAAGTTTATAGGTGAGACAAAAAATCGAGTCTATGTAAGTATTTCACTAGATTTACTAGTGATTAAGGCGCATCCTATGTGTGCAATTTTAAAAAATAAAAAGAAATAAAAAGTAGTTAATTATTGGTTAGTTTTTCTAAAAATAGTACTAAAGAAAAATTATTATTCTAATAAGGATAAATTTGATAAATTATATAAGTATATCACACTACATGACCCGTCATACTTTATATATAATATAAATATTTATAAATAGCTATTTTTTTGGTAAATTAGATTAGGGTGTGCATTGGATTCAGTTAATAAAATTAATCGAAATTCGAAAAAGGATTCCTTATTAACCAAATTCGAACTCGATATTTGATTTTGAATTCGATTAATCAAATTCAACTCGAATTAGTTAAGATCCTTACTATCGGGTCAAAATCCTATACAAAAAACTATTTTTCAAGCAAAAATTTCTTAATTTTATTTTATTTTTGCAACATAATTTTTTACGTTGTGTGAATTTTTATTAATAAATAATTTAGAAAAATAAGTAAAAAAATATATTGTATAACTAATTAAATAATGAGCAATATAATTATATACAATACTATAATAAAATAAAAAGATCAGAATTTTCTATCCACAAACCACTTTTATCTTTTAACACATCAGATCTAATAAAGGTTGACAATCACTCGTACAATATATATTTGGGATTTGTTAACAAAATTATACATCATGAGAGGGTGGATGTGTTCCAATATCAAATTTTTTTGGTTAAATGTTGTTATGGTTAATTTTTACTATGGTAAATATAGTACATTAAAAGTGAAGTTAAAATGTTTGGATATAGATATAGATATTAGGTTGTATTTTTAGGTTAGGTATTATGTAGTTCCTCGTGGGACACGGTAAAACAATAGCTACTTAGATTGTTTATAAACATTAACACTTGCTACTTGTAGTTCAAAAAATTATGGAGAAATTCTTTTTAGAGAATTATTTTCTTAGTTTTAAAAATTTGTACAGTATAAGTTTTTAAAACACATAATATTATACTATACAAATATTTAAAATATAAGAGAATGGTCACGGACTACCTATGTTATATTCCTTGTATTTTGCAATCTTCCAAATCTCTCGCAATTGTAATTTGATAAGATTATCAAATCTTATCTCTTATACTGGCTGGAGAATATCTCTTATCAAATATACTTGAATTATTATTGCATTAACCTTATAAAAGTATTCCACAAACAAATTGCGAGGAAGAAACGAGGGAAACCATGCAAGCCCTTTTAGCAATTTTGGTCCTTTTCTTGCCTATATGCAGTTTCATCTAATGCTCTCCCTCTATCTACAAAGTCAAGATGGATTACAGATGATTCCACAGGGGAAAGAGTGAAACTTGTATGTGGCAATTGGGAAGGACACTTAGAACCCTTGTTGCCTGAGGGGCTTAGTAAACGGCCTTTGGATGAAATTTCCAGGCACATATCTTTGATGGGATTTAATTGTGTTCGTCTCACATGGGCTGTTCATATGTATACACGCTATTCAAATCTCACTGTGGCTCAGAATTTTCGTGATCTCAACTTAACCGGTGCGCTTGCCGGAATTCAAAGACATAATCCTCAACTTGTAGGTCTCACGGTTGTGGACGCACAAAGGGCAGTTATCGAGTCACTCGGTTTGCATGGTATCATGGTGTTTCTTGATTGTCAAGTTAGCCACCCTATGTGGTGTTGCAATGACAATGATGGGAATGGATTCTTTGGGGAGGTTTATTTTGACCCTCATGAATGGTTGCAAGGCTTGTCTATGGTATCACTAAAAGATACAAGGATACACCCACGGTATGTTACAATTTTTTAATTTGCATTTGCTTTTTTATTTCTGTTTTGTTTTGTTCGATTTTTTTTGTTTGTGAATGGATTTTTGAGTGATTGATTGATACACTCAAATAAAAACACATAGGGGTGCTGCAGAGATTGAAACTTGATTAGGCTTTCTACTTTTATTTTATATGACAAGAAAGAAATTTTCTTTGTGTAGTAATTACTAGTATTGCACACTTATTTGTATGGTGTTAAAAAATAAGATGAATTGAAAAATCAATTTTCCAACAGTAAAATAAGGTTACTCGAATCCGGATTATCTACAATGGCTTGGTTAGCAATTATCCAAATTGATCGATGTAGAATATTTTTAAATTTTAAAGCAAAAGATATGAATGAAATGAAACCAAATCTCTTCTAAATATGGAACAAATATGATTTAATTTTTTCTTAAATCTAGTTGATTCTAAATATCGATCAGATATGGTTCAATTTTTTCACTTAAACACATAAAATCGAGCACTTCAATGGGCATGTGGGACATGAACCTATTAATGGAACCATTACTTAGATTCACAAACAACCCTCCTTATCTAGTATTTGTTCGTTTTAAATTTATATCTCAAAAAAAAAAAAAAAACATATAAAATAACAATGCAATAGTTTTTTTTGTACTCATGTTTTTTTTTTTTCATGATAATAATAATGTTTCAAATTGACCGGACCTAGAGATGTAAAATAATAATAATCCCTATAACATATGTAACTTTTAGATATTCTTGAATTACTGTGGATTTTTTAATAAGTAGTATAATAATTACCTTCACAACCCGTGCAGGTTATGGCAATGAGCTTGAGGAATGAATTTCGTGGTCCACTCCAAAATAAGACTCTATGGTATCATTGGGTTGAGAAGGGTGCAAAAACAATCCATAGAGGAAATCCAAATCTCTTAGTACTTATATCAGGCTTAGATTATGATATTGATTTCACATTTCTCAAAACAAAAACAGGCTTCCCTTGAGATTAAATATTGGAAATAAGGTTGTTTACGAGACACATAGATACGGATTTACAGAGAGTCAAGGACCGTTTTGGTTGAACCAATCTGTAAATTATATGTGTAAAAATGTTACCCAAGAAATTGAGGAAAAATCAGGGTTCTTGATCAGGGGAAAAAATCCAGGTCCTCTATTTGTAACTGAATTTGGAGTTGATCAAATGGGAGACAATACAGCTGACAACTATTTCTTGCATTGTTATTTAAGTTGGTTGGCAGAAAATGATCTTGATTGGGCCATCTGGGCTCTTCAAGGAAGTTATTACCTTAGAGATGGAAAGCACGATCCTGATGAAACATATGGAATGTTTAATTCTAGTTGGGGACCTGTTAGAAGTCCAGAGTTTCATACCAAGCTACAACTTATACAACGCACACTCATAGGTATGTATTTAATTTAGTACATGAACTTTTATATGACGAGTTTAAAGTTCATCAGGATGAGTCGGATGGATGAACAGGCACCCCATGCATACCTCACTTGAATTCTTTTTTATATGAAGTGGGGTGCACATGACATGAGCCCGTCCGGATGATCAGCTGGGTAGATGGACGCACACACCTCATGTATACTCGCGAAGTACACATGGGAGTATGTGATTGGTTCTCATGGGCATCTGTCTGTCCGGTTGATCAAGACTAATAGCCGTAAACGAATATAAATAAATCGAATACTCTAATGTTTTAATTTGTTTGATTATTTTAACGAATTTCAAATTTTATTTAAGTTTGATTTACTTGAACGAGCTCATATCGAACCAAATTCAAATCGAGTATCGATTAGTTTGAATTCATTTAAAACCTTAATCCAAATGGATTTTTATCTCATGTATGACATACAAACTTCACAATTTGGTTAAATTGTCTTAATTTTTTGCATTTATGCAGATCCAAATTCAAAGGCAAAGAAGTATTTGATATTGTACCATCCAGCGACCGGACATTGTGCCAAGGCCGTGGGATTAACCTACAATGAGGTCCGAGCAACTGAATGCTGGGATGTGAGCAAATGGAGCCATGCAGGAGAGGGAACTCCAATAAGATTAGAAGGAACCGACTTGTGTTTGACAGCAATTGGAGATGGATTACCGGTGGCTCTTACTAATGAATGCACGTCCGAGAGAAGTACTTGGAAATTGGCTTTGAATTCGCAACACCAATTAGCCAACAAAGATTCAAATGGGAATGACTTGTGCTTGGAATTTGATCCAAATTATTCCAAGAAAGTTCTCACTTCCAAGTGCATTGTTTCTGAGGAGGATGATGATGATGCTATAAAGCTTCGAAATCCCCAAGGCCAATGGTTCAAACTCATTACTTCCAATGTGAAGTAGATTTGCAAGTATGATTTTTAGATGTTTAGGCAACTTTTGGTGGACATCATAGCCGGAATGTTTCCATGCATGCATTAATTTTCTAATTACGTTTTTTATAAATTGGTGGTGACATCTTCAATTAGCTAGAACTATTCTGTTTATACATCAAGCTTTCATTTATGCTTCTTTTAATCAATTTTTTTTGGGGGCAAAATTAATGAATTAAACAGGACTTCTTTCTGGTCGATATTGAACTGAAAATTCTCATGATCATCTCATCACTTGGGATTAATGTGTGATAATCAACAAAGGCTGCCATGTATTATCATAGGTAGGTTTGAATAGGATTTACTATATAAATTTAGCACCGCTTACCAAAACCAATTCACTCCTGATTTTATATAACTGAATTCGTTCATTATTTTGCAAATTTATTATTAACACATTAGTCGCATTGTTATTCCATGATGTGTTAGTTTACCACCCTCTCAAAACCTACAGCTTCAATGCATTAAGGTTACAAAAGTTCTTGTAGGCAAGTATTTTTCCCAAATTTACAAATGGGACTGCATTTGAACCATCCTTTGACGCCAACCTATTGTACTACTCTTTAACATTTACCAAATTCTAAAATCATACCTCAAAATCAATGATTACAAATTTCAACCATTTTTAAAGAGAAACATGTCGAATACACTCCTGATCTTGGATCGACTGGCTCTGCATATCAACTGCCATTGTGCAATTCATTCTCACCACCACATTCTTCTTAATAACGTTCAAGATCTTCACTTTGCCACTTATTTTAGTGTAGCTACTCATAGGCAAAACCCCAACTCGCAAATCACTCCCCAGTCGTGGCACGTCCAACATTTGATCAACCATAACACATACGGTGACATTCATTCTTAGCGTTCGCCTCGCCCTGGCACGCCCCGGGGGAGTCATTGCTTCACCAATAATTATTCCGTCATAAAAAAGAGTTGTCGTCGCGTTACTAAATTTGAAGGATGCAACATTAGAATTTTTCACTGAGATATCTGCTGAAAGTGTCACATTTGTCACGGGACGAAAATTCGCCCGTATTACAACATCTAATCCTTCGATTTCGATGGAGTTCATCTTAATAATCGGTTCTTTAACGCGAAAAACGGTGAATAAGTACAAGCACCAATATGATCATTGCTTTAATCAATATGATGGCTGTAAAGCAGCCACAACATTTGATGTACTTGTTGTGATTGTATTTTTTGATTTCCATTGACAAAGCCTGATCACGATCTTCTTCTTCCTCTATTTGGATCCTTTGGGATGCTGGAGCCAAAGGTTTAACTTGTTCTTTGTCACCCATGGCTGAATTATTGAGATAAAATGGAATTTTTGACATCTCAAATTTGACAATTTTTTGAGTTATAAAAAGAGCTTAATTTTATGAGGGTCCAGAGACCATTGAATATTGACTGCGGCTATTTAATCTTCTCTTAAAATGGAAGCTTTTTTTTATTTATTTATTTATTGAATGGGAATTCATATAGATGGTAGGGGTGTAAAATTATAAATGAATATAAACAAATTGAAGACTACGTATAGTGTATTTATTTGATTATTTTAACGAATTTGTAATTTTACTTAAATTTAACTTGTTATTTTTCGAATCGAATTCAAGTATAAATTTTTATTGAACTAAACTCGTATGAGTTCGAGTATTTTGTTTTTTTTGTTTTTACATATAACTTTAAAGATTTTAACTTATTAAGTCAACTATATTAACAAATGCTAAATCATGTTCAAGTTTACTTTAATTATTAATAAATTAATTCTTAACAAACTCTTATCGAGTCGAATTTGATTTAAGAATTAAATAGTTTTGTTCGCTTTTTAGACGTTATTGCTACCATTGCAATTGGACAAATTGTACGTGCATACAAATAAGTCAAATAACCTTCCATTAGTTAAATTTATTATTCTATTATCTTTTCTTTTAGAAGTCTATTCCGTGTATTGTTTTACTAGTAATTTAAACCCGCATGCTAAGTTGTTAAACAACAATTAAATCATATACATTGACTATTCATTCCTTTTTGGAAGTAATCGAAGCAAGCAAATCAAGAATACAATCCTTAACAAATTTACACTCGAAAAATCTTTTGCTATGAGAAGTGAGTATTGATATAAACATTTGAATAATTGAAAAGTATTGAATCCTCTAATTTTTTAATCATTTTAATCGCTGTCATACGAGATAAGTAGGTAAAACTTACTTCTTAGAGAGTAACTTTTCGCTTGCAATCCTGATATTGAATGTTATAACTCGTAGCATTAACAATCATGCTACAATTAGTCTTCAAAACAACACCCATTTTGACAAGGTTCAAAATCTTCACCCTTCCACGCATTCTTGTGTAGCTACTCATTGGCAAAATCCCCGCAAGATAATCAGCCTTTAGCCGCGAAACGTTCAATACTTTCGCAAGCATAACATCCATAGTCACGTTCAATCTGAGTGTCCGACCGGCCTTGGCATTCGCCCCCGGCATCTTGGCTTCTCCAATGACGTTCCCATCATAGTAAAGAGTTGTCGAAGCATTCTTGAATTTGAACGATGCTATATTCGGATTTTTCACCGAGACATCGGCTAGTATGGTTAAATTTGTGTTAGGCCTTATGTCGGTCCAATTGACACGATCAAATCCTTCGATTTTGAGAGAATTTAGTCGTAATTTTGGTGATCGTGCACCAAAAACAGTGAAAATCAACACACAAACAACCACCACGACGATCAAAATCAGCGCGGTTATGCAGCCACAACACATTACATATTTCCGGTGGCGATGAGGCTTTAGTTCCTTTGGTAGGTGTTCGTCTTTGTCTATGTTGATCCGGTGAGAAGTCACTTCTGGGGCTAGAGGTTCAACTTGATTTCGATCCCTATTAGGCATTGCTAAAATATGGTAGGAATAATGAATGTTACGTTGAATTTTTTTTTTAGCTGTTTATGAAAGGTGTTTTGGAGGCAGAGAGGCTAGTTATTGAATTTGTACAGATTTTGGACATTAGAAGCTTCAAATGCTTGAGGGATTGGTTGACTATTGATTAAGGCCTTTTATGCTATGTGCTAATAAATTTGGATGAGGAACAATTTTAGTATTTTAAACATTGTCCTCTTAATCAAGGTGAATTGTGTTTGGATTTGTGTGATGGAATATTTTACCAAGTTTTGGAGGCAACTAGTGGTGACAATGTATGAATCAACAAGAGACTGAGCGTTTAAAAACGAGGAAAGCAACTTTGTTATATTGATGTCGACCAAAAATTAACGAGGAGCAAAAATTTGACTCCATGGAGACGTATTAAAAACGTCAGGATAGTTCTCCTCCTTGTCCTATCGAAAAAATTGAAAAAATTTGGCATAGAATGATAAAACTAGTCCTCCTCCAAGAATGGTTGATTCATGCAAGCAAGTTTTACATACTCATTTTACAATGTAAATTAAGTAAGATAATCGTTGAGGTGATTAAAAAAAGAGGAAGATTTAATTATTTTTCAATCATCTAACGATTTAAAATATTCACTATACAATATAAAGTGAATAGAAAAAAATTTTCGTTACATGATGAAATATTTGCTAGACCAATGTCGTATGATATTAAAGTTTGATCTCTTTAATGTCATGAGTGTTAAGTTGTCCACTTAACTAGTTAAAGTTCATACATAAGTTATCAACCTTAATTAGCTGTTAAGTTTTTTTATTTGGTTGTTTTTCGGATGTTTAAGTCTTTAATTTTCTGGATCTCCCCTTTTCTTTCTTCGGGACAAATATGATTTTCTAACAGTTTTTTCTTTTTAATCCCCAAAACACAAAGTTAATCCCCAAACCCCCAATTAAGTTATTCTTTAATGAAACTAAAAAAGAAATCCCTAATCACAAAAGGTCAAAAGATGATAATTAAAGGAGGAAAAAAATATTAGTTTAAGACCAAGAAAATATAAACTAAAATAGGAAGATTCAAATATAGTATCAATAATACATCAAGAAACAAGTAGATATATAGCATCTCTACATGTGAAAATCATGTAAAACTAATCACAAAACATTGCTCCATAAGTAGTAATTAACAAGCTTTTTCACAAATAAATGTTCTTGATCATGCCTTCACTTGCATATCAAGTTTTGGACAACATTCGTTGACAGTAAATTAACAGACATTGTACAGTCCATTTCAGCATATTTCTTCTTCTTCAACACCATAAAGAATTCCACTTTTCCACTCAACTTGGCTTGGCTATTCAATTCCAGCATCCCAGAATTAAAACTAGAGCCTGAAGGATTAACAACATCCACAATAACATATACCTTCTTGGTAGATTTCATTCCAGCCTTCCCATCAGGGATCACAAATTGCCCTACCGTATCACCCCCTGATGTCACAGTCGCGACGCTACTATCAAATTTGTAGCGTCCAAAATTAGTATTTTTCACCCTAAGTTGTGCCGTGAGACTAATATTCGTCCCGTTTATATTATTGGTAACTTTTATATTCACTAATCTTACCTTAGGCGATTTTACGCGCATCACCACGAGGGCGAAAATAAGGATGATTATTGTTTGGAAAACAGCAAAGGCTGCTATGTATGCTATGCACTTCTTTCTTTTCTTCTGCCTAAGCTCCATGGATTCATAATTCGGCGCCGATTTCTCCAGCATCACTCCGAGGCATAATAGATGATGGTGCTAGTGGGTACACCTGTTGTTGTTGTTGCTGCTGCTGGTACTGGTACGGGTACGAGTATTTCTCAGCCATTTTCCTCAAATTCTTGTATGATCTAATAGAAATTCTTTTTAGTACAGTATCTGAATTTCTCTTGATGGAATGGAAAACATTTGGGTTCTAATTGTTGTATATATATGTCTATTTTTTTTTTTTTTCCTTGTTTGTAACATTGGGACCCTTTCCTGGGAAATGCAATAGCTAAACTTGGAAAATTTGCAACATTTCGCGTTGCGTGATAGGGACTATTAGTCTACTATGTTGCAAAATTGACATTTAGAGTACCCAAGACTTTTCTGCTACTCTTAAAAGAAAAGTAAGATAATGATGGCATTAATTTCAACAGAAGCTTCGATTTCATCTGTTGAACTTCGACAGGTTATGACTTTGGGTTGTACGCGTTTAGTTCAAAACATTTACAGCAGCTATTGGATTAGCTCCATACTAAGAGGTGTTATTCCGTAATGTAAAATAAATTTTATCATTAATTTTTAATCATTTAAGAATTTCAGATATCCATTTCACATTACGGGATGAATAGACTTTTTTTTTTTTTTCGAATCATTGTAGTACTAATAATTATTAATTCTACACAATATGCAAAACAAGCTTATTCTTATTCATATAAGTAATTTTGCTTTTTTATCCGTTAATTTGTAGTCTGTGATCGAGTTAATTTTGTTCTCTAATTTTTCTGCATATTAGAGATATTACTGTATGCGGGGGCAATAAGATTCTAAAAAACTTCTTGAGGAGTAATTTAATTTTCTTGGTGGTGCTACAATACCCATTATCTAGAATTAGTATTAATTATAGAATTCGAACATAAGAGATCCGTCATAAAATAAGACAACAAAATGTATAATCAAATCAGAGATTATTAGTGGAGTATTATTTTAAAGACAACGTAAGGCAAAATTTTCAGATGAATTTCCTATAATACTAATTCTGTTTGGAGAGCCGTCATTATTTATTATTCTTAAATAATATTAATGCACAATCATTTTAAAATATATTTTTCAATTATTTTTTTCTCACATATATTAAATTTTTTGCTAGGGCTGCGATAATTATTGTAAATAATATCTTGAACAATACCTTTTTCATTAGTTTTTTTTTTTTTTTTAACTTTAAATTTTTTTGACGAAGAATGACTCAGCATGGGCCTAGAAACCAAAATTTTTCAACCCAATACAAGAAGCCCATTAACCATTTTGGCTCAAACAATTGGCAATAGAACTAGTTCATATTAATTTTGGGCTAGCCCGTGGAGGCGGGAAGTCCATCAATGCCAGCCAAGGGCCGCTATTGGATCCCCGTGGAATTATCAACAGCTGCGCCCCTTGGTGCCTGAATTAAAACCATTAATATTTTCGTAAAATGTAGTCAATTGTCTGTTGCACACTAGGTGTTTGATAAAATGCGGATGAGAAATATAGTCCTGGAGCACCTTAATGACGGTATTTTCATAATGAGTTTTGTTCAGTGGTTCTTGAAAAGGAAAATGGTTGAAATGGATAATTTACGGCTAATCTTTACATAAGCATATTTACTGGTACTCTTTGATACAGATACGAATAGGAATATCAAGTATGAATATGTAATACGTTACTTTATTAAAAATATATAATATATATACATTTGATACGCGATACATAATACCCGTATGATAATACACATGAATTAATATGTAATTCACTAGTGAATTAGGTAACTATACATAAGGTGTTCAGGAAACCCAATTGCATGGTCCATTGCAAGAGAAATTCGGGTGATATGAGCTCCAAGAAACAGCATTTCGGTCAGCTTGATTTTTCGAAGTTATTTGACAAGATTATCATCTTTGTTGCAGCATATGTACACGTGCTTGATGTATTTTTTTGAAGATCAAGAAGGAAATCTCCTACAATGGGATTGTTGAATATTTAATTATTAGTTTTTCTATTGCTAGATAAATGGGGAAGTGATTAGCATCTTAAAGGGCCCTCAAGAAGAATAATTTGGCAAGAAAAGGAGCATTCGTGGCCTTTATTGATTGATGATTTGTTTAGATAATCCCAAACTTTGAAGCATATAATCTTCACTTAATTTGTCAGCTTCTGAAATTGTCTTTTTTTTATTATTATTTAACTCTTGTCTTGTTGCCTTGTTGACAAGGAATATACTACTTAATCTACTCATTCAAAGAGGAGAGGAATATATTAGCAGCTTTTCAGAAGGCTCCTTGATGAACAATGATTCATTATATTGTTCCACATCAAAGACTTTTCTAGACTTTTTCTTCCCTTTGTTTTTGAAAGTTCTGGACAAACATTCATAATTGGAAGATTTGGCACTTCAATCTTAACTGTTGGTAAGATATCGTGATAATGTGAGATTGAAATTTATGCTAATTAATTCAAATTTAGTAGGAAAATAAATGTTTTTAAACTAGTAATTTTTTTACTAAATATTTAGAGTAGAAAACTTTCCATTGAATATCCTAGATACCATATCAATAATTTGGAAATGATGGCAGAACTAAGATTTAAAAGAATGAAGGGTGACTATGAACGACAACATAATGCTCTATGAAACAGAGAAAATTTGACAAAATCTAGTAGGAGAACAAATTATACATTGCATAACAGGTCGGTATAACACTACAAAAAAATTGCAAATTTCATGCGGATTTTTGCTACGGATTTTTTTCCCAAGAATTATATACGGATTTTACTGCAAATTTTAGTTTTCTAGGTTTGGGATTAAAATTTTGCTACGGATTAAAAAATCCGCAGATAACATTCCATCCATACAGCGTCCTCCTATTATTTACAAAAATTTCTCTGTTTCATAGCTGTCTCTTATACACATCTAGATGTGTATAAGAGACAGGGATGATCCGCAGCACATCTGAATTTAAAGTTAATTTCGCATCAATTTTGGAAATTCTGAAAATTTGGAAATTTCAATTTTAAACCCAACACATTTTGGAGATCTAATCGGGAAAAATCACTTTTCTTACACATCTAGATGTGTATAAGAATCAAGGTTTAGGCTTGAAAATGGTGGCTGGTAGTGCAGGAACTGTCTCCAATACTAAATCTAGATATTGGAAAAGGAAGAAATGAAGAAAGAGCAAGCTTCACTACAAGCCCAACTATTTGAAACAAGAAACCAGTTGCATACTTTGATGGAGCGATTAGTGATTGTTTTTGCTATGTTATTTTGAAAACCGGATATAACCCTAATTTCTATAGGTCTTTTGCTATAATTTTTGCAGTTTTATTTTTTTTATTTTTATTTTTTTTATTTTGTTTGTTATCGTATAGATTTTTGTTATGTTATTTACATTTTTTTTTCAACTGTTTGTTATCCATAATTTGTCGAGGATTTTTGCTATGTTATTTTCAATTTATTTCCATATAATGACAATATTTAACACCTAAACTACCAACACTGTCTCTTATACACATTTTGTGTGAATAAGCTTCGCACTTTAATTAACATTATCATAAATATATCGTCAACCTTAATATAACAACCAACTTTATTATATGAAAATTAAAATAATAACAAAAGAGACTTCTATAGTTCATCTAATTAAATTCATAGTACGCGATTCCTAACCTTGCCATTTGGGCCTTAATTTAACCAAGTAATATCTGGATACATGTCCCTTTGTTGCCATAAACAGGCCAATTTTATGTATTTGTATTTTTTAAATAATATTTTATAATTATTTTATATATTTTTTTAATATATATATATATATATATTAAAAGAAATAAATATTTTCAAGTCATCAATAACAAAGGCATTGTAATAATAATAAGTATTAAAACACAAGATGTTTCAACCTTTTGTCATTACAGAATATTTAATAGAATAATTTTCAACCTTTAAAAAATCTTCCGTTTAACTATTATTATAGTTTATTTGTCTTTCGTTTAAGTAAGTAATTTTTCGTTTTGTGTTTACGAAATAACTCCTACTTTGAGTTGGTAGATACGGATTAAAAAAAACAAATAAATTCGTTCAATTTTACTAAAATATAGGTCTAAAAAGCTGCGGATTATATTCAATTTGGGTTGAATTCAAGTTCATAACTTGCATATTATACTTGCAAAATACTAAACCATGAATAATGTTTCTAAATGAAATGTTATATAAATGTATGTATTGGAATGATACTTAGTTATTATTTTTAAAATATTATTTAGACTTTAATTATGTAAGATAATAGGGAATAATATTGGCAAATCACTAGAGTTCAAACAAAAATCTCGTTATTATTTTAATTTTCCGATAATTTAATAATGAAAAAGGGATTAAACAAACAAGTTTAGTATAGGTGTTAAATATTGTCATTATATGGAAATAAATGAAAATAACATGCATCACAAATTATGGATAACAAACTGGTAACAAAATCTATACGATAACAAACAGAGATGCAAAAATAAAAAAATAAAAATCATAGAAAATTGTAATACATAATTAATTTCTTGAAAATAACTAAACCACTTTAATACAAGAATTAAAAAATAGATAACATTAAATTACAATGCCAAGATGAATTGTTATTGATGCAAAACTTGAAAATATTTATTTTTAGTGGTAATTACGATTAGAGAGGGTGAAAACCCGAAATTAACCATTTCTGCGCAATTTATTTGCTGCGATTTATTTTTCCGCAAATTTGCTATTGTCCTTAATTTTCCTTCGATTTTTGTTGCGTAATTTTTGTAAATAATACGCTCGCTTTATGGAGGAATGTTAGATTTTGCGGATTTTTAATCCGTAGAAAACTAAAATCCGTATATAATTCCTGGGGAAAAAATCCGCATGAAATTTGCAATTTTTTTGTAGTGAATTGTCTATTTATAGATAACAATGAAAGGTGTTCAGGTCATGATATTGTCAATTAAATATAATGATAAATTACATAAATATTCTAAATAAACTAGTCACGTAAACATTATATATAAATATTTAATGCCACGTAAAAAACTAATTATTACATCGTCAACAAGCTACCTGAATTTGCCAAGTGTGCAAATCACTTTGTATAAACATTTAATTATATGACAAGGCAGATATAGCTAGAGAAACTTAGATTTTTATTTTTTCTTTTACTCTTTTGTTCTTTTTGAATTTTCTAGAACCGCGGAAATTCGTACTCTTACCTTAAACCTTAATTAGATGGAAAAGGATGCAATTAATAAAGCGGCAACTGACAATTCCCTACCTTCAAAAAAGTTCACAAAACTAACCAACACGCCATTGGGTTGTTAGCTACCAGGAGCATGATAAGTCATTCCTAGGACTAGAGGTTTAGAGATTAAAATTTGATACTTGCAATCAAAAGCAACCAGCAAGAAAAGAGTCTTAATGGAAAGAAAAAAACACGCAAGCAGATTAGGAGTAGGTAGTATAGCTTAATAATCTCAATATATGTGAGTTTAATTATGAATAAATGCCATTATTTATCTCACCATGTGTGGGTCTTGGTATTTCGATTGAATTCAATCCAACAATTGTGGGCATATGTAATCATTATCTAAAAAAAAAAGATTTACATTTTTATTAATGCAAAATCAACTTTGACAATTGGGGTTTATTTAAAAATTTGACCAAATCTCAGGGAAGATAAATGTAATTCGGCCATTAAATTTTAGGTAATTCCGAAAAATGTTTAATCACATTTTGTTAAAGACAATTTTGAGTCGAGCATGAAGGGACTATTTTTCCTTTCTTTTTTGTGTGTCGGCAAGAAGAGAAACAAAGACGTGGGTGTCTTGGGGTGAGGACGAAAATGGTTCAACTTTATTCTATTAGATTTTGTGTTTGATATATAGTAGTGTTATACAGGCACTATAATTTTTAAAATATAACTTTAAAGATTTTATAAGAAGTTTTTTTAAAGAGATGATATCTAAAAATTAAAAATTCATAAGAACTGTAACTTATTGAAATGTTATCGTATTTGATCTTTCTATTCTCCTTTGTGTTTAAGCTAATTAATTAAGGTGTTTGACTAGCAACAGCAAGTCCACAGCAAATCTCTTGGACTTGACAGCAATCTCCAGACTACGTGGCTTGACAATGCTTTCCTTTAGCTAATGTTTCCTCAATAGGAATACCTAACTCTCATTTCAAAACAAAATCACAGCTACATAACAATGCAATCTTAAGAATCCCCAACTATAATCAAACACGTAGCTAGCTGCCTCTCTATTCCCCCCACCCCCCAATTAACACTACATGCATGCATATGTTAATTAGTACTGTATCTGTATTCTTTTTTAATTAAAGGGGACAAAAAGGGTAAAAAAAAATGACAAAACGCAAATTATAGTATTTCTTTTTTTAAACTCACACCTCATATTCTTTAATGATTCGGACTCATAACTAATAGATCATAAGAAAAATATCTTACTACCTAAATTACACTTCGTTATCACGCACAAATGTATAGCTACAGAATCAAATTGTGCTACGTGTTTGATCTAATTTAACGTAAATCAGGATGAGTCTGACAAAGGGTTTGTTCGGATGATTAATCAAAACTTGCCACATAATAATTTTATCTTCATCCCCTATAATTAGAAGACCTACAACCCATTTATAACTATCCCGTAAAAATCAATAACAATTCTGAAAAAAATTATAATGCCAACTTATTTTCTAACATAAAATAAAGAGAATCAAGAAAATTAAAATTAGTGATATGTAAAACACATCTAACTAACTATATCTAAACAAAAACTTTTTCAAACTAGCCTGACAAATATTTTTGTATAAATAAATAAGTTAGATGGTAACTTACTACTATATATTAGAATCTATATCAACCAAGTGTTGAGACATAATCTGAAATAACCTCTATTTGCATGTGCATACTACAAGGTAATCAAATTATGATAATTAATTAGTGAGTATATATAAAATTATTAATAAATCACTAGATTTATCGGGAAAAAAAAGGAACAAAATACGATTAAATATTTAAATCAGAAATTAATAATTAAACATAAATTAATTTTGACAAATAATACTAAATTTTTGGCTACTGTACTAATTAGTACTACATAATCTTTCAAACCAACATCCCATGTAAATATCAGTCAGGGGCACAGCTCTAGATGTAGGAGATACATATCATATGATCATATCTAGTTAGGTAAAAGGCTGTCTTTGTTGAACTTTTGACTCAGGAAATTCTTTAATTAGTTTCTCATACCAATGCCAAAAGCACACATGCATACACTTAACGTGGTCTTGTCGCATGTTTTATTCACAAACAATTTCATGCTTATAAATATATATCCCATTAATTCTTTCATAAACATCCCTTTAATTTACATCCTAAAAGGGGTTAAAAGTAGTGATTAGAAATATGGTTCTATTTTTCAAATCAAGAACAAGAACTATTATAAGTGCTGAAGATAATCTTGATCATCAGAAAGACCTCAAGAACGACAGTAATAATGCTGCAGAAGAATGCAAAACTCTAACAGTTTGGAGAAAATCACTCCTTTTTAGCTGTGAAGGTTTCACTGTATTTGGCTCTGCCGGTAGTTTAGTCTATAGGGTTGATAACTACACCGGACGAGGTCGACGGACCCGATCAACTCATTCTCATGGATGGATCAGGGATGCCTGTTCTAACAATGTTTCGTCGCAAGGTAATGTATAATTTTATCAAGAATGAACCTGTTCTCGTTCTAAGTAGTAGTAACATCACGGGTTGTTATTTTTGGAGTTACAGACGTTATTATAGGAGAATTTTTACTTTAAAAAAATGTTTGTTTGTTCGGATATATGTTACACTTATTATCAATTTAATTAGGATTTAATTTTCTCGTTCAACTAGTAGTGACATCGTACGCTGTTATTTTTGGAGTTACAGACACTATTACGGGAGAATTTTTATTTTTAAAGAAATTTTGTCAGGTTAAACCTAACGAAACCTTTGTTTGGATAAGTGTTCCACTTATTATCAATAGGATTTAATTTTCTTGATTCTCCTTACTTTACAAGAGAGAAAGAGATGAGATTATAAATTTTCAGGGTAGTTATAGAATTGTACAGAGAGTTATGGGTGAATTGAGATCTTTGACTAACTAAAGAATGGGATTAAAATAATTATATGGTAATTTTTAATTAGTCTTCCGAACAAATTCTTTGTCAGATTCTTCCTAATTTACGTTAAAATATTTTTATTATAACGGATGAATGTTAAAGACTAAGAATGGAGTTAATCTAAAATTAAAAAATGAGGAATAAGCATTAAAAAAAATGTATAATTTTTCTATTTTCCTTGGCTGTACGATGTAGTAATTTTACGTGTTACAGACTTTTATTTAAGGAATTTGTGAAAGTGTTTAAAATTTACATAATAATAATATCACTGCAGCGGCCCTGATCATTTCTTGATTCAATAACAAGTTATAACACTTTTGTATACTTGTAATTGATACTCATGAAGTTCAATTTGTATGACATGAATTTTGCTTGAGCAGAAGTTGGGGCTAATAGATGGCTGGCTAATCTATGAAGGGGAAGTTGATGATCATAGCAACAAGAAGAAGAAGGCAAAAAAGCCCATTTTTTGTGTTAAAAAAAGTTTAAGTTTAAACATTTTACAAGCAAACTTAAATGCACTTGCATATGTATATCGTGGAATGTGTGATAAAAGACATTATTGTTACGTGGTTGAAGGATCGTATACACATCGATCGTGCAAGGTGTTAGATGAATCAAGAAGAGTTGTAGCTGAGATTAAGAGAAAAGAAGCCATTATAGGAGGTGTATCTTTTGGTTTAGAAGTTTTTAATTTAATTGTGCAGCCAGAATTTGATTCTGGATTTGCTATGGCTCTTATTTTACTACTTGATCAAATGTTCACTTGATAATTTTTCCATTTTCCTCAACTTCTTTTTTTTTTTTTTTTTTCCCTGCTAGATCAATGTACATTCTTTTTAATGTAGCTGTTTTTTTCTTGTTCAATGAATGGGAGAACAATAATAATTTTGTTACCAGCTCTTTTATGGGGGAGAGAAACCACAGAAGAAAAATAAGAAATTGGACATTATTTTGTTTAACTTAAATCTTACTTCAGGGCTTTTTTTTTTTTTTTTAACCAATGAAAAAATCGTGAAAAAAATGTTTATGAAATGGAGATGCGGGGTATCGATCCCCGTACCTCTCGCATGCTAAGCGAGCGCTCTACCATCTGAGCTACATCCCCTTGATGTGACAGCCAAGCAAAACTATTACTAATACCATATATAGTAATTGATTGAATCACAACACCTAAGAAAATTCTTGTATAGTTATATGGATCAAGGTGTACGACTCCACTATAAATCTTGTGATTCATATTTATCAATTTTTTGATGAAGTATTTTAATTATTAATTTTTTTAAAAGAATTTAGATGATATAGATAAATATAGATTTGTTCATTTTTTATCTATACAAGAATTTTCCTAATGTCTAACGAATCAATCAACTCAAAGATTAATTGTAATATGGAGATTAAATCTATGACAATTTTGTTAGTTTGTTCAAAATGATGCGGAAACACGATGGATTCTTGCTAGCTATTTTGGAATAAGAAGATTTTAGAATTCACATTATATTTGTCATCCACGGAAGCATATAAAACTTGAATATTGCTTGACATCAACAGAAAGTGAAGTTTTAACAGTACAAGCCGATGAGTAATTGAGTCGAAGTATTGTTGAGTTTCAAGCCTCAATAATTCTTATGGCGACCAATGAGGTTGGATCAAACGCAATTATATATACGAAAGTTTTTAAATTAGACTCTCGTTATTCTCAATTTTTTATTGGTGGGTATTGGTGAACGATTTGTCAAAACTAGGGGTATTCATGGATTAGATTATTAGGTTGGCGGGTTTTTTACTTCGGGTTATCGGGTTTTTGGGTTGAGAATGTAAAATCTAACCCAACTAATATAGAAATCTAAGTAAATTCAAATCCAAATGTGTAATCGGATAGGCTACTCGGGTTTTCAGATTTATTTGGGTTAAAATCTAAAAAATATAAAATATATGTATATAATTATAAGATCATCCATTACAAAAAATATTTTTGTAAAAAATAAAATGGTTAGATAAAAAAAAAGAAGGGAAAATTGTATGTTAACGAAATATGATAGACGAAAATTATGTCAAGAATAAGAAGGAAAATGATTATAAGTTGGATGATATGACAAAGAAGATAATGAAGAAAAAAAATTATAAGTAAATTATATTTGAGTTATCGAATTGGATTGGGATTTATTTTTTAATACCCAACCCAACTAAATTCGGGTAACTCAACTCAAATAACTCAAAAATAAATAACCCTATTCATTTAACTCCAAATTCATTTGAATTGAGTTAGGTTGAGTTTAAACACCCCCAATCAAAATCATTATAAGCCGCTGACATACGTGTCTCTAACACGAAGAAAAAGAGTAATTTACCCGAAAAAGTAATGATTCTTATGACGAGCTCTATGCCATCAATAACCATATAAAACATGATTCATGCTTTTTGCTTATTATACACTCAAAATTGTATCCCCGATATAAGGGACAAAATTTATATAAATCCGATTTTTGACATCAAGATGTAAATATTATAAAATCTTGCTTACATCAACTTATGTCATAGATGTCCATAACATTTAATTCACACCACAAGATCTACAAGTGGGATTAAAAACCACGTCATTTTAAATCTTTCCCCAATATAAGAGGTCCTCCTACCTAATTTGCCTTTCGGGGGTGATTTCACACCTTTGCTGTCAATGACTTGATGGCAGTTCTTTCAGCCGACCACATTGCTTTGTAAAGCTCCAAAGCAATGTACGTTTTTTAACCCTTGTTATTTCCAAGTGTTAGTAGCAAGTACAAGCATGAAAACACCAATGCAAGACATTTGCAAACATAAAATCAGAGTTCATAACTGAATCTTCTATTGCCTCATTAATCATCTACTCAAGGCAATGTGAAAGTTTCTCAGATAAAATCTTGTACACATCTTACAGCTAAATGATACTACAACATTCCTTCCTACAGGCAACATAATATGTACAAGCCTACAAACTCCTAATATAATCCTAGGGTGATAAAATGAAAAAATCTGACAGAAGTTGGCTTTACTGTCAGAAAAGGGCTCTCATCGATCCAGATTGCTGGCTGTTGTGTTCCACTCCATCGGCACTATCTGTTTCAGTTTCTGCCTACTGTTGTTACAAGCCTTATCAATGACCCTTGTAGGTGGTGGCATCATATAGGAATTTTTTACAGTATGGTTATTGTAATTCTTCATCTCTGGAACCGATTCCCTGAATAGCTTACTGGGAGATGATCTGATTGATCTGGGAGCAGACCAATTTGTTGGCCCTTTACAAGCAGGGTTCATATGGCGAGCAGCATCAATCTTTTCATCCACTGACAGTCTAAGCTTCTTTGCAGGAAACCTACCATCAGCAACTTTGACCAGATTATCAAGTCCTATCGACGCTTTTGGTGCTGCAACAGGTTTTCCAGATTTCTTAGTTAATTTAGACTTGCAAGTTTTCATGGTCTTCTGGGAAGGTTTCTTAAGCCACTTCATCATTTCATGTGATTTTTCCTTCAAGGAATGAGAGGAAATTTCACAGAGCGTCTGAGCTGCACTAGCCAAAAACCTTGGAGAATACTCAACTGTTGCAATAAAAACAGCAATAAAATTTTCTCAGAAATAGTCTTCATCCAGATCCAGAAAATTCAATGTGCAGGAAAAAGATAATATAATATGCATTTCTCCTTAAGTGATGCCTGACCAACTCACTCAGTTTATCAAAACCATGGACAATGCAGAATCAAGTTAGTGTACAAGTACAGCTTTATGTTCCCTATACATAACAAACACAAACACCAACACCAACATTCACACAACTAAATAAAGTGGGAATGCCTAAGCAGCAATTTAAAACTTTCATATAAAAAGTTTTAAAGAAGAAAAAATATCAGATAGAATATAAGTGATAAGGCATTAAAAATACTAGCTTGTTTCACTGTCTTGCTGGGGCAGGTCAACACAAGTCAATAAAGGCTAAAAAGAACTACTTTTTCTATGACCTGATAGCAACAGATGCACATCATATCGAAGGGCAAATACTTTTGCGCAAAACACCACCTTGCAGAAATTTGGTGAAGTAATTAAGACATGAGGATGCAGGGTATTTATTCTTCTTCTCTTCTACCCTGAAGTGCTACGCAGACTCTAAGAAGCTTTCCAAAAGTTTTCCAAATTAATTCTACAAGTGCATACACAAAACTACTATGCAACCAAAGTGCATAAAGCCTAATGTCAGATTGTCCGGAATTAACTACAACGCTACCATAAATCTCACATTTTTTTCGACAATGTAAATTAGAAATAATAAATTAGTGGACAATGACTGGGCATTTCAGGATGACCAGTAAAAGGCATGATGGTGAGTCGAGAAAGTCCTGGAAAGGCAATATACCTGGAGGGTCCTGGGAAGCTGAACATGCTGCTGATGATGATACAACCCGTTCACAAGAAGTAATGGTCACACATGCGGATGAGGAATTGTCTACTCCCATAGGTGCAGATTCTAAATTTCCTGAAGGAACTAGTCTGTGATCATAAGTGAGCAATTTCAAATCCACCGGTACACTCATTAGAGCATTTCAAAGGAGTGAGAGTGTTTCCAACTTTTACCCATCTACCTGGGCATATGGTCCTATTAGCAGATAATTTAACTGTATCAGGACCAGATTTAGAATGCCCAAAGGAATTATGGGACCAAGGAAAAGGCAGCAATCCAGTTCGATGAGATACTGTCTTCCCTAAACGAAGGTCAGTGCCGTTTCTTGAAGATGAAGCAGGCTTCACAGCATCCAGAAGCAAAGAGTCCAAATCCTTGGATGGGGGAAGTGCAAGTCGATCCAAAATATTCTTTTGTGGACATAGTGGAGAACCAACAGCAATGGCAGAAGGTTCCATACGGTAACAAGAATCCTAAAATTTCAACAAGAAAATGTAATCTTGAAAAGGAAAGAGATCCATTATACGCATTTAAATATAAAAAGAATCTAGCGCATATTATTATATTTCAATTTTCTTGTGATCAGTACTGCTGGCAGCCAAATATAAGATGCTTTGGCGCATGCAGGTAAGTATAAAGTTAGAAATGCTGAAAGCATGAAAAGGAGAGAGCTCATAACCTCAGAGTACCTACTAACTATAAATTTCCTGGGCATTTGCAATGCAGAGAAAAAAGCAACAAGCAAAAAATAGGGAAGAAGTTGCCATATGCCAAATAACATTTGTCATATAAGGAAGAAATGTTTTTATCAAAAGAAAAGGTATAAATTTCAAGTCAAGTTTGCATTTGATACGTTGGATGGGATATCGAGCTGAGCATTGTTTATATTAGCTAAAGCTGCTAAATCTCAATACCAAAGTGACCATAATTCCTTACGTCTACCCAACTAACCTCATTGCTAGGAGGCCGAATTGCAGTGCATGAATCTGCTTTACCACCATCCATCAGGCTTGTTTGACAAGCACCAGGGCTGAAATGGCCCACTGAGACCTGGTTATAATTATTATCAGTATCTGCAGAGTTTTGGGTATGGACTGGGTTTTGAAGCCGGAGAAGAGAACAGGCCTTTCTAAAAACTGAATGCAGGAGATTCTCATTTGAATTTTCTACTGCTTTTCCCTTGTCTTTTGCCAAAGTAGGATAATTATAACTGCCATCAAGGAGTTCATTCAGAGGCAGTTCATCAACCAGCTTTGTGACATCAAAAGTGTCGGATTTGGAACCATATACTTCTGGAAAAAAGAACCCATATCAAACCAACAATTAAAGCACGACCTTTTGGATGGGAGAACTCAAACGATGTATCTAATATCTAAATTCAAATGGAAAACTCCTGATCCGATAAAAGAAGTTTCCGTATTCATATCAATTTCACACAGATAACAAAATGTTCAGAGACCCCAGAATAGACACAACAAAAGAATATCATCTAGTACAGTTTTAAGATCTCATGACATGTCAGTAACGAAGGTACTTAAAGATGACAAGCAACTAAAAACATGTAAGAATCAGATGCTTGCAGCATTAAGCTTAAGATGTATATTTATGGTTATACCTTTTCTTTAGCAACTGGTTTCTGCATGGTTTCCACGTGTATCACAGTCTGGGGAAGGGAAACCAAATAACTGGCTAACAATAGTAAACATTTCTGTGCATATAAAACAAAATAGTAGAAAACTATTAAGTCTCTCTAAAGAGCCTAGATGTAGCTGCAAAGTTGTAGCTTAAAACCCTATGCTTCAAGCAACAGAAAGCACATATCAATTTATGGTACCAGGGTCTCACTGTATTCCTGTACTTGAAAAACTAAGCCCTGCCTAACTAAGGAGTCATCATTACCTTTTGAATCACAAAATTGACCTTTTATTAATAGCGGAAATGAAATTCAGATGTATTGGTTATGCTCCATATTGAAAACTCTAGATAATTCCTACGGGAAAGAAAACAATTACCATCAGATTGAACAGGTAATTTTAGATTACATATACAGAGAGAGGACTCGTGTCAAATAAAAAACTGAAGGAATTAAGGAACATAAAACACTTGAAACTGAAACTCTCGCTAGTTTATTTTCATGAATTCAGTAAAGATAAAACCATCTCGACCGTCAAATGAGTCAGCTTAGTCTCCACTGCTCTAAAGAAAGTGCATGCAGATTTTAGAACTTTAACTTTTGGATCTGCTCATCTCCTTGATAGAATTTTTGGTGTCAAAATTTATTCTTGTACTTATAGTCTGACCTGCCATACTATGCTTGTACAAAACTTCCAGAAGATCAAATGGAAGGTTATTCAAATGGAAGGACTTGCAAGCTTAAAGAAATTCGGATACTGCTGATGGCAACAGATCCTGTTGTAATGGCCTGAAAGTCTGAAACTGATGTGGCAGTATACGCATGCAGCATTATTAATTACAGTCCGTTAAAAAAGACTCCTATGGGATTCATTTAATGTGACATTGAGCAAATTTGGGCTCCACCTGAAGAATTGCTGAGCTAAGATTTCAAGAGAAAACTGAAGACAGACAGGTAAAGCAAGAAATGAGGTTATCATAATAAAACATCAAAAGTAGTAAATACAGTTAAGAATACGCAAGGCATAATCCAGAATATGAATTTGATATCATCCATGTATAGCAGAAATTCAAAAGTGGATTAGATTTTAACATGTACAGCTCACAGAGAATGTCAACCAGCTAAGCAAAAATAAGATGGCGGCAGTCTTTTCCTACCATTAAAGTTGCCTCCTCCAGCAACTGAGCTGAAGCTAATCAAGCCATTTTTCAGACCAAAAGAATCACATCTGCTTTTAGGAACTCTACCATTTCTTTTATCGCCCCGCTTGCTATTTGAATTGGTCCTTTGCTTAGGGATTTGAGTTTTCTCTATAAGATCAGGATTAGGAAAACAAGTTAACAAATGAGTTATGGATGGAAACTGCTGCTATTATGCATGGAAAAGAGTTCAAATAGTTTGCAGCAATCATTTAAAGATTTGAAATAATTAACACTATGCCCCAAAAGCAACCAAGTATGGAAAAAGAGTAACAAATAAAAAGGTAAGAATTAGTCCTTGAAAAATATGTAGGCGTACTCTCAAAAAGCAAACTATTGAATATATGTGACATATAAACCAAGACCTTATTTATAGAACCCCAAAGTTTGCAAAAGAAAGATCCCAAAACTGTAAAATCTGTCATATTCCACCCGCATAGCCCACTACAAGTCATCATCTATTTCTAGGTCATTCAATAGGAAGACACGAAACCTGGTAAAACTCCACGTGCGGAAATGAATATCCGTTTGGAAGGCTATTGGAAGTTATAAACGATAAGAAGGTTGAATGCAGCTCAGCTACACTACAACTGCCATTTGCCACTTTATTTTGCAGGTGAATTAGCTGAAAGCTCAGATTTATAGATAAATTATGCTTCCATCAGGTAACACACTCAAAAAAAAGAAATTCATCTAGCTTGGCTTGCAAGCAGACGTGACTGTTTGAAATATGGAAGAAAGGTAGAATAACACAGATACAGATGCTTGATCATTGGATTCAATCAAATCCTCAAAGAAGAATTAAGATCTAAGAGAAGAACTATGGTAAAAAGAGTAAACATCAAAGGAGAAACAAATGTCAACGACTTTTGTTATGTATCAAAGTAAATATAGTTCGAGGGTAAACAAATATGCAATGACAATCTTTTCCTTTTGGGTGCATTTAATGTTTTTCCCTTTTTTCCTTGTTGGGTTGGGGAGGGGGACTTAAACTTTGAAAAGTTGTCAACGTATTTTTACCCAAAAAAGAAAGTGTAACCTGCACGTTTTTGTGGTTTTAGAAACCACTAATGCAAAGAGAACCCTATTTGTGGGACCTGTGTGCCGATCTTTTGATAACATATAAGAATAACAATATATTTTTACAATGATTTTCAGACTCTTGACAATTTTTCTTGTTCTAAAGTTTCAAGAGGACGCCAGCCACATCTACATTCAAAATCAAAAGACCAAAAAGGAATCTGCACTACGAAAAGTGGAAGCTCCAATCATCAAACACTAAGCTTCCAAAATAGTAAACCAAAAAAATTTCAACTAGGCACCCCTCCATAAAAATAGTGATACTGAAAGTGAGAAAAAAATCTTTCACACGCTGGCCTGATCCTTCTTTATTATCAAATCTCTTCAGTTGTGCTCCAGCAATAAATTTCATCTGGTTGAATGGATAGCATCCGAAATCTTCCATTTCTGACCTTTCCGTGTGCTTCCAACTGCAATCCAGAATATGCAACTACCAACTTCTCTATTCAGGTGATCAAACCAAACACCAATCTTAATGGAAAACTAGCAAAAAGATAGCATACTAAAGAAAGTTCAGGAAAATCTGTAGCAATTCCAAAACTTTTGTCTTAGCATATCCAGCCATTCGAAGAACTTTTATTCTGGCAACGGCAATTTTGATACTTGTTCTCTCAGACAAGAAGGTTACTTACATCACCTGACTTCTCCCCAACAAACTTTATTTGGAAGTTAAGAAAGATTGGTGGAGTACAAGTGATAATGAATGGTAATCTCAAGCATCCATTATTAATGTTCTTAGGAAATCCCTTGGAGGCTATTGAATTAAAAGATCTAAAATCAAGCTTGATGCATTGAAAAGCATTTCAACTGTTATTGTCTAACAAAACCAGGCATCAAAAGATTAACTTTAATTAAACCAGTGTTTAAAAGGTAAGTTATAGACACAACCGAACTCATTATCTATAGTGGCAGCCATCTAATACATAAAATAGAAACAACTCTACAATTTTGCAGGACAAGATCCGGTACCTGAAGAGTTACCCTTTACATCTTCTACACCAGATCCATTCACAGGGAGTTCCAACTGTACTATTCTTGATCTCTTTGAACTACTACTATTACATCTCGAGACCTTCCCAGATCTTCGATGCAACTGTTTAGCCTCCGGTCTAGTAATGAAAGATTGAGATGCATCCACATTCTCGAGTTTCAAGTCTTCAGAAGCATTGCTGCCATGAAAGCCGGAAGGCTGACCGTCCGGTACAAAAAATCCAGTATCACGTATCTTGTACCAAAAAGCTGGCTCCGAAGCACTGGCAGGTGGAATCTTAGCTGAAATGCATATATAGGGAAGCTAAGTTACAACTGACATGCATTTTTTCATTTTAAACCAAAACAAAATCCAAAAATCTATCTCCTTTTATTCTCTCACATGATTCCAGGATATGAAAAAACAGAATTAATCAAGTACATAGACTCGAGCATAAATGGGACTCTACCACTCTATTATTAGCTAAAACAAAATTAATATGCAATTTGTGACTCATGACGAAGAAAACTTGGAGGGGAAAAAGGAGGGGGGCCCTCCGATCCCATAAGCTTAGACACCGCAACCACCGCCGCCTCGGGGAGAGCCAACTCCACCGCGTCCATCACGGCACCGACGACCCCCAAAAACGCCGTTTCAAAATCGCCATAAACATCAACAACACCAATCATTTTCAAATAAATTCAAAAAAATAATCAAATTTGAGCTTAGAAAAATCGAGTTTAGCTAAATTAAGATGGTTTAACCGGCGAAATGACGGGAAATTTGGGGATTTTAGATGGGAGAAAAACATTTAGGGCTAAAAAATTGAGGGGTTTAAAGAAATGAAAGGTATTTATAGTTTTCGGAAAAAGAAGAGGTTGTTCGTCGGTGGGGGGTGTATTCCGGTGCGGTTTGTCGTCTGATTAATCCGCTGTTCTTTAGTTGACACGTCATAATTTGTGGGTCCCAGTTGGGTGTTATCCATTGAGTTTGAGGAGGCTGTGTGTCTGCAGCGGTGAAGTTTGGATATTTGTAGGAGGGAATGTAAATATACAATTGTGTGCCCTTTGACTTTTGTAGCTATCATAGAAACTTGAAGTTGTAAATTTATATTTTATAGATGGGAAAATATTTATGTACATCTGGTGTTTGGTCCTATCTGTAAATTCTGTAGTCAGGATTAAATGTTAAAAATTTTTACTTACATCAGTTGATATCATAGATTCTATAAAATTTAATCCACACCACAGGATCTACAGGTGAGATTAAAGATCGAGTCTACCTAAATATTTGCGTTATAGATGAGTTTGTACTATATAGTTGTTGAGACTCTCACCATGACATAATGTATGAAATTTGGGGAAAATTTTAGTATGTAAATTAGTCGGATTCGGTAAAATCTAGTATATTCAGACTCGAATCCGATTAATATAACCGGATTTGAATTTTCGACGGGTCTACAAAAGTAGATTCATACCCAGATCCGTAGCGTCTTGTCGGATTTGGATCATAATCTTAATAATTTTTTTATAACTTTTAAAATTTTATATAAAACTATTACAACTTATCTTAAATTTTTTTTTTTTTTTTTTAATTATACAAAAGTATTGAATTCATAATTAATATTTATGCATGTATTCTATATTAAATATAATTTACATGGACAATTTACATAAAATATTTTTATATATACATATAAAATAACACTATTTTATTATATATTAAATATTTTAATTGGATCCGAGTCTTAATCGGGTCGGAACACCAATATTTAGATCCGACCAGTTTATTATAATAGCTAAACTTGTCCGGATCGAATCCGAATAATCAAAATTTGCTATAGATCCAAATGCGAATAAACACATCCGGATCAGGTTGGGTCCGGGTCTAGACCTGACCCATTGACATGCCTATCTGTATATGGCTACATTTTATACTTGTATATAGATGAAGCATAAATCTTATTAAATAAAATGGTTAAATACATTAAATCTCTTTAAGGTTTGAGTTATTTTATACTAAATCCTCTAACGTTATTTTTTTTCTCTCATTTTACCCTTTCGGTCAGTAATTTGACTATTAAAAAGGTCAAAAAAGACATTTTTACCCCTAAACACTACAAGAATATATAAAATTAATCCCTTAAAGTTTATTATATTTGTCATTTTAGTCCCCAATTCAAGTTTTGTATCAATTAACCTACTTTAATCATTAATCAATATAAAAATATTGTCAAAACAACTAAAAATATAATGATGTCTACCAACACTAGTGATTATTTAAAAATACTTGTGAAAAAAATTTAAATATAAAAATTTCCTAGCACTTTCAGTATTTTTTGGTCTTTTTATTTATTTGATTTTCATGTAAAAATACATTTTAAATATACGAGACTTATAACCATCTATTAAAATTATATCAGTCTATTTTCCTTTTGCTTTTCTTTATATTTATTTAAAATGATTTTCTTCTTACTTTTTTACTTTGTTAATATAATTTAACTAATACCTAAATTATTATAAGGAACTTTATCATATAAATAAAAACTTAAATTAAAATAATTTAGATGAAAGACTTAAATTAAAATAATATTTAGATGAAAGACCTTTGATAATTCATTAAAATTTTAAAATTAATTATTCCATCATATTTTTAAATTGTAAATATTAAAGAAAGTATAATTCAAAAATTAGAATATTAGTAATTAATTTGGAGCATATTTATATTTTTAACAATATTGATAATATTATTGAATTTTATTTTTATCCTAATGTATTAAATGCTACAAAACTTACCTGATAAACTGAAATTTTGCTTAAAGCTTAAGGAGGTTTACTGCAATTGATTTTTAGGGGTAAATTTATTTTTAAAAAAAAATTAATGTCGGAGTTACATTTGTCCGTTAGTCAAAGAGACAAAGTGAGAAAAAAATAATTTTAGGAGGTTTAGTGCAAAACACCCCAAACTTTAAGGAGATTTAATGTATTTAACCCTAAATAAAACATAAAGGAAATGATGTAAGATTCATTTTGACATGCTAATTAAAAAAAATTATGATTTATTTGAATTATAAAAATAAGATAGTCGAATATGTTAATTCTATTATATGGTCGATAATGAATCGGTTATTAATATTAAATATTGTAAAATTTACAACCTGCTATTTAAATTGATTTTTATATAAAGTTAATTATGTAATTTTATATATTATCTAGTATATAATGAGTTTTTCTATTACCTTACAAATTTGCACATTTGTGTAATTAGTAATTATCTTTTTTGTTTTTTAAATTCTTGGAACTCAAAATTGTCTGACCCAAAGTAAGTACATTATGTGTACGGACCGTGTATTGAATCCACAACTTAATATCGTTTAGACTGAAAATTGACTTTACTCTTGTCACGTGCAAACTATATGTATATAATATTTTTCGTATAGGGTTGGAAACTTATAAAATATTTATGCAAAATAATTTAAAAAATTATAAATTTTAGGTAAATATTTAGGTAGACACGATTTTTTATTTCACTTGTAAATTTTGTGATGTGGATTAAATTTTAGAAAATCGATTACATCAGTTAATGTAAACAAAATTTTTAAAGATTTAATTCTGACTAAAGTCTACAGGTGAAATAAAAAATTAGGATATATTTAAATATTTTTCCAAATTCTAAACTATTAGTTGTGGTAAAATCATTTTCAATCTTCCACTCATAATTTGAGATATTTAGTAAGTGTTTAATTTTATTTATTTTTGACAAATAACATATTAATAATTTTGTCACATTATTCTTATGAAAAAATTTTTAAGGTTTATTTCAACAAAAAAATATTTATGTTTAACTTATTTTAAATATTTTCAAACGATAAAATTCTTGTATACATTAGAACGTATGCACCATAATAATACTAAATATGTTTGACCCCAGAATAAATTTAGAATAGGATTCACATTAATTATGTCTTATTTATATCATATCATATACGAAGAAATCAAACCTATCTCTCAAATCACTCAACCGCAGGTCCCCACACCACCGCTGTTTGTAACGCCGTCAATTCATACAATAACAGAGCGGGAATTTGGTCAACTTACACTGCCTTATGTTGGATCATTGAGCAAAGAAAGAGAATTCCCTTCCGTTAACTATCCGTCACTTAAACCGTTAACCACCTCGCACATATCACCTTCTCTTCTTGCAGGAAACACTTTTAATTAGATTTTGAGAAGTGGGTTTTGGTTTTTTTTTTTTTGGGATATTTTTTTGGGTAAAATAATCGAAAATGGATGAAGGGTTGGTGGATGATATAATAAGGAGATTGCTGGAGGCGAAAAATGGGAGGGTACCGAAGCATGTGCAGTTGACGGAGGCTGAGATACGGCAGCTGTGCTTGGCTTCTAAGGAGATTTTTTTAAGCCAGCCTAATCTTCTTGAGGTTGAAGCTCCTATTAAGATTTGTGGTAAATTTCTAATCCACCCCAAAAAAAAAAAAGAAAAAAGAAGAAGCAGTCTTTCTTGCTAATTTGTATCATTTTATTTGACTTTTTGATTTCTGTTTATATGATTTACCAGTTATAGAATGAATTCTGAACTGGGATGTGCTCAATTTGTTTGCTGGATTTTTATTTCACCCCTCCTAAATTTACTTGATTGAAGAAATTTGTCAAATGGGGCGTGGAAAAGTAGCCATTTTTTTTTTTTTTTTTTTTTTTTGTTTCTTGGGCTCTTTGATTGAGTATTTATTGAATTGGATTTGCTAAACGGTGTTTTGGAGAACTTTTATAGAGTTTTTGTACTTGGTATAGTTGGTAATGACTAGTAGATAGTGAAGGAGGATTAATGGGCACTACGAAAAAATGGACTTGAATTTATATGACATTTTGTTGGTTTTGCTTCCCCTAGGTTCGTTTGACTAATTTGTGAAATGGGTTGTGGGAAAAGAGCCAGTTTTCTTTTCCGCCATTTATTTGATTATTTGTTGAAATTGTTTGGGAACGGGATGCTATGGGGAACCTTAGTGAGTTGTGGTACTTAAAGTTGCATTAGTGGATGGTTAAGGAAGATGAACCAGCTCTATGAAATTAATATACTTGAATCTCTATATGTTAAGTTAGGATAACAGCGAGTTTATGGAATTCCAGTGAGTAGGGTTCTTAAATGGAACTAAAAATTTCCTTTTGTCTGTTTGCACGCTCAAGCTGACAAAAGTTATGTTTCATCTTCCTTTTGTGGATTGAATATGAGCCTGGGGAACACTTGGAGGAAACAAATATGAAATGACAGGAGACTAAGAAACGAAAGGTAGTAAATTAAAGAATGTTTGTGATTACCAAAATACTAGGATGACGTATTATTCATAGAATCCTTTCTTTATCTTGCTGGTAATCTTTATAATATGTTAATTTGAATTCTGATAAACTAGACTGGCACCTATTTAGTTGATCTGTGTGCAAATTGGGATATGGATACCTGCAAGTAGACTGGTTGATTCGGTACCTTTTTGCTAAGTTTTTTCTACGATCTTTTCCCTTTTATTCTTGACTTTTGAGACAAATCATTTTACTTTGCAAAGTTGGTTCTCAAGTATGCTTTAGGTTCTTACTTCAGTAACTATGCTGAAAATTTGTGTATGTTACTTTGCAGGAGATATTCATGGTCAATATTCTGATCTTCTTCGGTTGTTTGAGTATGGTGGTTACCCACCAGAGGCAAATTACTTATTTTTAGGAGACTATGTTGACCGGGGTAAGCACAGCATAGAAACAATATGTCTTCTCCTTGCATACAAGATAAAATACAAGGAGAACTTTTTTCTCCTTAGAGGCAACCATGAATGTGCTTCAATAAATCGCATTTATGGATTTTTTGATGAGTGCAAAAGAAGGTACAATGTTCGTCTGTGGAAAACATTTACCGAATGCTTCAACTGCCTGCCTGTTGCTGCTCTTATCGATGAGAAGATACTGTGCATGCACGGGGGACTGTCCCCTGACTTGAAGAACTTGGATCAGATTAGGAATATAGCCCGCCCTGTTGACGTGCCGGATCAGGGCCTTCTGTGTGATTTATTGTGGGCTGATCCTGATAAGGATATGGAAGGATGGGGAGAGAATGACCGAGGCGTGTCTAGGCCCTACACATCTAGTTCCTATACGTTTGGAGCTGACATAGTTACTCAATTCCTTGAGAAGCATGACCTTGATCTCATCTGCAGAGCCCACCAGGTACTGAAAGATTGAACATAATACGTGTTAAATGCTAAATAAGTGGCCTCACATTCTTCTTTTTCCATTGAGATTTTATATTTGATGTACTTAGAAAGAAAGATTTGGGCAGTACGGTAACCTGAAGTGCACCACTAGTTTAATGTTCAGCTAATGGGAACCATCAACTGCAAATTTTTTCAAACTATTTGGTGGAGTGTGGTACTTACAAACTTTGGGTAAAGTTAACCAAACGTGATTTGCCCGACTTGTTTAAAATTTGTGGAAGGTGAAGTTTGAGCTGCAGGATTCGTGGTTATTCCTAGTTTCTTTCTTGTTTATAGTTAAGGTAGTTAATATATTCATCTCCTGAAGTTTCATTACAGTCTCACAATTTGAGCTCCAAGTTAAAATTGAAAGCCTATTGGCTGCATGGACCCACAAGGCCTTCTGTATTGCTAATGTGATCATCTGTGGAGTTTTCAAAGTTCGCACTTTGGCCAGGGTGGGACACACCAGGGGGTCACCAAAGTTCCCAACCTTATGGGACCAAAGTGATAAGTAGACACTGTTTTTACTCCCCTGGACTTGAATTTTACTGTTTGTCTCAGCAACAACAACGTCCTGCGTCAGCCCCTTTTTTAGAGGTTGAAGAACAGGGAAGCCATTGATGCACCTCTAAATTTTACTTTTCCTTTTCCTTTTCATGACCTTTGACATACTTGGCAGGTTGTGGAAGATGGATATGATTTTTTTGCTAAACGGCAGCTAGTCACTGTATTCTCTGCACCAAATTACTGTGGCGAGTTTGATAATGCTGGTGCGATGATGAGTGTGGATGACACATTAACCTGTTCCTTTCAGATTCTGAAGGCCACAGAAAAGAAAGGAAAATTTGGGTTCGGTAACAACATGTTTCGACCAGCTACACCTCCTCATAAGGTAATTAAGAAGACATGTTATTGTGAGAAGATCAATGCTTAAACAGGCCCAATGTGTAGATTTCTGCATAGTATGTGATAATTTTGATTGTTCTTTACCTTGACATCTATTAAAAAGATGTAAATTTGCAATAAATGCTTATAGCGTTGGTTTGTGCAAGGAAGCATGTTAACCTATACAATTGCTTTGGTAGTTTTTTAGGGGCTCTAGTTAATTAGATTTGTGAAATTTGTTTAAATTAATTGTCAATTTATATGATAAAATCTAGATTAGCCTTGAGATTCAATCAGTTCAAAAATGAAAATGTGCAAAACTTCATTTTTTTTTTAATCAACCTACATAACTTTGTAATTCTATAAATGGGAACACGGATGGTCAAAAGTATGAATAGAGGTAGTCTGATTTTGTCCCGTGAAATAATTGTTTAGCCTTCTCCATATGACCCACAACGTGAACATTTACCAAAAAAAGTTCCAGAAGATGCACGTCACCTTGTAATTTAGCTAGATGGTCAGGCGGCAGTGTACAGAAGCATCATTAGCAAACAAGATGGACTATATCCTGGTTATGTGTTTCCATTAATATTTTTTTTCAGGGTGGAAAAGGTCCATAATCTGCAGTAGTTGTTACCAGATGCTTAACCTTGGCGTCTATCAAGTGATTCTGTTTCATGCTGTTCTCAACTGCTTTGAGTTGCTGGATGATCCTGCTTTCTCAAGTATGGACTGCTTAATATCAAGACTCAGATGACTGGAGTTTTCACGCTTGGTAACATCACAAGCATGTGGAAACCAAAATTGTTGCTTCAATGCGTGTATAAGAACCGATGTTCTCTTTGTCTGCACAAATGAATACCGCGTAAAATGATAATCTAACCTCAGTTTCTTGAAACGTAGTTTAGTAGTGCTGTTATTTCATAATACCGAGACTCGGCCTTTGTTTCTTTGGAAAACAGGTTGATTTCCATTTGAGATTATATGATTATGTGTATTTGTCTTCTAACTTAGTTTAGAGTTTTTGCTCGTCCAAATTCTATACAACTGATTTTGCTCACGTCCAAAATATTTCTGATACACCGGTCAAACCCCCAAGAATCCAAAAGATGTGAGATTTGAAGATTCTTTCTTGAAGGTGGAAAGCAAAAACAACTCACAAGAAGGGAGCCTTTGGCAGTTAGATGCACAGCATAAACTTTGCCAGGGGCTGCCTTGGTGATAAATTATTGGTTGAGTGCCTGATTTTGTAGGGCTATAACTATAATAGATTGAGAACTAAGATTTTTATCATGCTAAATAATAGGATTTCTATTTTTATCATGCTATATTAGGAACTAAATAATAGGATTTCTATTTTTTTCAATGGAATACAATTGAAGTATCAAAACTCACATATAATGTGAGACATATTAGTAGTATTTAACTAGATAGAAAATTACACGTAGTGACATTACAAATTATACAACTAACCGATACTAATATAAATTATACTAATCTACTAGGCTTGAATGCTTTGTTTTTCTCATATTGATTTCAAAGATAAAAGAAGAAGGAAGGAATTCTAATTTTATCATATTAGGACTCGTGCGAAGAGCTAAGAAAGAGATATAATATATTAAGAATAGATGGAGGATACCTAATCACACTATATTAATAACTAAGAAAGTTATCCAACCCTACTAAATTATGAGTTAAAAAAAAGATCCAATCCTACTAGATTAAGGATTAAGATGGGATCTAATCATATTAGAATAAAAATTAATGAAGAAATATATGAAAGATTTGCTTTAAGGAACTGTCACATGTTGTCCTTTCGAGTATTGTACACTATAATATCACGTGCTTTAAAATTTTGTATTGTATAAATTTTTTTAATCCAACAAAATGGTTCTCCTAGTGCGAGAATGTAACTTATCAGATATCTAATCTTACTAAATAAAAATCTAAAAATAAATAAAATCTAATCATACCATATGGGAGGAGATATAGCTAACTAAGTACTTTAAGAAGGAATTCTCATCATACTACATGAACTAAAGAAAAAAATGTAATTCATATATATTAAAAACTGATAAATCTAATCACACCATGGTGAGAGGAAACTTAACCATATTAGAATAAGTACTTAAGAATGAATTTAATAATTTCCATTTAGAACTAAGAAATATGTCCAGAGGTTTAATTATTATTACCATATGAAGATCTAAGAAAGATGGCTAAACATACTAAATTAAAAACTAATAAAGACATGTAATCGTATTAGATTGAAAATTAAGAAAGAAATAATCCTATTAGAATAAGGACAAAGAGAGGATCAAATCATATTCAAACAAGAATTATGAAAGATATCTAATCGTACTAAATAAAGAAATCACAAAAAAAAAAAAATCTAATTATACCATGTTTTAATGGTGCCAAAGGTGGAATTCTAATCATTCTACATGAACTAATGAAGAGATATATTAGATCAATAACTAAAAAAAATATAATCATACTATATTATTTGACCATTGGAGGAGTTTTTCTCATACTAGATTTAGTAAGGAATTATAATAATACAAGTCCTTCTTTATATTATAACAATGGTTGCAATAATTGAGAAATAGGTAAATTTTATTAAATGGGTCTTATTATTTTTTTAATTATTACTATCCTAATACTGCGGAATGAGTGATAAAATTTTTTTTTCTAAGAAAGATATCTAAAGATATTAAATTAAGATTAATAAGAATTAGCATAATAGTATATGAAGAATTAAAAAAAAATAAAAATCTAAACATACTAAATAAGAAAGAAGTCTAATCATACTAGAGTCACAATTAAGAAAGATATTTAATCATACCAAATCAAGAACTAATGAAGAAATACAATCATACTAAATTAATAACTAAATAAGAGATATAATCATACTAATAATAAAGGAAGATATCCATATTAAATAAAAAATTAAGAGATCTAATTATATTAGATTAAAAATCAAAAATTAATTTATTCATATTAATTTGCACACAATTAGTTTGAAAATCAATTTTTAACAAAAAAATAAATCCATAAGAAAAAAAAAAAACTATAAAACCTACAACGAGTCAAAAGAATTTCCTAAAATCTTAACACGGTCAATCTTTCATAAACCGACTTTTAAAGGACCAAAAAGGAAAATTTAAATTCTTCAAAGACTTAAAAAAATAAAAAAACCACCAAAAACGGAAAAAGCGCGTTTAAATTACCCAAACCAACTGCCTAAGAACGGAGAAGAAAGCTGGACAGTCAGTTCAGTTGGATGACCGGAACGGCACCGGCACCGGCAAATCTGGCCGGAATTGGTTATACGAGCAATACTGAAGCCTGTAAAGTGAACGAGTATCGTATTTCTGCCGTCCTCGACCGATTAGCTATTCTCATGCAGAACCAAACTACTAAAAACGACACCGTCGCGGCCCTTAATCTTTGCCTCTCACTCACCAGGTCCCCTTTAAACCCTACGAACTCGAATTTTCAGTTATAAGATCGAAATTTTACGTATTATGCTTTCTGAATTATGTGCTGCTTGTACTTTAATTTTTTTTTTTTTTTTGCTTAATTTTCAAGTGAATAATCAGCCTTTTTTTTTTGGGTTAAAATATGCTTATTTATGCTTTATTGGAAAAATTAGGGTTGGGAATTTGGATAGTCTAGTTTACAATTCAATTTTGGGAATACTTTGCCCATATTTGGGAGGCATACGAGCTTAACCAAGTCAAATACTGTTTTTTATTTATTTTGATGAGTTTGAAATTACGTTCAAGGCTTAACTTGTGTATTTTTTCGAAATGAACTCAAGTCCAGCAATTTTTTACATATAAATTTCATTTTTTTGGCTTATTGAGGCGAGTGTAAAGGATTTAACGAATATTAAATCTTGTTTGGCTTTGGTTATTAAACCAAGCTCGAACAGGCTCTTGCTGAGCTAAGTTTGATTCGAATATGGGGTGGCTTGATTTGAAACTGTTTCAGCCCTGGCCTTTATGTGAGATTTTTTTTTTTGGAATGTAAAATAGATAAACTAAGCAAAGAGGATGGAAGTGATAATCAGGCAAAGTGATGTCTTTGAAAGTGGAATATAAGTGCGAGGTTATATACTCTTTTGTGCTGTATCTGGTTAGCAACGATCTTGTGTAATGGAGCTATATATTGACGAACCTATTCTCCTAGCAACTTACCCATAAACCCATAAGACTCTCAGGGAGGATGGTGACTGTTTCTTGGGCTGGCTCTCAATGGCTTAGGAGTTGAATTCTCAAAGTTCTTGTGAAGTGGTCTTTTCCTGTTTGGTCTTGCATGTAGCCATGTAGGTGTATTTGCGGCTTGGCTGGTCATATTATGTAATTGTACTCTTGGCCAGGCTTATGGTTGGACAATAGCATTTCTCAGCAGGTGTATATCAGTTTCCTTAGTTTTTCCAGTACGTACGCAATCCAAAGTCAGATTTAGTTGGACGTTGCATAGTTTTCACCTTGAATCATATTTTTGATGTAATTTATTCTTTGGATATAACATGCGTTGGTGGCTGTACTACTATTTATTATGTCACAGCTGATTTCAAATCCACTATCTTTTTAGCTTAATTAAATGATAACAAAGTTTATCATTAAATTACCTAATGACTGGGCCCTTAGCCTTGTGTCGTGCAATATATAGCGGTGAATACATGTTTGTTATTGAAAGGACCTGTATGGAGCATGTATCTTGATAATTTGTTGATTACATAGATCAGTACTTCTATACAGTTAATGTTCTGTGCATATTCGTTTGATTAATGTGTATTATGGGGTTGGGTTGAAGACTAAAGGTAGACTTTCCACACAGGAGAGCATTACGCAATTTTTTTTTTTTAGTTTAATAATCTGCCATTATTCATCCTAAAATGTCCTTTAATATTGTATGATTTCGGTTCTACCTATAATTGAATCTGAGATTGGTTCTTAATTGTTCACGGTGACCGATCAGGAAAGCATTTGTAATTTGACCTGATTTCTGTTTCTTCACTAAATTGCCTTCTAAAACCTAGAGAATAGGAAGCCAAAGTGTCTTTTCCTTTTCACTTTTGAACAAGTACAATGTTGTTGGTCTAAAATCAAATAATGTTGTTGTGTATTTTTCAAATGCAGAGGAATTGATTTTGCTATTGCAAACCACGAGATTCCTAGTAGAGCCCCAGATTTGCCTGCAATACTGAAACAGGTTCTGATGGTCACATCTTGGAGTTTGTGTTGACTTCAGCTCTAAATTTATTTGCTGATTTAATATTATGTTGTGGCTGCATGTCTTGTTCTATATTTAATTTGTGGATGCTGTGTTTGTAAAATTTGGTATTCTTGTTGCTCAATATCTTGTCTTACTTCCTCAGGAATAATATCTAATTCTCATTTAAAATCATTTTTTAACTTGTTAACAACAACATGAAACCGACAGAAAAACTATTTTTGTCATTCATAGCATACAGAGTTTCGTTTAGCCAAAAAAATTGGAGAATAGAAGGGAGGAAAAAAGAAGAAAAGACACATACAGATACTATTGTTCAAATGAGCAAAACACAGAAACTCTTATATAGCAAGATGAATTAAACTTTTTCACGTATATGAGATTTCATATTGATCTAATAGCATTAGTTGTTGGAGTTATTGAATGATATAAGAGGTTGATTTTTTTTCAAAGACAGCAGACATATATCAACAAAGATAAATGTGTTTGGGCCAATTTTTGGTGCCAAGTAAGTTTAAGTGTTACATTGGTGGAGGCAAGACTTGAACCCTGGTACAGTGTGCTTGTTCTTGTTTAATACTGAAACCACTCAAGAGTTGATATTTAGTTACATCAATCCTGAATAGGTTTATAGATTAGTAAAGTTAACCAAATGTTTTGATGAGTATGCTTCAGATGATCTTATGCCACAATCGGCTCTGTGTTCTTTTAATCGTGATATTGTTATTGTAGTAGCCTTGTACAGAGTAGTACAATGGTTTTACAAGGACCTATTATTAGCTGCTTCATCTAATCTTGATTACATGCAAATGGACATTAGACATGGGGTAAACATGACATGATTGTCACTAAGATAGATAGGCGTGTAAGGCCTGTGAGATGAACATATAGAACCTTTCTTTTTGGCTCTCCTGACGAGTTGGTAGCTTGAGCTGTAATCCTGCCTTCCTCTAATAATGTTAGCTAATTACTGTGACTATATATTTTCACCCTTAAGGAATTGGGGGACATTGGGGTGCTCTTCTAACCTGTGTGCTTTTCTTGCATGGTTGTTTTTCTTTCTTCTTCTGCTTGTCTTCATCTTGTATCTGTTATTTTTTGAACCTTAGTAAGTTGGAGTCTCATGCAAAAAATTTTCCCAAATCCCTACACAAGAGAGTTGTTTTTACTTGATTATTATATGCAATTCTTGAGACCTTTGTTCAGGTTGAGATCTGATGTTCATTTGTCCATTAAAGTTGTAATCTAATCCCTTAACAAGAATCGTCTACATTATAGGTGTGCCAGTTCAAAAATGATGCCCTACAGCAAACAGCTGTCATGGTTCTCATGATTTCGGTTAAGGTAATTTCTTAGTCCCAGCCAATTCTTTTAGCTGTGTATATTAGTCTGGTCTAGTGCTAAGACAGAAGATGCTTATTTGGTCATTTTTTCCCCTCAAATTTCATCCAAAGTGATGATTCTTCCTAAATGAGCTGATATTAACAAGACAGTATTTTCTTTTGCTGTGTCCATTTGTCAGAATATATCAGGAGAGTGATGAGTTAGCTGGTCTTTTTGTGCTGAACCTAATTAGTTTGAGCACTTGAAATGATCATATAGGATATATTCTCCATTTATACATTACAACATAAGAAGTAGTTTCTGTGCTGTTTATAAAGTTGTGCTAGGTAAAATGCCCTTTTGCAGAGCCAGACAACGAGTTTTAGAAGCTTTGAACAGAGAAGAGTTTTCTGTTTAGACAGAAAAGTTGTGCTGTCTGAACACCTGAATTTAACCTTATAAGCTGGATTATGTATCTAACAATTAAGATGATGCCAACTAAAGAATTCTTATTGCTAATTTTTCTCAAGCCCAAGGAATAAGGAAAATGTGTTGTTACACCAGGAGGAAGCGACCACAAAAAAGATTGCTTTAATCTTGATTCATCTTCCCAAGAATGAAAAGGGAAACATAATCGTCTTGGTTGAACAACATATGGGGCACACAGGCTTCAGAAGGACGAGGGAACCCTTGCGTAACTATTTATTACCTCCCAATGTGGAAAAGATTTAATCCTTCACTTTTTGGCTACACCAACTTTAGGTCTATGGAGTGGTAACTATTTGTACTTCTTGGCACTATGATCAGAAATAGCATTCGAGCTCCAGAATTTGTATATGCTTATTTCTCTGTTTCCGAATTATAGAAAGAAGTGACTTCACCTAGTCTGTCAAATGTAGAAAGCAAATAAAGAAGGGTAATATAGGTGGTAATCAAACGGTCTTTGCCTGGTGGGCCTTTTCTACCATTTCTTTTGACTTTAACTTCTGCGGTGACTTTTGTGTTCATTCCTTCAAAACTCTTTATTAGCTCTAAGGAGTTATTGGATGCTTTAATATTAAATAGAATTATATTAGTTCTGTCCTATTTTCTACATTTCACTGATTTGGGCTTTATATGATAGAATGCCTGTCAGATTGGATGGTTTTCAGATAAAGATTCTGAAGAACTAAGTAGCCTTGCCAATGAGGTCCGTAATTTTCCTGTTTTGCTTTTTTCTGTTTCCAGCTTATGAACTTAAATTGTATACTGATTCTCAAATCCCTCTTCCTTGTCTTTAAGATTGCAAGCAACTTCTGCACCTCAATGGACTTCATTACTGAACCTAGCGGTTCCCAACCCATTATCGAAACAATTATGTCGAGGTAATAAATTTATTTTTCTTTATTAGCCTCTATATTTTCAAATATGGATTGGTCAAGGATTCTAACATATATGTACACGTTTTAGGATAGAATTCGAATCCAATGTCTCCAAGTCTTGTTGAACTTGCAGCATCAGATTGGGCTGATGAAATCACTATTGACACGTTGAAATGGATTATTTTCCCTAATCAACCCCACTCCTGGGGGGTAAAAATTAATTAAAACCCTCCTTCACTCTCTCTGTGCCCCTATTGTGTTGGTACTTTCTTGGTAAAACAAGATGAAAGTGATGGTGTCACTTCAATATGAGAAGGAAGTATGGATTCCCAAATAAGGTTTCTGACATGGACTGTGCTCCAATGTCACTTCTTTCTGTTCGTTTCTCTCTTGTCATGCTTTCAGTTGGCATTAACACATGACTGTTCTTTGGTTTGACCATATTTGCCATTGGCGTGCTTTGGAATGTCAATTTTGCTCGTAGAACTAGGACAGAAAATCTTCATTTGGCACCTCTTTTTATTTAGATTCTTGTTATGTCGTGTATAGTCAAAGAACGTTTATATTGATTTCGTGTAGGTAAATCCCCTTGGGCTGGTGGCCCAGTAGTTAGTTGCCTGCACCATAGGTAGGAAAACAGAGGTTAAACTCCTAGCAGCTCCCTCCCCCAAGGCTAAAATATTCATGCACACAGACAAATACATACCCTATATAAAAAAGAAACAAGGGGGAAAAAAGAAACTAAAATGAACCAAGAAATGGAATAAAACCACAAGAAGCCAGAAAAAGATTGAAGGGAACTAAGAAATATGGTACGGCAAGCTTGCACCAATGGAAATGCATTGTAATGTATCAAGATACCAACAGAATTGTTGACCTGTCTTCTTCACTTAAAACGTAGTAACTAATACAATTTTCCCCTACTTAAACTTATTTCAACTTATAATCACCGAGTAGTTTCCTGGAACCGTCAAAATAAAAGTAGTTAGTTGATAAAACTGTGCTCTGTGTCATCCAGTGGAAATAAAAGCGTGTTTTGCTGCTTTATACAATAGATTCTATCTACCAGTCTGTTTAGCTTATTTAATTTATTAGAAAATTTATTTTTTTTATATAGATGTATTGAAGACTTCCTTATCCATATCTGCAGATTCTATCCACGAATGAAAATGGGACAGATTCTCACTTTCCTTGAAGTCAAGGGGGTAATGTTGCTCCTCTTCAGCCCACAGTGACTTACACATTTTCCCATCCACAACCCCCTACTCAGAAAAAAAGGTGGAAAGACAGATGGTTCACATAATATAATGCAGTGATGTTATTAATCGTTGTTCTTGTTTATTGTAGCCTGGATATGGTGCTTATGTCAAAGATTTTGGTATTTCAAAGCATATGAAGCATTCTCATGAAGAAAGAATTGTAAGCCTCCTATTACTTGCTTGTTTCATGCATAAGTTCCCTTCATGGTCAGGCAAAGTCCCTGTGAGGTTTTTAAGTAATATTCTGACTCTGGAGGGAGATGACTGCTGGGATGATGTTCTGTAACCTGAGATATCTTTTGTTACCTTTAATTCCTTTGAACATCAGTAGAAAACTTTCAACTTTTGCTTCTTGCTAATAAAAACAAACAAACTCTCCCCCTTGAAATTAGCGAGAATGTGGCCATTGCCTAGGGTGTTCTCTTATTTTGATTGCAGAACGCTGTGGACGCTTCTTCCTAGTATGTTTTACAAATTTTGTTGTGACTGCATAAACAAAATTCCGATAACAGCAGGATACATTTCAGCCATGACAAGCATAATTGAGATGGAACTAGTTGGATATGTGCATAATCTGAATTGGACATTGGACATATGGCATAACAGCAAACTCTTTCTGGGATAGTGACTTGTCGCGGAGAAAATGATCATAATTAGTGAAATTTTGTTCAACGAACTCATACTTTCTTTTATATTAAACAAAAGAATGACAAGATATGTATTCGAACTCTCCTCTTCACATTTACTCTGTACTGTAACTTCAGTTTGTCTCTTCTTCTGTTATATGGTTTAAACAGTTAATAAATAATTTAGTCTCTATCCAATGTTGAAAACCTTGACGTTGTTTCAACAGCTTGGCTGTCTTACTATTGTACTTTCTGCTCCCTGCAGAGGCTATTTGTGGCACAAACCGATAATATAGAGACATCGTTGTGCCTTGTAAACCCATCGCATGTCAAGTATGACTTTACATTCTTTCTTCGCTGTAAGCTAAGTTCATCAATGGCATTAACATTCTCTTGACTGTTATCCTTTTGTTTCTGACTTTTGTAGTTTTCTCTTGAATGGTGAAGGAGCCGACAGGAGAACTAATGTATTCATGGTATGCTACATCTTTTAGTCCGTGGAGTTATATTGCAGCTCTATCTTATGATTTTATGCAAACTGGAAGGTGTTGCTTCTTGATGTTCTTGTTTCTTTTCCTAGGACACTGGACCTCAATTGCCAACCGTTGTGACACATTTGCTCAAATATGGGTCGAATCTTCTTCAAGCTGTGGGCCAGTTCAATGGTGTGCTTGTACACAGTCATTCCTTGGCCAAAAGTTCTTGCTATCTTGCTGGAAAATCCAATGTGCTAATTCCATTTTGTTTCATTGTGAAGGAAACTACATAATAGTTGTTGCTTTGATGACTGATATCTCTAAAATGGAAAATCCCACCCTTCAAGACTATGTGCAGCCTGCTGCCGTAATTATAGATCCAGGTACTGACTACACCTTAGAGAGGATTTTTAAGATGAAATATTAAATGGTTTAATGCCATTTTAGGTAGTCTATCTTTGTGGATATATCTTATTTTCCTAATCCCTTTGTAGATTCTGAGGTAATTGAGGGGCCATCACGAATATCACTCAATTGTCCCATAAGGTATGGCTCAACATTTATTGCTTGTGAAATTTCAAACTTTTAGTTCCTATTCATGCTTTAGTTTGTGTGATTCACCATCTTGCCACTTTAGGCATGTCACAGTGGATTGTTTTTAATCTATTTTGGAACTCTGATGATATAGCCATCTTTGTGTTTTGATTTCTGATGAAAAGAATCACATGCTTCTGGAGCTGGTTATAACATGCAAAATATGAACCATAGCATATAAAATCTTCATGAAATTGCTTATTTGTTCCATATTGTACCATTTATGATAGTGAAGAAGGATCATTAATTTGTCGAGACTTTCTGAACTTGTAAAATATCTTCTTCTAACTGCAGTTCATTTATTTCTGATCGTGAGGAAGTGCTGTTAATTTGGTGGATTTTCTTGTATCATGATCACAATTCTGTACCTTAAAGATTAGCCAACTCTGGGTTATAATTCTATCATGAACCTCAATTGATGTATGATATTTCCCAGTGTTCAGCAACAGATTGCTGTTGTCTTTACTCATTTCTCTCACGTGCTTATACATAACACTTCCCCCCCACCACCTCTGCCTTCTCAACAATCACTTGGCTTTGCCTTCGACCCTAAATAAACAGTTGAAAAATATGCTGCTGAAGTAGGACCAAAACATCTGCGGGTTTTGATTTTTCAGTGGAATTTTCATTAAACAATGAGAATTTCATTAAATATTTTCCTTCGTCCAACAAATGAACTGGACAGATTTTTTTTATTAGTATTCTAGCTGCATCATCTCAATAATTCTCTGATCAGTGTATATTTTTCCCAATCCTGAACAGCTTTAAGCGTATCAGAACTCCAATCAAAGGATACTCTTGCAAGCATCTCGTGCAGGTAAGCTCCTTTGCCTTGCATCAATTTAACAAGTATCTCCTGCAGGTCTTGTAGGCACCCTTGACTGATTGGTGTAGGCTATTCCATTTATTTACTGTAATTTCAAGGGAGAAACCATGGATGTCTATGATGCAATATTCACTCAAATTTTATTTCTCTAGGTGTTGGCCTCTTCACATTTGCATACAATTCTGAACTAATGGATCATCTTCACTCAAGATGCTTAGAAATAGGCTCTGATATTTTACTAACAACATCGCATCGACAAGGATAACTGGAAAAGAATAGTTGTAGCACTTCTCTATTTTAGGGAGACTTTAAATGTCAACAATTAGATTTCCAGTTAGCCTTTTCTCATGTTTGCATATTGGCTTTGTTTCGAGTTGGAATGTGACTATTATTTCTTCCTCTAGTGCTTTGATTATGACAATTACATGGACATAAATTCAAAAAGGCCATCCTGGCGCTGTCCACATTGTAATCACCATTGCTGCTTCCATTTACTGACATCCGCATTGATCAAAATATGGTCAAGGTAAGTGGCTGCATTTAGTGTTCCACTTCGGTTTTGAGCCCTTTGCCTTTAGTTAGCTGCCTTATATTATGTAAAGGTATTGAAAGAAGTTGGAGAGAATGTCAATGATGTAATCATCTCATCTGATGGGTCATGGAAGGCTATCATGGAAAGGGATGATCATACTAAAAAGCTACAGGATAAGTTCCCGAGTGCGGAAAAGGATGAGCTTACACAGCAAGATTCTACTAGCTTCTCAAATGCGCTGCCAGATCTTTTGGATCTCACTGAGATTGATGATGTAAAGGATACTGTCGGCACTTTCGAAGCTGAAGAAAGAAAAGTGTTCCCTGTGAATTCTCAAAATCAATGTAATATTCAGGATATGATGCTCAGACGACCTATGAGCAACACAAATGAGGTCCCTCGGAATAATTCATCTCAAATTGAGGACAACTTTTGGTCAGGCATTTATTTGTCTACTTTTGGAAATCAGGGACATCTAATGTCATATCACATGCACAGACTGGTGGTACTTCTCAGACCCCTCCTAGCAGTATTTTGCCATCTCCTGTATTAACCGATGCCACTCTGGTGGCACCTAGTTCTGAAGCTGGAGAATTCAATGCAAATGCCTTTCTTGCAGATTCTGTGCCACAAATTAAAATAACTTCTCCCACGGCTTTGCAACTGCAACAGTTCCAATTTGGTAATGCATCAATGAGCAATGAGTATGGCAGGTCCCTATCAATACCCCAAAATGTAAGCAGAACACCTGTCACAGTTCAGGCCCTACCAGCACATGCCCCAACAACTGTTACCCCAAGGGTCAGACATGCTACAAGTACATTGATGGAAAATGGCCCTTTGGCAGCTTCTTGGGCTTCTGCTTTGCCCCCAGTTGGAGATGCTTTCATTGGAAACTCAAGTTTTATGCATAGGCAACAGCAAGTTTCTAGATCTCACCCAATTGTGCACCAGGTACCACGGATGGTGGTTTCCTGTTCCCAGCAGCAGCACTCAAATACTCTGGTAAATATTAACATAAACCTGACCTTTTACCTGGATCACAAAAGTTCTGTCTTTTTTTGATAAACTGGAGTTGGTACTAATCCGCTTCATTGATAATTAATGGATATTAGTTGTTGTTAAAGTTAAATTGACTTATAAATTTTTTTTTCTGTGGTTTATTATTTCTCTATATATGCTTTTCCTCTGTTGTCATGATATCAATCTTGGTTTTTCTCTTGTTCTTTTGCTTGTTGAACTGGACCAGCAAGACCGTTCATATTATTCTGGTCGGCCAACTGGGCAAGTCTCTAGCCTTCAGGCTTCAACACGATCACAATGTTCTTATCAAGTTTCCTCTGGGCGCTCTACTGAACTTCTGCATTCGAGTCAACAGCTGCCAGTGAGCTTGGGGACGCCGCATCCGATGGATCAGTCTGCAGGCAGGTCCCAGTCTGCTCAATCACCTGCCACGTTCTTTTGTGCTCAAAGTCAACAAGGAGGTTCACAAGGTCTTTCCAGTCAGGCAGCAGGTGGTATTAATCATCAGCATGCTCCGTTACTGTCAGCTCAGCGAGCTGCCCAGACCACAAGAGCTTTTCAGACATCAAGAGGAGCATCATTTGCAGGGAATGCAACCGCTCCAGTAGGAGGCCAGAGAGGGAGTGTGGGAAGCACATCACAATCAGTTCCAAGATCAGATGTTTCGGTGAACTTGCCAGCAGAACAGGATTGGAGACCAACTGGTCGGATGCGTGGAAGCTTATCAGGGAGAGCTTATTCTGAAGCTCTGAACCAATATATTATTCAGCCAACTCAACAAGCTCAAGCTGCCAGGCCACCACCAAATGTAAGTGCGAGTCCATCTTTTACCTCTGCTCAATTGCAGCTATTGATGGCCGCCAATAGGGCTGCTTTGCAAGCAGTAAATTATCCTTCCACTCGACCAGCTAACACATCCAGTCATTCGGGTGTTTTACCCCCGCAGTCTACAGTTCTGGATGCATTGAGAGTACAGATAGTCACCACGAGAAACTGTACATATGTCGGCTAATTTGTTTTTGCGGTCAATGGTACCTACTACATTTTAATGCATATATCCGGGGCTTGATGGTCTCATTGCCATAGTTTGTTGGCTCTTCTAGGACCTGATATATGACTACTGTTCTGTGGATAATGAAATACTCAGATTCGACTGAATTAATTCTCGCATTTTAGACATGTTTAGTCTGTTTTGATTATGTGCCAGCATCAGTACGCCAAGTGGCTAAAATTGTTGCTTATTACTTTCTTGTTTCCAAGTTAGGTTTTTTCAATAGTGTCCATTCTTTTTGAAATGAAAAATTAGATAGTAGAATGAAAATATAGATATCATGACAAACAAATTGAAGTTGCATGATCTTTACATTATTAGTGTTAAATTTACAAACACTTAATTACTTGCTATAAATTTATACAGAGTTCAAAACAACTTAACCTTTAGTCATATATGAACATTTAGACTATGAACTCCTGTGATTAACTGGGGTTAATTAGGCTTTAGAATCTGGAAAGAAATTGAAGTTGCTGCAGAAGTGGACTTAATGTCTCCATTAATTGCTCACAAGGATGATTGTGAATGCCCTCATACGTCGTCACCACAATGCTTTTGTCCTTCGAAAGTCGCTGGATTTGTTTCTTCACATTGCATGTGTGATGTGTGCAGCGGTAGTAGCTTCTTTAATTCATTATTTCACAATGCATGGACAAAAAAGCAGAATTAATACTATTAGTTATGCCTAAACAATAAATGGAGACAAAAATTAATTTGTTTCTTCTTTTTTGGGTCAATGAAGAAAAAATGGCTCTGTTTGAATAGTACAAATTATTCATTAATTTTTCAAATAATATTTTGTGAATCATTTGTTAACACGTATTTTAACTAAATTTTTATATGACATACATCGTATTTATTTACTATAATATTATTTTAAATACTATCTCGAATAACAGTTGTCTACATAAAAATGGCGTTATTTATTTACTGTAATATTATTTCAAATACTATCTCGAATAATAGCTGTCTACATAAAGTCATAAAATGGAGAAAAAAGAAAATGATAATGTTTTAGTATTATGAAGTAAAAACAGCAAAGAAATTAATAAATCAGATAAGGAAGTAGAAATTTCACCTTGGGTGGGAACTATTTTTAACAGCTTTCTGGCCATATTTTCTCCACTTGTATCCATCATCAAGAATATCCTCACTACTCCTAGTATGAAAGGCAATTCTTGGTGGGACATATTTTTTGGCTTTACCAGGTTTGATCACTTTGTTTCTATTAAGGTTATAATCTCGTTCCTTGATACTATTAATTATGCCTAAATAATAAATGGAAACAAAAATTAATTTGTTTCTTCTTTTTTTGGTCAATGAAGAAAAATGGTTCAGTTTGGACGGCTATTATTCAATATATTATTTGAATAATTATTGTAGTGACTTTTTGAGATATGGTATATATGAGATAAAAAAGTGGTTTAGGAGAACATGTTAAGAAATTATTATAAATATTATTTGAAAAATGATGAGAAATGAAGCCATCCAAACTCGTTGGACAGTACAAATTATTCATTATTCTCTAAATAATATTTTTTAATTATTTTCTAATACATTTTTTAACTAATTTTTTTTTCACATATATCAGATTTAAAAACTTGCTACAATTTTATTTCAACAATATTCCAACTAATATCTTGAAATATAGTTGTTTCAAACAATATTCCAACTAATATCTTGAAAAATAGTTGTCTAAACAAAATCATAGAATGCAGAAAAAAAAAGGAAAATGATAATGTTCTAGTATTATGAAGTAAAAGCAGCTAAGAAATTAATAAATCAGATAAGGAAGTAGAAATCTCACCTTGGGTGGGAACTATTTTTCACAGCTTTCTGGCCATATTTTCTCCACTTGTATCCATCATCAAGAATATCCTCACTACTCCTAGTATGAAAGGCAATTCTTGCTGGAACATATTTTTTGGCTTTACATCTCAGGTTTGATCACTTTGTTTCTATTAAGGTTATATTCTCCATCCCTGATGTTCCTAGTTGTTAAGGATACATTTGGCGAAATCGAATTTTGTTCTACATTGTTAATAGAAGAAATACACCCATGTAACTAGAGAGGATGGTAGCCCAGTCAATCTCTGAATGGTTTTGCACGGATTGGTTTAGCAATGAAGGAGAAGGATCCAATTGAGCATCTGAGAAAAGGGTTGGTGTAAAAAGATATGGGATATTGTTGGTTGGTGCCAATGGCAATCCTTCTTCCATAAACATAATGTTCTTTGGAATTTATGTTTGAGGATCAAAGATTGTGTTAGGTAGTTAGATGTTAAGAGTCTCATGCACACAAAATTGTGAGGGAGGTTTCCTTTTTAAAGAGCATGTCTTGTACTCTGGAAAAAGCCAACTACATTACCTACTAATGATCAGTTCAACTGCCCTATTAGAAGAGGTAGTCTAGACATTGATCAAATCTTACCGTTTTGGATCTTCTATCACTACTTTCTATTCCACTCTGTATCACACCTCTCATTGTTAGTCATGTGTATTTTCACTTACAAGTATTAATCAGATTAAAAATGACAAGTATTCAACGGTTCGAATAGAAAATTAGTATAAATGGTGAGATCGAAGATGTTGTGACAAATCGAATTTTATTGTTAGTATTAATAAGCAAGAGTTAATGAAGAGTTGACAATTTTTTTAGCTCTTAAGTTAATTTGCTGATAGATTGAGGATATAGGATAAGTTGAGTTGATTTACATGAATTAAACAAGTATGATGATTGGCTTAAATCAAGTAAAAAGTACAGTGTTTTCGTATGTTAAACAACCACTTTCGTGACTCTGAGGTTAAAACCAATAAACACTGTCGTTGAGGGTTAAACAACACTGTCGTTGAGGGTTGTTTGGAAAAACAGATAGCACCAATTTTATGGACACAATCTCACGGAAGCTTAACACTAAAAGAGAAAAATAGTATAATGCAAGTTGTTTTTTTGTTCTTTTTTTTTTTTTAAAAGATAAACAAAGATATACTTGAAAAAAAGAAAAGTTACTACAAATTAATTAGAAAATAAAAAACAAAATGCTATGGACGTCTTTTAATGATGCACACAAGTAAAGATGTCCAAAAGAATGTGAATCGTGCCGGAGAAGGTTCAAAATATTTTTTTTTAATCAAATGTTTTTGATGAAAAATAGTGCTATCTCAGAAATTTTCACACTTAAAATTTGGAAAAAATTGAAAAAATATGTGATTATATATCAACTTTGAAAGCCAATACAAATGAAGAAATTTCTCTCACAGTTTGTTGTTTTGGCAATATGCATAAAAATAAGGCTTGATAGCTACAAAAGTCTTTCATTAAATACAAGTTCGTAATCCAAATGAATGAATGAAAGGCAAAGGATTTGAAATGTGTGCCACTCATACATCCTAATTCGCCACAATCCCACCCTAAGTTAGTAGTTTCAATCGAGAATTAGTCTCATGAATTTAAATAATTACTGTAGTTGTTTATATAATAATTTAGTATTAGTAAAAACTTATACTTGGGTTTGAGCATTAACATTTACAAATTCAACCCTAATTTGAAATACGAGGACACCTCCACTTTTGACATTCATTTAGGTTAAAAACCTTTGTTCTTCTACCTAGGAACAAGGTTTGATCATCACCAACTGTATGACTGTATACCCCATCCATTCTTCCTTCCCTTTTATCCGGAAAAAAAAAAAAAAAAAAGCACCAAACTTGTTTGATTGAGGCCCAATACATAATCTAAAAGGGAGAAAATTTCAATATAACAAGCTCTCTTGATGGTGGGATGAAATGTAATTTGTGCTAAAATTTCAATCTTCACACAGCTAGGGAAACATTGCAGTTATTTCACTGCCATAAATTATATATGCCTAAGAAACTATACTACATACTATATTTCGACTGAAAAAGGAAACAAACCAAAAAGAGGAGTACAAAAATTAAAATAATAATAATAATAATAAGGGATGACTCGTAACAATAACCTTCTCAACTAGAACATGGTTAGTGTTCCTATCATCCGATTATCTCAGCAGCAATGTACACATCGTTGCATGAAATCTGACCAAAACTATTTATTCAAGATTCTTGACAGAAAGAGATACTCTTTTTCCCTCAACAAAGAATTTGTCACTGCCTTGAAGCTGCAGGAACAAACAACTGTCAATGTCAATTTGAAACAGGCCATACAAACAGGAGTTGGAATATGAAGAAAACAATTTACTAGAAGCTAAGGATAATTCAGCAAATATCAAGTGCCAGATTAGTTATACCTTGTGCTTTAAAAATATAAGCGCCTCCTTTTTAGAAGAGAAGTGAGAGAAAACATTTGATAAGTGCTCATCTATAAGAACTTTTAGCTGCTTCAGCTTCAATGACTCCCCAGGTGCCTGCCACAAGAAATCAATTAGTAAGAAAACTAAGTAGAATCTTAGACGAGTTTGCATTGTTAAGAACTACACCTGCCGGATAAGTTGTCTACACATAGCCACTTTTTCAGCTTCACTTTTGAATTCTCATCATGTTCCCCCTCTAATAATTCATCACGTTTGGAATCTGTGGAATCCTCAACGTCACTGTCATCAAATGATGTCTTTTTCCCCTGGAAGTAGCAACCAGCTATTTTCTTTGCTCGGCCTTTGATGCCCAGCCCTTGTTTCCCAGATGTAGCTTTATTCTGCACACAAAGACCTCAAACTTCGTAACTTCCTCGTTTCACCACTAATAATGTTTATTCCCTTAAATTCGTAAAGGAATGTTTCAAAAAACAGCTAATTTCTATCAAATGATTTGAGATATATATTGCAAAATGGCATGATACTTTTAAGATTTACTAGGACAACCACAATGCAGCTTTTATTGACTTACACACTATTTAACATGTTAGATATTTGCTTCTCTATATATTATTCCCAAAAATTATCAAATCAGCCCAAACCGAAGAAAAAACGTTTACTATCAAACCTCCCACTGGGTGATTAGAATTTTTAGATCAGATTGACAGGTGGCCAGGTAATTTAAACAAAAAGACATAAATAAAGATGTATTTTGTCAATATCATTAAAGGGGTGATTAAGGTGGGGCGTCAAAGAAAAACAGGTTGATGAACAAAATTAAGACATACTTGGACAAGTTTATAAAGATTTTCTTGATCCTCTTCATGAAATGCAGCCCTTTGATCATCATTCTGAGTTTTCTCTATGGACTTCCTTCTCCGAGCTTCAGCTCCAAGAAAACCACCAGAAACAAATCCCCTTTTAAAACCCCACCATTCAGGTGAAACAACTTGATAAAGTTGATCAGATTTCCCTGCATAGACAGTAACTGATTTACTGTAGAGCTTATAGTTATTCATACTGACAAAGATCATAATCAAAGATCCCAAGATATTGCATTGATGGCAAAACACCATTAAGCAGGAAAAGGTGCTCAGAGGTGCATTAATGGAAATGGTACATACAGACAGCCAAAAGAAGTAAGAGACAGGAAACTCATGGTGGGAGATGAAAAATTAATTCAGACTTGTTTCCATTAGTGCACAAAGCTGAATGATCTAATTCATACAGCATAGAAATGTTCCGATAACAATAAAGCAAGAAGGCATTCAGCTTATTCAGCACATAGTACATAATGGGCCAGCCAAAAGCATGCACATACGCGATTGTCACCTGACAAACATTAAGATTCACCAGAAATGGCAACTTTTGTCTTTATAATTTGGAACTAGCATTACCTTTGTTATCTGGTATATGGCTTTCCACATTCTCCACTAATTTAGCTACATCCTCCTCCATATCTGTTTTAGGTGAAACTGCCCTTTTGACCTGCAGTGTAAGTGAGCTAAAAGAATTGACAATGCTGAAATATAAATCAAGACAAAGCAAAAATATTGAAGATGCTATGTGCCTAGCATCAAGTTCAAGATCAAAAAACAAGAGAATGTAACATGCAACTCGTTAAACTCAGTAACAGAATATCCAAAAAAATAATTTCACATAAAACTGTATACTATTATGAAACACCAACATATATAATCTAAAGGCACCGTGTAAAGAAGGTATTACTTACAAGAATTCCTTCAAGATCCTGAGAAGAATATGCATGAACAAGCTTCCCTCTCTCTCTTTTCTTGTATCTAACAACAATAGAAAGGAATAAAATCTATTACTCTATTGCAGAAAATCACAGCATAGCATTTCAACAATTTAGCTCATAAAAAAAGCTATGATGTATGTACTATACCTTCCTTGTGGCCGGGAAACCTTTACAACTTTATCTTGTTTGTCACTGTCAGATATTGAATCTGCTTGTGTCTTTTCTTCTTCTTTGGCTGTTATGTGCATCCAAAATAATCCTAAGTTGACCAATAATGTAAAATTGGATAATACCATGCAATTATTGCACTTAGGCATATCTTCATCTTTGCTGACAATAGGTGCTTGCTGACATATTAACCAAGATGAAAATTAATGAAAGAGGATGAACTGGATTCACAAGTGAAAAAAACAGATAATACATATTAAGCTGAAGAAAAGATCACAGAATTACCACTTTCAATTTTTTGAGGATATTATCAAACTGAGTCGTATCAAATGCCCAGCTATTTGGCTTCTCTGTCCCAATGCCTATCACATACCCAAAAATATACCATTACACGACAACACACCTTTCAGAAAACAATCCAATGGCAAAAGAAGGATACGGGAGAGAAAGGAGAGGGGGGAATGGCCGAAAGAAGAGAATCCCCTACATCTGGTTCTTAACATGTATTATGAAAATGGGGAAATAGACCACAGCTCAAAACTGCATTTTGAGATTTAAACTGTTTCAATTTCCATTGACATCACATAACTTGTTTTGCTTAGCGGCAACCGGACAAATAAAAAAGGCAGGAAATTTAACCCCAAAAAAAGATATCAAAGAATGAAACGAATAAGAAAACCTGCGGTATCCTGCTTATTCGTAACCCTAATGTATCCTTTTATCCCTTGTTTTTCTTTACCTAGTCCTTCTCCTTCTTCCCATCCCTACAAAAAATTCATTCCAAAAAAAAAAAAAAAAAACTTTGCTGTACAACTACAATATTCATATTTTTATCTTAAAAGAAGCAAATGAAATAAGTAAACTTAATGCCTGATGACAAATTCTTCAAAACACCTCTAAAGCATAATGTACAACCCCAAAAGAGCTCAGAAAAACATCAACTTTCATTGATTTCTATCTAAATTGACTGGAATTGAACAGGCATTTGCGAAAATCGAGCAAATATATGCATAATAAAATTCATATGAAGTTAAAAAAGAGTTAATACCATTTGTTTCATGAGGCGGAAGGCGGCGGAGGTTCGGGCGACGCTGACATAATTCACCGGAGCTTCCGGCGCCGACATGACGGCTTTTACTCCGATTAACTCTCCTAATTGGATTGAATATTCAGAGCAGAGAAGTTTTCTCTCTCTTCCTCTCTCTCTGCAACTTTTTCTAGAGAGAGAAAGAGGGAAGACGAGGGTTGCAGCTGAAGACCTGAAGACAGCTAGGATTTTAATTCCGCAAAATTTGCATAATGGTCCTTTATATTTTCACAATATCCTTCTTAGTCCCTCATAGTTATACCTATTCACCTATTGGTCGTAAATAAATTAAGGGTATTTATCGTTTGTTCGATTAAAATTTTGATTTTTATTCGATTTTCAAAGAAATTAAAATTATATTCAAACTAATTTTTGTTCAATTGATTCCTTAACAAATTTTTTTTTTTTAATTTTAGTTTTCAATTCATATGAAATTTAATACTTAATTAAAAAAATTAAATGTAAAACTAAGTCTATAATTTAAAAACTAAAAATGATATCAAAATGTGAGTGAATGAAAATATGAACGGATTTACTAAATATTAAAATTGAAGAACTGAAATTTTTATTATTTATTTTTAATAATTAAATTTAAATAATAAATTTATTATTTTTATTCCGAACACTAATTACTCAAAAATTAAAAATTAAAAATGTCTCTTAAACTAAATTAGATTCAATCAAGAAGCTGTTAAATTAACAGCAATCTATTTTAACAACTTTTACTAATACCCCACAAATTCAACATTTGTAGAAAATACTAATTAATCCCTAAAATTTGACTTAGTGACAATTTTAGTCCTCAAATTCTCACAAAAATTAAATCACAATCTTTCATCTTCTAAATTTCTCTTAGTTTAGGATAATTGATAAGAATGAGAATAATTTTTTAAGATTTATTAAATAAAGAATTAAATATTTGTTAGGATAAAAGCATAGATATCAAAAATTATGTTATTTTTATGTCAATTATTTTAATAAAAATAAAATTTAAAAAATTAAAAAATATAATTAATTTTTTATAAAAATTTGAAAATTAAAATGTCAGACTAAACTTTAAAAATTAAAAGTATTTTTTTCCCAATTCAAGATTCCAATAACTAGTTTAAAAAAAAAAAAAAAAAGCAGCACACAAACACACCTTTTCAATTCACTCCCATCCATCTGGCTGAAACACCACAGAAAAAAAAAAAAATCTGTGTAGAGTTAAAATTCAACAGATACTTCCAATTCCAACCCAACCCAACCCCTCCAATGAATGCCAAAACCCAAAATCAGATAATGAGATTTCTTGGGAGTCTATGTATTATATAAGCAAACCTTGAGGCAACATCATCATTTTTTTTGTTTAGTACGAGGATTCAAGCTCAGGCTGCTGAGTTTTTTTTTTTTTTTTTTTCTGGTGATCAGATGGGGTCAGTGTTTGGTGACTGGCCTTCAATTGACCCTATGAACTTCAGCCAACTTCGACCGTCTGATCCTTCTAGCTCCTCGGTATGCTGTTTTTAATATATATAATTTATGGGGGGAAAAAAGTTTGTAAAAATCCAATCTTTGCTCATTTTTTGAGAACCCTTTTGGTTTTTGGAGTAATCTTTGTGAATTTTATTGATTGGTTATGTTTTTCTTTTGTTATACTGTTGATTCTGTTTGTTTTAGTGCCAAAAAAAAAAAAAAAAAAAAAATTAGCCCATATGCAGTAAGGTTTTGAGTGGATAGGGTGTTTTGAGTGTTCTTGTTATAGTTAGAGTGTAGAACTGGAATTGAGGACATTTATGGTTTGATATGTGAATTTTTGACATGGGTTTTTGGGTTGCTTAAATTTTATATATGGTTGCTGATAGTTATGGTTACTTTTGATCAGCGAATTGTTGATGCCTGGACTACTTTTGATATTTGATGAACAGTATCCATTCATCCCTTTTGTGGACGATCAGTGATATGATCCTTGTATTCTAGAAATAGTGTGCTGCATCCTTTCCAGATTTGTATGAAAAATGTCAGTTTGGATTATTTTTGGTGTAGTAAATTGGTAGTACAATGAGCATGATTTGCTCAGACTATGTTCTGTCTGTTTGTTTAATCATATCATGGAGTTGATCATTAGCCATTTACCTGTTGTACGTGTAACATGAATTCAGTTGTGTGACGTTGCAATGGGACTAAATAAGTTTGTTGTGTTTATTTGTCGTGTTTTGTGGTGTTAAGTTTACGTAGATGTTGTCGTTGTACATGTCACCATGAATCAAGCACGAACAATGCTGTGTGACTAGGTCTCTACCTCTTTCGGTAAATTGGTAATGGTCAGTGTAAACTGTTAGTTACTAGATGGTGCTGTTCCACCTGTCTGACATGTTGAGCATTTTTTAATATGGATAGTGGGAATGCACTTAATGTCACTTTTGGAACCGGCATTTATTGTTGCCTTTGTACACGATTTGTTCTTGTCGCTATTAGAAATCTTAGAATCCTTCTAACTTGGAAATAAACTTGAGCCATATGTTGTCTGGTAGAGATCGAGCTAGAGAGCATGTCTATATACCTTTAATTTGAGAAGATTCTTGTGAACTACAAGGATGAGGATTTTGATGCTAGACACTAAAATTTGTGGTGCTACATGTCTGCATCAGAATTAAATTTGTGCAGAAGTGAGCTTTTTTCAAACTAAGTGGCTCATCTGGAAAACAGGGTATTTGTATTGAAGGTGATTATCAATGGACAAAGTAACTAGTTACTGTAATGGTCTACTCTGAGGGAAGTTGACAATTTACCTGCAAGCAGTTACTCATTAGCTCAATTCCAAGAAATACCCTTCTCCCTAGTTTTGACATTGGAACGACAGAGTGATATTATTGATTTAACAACGATTAATTGGACACTTTGTTGCTATGCAACCTACAAGTGAAAGAGGATACATCCCAAAAACCATAGCTTCAAATCTACCTGCCAATATGAGCCAGTCGTGCCAATAACTGGTCATGACTGAGGCCTTTTGAGTTTGTACATTTTTCCATTCTCATGTTATCTGGAATTCAGCGTTTCTTTTTCTGTTACTTTTTTGCAGCTCATAGCTAAGAAATGATGCTCATAGGTATGTAAATGTTCTCTGCAACATTGCATAAAAGAACTTTTTAGAGTGCTCAGATACGAAAGATGCTTCTAAAATTTTGGCCATACATCAACCCGTGCCCGTGCCTCTAGCCTTCTGGAGGAAAGATTAAAAAATCTTAGTTGTTAAGCCATGCATATGATGGTAAAAACACATTGTGCAGCTTCTGAAAGAAATGCAGTACCATTAGTTAAGGTCACAGTGATAATTTTTAGACGCAAAAGCATAGGCAGGAAGTTGACAAAAGCAGAATTGCATCTAAAACTTTGTACTTGCTAGAACTTTCCTAGACTTGGGGGTCCCTAACTTCCTGAAACTATATTAGCTATTAAATTACTTGGAAGTGTAGAATTTACTAAAATTATCGTGTAATTTAAACCGTTATTATATGCCTTTGTTGACCAATAATTACAATGTGTTGACTCCGCAATTAGTATTTATCACTCATATTCTGCATAGATGAATAAGTTGGATTCTGACTTTCCATTTAAGGACTTGGATTCTGACTTTCCATTTAAGGACCTTTTCATGACTGAATATATCCCAGTTAAATTATTTAGGCTCATATATGTTTATCTGTGCTTGTTTAGCTTCAGCATAATTCTTTGGAACTGTGCTTTTGTATCTTCCTGTGACTTGTCGCATCCTATGTTGTGTTTTAGAATTCCAAATTGGTAGTAAATTTCTAGCTTGCCTGTTCATTCTTAGATCCATAAATTTATGAATTTCCATGTTTACTTATGTTTTTTATTTGTTAGTTACGGTACGTGAAAGTGACTCTTTTCTCTCTTTGAGGTGGAAAGAGAACAGTATAACAAATAGAAAGGAAAATGATTTTTATTTGTTAGTTACGGTACGTGAAAGTGACTCTTTTCTCCCTTTGAGGAGGAAAGAGAACAGTATAACAAATAGAAACGAAAATGATCTCTCTTTTCTGAAGCTATATTTTCTCGTCTGTAGAGAATGACGCCTGTTACTTATAGTCCTACTCATGATAGGTGCCTTCCACCACCTAACCAAGGTACCTTCATTAACCGTACAAATTGATAAATTTTGCATATCTGCTATTTGATTGTGCTTCCAGTTATTCAGTTGCTAAATATAAATTCATTCATGGCGCCTCATTTATGAAAGTTTAACTGGTTTAGTAAAAAGATGTAGCATTTGGGATAACAGAGAACAGTGTTGATTGTATAACATCTGTCAAATTTTCTTTTGATGGAGAACTTGCCCATTTTCATTAGTTGGTTGTATATTACGTGATGATCAGCTAGGATCCCTTAATCTCGGTCTGCCTTTTTTTTCCTGTAAAACTTATGACACAGTAACCTGTTAGTGGGACTGAATTGCAAACCCCAAGTTAGTTTTCTTCATTACAGTTGAGTAAATTTTACAATTGTGTTCCTCTTAGACTTCTGAGCCAGAAAGTCATGCTCATCAGTTACTGTACTGCAAATAATTATGGACTTGGAATGTCTTTAGTCACATTGTTTGAACTTTGTTTATTTATTTTGCAAGTATGACAACACTGGTATTGAATTGTCTTGAAACTCAATTTCCAGTGATAACCTCAGAATCAAGAAATATACTTCTGCGGAACATGTATAAGCGCACTGAAGACAAGTTTAAGTTAGATTATATGCCATTTTATGCGTCTATGTATAGAAGTTTGTGTAAAGTTGGAGAAGTTTGACATTTGGTGGAAGAGATTCACTCAAATTGCTTCGTATTTGCAGCAGAGATGTAAGAGGCCAGCGTCCGAAAATCTGACAATAGATCAAGGACAAAAGCATCCTAGGACTTCAACTGCAGAATCTCCCTTCTGAGATTTTGAGTAACATCTTGAAGGTCTAAGATCTTTTCTTCAAGTGTTTGTAGATACTTTCCATCAAATATAGGTTTTTGCTGTTGGTATAAACTGATTAGGTTTTGCTTAGTGTTACAGACTTCAAAATGGTAACTTCGATAGTAAAAGTTATTAAAGGTTATATGTTGGTGGATCTTCTCTTGGCTGCTTAGTTTCTTCATTTGGAGATGAGCCTTATCCTGGCGATCGACATTTTCTGTCCATGTTGGAGGACTTTGGGTTTATATCTTGGCAACCCTTTATGAGCTCTTATCATTTTTCCACCATCTTTACATGAAATACATATAGTTGTCATGATTTCTGGTGCATTCCTTAGGAAAGCTATATCAAATCGCAGCACACAACCGCGTGTATCTTTCTTTTTATCAGTCTGGTTCTTGTTTTTCTCTTGGAGCCTCTTGCTAATGCTTCTAATATTCTTGAAATTAGAATGCATAAATTAGAGATGTACAATCAATTCTCTGCTGATAACTCACCTTGTTTATCTGAAATTATGCTTTTTCTTTGGTACCATATTTTTACTCGTCGCATGAACCAGTGAAATTTGACAATCCTGTTGCTACTGGCTGTTTCACCAGTAACAAAAACATAATCCCAGCATGCTGCTCGAGCATTAGAAGAATCAATACCATGAGATTCTTGCTAAAACCTTTGCAATGTGAAACTGGCAAGAAAAATACATATAAGCATTCCTTTAAATTTGGTTGTTGGGGAAGATCATATATGATTTCAACATAGTCCCAAAACCACTTGGCAGCAGTACATTAGGGACTTTTCCTCTTTGCACAGGAAAAAGAAATTTTCTGTCTCCATAGCAAATGGTTTACTTCAGGTTAGACATTCTTGGTTTAGTTAATTTTATTCTTTTTTTTTTTTCCCTTTTTTATAGGACGGTGAGATTCAATCAAGAGTTCATGAACTCTCCCTATTCCAATTGGGGGAAGGGAAATATATACAATAATACAATTAGCAGTTGCAGTATCTCAATATATAAATGGATACCTGACAATTAGCATTACAGTTCGTTGAAAATTTACATGTACAATCATTCTCATTGTTGGTTTCAAATCTGAATTAAGCTCAATAGGGAATTCATTGCACTCTGCATTCTATCTTGTAAATTGTAATTGTAAAGGGGTTCAGCTTCCTAAATTTAGTGGCAGATCAAATACAAAAATTCAACATTTTACCCGCACTCGAGAATTGAACATTTACGTGGTGTTTAGACCATGAAAAGTTTCAGATTCGACTAGTTCTTGAGGAATCCTGGAGTTGCTGGCTATATTATTCTACTATTACTATAAAAGAAAGAGAAGTCGTAGTATCAGTTAATAGTTGGATATGAATGCCAGCCAGGCAATTTGACTGCCATGTTAGTCGTAGGTTCTTTTCCTCTTCTATGTTTAGTCCTTGTCTTGACTTTCTAAGAGGGACAATCTTAGGGAGAAATGTAGAAGCCAAAATGTATTAGAGAACTTCAAGAAAAATGTAAATAAATAACATCTAGTCTTTAATAGAGGATGAAGTGGGTAATCCTTAATCTAATCCAACAAAACATGCCTAAAAACTAACCACTAATGAGTTGATTATATCAATAATTTGCATAATAAGCTGGTTAAGCATTTCTTGATTACTGGATATGATGACTGCATTCAAAGAGCAAATCCAAAAGTCTCTACGTAAATTTTGACTAAGACTGCGGAAATTTCGACACTGCAGAATTCCCATGTTTTGACTTTTGACAAGAACAAAAATCAACATTTCTACAACGTTATACAAGGAATGTTCTGATACAGAAAATTTGGCCAATATTGAGAAAATAGTAGTGACTTAATAAGTCGCCCACGAGGCGCTTGAATAATCTAGAGGACCATTTTATTCTCTCAAGACATTAAAGAGCCACCAACGTGGTCGGAACAAATTTATCAAGGATTTCTCCAACAAAAAAGGAAGAAGGAATTTTTGTCAACATTCTCCACCAAGACAAAATGTGATGTCCCGTTTCACATGGAAAGTGAGGGAAAATATTGTATTATTTATAATATTTTGAATTATAGGCTACTAATAATTTAGTTTAAATATTTTGAGTCCGTTCTTTTTTCTCAAAAGTTGTTGGGCTCTAGTTCAGACCCGAAATGTTACAATTAGTATCAGAATAAATTTCGTGTGATTGAACTATACTACGTAGTGTATGTCATATATTATAGGCCCTCACTTGGGTGTGTGGTTGGACTTGCAAAGCCTAAAAAAGAGGTGAATGTGATGTCTCATTTCACATCAAAAGTAAGAGAGAATATTATATTTAATTATTTATAATATTTTGACTCATAACTCAAACTCTGTGTGATGTTCCATCTCACATCAAAAGTAAAAAAGAATATTATATTATTTATAATATTTTGAGTCATAACTCAGACTCAGGGATGTGATGTTTTACTCAGACTTAACTTAGACTCAGGGATGTGATGTTTGACTCAGACTCAGGGATGTGATGTTCCATCTCACATTAAAAATGAGAGGGAATATTATAGTGTTTATTATATTTTTAGTCATAGTCTAGGGTGTTACACGAAAAATTCAACAAATAATTTATCTAGACAAAGTGAAAAATGTGTCACTGTATGCATCAAATAAGACTAAATATCTAAAAATTAAAAAATTAATGATTGAATATGATTCTGCCACATAAATTAATTTTAATAAATAATTTTAAATTTGTAATTTTGTAAATCATTTTTTACTAATCAAGCAAGAAATCCAAAACCCCTCCATAATTGTCTTGTATATCACTCCACTTTTTATTATAAAAAATAAAGATTTGGAACTCGTGATCTAATGACACAAAAATCCCCCCAAGTATGGTAAGTAATGAACATGAGAAAAATTTCACCAATTTTGAGTAATTCTAATTTGACACGACAACTGGAATTCCAAATTCATATGTTGTGAAACATAAGTTAACCTACGGATATATTTTACATCTCGATCACACGTTGTACAAGAAACATTGAATCTGGCACCGGCCCTTTACACTTGTAGCTTTTGCATGCATAAAGTTTGTAACAAACATAATTATCGTGTGGAATTTCTACCTAGAAATTGATGAAATATAGTTAACTAGTTAGAAAATACTTAACGCGATTTGTGCAAAAACAAAATATCAATAACGTGTTAGATTCACAAAAGAATGAACGATATTTATTTAATATAACATCGTTTTAAAATATTTAATTTTTAAAACAAATCGAGACGTACTAAAACAAGAACAATAAATGAATAGATCACAATCAAATTATGTCACTAGTAGCCTCCTTTCATTCACGTTCGTGGTGTACGACATTCTTTTTCTTGTTCCCTTCAAATTTTTCTTATTAGGGAAGGGACTTTGTTTTTTGTCCATTAACCTAACGACTATAGATGTACACTCCTCTGGCATGGCGAGGAACACGGTTCAATACTAATTACCTAGGCCTTTCAATTATTATTATTATTATTATTATTTCATGATTCATGTGTAAACCGACCATTTTCTTGGGAATGTTTTTTTGGCAAGTTAGTCAATTTCTTTTGATAATTCTTGGTTGTAGGCATCTATAAAATGTAAACATATCAAGGATGATGGAATGTTAAGCAAATATATATTTAGATTAAGTTGGTGTGGGGGTTAGGATTAGTTGCACAAATCAGAATATCTCGAGATAGTCTACTTAGATTTCAACATTTGTATTGATTTTGGTCCATTCAAATGTACATATAAAAATGTTAGGTGGAATGCAAACATTGGAAATTTTACCGTATTCCATCCGTTAGATTGACAGACAAGAAGTGAATTGACAAAAATACCACTAAACTGCACGAATTTTACAAAAATACATTGAGACTAAATTACCTTTATATATTAACATTTCTCAACTATATAATTTCATTTGTTAATATGGCACTAAAAATAAAGTTAAAAAAAAAATCACATAATTTTTTCTTGAATTTCTAAAATAACAGATTATTTGATACAAATTAGAATGATTATCTAAAACGATAGATAAAAAGAGTAAAAAAAAGATCATTAAAACAGCAGCAGCCCCGCAGTCAAAGGGATTGAGGCACATTAATTTCATCTGATTGAGCGACTAGAACAATTTTTTTGGTCGAATCTTGGATTCTTTAGAATTTGGAATAGGAGAATTAATTAATTTTGAATCTTCTAGACATACATGAACTTTCAGTTGATCTTTTGCAACTGTAAGCATAAATTTGCATCACTCCTAATACTCTAATATTATTTTCATTATACTAATTAATTTTTGAATTAATTGCAATGGTCAATATCCGCTGACAGCCCACCATGAAAAAAATTGTATTAAATTCAATCAAATAGTGAAAATTTGGAAAATCGTATGAAAAGATGAAAAAAAACAAAAAAAAAAAAAAAAATTTTTTTTTATAGTACTACTAGATATGTAAAATTAAGGGTGTTTAAGTCATTATTTTAATAAAAATTAGGCATGAAATCCTAAAACTTAATATGCGGTGCCAAAATCATTAGCCTAATTAAATTTATAATTAGGTTAATGAAAATAATATGAATAAGAATTGGGTTGTGTGACCTTAACTAGTGGAGTGCTTTTCGTGTGAACCTTCTCATTACCTTGTCTTCTATTTCTGTAAATGATTTCGATCCAACAATTATAAATACCCCTCATTTTAGTACTGGAAAACCATAAACAGATTACAAACATCTTAGGACATTCTTTGCAAAAACATACAACATAACAACGTAGTATTACTTATTCTTCAGTTACATACTTCTAAAACCAATCATTCTTTTCATTCTTTTCTTGATAAACAAAACTACTTTCTTCATTCTTTCATTGATTAATAATCATTTTCTTCAATCATTTGTCTCGAAAAGCCGGTTATTTTTTCTTGAAAATTAAACACAAAATAATGGAGCTCTTGTCGAAGATGGCAACAAACGATGGACATGGCGAAAATTCACCTTATTTTGATGGTTGGAAGGCATACGATAGTGATCCTTACCATCCCACAGGAAATCCTAGTGGTGTCATTCAGATGGGACTTGCAGAAAATCAGGTAGAATTTATAGCTCATTAAGACGGCCTCAACTTGATATCGTAATTAATTCTTGTAAAAGCAGATTGTGGTGATCATGAGAGAGTTAATTAACAATCTTTTTTTTTTTTTTTGGCAGCTATGCTTTGATTTAATCCAAGAATGGGTTCTGAAGAATCCAGAGGCCTCCATTTGCACTGCAGAAGGAGCCAACAACTTCATGGAAATTGCTATCTACCAAGATTATCATGGCTTGCCTGAGTTCAGAAATGTAAATATAAATGCAGGTAATCCTCAAGAAACCTTGAGCCCTTTTATGTGTTACATTTTTACCACCTAGAAATAACAGCATTTCCTAATAAGAAAATAATTATACCACTTGTCAAGTCTAATTTACGTGACAAAAACATATTTAATTATTAACCTTTTTATTTTAAATATTTGGTCGGGTTTTGTTATTTTTTCATGGATTTAGTGCACGTCAGTCATTTTTGTTATTATTTTTGCACAGAAGTACTGTTCCTAATAATCTAGTGAGATAGCTGACTATGTATGATATTTGAATATGCAGGCTGTAGCAAGATTCATGGAGAAGATTAGAGGTGAAAGAGTCAGGTTCGATCCCAAACGTATTGTCATGAGTGGAGGAGCAACTGGAGGTCATGAAATTCTGGCTTTTTGCTTAGCTGACCCTGGAGATGCTTTCTTGGTGCCTACACCATATTATCCGGGGTAAATTTTCTTTCTGTTATACGTTTTTGTGTTACACTAATTAATAAAATGACGTATATCAAGTTTTACGATAAGTATGATAACAATTAACACGGAATGTAATACCCAAAGCCGTTGTCATCTAGCAGTAGACTTTTTTTAATGTTGATTAGTTGGCTTTAGAGTTTAGACTTAATTAGATACTATATATATATATGTTGCCCCAACTATCATCCAAAGTCATCACACAATCCTTCAAATGATTCCACCGTAGACTTTCTAATCAAACATAGTTCTTATGGCATTTCAAATTGCTGCATATGAAAACGACTACTCAGCTTAAAGACGAATTAATTTGTAGGTCCTTTAATGGATGACCGTAGACAAATAAAAGAGAGACTTGACGCATCTATTAATACTACTCACCAACTCCCTATAAGGCTATATATAGTAAACCATGGACATGTGAGTATATAGTTGGGTAATTCTGCGAAGTTTCGAATGTTATACATGATAAATATTTAATAAAATGCTGTATTTTTAACAAAATGACATATTAAATACTTGTATCAGTTAGAAGTGTTCTTATTATCTTAATTCGTTGATTTGAAAAATTCACTGAATCGATTTATTCTGAACTGGAAAAATAGGGTATTCAAACTGATTAATAAAATCGGGTCAAATAGCGCATCAAAAAATTATAACCCGACAAGTTCCTAACGTAATCCATATACAAGAATAATTATGTAATTTTTTATTTTATGGCCTTAGATTAATAAATTTTTTCTCCTCTCTTTCCCATTTATAGGGGTATAAATGTAATTAGTAGTCATTTTAAAATTTTTTAAAAAAGTTTTTTACACTAAAAAAATGTCATATTGATCGGGTCGGATACCCAGTAATCCGATCAACTTTGACTAGGTACTCTGTGCATGTGAATAGGGTACCAAATCGCTTTTTATACCGGGTCGGTTTAGATACTATTCTCAATGAACACTCCTAGTATCAGTAGCATGTATCTGAGACCATCACCTATTAGTTATCTAAGTGCGAGTATAGCACATGCTTATGAATATTTGAAAACCAAGTTTAGTTAAAAAATTAATTTGGCATTGATCTGTTGCAGATATGATCGTGATTTGAGGTGGAGAACAGGAGTACAACTACTTCCAATTGTTTGTGACAGCTCCAATGATTTTAAGGTTACTAGAGAATCCATGGAAATTGCATATCAGAAAGCTCAAGATTCCAATAAAAGAGTAAAGGGATTCCTCTTAAACAATCCATCAAATCCATTAGGAACTGTACTTGACAGAGAGACCTTAATTGACATTGTCACATTCATCAATGATAAAAACATCCACTTAATATGTGATGAAATATATTCAGCCACAGTCTTCAACCAGGCTGAATTCATCAGCATCTCCGAGATTATTGAGCAAGATGTCGTCCAATGCAACCGCGATCTCATACACCTTGTTTATAGTCTTTCCAAGGACTTGGGATTCCCTGGATTCAGAGTTGGCATTGTCTATTCATACAATGATGCTGTCACCAGCTGTGCTAGAAAAATGTCGAGTTTCGGCCTTGTTTCGACAACGCAAACTCAGCGTCTGATTGCAGCAATGTTATCAGACGAAGTGTTTATAGACAAATTCATTTTCACCAGCTCAGAGAGGTTAGCAGAAAGGCATGATCTCTTCACAGAAGGGCTAGCTCAAGTGGGAATTGGCACCTTGAAAAGCAATGCAGGGCTCTATGTCTGGATGGATTTGAGGAGGCTTTTAAGGAAGTTTTCATTTGATGCCGAAATGGAACTTTGGAGGATTATTATCAACGAAGTTAAGCTCAATGTTTCACCAGGAAAATCTTTCCATTGCTTAGAACCAGGTTGGTTTAGAGTTTGCTTTGCGAATATGGACGAGGAATGTGTGAGGATTGCTCTGGGGAGAATCCATAACTTTGTACATCTTCAAGACAAGGGAATTACTACAGAGCCAGCCACAACTCCAAAGAAACAATGCAAACTTCAACTCAGCTTATCTTTCCGAAGACTGGATGAAAGAATGATGATGGGATCCCATATAATGAGGTCCCCTAACTTCCCCCATGGCTTCGCCTTTAGTTCGTGCTACATAAACAATGTAGCACTATCTTCAGGCAAATTTTTGTATGGATCAAAATGCATCACAAAGTGGGCATCGGATCCCCTGTCCAAGACCTCTATCCAACTCGTTGTGTCCAAATTAAAGTTGCATCTAATAATATACAAAATTTGAAAAGTTCAAGATTTTCTCAACAATCTCAACAATATGAGATATTTTTGAAAATTTTGTAGAGACATCCCATATTTTTTGTAGCAAGCCATGTGATTTGTTTTTTATCAATAAAATATTTTTCTTTTTTCTTTAACTCCTGTAAATTACTATAAAAGAGTTTTTGCTCTTCAAGTGAATTTACAATATACATAAGTTAAACAAAATATTCTTCTTTCAAGTTTTTGTCATGGTATCAGAGCAAGAGTTCTAACATCAAAACTGCAAAATGCCAGACAACTCAAATGATGCATCTATTGCATTTGCTACTGATGCAGCTGTTGTTGCTTCATCTCCAAACTATTTGCCGCAGTCCAGTGACAATCTAGGAGTCTCCTTGGTCACATGTCTGCTAAAGGAAGATAACTACTCTACATGGCGTAGGGCTATAACAAATGCTCTATTGGCAAAGACTAAGTTTGGTTTCGTCAACGAAAGTCTATCTCGTCCACGGCCCAATTCACTTAATGAAGCTGCATGGATCAAAAATAATTTAATGGTGATTTCTTGGCTTCTTAATTGCTTACATCCTTCACTTCATGATAGTGTAGCTTACTTTGATACAACAAGGGAGCTATGGGTTGATTTGGAGGAGCGTCTTTCACAAGGCAATGCAACGCCTATTCATCAGTTAAAGATGGGCATCATCAATACCCAACAACGGGATCTCTCTATAGCTGCTTACTATACCAAATTGAAGGGACTTTGGGAAGAGCAAATTTTTTATTTGCAAATACCTGCTTGTACCTATAGAGCTGTAAAATCATTGACTGTCGAAAGAGAAAAGGAGAGAGTCCAATTCTTAATGTTCGGACTCCATGACAGGTATAATATGGTGAGATCTCAGATTTTAAATATTGATCCCTTACCTAATTTGGCACGTGCATATGGATTAGTTTCACAAGAATAAAGACAACAACAAGTCTCAGCAGTAAAGGGAAATAATTTGCTTGAGGGGGTGGCATTCATCACTTCAAAAACTGTCAACAAGTCTTCTGGTTTTCGGAACATGATAGGAAACTGTGATGTTTCCAAGTTGTTCTACGAGCATTGCAAGAGTGCAAGGCACACAAAAGATACTTGTTTCGAACTATATAGGTATCCAGATTGGTGGGACAAGATTAGAAAAGAAAAAGGGAAGTCTGCCAACAATATCAAGATTGGAGAAGAAAATGTTCTTGATCCAGTTGGTGGCCTAACCAGGAAGCAGTATGAGCAACTTCTGTCCTTGTTGAACGTCAAAAGTTCCAAAGAAATCGGACCAATAGCAAACTTTGTTGGTAAGGCTGATATTTTCTTTCCAATTAATAGTGAATGGATTTTGAGTGATTTGGGGCTTTTGATCATATGACTTACCAAAGAAATCTTTTATCTAATGAGAAGGATCTTCAGTATGATTCTAGTGTTCGCATACTAGATGGTTCTCTTATCACTGCTAACACTTATGGAGATGTGGCTTTAAATTCCTCAAGAACCTTAAATAATGTCCTACATATTCCCTCTTTTGCTTGTAACCTTGTCTCTATTAGCAAAATAACCCAAACATTAAATTGCGTTGCTCATTTCTTCCCTTCTTTTTGTGTACTACAGGACCTAGTAACGAGGAAACTTATTGGCACGGGTGAGCAAAAGAATGGACTTTACTATTTCCATACCAAACCTGTTGGTTCGGCCTTCTCTTTTCAAAAGGATCAAGTTGTTTTGTGGCATCAACGTTTGGGCCACTTGTTTTTTAGCCGTTTAAATTCTAGTTTAGAACTTTCATTCTCTCATTTAAATAAAGTTGATGAATGTTGTGATACTTGTCATCGTGCTAAGCAAGTTCATCAACCGTTTCCTCTTAGCTATATTAAATCTAGTGAACCTTTTACTTTAATAAATTGTGACTTATGGGGCTCCTACCGTACTTTCTCTATATCTAAATGTCATTTTTTTCTTACCATCATCGATGATTTCACAAGGAGCACATGAGTTTATTTGATCAAATCAAAAACAGAAGTTAATCATTTGTTAATATCTTTTATTTCTATAGTCCACAGACAGTTTGGTTACCTTGTTAAAATTATTCGTAGTGACAATGGCACTGAATTCACAAACATATCTTTACAACAAACATGCCAACAAGAAGGTATCATTAACCAATTTTCTTGTGTGTCAACACCCCAACACAATAGTGTAGTCGAAAAAACATAGACATTTACTTGAGGTTGCAAGGGCTCTAAGATTTCAAGCAGGTCTTCCAATTAAATTTTGGGGTGAATGTGTACTAAGCTCATCTTATTTGATAAATTATACACCTACCCCACTTCTCTATAGAAAAAGTTCGTATGTGCTTTATCTATTTTCTACAAAACCTTCTTATTCTCATTTGCGTGTCTTTGGGTGCCTTTGTTATGCTTTTGTCATTCCTCGTTCACGTGATAAATTTCACAATAGAGCCATACCTTTTGTGTTTTTAAGGTATCCATATGGGCAAAAAGGTTACAAAGTTTATGATTTAAATACACATCGCATTTTTATTTCTTGTGATGTGATTTTTCATGAACAAATTTTTTCGTATAAAACAATGTTATCTTCTTCCCTAAAACAAACTGTATCTTTGCCAAATCCCATCAATGATGAAGACCACATAACCACCTTACCTGAGTTTGCATGTCATCCTGAAACCCCACCAAATTTGCTTGTGCCACAAGAAATTCCTCCATCAAATATGCAAAAAGAAGTTGTTTAGCCTTCTATTTCACAATCACCTTCTACTGAGGTGTCTGGTGTACCACAAATTAACCCGCCAGTCAGACCCAAACGCACTAAAGTCAGACCAGTCAAATTCACAGATTTTCAAATATTTTACTTTGCCTGGATATAGTAAAGGTTCTTTTGCCACCTCTAATTCAGCTGCCTCAGGTATACTTTATCCTATTTTTAACCATGTTTCTTATTCTAAATTTTCTAATACCCATGCCAGTTTCCTTTCGGCCATTACTAATCATGATGAGCCCACCTATTATAAGCAAGCAGTGCAAGTAGATCATTGGAAGAAACCAATGAAACAAGAATTAGATGCCTCAAAACAGAATCATACTTGGCATTTGGAAAAATTACCAGCAGGAAAGAAAGCTATTAGAAGCAAGTGGGTTTATAAGATTAAGTTCAATTCTGATGGAACAATTGAGGAATTTAAAGCTCGTCTAGTAGCTAAAAGATATACTGAAATTGAAGATTTGGATTATAATGAAACTTTTGCTCATGTTACTAAACTTACTACAGTTTGTACTCTTTTAGCTATCACTGCAGTGTACAAATAGGAGTTGCATCATCTAGATGTTCATAATGCATTTATCCATGGGGATTTGAGATGGCATGAGGAAGTATACATGCAACCTCCACCAAGTTATTTGTCTGATGGTGATAATCACGTTTGTCGTCTTCAATGTTCTTATTGGTCTAAAGCAAGCTTCACGACAAAGGTTTGCTAAATTTTTAGCAGCTATTTTACAGTTTGGATTTACACAAGGGTTAAATATAATAACCCCCCATAATGTATAGTATATTTTGCACTAAACCTTCTAACGTTATCTTTTTCTCACTTTACCCCCCAGACTAACAATCAACTCTAACATTTTTTAATGTTAAGTCCAATTAACTGTGAAAAGACAATTTTCTCCCTGTATTGCCAATGAAATCACGAAAATACCCAAGGGATGGGTTCAGTACCATGTGTTTAAAAAAACTATGGGGTCCAAAAAGAAAATCTAAGAATTTGAGGGATAAACTACAATTTTAAAAACTTTGGTTTATTCTTCAAAAGCATATAACGCTATGTTTTCTTCCTGTTATCTTCTCCGGCAAATTCTCAGTCTCAGTCTCTATTTTGGACGGGCCAAAATCTTTTCACTTTCACACACTTTCACACGTAATAATGTGGAGTTTGCTTCAAAACGTAACTTAAAAGAGAAAAAAAATTAAAAGAAGAATTTATTGGTCTTTTGTGAATATGATTTGTTATCTTTGGCAACTAGAGCAACGGCGGTGAAGTTAGCCAAGACCATTTTTATCTCTCTCTTTCCTTCACAACACACACACAGAGAAACAACACAACACAAACACACACAAAGTAGACAATGAAATTGGAAAAAAAGAAAAAAGGAAAAAATTGCAAAAATTGTTTTATTGTCTCTTTTTCTCCCAACTCTGTCACTTCTCCAACATTGAAAGAACACAACCTGAAACCGTAAGATTTCATATTATTGAATCTTGTGTGATGAATATTGGTTTAATGGGTCCGTTTAAATTCAAATTGAACACAAAAATGAGCGAATTTGTTTGCATGCCACCTGCTCGATGAAATGCTTTTAAAAAGCTGCTATGGTGACATCGTTCATGTAACAAGTTTTTAGTTGTTTCAAAACTCTGTGGTGTTTTAATCATGTAGGCCTTTGATAATTCTTAAACAAAAAATGTTGGGAATTAGAGTGCCATTATATTGGGGGTGAAAAATGACTCTCAAAGGACCCAATAATGTTGATCTTATTTGACCCTTTTGTGATGATTTTTGGGTTTCTTTGACTCCAAAATCGAATTCTTTGCAAAAAATGGAGTTTAACCATATAAGTCTTACTCAAAAAATATGATCAAAAAATTTTGATGGTGCCACATGGCGACTCCACCGCTGTAGTCGGAAGCCACCACCATAAACTGCCACAACCATAAAATTTCTACAGTTGTACTGTTTTAATCCAAAAATTAAAAGAAAAATAAGAGAGAAGGAAAGATCATGTTTTGGTATTTTAAAAAGTTGATACAAATTACAACAGTCATTTTGCTGAGTTGGATTAACAGAAGGGGCAAAAGTGAGAAAAAGATAACGTTAGGGGGTTTATATGTATGTAAAATAGTCCAAACTTTAAGGAGGTTTACTGTATTTAACCCTTTACACAATCTAAGGCTGATACTTCATTATTTGTTTATCATCATGGTTCCATTTTTGCAGCAATACTATATATGTGGATGATGTCATCTTAGCTATTAATGATTCTTCTTAGTTGGCAGAGTTGAAGAAGTACTTGTCCATTATATTTTCTATTAAAGATCTTGGACTATTAAAGTATTTTCTTGGTCTTGAAGTTGTCCGTCATTCTGAAGGTATAGTACTCTCAAAATGAAAGTACACCTTAGTATTTTAAAAGAGACAGGGATGTTAGGTGCTAAACCTGTGCAATTTCCAATGGAATAACATCAACGATTGGCCTTGGATGATTGTCCTCTTCTCAACGATCATAGTTCTTATCGACAATTGGTAGGGCAGTTGATTTGTGTTACCATAACTCGACCAGATATTTGTTACTGGGTTCATATTGTTGGCCCAAAAAGCTACCTAAGAGGGGGAGTGCATGTAAAGAATTAGGTTGTATCTAATACAAATCTTTTTATATGTTTAATAAAAATGCAAACTTTATGCACCAAATAAAAAATTAAACACAAATGAATACAATAGATATTCAAGAATTTAAGCTTAAAGAACAAATAAGAATATTGAGATTAAGAGAATCAAACCAAACTCCCAAGCTTCTGAAGCTTGGAGCTTACAACTATAAAGAGCTTCTTACAAGGCAACTATCAAGTTCACAACTTGAACTTTAGCCACTAAAAGTCTCTTCAAAGTAGGTGAGATAATAACCTTTTGTACACAAATGAGGATCACTCTTGCTCACACTAATTTCCTTTAGTTGAGCCAAGAGCTTTACACTCACAACCTCCCTTTGTTACAATTGTTATCTCTCCACTCTTACACTTGAAGAACTCTTACACTTCAAAACTCTTTTCAGAAAATTACCTACACTATTACAACACTTGTACCCACTATTTCTCCCAAATAACTCAAGTATTACTTGTAATCAATGTAGCACATGTATAAGAAAATCTCTTTTTATTTAACTCAGGCATAGGGGTATTTATAGTTGCCCAAAATCTGCTTCCAACAACTTTCCAACGGCTATTTTTTGTTTACTGAAAAACTAGCCGTTGGACCTTTCGGACGGCCGATGCAGCAAGTGTGCGTCCGAATGAACTAGCCGTTGGACCGTTCGGATGGCCGCTGCTAAACCCTGGGTCCGTTCTCTGAGGACATTCGTTCGGACGTCCGAGGATGCGTTCGAACATGTGTCCGATCGAAGCAAAATCTTTTAGAAATATGATCGGACGCTGTTCTTCGTCCCAGACTTGTTTCAAATTCTTTGTGTCGGACGATTACCATTGTCCGAAAATCTGTCTTTCGGACGTCATTTGCGTCCGTGGAATCTTCTAGTTGTTTAGTTCGGATGATCATTTGCGTCCAAACCTACCTATTTTTCTGCACAATTGTTTTCAAACCATTAGTGCGATTTGGTCATCATCAAAACATGATTATCATAACTGGGGTTCAACACATATTTCTTTCTCAATTTATGCACCAATCTCGAGAAAACCACTGGGCTGCTGCACTTCGAATCTTGCGTTACTTGAAACTTGCTCCTGGATGAGGGTTATTTTTATTTGCGTCAAGTTTACTTCATTTGAAGGCTTATTGCGACTCCGACTGGGCTAGTTGTCCTTTGACTCGTCAGTCTACTACTGGTTATTTTATTTTTCTTGGACGGTCTTCTATCACTCGTCAGTCTACTACTGGTTATTTTATTTTTCTTGGACGGTCTTCTATCTCATAGAAGAGCAAGAAACAAATTACCGTTTCTCTTTCTTTGGTAGAAGTCGAATACAGATCCATGGCTGTTACGTCTTGTGAACTTAATTAGTTGAAACACTTGCTCGCGGATTTGCATGTCTCGCTTCACACTTCTGTCAAACATTATTGTGATAATCAGGCTGCAAAAGACATTACTAATAATCCTGTTTATCATGAACGCACCAAACACATCGAAGTGGGTTGTCATTTTGTGTGAGGTTACTTGTATTCAGAAAGGTCTTATCATTTGTCATCAGATTCCTTCACAACATCAAGTAGCTGATGTATTTACCAAGTCCTTGGGAGCTCATCAATTTCAAATTTCGATTGCCAAGTTGGGCATTTGAGACCTTCATGCTCCAACTTGAGGAGGCGTAATAACATGCAAAATTTGAAGAGTTCAAGATTTTCTTAACAATCTCAACAATATGAGATACTTTTGGAGATTTTGTAGCTTATCCCATATTTTTTGTAACAAGCCATGTGATTTGTTTTTTATCTGTAAAATATTTTTCTTTTTTCTTTAACTCCTGTAAACTATTATAAAAGAGTTTTTGCTCTTCAAGTGAATTTACAAGATACATAAGTTAAACCAAATATTCTTCTTTCAAGTTTTTTTTAGCGTCGTTTTGATAGGAATAGGTATTATTTTTATTTTTAATGTGGGGTCCATTTATTTTTAAACAAAAATGATAAAATTTGCACCCAAATAATTACAGATATTATTCACGTTTTGCATCCTCTGAACCTCCAGCGACATACATGTCCGGTATCATTTCCTTGAGTAGAATTATATTTAACTGCAAAATTATCAAAATCTAGGCGAATCAAGGTGTGGTCGCTTTAAAATAGCAGATCTACCATATCTCAACTCAAATTGATAACCACTAAACTCAACATGCACGAATTTTTTTTCTAGAATCTAGCATGAATTTCAACTAGTTCTCTAAATTCTGAAATCCTTATTTTTTTTTTTTTGGTAATAACCAAATTCCATATGTTCACAATTTCGTTTTTCTATTTTACTTGAAAGTAAATGGAGAAATTACTTTGGGATGAGATTCTTGTTCTGATGAAGATGAGGATGATAGAGTAGTTTTTTTTAGATTCACGATCTAGTACAAAGACATGTTACATAGGATTGAGATGGTGTAAAGGAGAAGGAGATCAAGGAGAAGAATAAGGATTTAAAGAGGAGTCAGGATTGCTGTGTAATATATGGTATTATTGATGCAAGTAACATTTGTAAAATGACAATAATATTACATGAGAATAGTTGATTTTCTGGTTGCCAAAAGAATTTTGTACTTTGTTTTTTGTATTGTGAAATTGTGAATGAAGATCATTCATAGTTTTATGGGAAAAAAAATTATGTGATTGATATTTACTCAACTTGTGAGTATATATATTTTATGTGAGTATATATTTTATCTTTGAGTTTTTAATTCTTTGTTTCGATTTTATGTAGATTAATACTCACGTACAAGTTACAGATATCCCTTGAAGATCAAAGTTGAGTAATAAAATTGTTAATCTAATGTACTCCAACAATCGTCCACTTATTTTAATAAAAAATAAATACTATTATTTATTTATGGATAAAGTGAGAACACCATGCATAATGAAAGTGGCAATGTCTTGAAACCTTCACTTAGTGTTTCCATAGTCTCTATGCTAGAGTCAAAGTTGCTAAATCTTGAAACTAAGACTATTTTAGGGTATGTAGAATTATGTCACATACATGATAAATTCAAGGTGTTAATTTAAGCTTCATAAACCAGCACATTATGGCCTTGTGCTTTATTCCAGATTTATGAATGCTCTAGAGAATTAGCCAAATTCTCATTCGAAGTGGCCCCACTTCCACACTCATTAGGTGAGTCTATCAAGGATACTCCCAGGACTAAGACATCCCTCGCATTAGGCTATAGAACTCATTAAGAGATTAATTCTCAACCTTCTCATCATAGATCACATGCATGCTTTACACCAAAGGAATGGACTTATTTAATTGGTCACCAATTGCATACTTTTTTCTCAAACTATTCTATAATTCATTTTTCTCCAACCTAGTTTTTGGGATCTTCAGTCCCTAGGTAGAAATATTCTCATAAATGATTCCAATTTAATAAATTTTAGGCATAAGTCCCATTTTCCTCGATGTACCTCGTATCTTTACCCCAAGCTTGGCGTTTATATTTTTCACAAATTATTAGAATAACAAAGATATGAGACTTTGACATTTAAATCAACAATATTTCAAAATTTCTCAAGATAATTGTTGCACGATATCATTATTCTGGTGAGAAAACCTCTCATATAATTATATCCATCAAATAGATGTATATGTGTTCACATTAGATGAAGTCACATTTTTTCAATATTTTATTCTCTAGTAGCTAGTAGATTATCTATTAGTAATCATCATCATTGATGACGAATAGTCTATTATTTTGAGCTACTTTTTTTTTTTTTTGCACATATCTTATTATTATTATTATTATTTTGCACATATATTATTCACTTTTTGGATGGCCATTAGTCTAATAACTGACTAGGAGCCAGTTTAATAAATCTCTATAATTTTGTTTTTGTAAGAAAATATCAAGAATCACATATATTTGCTTTCAAGATATTGATATTTGCAACAATTGTTTATGAGTATCATTCTGCACATACTAAAATATAATAATTCAAGACATAATATTTATTGTTATAAATATTAGCTCAAGGAGAAGAATAAGGATTTAAAGAGGAGTACGGGATTGCTGCGTAATTGTGTGTTAGTTCGTCATCACAAAAAATTATGTTAATCATAATAAACTAGAACAAATAATTTAAACAAAAAATTGACAATGTAAATATTACCTCGTTTCCCACAATAAAAGGGGGAAAAATTTCTACCGTTTTGCACGAACAAACTGCTACCAAAAAGTAGGATAGGGATGAGGAGCATATTCGCTCTCTTTAAGATGATTCGCGCCCTTACGGATTTTTTATTTTGATGCAGAAGGTTACAGTGCATCGCCTCCAAGATACAACAATCCAACTCTAGGTTGTTGCTTCTCTTTGATCTGTACTACCAAGAAAAGTAGAAGTTTCTCCACATACCTTTCTTTGTCCATACTATTATTATAAAAAATGGAAGTCAGAAAAATTGTAGACAGATGATAATGAGAAAGGGTTAGTGATTTCTTCTTATAATCACCCTATTTATAGATTGAAAAATAGGAGGAGTTAAACCTTCAGAATTAAAGCAAAATAAATAGCTTATTTCAATTGCAATTTAAAGTATTTAAAATTATTGTGCATTAAAGTAGGATAAATGATAATGCATTATACAAATTCAATAGCATTAACATATGATAAATAAATTTCAGTTACAAAATTTATTATTCAAATTTATTACGTAACGGTCATATTTTTATTAATAATGACCATTACACAAGTTATAAACTCCTCAATAATACTACCATATTATAACTGAATGTAAATTTTTTTTAATTAAAATACTCCAACATTGTTTTATTTTGTTTACCTTCATTCCTTCCTGCAAGAGACCATTTATTTTCAGTAAATTCTTGGATAGTGGGTGTTTTGGAAGTAAAACTACGCCGTTTTAATTTGGACAGATTATTTGGAGCCTCACAAAGTGTCCCCTACATCTTTGTGAGACCGCCGTAGCACAAGAATTTGCCCTATCTTGATCAGAAATACTCGCAAAAACTCCTGATAAGTAAATACTTGAACCCTTTTTTTGGATAACTAAGTAACTGAAAAATAGAGTTGTTTGATTCTCTGCTATAACATAAAAACACGGCAGCAAGCACTTTTTCGCCATCTGATGGATTTGATTAGTTATTATTTTTGTATTTATATACTTTGATTTTATTGTCTTTCAATTGGTTTTTGTTTTCTTTCCCTTTGATCTACTAGGGGAAGGAAGCTCAATTGTATCCAGGCGATTATAAGTAAGAAATAATTTTTGTAATAGCAATTACATTTTCAAGATTTTGGAATGAAAGTTTTATCATTTTGATTAATAGTGTCTCTTTTTGTCCTGTTCATGATGGTATGCTTAAGAGGTGTTTGATTTATGGGTACGAGGAGAGGGAATGTGAATCAAGGTTAATAATACTTATAGGTGTTATTTGGTTCATCATTCTATGGGAATAAAAATATTAGAAAATGCTCACTTTCATTCTCTACTTATGACATGAATTTCAAATTTATAAATTTATCAATATAATGAAACATATTCCTTATTCAAACCAAACAAGTCTAGTTAAGGAAAATTATACAAACTCATACCAATAGTGAGGCTTCTGATTCATATTCTGATTCTCATTCCTGAATACGAACCAAACAGCTCCTTAATTGTTCTTTTTTTTTTTTTTGGAAAAGAATGATGTCATATATACTTGTTATAATACTTGAGGTGTTATGAATTGTATAAGATGGATGTCCATTCATCTTCCCAACTACATCGGTTAATGTGATATTCATTCTCTTAAATTATGTGAAAACTTATTAATTCCCGTGATTTATGTATCATATTAAGTATTTATTTATAAATCCCCTATCTTGTAACTTTATAAATAGGGGATTTAGGTATCTCATTTGGAAGACTTTTGAAAGGGTTTTGAAAGATTTTTGAAAAACTTATGAAAGTTGATAATATAGAATATTGGAGAATTTTTTACTATTTCTCTGTCTACTATTCTCTCATCTACACTTATAAATTTCCTGTTTTAGTTAGTTTTGTAGTCAGGGTTAATAATCTTGACTTAGTTTGTACAACACGTTGTTAGCATAAGACTCTGACTAACTGAGATAGAATTTTAAATCAACACAACAAATGTACGTAGAACTTTCAATATGATGAAGATACGTTAAACTTTAATTATCACAGCCAATGTACGATTTAAAAATTTTGAGTACTCTCTATTATTATCTTTTATTTTTATATTTTCAGTTGTATCAATATAATATTATTAGAATTCATTTTAATAAGTTCGAATCATGTCAAATTATACCAAATTTGAATTATAAGCTCTTAGCATAATAAACTATTTATAATGGATTTGGCTGTTAAAATTCATTCGGATTCCATGGGTTCTAAAAACATAATCAAAAAGTTAAAATACTATATCCAAACAAGGCCAAAGAAAATCTATGATTTTTGTCATTACATCTCTAAAGGATTCAAAATTTTTCTATTTAAAAGGTCCAACAGATCTATGGAAAAGTTATGTATCTCATTTATGAATACATATTAGAGAAAATATTCTCTACTTTCTAATGTATCAAATATGCTCCTGAAGAAGCAATACCAGCAAAGAGTTTTAGAAAATATTTTAACTTTTATATTTTCTTATGACTGAATAAAATAATTAGTTAATACTCAAATGAATCCTGTCCAATTAATTATGCTCCATTCCCTGAAGTGACTGCGACAAAATTTAAATAATATTTATGGACATGGTGATGGTCAAAACTAATATATTTATGATGATTATCAGTAAGTATTATTCTGATTATAGTACTGCATCTCACCACAAGAAGTGGTAGATTAGTGAATAGATAAAGGAGAAAGATATCAATCATACATTAAAAATGATATAAAAAATAAATGTTATCGTTATATTGTAAAACATTATTAGTCACGTACCTGTCATACGTTAAATAGTATTCTTAAATTTTCTCAACAATCATTGAAAGATAAGGAGAAAATCATATAAACAAGTTTTCTCTATAATGGTTTTGATCATAGTTATTATGTTATTGGTTTCTTCTCTGAAGGAAGCACATCCATTGATCGTTTGGTTGACAGTGAAAATAATTAAGAAAGAAAATGACGTGATATTTTATTTAGTATGTGTTCATTACAATTTTAGAATTCTACATGTCTTGTTATTTTACAATAATTTGTTATCTTATATTGTTTTGCCATTATATTTATTTTGTTTAATGAGAAATGTATGGATATACATTTAAATATATTTGAGATATGAGAATGTTTCTGACAATGTAACAATACATATGATATTCAAAAATAAGAAATATTTTTTCACCTGAAGTTGGAAGAAATAAATGTTAATACTATAAGTGTTATTGCAAAAATTAATTGAAAACTCCGATAGTGCAAATATATGTCTCTCTAAAGGAACAAATTAGTAATAAATAATGCACTTTCTCTACTAAATCTTGAAAAAAAATTATTAAAGATATCATATTGAAAAGGAAATTATTTTAAGACTATATATGAGAAAATTATTGAATATTTGTGTAACATTAGAAATGAAATATGCTATAGAAAAAGATCTGTTGCATATATTTCTTTCTGGTTTGTACTATACAATTGAAACACATGTTATAGTAAATCTGAAATTTACTGATTCAAATACTTTTATTATTTGGTAATGACCGGTTAGGCTATCTCGGGTAAATTATGATGCATAAAAATTATTAAAAATTGATATGGACATCTATTAGAGAACCAAAAAATTCTTCAATTCAATAAATTTTCTTGTGTTATTTGTTCTCAAAGAAATTAATCATTAGATCATGACCAGCTAAAATAGGGATTCAATCCCTTATATTTGTAGAATGAAGTAAGGGTGAGATATATGGGTCAACTCACTTTTTATGTATACTATTTAGATATTTTATAATTTTGACAGATGCATCTACTAAATGGTCACATGTGTGCTTATTATCGATTCACAACCTGAAGTTTGCGTGATTAAGCACAAATTTTAAATTATGAAATCAATAAAATTTGTCTTAATAATACTGGTGAATTTTTATCTTAAATATTTGATGATATAAAGACATTTGTATGAACGTCCTGAAGAACGTGTTCATACACAAACTAGTCTAACAAAATTATTAATCAAATGCTTCCAAAATAGTTAAATCATTATTTATGAGAACATATTATGTTGCTTGCAGCAACATTTATACGCATCAAACTAACAAATTATCCTCTCCATTATAATTGACTTTCAGTCAAGAGCCTAGTTTTTCCACCTATGAATTTTTGATTGTGCAATATATGTTCTAATTACTTTACCGCAATACACAAAGATGGGTCATAAAAGAAAGTTAAAAATATATGTATGATGTGAGTTGCTCTTTGTGATTAAATATCCTAAAATATTATAGGACACTTATATACGACATAATTAGTCGATTGAAATGAAAATATTTTCCAACATCAGGGAGAGAAAATAAGCAGTTGGATAAAAAATTGAATGAAATAAATTATCATATTTTGATCCTCGTACAAAGTATGTAAACTTGAAATTTGCAAGATAATTCATTTGCAAGATATTGAGTATCTGAATCAACTGTCAAATTCATTGCTGACCTAAAATGAGTGAAATCTCATATGCTAGTTGAAATGCTCCAATTCAAAATTGGTGTCCTTGCAGGACAACCTAAAGGATAATTAGCCACATATAAGGTGTCATTGAACAGTCCGTTCCAAATGATAAGAATTATTGTCAGAGAAAAGAAACGAAAATGTTGAAGATGGTCATAGAATGGAGATGAGTGCTCCTGAAGATACCCTAGACATAACTAATTATAAAATCCAAAAAATGGATCAAGTACCTGAATTTAATGAAAACAAAAAGATTTCGATAAATTATGTCGCTATTGCAAAAGATGGAACCAAAAAGAGATTGTTGTCAACAACATATTATTGTTTATAATATCAGCTGATATTTTGAATGAAAAACGAGGATCTTAAACGTAAATTTGTTGAAGAATATTGACATAAAAATTATTGAAAGACACAATATAAGAAAATTCACGTTCAAAATGTGAAAACTTTGGACCAGCAGTCCAAATTCCTAAAGGTGTAGAGTCGATTGGGTACAAATATATTTGTGTAAAAATGAAATGAGAAAAATAATATTGTGCCATATAAAGCACACCTTGTTGAGCAAAAATTATCGCAAAAATCCAGCATTGATAACAAAGAGATTTATTCTCTTGTAATGGATGTAATCACCTTTAGATATCTAATTTGTGTGATAGTTCATGAAAAATTGAAATACGTCAAATGGATATTGAGCATATTTTGTATGACTCATTTGATATCGATATCTATATGAAAATCTAAGAAAGATTTAACATGTTTGAAACATGTAAAGTTTCCCGGGACATTATTCAATGAGATTGCAAAAATCCTTGTATAGATTAGTTCAAAACAATCTAGGCGAATATAATATACTCATCTCAATAAGTATCTCTTAAGTAAGAGTTATAACAATGGCCTAATTTGCTTATGCGTTTTCACAAAAAATATAAAATCAGAATTTGTGATAACTGTTGTATATGTTTGAATGATATAAATATTATTTGAACTCTTGAAAAAGTTCATTAGAACTCCTACAAAGATTCCTTAGAACTCCTGAAGAATTCAAAAAATAATAAATTGATCTTGGCAAAGATCTATAGTTCGAGCACTTATCGAACGAAATTTTTGTTAATCAATGAACTTATACCAAAAGGTATTTGAACGATTTTATTTGGATAAAATACATCCATTAAATATCCCAATAGTTGTGAGATTGTTTGCTATCAAGAATAATAATTTCTCATCCTCATGAGAATAGCAAAGAACTTATTGGTCCTGACGTATCATATCTATCAGTGCTAACATGTACTGTAAATTTGTTAGCACTATCTAATTCTTCTCCGATACGAAGCTATTGGAATGACATCAAGCATATATTTCAATTTCTCCAAGACATTATTGATATGAGTTTATTTTACTCAGATGAATCTAAATCAAAATTAGTTGGTGATGCAGATGTTGGATATTCATATAATCTAACACAAAAGATTTCGATTTCGAATGAGTTATGAAGAAATTAATATCATGGAAATCAAAATTTTAGTCATTACTTCTTATAATCATTGTTGAAATAATCACAACATATGAAACAAGCAGTGAATATGTTTGGCTAGAGTTATTGACCTAACATATCCAGAAAATATGTGGTTTAACATTAGAGTAAGATTTCTAATAATATTATATAAAAATAATACTGAATATGTTGCTTAGCTCAAGGCAGGCTACATTTCTCTGAAATTTTCTTTCATTCATAATTTTCAGAAAAATGATGAAATTGATATCCGATAAATTCACTCATGTGATGGTCTAGCGAATTTATCCAAAAATGATACCAACAACAACATTTGAGAAATCATTTTGTAAAATTGGGATGCATCGTCTCAAGGATATCAAATACTGTCTTTTATACACAAGAGGATAAGTACACGTTGTACTCTTTTTTCCTTGGTCATGGTTTTGTCCGGGTTTTCCTGACAAGGTTTTTAATGAGTCAAAAAAACACGCAAAAGTGTACTATAAACATTGAATACGCAGTTTACTATTTTTTTCTCTACTATGGTTTATTCCCACTGATTTTTCCTGGTATAGATTTTTAATGAGGCAGTAATTTTTTGCGTATCCTTTAATGCATGGACATTCAAGAGGGAGTGTTATGAATTGTGTAAGGTGGATATCCATTCATTTTCTCAACCACATCGGTTATATTTATCCCCTTGAATTATGTTAAAACTTATTGATTCCCGTGATTCATGCATCATATTAAGTATTTATTTATGAATCCCTATCTTGTAACTCTATAAATAGAGGATTTAGGTATCTCATTTGGAAGACTTTTGAAAGGGTTTTGAAGGATATTTGAAAAACTTATGAAAGTTGATAATATAGAATATTGAAAAATTTTCTACTATTTTTCTGTCTCCTATTCTCTCATCTACACTTATAAATTTCTTAATTTGGTTAGTTTTGTAATAAAGGTTAATAATCTTGATTTAGTTTTACAACCGTATGAGACAAATTGTTTAAATTTAAGTTGGAAAATTTTACAGTCTCGTTTGAGGGAATCATTTTGTTATATTTTAAAATTTATATAGTACAACACTATTTATTTTAAAAATTTATACTATACAAAATTTTAAAATTAACAAGATAATTTCTCAACATAATTTGTAATCCATGTAAGTAAATACATATCCAAGCTATTTTTTATTTCACAAATCATATCTCAAAGAATATATTTTGACTACAACCCTTTTTTGAAACAAGCTTATGAATATAATGCTACATTGCATACAAAGTCCTAAAACGTTTTCAAACACATGTCAATATAAAAAATTCATTTTTGGACCTCTCCATCTGTTAAACTGGCACATGTCCCTCCTTGTGAGGCAAATGCTATTCATAATTCAACCCAAATGTCTGGGGTTTGTGAAATTCCTTTCTACTGACTTGTTATGGATTTGAGAAGTAATTTTATAGCCCGTTAAATATTATATTATCATATTTTAAATTTTGTTCATATTATATAAATTTTTAAAATGCAACAATATGGTATTGTAACAAAAATATATAATTTTCCTTATGAATGAAGCCCGAAAGTTGAGCTTAACTAATTAAGACCAGTCCAAGGATGTAGCTGGTTGGTTCAATTACACGTGGTGCAAGTTCGGGATAGATAAGATATAATTCTTCGGTCTAATTAAAATATTAAGGAATTCTATAATATTATTTCTTGATTTTAAATTTTATATAATATAAGTTTTTAAAACATATGATATTGTACTATATAAATATTTAAATTACAAAGAAATAATTTTGTAAAAGAGATTGTAAAGTTTTTCTAAAATATTATACCATCAGGTTTTATAAATTCGTGGTTAATAGATTTGTAGTTAAATTATTACAAGTTTATAAAGCTTGACATTTGGAATGGTACCTTAATAAAACAGTTGAATTATTCCATTAGATACCTCACTTTGCTTTCTCATTGGACCAAAATGTAATTTATTAATTAAATTTGTGATTCAAGTTTTTTTATCTTCTAATTTAGATTCTCTATTTCTTTTTTCTTCGGCATCATTTTTCAACGTTTTGAATCCCAATGATTTGTAAAATCTACATTTCTCTAATTGTGTCGTTATTTTTCTAGAAAAATCAAATAAAGGAGTACAAATTGAGTAAGCTTTGAACGTAACTAAATTTAAGCCCCATTGAAGAAGTCCAACTTGCAATCCAAAAATAAATTTTATATCATCACGTAACAAAAATCTTCCGTAGCATTATTGTGTTTAATTTAATTTTATTTTTTTATATAATTACAAACAAGTCGGACGTTCTAATATTTAAATTTGTTTGATTATTTATTGAGTTTAAAATTTTGTTCAATGATGGTTTATTTATTTTTTGAATTGAATTCAAACAAGCTTTATCGATCTGAACTTGAATCGAGTTTAAATAGTTTGAAATTTTTACATATAAATTTAACATTTTAGTTTATCGAATCGAGTTCGAATTAAATACAAAATAAATTAATAATACTAAATTTTGTTCAAAATTGGATTGATTATTGAAGAACTAAACTCGAATGAACTCTTAACGAACCAAATTTGACTCGAATATCGTTTAAATTGAATTTATTTACTGGTCGAATTATATATATATTTTTGTAAAGTCTACACAAGAACCAGCCGGACTAAACTCTACTCCATGGCACAGGCGAATTAGAACTAGATAAAGGTTATTTGCTAATGAATTCGGGACATACATATATATGTCCAGAGAGTAGGTTAATCATTTTTCTCAAAGGTCATGATAGACTACCGATTTATATTTTAACTGCTTATATTAATTTTTATAGATGATTGACTAAATATAAAATTGAGAACACTGACACTCAAATTTTAGACTTTTTTGATTATTTAATCATCTTAACTACCAATTGAACCAATCCATATTGGAGTTCCCTGTTGCTAATGTCGGGATTTAAATCCCAGCTTTGGCAGCGTAGTGTTGCTAGTGTGTTACACAGAATCTTGCTCCCTGTTGCTTATTGTTTTTTCGATTCTCATGTAGGGAAAAAATTTATATAAACTCGTTTTTGACTGTATTTGTAAATTCTGCGGTTAAGATTAAATTTTATAAAATTCTGCTTACATCAACTTATATCATAAATTCTATAATATTTAATTTACATTACAAGATCTATAAGTGAGACCAAAAACTAGATCTACCTAAATCTTTTCCCTCACGTAATGTTCACTAACAAAAAATTGAGTGTAACAAGAATCATATACATTATGCTGTACTTGCTATATTCACTGTCCGCACTAACTCATTGACAGGTGCTTTGTTTACAAATTTCAATATATCAAGATAACTTGTACATTTCTTATTTGGGCCAGACTTAGACTTGCTGTAGCCCGACTTACTAGGTCAATGGACAAGTATCTTTACAAATAGAGGCCCTCATGAATCGAATACTCGATCTTCATTGATCGAGTCAAGAAAATTTTAACTCTCTATTCCATTTATACAAAGTGAGTATCAGACTTGTCGAAAACCTGAAAAAGAGGTTTGGATTGTTAGAGTACTTTACCCCTTACTAGTAACAAAATATGAAACATTTAAATAATGATAGTTAAACAAATTAATTTTATAATTAAATCAATAACAATTAAGTATAAATCACAAAATACATTCCAACATTACATTCCAACGGCAACAAATTGGCACGTAACAATAGGCTAACAACAACAATAATTAAGTCACAAAGTATGTCCCCACAGACAACATATAGGTTTTATAAAAGGCTTAACAACAATTTTAGACAAATAACATTACAACACAACTAAACATAAAAGAAAATCTTGACTTAAAGAACACAATACGCTAGTAAGTATTAATTTTCAATTAAACTCTATTAACTAAATTTATAAAATTACCCTTGAAATGAATCGGGTCGAGTATCCGACGGGTCACTAAAATATGACCTGGTATTCGACCCTCAACTTGAGTCATCCGACCTTCTATCGGACCCTATTTTAAAATGCGGTTCGGGTACCCATTTTCAATTCGAGTTGAATCAATTTGGCGAATTTTTTGAGTCAGTAAGTCAGGATGAACACCCCTATTCACAAGTGATTATGTCTCATAATGCAAGTCTAATAGCAATAACGAAATATTAGAATCTTCTGTCCTACACCCTGTTTCACTACTTGTCACGCTATTAAATGAACTGTTAAAATTACTCTATTAAAATTAATTCACAGAATCTTAATAGTTCATTTAATAATATGATAGCAAAGTAGAGAATTCGACAAAATGTGACACAGATGATCCTATTGCAATACTAATTCACATTGCTCCTCATTTTATCTTACACATGTTTATAGTCTGGGATCTCAAATTGAACTGAGTTTGATAATTTCTTCTGAACCGGTTTGATAACGACCCACGGTTTAATTGATTTTGTCCAGTTAAATACTTTTAAACGAAACTAAAAATGGTTTTTCAAAGGATAGTATAACAATGTAGTAGTACAGCTAGTACATGTTAAGGGATCAATCGAAGGATGTGTGTGAACATTGAGTTAGTTTATTGAAGAACAAGTTGATCAATTCGGGTTTGGCGGGCAATTTAAAAGAATCATTATAAAAACACTGAAGCAGGAGAAAATTCAAAATCCCAAGGATTTGGGTGCAACCAATTTAATATATATTGGTGAATTAACGATATGAAATTGTCTTCTTATATTTAATTTCAATAAATTTCAAAATCTCCCATTCACATGGTGGATCTTTCCATTTTGATATAGAGATGACAAAAGTTATGGTAAATTTTAATTTCTATAGTGATGATATAAAGAATAAAGAGATGTTTAAAAAATTAAGGGGACAATGTAGAGAAGAAAAGGAAATTCAAAAATTTCAGGGGAGTAAATGTGAGATAAATTCTAAAAATTACAAATTTTATTAGGTCAATTTATAGTTTTTCAAAATTGAGGAGGGGGAGGGGGGATTGCCCACCCTCACTATTTGATGCCTTCGCTGTTGCATTGGAATATATGTCAGTGATCTGTTCTAACCTTAAAATACGAGGAGTATTCTGCCATTTTCTTTTACTTTTTTATAACCCAAAAAAAAAAGGTATATATATCTTGCCAAATAAATCATTATCTTAGCCACGGTAGCTCTTGGTGTCTGTTTCGACAATTATTAGTACCAACGTCCTCTTTCTTGTCTATTGTGAACGAGTATAAAATTTATTCATGGACAAGAAAAGAATCCAAAATCTGTCATGTGCTTTAATTTTCTAATTAGATTTAAAGCATCGATATTAACAAATTATTTTTCCTGGTCTGATTAGCTTTATGGCCCAAAATTAGCACTAAAGTTACTTAGTAAAATCAATTTATACCAATTGATACGGACGTTAATTAATTATTCTGAACTTTCTGCGGGTTATTTTGGATAGAAACAAATGGAAGATTCAAGTGGAATATCATAGAATCTAATTTAGAAATGAATTTCAACAGGGAATTGAAATCTTGTGGATGGAAAAGAAACTCAAAATTATTGGTTTAATTAGTTACCCTTTGACTGGAAATTGTGCTGCATGCTGTTTCATGAAGCATTTTGTACAAATGTCAAAAAAACGAAGTTTCAAAAAAAAAAAAACAAGTGATAAGGCGTAAAATTAGGATGCCTTCAATTTAGATCAACCAAGAAAAGGGTGGTTGAAGCTCCCTAAACAAAGATGTTAATAATGTACACAAAAATTCAGTTAATAATGTACAAAAGAATATGAAAAATGATCGATAAATATACATTTAGTATCACTTAGGAGTCAAAGTACTAAATTTAAGTGACAAAATCATATTGATTCATCAATCATGATTTTAGATAATTGATTTTTAACGGATTTAATGACACGTTAATAGATTTATCACTTTATTATTTTGTATAAATACAATAAAATAATATTCGGTTGCATAAGAGTATTACAAATCAAATCACCGAAATCTTACTCCTAGAGTTTTTCAGGTGAATTAATGTCGTTAAAAAATTGGCTAAATGATTATCCAAATACTCAACATGAACGTTGCATGAAGAAAATTTTGAGTATTAGCAAGAGTTTCATGGCCTATTAATGCTTTTTTTTTTTTTTTTTTTTTTTTAACATGAGCTAATTTCATTATAAAAAGATTAAGACATTATAAAATCTTGTACATTACAAAGTCATACTACCTGGAAAAATTCTTTGATACTCACCTTGTATTGTGGAGTGAGTATTTTTGACTATTGAATGATTAAAAAGTAATGACATTTCTTTATTTTTCAGTCATTTCAATGCCCTATCATAGTCACTCTGTAATACAAGATCAAGTAGTCAAGACTTACTTTACAACCTGATTATAAAACCTTATTGCCTACGTACTATCTGAGGGAAAGATTTAGATAGATCTGGTCTTTGACTCTACTTGTAGACCTTGTGGTGTGAATTAAATATTATGGAATCTATGACATAAGCTGATGTAAACAAGATTTTATAAGATTTAATATTGACAGCAGGGTCTACAAGTGAGGTTAAAGACCGGATTTATGTAAGTTTTTTCCACTATCTGAAACTAATTCATAAGAGGATAAGAAACCAAATTGGACTGTCTTACATCCTTGAGAGCAATGAAGAACCAGCTAAAGAGAAGAAATCATCACACAAACAGCATAACTTTGACAACATTTGCTGCATCACTTGCACCACCACAGCTAGCTTGAGAACATAGAATTCAGCAATTTCCGAATCCAAAGTATTAGCAATCAACTTCAAAACCCCTCTAAGAAAATTGCCATTATGATTCAACATCATGGCCTATGGCTAATGATTAAAAGTAATATTATAACCAAAGTTGCAAAATCAACTAAACTTAGGGAATTAAGATTTGTTCCAAAAAAAAAAAGAAGAAAATAAATACAATAAACAAAAGTCACATCCATACTAAATGGAAATTAAAAAAAAAAAAAACATATACATTTTTAATTGGGGAAGAATGTGGCAAGCTAGCTAGCTACATTCTCAATATGGAACTGGAGTGGACATTTTACCAACTTGATCAATAACATCAAGAACCTCAGCTCTGCTCCTCACAATCCTATGAAACACCTCTCTAACCTGTAGTTGAAGCGGCACCAATCCCTCCTCCATTTTACGACAAATCTCCGCCATCTCTGCTACTTGCACCGCCACCTCGTCGACCTTCTCATCCTAAAAGATAAAGGGAACTCAAAAGAATCAGCAAATTCAACCAAATTCAATGCAACTTTCTCCATCTTTTGCATCTCTTCCAACAATCCAGCAGTTCCCTTTTTCTCCTTTTTCTTCCACTCCTGTGGGGTCACCAATCTTTTCTTGAAGACCAAACAATGGTTGGGCCCAGACCAATTGCCTCGGAACCGGCAAATGGGTTGCCAGCCCAGCCCTCTCCTGACATGGGATCGCAGCCACCAAAGACCACATCACAAACACCAAAACCGTACTCATTATATAAACCGGTAGGGCCAGCCCATTTGCCTCCCCGCCACGTGGCGCAACAAGATTGGAAGACATTGCTTGAATCTGTTTGGCTGATGACCAAGACTTTGCCACAGACCAAGACAGCGACCGGAAAGTCCCGGCGGTTCTATCCTTATTATTCCCCGCTGAGGATCCGCCGCCGCCGCCTCGCCGGCCGAACGACCATGCCCGCTCGGTGGATTTGCCGTGATTGTTATTTCCGTTGTTGTTTTCTTTGTCGTCACAGGCCATTGAGGTGAGGAGAGTTGTTAAGGCCTTTTTGGCGCGGCGGACTTGGCCTTCGCCGATGGGGAGTTGCTCGAGGGCGGTGACGGCAATCTGAGGCTTCTAGCTTTTGCCAGTGACGGAGGAGCTCAACGCCGTGAGTGACGGCGTTACAGATGTCCAGCGCCTTTATAGCTCTATCCAAAAGATCAGGAATTAATTTATCAAGCGGAGGCTTACCAAATTGCGACGGATCGCGTCCCATAACGAGGACGGCCTTAAACTCCGCCTCGCAACAGAGAAAAACGTCGAGGAGCTTCCGAAACCACGCAATGGACAGGATTTGCGGTGGCGGTGGCAGTGGTGGAGCTTGTTCGGATGACGGAGAATCACCTCCAGAAGCCAAAGATGGCTGGTCGTTATTATCGTTATTTTTAGGAGTGTTGGAGACAGGGGGAGCGGGGGCGGGGCAAGGGGTAGGGGTAGGGGTAGGGGTAGGGAGGGGAAGGAGGTCGGAAAAGCGGTCGGCCACGTGTTTTTGAAAAAGTTCGAGATCCTCGAGTTCGAGATCGTGACCGGGGTCCATGGAAACCACCTGATTACGACGAATGCTGATTCGGTTCAATTGAATGAACCTTGGTTGTCCGTTGCTGGCATTTTGTGACACTTTTTTCTGTTGAGAGACACTTTTTTTGTGTGTCGTATTTATGTGATTGTAAAAGATGACAGTCTCTTTACACTTTTAAAAAAAATAAAATAAATAAAATCACTCTAGATGTTTTCAAGAAACACATCTGGAGGAAGTTAGGAGAGTTGGTTCCCCTCCCTATATTCTAAAGGGGGGAAATGAATGAATGGAGGAGAGAGATATTCATTATTCAATTGGAGAATTTGGCTTTTTTTGTGTTTGTCGGAGAATGGACCGTTTCTTCTTCTTCTTTGTCTCCACTTTCGTGCTGACTCGGTATTTTCATTTTTTGTTTTTCTTTTGGTACTTTTTTTTTTTTTTTTATATAAATACTCTAAGATGGAATAATTTAGCATAAAACGTGTTCAAAGGTTTTAAGTCTTGGCTACATTCTAACAGTCGTTGAAATGATCGAAAAATAAAAAATTTTATTATTTTTTTAATTATTCAACTGATTTGTAATATTTATGTCGTAATACAGAGTAAATAGTGAAGAATTTTTTTATCTGTATATATTTAATAATTTAATGTTTTTTTTCTTATATAACTAAGCAAGGAAGTACTAGTAATGATATTCAAGTTGTTTGACGTTTACTAATTGGCCAAGTTATTGGTGGCTTTTTATTTTTTTCTTTTTTAATATTGCAAAGTGAAGTAATAATAATAGTTAATGATGATCCATCACTCTTGCTTTAATTAGTTAATTGGTGAGTAATAGTAAGTTGATTCTTTTTTGTTCATGTTGTTGAATTTTAAGGAGTATTTGACAAGAATTCTTCTTTTGGATTTTTCGGTGCTAATTCTTGAAATTTTAGTATACATTGCTTAGCATTTTACCACACCCCCTTTAGGAGGGTCACAATTCTTAAGACTTAAAACTTAAAAGTAAACTCCCTAAACTTTTCTTAATTATTAGCAATTTCAAGTATTTAAATAGTTTTTATTAATTATTTCCCAAATAAGATGATAACAAAAATGATATAATCTACATGTCTTTATGGCTCTCATGGTACTCCAAATCATGAATTTAATCAATGAATAAATTTAAGAACAATAAGATAACTCCTCGTCTACCAAATATCCTTCATTGTATCTAAAACTAAAATGCTTATCATCCTTCAAGGTACCAAGCAGGAACGTTTTTCTTTTTATCTAGACTACACGGCAAAGTTTGATGCGTAGAACACGAAAAACCTCTGAAATTCCCTATTAAGTTTACCAAACTCCTTTAATGCGAAATAGGAATACGATAATCTTATATATATATATATATATATATATATATATCCAATATATTATCCAATATTTATATTATTCAAACTCTCTTTCCTTAATTTATTAACACGTTCAATTTAAAATTCATCCGATAAAGTTATAATTAGGAAAAAAAATTTACTATTTACTCCGCAAGACCGTTAGATGCTAAAAAAAAAAAAGTTTCGTGTACTTTTTAGTTATCTCAACAGTTATTATATTTAGTATACATTATAGAATGAGTAAATAAGATTTAGTTCATAATTAGACTTTATCTGAATGTAGGAAAGTCATTTACAAAGAAAGAAAATTAGGATCATGTGTCAAAATTAGTTCGGGTGTTAAAATCATTTTGTATCACTAATCACTGACTTTAAATACTCGATCAAACACATAAGTGATTTTGTCATTTTATATAAATGTAATATTAAATGTACTGATATTTCTTTGTTTATAAATAAAGAGGATCAATACATTTAAGTGCCGGCAATATCGAAATAAAAATTTAAGTATCTAAGATGATAGTGATAAAAATACTTAAAAAATTGGTCAGATTGAGACTTGAAACACTTTAAAATAATAACACATGATCTTTGGCGTTTCAATGTTTCATCAGCACAAAAAGTCACAAAACTTAAGGCGTTGAATGCGTTATTATTGCCACATGGATAGTTCGTGTTATGCGAAATTCTAACTTCTAAAAAATGATAAATAATATTTAGGTAAATTCGTTTTTTTGATTTTATATGTAAATTCTGTGATATAGATTAAATTTTAGAAAATAGTAAATTTTTTTAAAATTTAATCCTCATTACAAAGATTTACAGATAGGATCAAAAATCGAGTTTAATAAAATATCTTCCCTAAAAAAATATGAATGCACTAAACTGAAAAGATATTAATATACAAAGCCGAAGGGGGATATCAATTTCTTGTGGTCGTGGATCAATGGAAGATCCACTTTGACGGGTAGGCCTACTGATTCCTACAACTACTCCTGAAGGATCGATCCGGACTTGCAGGAAATTTTTATATGATCTGATTAATTTTTATATGTATCCGATTAACAGTATATGGGATAGATTTTTTAATTCACATTCATTCATATTATTCTCAAATAATATATTTTTAATAAATTAGAGTGATGTGAATGAATATAGATTAAAAAATTCATTTTACGTGCCGTAAATTGGATTTATATAAAAATTTTCCGTAATTGGACGACAGGTTGTAGTCCTCAATGGTAAGGTATGTGAAATTATTGTTGAATTGACAACGAAGTGTAATTTAGATGATAAGATTTTTTTTTTTCAAGTCATTAAATAGTACAAGAAGGGACAGATGAATTATATCTATATAAATAAAATGTTGTTGGATAGCACACATTTAAAATAATATTATTAGAAACATTACGTTTATACAATATTTAAAATTAATATAAATCTAATTGTCACTAAATTTACGAAAAATTTAAGAAAATACGATCAAGTACCTAAATCAGGGGCAATAATTTAAAGTTTTAATTAGTTATGTGAACTGATTTTGACAAGTGATCTTAATTATGATATTTTAAAATATTTTCACATCATTTGAGACGTATTAAATAATTCATTTTATATATTTTTTGTAAACCGCTAAACTTCAAAAATTTATAAAAATGTAATGGAGAAATTTTTTTAAAAAAGTAATTTTATCCTAGAGTTGCATCCTCAAAAATTTGTTAATTGTTTATCTTTCTTCACACTGGCCCCTATAAATATTTAGAGTTCTTAGATCATCCAATAAAAATGATGGTATATTCAAAATTAAGAATAAATGTCACTTGTAAACATAAAAATTTCAAAAAAAAAAATTATGTTTAATATATAAAATGGACATATAATTTTTATTTTAAATTTATATTTCAAGTACATATATTAAAAAATTAACCCTGTGTGGTTTCTTCAATTCTAAATTGTCTATATTACTATATTTTCTAATTTGTAAAACATTATGACACCTACCACTAAATTTCAATAATTACATATAATGTTATTACTATGTACAAAAATTAATTATATTTAAACGATAGCTAAACACTCATAGAAATTATTGCATTTCCCAACGTCATGTTATTTGTAAGCCTTTGTTAGAAGAAAATTCAATATGTCAATTAATTATCCTAAAATAAAATTATGAACAATGAGGAGACACTCAAAAATCGAATTTGTTTTCTACAAAATATTGATCTTAACTTTGTACCCATGCGAAGCTATAACAACTTTTTACAAGGCTGATTAAGAATCGTATTAGTTAATTAATAGGGATAATTGTATGAGCAGATGGGAACATACAAGTTGATTAATTAGTTAATCAAAGCTGATTAACATTAACATGGAAAGCACTACAAAATTAAGCTTAATTAATTGCGGAGTTCTATACCCAGCTGACCCACATGATGATCACTGGGTGGAACCCAGTATTTCGCACGCGAATTTGACGGCGTCAATTTACCATGAAAACTTATCCTCCCCAATCAATTTGTGGAAAATTTTATTAGAGATTATTCTCGTTTTACTTTAAATATTTGTATAGTATAATATTATTTTTAAAATCAAATGAATGATTCTTTAAAAGATATTGTAAAATTCTCCTAAATTTTTATAAAATATAATAAAGCAAGAACATCAGATTTGGTATACATCATTTTTTATATTTCCAATATTACATTCGTGAGTAATTTTTCTAACTAACTTATCAAAATAAACCACTAATCAATATTACTTAACTTTCAATAATAACTTCTACTCTCTTTTTTTTTTTTATTTATCGTGCACATTAAGTGTGTCTTTCTCTATTAATAAATTAATAATTAATGGCTCTTTTTAGACATGCCATTACTTGAGATATTATTTAAAATAACGATATAATAATAACTAATAACTTTCTAGGATGTAAACTATAGTAATATAGAGAAATTTTATAATTTTGTTGAATGAATTATTTTGTTAATTTTAAAGAATTATACCGTATAAGTTTTAAAATGCATAGTATTGTATTATATAAATATTTAAAATATAATAAAATAATTCCGTTAATAGGATAATAGAATTTTCTAATAAGAGTTAATTGAAAATTTTGTTTAAAAAGTTTGTGAAATATTATTTTGAAAAAATATTATCCAAAGAAATCACCCGAAATTTTTAAAGTATATATATATATATATATATTAGTACTACTTATTTCACCACTAATCACCTGTTTATCAGCCTCTGGCCTCCATGAACAATATAATTTTTTAGAGAGATTTGCGCACTCCATTCGCGTGGATGAGTAGCTCTCTATAGAAGGATGTAGTGCATCTCGTATCACGAGCGTGTAGATTAAAAAAAGGTTTTGACCTTTTCTCTCAAACTTGGGAGTCTGTACATGTTTGAATTATGGAGATGACTTTGTAACAAATGAAAACGTACAAGTATCATACAAGTAAAATATGTCAAACACGTGTCTGTGGTAAGCAAAGTGATCAGACTATTCAAAAGTTTAAAATTTGATTTTCGCTGTCTTTAATTTCATTATTTATTTAATTGACGATCTATAAAAATTATCGTAAACCGCTAAAATATACTACTACGACAGTAGTTTACTTTGACCTTGAAGAGGGAGGGATATTCTATTTTATTCTTTTTTTTTTAAACTTTATTCTACCCAAAAAAAATACAAGCAAAATATTTGTAGAACAAAATTTTTTCTAAGTATGCTACTCAGTAGTGTTAGAGAACCCCCTTTTTTTGCATGTTTTTGACTGATTCTTATTTTGAAGTCAATTTGTTTTAGAATTATAAATTAATTCTTTTTACCAAGTTGTTTTTTATTCCCTCACCAAATTTGACTACAATGTTTTGTCCCAGGCCAATTTCAGGGTCATCCAATTCGTTTTCTGCCCTAAATCCACATGCAAATGTCATTCCATTCACTTTGTTCGAGTAATGTTTGGTCTTTTTATGTACAGAGGCCCTCAATATTTATAAGTTTTTTGCCCGTATTATTGGGTTAGCCTACAACTTGCTCCACTAAGATAAGATGATGAATATTAGGGATCAAAGCCTACTGGGCCAATTATTAGCATTCAGAACAATTTAATAAGACTACTTAATCCCCGTTTGACCGAGAAAGTTAAGACTACATAATAATAAATTAATCACTTTTTGTTTTTTTCTTACTTTTTAGTAATTCAAACCATATTTAATAGTCTATAAAAAATATCTTATCACATAAATTTTACTTCGTTATCAATCACTTTTAAGTAATTTAGATTGTTATTTGAATCACCATGTAGTAAATATGAATTCAATGTACTCTATTTTCAACTTAATTAAGTTTTCTTGAAAGTGGTGCCATGTTCCTTTTTCTGTGACTTCTAAATCTCAAGAAATACATATTAATTGTATGAAAATTATGTAATTTGTAACCTACCTTTTTAATTGTCACATTGTCGAAATTTTAGCGAATCTGTGCTGCAAATTTTCTAATATCAATTAATCTTTTTGTTTTTTTGATTAAATATTCTTGTAGAGATATGAGTATTATAATATATAATTTCAATCAAATTTTATAATTCAAATTCTAGAATATAAAATATTCTACTATTAATTAATATTTATTATCAGAGTTTAACTACTTTCTAAGACTAATGGCAAGTTGTGGTGAGAGATGTAAATGAATTCAAGCTATTCGATGCTCAAATTGAACTCAGATAAATAAGAATTTGTTCAAGCCTGATTCATCAATAATCAAGCCAAGTTTGTACAGAATTTAACCTTACGTTTGTTAATTTTTTGTGTTAGATTCAAACCCGACTTGATAAGGTAAAAATTTTAAATTTACATGTAAATATTCTAAAATACTTGAATTCAATTCGAATTCGACTCGATAAAATCTCGTTTAAATTTGGTTTGAAAGATAAACAAGTCAAACTTAAATAAAATTTCAAAATCAATAAAGTAATTAAACAAACTTAAATACTAAAATATTCCACATTTTTATATTCATTTACACCCCTAATTGTGGTAATATACAACCTCACAATCTTGCTTTACTCAATCCATTGCTAAGCAAGGCTATATGTATAAATTATTATCACTCTTAAGAATTGTAATCTCCATCCACCTTCTATTTTGAATTGTATTTATTCATTTTCTCTGCTTTTGAGACAAGTCTTTATATTTGTGCATAGTCGCCAATTCACCTTACCACTTTTTTTTTTTTTTTTTTCCTTTTAAGTGTATATTTTATTTTAAATTAATTAAAATTCTACTTATTAGAATCCATGGTTTATTTTTTCAATATTCACACATTAATTAAAATGCAATCTTCAAAAACATTTTTTTAACACCCACTATGTTGATATAATTAATTAGGAAAAAAAACTAATTTGATCCTCTATATATAGGGTATTTATAAGTTTTTCTTGTTGTATGGTGACGTAACTGTGAACTGTATATTACTAAAGATCTGAGCACACTCGATATGTGTACAATAATAAAAACCTTGAACAACTTGGGTGAAAAATGAAAATTGTGCATTACAAGAAAATACACATTTTGTGGCCTTTCTTTAGAAGAACGTTTCAAAAATACCTTAAAATTTGGGAGTTATAATTTAAACGACATCATATATATGTGTGTGTAAAAAATCAATAACATATGTAAACGCAATTAGATAATAATAATAATAAAAACTAGAGTTGAATTTACTAATTGCGTCATATGTAGCTAAGAGGTGATGGACAATTTGATAATAAAACCATGATTTTCCATTTATAGCGGCTATTAGTAGAATTTTTAGCTACCATGCACGTTACTATTAATAAATAATCAAGACCATTAGTTGCAGTGTTGTCAACTTCAGATAGTTTCTTCACAATTTAGCTTTGATTTTTGCTTTCCACATTTTACATATGATTCTGAATGGCTGCTGATATCAATTTCTTTTGGTAGTTCTCTTTTAATAATTTGTCATTTTCAAGTCCACTTTTTTTTTTTTTTTAAGGTAACATTATCAAGTCCACTTGATATAGATTAATTTCACACTAAACTCTGTGTTGAATGCATGGTTTTGGTAAGAAATTCATCCGTTTCTTGATTATAAGTCGGTTGATTAACAAAGTAAATCATAAAAACATCAATTCATAAAAACCCCATTGTTTTGTCCTGATGATATGCAATATCCTTCCACGGTACCGGTAAGCGTTTATGAAGACAAACATCAGCCTTGGCATTTCACTATTGTTTGTTCTTTAAGCAAAAGTTAATGGCATTTTTAAAATTTTGTTCTTGAAGTTTTATGAGGCCTGAGGGATAAAAAGATGATTGAAAATGCCTTCTGGTTGTGTTTGGATCGATGAATTTGAGAAAATATTTGAAATTTACCTATTTATTAGAACAAATTGTAAGTTGAAATGGATTAATTTCAAATCCACCTAAATTAAAAAATATAAAATGAATGATCTCAGACAATTTTATAATTTGAGTGGATTTAAAATTCATTCATTTGTCCTTATAAATGCCTTCAACAAATAGGCAGATTTTAATTTTTTTTCTTCAAATTCATCGATCCGAATACAACCTCTATTTATTATATATTACTAGACTATTTCCACTTCACACCTCTCAACTTATACACAATTCTCATTTTACATTCTAAATTTTAGTTTTAGATAGTTTGCACCCTCAACTTTCAAATTAGCCTTACTTCAGTCCAATTTTTAAAACCATCACCAGATTTAACGCAATCTTTATGCATGTACAATAAATTCAGTAGGATATATAATAATTTGCCACAATATTTTTAGAGAGTATGCACGCGAAAATTCCATATATTTTGTTGACGATATTAAAAATTAAATTAAAATGAGATGGTCTTTAAGAGTTGGAGGTGTGAAGTATTCAATTCTAAAATTACGGGTGCAAAGTGAAAATCAAATATAAGTTAAGAAATATAAAATAGAATTAGTCCGATATTACTTAGATTTATCGACCATTCACTCTAACAACGAAATACATTTTTATTTGTAAGATACTTCACTTGTGAATTGTAGGTTTCGGATTTGAGTCACTTAAGGGAAGCACATTTTATTCGTGAGATGCTTCAATTGTGAGTTATAAGTCTCGCATTTGAGTCATTAAAGGATTTTAAAAGGGAAAAAAAATCATTCCCCTCGAATCCTCCACCGAGTTTGAGTTTTTTCTTGATGCTTTTATTTGATTTTTTTTTTAACGTAAAATAAGTATTGATAAAAATGATGAAACTCATTTTGCTTGTGGTATAATTAGCACGATGAAATTCATAGCATGGCATTAAGTACATAACTCGCAAAAATCTCATTTTGTTATCCAAAAAAAAAAAAAAAAAAGTAATTAGTGAAGGACCCCTTTGGCCTTTCTGAAAAAGTGTACTAGGATGAGAACTTAGATAAATACAAAGCAATCATGCATGCATGTCCCAATCCCATGTCCCCTCCGAACTACATAGTCTTCTAATAATGCGTCCATAGTAATTAAAATCTTCGAACCAAAAAAATAAAAATAGTAATTAAAATCTTTTACTGTATACTTGGTTATAACTTGTGATACTCTTTGTTTAGAATTTTAGAGTACAATTAGTGTCAATACTACCATAACATTGATGTTTCGTGAAATCCCAGCATGTCCAAATTGAAGCATAAGAACTGGTGGCAGATGTGACGCAAGTCTTTAATTTAATCGGTATAACACTAGTATATGTTAATTGGGGAGTTTTGATTTCCGAAACGAATCATCTAATTGTATTTTAAATACTTATTCAGTTAATATATTTAAAAAAGAAAAATGTTATTATTATTTATTTTGCATTGTGGAATGACTATTATATGTCATTAATGATTAAAAAATAGTAAGATTCTTTATTTTTTAGATATTTCAACGCTTATTGTACCCACTTTATATTACAGAGTAGTAAAGACTTACTCTTTAAAAGAACGGTAGAATTTTTTTGCATGTTATTAATACCGTAACATGGGGATAACAAATATCAGAATGGGACTAATGGGGTACAAGTGAGATTAGATTTAAGAGTGTAAAAACTTTTAATGAAGGAAATTAAAAAGGGGTCCATTCCATTGCCGAGATTAAGGCAAGATGAGGTTGACATTTTTGTGTGATTAAGTCCTACAATTATTGAAAGCAATAAAAAAAAGGACAGTAGCATCATAGAGGACCACGATTATTAAATTGAAGTAATTAAATTAAAGGGCTTTTTGTGTTTGTGTTAGAGACATTGCATCCACGAGTAATTAAGTTAACCAACCTTGCTTTTATATGAATAGTCCCCTCATGTCTTTTCTCACTAATTATTTTCTTAATCTCATGGTAGGCCCCAATCCCCTCTCCAATTGCTCCCCCTTAAAGCTAAGAATAATGATTCTGCATTTTTATTTCTTCATAATCAGTCTTTTTTCAAATGATACATGTTTTACTTTCAAATTCAGCTTCCTATCCATCCCAAGCAAATGTCACTTAATTCTCACATCAAATATGGTGAATGATTTGCATCAATCAACAGAACCTTCCCTTGTCCATTTTTTTATGTAGGAAGTATTGATTACTCACTCACTCCGTAATGTAGAGTGGATATAATAATTGTTAAAATGATTAAAAAATAGGATGTCTCATTATTTTTCAATCATTTAATGGTTTATAATATTTAATCCACCATACAGAGTAAGTAACAAATAATTTTTCTTCACAATACTTCTCTCTATATATGTGTGTGCAAAATTTTTGACGCAAATACGTACAACTGCACGTGAAAAATTACATGAACCTAATTTGTGTATACTAAAAGATTCAATTGAATATATACCATGCATGCATGTTTGATGGTCTAACTACCTTTCTTGGAAGCATTTAATTAAGTGGAAAGGTTATAAATAAAAATAAACATTTCAATCGTTTGGATTAAATTGTACAAATATGGAAATTTCACGGGGCCTTAAATTGCCCATTCTAGTGATCACCTAATCAAGATTGTAGTGTAACTAAAAACAGTATTAGCCAAAAATCAGTTTTTGGAATGGGAAACAGCTAAATTTGTTTTGGTGATATTCGGAAAGTAGAAAGCGATATACCTTTAGAGGTCTTAGTTTTTTGGCAACTCTTTGGATTACCCAGATTTGGGAAATGAACTCATTATGGACTCGATAGAGAATAATAGAGATCAAATACTTGTCGAGAACTGAACTTGCTTGGGAAGTTGGTAATGAAGGTCTATCTCAAAAGATGAAACATTTTGCAATTGGAATTTGTGACAATATGCATGTATTTGGTAGTCTTATTGACCCCTCAAAATTCTATGTTGGATTAGAACAATAAAATAATCATTTATAATATCGCAATTCAAGAACTCTACGAATACATTCTTATATAGACCTTGATATTCACGCATCAAGATATATAAACTGTGGACCTCATGTGAGATCGAAGCTAATTTCTATGTTTGAGAACATAAACACAAGGTCTATATAAAAATTTACCGAACTCCACATGCTAACCCGTATAAGTAGTAAAATTCTACTAAATCACAATTTTCAATTTTTAGATATTTGATCAAATTTCGTTATACACATAAAAAAAAATAATAAAGGGATAAAATAAATAAATAAACGGCATCAATAATTTTTCAAGCCTCAATTCATTGCCATTCTTTTCCCTACCCAATATTTGGGACAAAGAATTATATGTTATTCCTTTCCTTTTCTGTACGTTTTTCTCTGAAGGCAACATAATTTTGAGAGGTGGGTTTTCGCCATTCCTGGAGCCTGGCGAAAACATATGGATTCATTGGGGACGACACTTTATAAACACAATAACCTCTTTTATTAAGAGACTAATAACAATATTCTTGTCTTGTCTTTCTCTCCATGTAAAGTTGAATTATGGGACTCCAACATGTAAGATAAGAGTAAGTCTTACTTACTCATTTCGCAACGCAGTATATGTATAATAGTTATTGAGATAATTAAAAAATTAGGAGTCCTATTACTTTTCAATTATCTAACCATCTGCAATAGTCACTCAGTAAATAATTTTTCGTAAGATAAATAGAGGATAAAATAGAAAGTATACGTTTAATTAAGGTGTAACATTATAATTTGGTCCATATGGGATTTGTAGTAATAAACCTATGGTGCACTAAGACTTTGAATGAGCTATGAGTACTAATAATGGAAGTTTCAACTAATTTGAATAAATCACTGGTTTAAACTTCAACAAGTTATTAATTGAACACATTAAATTTGGACAATCCATTAATCTAGGATTATATTTTGCATTCGTAACTTTTCACTCAAAAATCTCAAAGAGCTATGGGTATCATTCGAGTTTTTTTTTTTTTTTTTAAATTATTTTAACGAATTTGTAATTTTATTCGAGTTTGTTCGTCAACTTTCGAATCGAATTCAAATGACTATTTATCGAGTCAAACTCGAATCGAGTTCAAATACTTTAGATATTTTATATATAAATTTAAAGTTTTTAACTTATCGAGTCGAATATATATAAATAATAAAAAAAACTTGTTGAAGGTTGATTTGATTATTAACAATCCAAACCCGAATTATCTCTAATTAACTGAGTCAATCGAATTCAATTTGAATATTGATTAGCTTTACTTTCCTTTTAGCACTAATTGTCTCGCACATAAAATGGCAAAAAGGAAATATTGGATAACAACAAACAATTGAAGAAATCTAATCCATTATACATTAACTCTTATCTTACCTTCGCAACAGGCACTAATTCTTGCCGATGAAGGAAGAATATATATAATTGAGTTAAACCTATTCATCTCCTAGATAAGTGGTCTAAGAAGAATTGGAAACTTATTTGAAAATTTTGATTGTCAATTTGATTTCTTGTTATCATGAATGACTCGAATATTCATGATTGACAAGAAATTGTTATCACTTGGACTAGAAACATCACCAGCACAATAAGGGGGAGGAAAAATATTCTCTCAAATTGCTCATCATTGTATCATTGAAGTGAAACATAATTGAGGTTTTTGATCTCATTTTAACAGGCCAGCTTGCTTAGTTGACTATTACGTACAGTGTGATAATTGCTAATGAACAACATCATCAATTAAAATCAATGTGGCTACTACGAAATAAATAATTAGTTGGGATAAGGGTTTGGTCTCTCATGTTTAATTTGACTTTCCAATATATTCAATTTTTATATAGATTAATAAAAACCTCTTAAATTAGTTGCTAGACTCTTTCAAATACTATATGAGAAGGGAACCTCATTATCTATTATTGGAATCGGTCAAACAAAGCAATGTCTAATTGTCTATGGGGAATTAATTTGTCATAATGTTAAGCATTAAATACTTCATGAGGAATCCAATTAAAAAAATTGGGATTTTACATGGGAGTTCTTAGTCTAAAAATTGCTATGATCTTTTATATATTTTACTTTTAATTAGATTTCTATGAGGTCTAAGATTGTATAGCTTGAACTCCAAATATCCAGTATTATCTACTATGGCATCCAATCTCTAAGCACGTATAGTTAAAGGTAGCCGCTTCACCATTTTGACAATCCATCAAGAAGAAGAATATTAATATGAAATTTATTGCTGAACCCGGTTGTAGCAATAACTTTTTTTCTTTTTTTTTTTTTTTTTTTAATTAGACACATGAATTTTTGTCTTTTAATAGAAAAAGTTTAGAAGAAAGATAGTTTATCCTTTTTTTTGGTTCTTACCGATTGGACAATGAGAGTCGAATGTATGACTTTTTATATGATTTGGTCATCCTACTTAGTGTCCGAATCAAGTCTCATTAGCGTAAGCAAAGCAAGAAAGAAAATGTAGCTACTTAAGAATGGGACTAATAATACGAACCAACCCAAATGAGATTCTTGGTATCAAATTTCTTGGCCATAAATAGATGTCAATAAGAAACAGGATAATAATCCTTTATTTTTTTTGAACTCTTTTTTTTTAAAAAAAAAAAAACTCATTTGTCCTCTAATAATTCGAACTTATGATATTATATAGAAAACGTTTTACTATCTAAATTGCATTTAATTGTCTTTATATTTTAAATTATTTAACATTGTTATCTAGCACTTAATAGTCAACATTTCAATCACCCAAATACACCATGGCAATGAGAATCTTTCATGTTACCATATGGCCGCATGGGTCGAGGTACGTGAATTAAGTTTGTTACATAATACTACTACGTACTACACTTCTACGTAGAAACACAAGGGAAATCGCCAATATATAACAGAGAGAGTTGATGGAATGTCGTTTTAGGGTTAGATGGGATTATGGGCCCATTTTTGAGGGACCATTTTTACTGTAAAATGTCGGTCTTTGTGTTTCCAATCCAACATATTTAAAAGCAGAAGAAGAGGCTTCTGTTTCTTTAGCCATCCAATCCATCAAAAAGAACTAAAGAGAACAACACAAGAAAAAAAGCAAATGGGACACCATTCTTGCTGCAACCAACAGAAGGTTAAGAGAGGGCTTTGGTCACCTGAAGAAGATGAAAAGCTCATTAGATACATTACTACTCATGGCTATGGATGTTGGAGTGAAGTTCCTGAGAAAGCTGGTCTCTCTCTAATTAGCTCCCTCTTTCTTCCTCACATTTTGCATTATAAACTTCCATTTTTGTTTTTGTTTTCTTTCTTTTCACATTTTTTTTCATATATGTAAAATAGTAGTATTAGTTTTATAGAAGTTCTTCTACAACTCATTGGAAACTAGTTCTTTGTGTTTTAAATGTTTGTACAGTACAAACTTGTAAAACATATAGTATTGTATCGTATAACTCTTTAAAGTACAACAAAATGATTTCTGAAGAGATAATAGAATTTTGCTTAGAGTCCAGTTAGAAACCATCCTATTGTATTTTTTAAAGTCTTGTGTACTGTATAAACCTGTAAAACACGTGATATTGTGTTGTACAATCCTTTAAAGTATCATGAAGTGATTTCTAAAGAGATCGTATAATTGTGCTTAGTTTTAATCCTTTGTCTCTTATATTGTTTAGTTTTGGCATAATCTGGCAGGACTTCAAAGATGTGGAAAGAGCTGTCGCTTAAGGTGGATTAATTATCTGAGACCAGATATAAGAAGGGGAAGGTTTACTCCTGATGAGGAGAAGTTGATCATCAGCCTTCATGGGGCCGTTGGAAACAGGTTTTTTAGTAACTTTTTTGCTGTCATCTTATAATTATAAAATTGTTTTACTATTCAAAAGTTATTAGTATTCATCCATTCCCATTGATGCAATTAAATGTATTTAGACATTCAAATTTGTATGATGAGTCCTATTGTCTATATTTGTATTTAGACATTCAAATTAATTGTATGTGTTTTGATACTCATATAATTTGGGAAATTTTTTTGTTACTCACTTTTTAATGCGAAGTGAGTATTATTGATTGTTAAATAATTGAAAATTAATGAGATCCCTTTTTTTCAATCATATCAACAGTTATCGTACTTATTTCTCATTGCAAAATGAGTAGTCAAAACTTATTCATAATTTAGATATTTTCGACAACTTGAACTTGAAGCACAGATATCACTTTTCCTTTTCTTGATTTTGGACTGTATAGTATAAATTTATTGGTCTTTGTTTTTTGTTTTTAATTTTCTTCATGAACTTAGGCTTGTAAATTAAGTGCTCAAAAAACATATATTATTATTAAACATCTAATGCCAGAAGAAAAAAAAAAAAAAAAAACACTACAGTGTCGCTTTCAGAGTAGTTTCTAGGTATCAACTATCAAGTCTCATTTTGAAAGACGTTAAAAAGCCAATGTCAACAGTTTAACTAGTGGTTTTCAGTTGAAAGAACACGTTTAAGCACTGAATACTATATTTATGTCGAGGTTTCTCTTTTAATATATTTGCGTGCCACTCATTTTTTACAAGTCCTTTCCACCTTGAGATTTTTTTACCTCTTCAGTGGAATGTCTTTTTTTACCCTATTTGAAATTTTGATGCCATAGTATCTTATATTATATAATTTCTTGCATCAATTTCTATTCTACTCTTTGTTTACTCGTCATGTGCATTTTGTCATAATGAATACTTGTAAATCAAAAAAATGCATACCGAGCATCCAAAGAATACAATAGAATTAAGACAAAAGATGTAGAATAAAGAATCTTGAATGCCGGTTACATATTTTTTTTTTTTTTTTTTAAATGTTGCATTAAGGATATATAGCCTGTTACAAAAATATTCAAGACTTTCGCCTGTTACTTTAATCTTGAAGCTTCTAATGTGTAACATTTTAATACTTTTTGTTTGGCTTAAATTGTATTGTGGTACTACAAATTAGATATACAGTTTTTCTACAGTTTTTCTTTGTATTAGTTTCTGACAAAGTAAGTGGAAAAAATATGCAGATAGTTTTCATTGGGCTCATATAGCAAGTCACTTGCCTGGTAGAACAGACAATGAAATCAAGAACTATTGGAACTCATGGATCAAAAAGAAAATACGAAATGTGTCATCAGAGAGCAGCAGCAGCAGCAGCTCCATCAGACATCTCAACAAGTAATTATTCTGATCATCATCAGCAGCAGCAATCCCAATTATTCTCAAATTACAACACAAATTACCAACTAGATCACTTGATCAATATTCAACACCAAGAAAACCTCCCAACAAAGCCACTACAAAATATTCAAGATTCTTGCTTATTTATTCCTCCACCAATATTCATGTTCGACACTACTACTACAACAACATCAGCAGCAGTAGCTGCTAATTCGGTTCAGCTACATCAGAATGAAGATCAGATATTTCAAGAAACTGCAGAAGAACTGATGAATTCTGCAATCTGGCAAGCGCCGCCGCCACCACCGATAATGAGCCATCATCATCTTCATCATCAGGATCATCGTCAATCAACCTTTTTCCAATCGATTGGATTATATTAATTATAATTTGCCACCATTAATCGAGAACATCGAAAACATGGTGCCTAATAAGGTCGATCATGGTCAGGTGCAATCATGTAGTAATATTATTGCACTTGATAACAGTTGCCCACAAAGGCAAGAGCAAGAGCAGATAAATCAATGGGAATGTCCTGCTCCTAGCAGTAGCTATGATGATCTATTTTGGGATGACGACCAAATTGATGATCATCAGGAACGAGTACTAGGTGGAGAAAATCAAGAAACCCTGCCAACTTCTTCGTCGAATGTGGGAGCTATGTTATCTTATGATCCTTCACCACGTATCTTGTGAGGGAAAATAATTTTATGCTCCCGTTAGTATCATATAATTATACTTTAAATATTTGTACAATATAAAATTTAAAATATTATAGTATAAAATTTAAAGTACAATGGTACGGTATCTGACGGGATCATAGGATTCTCCTCTTGCGAGACAAAATGTGGTTTCTTTTCTGTTGTTTTTCTTCATAAGGGTTTCTGAGAAAAGCGGAATTGGTGACAAGATTGTGAGAAAGAAATAATAATAGAGACACAACATGGTAATTTATGATCAGCTACTACTTCCGTCTTACTTGGAGTGTCTGATTGATTGTAGTACGAGAATATGATAAACGTCAAATTTGGATGATTTTTGTGAGCTGGCTTGCTTTTTGATCAATGATTGGGTGTGGATTAGAATTATTCTTTACACATCAAATGTGCATATACAGTGTATTTTTACAATCAATATCAATTGTTGATTATATTAAGTGTGAACATAAAAATTCTTAGATTGATTTGATTTACGAGACTACGGCCTCATCTGTGGACTTAATTTGTGATTTAAATGAGAGTTAAATTAGATAAGCAATGCATGCCGATAAAAACAACAACAACAAAAAGTAAAGAGTTGATTCTTTTTAAAATTACAAGATACACAAATAGAGTTATAGATCGCGTTGCAAAAATTTTTTAGTGTATGAGTTCATCCATTCGTCTAATATAATCATAGTCTATGAGGAAAAGGAAAATATATATATATATATATATATATATTTTCCATGGCTAGATGTAAATGAAACAGAGAAATTGGACATGATATTTCTGTACGGTCTGTGCATGTAAATGCTAACGTACATGCATGGTGAACTATGCTTTCATTGTACGTATCTCTCATATTGTCCCCATCATAGCACTATGAACCAAGCTTTTCCTCATTGACTATTCAGTGCTTAAGGGATCATGCATGTATCTCAAAACGACTTCAATATATATTGTCATCTGTGGCTTGGCTCATGCTTCATAAAATTAATTGCTTTTCGTTTCACACAGGACACTATTAATTACTTAATTTATATATTTTTGGTATGTAACCCATTATTTTTTTTTTCCTCAAATTATAGCTCTATAATTCTCATAACAAACTATTCAGTCTGAATTTTTTTTACAGAGTCATGGTATAGCATCAAAGACACTGTAAAAGTTGCATAATCATCTAATCACCTCAGACGTATAGGGGGTAGGAAGGATAGCAGCCTCCAAAAGTTTTGAAATTTTCTTTTCATCCCTTAAAATTTTTAAAAATTATTATTACACTTTTATTAAAAAATAAACTTTTCTCCCTAAAATTTTTAAAAATATATATATGAAACTATCTCTCAAGTATATATTCATATATATAGTTTTATCCCCCAAAAGTTTCACAAATATATTATTTCCCTTTTTTTTAATATATTTCAATAACACTCTCATAGCAATTATATTTTAATTACTTCCTAAAATTTTACAAAATCTATAAAACTGTCCCCCAAAAAAAAAAACTATACCATAAAGTCTTGCCTCACCATCCCATGTCTTAACTCGTGTTTTCGACATTGCATCTAATAAAAATATAGTTATAATTCAATCGAAAGAGAATTTAGTTTCGGATTGGTGTTTGAATTAGAAGAGGGAGTTATGCCTAAAAGATCGTGTGAAAAGGACGACTTCTTAGAAGTAATAAAAAATGATAGGACAAATAGTAAATGCTGTATGTATGTGAGACCTCTTACAGCTCATTGAAAGATATTTACCTAATCCCTTTTAATTATTCGACTACAATGTGCTATCACTCGCTGATCAGTTCTTCTCACCCAGCCGGATTTGTTGACAGCATGCTTCTTCTTTTTTTGGAGACTGGTCATCTGCTCCAGCACTTGGCCTTTGCCCGCGAGGGCTTTATAGGTGTCAGTGTCGCAATTATTTCAGTTTAGGGAAAGAAAGAAAGTTGATATATAAAAATTTGATGTTAATTACTTTGCATTAAAGAGTGATTATTTTAAGTCATTAAATGATTGAAAAGTAATGTATGGCTCTTATTTTTTAATCATTTCAACGATTGTTATACTCACTCTATATTATAGACTGAATAAGTAAGACTTACTCAAATTCCTAACCTTTCTTTTGATCTTTTGAAGTGATATTTTGCCATAATGCCTAGCGTCCGGATTACCAACCATGCTGATCTCGCAATTCACAATTGTACGTGGTTATGCACTAATTTCATTTTATTATCAATAAATTATTAGTACTTCTTTAACTTTACACGAGTAACACATGGAAAGCTATAGTTTTAAAACTTATTAATTTATTTCACTTAATTTTATTCACCAAAAGATACGCATTTCACTCAAGCAGTCTACAGCTTTGGTAACTTCACTTGATGTGTGTTGATTGAAGCATTTCTACTGCCTTGGATCAATATCCTTCAATTCTTCTATGATAGCTGCTCTGAATGTGATGCTTGACCACCTTACATAGGAAAATTTCTGCACGGACGAAGTCACGAGATCCATACACTTACAAGACACAAAATTTGTGAGTTTCACGTAAGCTCTACAGTAAGTCTCATAGTAGGACCCATAAACTCTATATTATGTGTGTGCATGGATAAAGAATTTGTTGGTTTAATTATAATTGTAATATAAAACTTGAGTCGTGCAAGGAGTTGCGTTGTTCTAAAGAAACTTCTATTACTATTTCAAGCGAATTGAAATGTTTCTATACGATTAAACAAGTTTTCCTCCGTAGAGAAAAGGGAACAGGAATAGCGGAATTAAAGAACCAGCAATTAGTAGAGAAAGGGAGGAAAAATTGTATGTTTTTTCGTGTGGCCTGAAGGAACTGCTTAAGGATTGTATTTATAGGACAATTTTTAGAATGTTAGTGGGATGAACGTTGAGAATTTTCAGTAACGTTAATTTGACTTGGTTTGTGCAAATTTTCAAAAAGAATGTTGAGAATAACGTTAGATAGAATCGTGAGACAAACCAAGTAAAATTCTGGCTTGGTTAAAATTCTATTCAAAAAGATAAATCGTGGTAATATCAAGTAAAACTTATGAGTATGATAATTTTAGTAAAACTAAAATTCATATTTGGTGAGCCCAAAAAAAAATGAGTAAAATTGGATTGGGTAGTATCTAACCCATACATAAGAGAGGCAAATCTACCAAGTTGAACTTGGATTGGCCCAACTCGGCCCTCCTTACATGCGCACGAGTCCACCACTAGTTGTCTTGTTATCACAAACTCACTAAGGTGTCAATTAATATAAGGTAATGTAAGTCTCAATGATTTTTCAATGTGTGATAGAAAGTCTTTTGAAATATTCACTATATACCAATAATTTCTCACATATTTCAAAAGATTTTAAATAAAATGAGTAAAGATTTGCTAGAACTATATGGGTGCAAATGCAATCAGTTTCGTACCTTTTGGACTATAAACCAAATTTAAATTGATGAAACATGGGTTACAAAATTATTGGTGAAATATAATATTTCTATGAATTAATAATTCTTCTTGTGCGTCAGAGATTTATCAGTCATATTGCTAATCCACAATTTTACTGTTCAACGCGTTTTTGCACAAATAGGCCGTACGCGTTCTTGTTTGTTCGTGAAAGCTCAAAAGATTTAGCCAAAATCTTATAGGAGCGACGTCCACTCATATAGGTGAATTCATCAAGTATGTACTACTTTTACAATACACCATCTCTAAGGAATATAAATTCATTAAGAGTTTTTAATTCATTTTCACAAATTGTAGCAGTCAAAGCACTCATTTTAGGAAGGATTTAATTTGAAATGTTTCAATGTCAATACTGATTTGTTATTACCCATATGAACCCATCTCATGGGATTTCCAATCACATAGGTTGGGTTACTATCTTTATTGACATCTTGTTGGCCTAAACTCCATTTCCTTCAAAATTTGAAGAACTAATTTTCTTCCAACAGGAGTCAGAGGATCGGCTAGATTCATTTCTGACTTTACATAGTCAATGGAAATTAACATCATGTCAACATCATGTAAATTTTATGTGTTGACTTTTACAATTATAAGATTTATTTTTAACAATAGCAATTTTCGCTGATAATCACAGTATATGGATACAAGAGGCAATAAATCTTTAGTTAAAGGAATATTAATTAAGAAATTTCTTAACCAATTAGCATCAGAACCAACCAATCCCAGAACTAGCAAATTCTGATTCCATAGTTGATCTATCTATGATCGTTTGCTTAACTGATTTCTATGCTATTGCACCACCACCAAGGATGAACACAACCACTAATGCATTTAGTCTTATTTGAATTAGTGATCCAGTTTGCATCACTGTAATCTTCTAAAACAGTAAAAATCTACTATACAGAATAACGTAATTCATGGTACCTCTTAAATATTTCATTTGTCTAACTAATGCAAACCAATGCTCTTGATTGGAATTATGAGTATATCTACTCAATCTACACACGGTATAAGTTATATCATATTTTGTAAAATTCATTAAATGCATTAGACTCCCAATAATCTGAGCATATTTAAGGTGAACAACTGGGTCACAATAATTCTTTTTCAATTGAGTGTTAGTATCATAAGAAGTGTTCACAAATTTTACATCAAAATTCTCAAACTTCTCAAAAAGTCTCTCTACTTAATATTCCTGTGATAACATAATACCATCTCCTTTCCTTATGATTATTTGAAAAAGTTTTAACACCCAATATCATATTTGTTTCACCCAAATATTTTATATCAAAATTAGAAGACAAAACATATTTAGTATTTTGTACAATATTTAAACTTGTACCAAATACAAGCATGTCATATAAGTATATTATTACATAATCACTATTTAAAATTTTAGTATATAAACATTTATCCACTTTAACAGAAAAAAATTCATTTCTTATTAAGATTTGATCAAATTTCTTATGCCACTGTTTAAGAACTTGTTTAAAATCATAAAGAGATTTAATTAATTTACAAATTTTATTTTCTTGTCTAGAAAAAATACATCTGTTAGATTGAACTATATAAATCTCTTCTTTTAAATCACCATTTAAAAACGCTGTTTTGACATCCATTTGATGAACAAAAAGTTTATAAATAGAAATTGAGGCAAATAAAATAGAAGAAATTCTCGTTACTACTGCAATGTATCAAAATAATCAATATTTTGTGCTTGAGAAAATGATTTTGCTACTAATCGAGAAATTTTATATTTATCTATGAAGCCATCAGGATTAAGTTTTCTTTTGAAAATCCATTTGCAACCAATAGGTTTTGCACCAGTTGGTAAATCAACCAAAATCCAAGTTTTAATTTTTTATAATAGAGTCAATTTCAGTCATTATTGCTTCTTTCCAAAATTTTGCATCGGAATAAGAAATGACATCAAAATAAGTTAAAGGATCATTATCAACAATAAAGGTTTGAAAGTCATTTCGATAAGAAAATTCTTTTCTTGGCCTTTTGCTCCTTCTTAATTCCTCATTAGAGGTTATTTCCATATTTATTTCAACTAGTATATGAGAAATTTTATTAGATAATGAAAAAATATTTCAAAGAATTCAGCATTCTTTGTCTCAATTATTGTATTGCAGTCAAATACATCACTTTTTAAAACAAGAAACCTATATGCAGCAGTATATTCAACATATCCAATAAGCATACAATCACAAATTTTGGAACCTATTTTTCTCTTCTTAGATTTAGGCAATGCAATACTTTGGCAAGACGTCTCCACAGTTTTAAATATTTCAAATTAGGTTTATAACCTTTTTATAATTCATAAGGTATATTGCTAGTTATTTTATGTGGAATCTTATTTTGTAAGTGACATGCAGATAAGATAGTTTCACCCAACAAATTATCAAATACATAAGAACTAACTAACATAGAGTTCATCATTTCTTTTATTTTATTTTTCCTTTCAATTACTCCATTAGATTGAGGGGAATAAGGAATTATTATTTCATGAATTATTCATTCTTTTTCACAAAAATCATTCAAAGATAAATATTCTACTCCTCTATTTGATCTAATTCTTTTTATTTTTTTTACCAAGTTGATTTTCTACCTCAGTTTTATAAAAAATAAAAGCATTAAGCATCATCTTTACTTTCAAGTAAGTACAACTTAGTAAATTTAGAAAAATTATCAATAAAAGTCACATAATATTTTTTACCACCTTTAGTCATAGTTTGTTTTAAGTCATCTAAATCACGATGTAAATTAAAGACAACAATTTGACTTCTCTTTTTATAGAAAAACAAGTCATTTTGATAATTTTTGTTTCTGCACATATTTCACATTTATCAATACTAGTTGAATTTAAGCCAAATATTAAGCCTAGAGATTACATTTTCTTTATGTATGTAACATTAACATGTTCTAATCTAGCATGCCATAAAAAAATTGAATCAACAATATAAGCAGAAGAATATTCATTTTTATTGATAACATTAGAAATGTTCAAGACAAAAAGTCCCTAGTTATAATAGCTCTTTCCCACCAACACATTATTTTTGGTCATCACAATTTTATCAAATTTAGTGACACTTTCACCCTAACTTTTCCTAGTTAGGCTACAGAAACCAAATTTGCTCTAATAGTTGGAACTTGTAACACATCTTTGAAAGCTAAAGTTTTTCCTGAAGTAAGTTTCAAGAGAAGTTTGCCCTTGGCAATTCTTGAGTCTATAAGGTAGACCACTTCTTCATCATCGCCTATTTAAGATTCGGAGTACAGGAGTAAAATGCTTCTCGATTTGCACAAATGTGCCGAGTATCCCTAGAGTCTATCACCCATTCTTTCACATTGGCTACAATTTCACTTAGGAAATGACTACAACAATAATTTCATCTCTTTCAACTAGGTTAGCCTTTAGGAGAATTAGCATTTGTTTTGTCATTGTTCTTTATTTACCTGCACTGAGCAGTGTGATGACCTGGCCTTCTACAAACAAAACAATTGGCTTTCTTTTTCTTAAAGTTGCGATTATTAGGCTTGTAGATTTTGAACTTATTTTCATACCTATTATTATTACTTTGTACCAAATTTGCTTTGAGGGCTATCTCCTTAGTAGATTCTTTTCTGTTGGTGTCTTCAATTCGTATGTGTGTCACTAGCTCCTCAATGGTAAAGGTTTTATGCTTGTGCTTCAAGCTACTTTATAGTCATTCCACGAATTTGGCAGCTTCTCAATTACCACCCCAGCAGCAAACTTCTGTGGTCGACTTTCAAACTATCTTCAAGCAATTTTTGGTATTCTTTGGTCTAGACCTTCATTTCCTTCTCATCAGTCACATGCCATTGATAAAATTTTCCTACCACAAACTTTTGTTTGGTAGCATCTTCAGTAGTAAATTTTTTAATTAATGCTTCCCAAATAATTTTTGCTTCCTTGTAACTGCAGTACATGTAGTGTGGCAACATGCCTTATTGGCATGTTTCCATATTTCTTGTGTCTTGACATCATGATCTAGGCTAGGCTATGGATGGAGTAGCGCATGTGCAACTCCATAGACATCGAGATGTGAAAACACATGTTCTTGCTATCGTTTAAAATTTTCGTTTGCAAAGGTTTCAATTTTGGTGTATACCTTGAAAAAAATTGGCAAATGGTAGGGTGACAAGAGCAACTGTTGAAACAGGTACAACAGTAGGTTGTGAAGATTGAACTCTATTTGCAAGAACAGGGTTGGCAACAGCAGTGTTGGAGGCCATAATTTCTTTAGATTGTTGGTTACATGTTTAATTATAACAATAATGTAAAACTTGAGTCATGCAAAGAGGTGCACTTTCCTAAAATTGAAATGTTTCCATAAGATTAAACATGTCTTCCTTTGTGGAACGGAGGGAGCAAGAACAGCAGAATTAAAGAACTAGCAATTAGTATAGAAAGAGATTAAGAATTGTATGTTTTTTGTGTGGCCTGAAAGAACTTGTGAAGGGCTGTATTTATAGGACAATTTTTAAAACGTTAGTGGGATGAACGTTGAGGGTTTTCAGCAACTTTAGTCTGACTTGATTTGTGTAGATTTTCAAAACGAACATTGAGAATAATGTTGGATAGAATCGTGGGGCAGACCAAGTAAAATTCTAACTTAATTAAAATTCTTTCCAAAAAGGTAAATCGCGTGGGAATATCAAGTAAATTTATGAGCATGGTAATTTTAGTAAAACTAAAATTCAGGTTTAGTGAACCCAAATAAAAAAAGAGTAAAATTAGACTTGGCCGTATCTAACCCTAGATGCGATGCGCAGAGGGGGGAGCAAAACTGCCAATTTGAACTTAGATTGGCCCAACTCAAGCCTCCTCACATGCGCGCAACCCCACCACTAGTTCTCTTGTCATCACAAGCCCGCTAAAGTGTCAATTAATATAAAGTGATGTAAGATTCAATGATTTTCTAACATGGAATAGAAAGTTTTTTGAAATACTCACTATAGGCCAACAGAATTTCCCCCTTACATGGGTTTTGATCAACTCAATAGCTACTTGCAAATTCTCTCATATGCCTATGAAGGCCATCTATAACTTCATAGATCAGTCCACTTTCAGTATGGTTTGTATCACCAACCATAAATCTGAATATTCTCTCTCTCAAATTCAAAATGCTCCACCCTCCCTCCTTCCTGAACCCTTCTGAGCCTCGAATTTCTGCTCTGACTTTTGCCACTTCAGACCATCTACCAGCATCCGCATAGACATTTGATAGGGCAATTCTCCAGACAGTGCTATTAGGTTCAAGAATAGCAAGCTACACTTGCTGCTTTTTCAGCTGTCTTGACGTTAGCAGAAAGCAGGGAGGCACTTAACAAAGTTCCCCAAACATCTGGCCCAGGCCTCCGTGGTATCTTCTCCAGAAAAGCTTCGGCTTCTTCAATTCTGCCTGACCTCCCTAATAGATCCACCATGCAGGCAAAATGCTCCTCAATGGGCTCAACACCATATTCCCTCTCCATACAACTGAAAATATCAAAACCTTCTTCTACCAATCCAGCATGAGCACATGCTGAAAGAACAATAGTGAATGTAATTGAATTTGGGTTGTAATTTTCTGATCTTTTGATTTCTGCAAACATTTGTAATGCAGAAATTCCACTTCCATTGATACCATATGCTGCAATAATTGAATTCCAGGAGCTCAAGTCTCTATCGCTCATTTCCCTGAAGATTCTCTCTGCTAACTCTAACTGCCCTGATTTTCCATACATATCAATCAAAGCATTTTGGATAAATGTATCATGGAGCAACCCTGTATTTGGTTATATAACTCTGAATTACTTGACCACAGAGTAAGGATGCAAGCACTGAACAGGCTTGAAGAGATGTTAGCATTGTGACAAAATCAGGAAAAATATGATCTTTAACACTGTTGCGATGGATGTCTCCAAGGAGAGTTAAAGCCTTACTCGGTTGTTCATTCTTTACAAAGCATTTAAGCATAGTATTTGAAGAAATTATGTCTTTACCACTCATCTTTGTAAAGACTTGGAATGCAGCGTCATCATCTGCATTTTCTCCATACATGTATATCAGTGAATTTTCAATTACTGTGCAAGGGAAAAAACCATGCTTGATTAAGTATCCGTGAAATTCTTCTCCAAGCTTCAAGGAACCAGAACATCCACACCCCTGAAGAAGGATAGCCATTGTCTCCGGATTAAGATACAAGCCTTCACTAGTAAAACAGAAGTCGCAAAACACCCTCAAACCTTCATTACAATACCCATTCATACAGTACATTTCAATCAGAGAATTTGGGAACAACAGCAGCATTTCTACACATTCCTGTTTTCAATGTCAATCCATGTATCCATCGGAAAATCCATGAATTGTTCACTTCAGAACATGCCCTTAAGATGCTCAAAACTGTTACTTCATTAGGCAAGACACCATCTTTCTGCATCCTGAAGAACAATCCAACTGCTCTATCCACCATTCCATTCCATGCACAACCTGAAATAACCGAAGTCCAAGAAACTACATCTCTCCAACAACACCTATCCAACAGCTTTTCTGCAGCATCCACCAACCCAGATTTTGCATACGCATCTATCAAAGAATTCTGCATAAATCCATCTCCCATGAACCCACATTTTATCACGTAAGAATGCAAAATTTTAACCAAATTCATCTCACCCTTCTGTCCACAAGCCTGTAACACCACTGCCAATGTGAACTCATTAGGCTGCAGAATCTCCAACATTTGCAAAAACAAGAATAATGCATCATCTTCCAACCCCACCTGGCAAAAACCCGAAATGGCATAGAAGTCCACGAGACAATAGTTCTGTGAGGCATTTCATCAAACAAGTTGTCTGCATCCTCAATTTGACCACATTTTGTATACATGTTTATAAGAGAGTTAGCAACAAATGCATCGTTTTCAAGCCCCAACTTGAGGGTTCTTGCGTGAATACAAGAACCCAGTTTTGGGTTTCTCTCATCAATGCTTGTGCGCAATGAAGTTAACTCGTTTGAGAAAATGTCTTCTCTACTGGGCATAAAATTGTGATGTTTTGTAGTGGCAGTAGTATTTTTGGGTTCAGTTTTTGGAGTTTTAATGTGGGTATTTACAGGAAAAAGTGGACTTAGAGAGTGCAACTGGATAGACTGCATTTCAAGAAAAATTGTACTAGTCGATGAAGGCTAGGAATTTATGTTATTTTGGACAGTTAATACGGTTGGTTTGCTTAAGAATTCAGAATAAGAGAAAGGATCAAAAAGACAAATTTGTCCAATTTTCCCCGTATGGCATAAAAGATTATTTGTTTTCTATTTTATCTTTTTCGTTGGCCAATTGAGGAATGAGGATTAATATGCATATATTTTGATGACATGACTTGGTTCAATCATCGATGTAATTATACCATATCTCAAATAGGGTTAACTTACACAATAAGTAGAATGACCAAACTAACAAAATATGTTTAATGGATAATTTGTGAATATGACCATAAGTCGTTAAAATATGTTATTGTGAATATTCTAAAATAATCTATTATTTTTTTAAATATTTTATTTATTTTAAAAAAAATCTCAAAAATTCCTGTAATATTACAATAGCTTAGCTTATATGTTACATTTAAAAACCCTTCATATTTGTAGACATTCTTGTGTGAATCAAATCTAAATAAATAATGTAAATATTTTTAAATAAAAATATAAAAATTTATGATACTATATTATAAATTCAATTTTAATAAACCTATACATTGATTTCCACGTGAATACTCATCGTCTTATTGGACAATTGTTTGGCAAGAAAAAATGTAGCTCAAAAGACTAATTACTTCCAAATAAAAAGTTCATGGACCAAAATCTTTAAAAAGTACACTTTTGAAGACTAAACTGAATCGTGGAAATAATCAAAACAATTTTGTCTTTCCTTCTTTTTTTTTCCTTTTTTTTTCAATTCTATAAGTCCACTTCATTTCACGGATGTTGAAACAGCGTTCACAGATTCAAAGCCATCCCAACTCCAATCTTCATCAACCGAGCTCCCTCTCCACCGAAATTAATCATCCTCTTTACATGATTGCACTGTCTGGATGATGCTTCTTGCAGCTGCACATTTCAAATCCATTTTTTTTTTTTTAACCAAAATGGCCAACCAAACAAGTAGCAATACTAACTTCAAAGGAGTGCTTACTTATGGAGGCAGATACGTTAAGTACAACGTTTTTGGTATCTTGTTTGAGGTTTCATGCAAGTATGTTCCTCCCATTAGGCCAATTGGTCGTGGAGCTTATGGCCTTGTTTGGTAATCAAAATCAATCCCTTTTATTCATTTGTATGAATCTTTTTAGTATAACTAGAGATTTTACCATCTGGGATTTTGTTGGTTAGCTCAAAAAGATTGGATTTTTCCTGCTTTTATGATTCTTATTAGTATAACTTGAGATTTTACCATCTGGGATTTTGTTGGTTAGCTCAAAAATTGGATTTTTATTGCTTTCATGATTCTTTATTTGTATAACTAGAGATTTTACCGTTTGTGATTTTGTCTGTTTGCTCAAAGATTGTATTTTTATTTCTTTTCTTTTTTGGTATTTAGTGCTGCTGTGAATGCTGACACACATGAGGAGGTGGCTATAAAGAAAATTGGTAATGCTTTTGATAATAGAATTGATGCTAAGAGAACTTTGAGAGAGATTAAGCTCCTTCGTCACATGGATCATGAAAATGTAAGTTCAAGATTGATGTTCTTAGCTAATATTTTCAATTATCAATTAGGAGAGAAAATAACCATATTTATTATTTTCTAAATAATATTTTGTAATTACTAATTAAACATGCATCTTCTAATCACATTTATCTAACATATCACACATCAAAAGTTGCTATTGTAATTTTTCAAATAATATTCGGAATAATATCCTAAATAATAGCTGTTTGAACAGAGCCATCGCCACTTTTTGATTGTGACTCTTGGGATTTTAAGTTTGTTTTAATTGAGGGTTTTTAAAAAGGATTTGTTTTAATTGAGGGTTTTTAAAAAGGAGGGTTCGTTTGGTTTGATAAATTGAGTCTTTGTTTTTGCTGCTGCTAATCAGGTTGTTGCTATCAAGGATATTATTAGACCACCAAAGAAGGAGGCTTTCAATGATGTGTACATTGTTTATGAATTGATGGATACTGATCTTCATCAGATTATTCGCTCTGATCAAGAATTGACTGATGATCACTGTCAGGTTTAGTAGTACTAACTTGCCCTTTGTCTGTTTGACTATGTTGTGTGCTAAAGCCTTAGAGCGTCAAATGAACAACCTGCTCACGTTTAAATCTGTCAGCTTACTCTTGTTTGAGATTTAAGCATCACTTTAGCAAAATGCTCTTATATAGAAAAATTTGTCAACAAGTTTCAATTGTAACTAGTCAAAAAAGAATTTGTCCCATCTTCAGTGATTTCTAGTTGTTGTAAGAAAGATATAGCTCATTTAGAAATAATGAGGATATGGTTTATGACAGAATTTAATGTCGTAACAGGATTCATGTAGCTGATCCCACTTGGTGGGAATAAGATTTGGTATTTTGTTTGTTTGTTTGTTTCAGGGAGTTCTAGTTGTGGTATGTGTTTCTGGTATTTTGTGGTTACTACAACTAAGGATAACAGCAAGATTTTATGCCCTATGTTTTTTTTTTTTCAGTATTTTCTGTACCAGCTTTTGCGAGGACTGAAATATGTGCATTCTGCTAATGTATTGCATCGTGATCTCAAGCCCAGCAATTTGCTTCTGAATGCAAATTGTGACCTTAAAATTGGAGACTTTGGTTTGGCAAGGACTACATCAGAAACGGATTTCATGACGGAATATGTTGTCACTCGTTGGTATCGGGCACCTGAGTTGCTCCTCAACTGCTCAGAGTACACTGCTGCTATAGACATTTGGTCAGTAGGTTGCATTTTTGGTGAATTAATGACTAGAGAACCTTTATTTCCTGAGCATCATCACTCATCACTGAGGTACCATTTTCATAGAATCTGTCTGCAGTTATTTTGGGTCAAGAGTTTCTTGCTCCTAATTTCCATTACTCTACATTTGGCACAATGAAACTAGGGCCAGAATTTTATTGTCTACATGTTATGTTGACTTGAGGTGTATGAAATTTGAAATGCTGTAAAATGTTCAAATTACTGTATTAGCAAATTTGTTGAACCAGTGTCAGTTCTAATTTCTTTGATTTATTTCCTGTTCCCAATAAATTCTATAACTATTCTTTTTTCATGTAATTATTAGAACCAGAAATTTTAGCAGATTTAATTTTTGGGTGAACCATATCTCGTCTTTAGGTTCCATCTCCCTTGCCCTCCAAATGCCTTTTCTCCTTGGTTACTTAAGGTTCCATTAAATTTAACATATATGAAGAAAAGAAAGGGAAGAAAGTTGTGCGTGGGGGTTATTTTAAATATTAAAAGGAAAAATCAAAAAGGTATAACTATAATTGTTTTGATTAAATCTGGTCTATGACATTCCATTCTGTATTCATGCTATTTTCTCTTGTGCTATAGCTCTTAGGCTCTCCTGATGATGCAAGTCTTAGATTCCTGCGAAGTGATAATGCACGGAAATATGTTAGACAGCTTCCTCATTACCCAAAACAACAATTAACGGCTAGGTTTCCCAACATGTCTCCTTTGGCTGTTGATTTGCTAGAAAAGATGCTTGTCTTTGATCCCAGCAAACGTATTATAGGTAAAAGCACTTCAAATTTGAATTGCTGTACGCATCTTCTTGTTAAAAAGATATAACCATGCATCCTGTGAGTTAATTAATTCTTTGGAACTTCATGCAGTTGAGGAGGCTCTATGTCATCCAGTGGTTCTTGAAGTCTCTTCATGATATCAATGACGAGCCAGTTTGCCTGAGACCTTTCCATTTTGATTTTGAGCAACCATCAATCACGGAAGAAAACATTAAGGAGCTCATCTGGAGGGAGTCAGTGAAGTTCAACCCTGATCCAACTTATTAATCAAATCGATGTAACATTTGTATTTGTTGTACAAAATGTTGGAAATAATATGAGGTGTTTTGGGGAAGCTATGATTTCCTATGCTGTAAGGCTCTAATTAGGAGATTAGGTACACCGCTCAAAAGTGTTTTCATTCTCTAGCATGTTTGTGTAAATTAGAACATCTTCTTAAGGCTTCTTCAGTCAGCTGGACCTGTTGACAACCAGCAAGCTTCCTTGATGAACAGGAAGTGATGTAAAGCTGGTAAAGATGTACTTAGTGATTAGCAGATGTTTTGAATCTTAATATCAGTATGGAGTTAATAGTTGACAGTCTATAGCATACTTTGGGCCAAAAAAGAGCTAATGTCTACTACAGAAAAGATATATGGTCCAAATGGTGAGCCTGTATTCTGGCAACAAGAGATGTATTTTGCTGATTCGTGCTATTTTCCGTCATTCATAATCGACTGCAACTGACCTTAGCTTAATTATGTGGTCAAGTTGTGATTAATTTCTGACTTTCCCTTAAATGCTACAATGTTCTTGGCTTTAATATGAGAAATTTTCAAATGTTGATGTTTTAATAGACATTCCTTGTCAGTACTTTTGTTTTGCAGGCACAAGTCTGAACTTCAACCTCATCAATAGGTAGACGTTCTGTTGGGAAGTTGCATACTGAAGTGTATCCTTCTCCCTGGTCTGGCAATAAATCACAAGGCTGAGGAGTCACACCACTTGAAATCCCAGAAATGTCAGTGCAGTTCCAAGGTAATTTGTTTGGTTTCTGTGCCATCTCAATGGTAACATTTGATATGCATATTCCAGTAAAGGGATCACCCTGAATACCTTCCAAATGCGCAGCTATGGTTACATTCTCAGCTGCTACATCGCGATAATTGATGTTTTGGATCACAGGGAGAGCATTTGGATCGTAGTTATTATCAGGATGAGATCCATAGTTTCCTGTCATCCAGAACACATATTTCATCGTTTTCAAGGTCATCCCTTTCACATATATATCTTTCACATACCCTCCCCTTCCAACTGCTGTCTTGATCCTAACTCCAGATTCTGTGTTGATTGCTAGTATATCTTCAGCTCGGACATCTTCAATTCCTCCAGACATCTCACTGCCTAGAGCAATGGTTGCGCTGGTCGGAGAGATACAAGTCAGTCGTTTGATGAAGACCTGCTTTGTTGGCATCCCAAAAGCGATTCCATATTCATCCCAACCACTCTTAATTGCAACGCAATCATCCCCAGAGACAATGAAGCAGTCCTCAATTCGAACATTGGTGCAAGAATCTGATTATTGTACAAAAAGGTCACAAAAACAAGTCGACCAAGAATCAACTTGAATGCTGGTGAGGTTTCAAAAGCAGAGTTCCAAATAGTTTACCTGGGTTGATCCCATCAGTATTTGGAGATGTTACTGGTGCAGTAATCGTGATGCCTTGAACAATCACATTGCTGCATTGGTTCCATGAAACATTTCCATTTATAAACATATTTAGAAGTTTTCAATACTGCTAAATATAGATTTCTGCAAACTCCTCGTTACGTACGACAAAATCGTAGTTACCTGCTATAAGTTGGATGTATGTTCCATGATGGAGAGCTAACCAATGTAAGATTGGAAATCTGGATGTTCTCAGAATATAGTATTTCAATTAGATAAGGTCTTGTATATTGAAGTTCTCCTTTGTGAAATTTATCCCACCAGGTCTGGCCTTGACCATCAATTGTGCCATTGTCTCCTGAAAAAATGAACTAACAATGAGCTTCATTCTCAATCTATATCCGCTTCTGATATGTAACAGATTCAGTTTCTTGAATACCTGTTATTACAATATCAGTAAGGTTGGTTCCAAATATGAGACTACTGATATATCTTCCACCCTCAGTGTCCCTTCCTCTTCCATACGATGGTAGGGGTTTAATTACTGCCCAATCATTTTCATCCTAAACCAGAATCAAAATGTTCAGGCCAGAATATGGCAATGAGCTTTTAGTATTCAGTAATTCATTTAAATTCTAATTAGGAAGTAAACTAATCTAAACAAGTCGAACACTCCACTATTCAAAATTGTTCGATTATTTTAATGAGTTTGTAAATCTGTTCAATCTTGGTTTGTTTATATTTTGAGTCAAATAAAAAGTTGTTATCGAGTCTACTAGTTTGAAATTTTAGACTTGTCAAATCGAATTTAAAAAATTAATGAGCACTAAATCTTGTTTAAATTTGACGATAAATCAAAATCGAACGAACTCTTACCAAATTAAATTCGATTCGAGTAACTCGATTCGCCTTACGGCACTAATTCTAATTCACAATTAGCTTGCAAATTCTATATTAACCTAAACATCCTCCTGATGCATCAATTCCACATTCTTACCTAAATTTCTGTTGTTTAACAAATGCACAAAAAAAAAAAACAAAAAAAATCCTCCATTCCACATATTAGATTATCTAGGAGTTGGACCCTTCCACATGTCATCCACCAAAATACTTGGTTCAAAATCTTAGACATGTAAAATCTTAAAATAACTAGAAATGAAGAAGTTAGGCAGGATGGGACAAGTAGTAATGGTATTATAATTCACATGGGCCCTTTTAAAAAGTGGCAAAAAGTTTCTGGGCTCCTTTTTTATATTAATTTTCCTTAATTGGCAAATGCTTTGTGTCTTGTATTGCTCATAGTATTTCTTAATCCTAGACATTTACCTAATTTGATTAACCTAGTGTAATTTTTTAACGTAGTGGGTTTCAATAATGCTGTTGAAATACAGTAACCAACAACCACCAGACTTTAGCATTTGTATGATGTGGAGTGTTGTCCAACTCTCAGAATCTATTAATTTGAAATTGAGCTATTTACGTAGATTCGATTTTAACAAAATAAAAAATGTAAACTTGACGTCTCAATACCTAATCAATCTAAATCTATTTAAAAAATTTACTTTCGAATGGATATGTGGGTGGCCAATTATCCTTTCAAGTTGAATTCTATGTGGAGAAGCATCTCCAAATTTCCTCCATTTTTGCCACACACTCTAATGGTTTGGATTTAAGGATCTCATGAACAAAATGGGATCCCTTCAAAGATTCAAGCAAGTTGAACCCTTCTCCACCACAAACTAAAATGACAAAAAAAAAAAAATAAAAAAGCCCACAAAGCAACAAATTTCATCACATTTTAATACCAGGAGGGTAGTTATGGTAGGTTCCACTTCCTTACTCTTCCATGTTCATAGCAAAGATAAAGAAAGCGAACTAAAAAAAAAAAAAAAAAAGGGAAAATAACTAATTATTAGATAAGGTGATGGAATATAGAAAATAATATTCACTTAAACTCGAGAATTTTATATTGATCAGATTCCACTACAATCCTCTATTTAAACTTCTAGTGAGATCAATATTAATATCCTCTTAAGAAAAATGAGTCATTCACATTAATTATGAAATAATTTTTCGATCAAAATAAAAATTTTCGTGCCAATCACCATGTAGAAGTCAAGAATAAACAGTGACAGCAATATTGCAAATAAAAATAGTTAATGGACAAATATATAGATACCATATATAATCATGACAAAGATATGAACAGATTTTGCAACATAAAACACTATGCACATTGAAATAGATTAAAGGGTTCTAATTAATTTATTTACTTTTCCAAAATTCATGGAAAAACGTACCTGAGAAGCAAGAAGAACAGCATCTTGATGAAGAAAGAGAGTGAAATGATCACTGGTAATATTAAAGCTTCCAGTCAACCATTTTCCAGGAGGAACAAAGAGAATTGATCCACCATCTGATTCAAATTGGCCTAAATAACAAATTGCATCCTTAAAAGCCTTAGTATTTAATGTTTTTCCATCACCAACCCCTCCAAAATCTGTCAAAGTTGTGCACTATGAGCCCTGCAACTTGTGCTGGAATATTCGAAATTGTATTCCCTATAGTGATCAACTTTTCTTCCACTTACAGAATTTCTTGAATCCGTCAGAATCACAGCAAAAATGGCCAAAGTTATGTTAATTACCTGCCAAAACATAGACAAGAATCAATTAATTAGATTTTGTTAGTATCCGAGCCCCGAAATTTGGTTAAAATTAGCGAGCTCTTAACTGTGATAACGAAAATAATGTGAGAAATTTGAGAAAGATTGATCGAAATTGATAAGAGTCATGTGAAAATAATATATATTTATTACCCAAAAAAAAAAAGGGGAAAAGGGACATTACTTTAATTCTTGTATGATTTTGCCTCAACTCCATCTTGGGCTTCTCTGACTTCTAGGCAAAAGGGAGTGGATGGTTTGCTTTGTTGTGTAGGAAATAATACTAGGACGAAATGTTACTTGTTTTTATAAGGTGGGAAATTCTTGTAACATTACACTCGCGTTCAAATTCTATTATGAATATTAAAGTTTTTTTTTTTTGTTGGGAGTTTGCTTGACGTGATTAATAATAGATATGAAAAGAAAGAAAAGAGAATTTTTTTTTTTTTTTCTATATGTGTATTGGGAGTTTGCTTTACGTGATTAATAATATATATGCAAAGAAAAGGGAAGAAATTTTTTTTTAATTTTTTTTTTCTATTTGTGTACTTCTTGTGGAACACTGTTTTAAGTGATGTAAGTTCTAATTCTATGGTGATTAAAGTCGTAACTCTTTTTAAAAAGTCAATAGTGTTTTTCTCAGCCTAGATAAGAATTTTAACTACCATTTGACCCTTTAGAAATAGGAAAATTTGAGTGAAACAAAAAGTGAGGCTTAAACGTTGTCACATCGTAGACAAATATATGGTGTTGAAATGCTCCATTGGGAGAAAAGCAATTGGATAACAAAACAAAAGTCCTATACTATTTTACCTAATACACCAAACAATGAAAGTTAGATAACGGTTTATTGGATTTTATTCCATTACCATTTCTTCTAAACACAAGTTTTGAATAACTTTTAGGAAAATGCTTTACAAACATAAAAATTATTTGTCAAAATCAATTTACATAATAAATTTATATTGAATTATTAAATCCTTAATTTTATATACTTGATCCGACTTTGTTTAAATACTTAATTAAATTTTTTTTTTTTTGAATTTAGTGACAGATCAAATATTTTTATTATTTGTCATTTTATATAGATACAGTCTAACTTTTAATTCTTGCAGTGGTGCCATATTATTAGTGGCAATGACGATTTCCGTACTTTACGCATGATTTGTCTCTCTTTCTATCTTCCCCCAACCCCAGAAATTAATAAAGGAATTCATAATGAAATCTTTTCTATATGTATTCTGCCATTTCTTTGATATTAATTTGACTCCTAAATATGGATATGATCTCTTCTCTCCCTTTCCAAATATATCTATTCTAGATATGATTTTTTTAATTCTTGAAAAATCTCTACATGTGACATTAATCACGTAATCACGCATTACGAAATATAAAGTAGTAAATTACTGTCGTTAATTTGTGTCTGTGATAATGTTTCATGTGCTAACACTGCCTTTAATACTGGATTTATTATCTTAAACATGGCCATTTGAACCCAAGAATAAAGAATTGCATCCCCAAGACCTTCAACTTAAGCTTTTCATTGTTAGACCAAAGCATCATTCTCATCATGACTTGGTGCATATACCTTTCGGCAACCATAAGGCATCGGTATGACAAGTTACATTATACTACTATCTTTTGTTTAAAAAATTAATAAAATTATAAGATAAGATACAAATTACATAATGAAAACATTTATATAAATAACAAAAATGAAATAAATTATTGATATATTACGAAATTCGCAAAAATATTGGAGTAGTAGGCATCACAAGGTTAGTTGAGTTAGGCGCTTTCGTTTCATCGATTTTTGATTTTTCACTTTCAAATAAAAGATTTTCTACTAATGAAATGAAATTCGACCAAATTTACTCACAGATAGTAAAAGGTCTTTATGCACAAAGACCTTGACTAAATCAAATTCATACCTTCCTTATGCAAGAATAACAAACTAACACGAGAGTTAGGCATGCCTCAACCTCAACATATAGTTTACTTTAGTTATAGTATGAAAATTTTATTTTTAATTAGAGTAATTACTTGATATGTTTAATAATTATTTCTAAATTAGTGAAGTTATTCCATGTGGAATAGATGACCTATTTATCAAAAAAAAAAAAAAAAAAAGCCACCGGTTATTTAGAAAGTAAGGCTTCCAGCAACATATAGGGGTGTAGTTAGTTCAAAGTAACTACTAGTATTGTCAAGTAATTACTGTCATGCAAAATAAAAATACACACAAATACTCCCTCCGTTTTAAATGTGTTACCTTTGGTTGGTGCATACAAATTAAGGAAGTTATTAAATTGCATCAACTGTACAGAAAGATAATTCAAAATGACTAAATTATCCATTTATATTAATATCCTAACTACATAATTCTCCTAGATGTCCATTAATATGACACTAAGGGTAAAAGTTGAAAAAATATCATTTAATGCTTTCTTAATTTTCTAAAGTAACAGATAATTTGACACAAGATAAGTTACTAAAGCGATTGTTATTTTAAAACGGAAAGAGTACAATTTGAATTGACCAGTTACAAGTAGGGAAAACTATTCTATTAGTTTCTCACATTACCTATTTGTATTTATTTAGTCCCTCACTTTTAAAATGATGATTTTTAGTCCCTTACAATCCCATTTGTATTTATTTAATCCCTCACTTTTGAAATGATGATTTTTAGTCTCTCGCAAATATAAAATGTCAAATTTCGATCCCTAGACTAAATCTCGAGTATTTTTTGACCTGAATTAGTCGTATGTTATTCACATGATATATTTTTTGAGTAAATTTAGGAACTCTTTTTCCTTTCCAATACAAAGCTCGAGCATCAAATTGGGTCATAAATTTTGGAAAAAAATACCACAAGCCAATTATTGAAATGATCTTAAATATAAATTCGAAATTGCTAATCAATCATTTATTTCACATCCTTTACATTCATATAACATTCTACTCAGATGAATTTATGCATTTATTATTGACACATATGTTTTGTGAACAACACAGGACAAATTTAGACAAAAAATGCTTGAGATTTAATTTAACATTTTACATATGTGAGGGAGATGACAAATTTAGGTTAAAATGCGGGATTTGATTCATCGATCAAAATTCAATGTTTTATATTTGTTAGGGACTAAAAATCATCATTTTAAAAGTGAAGAACTAAATAAATAAAAATGTATAATGTGAAGGACTAAAAATTATTATTTAAAAATAAAGAATTAAATAAATACAAATATATAATACAAGGACTAATATAGTAGTTTTTCCTTACAATTACATTCCATATCTTACACGCCAAGGATTTTATAGTTGCCCCGGATCCCGCAGCAAGAATTTTTTGACCTTTCCAATTCTTCGAGTGGTAGGATAGTGAAATTAGAATATATATATATATATATATATATATATATATATATATATATATAAAAACCTACACCAAGGTATTGATGGTGATTTAAAAATATCGCAGTATGTGATACGATGAGATAGAATGCAAAAACAAGGAACGGTTACCTACTCTTAACTATCAAAGCGAGTCTTTTTATTTTGAATTCTTTAATTCAGAATGAATCAAATTTCTTCAAATAAGATTCAAACCTACAACCAATTGGTTAACAACCAACTGCGAGCTATTGAGGAACAATGGAAAATTATATCTCATAGAGTTCAATTCCTATTCTAAACTCATGACCAACATATATATATATATATATATATTACGATTACTTTTAGGAAACTATTTTTTTATACTTTAAATAGTTGTATAGTACTATACCATGTGGTTTAAAGGTTATATATGAAATTTAAAAAAAAACTAAATTTCTTTGACAAATAATATTTACGAATAATGGCTATCCATAGGAAGCCAATGTTATTTATCCTAAATTTTTTTACAATCAAAATTTTTTTAAAAAAAAAAAAAAAAAAAATTAGGTTGGGTGGGAGGAGCATAGGAAAGGGATGGTGGGTTGTGACAAATTTGTGTATAGGTTGGATGATCCTTCCAAGCTAGGTCTTCTTGCCATTTTTGTTTTTGGGTTGGGTCCACGACCAACACTCTGGGTGTCCACATCATTTGTCCAAATTTGCAATTTGGCATCCCATTTCGAGAATCCCGTGACGTGAAGGTGCCCACTACTTCACTTTAATCACGATCCACGCCTTCACGGGTTCTGGTTATGGTCCACCTACTAACGAACTAACAAAATATTTTAGGGTTTTATTCTTTAATTTTTATTTGTAAACGTCATGAGGTGAATTAAAATTTATAAAATAAATAATATATATAGAATATTACAAAATTTCTAATTAAATATTTTCCATGAAGGGAAGTGACTTTGGAGGCATCAGCCATGAACACAATTACATTGGAAGAATGTAAAAATTTAATATATATATAAATTTCGTTCTTTCCAGATTTTAAAATCTAAGCAAATATTTGGATAACTTTGAGACATTATACTCATTTGTTTTATTTCTAGTCTTAGGCTATTTTTAACGGGAAATTTGATATTGAAATATACGTATGATTTTAATTTTTTTTAACAAATTCTTTCAGTTAAATTATATAATTCTAAAGAATTATACCCTTTAGAAATTACAACTTTTATGAATTCGATTTAAACCACTTGCAAATACCATATGCATATGTCTACGCAAAAAATTATCACATTGTGGTCATTTCTTTTATCAACTATACTATGTCCATCCAATAAGGAAATCATTACAAAAGGCTTAATTATAGTTTGTTCCCTGTAATTAGGAGACAGTTGTAAATTACTCCATATATTTATTTTTATCTACAAATTGCTCCCCAAAATTAAATGAAGTTAAAATTTTCATCTAAAAGGAGTAGTGAAATGTCATAATTGTTCTCAATATTTTAATTACCTTAACCAACATAAAATTAGGATAAATTACATTTTGATATCTGATTTTATTTTATAAGCATTCAAAGGTAACAATGTTTTTTCATTCAACATTATTGAAAAAAATTTTACCCTTCAATATTAATTGTATGAATTAGTTTACTAATTTAATTTTTTTTTTCTTCGCATCCATTTTTTAGCATACCATCAAGGTCCGTCAATATTATTTTTAGATTAAAGATTTTATTTATTCGTCACATTACTTTAGTTTTATTTATTGTATTTTATTTTCTCTATCATCAATAATTAATTCATCACTTTGTATTTAAAAAATCACATTATTTGAGTAAATATACTAGTTTGAGATATAATCAATATATATTTTAAATAAATTTAATTTATTAGTATCATTTTCAAATTTAAGAGAAGAATTTTAGTAAAGAACTTCACAAAATGTAAGTAAAAATATTGAGGCAATTATGATATTTCACTATTCCTTTAAATAAAAATTTTAACTTCATTTAATCTTGAGGGACAATTTATAGATAAAACAAATATAGGTCGACAATTTGTAACTGTCCCCTAATTACAGGAGGCAAACTATAATTAAGCCTTTACAAAATCATAAATTCATAATCATTTGCCAAAATCACTTGACGTGTCAACATCCTAATGCATCATGATTCCCTAGATTTTGTTCTTTTTTTCGGATCTAGTGACACAGTTTTATTTATCATTATATAAATGCACTCCAATAAATGACTTTGAGCATTCTTTGAATTTTAGTGGGCTTTGTGTACAGATTGATGGGCTTACAGGTTGGAATATTCGATCATGGAAGGGCTTCCAAAAATTTAAATTGTTGGTTTTGCAGTCCCACTAAGAAGTCCGTTTACACATTTAACAGGGCCAAAGTTTGGGATCTAGCAATCCATGGCCCAGGTGAATAAGAAGCCTCATACTTAAACCCACGCTCTTTTCGTAATAGGCCCATTTTTTTTTTTGCAAAATGTATGAATGGTTGCAAAATTATTATGTTGTTACATACAAAGTTATTGAATTATTTATTTTAATCTTATAAATTTAGTCGTTGAATTTCCTTAAATGAATGTTTAGATTCACTAAACTATTTATTTTACAAATTTTATCACTAAATTACCTTTAGTATGTATTTCATGGTGACTACATACACATTTAAAATAGTTCAGTGACTAAATTTTTAATAGAGTGTCGTCTAACACATATTTAAGGTAGTTCAGTGATTAAATTTGTAAAATAAATAATTCAGTGACCTTGTATGTAATAATTCAATAATTTAGTGACCATTCATGCATTTTACTCTCTTTTTTTTCATATTATTTTACTTTTTAGTTTTGGAAAACACCAAATGCTATATCCATTACTAAGCTAAAATCCTTAGTTCTTAAATAAAAGATCTCATGTTTAAAGTCTTGATATTATGCGAGTTAGAAATATTTTTATAATGTGTGCATTTATACAAAATGACAAAGTGATAAAAGTTGATATTGTATCATTAGATTTGAGAAAGAAGTAATAAAATTCGGTCGAGTATCTAACAATAATCCTCATGGGTGGTAATCCATTATATTTTTGTCATGTATAATAATTTTAGCAAGCGGTCATGAATTTGTACCTTTATAAATCATTTCCCTTTTATGATTTATTGACTAATATTTCACTAATCGAATTTGTACCTTGACTTGTACTAGTAATATTCTGATTTAAAATGACAAAATTTCATTTCTTTGCAATTTTGATAATATAAGTTCAACTTGGAGATAAAATATGAATGTCAAATTAACGAAATTGTGTTCATCTAACTTAAGAACTTAAGATCCACTTTTCCGCTTTAAACAAATGAAATTGCTCAATCAAGTTCTATACAAATATATGTCAAATTAAATATTAACGAAAATTTGGAAATATAAACAAGCTTTACCTTAAGTTGTTATTGATACAAATAGGATTAGGGCAAAAAAATCTATATGGTCACGTATTTTCATAGTTCACTTTTAACTATTTAATTATTTTTAGTTTCAAATTATCCACTAAACTATTTTCATAGTTTAAATATTTATGACTACTTAATTGTTTTTTCTTGCAAATTGCTCACTAAACTTTTTAAATAATTTACTATTAACTATTAGGGTGATTAAGTATACTATTAATATAATGGCTATTTGTAATACTCTTTTAAAAGTTAATTAAGTGGGTACTTTGAAATAAAAAATAGTTAGATGACCATAAGTGGATCATAAAAAGAGTTTAGTAGGCAATTTGAAATAAAAAAATAACTAAGTAATCATAAGTGAATTATATAAATAATTTAGTGGTCCTTTTTTGCTCTGTAAGATTGTAGTTTGTCCTCAAAGCTTATGATGATGAGTGGTTAGGTGGAGTAAGTATTTACTACTTACTTCGTAATGTAAAGTGGGTATTATAGTAATTAAAATAATAGAAAAATAGGAATTTCATTACTTTTTTACACATATACAATAATAATTGAAAAGTTGAAATTCTACTCCTTTTTCAATCGTATAACAGTTTAAAATACTTACTCTTTACAGAGAAGTGAGATATAAAAACTTTTTTAGTTAGGTGATATAAGATACTACAAACTCCAAACAAATTATAGCAAATCAACTTTTCCTTATTTTAGTCTCATTCTATGGCCTCATAAGCGTTCCAGCGAGGCCCATAGCTTTGTGCTTTTAGTTTTACTTTTTAACCTACAAATATAAACAAATACTTAGATAGATCCGATCTTTAATCCCACTTATAGATCTTGTAGTGTGGATTAAACTTTAGAGAATATATGACATTAGCTGATGTAAACAAGAGTTTTTAAGATTTAATCCTGACCACAAGATTTACAGGTGAGACCAAAAACCGGATCTACCTAAATATATAGCCACAAGAAACATCATAGATGGGATGCTAATTAAGATCAACTAAATAATGTCTCCTTGATTTTGTTCTGATAGGACATGTTAGTGGTTTTAACTATCACCACCACCTGAGAATTTGTTGATACTTGCAATAATTTTTCATTAAAAGTTGGAACCCTAGCATGTTAAACCAACATCTAATGCAAGCCTCATCTCAAATAGTTAGCCACAGAATATTGCCTATGAAAATAGGAGTAACCAAGTAAGTGTACGCTATTCATTTAATAATACAGAACAGATATTGCAGTTGTTGAAAGATGTCATCAATTTTCAATTATCTAATAATTTAAAAATACTTATTCCGTTTTGCAAAGGAAATAGCAAAGATTTTTTTCATGAAGATATATAGCAAAGTTAACTCGGCCTTTACAGGCTCATGAGACAAACCTATATAACCCTTTCTTTTCCTCCAAGGGGGAAAGAAGGGGTTTTTGTGGATGAAAAATGAAGTATTTTACCTTTAAAAAATGAAGTCTTTGAATTTAATCTTATTTAATGTGGAAATGAAATTTCTTACAAAGGGTTTTTATACAGTCAAAATAAACAAGAAATGTCCATGAGCAATTGTAGAGCTTCAAAATAAGATAATGATGATTGCATTGATCTCACTAATTTAGCAACCAAGGTTTTGTGTGAATACAAATTTCTATTCTTTCATAGATTCTAGTACCCCTGTCAAATTAGTGAAAACTCATCAAGGATATGATGATCTCAAAAGAGTCCTACCCTTAAAAGATTTTTAAGTCCATTTGGTCCCAAATACACATAATTTAGCCACAAGATTTTGTAGGTAAGTCTCAAGTATCACAGCAGAACAAATATTAGTTCATATATATAATATTTACCAAGTCTTTACGATGTTTAAATTAGTAAAAAAAGTATGAATCTATTTAAGCATAACTTAGTCTGCTAGCAAAAATACAAAACTAGCTAGCTAGCTGTTTCTTCCTTTTCCATGGACATGCATTAGTTTTACTTTCAGACAATGATATATTATTTGGAGACATTTCTAGTAGATTAAGGCAGTTTTTTTTGGCTGGAGTAATACTAATTCTAATGCGAATTAAAAGATAGCAAGTGCATATGAAAGTTGACTTGATGTGTGTGGGACAGAAATCACATGCAGAAGTTTAGTCTGAAATGCTTTATCAAGTGCACCATAGAAATTTGCAAGAACAAATGAGATGAAAATGATACTAAATCCAGCACTTCATATACTAAATTGAGTAGTTTGTTATTCCAAAGACTTCTCAAATCTGCTTATATATAAAATAGACATAAACACAGACAATAGGCCCCATCAAATTTCTCCCAAAATGGAAACTACTAGATTAAATTTGGCTATTAGAATAAACAAAAGAAAACCCCTTCTCAAAATACATCACAAAATCAAGCCATACATAACTTGAACCCTAACTTTTTTGCTCTTTTTGATACTTTTTCAGGTAACTAAGAACCATACAGATTGTAAACCCTAGACAAACCCTAATTAGATTTCATCACCACACAAATACATTGTACACATCCATAATAAAAGGGATCACACACAGCCAATATAATGTAGTAAAATTAACACAAATAGAAAAGTACAACTTGCTGGACTCCTCTACTTTATTCATTTAATTGATCACCAAGCCAAACCACTTCAATACTTCAAAGATTTTAATCAGAGAACTTCTCTACATGAAGAAAGTATCATTAATTACTTATCTCCAAACAAGTAGCCAAGACTTGAGTCTCCACCGGGAACTGATTTGACCTTTGTTGAAGGCCGACCCTGAAATGTAAATTACCAATAATTCGTAACGATGCTACTGAAAAAAACTATATAGGTGCAAGATAAAATCATCAAATGTGCTTTTGTGTCAAACAATATGCGATACCCCATCCCACGTCTAAAACATCGTGATATATAAATATCGTGAGTAATAAATTACTAATAATTGAATTTAAATATTTTAACTCGCGATTGAAGATCAGAAAGTTATTGGGTCTGAACAGACGTATTACACAATAATATCTTGAACAAATCAAATACGCTAATCATGGTAACTCACAGTGATGCTCTTTCCAGAATTGAGGCCTTTAGGTGATCTATTGGAGTTGCTAGCGACATTTTGTTTGGGTGAAGCAGAAAGGTTGTCCGGTGGCTTCGCCTCCTCGCCGGTAACGTCGATCCCATATGGTGGTGCATAAATTACTGGTGTAGCTGGTGGTGCACTAGTATTTTTCTTCTTGTCATCGGAACCAAAGAGGTAGCCTAAAGAACTCTGACCACCACCATAGCTTTCACGTCTGCTCATAGCTGGCTTTGGAGTCTTACCTAAGTAAAAATGATCAAAAGGGAGCCAGCCTCATAAAGCTATAATGTTTTGTGAAGTTGAGTAAGGATATTTTTATATTGGAAAATGATCTAATAAATTTAGAGTACGTTGTCAAAGTCGTCTCATATTATAAAATTATACTAAATCATCAATTTTTAATTTTTAATATTTGATTGAATTTTATTATTATTATTTTTAATTGAGTGATACTTCAATAATTGTATTACTTTATATATATTGAATGATATATATACGGATAGATGGTTAGTAGGATAACCCTGTTATGACATTGCTTAATTAACAGTTTATGACAGCCGAGTCAGGAAGAGGTATCCAATGTAGTCATTGTTCCATGAGACATGAGTTAGTACACAATTGCATGCTGATGATAGTTTATAGATTAGATATAGGGTTGAAAAAATTGCCACTCCAATGTTTGTGAGTGGTCCAAGATTGTTTCTGTTGTAGACATGACAAAAGTTGCAAGTTCTTGATTTTTTATTTATTTTTTGGTTTAAAAAAAAATTTAAATTGTATGAGACATGATGCTAATCTATGAGTTTCTTTTCAAACTCAAATCCTCACCATGAACTATGTGGATGGTTGTGTTAGAAAATTTGCAATTCTTCCTTTAAACATGTGTCCTTTTTGTGGGATTAGATGGTTTCTTAATTTTTTTTATTTACGTGGAGTGTGTGCTGGTCCAGTATTTTCTAATTTTATGGTTCATTGTCTAAAACAAGTTATTTCATTTTATATAGAGTGGTGACCAAAACATGTATCATATAAATAGGTTGTTGGCATTCTATGAGGATATTTAAGGGGAAAACACATATTACATGGAGTGAGAGTTGACTTGTTAGGTGGGTGAATGAAGTTGTACAAGGGTAAAGTTTTGGATTCAAGTTATATTTTTATTTAAGATTTTTTTCTCATAATAAAGAACATAATCTCTCTTGTTGAGCCACATGAAATTTGCATATCGCTCACGTTTTCATGCTTTAACTTGTTTTGTTATTCAATTATTACACGTTCTTGATTTTTTCATGATTGTATTTGATTATTTTGCGTTGATTCAAAAAATTGGTATCAAAGCTTAGTTGAATTTTAGTATCCAGTACTTAACTATTGAAATTAAGTAGGTTGATGCTAATTCCAATATGGATTAATCACAAGTTTTACTCTTTTGTACAGAAGAGCATAAGACATCCTTATTTAACCAAATATATTGAATGGAAATGATATAAACCAACAAGCATAAAGGATAAGTAGGAAGAAGAGTTGGCCGAATGGAGATACATAAGTTTGATTCGACTCTTGGCACAAAGTACAAAAACAACGATTTTTTTTTATTTTTTTTTTGGGTTTATCTTAGAAATTCAAAGTCCCAAAAACAATTTATTAGTATCAATTTAACTTCCAAAATGGCATCTTTGTCTAAAATTTTTGTTGGAATTTTACATAGCAATTAAACTGAATTAAATCCATACGAAATTGCATCATGGAGCCTCTAAGATAACATTGTGCGCGATTAATTCATTATTCGTAGTAGTAATAAACTTGCTTAGTGTCACTTGCAAGTCAAGCATGCTTTGGGTTTGTCTTTGTCCCAGTGGCTTAACTAATTGAGATTATGAATTGTGAGTTTGTAAATAATTCACTTGAAAATATTTTTACATACTTTCTCAATTATATATCATTTTCCCAAATTTACATATATGTAGAACATATTGTGTGATAGACCCGCAACAAATAAGGCCATGTTTGTTTCGTATTCTAGAATCGAAATCCGAATGAAAATTTTAAATTCTGTTATAGATATGGATTTATATAATTTTTCTTACTTGTTTGTTTTGAACAATGAATGAATTTTAATATATTGATAAGTTGATCAATTTAAATTCAAAACTATAAGTGATGAATGAAAGTGAACAATTTCTAATATTTTTATTCATAATTTTCATAATAATTAACCAAACAATATTTATAAGTATCATTAATATTTATTCCCGTTCTTTTTTCTCTCATACTCATAAACATTTTTCTTATAAGTACACCAAAATCTCATATATTTTCGTCGTACGTGGTGTAAACCACAAGAACGTAAAAGAAAAATTAAGAATTTTTCACGAGTCTACTTTTGACGTGGAAATTGGTAAAAATGTCAAGATCAGGCTGTTGATCATCCATTTCAAGCAAGATTAACCATCAATTGAAAGTTGTGGCATGGATTTATAGAATATCAAGTTGCTGAAAGATTCCGTACTGATTTCTCATTTCCCACATTAATCATCCTTTAAGTGAAAATTTTCGTCTAAAAAATGAGTGGTATACACGAAAGCAAGAGTTGGCCATAATCTATGAGTTATTTGACTTTTAATTACTGTTTGCTTTTCATAATGCCCTTTAAAAAAACTGTGGTTAATTATAGCCTTAAAGGTTATGAGCTCTTAATTTCAAATTTATAATTCGAGAAATTTCTAGCAAGAACTTTATTAATCAATTCTAGAAACATAATTTACTTATTTGCCCCAATTATATTGTGTCAGTTATTTTTTTTCGACGATCAATGTATTTAATTTTCAAAAGTCAATCATGTCTGATTTGATAACTAATATTAAAATTTTAAGTTTTCATACAATAATATTTGATATTAATCACATCAAAAATTAAATAATTCTATATGAATTATTCATTTGACCAAAAAAATCAGTAAACCTAAAGTTGAGATTCTCTATAATAATGATTACACTCGGATAAAGGTTATTATTCCATTTTGGGGCATACTGTTCTCTATGATACAACTATCATCAATCACAACAGTGCTATTGTGGACTATAAACTATCAATTCCATATACTTTAAATAAAAATTTATTTAGATAAATCTGATTTACGATCTCATTTGTAAATTTTATAATGTAAATTAAATGTTATAAAATTTATGATATCAGTTGATATAAGTAAAATTTTATAAAATTTAATTTTGATCGTAAAATTTATGAGTAAAACTTAAAATTGAATTTATGATAATATTTTACTACTTTAAAAGCCAAAAAAAATTTAAAAAAAAAAATAGAGGATGATTGATTAATGGGGTTAAATCAAGATAAGGCATTACTTTCGCAGAAATGAAAAAGGAAGGAAATGATAGCTTGATTGGCCTAGCTAGCTAGTGTAAACAGTTGGACCAATAATTAAATGGTCGGTATTTCCTGTAAAAATATAAATAATTATTATGCTGACGGAACTGATAACTCGTCCCGTTCCGTTTAGATCGGCATTTACAGTTCGGTTGGAAGGGAACTTGTGGGACAAAGCCATCTATGTTTAACTAATCCTTCCTTTGATCGCTGTCTTGTATTTCGATGTATCAAAGGATATATTATATTCTTCAACTCCGTTCTTGATTCCATATTCTTCCATAATCCAAAAAACTGGTGTAATTCCATTTTGTCCCCTCTTATTTTATCAATTTTTAATGTGCCCTTCTAACTTTTGAGTGGGATATTTTGCTTTTATTAGGGTAGTTATGCACTGCTTACTTTGTAATATTTTTCACAAATAAGGGATCCTTCTTTATGGAACATGCAATGGTTTATGCTCAAGACTTAGTAGTGTCCTTTATAGGAGTTCAATTATTCATAGTAGTGAATTGTATCGCAGACGAAGTTAAAATTTTGACTGGTTAGGTTTTCTTGCATGTCGAGACGTGCCGAGTTGTCATCCCACACAGGGCGTGTCGGCGAAGCCTGAAAAATACTAAGCCCAAAATTGACCCAGTGCCAAGCCCTCCATTGGGTGGGTGGACTGCAAATGACTCCCAAACTAGCCCACAAGCTACTCTACTTTCCAAATTATTATAACTAGGGCTTTCTTCCTGCTGTACAGCACAAGTATAAAAATTTGTATGTAATTAAGTCTTTAAAAGGAAGGATGAATAACAATGTGTTAGTGTGACTTAAGATGATTTGATAACTCTCAATTGCAAAAGATCCAAACCAAATTAAAGTTAGAGATACAAAATGAGAATAGATGAAAACATTAGGGAAAGCAAAGTGTAATTAACTAGTCTTAATCTTTTGTGGTGTACAGAAAGGAATACTGTTTTTCTTCAATTAAACCCATGCATTAACAGTAATCTACAGTGCAAATTCTCAAATCTTAATTTGATTACTAAAAATAATCGTCATTCATCAACATCGATTATTTGAAAATTGGGCAGACCGGGCACTTGGACCAATACTGAGGAAGGAAAGTGTAAAGTCTCAGTGGTCATTAAGAGACAAATTGACTGCTGCATTAATTATATCTTAATAGAACTTTGAAGATAATCAGTACTAGTTAGGTTAATTAGATGAGAAACTGAAATGGTTACGTAACCATGAAGGAACTGTTTCATTGCGAGTAATTATTGATTACTCATTCCGCAATATAAAATAAATACAATAATCGTTGAGATAATTAAAAATCAAGTAAATCTCATTATTTTTTAATAATTCAATAATCTGTAATTTCAGAGTGAGCAATAATTTTTTTTTCCATCATAGCATGTCAAAGAATCCCACTAAAACGCTTCAAGAGGCAACGAGTGCTAAAATACACTTATTAGTATAAACTAATTAATTAACATTGAAACTTTGAAGGTGAGAGAGCCTTGTAGCAATCTCTTGCATCATATATGCACAATAATTTCAAAGACTACTTGTTATCTAACTTCTCTCACTGAAAAGACTAGCTAAGATTGATGACAATTGACAGGATTCTCTATGCATGTGCTTGGACGGCTAGAGATGATTTGTAGTGTATATAAGTTTTAGTTGAGCACAATGACATGGTTCGTGCCCAAAACTCCCCTTCTTTTATGAAGTCTCAAATTCAATATTAATTTGTCTGGTATTATCAGTTTCTTATGTATACAAATGAAGCATTTCAAATTTTTATAGGGATCATATGATATGAATATCTAAGCATATATATATATATATATATACACGCATATATACTAGAAAAAAAATACGTACTTTGCACGTGTAATATTTGTAATTAACTTACTGAAAATTTTAATTTCTTTTTGTTTTTAATTAATACATGTTATTCTACAAGATAATGTCATTAAAGGTAAGAATTTAATAATTGAATATATATGTATATATACACACACTACTTTATTTTATTTTTGTTCAAATATAAATTATTTTATACAAATAAAATTTTCTACCATCTTATTATACATTTATGCCAAAATTTTATATAAATCTACGAAATTTTATTACAACAGTTTTAAATATACACATATAATAAATATATAGTAGTATTATAAAAAGTAGATAGTTAGATTAAATGGGGAGTATTTTAGATAAGTAAATTCTACTTCATTAAGGACATGTTAGGCATGCGTATGAAACTATTTAATTAAGAATATATTACTCATGACAAATAGTAAAAGAAAAATAGTAGATTATCTCGGGTAGAATCATATGACAAAAAAATTAGTATATATCCTTAAAAATGGATAGTTAGAATAAATTATGAGTAATTTGATTACTTTTTCTATTAGAAATTAGATTTCACTAAAACCGGACATGTTAAGTATCACAAAAAAATGAAGAAACAAAATGAAAAATCACTACGAAGTATCAATTAAACATCATTTTATAAATGTTGTATTTTGAAATTCTTTTAATAGGGAAAATATTTGTAGGAAATCAAATGATGTATGGATAATAATTATAAAAGTGATTATTTAAAATTTCAAAATACAATAAGAAAAAATGAATACAATTAAAAAGTGAAGAACAGATACATTAAACAAAAACTATGTCTTATATCTATAAAATTAGAAATTGTTCTTTTATCTTATTCTAAAATGTACAAAATATAAATGAAAGAATCATTTATCTTAATTTTAAAATGCACGCAATTATCATGCAAAACATGTAGTTCTATAAAGACATCCAAAATAACATGCAATTTTTATATGATTTCTATCAGAATTAATTTTTTAACATATTGTATAAAATATGTATGTATGTAGAGAATATATTGGTTTTTTCATTTAGTTATAGGGAATGTATTGGCATTTTTTTCATTTTTTAAAACTTATAATAACATTCACTTCAAGAATCCATTTGCATTATGAAATCTTTTTCTTTTTTGGACGTTTTTTACTCTTTTATTTATCCTAAATGATTATGGTTAGCTCCAAAATTGTATTTTAATATAATATTTTACTGTGAAATTAAAATTTTTATTTATTAAATACATAAACAAAATGTAAAGCTAATAAAAATGTATGAGTTTTATATTTTATTTTCTGCATATTTTTTGTGATCAATTCCTTGATCTGGTTACGCAGATATTTAATATACATCTGTGTTGTTCTATTAAATAGTGTAACAATTATATTGTAATTAAAGATCTTAAGTTGACATGAAAGTTCAATCTGTATTTACAATTATTCAAAATATTTAATAGTATGATTTTATTTGTATAAATTATGTTATATATTTACACTACTTGCTTACTTATTTGTTCTATAATTGTTCTATAATATTGTGACAATGCATCGTACCATGAGTTGAACCTTTTTTCCCATATATATTTGATTGTACAAATTTTTATTAGGAATAAAAAAGGAACAACCTGAACAGTAAAACTGTTATAAATAATATGTCTTTTATTATTTGATGAAGTATAAGTAATTTTGTACTCTTAAACTTTTCTATCTTTTTATTATGTATTTATGCCAAAATTTTGTAAAAACTCAAGGAAGAAACATAATAGTTATAAAGGCTACTTTATTTTATTTTTGCTCAAATATAATTTCTTTTTACATATAAAAATTTCTACCATCTTATTATGCATTTATTCCAAATATTTACATAAATCTAAATAGGTGATAGTTAGATATAAGTAACTATTTATTAATAGAAAAAAATCATCAAGGACTTATTAGGCATGAAACTATTTAATTGAGGATATATTAGGTGTGACAAAAAATAGGTGGTACTATTATTAAAAATAGGTAATTAAATAGATGAGAAGTAATTTTTTTTTTCTTTTCTTATCACAATTTATATTTTATTAATGACGGGTATTTTAGGTATCACAAAAAGGCAGAAACAAAAATAGGTTATGTCTTTTTATCGGGATTAAGAATTATATTTCATTAAGGGTGAGTATCTATTAGTTATGGATATCTACACATGTATCTTAATTTTGATATGTTGTAGTGGAAGTCGATCCATACCTAAGCATCTAATAACTTTAATTTTGATATGTTGTAGTGGAAGTCTTTCTATACCTAAGCATCTAATAACTGTAAATACAAATTACATTATTTATATTACGTAACTTATGGGTCATTGTACTCTTATAAATGTATGCACTACATGAGAAATAAAAAGACAGACTATTAACTCTTCCATTTTTTCATTTCCTCTCTTTCTCTCTTAATTTCATATATTTTTTTTATATTTTGTTTAACTTTTATAACACATTATCAGTACAATCAATCCAGTAAAACTTGAAAATATTTAGAATATGAATATTTCTCATTCAATAATTGGATCCAAGAACAATGAATATTTATGTCTTACTGATAGTGCAACAACAAATACTATACTTAAAAATAAGAAATATTACACATACTATACTTAAAAATAAGAAATATTTTTCTCATTTAACAAAGGGTAATGCTAATGTTAATACAATATCGGGTAGTACTGAATTAATTGACGGCTCCAGAAGGGCTACTATTTTATTACCTAGATGAACAAAATTCATTATAAATAATGCATTATTTTCTGCTAAATCTCAAAGAAATTTATTAAATTTTAAATATATCCATCGAAATATATATCATGTTGAGACTGTAAATGACAAAAATATTGAGTATCTATATATCACAAAAATAATACCCGGAAAGAAATATGTTATATTGGAAAAGTTATCTACTTTTTTTTTGGTTTATACTATACATATATTAATACAATTGAATCACATATTACAATAAACCAAAAGTTTACTGATCCTAATACATTTATTATTTGGCATGACTGGTTAGGCCATCCCAGAAATAATATGATGCGTAGAATAATTGCAAATTCACATGGACATTTATTGAAAAATCTGAAAATTTTTCAATTTAGTGAATTTTCTTGTGTTGCTTATTGTCAAGAAAAATTAATTATTAGATCATCACAAATTAAAATTGAGATTGAATCCCCAATATTTTTGGAACGTATTCAGGGTGATATCTGTGGGTCTCTTCACCCACCACGTGGACCGTTTAGATATTTCAAAATTTTGATAGATGCATCTACTAGATGGTCTCATGTGTGTTTATTATCTTCTCGCAACTTGCCGTTTGCGAGATTATTTGCTCAAATAATTCGATTAAGAGCACAATTTTTAGATTTTGCAATTAAGAAAATCCTTCTTGAATAATGCTGGCGAATTTACAGCTCAGACATTTAATGATTTTTTTATATCAATTGGTATAACTATTGAACATCTTGTAGCTCATATTCATACTCAAAATGGTCTAGCAGAATTATTCATAAAGTGCCTCCAATTAATAGCTAGACCTTTACTTATTAGAACAAAATTGTCTACTTCTGCGTGGGGACATGCTATTTTGCATGCTGTAGCACTTGTACGTATGGGACCAACAAGTTATTTGAAATTCTCTCCATTACAATTGGCTTTTAGTCAGGAGTCTAATATATCCCATCTAAAAAATTTTGGTTATACGATATATGTTCCAATTGCTCTACCACAACGCACAAAGATGGGTCCTCAAAGACGATTGGGAATATACTTAGATATGAGTCCCCCCTCTATAATTAAATATCTTGAACCATTAACAAAAGATTTATTTACGGCACATTTTGCTGATTGCCATTTTAATGAAAATATTTTCCCAATATTAGGAGGAGAAGATAAACATCTTATTGGATAAAAAAATTGAATGGAATGAATTATCGTTATCGCACTTTGATTCTCGTACAAAATAATATGAATTAGAAATTCAAAATATAATTCATTTGCAAAATATTGCGAATCAACTGTCAGATTCATCTACTAACCTAAAACGATTTACTAAATCTTATATACCAGCTGAATATGCTCCAATTAGAATTGAAGTTCCTGTAGAACAACCTATAAGTGGAAATGATAGTAAATTACGCTTAAAATGTGATAGAAATAGGTTTCAAATATAAGAATTCTCGAAAGAAAAAATGAGTAACTATTCAAGATGATTTTATAATGGAGGCGAGTGCTCTAGAAGAGACTCTAAACATAACTAATTATAGAATTTTAGAAGTGGATCAGGAATCTGAATCCAATGAAAATGAAAAAATCTCAATAAGTTATGTCTCTACTGAAAAAAGATGGATCCGAAAAGATATTGTTATCGACAACAACTTTGTTTATAATATAGTGGCTGATGTTTTGAATCCTGAAACGAGGATCTAGAAGCTAAATCTGTTGAAGAATGTCGACATAGAGATGATTGGCTAAAATAGAAAGATGCAATTCAAGTTGAATTAAATTCACTTTCAAAACGTTAGATTTTGGATCTATAGTCTAAACACCTAAAGGTGTAAAGTTGGTGGGGTACAAATGGGTATTTGTACAAAAACAAATTTAAAAGAATAAAATTGTGCGATACAGAATACGCCTTGTCGCACAAGAATTTTCACAAAAATTCGGTATTGATTATAAAAAAAACATATTCTCTTGTGGTAGATACAATCACCTTTAGACATCTTATTAGTTTGGCAGTTCATGAAATTTTGAAATGCGTCTAATGGATGTTGTGACAGCTTATTTATATGGCTCGCTTGATACAAAGATCTATATAAAAATCCCTAAAGGATTTAACATGCCTAACACATATAAAGTTTTCGAAAAAATTGTTCAATAAAACTACGTAAATCCTTGTATGAATTAAAGCAATTTGGGCAATATGTGGTATAATCGCCTTAGTGAATATCTCTTGAAAGAGGATTACAAAAATGATCCAATTTGCCCATGTGTTTTTATAAAAAGAAAATGGATCAAAATTTGTGATAATTACTGTATATATTGATGATACAAATATTATTGGAACTCTTGAAGAGTTTCAAAATATAATGAATTGTTTAAAAAAAGAATTTGAGATGAAAGATCTAGGTAAAATAAAATTTTGTATAGATCTGCAATTTGAGCACTTAACGCATGAAATTTTCATTCATCAATCAACTTGTATGGAAAAATTTTTAAAGTGATTTTATATGGATAAAGTACATCCATTGAGTACCCCAATAGTTGTAAGATCGCTTGATGTGAAAAGAGGATTTTTTTCGTTCTCGGGAGAATGATGAAGAATTTCTTGATACCATATCTAAGTGTTATGGAGTTTTAATGTATATTACTAATAATACACGGTTTCATATAATATTTACTGTAAGTTTGTTAACAAAATTTAGTTATCTTCTCCAACACGAAGACACTAGAATGGTGTTAAACATATATTTAGATACCTCCGAGAGATTATTGATATGAGTTTACTTTATTCAAGTGAATATAAATTATAATTAATTGTCTATGCAAATGGCGAATATTTATCTGACCCACATAAAACTCGATCTCAAACGGATTATTTATTCATATGTGGAGATACAGCTATATCATGGCGGTTCAACAAAATAAACTTTAACCGCTATTTCTTCAAATCATGCAGAATTAATTGCTATACATGAGATAAATTGAGAATGTATTTAGTTAAAGTCATTAAAGCCAACATATCCAGAAAATATGTGGTTTAATGTTAGAAAATAAATTATCAATAATATTATATGAAATTAATGCAGCATGCATAACCCAGTTAAAGGAAGGTTATATTAAAGGAGATAGAACGACGTATATTTCTTCGAAGTTTTTCTGTACTCATGATTTTCAAAAGAATTGTGGTATTGATATCCAACAGACTCGGTCCTTTAATATGCTCATGTGATAATCTAACTGATTTATTCACATAGGCGTTACCTACATCAACACTTGAGAAGATAGTTTACAACATCAGAATGCGTCGTCTCAAGAATATTAAGTGACGTTTTCATGAGGGAAAGTAATAGTACACACTGTACTCTTTTTTCCTTAACCATAATTTTGTCCTAATGGGTTTTTCAGGCAAGGTTGTTAATGAGGCAGCATACAAAAGTGTACTATAAATTTTGTGTATTCTTTTTCCTTCACTAATTTTTTTTTTTGTCCCATCGAGTTTTTACTAGTAAGGTTTTAACGAGGCACATAATCTAGTAATTAGACATCCAAATGGGAGTATTCCAAATTTTATTGATAGTGAATGTCTATACATATATCTTAATTTTGATAGATTGTAGTGGAAGTCTATCCATATTTAAGTATCTGATAACTGTAAATACAAGTTACGTTATTTACATTACGTAACTTATGGATCATTGTACTCTTATACATATATGCACTATATGATACGAGGAATAAAAAGACAGGCTATTAACTCTTCTATTTTTTCTTTTCTCTCTTTCACTCTCAATTTGATACATTTTTTTTTTTTATATTTTGTTTAACTTTTATAACAATATATATATATATATATATATATATATATATATACACACATAAAAATTAAAATAGGTTTTAATTACTACATTTTTAGTATATACCAATTTAAGTAGATTGATTCTCAAATCTTACTAACACACAAAAAAATAAGTATATTAAATCCCTTTTGTAATTTTATGATGGGCTATTTTCACATCATGATCTAGCTTAAAATGCAAAGAGTAGAAAAGGCAATCACTAAAAAGTAGCATCTTAAGGTGGTGAGGGTCAAGTGTACAAGTCTCTTAAACTCGTGTTATGGAAATAGTGTGCGCAACAAAATATTTCGAGTCTGTAAAAATTGAACAAACAAGAAATATAATGATAAAAATATGAATATATGAATAAAAGATTACAATCTCTAGGATATTCTCAATGATGTGGAGAAAATTCCTTCGATTCTTTGCTTCAGACGCGATCCGAGGGCTTCACAGCTTATTCCCGAATCAAATATTGAAGATCCGAGGGCTTCACAGCTTATTCCCGAATCAAATATTGAATTCTTCAAGTCTTGATATGGTAGACCTGAAGAACACTTGATGAAGATCTTCGAACCTTGATATATGGAAGATTTGAAGAGAAAATTTGAAGACTCAGAGCTTCCACAGCTTGCAGACTTCAGAAATATGTGTCTGTCTCTGTATATATGTCCCTGTGTATATGTGAGGGATGACCCCTATTTATACATGTATGGGAGGGAGCAAGGTAGAAGACTTGTAGTACATGTGTAACTTCTTACTTGCATACCAAGAAACAAATTCTTCTCCACACACACATAAGAGATCTTCATATATAAGGACTGTACTATTTTGATATTATCTCCTTATTTTAATTTAATAAAGAGATAAATACTAGAGTACATATATCCTTATTGGTCAAGTCTTGCAGACATGTGACATGGCACAATTTAATTGGAAGAACGACACAAATACGTTTAATTGGTCGAACTACCTCATTTTGACATGTGGAATAATATGATTGGTTTTAAATTAACCAATATTCCAAAATATATATGACATATGGCATAATTTAATTGGGCCATAAATATCCAATTAAATTTACTTATAGACAAATGATAATTTTAATTTAAAATAAAATTTCATTGTCTACAAATGCCCCCTCGAAGCTTGTTGGCGAACGCCGACCTTCGAATTGTGGCTTGAGCGGACAAGTTTCGATAATTCTTTTTTACCACATCAACCTAGACATTAAGTACTTGAACTTGTATGAAGCTTTGGCCGATGAATGTCGAAAGTTAAATTCCACATAACCAACTCAAAACTATCAAAACTCCTGAAATTAGGAAATAAAGGTGCGAACGGATTTATCCCTTCTTTGTATCGTTTAAGTGTGCCATAACTTTGACAAAACCAATTCCACTTGAATTCCACCTTTCACCGCAAGTTCCAATTCTCATCTAATTATACTGGAATCTTGAAGCCGAAATTTGCCGAATTGAATCGAAACAATTCACATATTAAATTGGACTTCTAAAGCTGGTAAACAAGAATACCCAAAGAAATTGTATCCTCATGTTGTATGAATTCCGAAGCCCATTTATTACCAATTTTGAGGTAATTTGTTTAACAATCCAGTTTCCAATTAGGATTGAAATTAAACAAATCTTTGAAAGCAATTCCCTTTTGAACTAAACTTGAGACAATTCCTTGTCAAACTAAACTTCCAAAGATTTGTGCACAAAGAATAAAATCCCTATGCCGCATGGATTCCGAAATCAATTCTAATCCCATATGAAGTCCAATCAAGAAATTCTTTCAGCCGAATTGTATACGGGAGCAGCAGCAGCTCTGACAATTGCTGGAATAAAATTGGTTCTGCCGCTACCTTTGTTGTTATTCCAGCAGAACAATTTTAATGCTGTTGGTGCAAAAATTTGCTTTTAAATATCTGTTTTTGTTGCTCCAGCAATTGTTTTGCTGCTGCTCCTCGCTGCTTCTGCCGCTTTGCCGCCGCTGCTGCCGCCGCTTTGCTTTGCCATTGCCGCCGCCGCTTGCCGCTGCTGCCGCTTCTTTGCCGCCGCTGCTGCTGCTTGCCTTGCCGCTTTGCTTCGCTTGCCGCTGCCGCTTGCCGCTGCTTTGCTTCTTTTCATTGCTTCTTTGCTAATCTATCTTCTTCTTCTTTTTTTTATTTATTTATTTATTTATTTATTTATTATTAGATGTGTTTTTTTATTATTATTATTATTAATATTTTTTTTTTTTTTATAAAAAAATGTCCCAGAGTAAAATTCACAAATCATAAGGACTTTATGCTTAATATTCGACTTTTATTTGTGATGCAGCCACATCAACCATGCAAATCAAGGATTATGACACCCCGTTACCACACATCTCTCTCTTCGATGAAAGAGAAGGATCTCGGTCCAAGAGTTTGTCGTTGTATATCTGGAAGCCGGCCTTGGATTCATTGGTTCCTTAGCACAACCTTACATTCCTCTTGATGAGTCGCTTCATCTTAAAAATTGGACAATTAAGCCAAACAAAGAGACAATTGCTGCATCGTCATTCTCTACTGCAACAAGGAGTGAAAAAGTGCTCATACTAAATTCCTCTCTTCATACCAAGGAGCCGAGTGCCGCCAAGTTCTCACTCCCTTTTTTGAGTTCTAATCTCGGTAAAACCACGTGGAATGGTCCTTCCTCATACTTTGGTGAAGCAAGACATACTTCCAAGTGTCTACAACTGGTCGGAAGACGTGCTCGTGCGACACAAGGAGACACTCTTGAGGGCTCATGTCTATGATGCTGTTTATGCGTCACGCTACTCGTATGATCGTTGTGATAACATCTCGTGCCTTCTGCAAATATTGGTGCCCCTCAACGAACAGTCTTCATACTTACTACAGGTCTTCTACCTTGGAATCCCTTTGGGAAATTGTATAAATATTGGAGGTCTTCCAATCTGCGGCTCATTTTACGACTGATGAGGTTGTGCCAACAGCCAAAGAACTTCTCAACATTAATGGGGATGAAAAATCTTCACTTCCAACAAGTTGTAGACACTTGTTTGCAGCATACTACAGACTTACCAAAAATGGTCGTGAAGAAGTTCATGTTAAGGTTGCTCACAAAAGCCAAGAAGTATGACTCTTCAAGAGCTTTAGCATCGGAGAAGATTTCAAAAGAAACATATGCAGAAATTCTCTCCAAGGCAAATGCACACCTTTCGGAAGTCAAAGCAATGGAGGAAAAGGTAACCAACCATCTACAAAATCTTCATGGAAAGCGGGAATCTTCCTGACAAATGAAGATGCTAGGGAGCTTGAGAAGATGAGCGACATCCTTGAAGCAAGCAAGATAGCTGTAGTGGATCTCAAATTTGATATTTGAATCATATCAAATCCCTTAATTTCATTGTTTTGGACACTTTTCTTTCAATAATAAAGACATTAATTACTTTTTCTTATCTTGCGATTTTATTTTTTTTTTTTGGCAAAATAAGTAAAGTAACTAACATTTATAAACTTAATTTGAAATATCACATTTTTCTTTACGGAAAATGAGTTGGTTTTAAAGGGGTGTAACTGAACTTAGAAGTTTATAAGAGACAGATGTGTATCCCGAATCTCTCGAACTTGTCCTCGTAAGCCACAATGCATAAGTGGAAAAATACCCAGCGTGGATCTTCACGACCATTTTTAAATCAGCAGTAATACTGCAGTAGAACTGTCTACAACCTTACACATGGTGGAGGTGTTTCAGAGACATTACCACATACTACACTATTGGTGGTTGCCGTCCACGCTTTAGCTCATGCGGCCAGGAGCAACATGCAGTTTAGGCTCGTGCGCCAAGGAGCAACTAAATCATGCATAATATCGCTTCAAATATTTGCCATTGATGGGGCCAATCCTTAATCCATCTTCAGCGATCAATTTGTACGAGCCATTTGTATAGACTTCTTGGACAACATAAGGGCCATCCCATTTTGAGACAAACTTCCAACACATCTTCCTTTGACCTCCATGTGCAAGGATGATTGGTCTTCGAACAGCAAGGACGATATCGCCAATTTGAAAAGAGCGCAGTCGAACTCGCTTATTGAATGCTTTAGAAAGGCGAGCTTGGTAACACTCAAGTCGTTGTTGAGCTTCCAACCTTTTCTCATCAAGTGCTTCCAACTCTTCAAGACGAAGACGAGCATTATCTTCTTCATTAAGTCCTTCTTGTACAGCAATCCTTAAAGAAGGTATTTGACATTCAAGTGGAAGAACTGCTTCGACACCGTAGACAAGTGCATATGGAGTCGCTTGAGTAGGAGTTCGAAATGTTGTCCTATATGCCCAAAGAGCCTCACTAATCCTTTGATGCCAATCTCTTTTTGACTTGTCAATAACTTTTTTTAGCAAATTGCATAGAGTTTTGTTAAAAGCCTCAGCAAGTCCATTTGCAGAAGCAAATACATAGATTCTGGATTGCTTAAAGATGTGATTATTGACATTAGCTGTGTATAATTCTTTGGGCATATGCGTTTTTTCCAATCTTGATGTATATCAAGGAACTCCGTATGGGATGTCTCTTATACACATCTAGATGTGTATAAGAGACAGAAAATGGGACCACGAACAAGCTCTTAGAAGCATCTAGTTTGGATCTCTTTGATGGGGGTGTTCTCGCTCCCGTATCTTGAGCCTGTCCACCGAAGACTTTGGCGGTGGTCCTACTATGTCTAATCCCCAAGCATCAAATGGCCAAGAAGAAACAGAGGATGTAACGGTTCGGTGGTTGATGAATGAAATTGGCATGAAACGACAAGCTTGACATCTTCTTACATAGTCTTACACATCTAGATGTGTATAAGAGACAGCACCCCATCCTTTTAATGCGGAAGTGCAGCTTAGGGCCGGATTGATGAGCACCACATATTCTGAGTGAGCCTCTTCCATTGCTTGCATAGCTTCATCCTCACCGAGACATCGCAGAAAAACTCCATCAAACGATCGCCGATAAAGAATGTCCTTATAGTAAGATGAAGCGAGGTGCACGACGACGAATTTCTGTTCTTCTTTTTGTGTCATCAGGTAACTTTTCATAACTGAGATAATCAATTATTGGTTGTCGCCAATCTTCCTTCTCCACTTCATAAATAGAAACCACGTGAGTATTTTCCTTTTTCACATCGTCTCCTTCTTCAAAATGAGGAGGCACAACCCAACTTTGACATATGGGGACTTGAACTTGTTGATTAGGCAAGATGAGCGTTGAAGCTAATCTTGCTAAAGAGTCAGCTTGTCGATTGTCCCTCCTTGGAACATGCTCTATAATCACATCACCTAGGCACCCCATAGTTGCCTAGCATAAGATAATATGGCCACAACTCAGGTTGATCATTGACTTAACATATGAATGTTCAAAGCTGATTGACTACTAACTTGGAATCTCCAAAAACTCTAAGTTGTAGTTGCTTCATATCAACCGCCATTTCGAGACCAATGATAAGTGCTTGATACTCAGCGACATTATTTGAACATTGATGTGTTAAGGTGAATGAATATGGCAACATATCTCCTTCGGGAGTGATGAATATTACTCCAGCTCCAGCGCCTCCTTGATGTGAGGCACCATCAAAATACATTGTCCAAGGCGGAAGAACTTCGACCACGAAAATATCTTCACCTGGAAGTTTATCAATCAATTCTCACTCAGCTGGTATGGGATGATCGGCCAAGAAGTCAGCCAATACTTGTCCTTTGACAGCCTTCGCAGGAAGGTAAACAATTTCAAATTGTTGAATTTGAAGATACCACCTTGCAAGACGATCTGACAGCACGGGCTTAGTCATGACATACTTGATCGGATTTGCCTTGGATATCAAACGGATAGTGTGAGCTTGAAAGTAATGCTTTAACTTTTGAATGGCAAATATGAGAGCCAAACACAACTTCTCAATCGGCATATAATTTAACTCATTTGGTGTCATCATCCGGCTTAAATAATATAGTGCATTTTCTTTACCCATCACCATTTTCTTGGGCAAGTAAGAAAGGATGCTCCTACAGACCGTTCCTGTGCAGCAATATAAAGAATTAAAGGCTTACCAGGAATAGGTGCAGCTAATACGGGTGGTTTCGTGAGATATGTTTTTATGCTTTTGAAAGCATTACTACATGCTTCATCCCACTCAAAAGGCACACCCTTCTTCATCAAATGGCTAAATGGTTGACATCTCCCAGCCAAATTGGAGATAAATCTTCGAAGATAAGCCAATCTTCCTTGCAAACTTTTCAACTCATGAATGTTGCGCGGTTCGGGCATCCTCGAGATAGCATCGATTTTGGATTGATCACTTTCAATTCCTCGGCTATGTACGATAAATCCAAGAAACTTTCCAGAGGTAACTCCAAAAGCGCACTTTAAAGGATTCATCTTGAGTTGGTATCTTCGAAGTCTTTCGAACACCATTTTAAGATCTTGGACATGGTCAATTTGTTTCTTCTACTTAACAACGAGATCATCAACATAGCACTCTATATTCTTGTGAAGCATGTCATCAAGAAGATCTTTTGCATGGCCCTTTGATATGTGGCTCCCGCATTCTTTAAGCCAAAAGGCATGACCTTGTAGCAATAAATGCCTTTGGGAGTTCGAAAAGCTTAAGTTCTTCATCCCTTGGTGCCATTCGGATCTGGTTGTATCCCGAGGATCCATCCATAAAGGATAAGGTTTCATAACCAGTTGTGGCGTCGACCATCAATTCAATAATAGGGAGAGGAAAGTCATCTTTCGGACAAGCTTCATTGAGATCTCGAAAATCAACGCAAACACGAATCTGTCCATTCTTTTTCTTCACGGGGACTATACTTGAAATCCACGCTGGGTATTTTACTTCTCGGATGAAACCAGCTTCTATGAGCTTGTTCACCTCCATCTCAATTAATGGGATTAAATCAGGCCGAAAACGTCTTTGGGCTTGTTTAACGGGTCTTGCACCTCGCTTAATGGCTAAGTGATGAACAGCAACTTTCGGATCTAAGCCAGGCATCTCTTTGTAATTCCAACCTGCAAAAATATCCTTAAATTCGAGCAATAGTTCAACATATGCTTGTTCTTCTTCAGGAGTCAACCAAGTACCTATGTAGATTGGGCGAGGATCATCATTTGTGCCAAGGTTGATTTCCTTCAACTCATCAATGGTTGCCTTCACGCCTTCTTCCAATTCAGGAGGAGCATCTCCGGCATCTTTTTCTTCTAAAGGCTCTTCATTTCGAACAGTGATATGGTTGCAGGAGGCAATGCTTTCATTGTCTTCCTCCTTGGTGCATATATCAATGATGGTTTCCTTTCTTACATTTAAGAAATCGCCGTAATGTATGAAAATGTTAGTAACTTGTCTTCTTAAATTTCCATCATTGCAGGAAGTATTGTTTCCTTTCGTATTAAAAATATACTCTTGTGCCTTTGGAAAACTCAACCTTTCATGAATAGGTTGCTTCATCAAAACTCTTCCTCGTGGGCCAAGCCTATCAAACACCGAAACACGTGGTGTAACTTTTCTCAATCTGAGGCAGTACTATCAAAGACTGATCGCCTTGAACCTTTCAATGCAGTTTCTTCTTTGATAGTAATATGATGCGTATTAGCCCTTTTTATTGCTATACGCACAGGAGAAGGTGGTCTATATCCAAGTTCCATTGACATGTTGTTGACAGCATATCCCTTGTCTTTCAACATCTTTTGGGTAGAAGTCATGCCATGTGTCTCTTCTCCATTTATCACTGCAGGAAGCTTGCCCAAAGTTCATTCTTCTTTAGGATCGTAACCAGCTTTCACGAGCAACTTGTATGCATTTGGACCAAATTGCTCGTCGGTTCGTGTTTTAGGTAATGAATTGTGCTCTATTTCGGACTCCACCTTTGGCCGAACAAAGCCTTCAAGAAGAGTCTCGCCATGCTTGATCACCTCAATTTTGGTGAGTGGTACAGTGAACTCCTTTAATTCATCGCTTCCAACAAAAGGAGATTGACCTTCCTTTCTTTTTGACTTTGGAACATAGCGCAAGACATGTGTCTTAGATGATCTTTTGATGATCTTCTTTTGTTAACTCTTTCATCGTGTTACCCTGCAGGTAGATTTTAGCATCAGCAAAGTTCTTCTCGCCCAGTCTGTTATCGATTTTCATCAGCAACTACTTTCTTTATGACGCCGTTATGGCAATACTTGAAACATTGATGAAGAGTTGAAGGTATAACATCATTCTCGTGAATCCATGGTCTCCCAAGAAGCATATTATAAGATGTTTTTGCATCGATAACATGAAATAGTGCACTTGAGGATAAATCTCCAATTAATAAATCAAGTGTTATAAGACCAATGGCTCTTTGTCCTCCTTGATTGAATCTTTGGATCATGAGACGGCTTTGTAAGAGTTCATCACTTGTGATTCCAAGCTCCTTTATGGCACGTAAAGGCATTATATTTACGGCTGATCCTCCATCGAGAAGTATCCGGTTCACTTTTTGCTTACGTGCATATCCATTTACGAACAAAGGTCGATTGTGAGCTTTCGTCCCGAGCAATAAATCCTTCATCATCAAAAACAATCGTTGTGGCACATTCCTCAAGGACTTTATCAGTCACAGTGAGTTTCTTCTCAAATTCTTCATCAACTTTATCGATATTCACAACATGGCAAGATGCAAGGACGTCGTCATCTTTCAAGTATCCTTTTGGCATGAATTCTTTCAAAGTAATAGGTCGACGGATATTTTGAAACATCACACCACTTGGAGGGATTGATGACGAAATTGTTATTCTTCTGGACTTTCTTTTTACAACCCGTATTTTTACCATCCGAAATTTTGGATGCAGATTAATCTTTTGCACTTTAATTTTTTGGGTTCTTTTGCGAGTGACGAGTGTCCATCCTTCGTCTGATTGATCATTTGTGGCATCATCATCCTTTAATAATTTTTTAGTTTGCCTTTCAAAAGGTACATCACCTTGTGGAAAGAGATGTGTATAATGGAACGGGTTTGAAATCTCCAAATTTTATTGTGGGCTGTATTGTTCTTATCTTCGATGGAAAGATGAGATACTTTACCATTCTTCAACAAATTTTGGGAATCAAAAATTATAGTAGCCTGATTTGCACTTGCTTTATCTTCTTCAAGCAAAATCTTACCTTGGCGGGCTAACTCCATCACCTTATCTTTAAAAACAAAACACCTTGTGATGGGATGACCAACCAGGCGATGGTAGCAACAATAGTTTGGATCATTAACTCGCCTAGCTTCCTCTGGCACCAAGGGATGAAGCTGTCTCAATGAGTTCGGCTTTGAGTAGATCATCGAACATGCCTCGAAGAATAGTCGAGGAAAGGATATTATTTCTCTTGCATCTCCCTGAGTGTCGATCTTCTTTGTGGCCTACCTTGCGCAGGCTGAAAAATTGGCGACAAAAGCTCATAGTCTTGAAATTGGCCTTGGAAATACAGGCGGTTCTTGATTTCCAAGGCCAATTTCAAGACTATGAGCTTTTGTCGCCAATTTTTCAAATGTCGGAGGTTGGATGCCTTGTAAGATGTAACGAAGTCCCCACTTCATGCCTTGAATGCACATTTCGATGGCGGACGTCTCGGAGAGTCGGTCTCTACAATTAAGGCTTAAAGTCCTCCATCGATCAATGTAATCAACAATTGGTTCGTCTTTCCACTGACGGGCGTTGGAAAGTTCAGTCATACAAACAGTCTCTTATACACATGTAGAACCGGTTGAGAAATTCCCGCTCCAATTGCTCCCAACTATCAATCGAACCGGCATCAAGATCAGTGTACCAGTCGAATGCGTTACCTTTTAGTGAGCGTAGAAATTGCTTGACCAACAAATCACCATAAGTTCCGGCATTATTACATGTCTCGACAAAGTGTGCCACATGCTGTTTCGGATTTCCTTTGCCGTCAAATTGCTGAAACTTGGGTGGTTGATATCCATTAGACAAGGCATCATCAAGCTGTCGATTCTTGCGGAATAAGGCTTAGCGTATATAGGGTTTGATTTTGAACCATCTTCATATCTCACCTTGATCATACCTTCAACGAACTCCTTCAATTGATCGGCATGAATAATTCCACTAGAAGTCACATGCACTTCTTTCGCCTTTCCTTGTTGCGAAGTTTCAGCTTCTTGATGTTCGCCAGGTGCCTTTAAATTAATTTGACTTCCTTCCGCGGTACTGTCTTTCTTGTTGACAAGTTGAGTGATGACGGCATCTTGATCTTGTACGCGCATCATCATTGTTTCCATCATTCTAGTTAGGTTTGCCATTTGATCCTCTAGAGTTGATGTTTGCGTTACCATAGCAGGCATAACAGAAAATGCTGTAGAAGTTGCGGAATCTTCTCGAATAGGAGATCTCGTATGCGGAGTCCCTTGAGAAGATGTAGAATCATTACTTGATACGTCATCTTCATGTCTTGAAGCTTTGGAAAGAGAACCTGCTTCGAGCATCGCGAGGGTTTTCTCGATTGAAACTCCAACATCTTTGAGCCCCAACATAGGAGAAGTGATTTTGGGTGGTGTCGAACCAAACACGGGAGCTGATGCAGATTGCAATGATGTTGGATTACTTTGAGAGAGGGCTCTCGTCATGCTTCTTGTGGTTGGACCAACAATTCGTGGACATGCAGAATCATTTGTAGATCCCATAGTAGTTTTTGAGTCAGCAGCATTAGAACGAGCAGGCATGGATTTGTCGTTCTTTGGAGCCATTGACGTAGATTTGCAGTTGAATAAATATGAAGCAAAGAGATGGAAGGTAGAGATGGTCCCATCGGGCGTGCCAAATTTGTGCGCAACAAAATATTTCGAGTCTGTAAAAAATTGAACAAACAAGAAATATAATGATAAAAATATGAATATATGAATAAAAGATTACAATCTCTAGGATATTCTCAATATGTGGAGAAAATTCCTTCGATTCTTTGCTTCAGACGCGATCCGAGGGCTTCACAGCTTATTCCCGAATCAAATATTGAAGATCCGAGGGCTTCACAGCTTATTACAGACTCGAAATATTTTGTTGCGCACAAATTTGGCACGCCCGATGGGACCATCTCCTGATGAAGATATTCGAATCCTAGATGTGTATGGAAGATATGTATTTACCCCAAGAAAATCTCTTAAGATTCAGAGCTTCCACAGCTTGCAGACTTCAGAAATATGTGTCTGTCTCTGTATATATGTCCCTGTGTATATGTGAGGGATGACCCCTATTTATACATGTATGGGAGGGAGCAAGGTAGAATATAGTGGCGGATTAACAATATGTAATGGTATACCTATATTCTAAACTATTTGAACTACCTCATTTTGACATGTGGAATAATATGATTGGTTTTAAATTAACCAATATTCCAAAATATATATGACATATGGCATAATTTAATTGGGCCATAAATATCCAATTAAATTTACTTATAGACAAATGATAATTTTAATTTAAAATAAAATTTCATTGTCTACAAATAGTTTAGAATATAACTTTACCATTACATATTGTTAATCCGCCACTATATTCTAATTCCCCTTGTTAATTAAGTGGTGAAAAGGACAACATAATTAGTTTGCCCCTTTCCAAATTGATAATATTGGACTATTGAGGATGTCAACGGTGACAATTACAAGTTTGCCCTGATATAGATTTTAGAATTGAAAGGTAAAAACCAAACTGAATTATGGAGTTAATTTATTCCATGAAGTGTATATCTCTCTCTCTCTCTTAGGAAACAATTTAAACTGAAATGTGGGACCAAATATACAGTAAGTTCACTTTTTCAACAAAACATAGTCAATCTATCAAATATAAGATTATCATTGAGAAGAAATTAACATTGGGTTTTTTTTTTTTCCTCCTCCATAAAACCTATTAAAAATTCAGCCTTTTTTTTTTAAAGATGACGAAATGAGAATTTTTAACTATCCTATTAATAACTCGAATCATAATGATGGGATACAATTGAAATATCAAAAAATATTAGTATTGAGGCTCCTTCTTTCTCCATTTTTTTCATATTGCTGCTTGTTTTGACCGAATGTGTTAAAATTTGATCCTTAGATCTCTAATCTGAAGAAAGATTTAAGTAGATTTTGGTGACCAACAGCTCGATGGGTTGCTGGTTAAATTATTAACAGATTTAGACTTGCGTTATTTTAACATATTCTTTCGTGGAATGCAGTAATATTAGTAGATAGATCCCATAAAAATGGACCGGAATATTTTAACTCAGCCCAATTTATATGGGCTTACGAAGACTTTCTTCATGGTTCCATCTCATTACAATGAGGCTGCTAATTAAGTAACATTACTACTAATTCTGGAAAAGCCCGCCCAAATAGGCCCGAAGAAGTTTCAAGAACCTTCTGCATGAATCCCTCCTCCATTTCTTTCTCCTTTTCGTTAATTTCCAAAACCTCGTACTCTGTCACTGACGTAAGACAATATCTGGCCAAAAACCGGTAATTAGTTAAATGATATCCTTTGTCTTCTGATTTCTTTATTTTAATTTTAAAAGATTTAGAAATGCTTTTGGATTCTTATGAACATCAGATGTAGAAAGTTTTTCAGAAAAAAATAAGTACTTCTTTTTTTTGTTACTTTTTTTACAGTATTTATTTGGCGGGCTATGTTTTCTCCATGAGCACAAAATGGTACTGCTGAAGCTCTCTGTTTCTTAAGAATAATTAGGGGTTAAAAAAAGAAAAAGAAAAAAAAGTGTGTAAATTTATTAAATTTAAATATGAAAGTAATAGACAATTTGAAAAAATTATGATCTTGATTGATTGGGAGATTTTCTGAGATTTTAAGGTTGTTGTCAGTTAAGATTTTGTTGATTTATTGATTGACTGATTTGGGCTGCTTTTTTTCTTTTTTATTTTTCTTTTGGGGTTGGGGAGGGGGTTGAATTTGTTTATGTTTGTGAATGTTGGACTGAAGAACACCAGTATATTACTGGTAGCAAGTTCTTTACTTTATGGAGAAAAAAACGAGAGTGGAATTGTTGAGCGCGATATGGGGAATATTTGGATGGATAATAACAAACAAACTAAGCTTTATTTCTACTAAGTAGGGTCGGCTGATTTGTATGGATAATAGATGAAGGAATATTTTGGACCCACAAAATTCTTAGGTGTAAATCATAAGGGATGAATTCAACCGATGAATCCAACAATTGCATTTGTTTCTGTGTTATTTTAGCTGCTGAGGGCCTTTTGAGATCAATATTCAGATGCCTATTTTATGGTCTTTAGTGTTTCTTTAAATTCTGGTGTATCCCTCATTTCTGTGTATGCATTTATCTTGTATGACTTCAGTGACAAATCTCTTTTTGTGAATAGGTGAAAATGGGGCCGATAATTTAATGCAGGGAAATTGGAGTATACTTGTTTCAGTAGTTTCATTTGTGTTTTTTCGGTTGTCTTTGTTCTTTTGATTCAGTTTGTTGGGATGATAAGAATTGCTTATGTTGGTGGCCAGAATCCAACTTGAACCTCTAAAGAAAAGGAAAGAACAAGAATTGCATCATTTTATGGTTAATGTAAGTTTTAACGCCCTCTTGATACTTTGCAGGACTCTCACTTTGTCAAAGAATAAAGAAAGAAAATTTCAACATGTGGAGAACCACAGCTTTATGGAATGTTGCTAGCAAATTTAGACGTATTCATTCTTCAGAAGGAAGATGGGGTAAATACATAACTTGTTAATTTGCTTGATTATAAAATTGCATATGCTACTTAACTGACGGTAATCTAATTCCACAAACTGTATAGTGGGCACTACGACTCCAAAGAAACAAGCAAATGATGATACTGGGGAAGGACATGTGGCAGAGTCTGAGGCTAAGTCTGATCCTGATCCAACCGTGGCTTTCAGCAGACCACCGCCACTTCCACCCGTTCTTGGACCATTAGTTGCTTTCTCATTGTTGGACTCATGGTTAAAGCGAGATAGCAATGATGATTGACGGTTGATGTAAGGCCTTTCCTTGAGTTAGCTCATAAATTGTGAATAGTTGCTTCATAAGCAAGTTTTGGTTGTTGCTATGTTTGTAGATAGATTATGTAATGTGGATTTCCTTATGTTCTTGAATGTGAAGTTGAAAAGTCTTAGCTACCAAAGAAAACTGTTGTGGCCGTTACATGTTGATAATCTTTGCAATGTACTGCAATATCTTGAGTGTGAAGCTGATAATACTGACTGTGAAACTCCATAACTTGAGATACCACGCTAGTAGTGGGTTTAGAATGGGCTGTAGGATAATGTTGTATATCTTTAGCAACAGCTGAAATATGACATGGGGACTTTTTAGAAATCCTGCATGAGCCAGAGTAAGTCATCTGAGTAACAATCTTCCCATGATACAGCTAACCAAAAAATGCAATTAAGATGAACGTACTCTCAGCAGGCTCTGGGAATGCATCAAATACTGAAGTGACAATCTTGAATAGAGCCTGATTTTCCAGATTAGAACATAATTGTTAGTGATAGACTCACTCACACACACACAAATATAGATAAATAAATAAATCTAGGAAGATTTACGACAAAAAACATTTGTATTGACAAAATACTTTTAATTATATGTTATGTCTGGAGTGGGTAGAAAGTAGTACCAGTGCCAGGCCTCCAGGTTTGATTGGTGATTCAATAACAGCCTGAACTTTCCTGCAAAGGATTAGGATGTCATTTTGTTCCTAATAAAATACTTAGATCTTTAGCTCAATTTATATGAAAACTTATGATTAGTACTTAATGACCAGCCTTTCACCATCTCTAGATAATCCAAAATAGCTGCAGCCTCTGGTAAAGGGAACCTGTTTATTCTTCCAATCTGCATTCAACCAGAAAATCATTTCTATTAACTCCTCTTATTCACATTTGTCGCTAGTCGAAAAGTTTTCATCCTCGTGTCTTGCTATAAACAGTGTTCTTGTATTAATGAAAATTGGTAAGTTGCAATACCTAAGTGCCAATTTACTGCAGCTGTGAAGTCATCCCCTTCACAAATATGTTCTACATTGAACTCCATGTTCTGGCCCATAGATGTGATTAGTTGCTCAAGAAATTTTATTACCTCCTGCAGTTATTTGCAAATGTTTTTTAGATGTTTAAATGTACTTTTGACCTTTAAGTTAAAGCACCAAAATGTACCTGTTTCCCTTTAAATGGTTTAGGAAAGGAGTAATCGTCAAAGAAACAATCATCAGACAATAGCTTCTCCACTAGTTTCAAGTTCTTCGTGTTGATACTTGTGTAGAACTGCATAATTATTTTGGATGATGAAGGTGGACTTATGCTGATATCAGAAGTATCCAGTGCCAAAGCCACCAATGGTAATGGTTTATTCTGGACAGGACTTTTTCTTTGTAAACATTTTCTGTCGCAGCCCTTTGATTTCAGTATGTTGAAGCTTTAGTGCTCTTTTTGAAAAGACACTGGGTGAGTGCCTTCCCATTGCTTCGAAACATTCCTGTCTAATAGCTCTCACAGACATTGTCACAGTAGCAGCCATTGGAAAAGGACCTTCTAGTTGTGGATTGTATTTGGCAATCATAGTTTAGAGCTTGGTTTAAAACTAGATATATTAGCTTGGAGAATCTAATAGAATGAGTGTTGCTCTTTTACCTTGGGTCGGAGAAAAGGCATCAGTTAATGGTTTCCCTACATCTTTGTGGTTTGTTCTATCGTGTTCTGTGGCTTGGCCTGTAATCAAAGAACCACCCTTTATGCATCTCATACTGAGAATCACGTTAATGCCTAGAACTACAGTTCATCATCTGCTCCTAACATAGTGTACTTTCTATAATGTCGTATTTTCTATAATGATTACATGGAAATGTCCAAGAATTTGTCCAAAGCACACTATTGTACATTGGCACCAACTCTTTCTTTTCCTATGTTAGTATTTTGGACAGTGAAAGCATTGGCCCCAATTCTGGTTGTTCCAAATCTTTGTCCATGGTGAGAGGTTGATAAGATACTTGATCTTTACATCCTCTGAAAAGTAACATGAATAAGGGTGTGTTGGTTCTCATTGAAAAGGAAAATATTTTTCTTGGAAAATATTTTACATGAAAAAGTTTATTTTTCATGCAATTTTTTAGTGTTCGGTTGACAAAATGAAAATATTTTGAAATAAAAAATTTTAATAGTTGTTTCTTTAATTTTGTGAATACAAGTTAAAAAAACTTATAACAATGGTATTAAATACTTTACAAGTAATTGTAATTAATAAAAAATTGATTTTGTTCAAAATTAAATGATAATATAATATAGTAGTAAAATATTCATAATGATAGTTATATTAGTGTGTGACTCATGATTGAGAGAAAAACGAATGAAAAAGAATTGAAAACGAAAATAAATGTATATTTAGCAAACGAAATTCTAAAAAGTAAGTATTTGAGGTTTAATGTCACTCTTGAATTATTCGAAAAATAACTTACGCTTAAAATTTTTGTAAGTTATTTAAGTAGCCAGAGGAAGAAAAATTGGAAAATATATTACATCGGAAAATATTTTTCAGTGTTTGGCACCAAAAAAATTTCTGAAAAATATTTTCCTATCTTTAAATCCTCTGAAAAGTAACATGAATAGGGTGTGTTCGTTTGGACTGAAAATATAATTTTTTTGGTGTCAAACACCGGAAAATATTTTTCAGTGTAAAATATTTTCTAATTTTCCTTCCTCTGGCTGAAAATAACTTACAAAATTTTTAAACGTAAGTTATTTTTCGGATAATTCAAGAGTGACATTAAATTTCAAATACTTACTTTTAGAATTTCGTTTGCTAAATTTATTTTCGTTTTCAATTCCTTTTCATTCTTTTTTCTCTCAATCATGAGTCCTACACTAATATAACTATCATTATGCATATTTTACTGAACTATATTGTACTATCATTTAATTTTGAACAAAATCAATCGTTTATTGATCACAATTACTTGTAAGGTATTTATTACCATTGTTATAAGTTTTTTTAACTTGTATTTATAAAATAAAAGATAAAATTGTTTAAAAAATTTATTTCAAAATATTTTCATTTTGTCAACCGAACACCGAAAAATTATATGAAAAATGGACTTTTTCATATCAAATATTTTCCAAGGAGGAAAATATTAACAATCCAAACGAACACATATCTTTGCTCATTAACAAAACTTGAAAATTCTTACATGAACTCGGTTTACGGTAAGCGGATTGGATCCTTTGGTCTACGTTCATCCACATCACTCTAAAACAAACAAACAAACTAAGCCTTAATCTCACTAACTAAGGCCAGCTGCATGAGTTCTATTACGCCATTGCACTCCGTCATAGACCATATCCTCCTCAATTCCTAAATGGGTTATATCTTTCCTATAAGTTATTCATCAAGTCTTTTTTGGTCTTTCTCTATCCCTTTTATATTGACCCATATCACTCCAACTTATTAAAAATAAACTTGTTCAAAGTGATATACACATCTATATATGGATCAAGTAATCTATCTCATTTACCGTGAACCAAGTTCATATAAAAATTTTTCACAAAACTTAATTACTACAAAGAAAATCATTTATGATACCATAATTCAAAACTACTTCATATGAGATGTCGTTTTAAAATTAGTCCATATAACAAAATCATATTAAAATTATATATTTCATCGAATTATGTTCTTTCTTTTGCAAATACAGTAATATATTGATCACATAAGTGGACAAAAGGTGACTAACTCGTCAAACATTAAACAAATGGTTAAACAACATCAGCTGCTCTCTAATTTAAGATTGAAATGTACGAACTAACAGGAGACAACACCTTAATCACAGACGCTTTCTATTCTTCTTCGCTAGGCAGGGCCGCAGGGGCATTGGTCCATTGCCAGTGGGGAGCCAGACTTGCCAACTCAACTGTTAGTCACATCTAGACCTTGGAAGGTTCGTCGCAAGAATTTCCAAGTCCTAATTTTTTTGTTCTTTCCTTAGTTTTTCCTGATCGGTTTTGGCTTTCTTGGCGCCGAAAGTTATCAAATTCCAGTCTAGTTAGGTTGCATGCATGTTGTGGTTAAGAAATCGTTAAAAAAAAAAAAAATTATACAATCAAGGCCCTTTTTTTGAGGAAATTTTGTCTGAATTTGGCTGAAGCAATTCAAGTAATATCTTTTATCAATGACCCTTTTAAGAACAAATTTTCTAACCATTGCTACAAGCAACAATCCACTTGTATGTACTTAATTGTCATTGTTTGTGGCATTCCTTAGAATATTGGTAAAGTCTTTTCCACAATATCAAATTTCTAAAACGATTTTTGTTACACACGGGTATGCATGGACTTCAATACTTTGTACATAGGGGGGAATATACTTTTTTTTTTTTTTAATACGAATAAAGTTTATTACGAGTGACAAGTGTAGGTTATCTCTTTCTGTTGATTTGTAGAATAAATTATCAACATATATTTTAACTTATAATAGTACCTAATACTTACAAATAATTTTAATTACCGTTTGAACTAACTACAATTGACAGAAAAATACATATGTTTCCTAAGCTAGTAGAGAATGAATCGGCTAATGATTCTCTATTCCTGGAAACAGCAGAAGTAATTTACACAAAGGGATAACATTAACCAGAAGTAATTTACACAAAGGGATAACATTAACCATTTTTTATACTATAATAGTTATTGCATTGTGTTGATCACTCTTTGGAAACATCTAAATCTGTATATGAACTAATTATTTACTAATATCCTACTATTTTCTATGTTGGTAAGCAGTTACTTGACCATGTGCAGCAGTATCCACTATATCTATGATATTATCAATATATGAAACAATCTTGCTTGGCCTGTGGACTACATTTACAAATTCAATGGGATTTCCCCCTCACAATGCTACAACCTTTCTCAATGCTTAGTGATCAATTAATCCAATTGTTAAGATTTCAAAAACAACCAAATCTTACCATTAGCCACTATATGATTAATCCACCCCACAGTAAGCAATGTAGACACCCAGAGAAAACCAGATAACAGAAAATTATTACCTAATTTGCTAGGTAACCTAGTGACTTGTATATCAATTTATGTGTTCGGACATTATATACAGAATACATATAAACATGATATTTTTTTTAACAAACTGACATATTTTATACTACAATATTAGTACCTAATTATACGTACCACATATTAAAAAATACGATACTTAGTAACTAGGTATTCAATCCACCCCGGTATATCAAACCCACACGTGTTACTTCGCAGAAAGTCCAAAACCATGATGGATTATTTTCATCAGTATCATCAAGCAATAATCAAAGTCACATTAGGTGTTTGATTTGCTACAAGTTGGGGTACACAGAATCTTGTCCAGACAAATTATCCTGCTGGCATGCCACCCAACCCCTCACTTGAATACTATAATCCATCCATTATGTCTGCAATTCCAATCACATAAACCAATCTTTCTTCAAGCCATGCTGCTACAATGCTTCACTTTTCTGCTATATATATATCCCTGACCACCCAGAAAATAGCTTGAGAAAACAAGGCCAATTGTATCTAATTTAGTCGGCATCAGAAACAAGAATCACATATCTGTCCATCCACACCAAAAAGTGATCCTCAATCAATCGTGAATTATGAATCACAGCTTCAGAACAGTCTCTGCAGCAACAATGGGAAGTTTGAGGAGTACAACTACAATTACAAGGCCTTTGCCAAGAAGGGGTCAGATAAAATCAAGAATTGCAGCCAATGCTTTGAATTCTATTGCTGCTATTCTTTCAAGGGCCTCATTCCATCACCACCATTTTGCAGGAAAAACAAACCAAGGGAGAGTGAAATCATGAGAACCAGAATGTGACCAAGTGTAATTTATCAATGATGTATAAAAGAGAATATTTTGATTGTCCCAATTTTCATTATCAATTGCAGCATATGTGCCAATAGTTTTCTCAATTATTTTATTGTTGTTTGATTCCTTTTTTTGGTTCAGTAAACAGTTATAGAGAAGAATGAATGCAGAATCATTCTTGGGCTGGAGTTCAAGCTGGAGCTTTCCAGCTGCAAATTTTCCTAGATCAATATTGTTTGTTAAATTCGGGTGTAAACGAGTCTAAATAAGTCGAATAATTTGGTGTTCAATTTTATTTGATTATTTTAACTAATGTTTAATTTTGACTTATTTATCTTTCGAGCAAACAATTTTTTATTGAATCGAATTCGAATCTAATTCGAGTGGTTTGATGTTTATATGTGAATTTAAAAAAATTTAACTTAACAAATCAAATTCGGACTGAGTTCAAAAAATTTTAACAAATACCAAATTTTATTCAAATTGACTTGATTATTGATGAATCAAATTTGAACAAAAACTTATCGATTTGAATTTGAAAATCAAACGACTTGCATTACATCTCTAATTAATGCTGAAAGCACAAACTGTCTCTTTTTTTACTAAAGGATTTGTCAAAATAGTTCCAACTTAAAAAAACTAATTTGGCATTTTATCTTTAAATATCGATTTATTTAGTCCTTTATCTATCAAAAAATAATAATTTGGTTCCTTATTCTTAAAAAAATTAACCAATTTAAGGGTTGTAATAAAAATTGTGGATAACTAAATGAATCATTGACAACACATCTACGGTAAAATTAACCAATTTAAGGGTTGTAATAAAAATTGTGGATAACTAAAGAAATCATTGACAACACATCTACTATAGATTAATGATCACGTGATTATCACGTGACTTAGTCTATTAAGTTGTTTATGATTTCTATTATAGGTTGTAGATTGATTGATTATTTTAAAGATAAAAGATTAAATTAATCTGTTGTAATAAATAAAGGATCAGACTCATCGATGTCTCAAAAATGTAACAGTATATTGATTTTTTTCCTTGTTCCAAATTTCCAATGGGTTTCAATTCAAAATTATGGCAGCCTAACCATAAAATCTTCATGGATTCTATTTCATTGTTTTCAAACAATGCAGATATATGAATTTCTTAAATTATTATAGAACCTTGGCCGAGAAAAGAAGATAGTGATTAGTGAACACATTCGGCCGGAAAAACGGCTAGAAAAATGTTTAACTTGTAGTATTTGTTTAATTATTCACCATTTAAGGCTAGAAAAATGTATCAACAAACTTAATACTAAATACAAGTTTTAAGGTAATTATACATTTTCGTTTAGGATATAATATTGTTAGTTTCGTAGGCTTGTATTTTAACTTACAAACCTACAAAATTAACAATATAATACCGAAATTTCTAATTAAATTTATTTGCTACTATACTAATGAAGGATTTTTATAAACTATATTATGGATGGCTTCAATACGTTCAAGGGTGACAATAGAATAACGTATTAATATGCAACAAGCAGTCCATGTATATAAAGTACTTTTGTTTCATTTTCTCTGTACCTTTAGATAATTTCTTCTATGTTAAGTGCTCTTTAAAAAATCAAAAAAATATTAAATCATATTTTTTTCAATTTTTATTCTTCGTTTCATAATAATGGAGGGATAGTTTTATAGTTACATCTACTAATATAAAAGGATAATTTGTTATAAAAGTTAAACAAAATATATAAAAATATATGGAACTGAGGGAGAAAGAGAGAAAATAAAAATGAAAATTTTGACAGTCTGTATTTTTATTTTTCATGTAGTGCATCTATTTATAAGAGTACAATGACCCATAAGTTACATAATGTAAATAACTTAACTTGTATCTACAGTTATCAGATACTTAGATATAGATAAATTTCTACTATAATTTATCAAAACTAAAATATATGTGTAGACATCCACAACTAATAGAATTTGCAACAATCCCCCGTGGATGTCTAATGACTAAATTATGTTTCTCGTTAAAACCTTATTAGGAAAAATCAAGTAGAACAAAAACATAGTGAAGGAAAAAGAGTACACAAATTTTGCAGTACACTTTTGTATGCCATTGGAAGTACCTCATTAAAAATCTTGCCTGAAAAACCCATTACGACAAAATCACGGTCAAGAAAAAAAGAGTACAGCGTGTATTATTACTCCCACTCATGAAAATGTCACTTAATATCCTTGAGACGGCGCATTCCGATATTATAAACAATCTTCTCGAATATTAATGTTAGCAGCGCTTTTGTGAATAATTTAGTTAGATTATCACATGATCGAATTTGTTGAATATCAATATCACCATTTTTCTAAAAGTCATGAATGTAAACAAATTTTGAAAAAATATGTTTCGTTCTATCTCTTTTGATATAACCTCCCTTTAACTGGGCTATTCATGCTGCATTATCTTCATATAATATTGTTGACAGTTTCTCTTATAATGTTAAACCACATATCTTCTGGATATGTTGGGTTAATGACTTTAGTCAAATACATTCTCTACTTGCCTCATTTATAGCGATTAATTCTACATAATTTAAAGAAATAGTGGTTAAAGTTTATTTTATTGAATGCCGATGATATAGATGTATCTCCACATGTGAATAAATAATTGGTTTGAGATCGAACTTTATGTGGGTTAGATAAATATCCGGTATCTACATAACCAATTCATTATAATTTAGATTCACTTTAATAAAGTAAATCCATATCAATAGTCTCTCGGAGGTATCTAAATATATGCTAACACCATTCCAATATTTTCGTGTTGGTGAAGAACTAAATCTTGTTAACAAACTTACAGCAAATGTTATATCAAGCCGTGTATTATTAGCAAAATACATTAAAACTCCTATAGCACTTAGATATGGTATTTCGAAACCAAGAAGTTCTTTATCATTCTCCGGAGGACGGAAAGAATCCTTTCTCACATCAAGCTATCTTACAACCATTGGAGTACTCAATGGATGTGCTTTCTTCATATAAAATCGCTTTAATACATTTTCTGTATAAGTTGATCGATGAATGAAAATTTCGTCCGTTAAGTGTTCAAATTGTAGATCTACACAAAATTTTACTTTTACCTAGGTCTTTCATCTCAAATTCTTTCTTTAAACAATTCATTGCATTTTGAACCTTTTCAAGAGTTTCAATAATATTTATATCATCAACGTATATAGTAATTATTACAAATTTTGATCCAATGCTTTTTATAAAAATACATGGGCAAATTGGATCGTTTTTATAATACTCTTTAAAGAGATACTCATTGAGTCGATTATATCATATACGCCCAAATTGCTTTAATCCATATAAGGATTTACATAGTTTTATTGAACAATTTTCTCGAGAAACTTTATATGCGTTGGGCATATTAAATCATTTCGGGATTTTTATATGGATCTCTGTATCAAGCGACCCATATAAATAGGCTGTCACAACATCCATTATACGCATTTCAAGTTTTTCATGAACTGTCAAACTAATAAAATATTTAAAGGTGATTGCATCCACCACAGGAGAATATATTTTTTCATTATCAATGCCGGATCTTTGTGAAAATTCCTGTTCGACAAGGCGTGTTTTTGTATCGCATAATTTCATTTTTCTCATTTTATTTACGCACAAATACCCATTTATACACCACCAGTTTTATACCTTTAGGTGTTTGGACTATAGGTCCAAACATCTCACATTTTGAAAGTGAATTAATTCTACTTGAATTGCAACTTTCTATTTCGGCCAATCATCTCTGTGTCGACATTCTTCGACTGATTTAAGTTCAAGATCCTCATTTTCATGCAAAACATCAGCAACTATGTTATTAACAAAGTTGTTGTCGACAATAATATCTATTCGGCTCCATCTTTTTTTCAGTAGATATATAACTTATCGAGATCTCTTCATTTTTATTTGATTCAGGTACCTGATCTACTTCTGAAATTATATGATTAGTTATATCTAAGGTCTCTTCGGGAGCACCCACCTCCATTATATGACCATCTTAAATAGTTACTCATTTCCTCTTTCGAGAATTCTTATCTTTGGAACTGATTGGCCTACCATGCTTTAGATGCAATTTACTATCATTTACCACTGATAGGTTATTCTACTAGAATTTTAATTCTAATTGGAGTATTTTCATCTGGTATATGAGATTTAGTAACTCGTTTTAAGTCGATAAATGAATCTGACAGTTGATTCACAATACTTTGCAAATAAATTATCTTTTGAACTTCTAATTCACATTATTTTGTACGAGAATATAAATGTGATAACGATAATTCATTCCATTCAATTTTTCTATCCTACTGTTTATCTTCTCTCCCTAATGTTCAAAAAATATTCTCATCAAAATAACAATCAGCAAAACGTGTCGTAAATAAGTTCTCTATTAATGGTTCAAGACATTTAATTAAGAGGGGGATTCATATCCAACATATATTCTCAATCTTCTTTGAGAACCCATTTTTGTGCGTTGTGGTGGAGCAATTGGAACATATACCATACAACTAAAATTTTTTATTTGTATTAGGCTCCTGACTAAAATCAATTGTAATGGAGAGAATTTCAAATAACTTGTTGGCCTAATATGTACAAGTTCTGCTGCTGCATGTAAAATAGCATGTTCCCACGCAGAAATAGACAATTTTGTTCTCATAAGTAATGATCTAACTATTAATTGGAGGTGTTTTATGAATGATTCTGCTAGACCATTTTGAGTATGAACATGTGCTACAGAATGTTCAATAATTATACCAATTGACATACAAAAATCGTTAAATGTCTCAAATGTAAATTCGCCAGCATTATCAAAACAGGTTTTCTTAATTGCATAATTTAAAAATTGTGCTTTTAATCGAATTATTTGAATTAATAATCTCGCAAACGCCAAATTGTGAAAAGATAATAAATATACATGGGACCATCTAGTAGATGCATCTACCAAAATCATGAAATATCTAAACGGTCCACATGACAGGTGAATGGGCCCACAAATATCACCCTGAATATTTTGCTTTAATGTATCGCAAATTTCTCAAAAATTTGCAATATGCTACTGTGGATCCCTTAGCAACGTTCCAGAAATGTTGGAGATTCAATCTCGATTTTTTTAATGGATGATGGTCTAATAATTAATTTTTCTTGAGAACAAGCAGCACAAGAAAATTCACTAAATTGAGGAATCTTTGGTTCTTCAATAAATATTCATGTGAATTTGTAATTATTCTATGCATCATATTGTTCCCTGATGACCTAACCGATCATGCCAAATAATAAAAATATTTGGATCAATAAACTTCTGATTTACTGTAACATGTGATTTAATTGTACTAATATATGTATAGTACAAACTAGAAGAAAAAGTAGACAACTTTTTCAAGACACATTTCTTTTCAGATATTATTTTTGTGATATATAAATACTCAATATTGTTCTCATTTACAGTTTCAATATGATATCCGTTTCGACGAATATCTTTAAAGTTTAATAAATTTCTTTGAGATTTAACAGAAAATAATACATTATTTATAATAAATTTTGTTCCTCCGGGTAATAATATAGTGACTCTTTCAGAATTATCAATTAATTCAGTACTACCTGATATTGTATTAATAGGATTATTGACATTACCCTTTATTAAATGAGAAAAATATTTATTATTTTTCAATATCGTATGTGTTGTTGCACTATCAGCAAGGCATAAGTTTTCATTGTTCTTGAATCCAATCATTGAATGAGAAATACTCATATTCTTCATTAAAAAAAATGATTTAATTAAAATAAATATTGCAAAAAAAAAAAAAACAAAACAAATTACGTTAAAATAAATAGTACAATTTAAACTAAACTAAAAAAAAAACATAATAAACTTAAAAAAATTCACAGTTTTATTCCTTCCCAACAATTTTCTCTTAACTCTCAAAGAAATCTGATACATCCAGATGTATTATATCAGTGAGGTCATTGAACTCATCAGCATTATAGTTTGAATCATCAACTTTATCAGTAAAATTTGTCATAACACTATCATCTTGATAAGTCATATTTGCTTCCACAAATTTCTCTTTTTCTTTCATGGATGCTTGATAAAGTTTAACAAGATGTTCAGTCGTGCGACAAGTATGTAACCAATTTGTCCTTTCATGCCACATCGATAACACAAATTTTCAGTATTTTTGGTAAGATTATTTTGACCAACCTTTTCTTTTCCTTTCTCATCGTCTTTAAAATTAATCCACTTCTGGTAGTATGGATAATTATTACGGCCTTTTCCACATCCGCGTCCACGGCCATAATCATAATTATTTTTAGAATTATTTATGCATAGCTGCATTCACTTCAGGGAATAAAACACTTTCAGACATATTTGCATTCACGTCAGGGAATGAAACAGTTCCAGTGGAACGAGATTCATGATTTTTCATCAATAATTCTTTATTTAACTCAGTTATAAGAAGAATGAAATTAGTTGAGAATATCTCGTAAAACCTTTTTCAAGATATTGCTGCTGCAGAAGCACATTCGAAGCGTGAAAAGTAAAAAATATTTTTTTCATCATATCTTCATCAGTAATATTTTTTCCACATAATTTTAATTGGGAACTAATTCTAAACATTACTGAGTTATAATCACTTACAGATTCTATTTAAAATCTTGCAATTTTAAATGCATCCGGGTTGCCAAATCGATCTTTTATACTTCTCCATAGATCTGCAAGATTTTTTACGGTGAGATACTCACTTTTTAATCCTTCATGGATGTGATGACGAAAGAAAATCATTGATTTTGCCTTGTCCTCATTAGATGCAATATTTTCTTTTTTAATGGTGTCTCCAAGACCCATAGAATCTAAATGAATGTCCCGTGAGAGACAATTCTTGTCCGTTATATCAAGGGCCGTAAATTCGAGTTCAATAAGATTTGACATGATTCAAAGGTATAATCAAAATAAAGAATAAATAGATATTGGGATAAGAAAATACCTAAATATCTTCAAATTTTGATGGATTGATCGTGCTGATAACGTTGATAACGTGTTATAAAAATATATGGAACTAAGAAAGAAAGAAAATAAAAATGAAAGATTTGGCCGTGTGTACTTTTATTTCTCATGTAGTGCATCTATTTATAAGAGTTCATGTAATGCATTGTCTATTTCGAAGAGTCTAATTCTACCCAGAAGTTACGTAATATAAATAACGTAATTTGTATCTACAGTTATCAAATACTTAGTTATAGATAGATTTCTACTATAACTTATCAAAATTAAAATACATGCGTAGACATACACAACTAATAGAATTTGTAACATAATTTAGTTACTTTAAATTATTTTTCAGTAAAGTTGATGTAATTTAATAACTTTTTTAATTTGTGTGTAACAATTCAAAATAATAATATAAATAAAATGGAGGTAGTAGTAAATATTTATATGTAAATTCCGGGGGTTTCCAATTTCCATTCATCCAAAAAAGAAAATTTCCTAGTTTCCTCACCAACTTTACCCATAGGATCGATAATCAAATATATAAAAATGTTGTGTTTGAATGGTTGGATTCGAATGGTAGGAAAGATCAAAAAATAAAGGATTTGAATTGGACAGATTTAGATTGATATAAAATTTGAATAAATTTGAAATTTATTCATATAATCATTAAAATCTCATTCTCATTAGTTGGTAGATTTTAAATTCTCAACTAAATCAATTAACTTATTTAGATAACTTATGATGAATTAAATTTAAATTCAAATTCACTCAAATTTCTCTATTCAAACACATCATAAATGTGCTGAGAAAATAATTCTAATCAATTTAAAATGGTTGGATCTTCAAAGATTCAACGACAAATTTATTTATTAGATAAATGTGCAAATCTATAAAATTAGTAATCTAGCTTATGCCCACCATCTCCGCCATTTTGTCGTCAAGACCTACAAATGCAAAATTGGTTGTGATACCACTTCTTCTTCTTTAAATTCTCCTTCATTTAATATAAAACCGGAAATAAATATACTTTTAGAAAATTGTACAGTCTTTTTTAGGGAATTATTTTCGTATAGTTTAAATACTTGTACTGTACAATATCATGTGTTTTAAATGCTTGTACTGTACAAAATTTTAAAACTAAGAGAATAATTTCATAAAAATGACTATATAATTCCCCCTTTACTTTTATCTCATTAGATTTGTTGCAAATATCAAACTCCCTCCTATAATTTTCAATACAACATAATACACCTCTGTTTGTTAGCTTTATTAATAAAGAAAAATAATTTCCTAACAATTTTATTTTTCAATAGAATCTGATATATTTGTTTATTAGATTTTCTAATTAAAAAAAAAAATTCCTAACAATTTTTCAAAAATCCTTTCTAGTTGCTATAACATTGCCTCTCAAAACTTTCAAATTGTTTAATAAGTTCAAAATCAACATTGTCTATCTTCAAATTCATTAGAAAATTAGTGTACTATCAACTTATCATGTAAAACAGGATAAAGCAGAGTTATTAATTCTTCTTCTTCTTTCCTCATTAATAATCGGTGGGTGAAACACACCTTGTGTGTGTAATTTTTAATAGATAAAAAGAAATTGAAAAATGAAAAAAAAAAAAGTTAATTAGTGATTACACAAAAATTATATTAATGAAAAATTATTACATTAATAAAGGTTATAGTTTTAAAAAATCAAATAATGATATCACATCAAATAATTTTTTATACTTTATATATAATATAGATATATACTTACAAATTCTACAATTTCGATAACCAATTATTCTTTGTACTTTAAATACATAAACAATATAAAATTTTAAAATATATAATATTATATTATATAATTATCAAAAGTACAAAATAATTATCGAAACCTACCCTTTCGTTCCGTCCACATCAATATTATGGTCAACAAAAAACGTATTTGTACCTTTTCCCTCCGAAAATTTTGCAGATACATCTACGTTAATGTTTAGATTTATTTGTCCCATAATCGCATCCCATGTTGCTATTATTCTCGTCTTTTTCAAATACATCTTATATGTTGGCTGGCAATTATCCCTCCTAAACCCTTAAAATTTCATGAAAAATATTTTATAAAGTCATAATTTAAAATTAATTCACGTATTAAAATTTTATTAAATAATCAATTCCTAATTTTATATTTTTAGTCAAATTTTATATTCTTATTTTTCGCTTCTAATGAAATATTAGTTGATTTTTATTTATCGCTCTATATTTATCACTAGTTATTACTTTATATAAATATATTCAAATTTTATAACACAGAAGAAAGAAAAAGAAAAAATGAACATTCAACACGTAGACCGACAGCAACCCATAATCAACATTCAAGATTCAACACGGCGAGACGTTTAACCGACCCTTCCATGGTCTCCAAGAAAATGACTATCCTGGCCGTTTCCATTTTTCTATTTTAATGGAGTAATAATTAAGAGTATTAATTAATCTTGCATAAAAACGTCAAAGTTTTTTTAGTTGTATATTTTTACTCAAATTTTATATTCAACCAGTAATTTTCTATTTTAATATCACTCATAGACATTATACTATTGCATAATTCAACACTCTCTTATAAAGAATTATTACTTTAATTTTAAAAAATTGTATAATATAAATTTTTAAAACACATGATATTATAATGTACATATATATAAAATATATTAGAGAATAATTTATTAAAATATTTACTACAAAAAATGTACATAAAATTACCATTGCACCGACAAAGTATATGTATACTTATAATCTAGTAAGTGACATCCAACTGAAATTACGTACTATGTGGGACATAGTAAAGGGTAAACTGTAAAGCACCACAAATAGAGGGCATTTGTCTCATGGCTACAATTTCTACTTTCTAGCATCCATCCATTTCTCTCCTCTTATTGTATTAATTTTTTTTTTTTTAAAAAAAACATATATATTAACATATTATAGCATGTGAGCAAGTATGAGAATTTATAGAATTAAAAAAAAAACATATAAATTAACATATTATAGCACATGAGAATTTATAGAGAAAAAAAAAAAAAAACACTCATTCCTCTAGTAACTCAAACTATGAATAATAGATTATAAAAAAAGCGTATTACCACTTAAATTACACTTTATTTTTAAGTCAGTATGAGAGTTAAACATAACCTAATAGCTTAAAAGTCTTATTCCTCATCTTACCATGAACTAGGTGTTTGATTTTCATGGTTCTATTTCCCTTCCCTTATTCTTTCTTTTTTTTTTTTTTTTCCTTCCAAAAAATGGCACAAACAAGCAGTGAATAACTATGTTATTATAGTTTGTGAAAATAAAATATTTAGGTAAATTCAGTTTTTAGCACCCTCTATAGATCTTGTAGTCCAAATTAAATTTTATAAAATTTTGTTTGCCTTAATTGATATTATAAATTTTATAAAATTTAATTTAATCACAAGGTTTACAAATGCAGTAAAAATCAGATCTATTTAAATATTTCCCTTGTGGGACATATTACATTATCACTAAAATATGATGTTGTACTATAATTTCTTTATTATGCAAGTATGAACAAAATATAAAATTAGATAATTCTATTGTCCTATCAAGATTGCATATTACAAACATAAAAATAATAAATTCACATAGGCCAATAATATCATATACTAATAAAATTATAGAATTTCTCATCAACTTGAGTATTAAAAAAAAAAACTTAATTATTAAACCGATTCTCGAGTCTCAAATTGTAAAATTATCGTTTTCGAAAATTCTACGATCCATTTAAGTAATCATCGTTTCATTGTATATCCAATATTTATACAATATAATGTAAGAAAATATATTTTAAATACTGATATAATATAACATTATAAACATAATAATAATTTAATATTTTTAAATATTTATATAATACAATATTCCAAACATAACAGCAATGATTCTTAGTTGATTGTAAAATTTCCCTAGCCTTAAATTATCATCATAATACGAATACATTATACTATATGTACGGGAAGAAAGTAGTATAGAATAGTATAGAAAAGGAAAATTCTTACATATATTCGATTTACGAGATGGATCTCTTGATTTATATTTATTTACATTATTCTAATTTATTAAAAATAAAACTTTTCAAGTTGATGTAAATAAAAAATAATTAAAAAATCTATTTCACCTACTATATAATAATTTTCCGAACGAACAAAAATAATATGAACAATTTTTAAATAAAAATTCGATTTACGATCTCATGCAAATCTTATAATTTAAAATTGATTACATTACCTTGTATCGTGTTGTGTTCATTTTAGAATTTTTAAAAAAAGATAGAATGATTTATCATTTATCTATGGTACATATAAAGGAAAGTTCTAATCTAGCTGGTATTCCCCCTTTAATTGATCACTTGTTATTTTGTTTAAATTTCGAAAAGAAACTATCACTATTCCCTTCAAATTTATTTACTTAAAAATTTAAAATTTAACTGTAACAAACAAAAACTACCCATCTAAATATCTAATAGTTTAATTTTCAAGATAAGTTTAAATTTTTTTTATTATTATCTAAATAATTTAAGATTAAATTTCTAAAAATAGTTCTTGAATAAAAATTTTTTTCCTTACTTTACACAACTGTGTCTCTTTTATTACTATTACTACTAAAGTCACTAATAAAAGCTCCATCCAGCAGTGTCTGCAACCTGCCACCATTGCATGCTCCTCACCTCTTTCTCTCTCCCTCCTTTAAACAAGTGCAAATCCTTTCACCCACCCCACCCACCCACCCACCATCCTACCGCACCCCACCCCACCCAACCAGCCCTTTATCAGTTCCAACTTTTTTTTTTTTTTTCCTTTCCCTTTTTTCAACAGATCTAACAGCAATGGAAAACATTCATCATCCCAAATAGTAATCACCATCAGCATCCCAATATTTTTCCTATTTTTTTCTTCTTTCCACTCCTTTATTTTTTTATTTTTTATGTTATTCAGCAAGAAAATGAAAGGAAACCATAAAGATTCTGAAAAATTCATGTGGGATCATCCGAAAACCCCTTCCTCAACACCAATTCCTCAAAATAATCGAGCCAACTTGCCCAAGTTTCGAACTTTTGTCATTCTCTTCTTCTTTGTCTCCTACGTAGTTTATACTCTGAAGCTTCTCAACAAATCCCGTTCTTGCGAAGATGGTTTTCTCCCAACCCACCATCACACCACCACTAGCTTGTCCGTCTCGAATACTTTCGAAAACGTCGAGAAGTCTCCCCAAAAGAACGAAGAAGAAGAAAAAACCAGATTAGATCACATAATTTTCGGCATTGCGGCCTCGGCAAAGTTGTGGGAAAAGAGGAAAAATTACATGAAGATTTGGTGGAGGAAGAGGGAGAAAATGAGAGGGATTGTTTGGCTGGATAATCCGGTGAAAACCCGCGAAGACGAAAGGGATAGCCTTCCGGAGCTAAGAATTTCAGGGGACACCTCGAAATTTTCTTACAAGAACCGGCAGGGACACCGGTCGGCGATCCGGATATCGAGGATTGTGTCGGAGACATTAAGGTTAGGGAATAATGAAAATGTGAGGTGGTTTGTGATGGGAGATGATGACACTGTTTTTGTTACTGAGAATTTAGTGAGAATATTAAATAAGTATGATCACAATCAGTATTATTATATTGGGGGTGTTAGTGAATCCCATTTGCAGAATATTTATTTTTCTTATGGAATGGCTTATGGGGGTGGTGGATTGTAGGATGATCGATCTTTGCTATTAGTTATCCTTTGGCTAAAGCTCTTGAGAAAATTCAAGATGGTTGTATTCAGAGGTACCCTGGATTGTATGGTTCTGATGATAGAATGCAAGCTTGTATGGCTGAACTTGGTGTTCCACTCACCAAAGAATCCGGTTTTCATCAGGTCTGTTTCTATTTTATTTTCGAGTTTCCTATCTTGATTCTTTTGTATTATAAGTATTACTTGATTAGTGTTATTAATGTAAGTAAATTTTGGTTTCTGTTATGTTACTGTATGTAGTAGTATGTAAAATTGATCAAGTTCTGATTTTGGAAAGAGTTTAATAGTTATAAGTCATGGTTTAGGTAGGTGATTAAATATCTTGGAATGGATTTTTCGAAGATTAATGAGCTAATGTAGTACTAGGATTTATGTTTCGTTATTGAGTTTGATCAGTTTCGGCTACTTCTGTTAATCTAGTGTGATTAGTCTACGACTAGCTCTCATTTAATTGATGGAGTGTCCAGTCATATCCTCGTGGTTCTGTGCGTAATTTCAATTCAAGGATTATTGGCTGTAATCTCAATCCTTAACCAAGATTGCAGTTTCCTCCCCCCACCCTTTCCGGTGCTCTAACATCACATAAAAAGAAGAGGGGAAAAAAGTAGAAGCTTGTATGAAATTAGTTGCACTAGCAAAATAAAGAATTAGTTTTTCTCTGTTTTCCTCTCCAAGTTCTTGGTTTTGTGATAAATGCTGCTCTTTCATCTCCCTTTGCTATTCTTTAATTGACAGATTGCTAATATTAACAATTAATGAAATGATGCTCTTTCAGGACAATTTATTAGATAAATATGTTCAGTGTGTTAGTTTGACTAATGTGATCCACTGCAATGTAATGTTGTTGGCTGTTTTGGTAGACTTGGAGCTTTTGTTTTTTTTTTTTCTTTTTGTCAATAATGAGTTGGTGGCACAATAGGGCCCAAGCCAAGCACCATCTGGTTCCAATGCAGCTTAAAGTTTGCCATGGAATTTGAAGGTAATGTTTTTAATTTCTTTTCCACTCATCACCAAACTAGTTGTCAACTAGTTCTAACACTGAATTTTTCTTCATGGGCGGTGGGTGATTCAGTACGACGTGTATGGAAACTTGTTTGGGCTGTTAGCTGCACACCCAGTGGCTCCATTTGTAACATTGCATCATCTTGATGTGGTCGAGCCAATCTTCCCTAATGTTACCAGGGTTCAAGCTCTTCAGCGACTTTTAGCTCCTATGAAGCTCGACTCAGCTGGTCTCATGCAACAATCCATTTGCTATGACAGCACTCGAACTTGGACTGTGTCGGTGTCGTGGGGATATGCCATTCAAATAATTCGTGGAGTGTTATCACCCAGAGAGATTGAAATGCCATCAAGGACTTTCTTGAACTGGTATAGGAGAGCAGATTATACGGCCTACGCTTTCAACACCAGGCCTGTCATGAGAAACCCATGTCAAAAGCCGTTTGTGTTTTATCTATCAAAGGCAAGAATGGACTCTTTCATTAAGAGGAATGTAACATTTAGTGAGTATGTTCAGCATCCACTTCCTCAACCGAGTTGCAAATGGAAGATGGCGGATCCTTCTCAGCTTGACAAAGTAGAGGTTTATAAGAAGCCTGATCCACAACTATGGGACAATGTAAGTACCTCATCTTAAATTTTTGTAACAGTTCAATTCTAATACATATGCTGTCATTGAAATCATACTGTTGTGAATTTTGGATTTCAAACAAACTTGTTTAAACATCAACTAAGATCTCCCAAGTCAATTCTGTAAATGCCCATTTAATCCTTTCTCATTGTTAACATTCCACTCGATATATATCTAGCAGAAAATGTTACTCTTACTTAGACCATGGCATAAAGTGGAAAACTTTGCATTCTATTCTGTCTAACATCTCTTATGAATTGTATTGTGGCAGTCTCCAAGGAGAAATTGTTGCCGGATTTTGGACTCGAAGAAGAAAAGCCTGGCTGTAGAAGTAGGTGTATGTAGAGAAGGGGAGATTGCAAGTGTGATGCAGCGACAGTGAAATTCCTGTGCTAATTTTGGCTTTCTTTCGCCCCCTTATTTATCAATCTTTTTTCTAGTTCAATTTTACCTCTTATCTCTTCATTTGTTAAATTAAGGCCGTCTCCATTGTTGGAAGGTCTTTCCAAGTTCACTGGCAAAGTAGCAATTTAGTTAAGATTGGAGGAAGGGGCATGGAAGGAGGATCTAGCATTATGAAGTTTGTAGGTGTATACATACCACATTGATGTGACCATTGAATCCAATGTAGGTTTTATCTTGGCCACGAGCAAGCCTCCTTTTTCTTGAAAAAATAAGGGGTCATCTATTTCAAAAAAATAAACCCTCCACTTCAAATGAAATGTTCTTATTAGTTAAAAAATAATTATTAAATGTTCTTATTAGTTAAAAAATAATTATTATGCATGCCTAGTATTCGTTTCTAAACAAAATAAAAATTTTCTCAACAGATTGGTTTTTTTTTCCTCTGGAGTAGAATAGAAATCAACAATACTATTATATGCTCTAGATGTTGTTTTCTTGGATCTTGAAGATTTCTTCGTGTTCATCCTAGGATGGTGGCATGTGCTCTTCTAAACCATGTCTCAGAAACATGTATGTAAATCAAGGATCATTCTACCGTAGCTTGTGGCGCAAAACATGCAACGATTCTGCTTTGATGGTTGTGTCAAGAATTAGAAGAGCTTGTTGATTGTTGACTATGAAATCAGTCTAGAAAGATTACCTAGCTATAAGGGATTGACTAAATTCCCCATTCATTTTTGTATAGAGCTGACTCAAATTTCCAAGTCATGTGATGTGAATTTTTCTTCAAGATTGTAAAAGTTGCTGGATGAACTTCTGTTTCATTTTAGTCATTACTCTACTTTGATATTGTTAAATTTGAAAATATTGTAAAAACAGAAGTCCATCCTTCAAAGTTGTCAAATTTTAGTCTCATTTCAAGTGTAATATATTTTAACCGTGTTTTAAGTCGGTGTACAATAATTTTTCTAAAAAATTATTAATTTGTATAATTTTATATCAAGATTGTTCAAAGCATTTAAGTTATCGTTATATATTAATACTTCTCAACTAATAACTCATTATTTAAACTTTTAAAACGATAAAGGTTGAGATTTGAGATGCACTTTAAAAGGCCATTATTTCAATTGTAATATACTACATATGGTGATGCATTTTAATTTGTTCCAATTTTGTTTGTTAATAAAGAGATTTAGAATTAATGACTAGGAGAGCAGTGATGAATTTGACTTTCGAGACTAAAAAATTGTACATGTTTTGATTAAAGACAAGGCAGGGGTGACCCCAGGTGGTGGATAGAAATCAGAATGATGACTACGTGTCTCAACTTTTTTCAGCCCACATCATTGTAGTATATTGTTTCCCATTGTACTGAGACTAGACTGGTGGTGGAGCCGTGGAAAGAGATGGGTCTTCCAAGTTTCACATGATGATGTTTGTGTTCCTTTGGTCTCTTGAAAACACTAAAAAGGGGGTATACAAGAGAGAAAATTATACAAATCATAAGTTGAATTCTTTTAATGGTAAATTTTTATAGTTATGAGATTCAAAGTTTATGAGTTTCACGGTGAATCTCAGAATAACGTTCACAGAATTTATGTCGTGTTGATATAAAAAATTTGACTCTAGGATTAGCTTGTGAACATTATCGTTCAAAGTGATAAGTTGGACACCGCGCGTGGTACTTACGTTCGAATCACTTGAAAATAAAAAAGCGGGACTTTGTCTCCCGGGATAGGCTCTGACGCTCAAGTCAGTACTTAAACTAGACAGTAAATTCAATAAGAAATCTGTCACTGAATAAATATAAATCTAATTCCGAGAGTCCCTGTGATATTTATACCTCTGTGATATTTATACCTGACATCGATAGGTTGGATCAATCTGTAGGTCGAATATATAATACTTGACCTAGTCGGGTCCATTTGAACCACATGAATAAAATTACTAAAATACTCTTAGTAGATACGGACTCGGAACCATGTGTAATATTGTCATCTGACTTAGGTATAATATTTTGGCATCATCATTTTGTAAGTGCATAAATATTATTCTATGCAAAACTTTATCATTTTCAATGGGGTAAATTATAAGGATCTCTCTCGTGGTTAGCCTAATGTTTAAATTACCCCTTTTATCATTTTGTAAGTGCATAAATCTTATTCTATGCAAAACTTTATCATTTTCAATAGGGTAAATTATAAGGATCTCTCTCATGGTTAGCCTAATGTTTAAATTACCCCTTTTATGATTATAAACTTACAATCCGTCTTTTTGTAATTTGAATTAAAGTGAAATTATTAGATTTTTCGTTACGTGATCATTAGAAGGTTGAAATTTTTTTATTTTTAAAGTTATTTTAATCATTTAAAACTTTTAATCATGATTAATTATATAGTTTAATATAAAACGACCGCTCCTTTCCGACGGATGGTGTTTCTAAGCTGTAGTTGGATACTAAGCTTAAGGATATATTTGACTTTTGATACTATTCCATTAAATTTTTTAACTTTTCATCAATTTCACTAAAAAAAAAAAAAAACCAAAAAAACGAATTATAAATTTGCAAATCATAAGATGGTAATCTGCACATTACGTTGTAATATACCCTTTCCAATAAGATTACTTTTTGGAGGTGTGATAATTTGTTTCTAACTTATTTGAAGAGTTAAAGAAGACCCATTAGCTTCAATTGTTCTTGGTTTTTCAAACCTCGACGAGAAATTTTACCATGATAACAATCAATGAATGTGAGAGGATATTCATAAAAAATAACGAGCCCTGAGTTCCAATACTATTAAGCAAAGAAATAACAATCATACTGTACAATCTACCAAAGAGATGTACAAGTCCAAGAAAGAGAGGATCACTAAGAAAGAACCTGAACCGAAAAATGAAAACACAATGATCAATCTTCATCTTCTTCATCCTCATCTTCAGGAAGTCCTGTATCATCCCCGATGCCTTCAAGCAATTTCTCAACATCCTCACCCAATTCCATCAATCTTGAGACACTCAGTCTCTCTACCTTGCTTTGTTCTTGTCCAAGACAAACGAGCAAATCGTTTAATTCAGCTTCGCTCTCCTTCTCAGCTTCTTCTCTAGCTTCTGCTTTCAGTGTCTCGATATCTGGGATGGGGATGGCTCCACCGCTGCTTAAAGCTTTTACTTCCTTTTCCAGTTGGAAGTTTATCTGCTCCAAGCTGTTGTATGCATCTGATAAGCTTTTCAGATCAGCTTCTGTCTTACTAGCTAAATTTCGGTACATTGATGCCTCAGATTCAATCTTGGTTTTTTCTGTTTTGAGCATCTCAAGTCGTTGTGAAGCCTCGTGAAGATCTCTTTTAAGTGTCTCAACTTGGACTCTTTCTGCTCCTGCACTAGGTCTACGTTCAAGCTCGGATGAGCTGCTCCCACCTGTCCTTGCTACGTCCTCTGCCAAAGTTGCATTCCGACTTAGAAGGTCCTATTTGTCAAGAAGCAGAAAGGATGAAATCGTGTAAGAAGAGAGACAGGTGATGGTCATGCTAACTTAATAATAACTGACAATAAAGGTTGCCCCAAGATGCCATGTTGACTGCAAGAGCCAAATATAGCCTCCCATTGCCTTGGATCTTAAATTTTAATAAAGAACATTATACCATCCCACTGAGACCAATTCAGATTGCTTCAATCTAAGATGTAATCCATTTTTCCTTCGCATACAGGAAAACTTAAGAAAATATTCATTCATTATATCAAATTAGAAAGGCTTATGAAAACTTTCAACTAAATTAACTCCTGCTAAACTTACTTTGTGGATGAGAAGCCTTAATACAGACGAAAGCAAAGGAGAGGTATTCATAAATAATACCTGTATCTCAAGGCACTGTTTCTCGACAAATGTCTTTAGTCGCTTAATATAGTCACCATCAGCTTCTCCATTTCCCTGTTCTAATTCGGCAGGAACCACTGCCACCTGGCTCTTCGGATGGCTATAAATTTCTATGGTCTTATCTCTAATTTCGCCTTCACAAATGCTTCACAAAGCTGACAAACTGATAATCAATTGTAGAAACCAGCATAGGATCATTCTGCTGATCAATAGCCTCATTTTCGTTAACATCTTCAATCTCTGCCATACTAGCAGCACTAGATCTGGTTAACTGTTTGCGGGAGAGTGTTGGCTTAGCAGAAGTAAAGGAAAGGCTTTTCTGCATTTCATCAAATTTAAGAAAATAAGACGTCAACCCAATTTTCTGACTTATGGCATCAGCTATGCTCAAAGCATCCCTTCCACTGTCGATGGATTTATTGTATATCACACACTCCCCCAAGAGTACTGCAGCCAATCCCTTCACACAGACAGTAGTGGCTGGATTCGAAACCAATTCAAGCAAATAAGTTAGATGAGGGCGTGAATCAAGGAAGCACTGCACCGCACTTGGACAACCAGAGAGCCAAATAACTAGCAGTTTCAGGATAACCGGCTGGGCATAGGCATTGCCAGATGCACTTGATTTTCCATCGTTACTACTCTCTATTCATAGAAGAGGAAAGAGCAAGGTACTTCACCATACGGTGCATTAAAGGCTCTGAACCTCCTAAAGAGGACATTGGAGCTTCGAGTTCAATTTTAAGAACCTGCACCAAATCATATATTATAGAGTGTGCAAGAACTACCATAATTGTTGGCTAATTTGACTGCAGACAAAATTCTCAAAGGCTATTGTTTCTAATAGAAAATACCTACTTTTGTAGATAAAAAGAAAAAATGAAAAATGATAAAACAGTACATGGGAAGTTCTAGTTGCATACCCTTTCTTTGCATTGTATATTATCCTTCAGGACATGAGAAAGAACACTAGCAGCTCTACAGCAAGTCTGCATTTCAAATATAGGATGGATGTTTTCACATGTTAAGCAACAAGGACCAAAGAACTAATGTACGCAAGGTACAAGCACATATTCAAAATATGATTCAGAACTAATGGATGCATGGTACAAACACATATTCAAAATATGTTGAGACGACTAAGCAAGTATGGGAAAAAAGTTTAGATGGCTATGGAATTGTGTTCATCTTCAGGACCTTTATGATTAGAAACAAAATACACAAGGAACTAATAGTTCAGTCATTTTTTTTTATTTTTTTTTCAGCTGCTTCTTTAATTTCCCAGATAGTTTCTTGTCATCTAGGGTATATGCGTCAATTTTGATACTGAAGTAAGAAAATAAATATTTACTGCAAAAGCGAGGCAACAAGTATCATGTCAAGGAAACTGGCAAAGCTCTGGTACAAAAGCCAAAATCCAACCAAGGGTTACCAAAAAATTGCTGAAATTCATCACTCATAAATTATATAAAGCTTTGGTCATGTATCACCCTTAAAAAAATTAATACATTCCCTAGATTTCCTTATTTTCTCTTTCCAAATGGAAATTGATTCTCACAGCAGATAATAGGCCAATGGATAGCCCACATATAGGAACTTCAATGACTACAGTATTTCACATTAACTGCACTGGTTTATAAAAACAAATCTCATATTGATCTCTCCTACAACTGCACTGCAAGAATAAGCTTACAATTTCAAATTGACAAGAACTAATGGTTATACCAGCGTACCAAAAATAACAGAACAACAAATACTTGCATTTGAAAGGACAATCCTCTTCCTAATTTTAGCAAATTCTAATGATATTGTGTCGGCATACATACCTCAAGATCACCATTGCTTTCGCTCACTGTGAGACCATGTAACAGCATGCTGCACATCTCAGGTTTCATCAAATTACAATTATTTATAAAGAAATTGAATTTTTTTCTCCATCCCGCCATTACCCCAGCCGGGACCTCATCTATCACTTTTTTTTTCCTTCTTTATTTTTCTTGGTTTTGTCCGCTCTTTTTCCACATTAACCACTGGAAGTGCAGGCTTACATAATAAAGAAACAGTCAGCATGGAATAAAAGGAAATACAAGTACCTTCCAAATGACATATGAACATCATCTTCAAAGGGAGCATGAGTCATCAATTGTGGCTGAGGGATTAATGTTGATGCCAACATTGCCTGACCATCAGGATTTTTCTGCTTCCAATTGTTAAATCACACTTTAAGTGTCATTAAAAACAATATTAAAGAAGGTCAAAAAAAAAAAAAAAAGTAGCATAATAAAACACATAAAGAAGAAAACCTATCATGACAAAAATTCAAGGCCACTAATAAATGTAAAACACGTTTTAAAGATGCATAAACTATAGGAAATCATCTTAAAGACAAAACTTATGATATTACCTCACAAAAGTTCTTAAAGACATAATCTGCTGACACAAACTCTTGAATGCTAGAAGTGCGCAAGATAATTCTAAGTATGGAATTCAAAGCTGGCTCCACATGTGGTTCCTCTCCAAGAACTTTACTTGCAAGAGAATCACGATTTTGAGGATGACCAGCAATCAGGTCTCCAATGCATTGCAATGCCTATACATTTTGACAACAAAAACAATCAGTACATGTCTCCGAAATTTCATTATTTTTTAAAATCTATCATAGATTAGGATGACCATGGCACTCAAGGTCAATAAGAAATAGCAGAAGATGTTAATAAGGTTCTCAGTATGTTGTCTTCTCTTGTACAACGGGCAATTCTACATTTTATTCATACGATAGTAAAGAGGGAACTGAGAGGGAATTAATATGAAATAAAAACCACAAAGCAAGGGAGTCAAAGTTATATTACCGTGCAACGAACTGGCACAGGTGCCCATTGGTTTTCAACTCCCAACAAGAGTAAATGGTCCAAAACCTTTTTCTATGATCAATAAAATGAATTAACTCAGAAATGTGAGGTCAAAAGCCTTGAGAAACTTCAATCAAAGAAAAATGTATAGAAACCAAACCTGAACCAAGACTGCTTTGTTTGTTAGGCTATTTTTGTCCTTTGCAGGATCAGTTTCTCGACCTCCAATCATAAGCAAGTGAATTGTTTCCAATACACTCAGTATATTTATTGTCTACAGGCAATTGATTTATGCATGAGAACAAAGAAATGAAGTAATGATAGCAAGGCTTCTTAGAAGGCTTATAAAAGAAAATAGGTAAATGCTGCCCAGCAAGAACCATCATTTCAAACCAAATGGAAGAGAGACATTTAGGAACATGAGTTTTGACCTTCTGTTGGGTAAACTTGTAGGTGCTTCCACGCAGAATTGATAATAAAGGGTCAAAGCCCATTGTTTCCCTAAGCAATACCTATATCAAACAATATAACAAGTTGCAGATTAAGATGGGCAATGGGCATATTTAACCAAAATTAAAATTTGACTAACCTGATTAGATGCATTATTACGTAGGAGATTGTTCAACAGCTCAAGACAGTCCTGTATAGTACCAAAGAGAATCCATAAACAATCATATTCGTATGAGTCACTTTTACGAACGATGAAACTATGTGAAATAGTAATAAAGAAGCCTCAGGCACGAGCAGAACTGAACCTATGAGTAACATAACACAATGTTGGTCACTGCCGATGAAAAAAGTTTCCAGAAGGTATTCAGAAAAACTAGGCAATTGAGAAACAAGATTGGATATACAATGTTCAGAAACTAGATTCGCACAACAAATCGCATACTTGAATGGTGCACAAATTCATTTTACATGCGTTAAGTGCAATACAAGGTATCCATCTTTGGTGAAGAAGCAAAAGTATCAACACTTTAGAAGTAAACAAGACATCCTAATCAGTTCAATGCTATAAAAGCAAAAATGCAGGAGGAATATGGCACAGAAGAAAAAGTGCAGGTTATATATAAATAAATATAAATATATATATATATATATAAGGAGGTGGTTTTGGATCTTTTCAGGGTGGAGAGAGTGGAGATTTATAAAGATGATTGCACCATAACCATATACACTGTGATTTGGAATGTAGACCACCTGAACAACCACCCCTCCTTCTGAACCTCCTTCCTCTTTTATAATGCTAAAAATCTTCTCAAAAGCCCCTTCAAAAACCACTATTTTTTGAATTTCCTGGATATGATAGCAGCTAGAAATTAGATCACTTGCAATAGAGAAGGAAACACAATTACTGTGAGACAAAAAAATAAACCAAAAACTCACCTCAGCCTCGCGGGTCAAGTAAGTCAGAAGTAACAAAGCCTCATTTCTTATAACCTTCGCAAAGAACCAAAGATAATTTTATGATCCATCAAACTGCAGGGAGATTGAAAGCCATTTAAAACCTCAAAAGGAAGTCAAACTATTTAATAGCTTTACCTCACGATCCATAAGCATATCCATAAGCCGTGTAATACCACGAGGAATGGTGAGAATAGCTTCCTGTAACCTGAAAAGGATTTTTTAGTAGATTTTTCATCACAATTTCGAGATAAGAAAAAGTTACAAAATAACAAGAACAATGGTTATGAAATGACATCTACAAAGGAATATTATAAAAATTACCTACTAGGAGAATTTGTTAGCAGGGCTGTTAACAGCTGAATTGTAAAATAGCGCACATAGAAATCGTCGTCCGACTGCCAGCATGCTAAATTAGCAATTGCACATGTAGCTGAAAAATGATAAGAAAAGCATATGTAGATTACTAGAATCCAATATTTTGTTTCCTTACCAACAAGCTTAAAAGAAGAGAAATACTGTCCACTTCTCTAGAAAGCAGATCACTATTCATTAGAGCTGGTTGGACATCGTTCTTTGGTCCCTTGGTATGAGCAATTGGAGTCAAGGCACCCTGAAGAGTTTCTAGAGCCCCCCGAACCTTGAAATGGTCAACATTATGACACGTTAGTGTCTAGAGAAATGGCGGTGCAGGCATAAAATCAAGAAAAATGTAATTACTCATTGAGACAAAAGATCAAAATATTTTCTATCCTTGGGGATTGAAATTGTGCAATTTAACATGGTAATCATTATCTAACCACCAGAGAATCTATATTCATGAAGTGTGTTCCAACCATGAAACATAAAAATAGGTTTTGGTCATCAATCTATTCATCAAGATTCTAATAGTTGGACAACAATAAAATTTAGTTAATCCAGAAATATGAACTACAAGATAAATACCACACCAGGGACATAGAATAAACTGGAGAACAGAAACTGCTAATGCAGTGAACCAGAAAGATTGACCACTTGAAAGTGACCCATGTAAGCCTACCACACAGGGAAATGCCCCAAAGTTAGCCAGTAACACTAACATATGTACAGTTTAGCAGTTTAGATCTAAGCATCAGTGTTACAACTATACAGTTTCCAAATATGAACTGCCAGCTCTACACGTACATTTTAGACCACAAAATGAGGGAATTACATAAAATAATAAAGAATGAAATCAATAAAAAATGTGAAAGGGAGAAGAAAAATAAAAGAGGGAATAGAGGCATTCAAACCAATTCAACATCATCGCGTTCATCCTTTAAGACACTCAGAAGTACCGGAAAGCCTGAAAAGCATTAATGCAAAAGGTGAGTTACACTCTAAGGGAAAAAACCAAATTCATCCAGAACAGAGAAGCAATTACCCATTGCCCCAAAAGCTAACTGTGCAGCTTGACTTTCAGGACACTGCAGATTGAAGTTCAGCCATAGCATTCCTCCTATCCTCAGCCAGTACACCATTGCTTATCCGGTCAAGTAAGCGTTCAATATAACTGTAGGCACAATCCATGAACTCAAAATGAGATATCGAATCTGCTTCATTTCAAAACTAAACATGCATGTGAGCACCATAAAGCAATGAAAATTCCCAAATTAATCTCACACAAGTCACACTCAACATCAAGTGGTTCAACAAAAAATTCCTCGAGTAGTAGAAAAGACTTATCACGGTTCACCGAAGGAGGTGTAAAAGGAGATAGAATTTACCGTTGTTAACGTAAGGTTAAACATGTCATGCCAAGGTCTGAGAGGCAACTAGTGCACAAGAAGATTCAGGTAAGACAAAAGACTTGATTTTGTAAAGAAGAAAACAGGAGCAGGTGAATGAAACAGCTTGTCTTTGCCATTTTCAGAGCTTCTGAAGGTGACACATACTAGAATCTTACAAAACTTCATCAATTTTTGCTTGATAGTTAGATTGAAAAGAAGAAACTACTGTGTAATCCTCCCCAGATGGACATAGGGAGCGGAGCTAGATAGGTGCTTTCGGAGACAGCAATCGGGCTCAAAAAAAAACATTTCGATACAGCTTCAAAATACTCACAATTTCTAATTTACAAGTGAGGCATGTCTAATAATCTCAAAAAAGTTTGCTTCTTTACTCCTTTTAATCAGTAGCCCAATCAAACAAAATATTGAAAAGAAAAATAGATTATTCAGCTAGCAATCCCTATGATAAATAGTTTATCTAAATTACACTCTTCCATGGTTGCACATGCTAATCTACATTGTAACAAGGGAGCCTGGTGTGAAAGAAGACAGACATGAAAGAAAAAGAGAGTAGTAAACGGAATGCATCCATGTCAGCAGGCTTGCATTTGCTATATTTCCCTAACTCCTTGACATTCTACTTCTTTCTCACTTGCAAGTTTGTCAAGTTCCCACCTCCACCATATTCCCAGTCATTGTTAAAGAAAGGCAATACTCATACATATAAAATCACTTATAGAAACAAGAAACTTTACCTATCTTCACTCGTACCCGAATTCTCATTACCAAAAACACGCCCAACATACCCCTGCATCATCAATAATGCTCAGCAAATGAAGACCAAATACACATTATACATCAACAAGGGATTCTTTTACAAAAATTAACAAAAAGGGATTCAAGCTAATTACATTATAGAACATTAAAACCAACAAAAAAAAAAAAAAAACTGAAATTTCTAAAAAATCTCAGCTTTCAGGCAAACCAACAACTAAGATTAATTAGTGAAGCTACTAATAAGATAAAACCAGCAAATTAATTAAGCTAATTACCTGGTACTTGGAAACTAAATCCATTTTTGCTGAATATCTTAATCAGATTAGCTCAGTATCTGGAACAAATTTTACACAGGAAAAAGAAAAACCCTTAATTAAAAAGGTCAAAATTTGATCAAGATGGATGATTAAATTAAAATTTCAACTGAAACCCATTATGTAAACTTGATAAAATACAAATCAATTCAACCTAACTTAACACAAAAGATCATTAATTAAGGTGAAAAAAAAATTCTGGCTTCAGTGTTACCTGGGAGTCCGCTAATGTGAGAGGGATCAAGGAGGAGAGAAGGGAGAAGAAAAAGAAGAGGCGGGGCCCGGAAGAGAGAGATTTAAATGGGTCGGGTCAACAGGGGTCGAATTTGGATAGTGGGATGTGGATCATGAAGATTGCAGAGAGCAGTTTTTTTTTTTTTTTTTTTTTTTTTTTGAAGGAATTGGATTTTGCGTCACATGATGAACTGGATTACACGTTCTTGGCCTCTTGGGTCCGTCACAAATGATGTCATATACATGTGGGATTTGGATCCAAGTAAACCCGTTTATCTCGATTTGCTTATCTATTATTATTTGAATATTATTATTGGAATAATATTTTAAAAAAGTAATCTAACAATTTTTTTAATGTGACATAAGTGGGATTAATTGAAAAATAAGTATAAAATAATTGAATAAAATATTATTTTAAAAAAATAAAAAATTAATTATTCAAACGGTTAAATGTTCAATTCAAACTCGTGTTGATCGAATTCGATTTATTCAAAATGGACGAATTCGAATTTGAATTTGAGTTCTTGACAATTCAAACTTGTCAAGTATCTTGAACTTATATATATAATTAATTTATATATATATATATATAAATAAATAATTATTAAAATACCTCTAATATTTCATAAAAATACGATTTTATCTTTTCAATTCGAGCGAACTCGAATCAAAGTGAATTTTTTTATAATACAAAGAGTTGAACTCAAGTTCTGTAAACTATATTCAATTGAGTCCGAACTCAAACTTGAACTCTAACTTTTTTTTTTTCGAATTTGAGTTCAAGCATAATATTGGCTCTGCTAAACACGTTTCTACCTCATATCCTATATGAACTTGGATTTATCATTATTTTCCCTTTCGAAAGTGTTTAATAACAAATTTGTTGCTCTTAAATTCAATACAATTACCGAATGTGGGATAAGTATTGGTTAATCAATCAGTTAAATAATTCGGTCAAAATTTAAAAATGAGTCTTAAAATTATTAACCAATTTTTAATTTCGAATTGAATTCGGAATAAAATTTAGTTAATCAAATTCGAATTTGATAATAAGTCTCGAATTCAATTAACCATATTTGTTAATTGGGCCCATGACATTGGATTAAAATTATTTGTACAAAAATTAAAAAAACCTAACTAAAATTATTTGTACAAAAACTAAAAAACCTATATAATACGAAATTGAATAGATGCTATGTTTTCTTAATACTTTACGTATATAAAGTATATGTGTTTGTATACTCATTGCTTGACTAAGACTTTATATACATAAATTGTATGCATAAATATGTTTGTATTCGTGTATACATATATAATATCATTTATGTGACTATATATGTATTTTATAAGTAAAAATATAGCATTAGTTTGTAAAATTATATTATATAAAAAAGTATATTTACTAAATAATAAGATGTAAGTGTTACAAATTAAGAGTGTGTTCGTTTGGATTGAAAATATTTTTTAGAAATTTTTTTTGTGCCAAACACCGAAAAATATTTTTCGGTGGAAAATATTTTCCAATTTTCCTTCCTCTGGCTGAAAATAACTTACGGAATTTTTGAGTGTAAGTTATTTTTCGGAAAATTCAAGAGTGACATTAAACCTCAAATACTTACTTTTAGAATTTCGTTTGCTAAACTTATTTTCGTTTTTAATTTTTTTTCATTCGTTTTTCTCTCAATTATGGGTCACACACTAATATGACTATCATTATGTATATTTTACTACTATATTGTACTATCATTTAATTTTGAAAAAAATCAATTTTTTATTAATTACAATTACTTGTAAGGTATTTATTACTATTGTTATAAATTTTTTTAACTTGTATTCATAAAATTAAAGATAAAACCGTTAAAATTTTTTATTTCAAAATATTTTCATTTTGTCAATCGAACAGTAAAAAATTGTATGAAAAATAGATTAGTTTTTTCATGTAAGTCCAAACGAACACACCCAAGTATTAAAGATTTTCTTTAAAAGGTTTGGAATTCGTCAGAACCAAATTTAATCTAGAAATCAATTAATTCCGAATTCAAAACTCAATTTCTATTTCATAATCTTTATTTCGATTTTTGAATTCTATTAGACCAATTTATTAACCGAATTCTGATTAATCAGTTTCAAATTTTCAATTTAAAAATAAAAAAACTCATAAATTCGATTAACCGAATTTGTGCTCAGCCCTACAATTAACTCTTCGAAATTCTTTTCTCGCTTCATCTCAAAATCATTAAAGTACCCCCACCAATACTTCATTGATTTTTCTTGCGCAGGCGGATTAAGTATCAGCCAAAATTTTGAGGAAATTTTGAAGATACAAAGCTAGGAATTCTTGGGCTTAAAATTTTAGTGACTTATTATTATTGATTACGAGAATAGAACCCAAAGTACAAGGCCCAAATTGCTAGGTGGGATATGATTGTCATCTTCTCTTTAGCCCAAATAAAATCTAATTACAAAGTAGATATAAAATCAAAAGACAATCACTTCCTTCGTTAGCAAGGCAATAGAATGCGATACTATTAACTAACGTTAACATTTTTACAAATTAAAGATTTTGTATTACTATTCAATACATTTTTTCCTTGAGGTATAAAAAAAAAAAAAAAAAAAAAGAAAGAAAGAAGAAGCTAAATGTATAAGATCAGGATTGCAATATTTGATCGGTAAAGATCTTCTATTTCATTTTCTATTCCACCCTCTATTACACTACTCAATAAACTGTCAAGATTACTTCATTATAATTTATAACTATATTTATAAAGAATATTGACAATACATTAGGTAGTAAAAGACAGAGAGTAAGATAGAAAATGAAATAGAAGATTCTGCGGCATATTTGACATAATTAAAATGCGTAATTGCCTATTTTAATGACATATTACAAACTAATAGTTCGTTGATTCAAACTAAAATCTCTTTTCTATAAAAGTTGAACTTTTTTTTTCCTAAAACATATTACTTAATGGATACTCGAGTCAATATTGCTTGAGCAATGAGAATTGTTATTTAATTGCAATAGAGGTCAACAAAACAAACAAACAATTAAGAAAGATTAGGTAAAATGTCACCACCTTGGAGAGGATGACTAAAGGGTCACTTTGTCATTTATCTCAACTCATGTCTAAGAGAAGATTCAAAAATCAAGAACATCACATGGTAGTACTGCATTATAATGTGTGTCTAGCTCCTTTTAACATCTTAATTTGATCACTATATCCCAACTTTTGGCTTGTTCATTTTCCCCTTTAGCCAAATTCATTCATATCTACTATCATAGTCCAAAGTATCACAGGAATCTACACAATTTCAGCTACTTTGTTGCACTAATTCCATTTTCAGCCATTTAATTGCTTGAATATCAGGAAAATTTGTGTCAAAATCCGTCAAGAAATCATTCCGTTAAAAGCTGTACAATATAAATTTTTAAATAACAAGATATTATACAATACTTAAGCATTATTTTTAAGCAAAATGCGATAGTTCCATAAAAGGATCGTAGAATAGTTCAATTATACTGTTTTGATCAATCATCAATCTAAACAACCCTATACAAATCTTCCTATGAAAAAGAGAAAAATTGTTTGTTGCAAATCTGTTTGTCAAGAAAGTTGCACTTTGAAACCCTACAAATAAATGGTTTTGAACCTACTAGGTAAATACATCTCAATCAACTTTGGAGGTTCACCCACAAAAGCACTTGACAAAGGAACCTTTCACTTAGCTAAAGTGGTAACGAAAATCATAACTTTGTTGACGACTAAAGATGCAAGCAATTTTTCTTCCGGACATGAAATATCATCTTTTTTGTTGAGGAATTTAAGGACCACAATTATCAGCTGGTATTTTGATATTTTGTAATTTCTAGATGAAAAGTCCTAATCTTGAATGGAGGGTGCAACAAATTTTGCTGCCTAAATTAATTGTCGTTATAGAGCAAAAATGAAAAATATCTTTATGTGCCCCCAACAAAATTGGAATCTTTGATTTAAGTTAATTAGAACCACAAATTTCATCTCATCATTTAGCTAGCTAGGTTTTTAGAGAAAGAGAGGAATTATCATTCACCACCTTCTACTAAAATTTACATTTTTTTCAAAATAAATAAACTTTATAAACTATAGAATTTTTTTTCCTCTTTTTAAAATCCACCCCTCTCCTTATTTTAAGGATTCAAACGATCGAACCCACAACTAATAGTTAATAAGAAAACTGTCTTGCAATCAAGACTGTAACTATAAACTACAGAATCTAATACGGAAAATAAGAGAAAGATGTGTATATTCTTGCATCATCAATTGCTAGCAATATTTCTAGGCATATCCATCTCAAAAGCAACTCTAAATAGTACTCTTCCAAAGCAGTAAAATGTTCAAAAATTTATAGCCATTAGCCCATTAATTTCCATTGTTTTCCTAACCAAAATATACTGCTCTCTATGACTAATAATTTGTGTTCCACTCCAAAACAATTGATCTTCAAAGATTAATCCCTTTTTCCTATCCAACCAAATCATGGAGTAATTGTGCCCCCATCAAGTCCCTATAAGGCAAATTCTGGCCTTGATCACTATCCAGGAGTGAGTACTCAACTTGTTGGCAATCTTCAATATGCTCTCTAGTGTAAAAAAGAGAACTTTGAGAAGGAGAAGAGAATGCCAAACTGACTCCACTTCCACCTCCACCTCCACCAATATGCTGCTGTAAACCCAAAGTTAATGACACTCCACCACCACCACTTCCACCGCCGCCACCGGCATAACTCTGATGATTGTATGATGAGAAATCCAACTCCATAGCACCAAAAGAGTCTGAGACTCTTCCAAAACTATGCTGTTGGATATTGTGCTGCATGTTGTGATTCTTTTCAGGAGGGTTATTGTTGATGATTGAAGAGAGGCATTCAGAATCAATTCTGGCAAGTTTGTCAGGTGTTGGCTTTTGATCTTGATCATGATGATCATGCTATCAAGACCTCCTTTAGCTGATGATATTCCTCCATCAATATTAGTGTCATCTGCTTCTTCTTCTTCTTTTGTTTCTTGAGTATACATTTCTTCCACCATGGGTTTCCATAGCCTAACTCTTGCATTAATGAACCAATTGGACACCTGAACAAATTAAAAAACCAAGCATTTAGTCATACAAGATACATTGAAAACAACAGGCACAAAGGAATACTAATATTTTATTCATTAGACAATGAAATACAGTTTAGATAATAAGATTGTATAAGCTCAAGTCATTAAAAGTAGGGAAGAGTAGGGTTATATATTTTAAAAAGGCAAAATATTTTATTCATTAATAGATAGATTCTAAGAAGATATTCTACTCCATTGGTAATATCATTGGATTTAAATAGTTGTTCAAAGAAAAGGACTTGCCTGACTTCTTGAAAGACCTGTTTGGCGGGCTAAAACGTGTTTATCTACATCACTTGGGTACCTGCAACAACCAAAGAGGTTTCTCTTGTGATGAAAATTAACACTTCCTCCAGTATTGAAAGTTATTGTTCATCACTTTATCCGGCTCTTTGTGCTTTTTTTGCTAGTTGTAATCAGAATGATATTCTCGAATGCATTCACATAAGGGAGAGAAACATGGGGCCAACTTATGCTGTAACAAACAAAATTCAGACAAAATAACAAAAAGGCCTAAAAAAATTCCTCCCCAAAAAAATGCACATAGGAAACACAATATGACAATGGAAATAGGGAATCTTGATAATGGTGGAGAGAAACTAACAAAATTTGGGCTTGTTTTTATAAAAATATTGTCTTGAGTAACAAATTTTCCAACCAATTTTGAAGTTTGAATCTACTTTGCACCATAGTTACCGAATAATTGATATTTTCTCATACTTAGTATGAGTATGAGGTATGCAATACGTCATTTTATTAAAATTTTATAATTTATATGTGCATTCGATACGTGATATGCGACTGGATACCTAGTGAATTAGGTTTTACTTTATACCCACACTAGTACTACTTGGTAAGGATTAAAAGGAGAGGAGAAATTTACGGATAAAGGAAGTGTTCGAAGAGCCAAGCGCGAAGAACAGAAACGGCCCTTTCAGGTAGGCCACGTTGAGGTCTCCATGGATGACTTTCCATCATATTCGTCTGCTGAAAGGCCTTCTGTTGCCTTAGAGCTTGATCAAGAATTTTCAGCCTCGGCGTTTCGCCTTTCGTTGCACCTGGAATAGAAGTGTCTTTCTCCCCTAATGCCTTCTTCGTGGCCTTAATCTGACCTACAATTCCATCCCTTAAACATCTGAAATGTCTTGACATTGCCTTAGATGCTAAGGCTGAATAAACTGTTGCAGCTCCATTTCCTGCCGCTGCCTCAAATGATGATACCACTGCCTTCATTTGATTACAATAGTGCTTGTATCTTCTATCCACCTGCAAATCAATTAGCCATATTCATTGGTAAAAGATTAGTCTTTATTATTTTAATCTTTTTGAGAATTTTTACAGGCTCAGAATACAAACAGGTTTTGATATATATGCAATCCTGACAAATAAACAGAATAGAGGGTTCTGAAAATTAAATGGAACTTCCAAATTGTCAGCATGTGGGCATTAATAGAAAAGTGTCCTCAGTCACACAGTTAGTCCTTAATAGTTACTATACTACTAAATTACAGCCATCTTTTATGGAAGGTGGAGATCAATTTTCAGCATAAAAAGATATGATCTTTAAAGAAAAAGAGGAAATGTTTTATACTACATGTGTATACCTCTTCTAGCATTTGAAGAAGCTTGGCTTTTCTCTTCTGCAATTCCAGTAGGTCAAGGGAATATAAAGATTGCATTTTTGAGGAACTACTTGCATTATTATCTTGATCATCCTGCAGCCATTGATTGGTTTTGTGAAGCTTTAACTTTGATGTACTATCAATTTGCTTAGTTCCCAGATTGCAGAATTCGCTGAGAAGCTCCTGAGCAGGAGCTAAGTACTTTGAGTTTCTCATATGAAACTGCTGGCCTTGATGATGAAGATTTGCAACTTTTCCCAAAAACCCATCTTGCATCATTTGTTCTTGTTGCTGTTGTTGTTGAATATTCAAAGAAACCTTGCCAAAAAACTGTCCATCATTTCTCATATCATCATGAGGAAGTCTAAGTTCAAAAGACTGCAAACCAATAGCAGAAGGGTTGTTAGATGAACCAAGTGAGAGTGAAAGTCCTTGACTTGGCCTTTCATTTCCTTCACAAGGAAAAACAACTCTCAAAGATGGATCATCAACAAGTACTGATGATGATCTATTAATATCATGATGATGCCAAGCTGCTGAAGAAGATTGGTGATGATCTTGTCTAACCATATCAGAAATCCCTGTTGAAAAATCTTGTTGATGGAACTGACCATTATTAGTCTTTGAAGATGATGCAGCATCAACCTGATGATGATGGTGGTGGAGGTTGTGGTTGGAAACTGCACTTTTGCCAAAGAACTCTTTCCAAATAACTGAATTGGTACCATAAATGTTGTAGATTAGCAGTAGTAATGTTCTTGGAGGATGAAAACCCTCCTATCATCTGATCCATCCCAGTAGTCAAGTTGTAGATCTCAGCTGGATTGGTGGATTCATGAAAGCCTTGTTGAAACTGGCTAGTCTGCATATTGGGATTATTAACAGTACCATCTGAGTAACAATTATAGCCAGTTGTTGTAACCATAGCCCCCCTTGAAATTTTCTCTTCACCACCTTGAATTATAGGCATGTATATATGTGTATATAAATGGATCTCTCTAATCTACCTTTCTTCCTTTCTTTCAGCTGGCCCTAGATATCCAAGAAACTACAACATCCCATATAGAAAAAGTAGTAAAAGAAGTCAAGAAACAAGAAAAATGAAGCAAAGATTAATCAAAACATAAACTTTTCTTGGTCCAAAAAGGCTCCAAGTTTGCAGCTTTAGTTTTGCAAGAAAACCAAAAAACTTGGTTTTTTTTTGTTTTTTTATATTAATAACACAACTAGAAGTGTTATATATAATTGGCATGAAAGCTAACCTAATCAAAGAAGAAACAGAAATTCTTCGGAAATATCAGAAGATCAGAAATGGGATGACTTCCAAGCCATTTTCATCATTTGGTATGCTCCCTTCTCTCTCTCTCTCTGTGGTCAGGCAGAGTGGGAAAATGCAATATATGGTAAAGTACGTACAAACTAGTAATAGTAGACTTGCAAGAAATCCAAAATCACCCCTTCAATAATTTTCATACTAATAATAATAATATTTTAGTAAATATTATTTTAGGAACAGCTGAAGTTTTTTTTTTTTTTTTAAATGTTAAATTTGTTTTATGAAAATTGAAGACTACAGTATTTTTATTTGCACAATCAAAACATAGGGACCATGATTCTATAAATTAAAAGACTATCAAAAATAGTACCCCATGCACAAACAACAACATGGTCTAGTTTGGTCAAGACTAGAGAGAAAGAGGAATCATCATCAACCTTTCTGTCAGTTGATGTCTACTTACATAGGTTTCTAGATTGTTTGTTGGATTAATTGGCAAAGTAATTAGTACTCACCCTAGTTCAAAATTACAGCTCCCATATAATATAATTATTTTAGTGTAATTATCCACACAAAAAAAAAATTGAAAAAAAAAAAAATTTGTTGTACAATCAAGAAAGACTAATAAATTGCTCCTGATATGTTCATGTCACGAACGTACAAATCTTGGAAGGGTACGAATCCCCAAAACTGAAGCTACACTTGAGTTGTGTGCAGGCTTTTTCAGATGGGTTTTGAGTGGAGCTGCGGTGGAAAAATTCTTTATTATTAATTTTGCATGGCAGAGATAGTTGAATGATTTTAAAATAATAAAACGGTTGAGTATTAATATTCGTTTCATATTATAGAGTAAGTAACTAAATTTTATTTAAGATAGGGTGGAGAATGAAAAAAATTTTATTACTCGTTTTATATTATAAAAGAATATTATAAAATATTAAATAATTAAAAAATAATTAAATTTTTATTTTTTAAACATATTGTTTATAATTATTATATTTATTTTATATTTCGAAGTGAGTAATCAACTACTTAAAAGGAGAGAAATGGGAATTAGATACCAATATTGTGTTGTGAAAAATGTTCCTAGAATTAGTGACTGTGGAGGTCCTGAGATGAGGTGGTCCAATGTTTCCAACTAATTCTAATTAAAACCACCCCCTATTAAAAGCCTTCCCACCAATCTCCTCATTTTCTCCTCAAGTTATGGGACCAGCATCTTCTTTCTCCTCCTATCCTTTTTCCTAACATTTTCCTCCCACATATATGCCAAAATTCAATCCCAAACTTCCTTCACACCAAGTAATTGATTTTTTTTTTTTTGTGGTTTATTATTATTAGGAAAAATAAATAAATCAAATTACACGATATTCAAATTTAATTCGAGTTAATTAGAAGCCGTCTATAACTCGCGAATTAGTTTATCGTATTAATCTTCTCAAACAAAATTTAGTATTTATTAACCTTTTAATATCGACTAAACAAACACAAATTAAATTTATATACAACTAATTATGCTGGAAGAAATATAATTAATCTCTACCAAAACTAGACACGCTCTATAAAAGACTCATTTAAACTCAATTAAGTAAAAAGTTCGAACACGGTTTTATGGTTTTGGAAAAAATAAAACAAAAACTAAATGCTGTGGCGATGAATTCAATTACTCATTTCGTTTCATTCACTCAACAATTGAGACCTCAATTTCTCCAAATAATTCATTACGATATTATGGTAATATTTATAAAATATAAAATAAAAAAAATCTTCTTTGGCTAAAAAAAATAATACATTTAAAAAATACACACATGTTAAATAATTTGTGTACATGACAAATTTTTAACCAAAATTATAAGAGACAAGCGTGACCAATCCTTTTCTCCCTACCTTTCACGGCTCAACCATCACAAATTGAGGTTCCATCACGCGCAATGCACGTGCGTAGACCTACAAATACCACCCAACTTTTAATTTTTTGTCTTTAAAAGAAGGTGGTCCTTTGCCGAAGCTCTCTCCGCCCCTTACCATTTTCTCTCTCCTGTAATCTGTGGAGATAGATATATAGATGATATTATATAATGCACGAAAATTTTATAGTTCCGTTAAGAAATTATATCGTTATATTCTAAATATTAATATTGTATAATATTATGTACTTGAATATTTATAGAGTTCGAATTTTAATATATAATGTCATATATTTTAACAGAACTATAAAATTTCCTTAAGTCAATTCTTATGTTAATAGGTGGGATGGATCTTTAATCCATATTCATCTACATTACTCTGAAGAAATTTATTTTTAATGAATTAGAATAATATAGATAAATATGAATCAAGAAATTAATCTCACCTATCATAAATCGAATTCATATAAAAAATTTTCATATCCATTCAACTTATGATCACTAGTAAATTTTACGTTCTAAATACCAATCACGTCATATATGTTATGACTATATTCGTATGGGATGCATTGACATCGTTACATGCATGTAAGTAATGTGTACGTTTACGTGTCTAGAAAGATTTACAATTAAACTCGTAGACCAAATCCACTCGAACGACTTGTAAGCAAAAATTTCCTTGTCATACGTAGTTCTTATGGATTTTAATATCTTACACATCATTCGCTAGCATAACATATGTACCATTGTACCTAACTTATAAGGGTGTAACATTTCTTCTCTAAAATATTGCTTTAGTACATACTGCTTTGTTTTTGCCTTTTACATGTGTGTATATATATGTGTATACATACATATATATATATATATATATATATATGTATATATATGTGTGCATGTATATATTAGGATTAATTGAACATGGATCTAAAATTAGGGTAATTCAAAATTTTTGTTAAGGAAAACGTATAGTAACTTTCAAGATTTGAATCGTATAAATTTTTAAAATTGTATACAATATAAATTTTTGAAACATGAGAATTTAGTTTTACCATAAAATTTCCCCCCTAGATTTAATCTAAACAATTGAATTTTTACATGTTATGTAGCTGGACTAGCTCATATATAGGCTTTCTTTTAATTAATATCCTTTTATATACATATATTTTTTCCCCCCTTTCTTTCCATCTTTGTGTGTGATTGATAATAGTAGGATGTATGCATGGTTGTATTAAAGTGAAATGGTATGGTAACATTTGCTTTCTTTCTGAGGATTTCAAGTAAAAGAGCACCCACAAAAATAGGTGAATCAGAAACTGTTGTCTGTGGTTTTTTTGTCAAATTATTGCAGTTTACATTTTTCAACTCATTTTGAAACTTGTTCTAACAGTTGTTTATACAGAAGATCATGATTCTTGCAGCCAGAGCCAGATGCTAGTAATTTTTCCTTTTAGGGTGGTCCATAATTTGTATATATGGTTTGATAATCATGGTTTCTTTTGGACCATTCTAAGGGCTATATTTTTGTTTTTTACAAACCAAATCAGCAATAGACTAGTATGGTACTTGCAAGTAGTAATTCTTCTTCTGCTGTTTGCTTTGGAAAAATCATTTTGTTTGATTGCACTTCATATTTCCACAGAATGGACCCATGCAGTTGTTGGATCAGAAGAATTTTCCTCACCTACAAATTTTCAAAATCCAATTGGTTAATTAATTTGAATAAAATGTTTTAATTAATTAAGGACCGAAATTGACTTCCAACATTTAATTTATTTTGAATTAAAGAAAAAAACTCTCCTATATAGTCTCTTGCTCATTAGTGACTCGAACTTAAACCTATGATCAGTAAGTTATAAGAGAAGTATCTTACCCTCTAAGTTCCAGTTCGTTGTCAAAAGATTGATGAGAGTAGAGAAAGACTTGCAACATAAATATAGGCAAACCTTATTTTTCATACAAGACAAAATAGCAGCATATATGCATCTATTTTGACTTGTTTATGTCTCAAGAACATGTTTTTCACTTGCTAAAATTATGAAAGTAGTAGAAATTCAATTTTTTGAGTCTGGCCTTTAGTGAAGTATTAATTAAAAATTGAGAGAAACATTGGTACATGTCTAAACTTATTGATGTCATTGTACAATATAAGAATTAAGTATTTACTATCTAGTAACTCTACTAGTGCTTGTTCAAATGAGGGTCATAATTAATGCTGTTCAATTCAACCATTTTAGTTTTTCTTCCATTTTCCCAATTTAGTTTTTCTAATATACTAATTTCAGGTGAAAACTTTGAAAGTTTATTTTATCTGTTTGTATACTCTTCTTAATCTTCACTATATACTCATGTAGGGCACAAATAAATAAATAAAGGGTTAACTCAAGTGACAATAAAAGACATCACTAATGATTTTAATGCAACAGAGAAAAAATCATGGTTTTCCTGGGTCAAATCCTTAAGATACAAAATTAAGGAAGTCAAGAACAGAATTACAGAAAAGGTTAATTAAGCAATTATATGATAATAATTTATTTGAGGTTGTTTAATAAGCAAAATCAGATTTGACTCAGCGAATATGGACGAATAATGCAACCACTTAATTAGTATATTTTGTTTACCCATTGATAACCCTATGAGAAGGACGTCGGCAATTTCGCATAAGTGTGTTTCATGGCAGACCGGATACATATAGAGGGGCCCACGTTGGAAAATTTCATTTAATTATATTGTGTTAGGTAAAATGACTAAATTTTAGACATTAATTTCTTTGTTTTGTTTTACTTTCTCCGTCTCAAAATAACTGTCACTTTATACAATTTGTATTATACTATATTATTTATTACTTTAGAAAATTAAAGAAGTACTAAATGATATTTTTTCAACTTTTACCTTCAATGTCACTTAATGAAAGGAAGATTATATAGTTGGGATATTAATGTGAAAGGATAATTTAGTCACTCTGAATTATCTTTTTTACAAAATTAATATAATTTAATTCATACATACTAATCAAAGGTGACAGTTATTTTAAAATCAAAAGAGTAATATACTTGTTAAAAATTTAGTTTCCTCCGCAACATTGAATATATATATATATACTACAATTTTGTTGTTGATGAATTACACTAGACTGTCAAGATCCTTTGATGCTTTCATATATATTCTAAATCTAACCCTGAAAGTCATTTTAATCAAATGGGATCCATGATTAATGGTATTGATCAATTACAAAAGTGGATATAGAAGAGCAGTGAAATTACAAGAAGAAGAGACTAAAATCTTTCTTTAAATTTGTCACTGATAATGAAAGAATGGATTGAAATGATCTCAAAAATACTAGTTCCCGAGTATATTTGATCAAGGAATTTCTATATTTTTTTTTCTCTACTTTTACTTAAAAAATCTTCTTAATTTTATGTGACACGAAGTTCGAGTAGGTCTAAAAGGACACAAAAAAAATTCATTGGATGTATCCAATAAATTGACTAAATTCTAAAAATGATCAAAAATAAGCTTCAATTGGACAATTTATTCTTATCAGAATTTTAAGATATTTTTGTGATTGTGACGCCTTGATTTATACAACATCAAAGATCTAGTTTCTATTCAGAACGTCCACAATCATAATTTATTCATTGTGCTTTATATGTCTTGGGGGTATCAATAAGAATAATGAAACTTTATATACAATGAGATGAAAAAGATGAAGTAATATGGCCATAATTTCAGAAACTAATGACGTCTGTTAATGCTAAAATTTTCAAGTACATGTCCCAAGTGCAGTACTAGGGTTCGGCTCTTCACGTAATACTCATGTTAATATATGTAACAAATAAAAAGTAGGATTTTGTTCTCGGATAAGTTTGACACTCAATATTTATATAAGAGAATATAATTCAGAGAGAGATTCAAACTTGAAAGAATGAAAAAAGTGAATAACGAATTTCACTTGTCATTTCGCTATTTATACCTGTAATTAATAGATCAAATCGATTTGCAAAATAAAAATTATTTATTTAACTTATATAAACCTACTTTGATTGTTAAGATAAAATTATCAAAATATTTCTAATGAACCGAGGTCTAAAGTCACATATATTTCTTAGTAGACATTATTTTGGCATCATCAAAGGCAGTGATACGTTGGTAATTATCTTGGCCGACGTAATTTACCCAAAATGCTTCTCTCTATATACTTATATGAAATAAAATAACATAAGTTTGGAGCCAATGGTCTTATGTGTATAAGAGACAGATTAAATCACTGATTGTTCTCATAGATTGTTACGATTACAAGTTTAATTTAAATCATTAAATTATTGTATACAAGGTTATTGAATTATTTGTTTTATAAATATGGTCATTAAATTATTTTAAATGTGTGTCTAGAGTCACTGAATTATTTATTTTACAAATTTGGTCACTAAAGTTCCTTAAGTCTGTGTTTCTTCTATTTCCATGATACCTACATACACATACTCAAGGTAGTTCAGTGACCAAATTTGTAACGAAATGACTCCAAACACACATTTAAGAGAGTTAAATGACCAAATTTGTAAAATAAATAGTTCAATAATCTTATATGTAACAACTTAATAACTTGGTGATTATTTATGCATTTTGCTCTGAAAAAACGAAATCCATCCGGATATTGCTAAAATTAGATTTTATTTGTCATGGTGCTATCCTATTGAACTAAGGCTTTTTATTTGGGAACGAATGAATTTCTACTAAAATTTTTTATTAGTATGCGAGTCTATCAAGCATGCGTAAAACGATTGTTCATTTGAATCTAGAGGACCCGCATCTTAAATGCTATATTATCAATTGGACACTCCTTGACATCTATACTAATTAATTATAGTGGAAAAAATGTTAACAAAATGGGTATCAGTCAAAATCTTCTCTCTAATAGTCTACAATTGAATATCTAATTGTCATAGATATCGTATAATATTTAATAGTAAAATACAATTTTCTTTTGTGAAAATTATAAAAAAGAAAATGAAATAAAACTTATCAAATTAAATAGACAAATTCCTAATCCTCGAAATCAAAATGAAATTTTTTGAAATGTTTAGAAAGAGTTTTGATGGAATAAGCCAAAAACACAATATATGGAATTAGCCATCAAATGGTGGAAAGTTTTATGGCTGCAGATCCCCATGTCTCACACTTTTGATGCACCAGTGAAAATGTGCATAAAATCAGAGTGTGGGATAGAAAATTCTATGTTGCTTTGTAATCAGATATGACCTCTAGATCCGGAGGCTATTTTGGGTATAGTGTATTTAAGGAACTATTACATAAATTCGATTTCATTGTTTTGTAAATTTTGTGATTTTAAACAGTAATTACAACTAGTAGCCATGGCCACACATTATATATGTGTTTTTAAAGAACCAATAAGATAAGGATAGAAAGAAATTATTTACTATAAATGAAACTACCTTGTCGTAGTGTTTTTTTTTTTGTTAATTTCAAATTTAAAAAGATATTAAAAGACAGAGACCGACAGACCAAAATGGTGTTCTCCCTTTATATATTGTATAGATATATCATTATGTTACATAACATACATTATTTAATTTAAATAAATCTTATTTAAATCACAATGTAGAAAAGTATTCGAGAAACATATTCATGTAAGAATTTACCGGGCACTCTATCCCAATTTGTTACTTCCTTCATTAGGAGACACCATGAATTTGATAGTTTTTCTATTTTCCCTTTTCATTTTCCTTTTATTTTCGTGCAAAGCTAGAAAACATAGATTTGTCGAAAAAAATAGAAAGTGTTACATGCATTGTACTTCTTAAGCTTTTTTCTCTTCAACCATTTTCGTTCCATAAAATGGAAAAGGGGGTGAGAATCGAACAAAAGATTTCCCCTTAACAAAATGCAAATTTCAAAGATAAGTTCTTAACGAATCAACTGATTTTCTTGGTTGAAAATGTTGAACATAAATGAAGTTTTTCTAAGAGCAATAAAACATAGATAAAACTTTATTAGATAAGATTAATTAACATAAAAAGTATATTTTATTCTAATTTTCAATGCTTAATTAAATAATTAATAAAAATCTCTTTGGTAAACTTGCAGAAATTTCATATCTTAAGTGGAACACTCAAGGGCCAATATTTTCTTCGATCAATATTGTCCATTTGTGCTCTTTCTGCGCGTGTCATTGCTTTCTAGAATAGCATTAAATCGCAGAAAGACTAGTACATGCTAATTAAGCCAAAAGAAAATAGATTACTTGAAGAAACAGCTGTATTAAAAGAATTGACAAAGGATGTCAAAATCTACAGACCCACCAAATTTATTTTTTTTAAAAAAACAAAGAACAAAAAATAAGAAAGAAAAGAAGATGCTGATGAATAGTTCTCAGTTGGTCTTATATGCATTGCATTTTTGTGGAATGTTCAAATTCCCACGGAATCATTAGCAAAAAACAATTATTTGGGACAATATAGTAAAGCAATAAATTGTTTTATGTTTTTTAATAAATTATTATACTACAGCAATAAACTACTGATGAAATTATTTTATGATTAGTTGTGTATGATTTTTTTTTTAAAAAAAGGCCATTTTTTTTAATGATTACATATGCCTCTAGTGGTGGGATATAATAAAACCGAAGTATTAAGATGCACATATAGTAGGACAAATAATAACATTTTGTTACATGAATTCCACTAAATTCACATATGATAAAATTATAAACCTATCGGTTAGAACAAAACTCATATACTGTATACCTACTCTTATTCTATTAGTTCAACTATTTGTTTGGTGCTGACTGCTTCGATTACAAGTGTCAAAATTTGATTCTTGAACCTCCCACTTCAAGAGTGATTTATCATGCTCTTTTAACCAGTAGCCCAATCGGCTGGTGGTTAAAAATTGGCCATGTATTAAATGATGAATTTTCCGACTAATATTAGTTCTAAAGTCACATTATAAGGTAGTCAATTTGGACGAGTGCTTCAGAAATGCCAGCACTTCCACTATATATAAGAAGGTAAAGTATGAGAATTGGTCAAGCAACAATTAGCCTTCAATTACTTAATTAAGGCAAGATTTGCATTTTTTATAGTAGATAAAATAAATAAATAAACTAATGTAAAATTGACCATAATATGTCGATTATAGCTGAATATGAGACTCATTAATTCAATTTTATGGGTTTTCCAATTTTTTAGTTTTTTCTACATCTGTGTCAAATACTTAAATGAAGGTCAACTTTGCAACAAGTCAATTTTTATTTTTTTTTTCTTTTTCTGATAAAGGCAATCAACATTTTCTCCTGTGTTTCTTGGATCATGATCAAATGTTGCATAAAAGAATACTCACAAGAACACTGTGGGAAAGCAAAACGAAAAATGTATTTTTATCAATTTTTATAGAATGTGCAAATTTCTCCTAAAGAAAAAAGAAATTACATAAATACTTTCCTATTTGTAAATGCAATTAACCTTTTGTGGAAACTCTTAGCTTCGTTTAAACAACTATTATTTAGTAAGTATTACAGTTGGAATAATTATTAAAGTAACTTTTACGATGTGATGTATATTAGATGAAAAGATGACTGAAAAATGTGTTACATAACTATTGCAAAACATTATTTGGATAATAATAAATACTAAATGTAAAGGTAGCAACAATCAATAGAAAATGAAAGAAAATTAAATCAAGAGTTTGAAGTATTAGATTAAAAAAAAAATCAACATTTTTGAGATAAATGTCTCTCTATTTATTTTCCATAATTTTCATAAATTTACTTTTTCGAACCTTATCACGAAAGAAGAAGTCACCGACAAGAGAAAGGTCAATGCAAATGACAAAAATATAGTAAAAAAATCAAATCATTTGGCCCCTTTTCTAATCTTAATAATAAAGAACTTTTTGTCTTTTATATAATCAACTAAGTCGCTTTCCAAATTTTGCTTAGATCCCTCTAATCTTGGCCGTGTACACTACTAATTAAGCTACTAATTTTTAAAGTTAAGTTAGAGGTTCGAGTTTATTACCCATTGCACGAATGCTTAATTAAATAATTAATGTATGTTTTGGCAAAACAAAGAAGTTACCTTGGAAATTTTTCTGGTGCTGTCATTGGGTGATGATGAGAAAACTTTCTTCCTAAGTGACACCATATTACAAGTCATCTTTACATGATTAAGTTAATCAAACATGATTTTTCATCCTTTTCTAATGCTACTAGGCCTACTAAATTCATATCCTCAAATTTTCAAAGATAAGGTAGAAAATTTAGATAAGTTTTTGATTTTTAGTATTAGATGTTTGAAAATACTTAAGTAAATTCGGTTTATGATTCTATTTGTAGATTTTAGGTATAGATTAAAGCATATAAAATAAATGATATGTAAATAAGATTTTATAAAATTTAATCATAACTATAAGGTTTACGGATGAGATCCAAAACTAAGTTTACCTAAGTATCATAAATGTTTAGTTCGAATCAATCAATAAAGAGATAGGTAAAAACCCACGATAAATCCTCTTTAAAAGAAAAATAGAATAAAATTTGCTAAGTTAAATGGCTAGTATATTTTGTAAAATTGAAGAAATACTATTAAGTTGTGTAACTATCATCATGCTTATATTTGTTGTCAGTGTATCTATATAAGTGACAATGTAACAAAATTGTTGATATGTCACTACATTCGGAAAAGAAAGAACGAATTAATCTAACCGAATATCTAAAATTAGATGGAATGATTTTGACAAGTGGTACTGAATTTGTAAATTTATAAATCATTTTCAATTTATTGATTGCTATCATATGTTTTAATATATATGTAGAAATTGAGCTTCATTGGTGAATATTTTTTAAATTAGTCAAAACACGAAGGAAGAAATTTCCCTATCTTTCTATAAAAAAATTTTTAAAACAATGACGAGAATTGGACTCATATAAATAAATTAAAATTGTGGACAATAATTTTTGGAGCTAGAGATACTTTGAATTGAATAATGCAATTAAAACCAACATTCTCTAAGGATAATAGATTTTATTTGTCTAAATCTAGGATTTATTGTGTTGGAATTAAAGGAAGCTGTTTATGAAGGTATAACTATCACCTTAATGTATTAGTGTAGCCCCATTTGAAAAAGGTTTAGTCAATAGCTATCACCTAGAAACATTTGATTAGAGCCAAATTATAAGGTAATTTAAGGTTTAAGATGGCTATATCTTGCTTAACTTGTCCCCCCCTGAGATTAACAAAACATTATTAATTTCTAGACCTCGTCAAAGAGATTAATGTTGGAACGAATAGTGGTTAACCAGCTCAACCTTTTTTAATTATTGATTAGTACAAGTTAATTATAGATTGTCAAGTTGTATGTTCGAGAGCATTAGAAGTTTTAGCAGACTGAGTCAGATTAATTGTCGTTTATACTTATACTGCTGGTGTTTATCTTTTCCAGACTTTATTTTTTTTTAGCAAAATATACACATGGTTACCAAACTATTAAGTTATTGCATACAAGATTACCAAACTATTTATTTTTGAAAATTTGATTATTGAACTACCTTAAGTGTGTGTTTGGTGACACTCTGTTTGCAAATTTTGGTCATTAAACTACTTTTAGTGACCAAATTTATAAAATAAATATTTCAATAACCTTGTATGCAACAATCAAATAGTTTAGTGACTATTGATTCAATTTTATTTTTTTTTTAACGATTGTTTTGTCCTAATTAAATTATATTGAATCCTGCTCTTAGTAGTGTTCATAATGTTTTTGGAATTTCACAACATAATTTAGTAGTACTTTTTAATTTAGAATTATCAGCAAAATCAACAAGTCAAAGCATTATAATGCTAAAATTCCTATGTATAATAGAAACGAACAATTCCTAGGCTTATCATATAGTTACTTGAGTTCTCTATTGTTTGATAAATTGATTGGGAAAAATTAATATTATAGAATTTATTTTTTTTGGGATGTGACGTATGTGAAATAAAAAGTAATTATTTGAACACGTATTTAAAGAATTATTGCAAAATATTATTTTAGAAATAATGCTATAATTTATCAGCTCATACATGCAGTTTTGTCATCCCATTCATCAGTAGAGAAAAAGAGAAAAAAGAAATCTTCCAAAAAAATTAACCACAAAAAATACTCTTGTAAACAGTTAAATCAATTGCTTTTGTTCATAACGTAAAGCATTTTCCTATCTTAAATACTACAAAAGATAAAATAAGAGAACAACTGGCAAAGATTCTTGTAATGTGGCCTAGGTCTTGCCAGAAAGATTTATTATGAAAGAACAAAAGAAAGGAAAATCACCATATTAGTCACTCACATTACGTATTTATAATTATTTAGTTTTTTACTTTTAACATTATGATTTTTGGTATAATTATTTAGTTCCTTACATTTAAAATGATAATTTTTAGTCCTTTGCAAATGTAAAATATTAAATTTTGGTCTATGAATTAAATTCAAGACATTTTTTGCTTAAATTTTTCATGTATTGTTCACATGACATATTTTTTTAGGGCAAATTCAGAAATTTGTCTGAGTAAAATGCTCTATCAGTGTGAAGGATATGAAGTAAGCAATGAGTTTGTAAAACTTCCCATTTATTCGGCTCAGATGGCTAAGTCTAAGTTTGGAGGACCCATATTGGTCCAATTGGTGAAGTGATACTCGTTAGTCCATGATCCACTTAAATCAGTCAAATTTACATCTGGGCTTTGAAAGATTAAGAACTATTGCACCTAGTTACTTTGATTACAGCCCATGTTGGAAGCAAACTTCTGATGATAGGCAGCCCAAGTGTAGAGACAAATATCCCAAACTAGCCTGGGATCTATAGCTCCTAAATCCACGTAGCAATTACCTTTTTGGGTTGGCAAATACTTAGTAGACCCAATTTTTTGTTCCACTTGTAAATCATGTGGTGTGAATTTAACCTTAGAGAATCTATGACATGTAAGTAAGATTTTTTAAGATTTAATCCTGACCACAGGGTTTACAGGTGGGGCCAAAAACCGGATCTACGTAAGTATTTTCCTTTTGGGTTAAACTTTAGTATTATGTAATGGACCTGACGGCGCTAGGACTATCAATTGGACCTTGTGAGCCGAGTTTTGCAAAGCCCAAATTCGGCTCACAAATTTATTTGGGTTTCGGGTATTAATCAGGTCGGGCCAAGCTCACAAAAGTTAAACTCATACTCGACTCACAAAATTATTCGAGTTTTGGGCTTTAATCAGGTTGGCCCAAACTCATATTATCCAATAAAATTTTTTATAGTTTTTTTTGTTAAAAATTTATTTTTTGCACCTGGTCAACATAATATGGAATAGTATGTACTACTTAGGTCAATAAACAACTATTAACTATATCATTGAGCCACAATATTTCAACTAAATTGACTGATGATGTTAGGTTATTATTTTTAATTACCCGAGTTTAGGTAAGTTAATAGAATACTAGAATTATTAACTATTATCCACATAAAATTAAGTAGTATTATTTAATGTAGGATGAAATTATTATTTTATATATATATATTTGGGTCGGGTTTTAATCGAGTCGAGTCTAATAAAATCCAAACTCGGCTCACAATTTAATCGGGCCTAATATTTAGGCCAAACTCATCCCAATTCATTTTAACACAGGCCAGTCCTTTATTTTTCGGGCCAACCCAGCCCAACCCAACCCAATTGACAGTCCTAGTGATGGCAGTGTACTGTCTCAGCAGCCTTTTCATCATCTCACAAGCTATAACTACTCTAGTGCTCAAATAAATTCTAAAAGGAATCTGATTCAAACCACATCGATCAATAGGGGCTGGTTCCATCTCACTAATTCAATAGGAATTAATATGGGTTGGTTTCCTCACCCAAAGAAAGTCACATTTGATTCTTGTTGTGTTCGTTGTTCTATTAATAATCAATCTATACAAGTATCAATATAAGTTGCGAATATGCTGCTGGTGTACCCTAACATCATTGGGACTTCATTTATGCTCATTCCAATTCTATGATAAAATTTAAATTTTGGTGCTAGAGTTTTTTCAATTGGTTCTTGAATATACAACAACTTTTCTTTGTAATGCCTTGCTGGTCTTTAGTTTCAATTTTTCATAAGGATTGAGCTGCTTTTCTATACTATTATTTGAAAAAAAAACACACACACACACACACACATCTTAAATGGATCAAGAGAGAGAGAAAGAGAGTATCAAAAGACTAAAAGGGACCTAGTTCAAAAAATAAAATAAAATAAAATAAGCAACTACTTTGTACCTTCAATGTGCTATGCATTTTAACCTCAGGATGAAACACCTCATAGTATTTATAATATATTAGTACAAAATTCAAAAATTGTATGGCAATAGTAGAATATATCTGTACTGTCATTTGAACACTTTCAAGCCTCAACAGTCAACATTCCCACCATTCCAAGGCACAGTAGCCAATATCTTGGATCTTGCCACCACAGAAAAACACAGTCAAGATATTTGAGGCTTCAAAAGTATCAAAACTTGCAGCACATTCCAACAAGCTTCATGAATTTTGTTTAGGAGAAATGGTAATGGGAACGTGTTGAATTCCAGAAGAAGTCAAGAGAGGAAGCAATCTGTGGATGCAAAAGGAAAATCTGACACCGAAGTGAGTGGATTGCTGAAAGCCATTTAATCACTCTTTACAAGCCAATGCACGAAAAATGTTGTCACCAAAACTACAGAGTAGTCCCCATAATATAACTCAATGAGACGCATCACCTTTTGTACACAAACAATATAGTGCCAGCCAAAAGAATGCTGTACTCACGGGAAAGAAAATGAAAGAAGAATGGTTATGCGAGAGGAAAACTACCGATACCAAGAATAACAGGATAAAACAACTGGGGGATGTAAATCCTCATGTCAAGAAAATGTAAAGTTTCATGAGTTTTCAATTGTTCCATTCATAATTCGCATATGGTGAGGACGCTCAGGCTCACCACTTCGCCTCCAAAATGCTCTCCTCCACCAAACTTCAAAGCCTCTCCGGATATTTGGGCAATCTTCTCCAGAATTCAAAAACCGATCAAACCAGAACATCAGTATTTCCTGCTGGCGAGCCATAGGCAAAGTTAAAATGGTGTTACAAAGGCCATCTTCAATTAAGTGCCGGTCTAGGCCTTTTGATGCCATCCTCATCCATCCAAAATCCTCATAAAATGGAACCAACCATGTTTGCAAAAGCAGGCACCTGGCATCCTTGGAGGCTAGTAGTTGCCCTTTTCCAATCCCAACAAACAGCCTAGCCGTAACTCTGCTAACCTCGTAACGATGAATAGCAGGAACCTTTGAATGTGCCTCGGACAATTCAGATTGAGATGCCCAAGTCTTCAAAAAATCTTCAGCAATCAGTCTATCAATCAAAATATCCAGAATCCAGTGCAAATTATCAGCCTGCCGTGCAATCTGACACGCATCCCGCAAGTCCCCTTCAGCTACCTTTAGAAAATAGTGGCAAAGCGATTGCAAACATCCGTCACAAGCTGAGTAAAGAGATTCCTTCCTCAAATCATTCTGTGCAGAATTTTCACGTAGCATTTTGGACACTAAACCTTTCATCTCTCGCCTCGCCTTCTCATCCTTCCCTTCAAGAACTACATGGATTAGCTTCAGTAGAACTTCTTCATTATCATTTCCATCTTCCATCCCAGCTGTAACATCAAGAGACACCCTCTTCAAAACTTCCCCTGCTCCAAGCCCTTCTAGATGTAGCTCTGACAACAGTGTAGCCACCTTCTCTTCCTCATCCTGCTGCCCATGGAGCAGCCTCTAAGAACTCCAAACACGATAAAACCCCCGCATCAAATCCAATAGCCGCTGAGACCTGCATTACCAAACTACCAACCAAATTCAACACCCAATACACCCTTGCACATTAAGACAATCTCCAATGAATCCCTTCATCTTAGGAACAAATTTCTCATCATTTCTATCCATTTATACAATTACACACACATTTTACACGCAAGCATAATTAGCAAACCATCATTTATTCAAAAACAGATAAATTTCAGAAAATGATTATCAGTCCGAACTCCGAATCTTACATGGCATTAACATTAATCCCTAAAAAACAGGAAATTCAAATCAAGTTCAAATATCACTCTCCCCTTAATTCTATAAAGTTTGCAACTTTATAACAACTTTTTTGAAGTTTACAGTAATCTTCCACTAATCTAGGAGTAAGTCCTGGGCCTTTGGCTACTCATTGCGGAATAAGTATGACCACTGTTGTCTCGTTACTTTTCAATAGTTAAAGTATTGATTAGATATACTTTTCAATCGATTCTATAATACTCACCCCGCAAATTTTTTTTCCTAATCTAGCTATACAGAACTCCTATTCCAATTTTTCCAAGTATATCTAATCAAGAAAGCAATATGGAATGTGATAATTATTTGTTAGTAAATCATAAACTAATAAAAACATCACTCTCAATTCTTGTATTCCCAAAACCACCCAAAAAAAAACAAAAACAAAAATTCCATTTAACCAAATACACACAAATTCACAATTCATAAAGGCATTACCTTTAAGATTCCAAGAACTCTGCACACATCTTCCTTCGTAAGCTTTTTCCTCAAATCTTTACAGTACATTAATTTCAAAGTCTCAATATAAACCTCAATATCATCACAATCAGCAATCTCCACAACGAAGGGGCCCGCATTCCTCTGCTGCCTGACCCATTTCTCCGACAATTTCTCGGCGAAAAATCTACTGTTCCCCACAAGGATCTGCCGATGAACATCCATTGAGACATGTAAGCCATCTTTGGAGCTCAATGTCAGCTTCACGTCGCCGGAATCTGAGTCGTTGAACTGGTTTCCGGGGCTCCGGCTAGATAAGAGACTGTTCAGCTTCTGTACCATTAATGCTTGTCTATCTAAAGGCTTTTGATTTGGAGTTGAAATTACGCCGTTCGGGATCTGGTGGGTTGCCATTATTCCGCCGGCACAGGCGACGGCGGTTGTTCTGGGGTGGCAATCGGGTTCGTTTGCCATCATTTCAAAAAGGGTCGGGCTTGAACGGGTTTTATCGACTGCCGGTGGAGGCGACATTGGGTTGAGAAGTCCGGCCGTGAGAGCCGAATTGAATTTGCTGAAAGACGACGGAAATGTGTCGTGGGTTGCGCCGCCGTAGACGGTGGTGGTGAAGGAGTCCATCGAGTGAGGGAGTGTACTGGGTGAGTAACGGATTCTTATATTTGAAGGTGCTGAAAGTGGTAACGGAGATCGGGACGGTGAAGAATCAGCTTCGGCGGCCACCCCTGGTGGGCGCGGAGGAAGGGGTTTAGAGGCGGCGTTGCAGCGCAAGGAATTATCAGGCGAGAATAGAGCTGGGGTGTCAAGTTTGCTACTTTGGTGGTGGTTGTCGGTTAAATATGAGGTGGAAGAATGGTCTGACGTGGCGGCGGCGGCGGCGGCAGTAGTTGGAGTGGAGGTGGTGATGGTAGTCTCACGGCAGCGGCGTCGTTTGGGCTTAATGGGTTGGTTTTGGAATTTAAGTTGGGTGGTCGTAGTAGTAGCTGCCATATAGCTAGATTTTTAACTAAAGACAGTGAGTGTGTTTTTGTCCTTTAGGCAGGGCATCAGTGTGTGTGATTAATTGTGTGAGAAAATGAGTTGAAGAATGGCGATGGAAACAACTTGACATCAAAATTGGGGAAGTGAAGAGAAGTGGAATTCAGGTACAGAACATGAAAGGCAGAAGAGAGGGGAGGAGTGAAATGAGCATTTAATGGAGAAAGGGAAAGATAATTATGCAATTGCCACCACACAAAATTTTGTACCAAAGAAAAGAACTGAAAAGAGAGGAATGGAAAGAAGAGGGTCTTGACTAACTTATTGACAAGGAATATGGATTGGCTTGATTGAATCCATTCCAAGGAATGGACTGTTGATTGGCTGTAGAGATGATAATAGGCCGTGTCGAATTTTTATTATATTTGTGTTAAAAAGTTTGAATTTGGATACGATCTATTAAGTATTCATTTTATATCGTGTCATGATTCGTTAATCTATAGATTGATTCGACACGATCCATTAACTCGTATATTTTTCTATTAATACAAAAGTTACTTAATTTATCCTGAAGGACTTAAAATCTCACAATTAACCCGTTGACCTATTGACGAATCGAAATGACATGATATACCATTAAATGCGTATTTTTGTGTCAAATTTTTATAAATGTTCCAATTAATTATTAGGTCGTTCAGATTACTCGATATCTTAACAGGTTAATAGGTCGTGTTGAATTATCTGATAAGATAACTGGTTGTCGAGTAATCAACATGTGAATTGACACGACACGATATATTTAATTTCGAATCATTAATGGGTTGACCTAATAGTAATATAATTAAATTCGAGTTGTGTTTCGACATATTATATTTATATCGTGTTATCATATCGTGTTGGAAATTTTCACTCCTAAATATGGGGTGAGAAATATACTAGGATTTTGTAGGAGATGGTGGGGATTGGTTTTTCAGTTGGTTTGGAAATGATTTTGTTTTCTTTCTATTGAGGTGGAATGGAAATTGGAACGTGGATCATTGCTACTTGCTAGCTAGGGAAGACAAGGCCCCCCTGGCCCCAAGTTGTATAAACCCCACAAGTTGTCAAGTTCTGGTTTCATTAGGAGTCATGCTTGATGTCCTATGTTGTCCTACTCATTAAAATAGTAGCACACTTATCCAGTTGTTTGCGTCTCCCCTACTGCACTTGTGAACTATAATTCTTGATTTTAACTAGAGAGGCTCTATGAGAATATATTGCTTCACAAGATGACATTGGTTTTATCTAGTATCTTCATTTTGTATCATAATTAGGAGGATTATGTTGTACACACTAGATACTCAAACATCTTATTTGATAAGTGGTGAATTAGCAATTTTAAAAAACAAAGTAACCCAAAAATATTAGATATTCATTGCTCATGTGGTTAAAATCCATATATACATATGATGATGTTTCTGCACAAGAGTCTGTACATTGAGAGCCCATTATCCACCATCATTTGTACTGATTAGGAGTGGTTCAGTGCAATTCAGAGCTGGTCTGCTTTGAGTGCCTTAGCAGAGATAATCTATATCACAACCATGCACTGATTGTTGAGGAGGACAGACAATATACTGAAGTTTGGGTTATAAGCACATCATCTAGTTCTTTTTCCAAAAAGAAAATTTATAAAATTGACTCATCAATGCCTTCATCTAGCACCAAGACAAATTAACCCTACATCTTTGGTGCTTAATACAATTGTTAATGTAATAATTAAGTGCACCTTAAATGGTTAGACGTTCTTTATTAGTTATTGGTCATCGGTCATAAATTCGAGTCATACATATAGAAATCCACTAAAGATTCTCCCAAATTAGGGGAAAAAAACAATAATACAAATGTTAGGATTTTGGCATTTGGAGGCAGACAATAAAGATATTTCTTTTGTTGCTCTCACAACTTGTACTAGTAGTATTATCTATCCTGGTAGGGCAAGGGGCATTTAAGGAGTGGCACATGCATGGTGTTGGACAAAAGAAAATGTTGAATGTAAACATGTTTGTTTTATTCAAGAATTCATACCAAGCTTTTGAATGCTTTCACTTTATTCAGCACTTTTGGAGCATTGAATATCATGTGATGATGTGCACAACACAAAAAAGAAAAATTAAGAAAGAAAAGGAAGAATATAAGAAGAGGTTGTGCACTTTCCTTTTCCACTATCATATACACTCCCAATCTCAATAATTTTCCTTTTGCTAATTTCTTGTCCAATTGAAATAGTTTGGACACTAACAGTCAAAGCTAATTTGCTAATCACTATAAATGACCCTTTAAGGGTAATTTTAAACTATTTATACTCCTCTTTTTGCCATGACCATAAATGGTATAATTATCTTTGAAATTTTTCAACAAGTAGAGTTATATTTTTTTTTTCCATATCTTTGAATTAAGAACAATTAATCTGACAGAAAATGATGCACAGGCCTCAATTATTTCATGAGAAGAAAAATAACCACATAAAGAATTACTTGAGAAAATTTCAAAAAATATTTATATATCTTTTTTTCTTTCATTATTTATATGTCAATGTTTCAAAATGTATTTTTCTTCAATAAAATTTGTTGGTGCAGTAATGTAAAAAGGGATAAAAACCAAATTGTTATTGAAAAGAGAAAAAAAATAAATATAACAAAAAAATAAGATCAATCAAGTTTAGCAATAATGACAAAATGTCATTTAAAGCTCATTAATTTGGAAGGTAATGCCATATCATTTCTGGGTCCCGATAAATTTATGGGCCTCTCTTATATGGCCCACTTTCACGTATCACCGGTTCCGTTTCCAAAAAGTTATGTAGTAGTTACTACTCGGAAAAGTTAAAGGGCCCATCAAGTGGTTCAGCTATCACTCCTGCTGACTTTGAACTAATTTATATATGAACTGGCCTATGACATCCAAACAGGCCAATGAAATTCCTAAACCTTACTGGGCCTTAAGGCCCAGGTACTTCTTATGAATTTTATCAATGATTTTAGTCCTATTTGATTGTTTAATCCATGAGTTATAGTCCTTGGACTTTGTATGTAAACAAAAAAGAACTGGAATGTATTAGAACAGCCCAGCCAATTCCGCATCAGGGCCTCATTTGGACTTCGCATAGCCATTTTTTTTTTTTTTTTTTTCTTTCTTTCTTATTTACCTTTTTTTTTTCGAGATGTTGGCTTGTAAGGAAAAAAATTTATCATTCACGCGCGTAAATGCGATCAAAACTAAAAGTGAAATACTTAGAGTTATAAATTTTAGATATGTATACATATTAAGCATTTGAAATTAATTGAGTCTAAAATGAAATGTATTGTGGAAGCTAAGGATCATCAAGAAAGTGTTAATTACATCAATAAACCTAGATCAAGAACTTGATTACAACATACAAAATAAAAGGTTAGATGTAGATAGCCGTGAAAATAAAGGGCAAATGAATAGTCACGTACAAAAGTTTTATCTTCAGCATATTCAGTAACTGCTCATGAATTAATATAAATCTTATATTTGAACGTTAAGAATTTTTTGTCTCATTTTATATCTCACTCCTTATTCGACTATTAATTAAAAGGCCAATATTATTCCATTAGAACTTATATTTATATTTACAAGGACTTTTAGTAGTTTATTATGTAATGAAATATGAAATGTGATAGAAAATCCTATGTCCCTTTCGGAGTTCGGGACGCATATTACAAAAAAAAAAAACACTTAGGGGTCGTTGATTTTTCATGAAAATGGGCATTATATGATATTTAATCATTAATCTCTTAGCCCTAGTCAAAAAATTCCACTCCAAAATTATTCAGCATCTTTATTTTGTGAAAGATAACGTGGTTAAGCAGTAACTTGTGAATGCGTTAGCGCATAAATACCGATAATATATAAAAGATTAATCCACGTATTAATACTAATAGTAGTATAATGCATTGGCTCCTCCAATACGCCAAGATTTCGTTGTGCCTGCCATTCACAATTGTAATTCAAACAGAACTTCGTGAAAAATGAAAAAAAAAAAAAATTAAAAAATAAATATATAGTGCTGGCAGCACATCATCACTTGTATAATGCAGCAATAAAAATGTAAACATTGTGTTTAGGCAAATATTTAAGTAGATTCAGTCTTTAGCTCCATTTGTAGAATCTGTAGTGTAGATTAAACTTTATAAAATTTATGATATCAGTTAATATAAATAAAATTTTTTAAAATTTAATTCTGACCACAAAATTTACTAAGACAAAAAATCGGGCCTACGTTATTATTCTCCTTTTGCTTAATTGGGATTTTTTGGACCAGTGTACCCAAAGATTTACCCACCAACTGGGATATGTAAGAAATGTGGTGTAATATATTTTGGAATCCAATAAAATCTGTCTACGTGATTCGGTCAACATGCACCATCCTCGTCTACGAGATTAGACTTTGGGTCTTCGGATGGACCCATTTTAATAATTTTACTCGGTAAAATTCACATACTCTCGAAAAATCACACAATTACAATGCAATCCTCTTTATCAATTATAGTGTCTAGCTCTCTATTCTCTCAAACTCTTATTGATTTAAATTATTAAAATGTTTTCGAGACCAACTCACAAATTTATCAATATATTGTAAGGAGCCAAGTAATATATCAAGCAAATTAAGACAGTGGGAAATTCTACCATCTATTTTAGAGAACTATTTCTTTGGTTTTAAAAGTTTGTACTGTATAAGTTTTTAAAACATATGATATTGTACTGTACAAATATTTAAATTATAAAGAAATGATTCCCTAAAACCGATAGTAGAATTTTCTTAAAACTACAGTATATGATAGTCAAAGCTGGACATAATTTGATACTTATCTAACCACTAAACATGATTTGTTACTTAGTTGGACAACATCTGAAAATACTTGTCTATAAAGTGCAAAATGACTGAAATTTGAACACAGCCCTACAACCTAGCTAGGGACAAATAATTCTAGTAATATTAATAATAATTTAATAAACGTACAAAAGAACATGAATGGCTGGACATCATAAGCCAAGTAAAAGAAATGCAAGTGGGATGTTTTTTTGAGGTCAAAAGAATCAATTTTTGATTAGTTGGAGCTGGCCATGGTACTACCTAAAAGATTTGGATCATGATCATTCATTTAACTCCATTTATATGGTGATCATTTGCTTGTGGGGCCTGGGAGTGCAATGCTTGTCAAGGATCTCATAAATTTCCAGAAATTAATCATTTGAACCAATCAGCTTAATTACCATCTTAAATTAATTTGAAATAATGACTCTCAGCTGGGGAAACAATAATGCAATCTGCCTTGATTTTGTATTAGTTATTGTGCTTCCGCAATATTTTTCTTGGAAAATACTATACTTAATAGACCTGGTTTTGGACACTAAATCTTGCCGTTATGATTAAATATTATGTAATCTTACTTATAATTTATATTTGATAATGTCATTTATTCCATAATTTTTTTTGTTTAAAAAAGTGCCTCACCACCCAACTTGCACTTTATCGTCATTTCATAAGATTTAACTCATATCACAGGATTTATAAATAGGCGCTGAATTCCGGATCTACTTAAATATTTCTTAATTTTTTTAGTGTATATAAAAGTGAATGATTAATGTGTATCGGATCCAATATTTCTTAGTTCTAGATGGAAGAAATTTTAGGTATCTTATATATCTTGTTCTTTTTTTTTCTTTTTTTTTTTGTGGTTTATTTGTGTCTGATTGTATCCAAATCATGATCTGTTGACTGTGTCAACTTCATTCACTGGATCTTTTAACTAAGCTTCTATCGGAATACAATATTCCAACTGGATTCGACAAATCTCATACGTACACTAAATCCAAAAGATCATGTATAGTTTTATAACGTGTTTCTGTATATTATATCAACCGGGTATTAATGATTGCTAATAAATGACAATTTTCTTTTTGAATTACACCCATTAATAATATCACATTCAAAATTTAGATCATCAAATGACGTTGTGAAATTGTTGGTTTCGAATTTACAATAATGTCAAATTCGAAATAGAGTAATGTAAGTCACGCAAAGACAATAGAAGAAACGAATTGAAGTATGCATAACAATTAATGAGTAGTGGATGTTATCAAATTGGGATAGGAACCTAAGAGATTAGGTCCCTGCTCCCTAATAATCCCTCAAAGGAATGGAAGAGGAAAAAGTATTTGCATAGTGATGATTTTATGTCGTTGAATTATTAAGCCAGTTGAAGTTAATTTAAATGGTAAGTAAAATGATCAAATTATCAAAAGTATCAAAGTTTGACTCTTGATCACTCCTCTCAATATCTCCTATTTTGTAGATGATCGATAAAAATCACTATAAGCCGTTGAAATATATGTCAGTGGTCTGTCATGATTTTAGAAAAAGAATGATAACTTACCTTTCTCTTAAACTTTTTATCCCCACATCGTGAAATTATTAAAAAATAATAAAATTTTCTTATTTTTCATTCCTTTTAACGATAATAGAGAATGTCATTTCATATAGAAACATTGACAAGTGTCATATGGCTTAGTATTATTCTTGTAGTAGAGTGGAAATTCTCTGTCTTAGATTTCTTGATTTATATTGAGACACATTACTTAATATCACACAAGTGAATGATGTGTCTCAACATAAATTTAGAATGCCATAAACTCATTCTATATAAGAATTTTTCGTAATAAAGGATGTAGGACATTAGTGTCTTGGCCTTTCAAGACACATGTGACTTTGGCCTCGAGCTAGGGAGGAGAGTGACGAGCAGGGTAGAACACCACCCCACACCCAACACCCTACCCTGTATCTAAATCAACTTAATTAGGCTCATAAACTTCCACGCCTCACCCCTCATCCTTTCCATGCTCTTTGGCTGGTTGGCCGGGCCTTATCATCAATCCCACCTTGTAACTCTTATGCACCCCTTTTCTTCTTTTGTTTTCTAGCCTTATTTCGTATATAAGAACCCTTTATGCTGACTCGGGAGAACTTTTATCCGACTGTCAATTCAATATCGCTAATAATAATATATTGATACGTTAATGATTCAAATGGTTGTATACGTGTTGGATTAATCACACCATTAAAGGATTAAAAATATATATTTGAATAATTATAATTTTCAATCTGCGTAACAATCTATTGTTTGTGTTATTAATAAATTTTGCATGAGGATTTTATTTGGTAGGGGATCGAGGGTTTTTTACACAAAGAGATATGAAAATCATCAAAAGCTACATAAATTACATGACCAAGTAATAACGCTAAGGTTCTCAACCAACTAATTTACACCATTTTATGTTAATTCTCTCGCACATTAATACGGGATGGAAGTAATATATTTTTCCCAACAATTGATCCGCATTGCATATCATGTATGGTGGCTACCTCATGCCATAGTCCATTAAGCATGCAAACGAATACGGGGAGATTTATGAGGTGTTTGGTTTATGAGTATGAGAAGAAAGAATTAGAATTAAGTTTAACGATATTCATAGATGTTGTTTGGTTAAATACTACAGAAATTATTTTATGGGAATGAAAGTGTTAAAAAATGTTCACTTTCGTTCCCCACGTGTTGCTTGAGTTTCAAATTGATTAACTTATCAATATAATGAAATCAATTTCTTGTTCAAACCAAACAAGTAAGAAAAAAATAGTATAAATTTATACCGATAGTGGAGTTATGATTCTCATTTCAAATTCGATTCCTAAATGCCAACCAAACTTCTCCTTAGATTTACAATGGGTTTTATGATAATATTTTGGATTTGTTGCACTAAAATTCTTCAATCCAACAGAGCCCTTTTGCGTTTATTATTATATAAATAATATGACAATAATATTGGTGCCCTCAGCTTTTACAGGAAATAGTAGGGTAGATTTGATTTTTGGTCTTACTTGTAAAATTTATGGTGTGAATAAATAACATCAATTAATATAAGTAAGATTAATAAGATTTAATCCTGATTACAAAGTTTAGGTAAGACTCAAAATCGAGTATACCTAAGTATTTTTCAACTTTTAATACCTCAACTAGTAGTCCTTTATATTTCCTCATGACTTCGAAATTTATTACACATTGTAAAAGTGATTAGCAATGAGAAAGGTGCCTTAAAATTATTACCAAAAATTCTTTTTAAGAAAAAAAAAAGATGCACTGAATTTTAAATTTTATTCAAGACTCTTCCACAAAATGGCCCAAGGATGACACAGTGTTCGACCCTAACCTGTTTTTTTCTTGTAAATTGTTAATGTCTCGGCCTCTTGGGTTTGTTTTTGTTTGATTTCTAGAGGATGATGGTTGGTGCTATTCTCTTTTTCTCTTTTCTTTACAATTATTTTACNTGTGTAGAAATTTCTTACTTTTTATAATTTTCAAAAGCTTTAATTTGTGGAAGCTTGGCTCCCATTTGATGCCACACGACATTGCAATTTTCGTAACTGTTCGCTTTTGGTCCCCAAATTCTTGATCCTTAGTTAATAATCGATCCCTTTTATACACAGTGTATCTACATCAAGTGGTAAAATTATTAATATGTTATTAAATTCAAAAATAAAATTTGACTGAATATAAAAAATCAAGAATTTATAATTCATTATGACGTAACTTTGACAATTAATTATAAATTTACAATTTTATAAGTCATTTTCTTATATACATTTTGTTCCTTTTTCTTTTCCCATTTCTCGTGACGTCGCTTTTCTTGGACCTTCTCACCCGCTAGAAACAAGGGACTTTTTCAGTTAATTTTCCTTGTATAGTGTGTCAAAAGTTCCATAATATTCGAAATGATTTTACGAAATATATGCATTTATTTGCAATTTTGTGATAGCCAAATGAATATGGACTGCAAAAAGAAAGTTCTTTTCAAGAGAAATGCAAAATAGAATTGCCGATAGCTATGCATAATTGCATTCTCGATCCTCTAGGACTCGTGAAACTATATATGCTAGCATGTGACATGAAAATACACATATCACATTTTCTTTTCCCTGTAGCTGACACAAAGGTTGGTTAGCCATCATGTCCAATAAGGACCAACCACAAATGAAAGGACTTGGCAAGTTGATATATTACTGATTGATGTACGTGAAAAAAGAGAGTCTTGTACCCCCAAACAATAATTTATGTGCATTCGATCCATAATATCATGGCGTGAATATTTTTATTTATATTTAATTATATTACTCGCTCATTTTATAATTAAAACAAAATTGAAATATTATGATGTTAAGCAACTTATACTCCAATCTTGTGATTTGATTCTCATGAATTGCGTTTTGTAAGTAGCTTTTGCTTTCAATGTCAATGTCTTAATTTAATTATTCAAGCTGGGTGAGTCTTCAAGCTAAACACTTTTCAATGGGCTAACCCACTCAGTAACAGGTGGCACATAAATGAGAAATTGAAATAGAATTTAATATTTATAATTAATAAAATTTAATTTGATCCACAAAATTACGACATTTTTGTGAAAAATTACTCCTTTGATTTCACATATAAAATGTATAGAATGTGGTACTTCTAAATCCACGTCATTTGTGCAAATGTCGCAATTAATCTGAGTGCATATGCGGCATGCATGAAAAAAGAATACATCATTAAATAAAAATTAAAAAAAACAGTTTAAAGTTCTCTAGACCACCATTGTCGTGCTATATTCTCCAACTCATAAAATGGGATGGTTTCATATATAAGAAATTTTTTTAAATGAATCGAATCTATAGTAGATGTCATGAATTTAATGATTTATAATCAGTTACATGAATTCAAACCATTAAAATTAATCTCCTTGCAGTGATGTGGGCGATTGTAATGATTAAGGAATTTATCGCACTTATTATGGATCCATTCTACCCATGAATTCCCCAACTACATTACCATCTTATAGTCCAATTTCAATCTCATGGATAGGAGCAAGGAAAAGTCTCCGTTTGAACAACTATCATTTAAGATATTATTTAAAATATTATTTACAATAACTATTATAGTAATTTTTTGAAATATGATATATATAAAATAAAAATGATTGAAAAATGTGTTAAATTAGTGATTATAAAATACTTGTGTAGAATAATAATTAAAAAAAAATCAATCAAAACAGAGTGCAAATGATAGCGTAGGAGATAATCCGAGTAGCAACGAAATGTAATTTTTCATATGTGAAATCAAAGGAGTAATTTTCCACGAAAACATCTTAATTTTGTGGACCAAATTAAATTTTATTAATTATAAATATTAAATGTCTTTCAATTTCTCATTTATGTGCCATCTCTTTCTGAGTGGGTTAGCCCATTGAAGACTCGCAAGGCTTGAATAATTAAATTAAGACATTGACATAGAAAGCTAAAGCTACTCAAAAACTGCAATTCATCATGAGAATCAAAACGCAAATGGTAAGACTACGTTCAGTAGCAGGGTTAATATTTGGGTCCAGGGAGGCAATAGGATGAGTATAAAAAACTTTGGGAGGGGACAAATATATAATTTTTTTATTTTTTATGTAGAGTTTAATAATTTTGCAAAATGTGGGCTCACCCGCTCGCTTCCCTCTTGCCTTCGCGTAAATTTAAGTATCAGATTCGCATAAAATTCTTACATAACCAGTAATATCACATTCTTGGCGGTAGATGTGAAGTATTCCTAACCACCCGTCCTAATTATGTTCCCAGTCTTTGGGGCTCCATCACTTTGTATTTGAATGCCTTTTTCCTTGATTGTTGCCCTCTGTAAAATATCTAACTTGAATATTTTCTGAGCCTTTGACTTACCAATTGGTAAATATTGAATCTATAGAGGAAAAAAAAGAGTAGCAATTGCCTCTATTTGCATCCATACAAGTTCTCTTTCAAAGTTTTTTTTTCCATTATTCCGTCTTGGAAATACTTTAATATTATTTTTCATATATATTTTAAATTGAGTAACAATAGAATTTATATATATATATATTGAATTAAAAATTTTTATGAACTAATAAAATGTCCATAAAGACATCCCTGACCGTACGACACATTCCACTGCTACTACGAATGTGACGGCAGCGAATACAGACACGAAATGTCTGTCGAAAAATTATCATTATGCATTAACAAGATATTAGATAATTGGCTGATAAAATATATATATATATATTATATAATTAAAAAATAGTGAAATTTTTTAAAGTTTTAATTATCTTAAAAGCTATTATATTTATATCACATTATAAAATGAGTAACTAAAACTTAATCTTGTATTTCATTAAAAAATTATTACATGAATCAAATTCATGATATAATATCGTGAATCTTTTGATCCATATTAAGTTACCTCAATTCATTTTATTTCACCTCACTCTAAACGATTAGGTGACTTAACACCGAGAATTCATGACACTATACTTTCAAATTCGATGCATGTAAGAATTTTTCGTTTCCCACCCGTCCCGTCCCGATCCGATCCCCATCCCTTTTCAGCTATTCCGTTAAAACCCATGTCCATTTTCGTCTTTTCACCTCAACGTCACCCACCTATAAATAAAGCCACCCCACATCGGCTTCTTTCCCCCAGCCATCATTTCCCTTCATTAATTTCCACTCAAGAACTCTTTCACACGCACTACACACACTAACAACACTTAATTTCACCAAATGGGCTTCCCAGTAGGCTACACGGACGTATTCTTCCCCAAACTCGCAGTCCAAATCCTCACAATTCTGGGCTTCATCCGAAAATCAATCCACGCCCTTCTCTCAATCCTGGGCATTGGAGATTTCCTCGAACCCGAAATGCCTATCCAGACCCGACCCGAATCCGAGTTGAGGTCCGTATCCGCTTCCTTGATCCGGGAACTCTTATTACCCGTGGTGAAGTATTCGGAAATACTAAGAAGTAGCAGTGATGATGGTGAGGAGAGCTGCGCCGTTTGTTTGTACGAGTTCGAAGATGACGATGAGATCCGACGGCTGTCGAATTGTCGGCATATTTTTCATAGGAATTGTTTGGACCGTTGGATGGACCATGATCAGAAAACGTGTCCGCTTTGTCGCACGACTTTTATTCCGGAGGATATGCAGGACGCTTTTAATGAACGCCTTTGGTTGGCTTCGGGGATTTCCGATTTCTACGGCGATTACTCGCCGATTACTTGGTAGTAACAATAAAATGTGTAGATTTTTTTTTTACCATGATGGTTGATAATATTGACGTCAAAATTTGGGAAAAAGGAAATGTTGTGTATAACAATTTTTTTTATTTTTTATTTTTTTGGGGAAAGAATTTTGTAGGAGTTAAATAGTAATAATATATTTTTGAGGCATTTTCGTTGTTTTATTGCTATTTTGTTGTTATTTTTTGTATTGGTGATTTCTTTTTTCTTTAGGTTCTTATTATTATATTTTTTAAAATAAAATTAACGTGGCGAATTGGGTCCACAATTGTATAGTCAACTACTTAATTATCTCAAGTTGATCTCTATCTTAAGAAGACAGTAAAAATATATATATATATATATATATATATATATATATATATATATATATATATATATCTCTTTCCGGGAATTAGTATTAGATGGTTACTTATTTTTAAGTTTTACTTTCGAGGATGATATTTAGTAACAGTCTCGTTAAGGTATTATAATGTTTTCTTTGTGAATTTATATTTTAGTTTATAAAATTATATATTTAAATTAATAAAGTTAACAGTATTCTACTTCAATTTATAATATTTCACAAAAATAGTCCCTCAACTTTTGTACTTTAGCCAGAATAAGTCCCTCAACCTTCTTTTATAAAGAATAGTCCTGTATAAGAGACATTTAGCTAGAATAGTCCTTTAACTTTTATTTTTTAGCCAAAAAAGTCTTTTTATGGTGTAGTCACCATAAATTTTTTTTATTTTATTGTATAAATTTCACCCAGCATAAAATGACTATCTTGGCTAAAAAATAAAAGTTGGAAGACCATTCTTGCTACAAAAAAAGTTGAGGGACTATTTTGGCTAAAATAAAAAAGTTTAAGGACTATTTCGGCGATTTTCCCTTATAATAATTTTTTTAAAATATTTATTAATTTTATTTTTAGAATTTGGGTGGTTGTGTTGGGAAAATTTTTGGATGGACCCGGTCTATGGCACTATGCCATGGACCTGTTGGTTTAGTTGGGTGATGTGACTGATTCAGGATCAAGGGATCCATGCACTATAGCATAGATTCGGTCCATCTAAGAATCTCTCACCCAACTGAGTAATGTGATTGATTCAGAATCAAGGGGTCCATGCACTATAACATAGATTCGGTCCACCTAAAAATCTCCCGTTGTGTTGTGGGGGAAGCTTAAATAGGGAGAACGATTGGAGCCAATGGCTTTGGTTTAAATTAAGTGATTAAATTATTAAAATATTTAAAATTCGATTTTCGTTATTTTCAATAATTTACTTAGTGAACGTAAGAATTAACGTCAGTAAATTGATAAAATATGTGTAGGTGACTTATCTTAATACAGAGAAAGAGGAGTAACATACTGGTATTGTACCTACCATTTGTGGGATTTACTGGTGATATGTTATGGTACAAAGTACATTACCGGCTAACCCGGATCTGGTCTTCTGCTTTTCGGTAATCTAATCAAATATGGATGACATAAATTTTTGGGAGAAAGCAAGAAGAACAAATAATTTAACCCACTAATTCAACTTTTTATTGTGTACTTCTGTATTAAAATTTCTTTTATTTTTATTGAACAAGAGAGATCATTTTCTTAAGGTAGCTGGACTGCTGGAGACATGGTCAATAACTAAAATTGCATGGAGTATATTTATTGATTAATGATTATAGTCTTGTAACATGCACAAAATTGTTTAACTAGCCAGATCTTCCACATCTTAAATTATCAATTTTTATTATACTAAAAGAATTCAAGGAAATGAAAGGTTGTAAAACAGAGACACAGCCAACCAAGAAAATGAATTATTACCTATGTAGGTGATGTCATTATTTTTCGATCAAGGTTCAATGAAACAGTGTTATAAATATGATCTATTCGCCTATATGGAAACAGTCACTTTATGTCCATATGCGAGTAGGAATAACAGGTGTTAGGGGCATTTATATATCAAGTAATCTGTCCATTATGTAAATAACAAATTATTAGGATATACCATGTCAGAAAAAATCAACCTTATACTCGATTCATATACATAAGATACTCGGACATTTAAGCACCCAGGTGGGATAATTATATACTCGATCCGGTCATTTGAGACATTTTTTAGTTCAAACATTTTTAAAATGTAATAAAATTGGTTAGTAATTATACAAATATCCAATGAGAAGCAAATGATAAAATATTCATTAATATTAACTTACAATGAATAAAATTATAAAATTAACCTTGTATATGAATCGATTCAAATACCAATCAATCCACACATTCTCATTCGTCCACTATTATACAATCTTATAATACTAACCGAATCAAATATATATTTTTTACGAGTTAAAAGTAATAGAATTAACAGACTAAAATGAACACCTTTAATAGACGCAATATTCTCAGTCGATGGCGAGGCCCACCCCTCTTCATATCCATTTTTTTACTCCCAAAAAAAAAAAGATAAAGAAAAATAGTACCAGCTATTGCACCGACTTTGACGTTAAGGCAAAGATTTTTCTTGGAGTTTGAATTAAGCACTTCCAATCATTCTCTTCTTGATTATCACATGAAGCATCTTAATAGACTTTAGGTCAGGCCCAGGGCCTCATCTCCTAGCGAGCTACCCAACTCTGACCGCAAGCCGTAAATTCTCCTGCCCGAATGTTACATTTGTCAAAACTTCAGTTGCCCAGTACTAGCTGTAAATTGAACATTGAAAAAGAAGTATCCGTAGGCACAGCAAGATAAATATTTAGATAGATTTAGTTTTTTATTTTACTTATAAATTTTATATTGAGAATTAATTAGGTCAATTTTATATAATTTATGATATTAAGTGATATAAGTAAAATTTTATAAATTTTAATTTTAATTACAGAATTTATAAATAAAATAAAAAATCGAATTTATTTAAATATTTTCCGACTCAACACCAACCAAAGCATTCTCCAAGAATTATCATATCAAAGAAGCATATATAATTTTAGTTCGTTCAATATTCTTCGCATGCAATGCAACTATAGCTTAATAATTGAAAAGGTTTAGGTGATTCAATTTGAAAATTTTTAAAATAGAACGTCACTGATTTCTTAATCTATCTAAGAATGGCTCGTTCAACTCCAGACATTCAACTAGTAAATAAAATGTGTCAAAGAAAAGGAAATGTAAGAAAAGTATATTGCCTCAGTGATTGTACACAAACTAGCTAAAATACAATAAATTTGTAAGTTAAATTAATGGTTACATTAATTAGTCCTAGTACTAATTAATAATGTCCAAATCATAATTAAGCTAATTGAGTCTTGTGATCTGCAATATAAAATCTACACAAGTTTTTACCCCTATATTATACTATTTGCCATTTTCATCCCAACCCACGAAATTTTTGGTGGATAACTTTTGCAAATTGAAGCAAAGTGAAAGGGATGCCATTTGACCACCCTCAAGTGACTTCTGATTTGTGGTATCAAACCAAAGAAGTATATTAGTTGTTGTTTGGTTTATGAGTATGAAGGAAAGAATGATAATCGATATTAATGATATTTATAGAAATTATTTAGTTAATTATTATAGAAATTATTTTATAAAAATAAAAGTATTAAAAAATGATATAAAATTATACTGATAATAAAATAATAATTTTTATTTCAATTTCGATTCCCGAATACAAACCAAATCTCCTAAATTAAATATGATCTTCCTCTACAGTCTGAATTACTACTACTAAATAGTAAAAATGAAGATCCTATGTTTTTGAAGGAAGCTATTTCCGACAAATGACAAATCTTGATCAGCAAATCCTTTCCTGTTCCCCAATGCAATTCAATTCACTCGTTTGCGTTGCTTACAAGTCACAACACCCTTTTTATCATTGCTGTCTCCACACGGTTCTCTTGCAATTAATTTATCTTATCTTAATATAAATTAAAATAAAAGTGGGAGAAATGGCTAATAGCTTTACTAACATTTGTTTAAATCAAAATAAAAACATTATTAATCATCTAGACTTGCATGAATTCAATATTCTGTTAACTTGTAGTACAACATTACTGAAAATAAATAGTGTAAAACAATTTATGAAATGAATTTATTTGATTGCTCACATTAGTGTTTAATAGACATAATATCAATTGAATGGTACCACAAATTTATTACATCATCCTTGGTCCTAATTTTTACTACTTCTGTGATGGACGTACCAATTAATTTAGCAAAAGTCTCGTATTATTTTAAATATTTATTCAAAAAAATTTGTATGATACACTCATTTAAAGTATATTAAAATAATTTGTAATAGAACGATAAAATTTCTCATTAATAGTTATTACCTGACAGCTAGTGGGAATTGATTGAAACAAGCGGTTACAACTTACACAGTTTATGCAACAATAGCGTTGCAAATTAGTTAATATTAATTGAAGAGCTGTGTAATGGTGTTAACTGTTACGCATTTTGCCCAAAAAAAAAATTTTGTTAAGTATTCATCGTTACAGGATATTCTGTCTCACATTCTATTTCGCTCTCTGTCACGTTATTATACTGTCAAATGAACTATCAAAATTAACCCACTAAAATTATTTTACAAAATTTTAACAGTTTATTAGATAGTGTGACAAAATATGAGTAGAACAAATTACAAAAGGGAAGGGTTCAATATAAGAATAATCAAAAATTATAAACTTAATTTTACAAAGAATGATCAAGCACAATCTAAATTATAGTACGCCAACACAAAATGCACAAAAATTACTCGTAAATATGAGATTATGTGAAGCTATAATATATAAAATTTACGTTTAACTCTGTGACCATATAAAAGAACATTATATACATCATAACATTATGACATAATATTATTATATAATTGTATCATATAATATCAAGGTCCCAACAAAAAATTGCATGCTTAGTAAATACTCCTTCTATTTTGTTTTAAATGTTTTAAGGAAACAAATTTATTTTATTTTCAGCGTCATTTTAAAAATCTAATAAAATATTAATTTTTTTACCAATTTTGCTTCTAACACTTTTCAACACTATTAATTACTGAAGATAAAGGGACATGAGATAGGAGAGAGAAAATAATGTGACGAAAAGAATTAATATTTGAACTTTTTAATTTATTATTAGTCAAAAGGATAATTTATTTATATAAAATCAAATTTACTTAAAATTTAGACTATTTAATAGCAGTTCTAATTTCTGTATTACAACATTAAATAATACTTAAAAGGGAACGGAAGGAATATTAAATAATACCACCACAAAAAAGCAAAGCTACCTAGGCAATCTAGGTACCTACAAATCCTTCTTTTGGTTTTGATTTATGATCTATTGGATTCTTCTTTTTGGTTTTGCTTTATCATACTTTGCAAAAGAAAATATTAGTATTGATTAAGCTTTATTTAAGTGATTAATCATGTGTTAATGTACTTTTCAAACTATTGTTATCATTGAAACCGTGTGCACTCATTTTGTGTTTCAAAAGAATGGTAGTACTTTTTTTGTTATTTAGAGAACGACACCAAACTCGTTAACAATAGTCTTTTTCATGTTAACATATTTATTTATATAATTACAAATAAATCACAATTTTAAATTTTATATATAATGACATGAATGATTAGTTCTTTAAAGGTGAAAAATTATATTCTATACACACGGTTGCATATTAATAAATTACTATCAAGAGAACCTGGGCAACTTCTTTGTTGCCGGTGGAGTGTGGTGGCTGCTGATAGATCATTGCACTACTTTCTATTTTCCCGGCTGAACATTTTATAATATTTTTGGTCGGCAATCAAAAAAATTATTTTTTTGGGGTAACATTACAACTAGATTGCCCAGAATAGTGGAATCAATATCAAAATATTATAATTCAACGACATTATATCTAACTCATAAATAACGAATAAATACTATCATAAAATTATATTAAACTCACAATTGTAAAACTAGAACTCGAATCGATCGATGTGTTAAAGCATTTTAACTACATAAATTTAGACGAAAATGAAGAATAGTAATGATAAGATTATATTTCCGCTATGACTTAAATCATGAGTTCGAGTCAAAAAAAAGTGGAGATCTATTATACATTATTTTTCTAAATCTAAAAAATTTACATAAACTTGGTCATGATCAGACTATTTATTTTATCACAATAGTAATTTTTAATGCCACAAAAAGATCATATTAGAAAAGGATGGGCAGATGACAAAATGTAGTCAAAGCAATTGTATTTTGCGTTTTGGCTCAAGACCATGTACCAGAGAACGGCTTATTATAACATCAACTATTTGTGGAATTTGTTGGGTGCTTACTCGTAGGTATTTCATCGTAATCAGATTCGCTGACCAGAAAAAATCGTTGAACCGATCCGACTCGAACCGAAAAAAGAGGTTATTCGAACTATATTCTGAAAGTAAGTCGGGTCACTCAAGTTGAGAGTCGGGTAGAGGGTAACGTTTCTGTGACCCACCGGGTACCCTACCTGGTCCATTTCAGGGATACTTTTATAAATTTGATCAATAAGATTCATTAGAGGTAAATATTTATCAGGTTTATTGGTGGTCTCTCATATCTTCTTTTTCAATTCCTTGTATTTCCTTCCTTTTCCGCCTCAATCATCTATTCCCTTCCTTTTTCTCGTATCTTCATTTTTCATACTCGCGTCTGTTGAAATATATTTTGGAATTTAATTATTGTTGCTATTGGCCTGTTGCTACTTTTTAGTTTGTTGCTATTGGGATGTAATATTGGGTTGTATTTTGTAATTTAGATTTAATTTTTGTTGATTTAATTGTGAAATTAACTTGCTTAACTATGATTATTTAAATTTTTATGTTTTGTTACTAGTGAGGGTCGGGTACAGTCGGATAACCGGGTACCCACTTTGTATGGATTGGGTAGAGGGTCCGAATTTTCTTGACCTGGTCAGTGAGGGTCAGGTACTTTTTTAACTCATGGACCAGGTACCCGATACATGAACACCCCTACTTACTCGTGTGGATTTAATTAATTTTTAAGTTGATTTATCATATTGACTTTGATCAGGCACGAATAATCCAAACTAATTCTTAGATCATCTTTGATTAGCCGGCTTAGATTAATTGTACACAGCTAGTGGTTAGTGACCTAACTATCACAAGGAAGATAATTAAGTCCGCTTAGCTGTTTTGTTTTGTTATGTAGTCTCGTAATGGAAAATATTTAAATAAATTCGATATTTAATGTCACCCGACCTTTGGTCAAGATTAAATTTTAGTATAAAATCGTACTTACTCAATTAATGTCATCAATTTCATAAAATTTAATTCACATAACAGAATTTACAAATAGAATTAAAAATCGAATCTACTAAATAATTTCTATCCATGTCGAAATTATGAATCGGAATCTACTGCACGCATGCTTTTTTATTTTTCAAATAATGTGCTTTAATCACAAAAAGCCTTACTACTCATATTACCATCTGTCTATCTATCTTTTTTTTTTTTTCCTTCTTTTTTATCAAAATAATAACAGATGTGAGCATAATTCATTCATTCATTGTCATATGCGCATATGATTATTGACATCTATACAAAATAATAAAATCATTGATGTGTTGCTAGCTCCCAAAAAGAAGGAATGAAATTCAACGAGTACTTAAAATCAAGAATTAATTATTCATTATGATTTTATTACGTGGCAAGTGATTCTCAATTTGTTACTTCATAAATCATTTTGCTATTTGGCAGGCTAAGCAAATGAAATTATCGTCTTGATCAAGAACTAATCCAGGATAAATCATATAACATCTCAGATATTTTCTAACAGCACCAAATTCTAATAATAGAAGTCTCCTTTTCTATCCATTCCTTTGAAATCCTAGAGTGCAAGAATATGTTAGATAGCAGAAAATGATGACATGCTAGAGTTCTTAAAGTTTAAGAACCTTTATATAGCACAAGTTACAAATGCAGCAAAAGGCTTATCTTAAACAGACAGAATCTCATCGAAAACAAACTTTTGATTAACACACAATTTTAACAGGTTTGTATGTCAGATATGGTTGGTAGGTAAATCATGCAGATAAAATACAATAGTAAAGTTCCCTGGAAAAGAGAATGATGGCAAAATGATAATTAACCACAATCAACATTTATGTCCAATGTAAAGTACATGGCAAAGAGCAGCACATGGTACTAATGCAGTAATCAGCCTGTGACTGAAAAGAATGCACCCTCCACAACCAAATACCGAATTCAGAAAGAGTATATGCCTTGAATTTGCTTGAATATGAACACAAAAATTTGGAATAGATCACTTTGGATAGCCAGCAGGAGGGTATCCGGAAGGAGGGTATCCAGCAGGGGGATAGCCTTGAGGTTGAGGAGGTGGGTAACCAACAGACTGTTGCCCATATGCAGGAGGAGGATAGCCAACAGTGGGTGGATAAGGCTGATCAAGGCGTGACATCTGCTGAACAGGTGGCACTGCCATCGCAAATTGTGGTCCAAACTTACCATCCCGTTTGTCCATTTCAACCTTATGTTGTGTCTGCAACGGACAAAGTGAACAGAAATAAGGAACATAAGAAACAGCAAGCAAATAATAATGATACTGTTGGAAGTTCCAAATTCTTTTGAAGAAAAAATAAAATGATTGAGACATAATGGAATCTATGTCATTGATATTTGAAAAGCATTTTAATCAATCAACAGTATCCAATTGATCTATCTTCTGCATACCTGCATGCACGCACAGACCCTACAAGACCAAAGTAAAGAATGATCAATATCAATTCCTGAAATTCCTCGACTTTGAAAGATTTATGAGAAGGGCAAACTTGAAAGTTCTTACGTGAAGTAGACCATATCAGATAAGCAGGTCAGTAACTGTGAAGCCTCGGAGAGCTTCCTCACTTCCAACAATCATTGCCACAATAGAAAATATGCAAGCAAGTTGCGAAAGGCAGAACATGAAACCCTAGGCACCAGGAAGAAATGTATTTAATGGAAACCGGATTGTTATGTCAAATCACAAGAAATAAAGAAACAGAAAGGCATAGCTCTCACAGGTAGAGAGAGAGAAAGAGAGAGAGATTACAATAATGCAATTATCACATTGAGTAGTTTGTATGTTAAACTCGTCTTGCAACAAAAACCGAGTAGAGGCAACCGAATTTCCAAAGCAGAGGAAAACCTGGAAAATTGAGAGAAGAATTATATAGTAGTTATAAGCATGTTGACAACCAAAATATTCACAAGCAGAAACATAAAGTGATAAATAAATAATAAATACGAAAGTGTCATTTCGATGAAACTCCAAAATGTATATTAGTAAAGATGTGGCTAATATAAATAAGAGATGATTCTCCTTTTCTTAAATTGAATGACACTTTCAGGATGTGATTTGTTAATGACTCTAAAGACGTCAATTAAGCAAACTTTCTGCAGCACACTCACCCAAAAGTAAGTTGCCATTGTCAAAAACCTGCAAACTCCCCTTTCCACTTTCACTTTTGTGAAACATGTAAAGAACATGGTAGCATTTAGATGTTTGAGAATATCACAATTTCTATTGCAAAGTTGCCCACTAGTATTGCCTAGATGATTAGGGCTTGTCCCCAAAAAGTGCCTACTACAACAGATGACAATAACCTCCCATTTTTAGATAATGTCATAGGTAGTGACTAGTTATTAAAAGTTCCTGTTGAAATTGCCTCCAAGGCCCTCGTAAATTCCACATTACCAGTTTATAAGGTATGCATACCAGTTCTTCAAATCAAAGAAAAGACCCAGTTTATACGAAAGAAACGATTTTGTCTCCGCCTAAAAAACCCAAATACACTTTTGCATAAGAAAGGAATACAAGATTCCCATCAAATGTTAAATTCTAAAAGTAATGCTACACTATAGCACCAGTCATGCAAGTACCTCTGTAGCAAGGCAAAACTCAGGGCATTTGCTTTCTCCACACCGACCACTGCAAGGCATGTAACCCGCACAGCACACATATCTGTGATGAAAAGCAAACCAACATTTAGATCAAAGGTAAAGTCAGTTTAGATACTTTACAGAAGACATATCTTCAATTACTTTGACATATCATTGTAAAGTGCTCGCTTGCGAAGCAAATATGATGCACACGGCCCACTGCAATTTAAAAAGTTTCAACAAAGAGTAAATTTTCCAGTAACCAACAAAACAAAACAAAACAAAAAGTACACATCTATCTAATCAGAAATGAAATTCACCTATACTTGTAACTACAGTGTACATGCTCATCAAATCTAGCTTACATCCATACTACAAATGCAATGCACAATCAAAACTTTCTCTAGTACTAGTGGCAAATTGTATAACATTGAAGATTTTTCTAGAGTATGCGAAGATATTTGACTAGTTGACGGTATTACCACACGACCTGGAAACATTGGCTTATTTATAAAGTCCATCCTTGCCATGAAAGCTTTACATCAATCAGGTGATAACTTAAAATATATATGTTATCTCAAGCTTTGACATGGCTGGAGACAGCAAAATGAGGCAAACTATGACTATCACTTCCCAACTTAGGTGTATGTCAGAATTGTCAGGGATTCAATATATACTTGTGCTATTCAATTTATTATTCCAAAGGATAAGTGGCACAGTAAATCCTGGGATTTAATAAAGATGAATTTGTTGTAAATTTCCAGCAAATGTCAATGTGCCGTCAAGCCAAACCATCAAATATTTTATCAGCATCGAACAACTTAAGTTGTATTGTTAGATGAACTTGTATTCAAGACTTTCCTTGATTATTTTCATACTTTGCTAATATTACTTTATGATATTTCATGTTTTCATATGCAATATTTTCGAACATAACTAAGTAGAAATAAAGAAAATTCCCCATTGTAATCTAGGCCTAATCTGGCAAGATGTATCTACATCCTTCAAAAAAGCTCTTAGGAACAATTCCAAAAAACCCATGCATTTTTTGCTTAGAAATTTTCTGAATGGCCAGGATTGTCTCTGTTAATTGGACAGGACAGGAGGCTGCCTATAAGAGACAACATTGACTGACGTCATTGTATGTAGCAGATGGCACCAGCTGCTGATGAAGATTAACAAAACTTCTTTACGTAATTTACCAAAACATTTTTCGTTTGCTCTACATTATGAAGTTATATTGATGTCAGGTCGTTTCCAGACGGTCTCTTGACCAGACGGTGCAAAAGGACACCTTTGAAATAGAAATACAAGAAATGGGAGTATTCACATGAAAATTCGTAAAATAAGGAGCAGCAAATGCAACCCAAATAATTATGTGGCATCAGAAAATGGGAACTAAATGGAGAAAAAGAAAGAGCAGTTTAATCTATTATCTAGCTAAATTTTATTTTAGATAATGTGATTCTGAAACAAGTCTTAGAATTTAAGTTCAGGATGACACAATACAATAACCAACTTCCAAGCTGCAATACTACGTAATGCCGTAATGCCTTCTCTACAATATTATGTTGCAAATAGCCCATAAGTACACGTATAATGAAAGACACAACATTACTAATTCCTAATGTACTTGGAATGAACCCTGACCTTATTTCTTTTGAACTCCTTGTACATTAGATTAGACCCGAGCCTTAACTTTTGTGAGGCATAGTAATAAACCAAAATATGAAAACCAGCAACCATTAGTTCAATTGGATAAGAGTAGTTCCCTCTCTGCACTACATTAATCTTAATCGAAATTCTCTAGCTTTCAACAATTCAAATCGCATACAAGTCCACAAAATCATCCACAGTCTATCAAATCCAATAGAAAAAAATCACAGCTTATCAAAATAATTAACTAAAACACAGAATTTCAACTCCCAGAGTACCGAATCACATGAACTTTTCATCAATTAACTAAAAGCATTATTAAATTTTTCATAGTCAAATATGCAAAGTCAACGCAATATGATCAAGTCTCAAAACTAAACAACCATCAATAGAGTCACAACAAATCACCGAATCCTTTAAAAAATAAATAAATAAACAAAATTTCAGCCGATTTTTCCCAAAATCGTACGAGATGAATCGGTATTACTTACCACCAAAAAGCGAAGCAGCAATCTGCAATACAACAACAGAAACATTATAAAAAAACTAGACAAATTTCAAAATTTTAAAAAAAAAAAATTAAAAAAAGGGGGAAAATTACGAACAAGGAGGATCGACTTGTATAGTCCTCGTGAGATCAGTGTGCCAGATGTTGCGATAGTTCTGACGGAGCTGCATCTTATCCATTGACTGCTGCAGCGCCATTTTCGAACGATCTCTTCTCTCTATCGAGCTCTGGAAAGTGGAAACCCTAGAATTTTTGCCGCTAAATCGGTCTCACCGTCTTGAAGATGAAGAGGATTGATTTGATTTGATTTGACTGGGGGAGGCGTTTTGTGTCATAACCTGAAGTCAATTGGAAGTAGAATATTTTATAGCTGGCCAATCAAAACGCTTCTCTAAGAAAGAGAGAGTCAGCTGGTGAAGTTTCTTGAGCCCGGTTTGAAAAATTCTTCAGTCCTCACTCTTCAATATATATAGAATCAATATTTCTAATCGAATAATAATTTGAAAATAGTGAAATCGTTTCATTATTATCAATTCACTCGGTATTATTAAGTAAATAATCAAAATTTTCTATCAGTCTAATGGATGGATTTGGAATGATTTATAATTTGAATAAATTTAAAATCTATATACTATACTATATATAAAGTATGAGTAGGAATGTAGTATGATATAATTGTTTGTTTTGTTTAATTTACCCTTCATAATTAATTTCAATTCATATCACTAATTAGTAATTGCCCACTAATTCTCTTACAACCTCTTATTTCCTCTCTTATTTTCACTATCTATATTTCTTGTTCTATTTTCGTATAAAATTTTGTAAATTCCACATCTATAAGATGTGTCTTTCTCGCTATTTTTTTTAACGCTCATCACGTAACGAATAAATTAATTTAAAATCTAAACTTAATTATAGTTTGTCCCCTGTAAATAGGGGACAGTTACAAATTCCTCCCTATATTTATTTTATCTATAAAATATCTCTAAAGTGTAATGAAGTCAAAAATTTTACTACAGATAGTAGTAAAATGTTATAGTTGCCCTTAATATTTTTAATTATACTTTGTGACTTTTTTTGTTAAAATTCTTCTCTTAAATTTGAAAATGATAATAAACTAAATTTATTTTTCTAATTGTTTTTCTAGATAGCATGAGGGAGTGAGTTAGTTGATTAACTTAAATTTACTTAAAATATATATTGATTATATCTCAGAGTAGTATATTTAATCAAATAATATGATTTTTTAAATACAAAGCAATTAATTAATTATTGATAATAGAGAAAATAAAGAAATGATAAAACCAAAATAATGTGATTAAATAAATAAAATACTTTATTTTCGAAGACACATATAAAAACAATATTGACGGAACAAATATGTGATGGCATGCTAAAAATGGATGCAAATAAGAAAATATAAAATAATAAACTACTTCATACAATTAACATTGAAGGGTAAAAAAAAATTTCAATAATGTTGGATAAGAAAACATGGTTTTTTTTTAATAGCAAATTGCTTCTAAAATAAAATTAGATATCAAATTTCAAGTCACCCTAATTTTATGTTGGTTAAGGTAATTAAAAGATTTAGGGAAATTATGACATTTTCTACTCCTTTAGATGAAAATTTTAACTTCATTTAATCTTAAGGATAATTTGCAAATAAAACAAATATAAGAGGTAATTTGCTACCGTCCCCTATTTACAAGAGACAAACTGTAATTAAACCTAAAATCTATTCATCTTCTGTTAAGTCTTAATCATCAAAATGCCTGCCTTTTATTTGTAGATTTAAAATTGCCAACCAAATTTCGTAATTTGGATGGCCTAGGAGATATTTCGATTTAAAATTCCCCGCAACCATTCAAGATTTAAACTTTCTTGTCCAAAATCTACTTTTAAAATTTCCTTAATACCTACGAATTCGATTCATATAAAAAAATTTTATCGTAATTTTTATAAGAATCTTCATCTATTCATACCGGTTTCGATAGCAATTATTTGAAATAATATATGAGTACTATAAAAAGATTATTGAAAAACGTGTTTAAGTAATACAAAATATTATTTGAAAAATAATGAATAAAAAACATTCCAAAAGAAGTATTATTATTTAAAGAACAATTCTCAAACAGATAAAAAATCTATCAAAATGAATGAATTATCTTTAGGTCTTAACTATCAAATGTCCTCCTTTTATCGGTGAACTTAAAATTTCCAACCAAATTTCATAATTTGGATGGCTCTTGAGAAATTTCGATTTGAAATTCCCAACCATTAAAGATTTAAAACCCCTTGTCAAAAATCCACTTTTAAAATTTCTTAATGTCTATGAATTCAATTCACATAAAAATTTTCTTATCGTGAACCTTATAAGAATCTTCATCTACTCATACGGTTTCGATAGCTGTTATTTGAAATAATAAATGAGTACTATAAAAAGATTGTTACAAATGTATTTAAGTATTACAAAATATTATTTAGAAAATAATGAATAAAAAACAGTTCAAACAAAGTATTATTGTTTTGAGAACAATTCTTAAACAGAGAAAAAATCTTTCTTATTTTTCATCCTCCTATTTATTTCCTTACCAATTAAAATAATAAAATATCAACTTTCTCTTCTTTTCTCTTCTTTTCTCTTCACTACCCTCCATTACTCTCAATCCAAACAAACCTGAGTGGCTACTGAGTTTCTACTTTCTACTTTCTACTTTCCAGTTGGAGAGATGAAGTCGCAAAGATTGGTCTTGGAAATTTTAGCAATTTCCTTTATATTATGTTTGGATGGAAGAATTTTGATGAATTTAATTTAAAATTCAAATTTATAATAAGTTAATTAATTTAGTTATAAATTTAGAAAATCTACCAATAAGTAAGAGTATGATTTTATTAATTATATGAGTGAATTTGAAATTCATCTAAATTTCATATCATTTCAAATCCTTCCTTCAATTCAAACTCACCCCTCCAAACACAGCCTAAAATTGATCAAATAAGGCAACATTTGTTTTACCATGTATTTCTTTGCCACTTTACATACAAAGGGATAAAGGAATAAATTTCCAATTTAAGCTAAATTGAATAACCAGTTTTCTTCTCTAAAGTCTGCTTAAGAATTAAGGCATAACTTTTCTTGAAAATTTTCAACAATTTTGAGTGTTGTTGGAAAAAAAAATCCAAGCTAATTTCTTTTATTTTTCTATTCAAATTAAAAAATTATGGATTTCGATTCTAGTAGGTTGAAATAGCTAAATCTTTGCATGATATATCGAGCATCTACCATTATTAAACACCATAACAATTTTGTTGTACCTTGATCCTTGTCATTTTTTTATGAGTCAATAATGTTATTGGTATCTAAAATTAACAATCTTTTGATTGAGTTGTACTTTGATATCCTATATTTTAATGTATATTTTGATATCTCATTGTTATAAATAGTGTCTAATTAATACAATTGTTAATTTTTGATAGCAGAAAATGTTAGAGATTGTCACATCTATACCACAAGAGATTAACAATGGTAATTTTGGAACACAAATGTACAAATCCACGTAGTTTCATTATCACAACTAAAAATAAATAAAAAGAAAATAAAATTTGCACTTAATCCCGAATATCTATAAATTTTTATTAGTGATTAAATACTGATTCTTACTTTTCAATCTTTTTTTTATTATTTAAAAAAAGTTGTATTAATGAAACCATACTTTTTTGTTCAATTTGTATTCCAAATTTCTCTTATTAATCTCTTGTGTGATGCACACGATGATCTCCAATGCCTTCCGGACCTTGTTTAAATGCTTTAAATAAACTTGTCGTGCAGCATCTACTATTATCATCATCCATCACTCTAAAGAATATTGGCATATTTAGTCATTTAGATCCTTCAATTAATATTAGTTGTAATTTAATATAAAACACAATTTTTCTTTTTTGAGAAGGCAGATTCTAGGCTGTGAAAGGGTAGAATGATTTGTTGAAGCAAAATTCAAATATCATGATTAAATTAAGTTTGTTTACTTTATAAAGTAAAAAATGCTACTTAGAACAACTTTTAGTAATGGGAAAATTAAACAAACAATACTGATTTTTGGTTAACAGAGCAACCAAACAGAACCTAAAGACTGCCACGTAATGTTATAAGAGAATAACAACCTTAAAGAATTGGACCCTACATGTACACAACAATAAAGTAACTTTGTCCAATTCAGAAATAAGTTAAACTTGAGGGCTTTCATTGCAAATCCCCTCTTATAAATAATGCTTTTATCAACTATAGAGAAGTGCTCTGGTCTTCTTCAGCTGTTTCTGTTGTATATTCTGAACAGTTTCTGTGGGGAGTCCTATTACAATTTGGCCTCTTCCTTCACATACATAAAAAAAGAGAGAAATTGAGTTTGTATTGTACTTTCAGAACTTCAGAAACTCAGTCACAACTCTCTTTTTTTCAGTGTGTGACTGTGTGTATTTTTCAAGGGAAAAGAGAGAGAAATGGGGTTCTTGTCATCTTCCCTTAGTTATGGACAAGAATTCTGATTAAACAAACAAAGAAAAAAGGACTCCGTATAGTGTCCTTACTTACCCATCTTTTGTCTTTCCTTAACAACTTGTATTGACACTATTTCTGCAAGGGCCAACTTCATTTTAGTCATTCTTTTTTTCTCAAGGAAATCTATATCAAATCTTCATTCAACTCTTCGGTGATCGAACTTGTAACCAATAAATTATAGAAAAAGCGTCTCATTCTGAATTACACTTCATTGTCTGTAATACCACTTTAAATAGAGAGCTTTTCCCCTTAGTGATTTTTCATTTTCATATCTTCATCAATCAATCTCAATGGCATCTGATCTCTTTCTTTTTGATAGCAGCTTCTTCTCTTACAGTACCTTCCCTTCTCTCCAAATTTCTCTGACTCCTCATCCATTGATCCTACTCAGCAAGATTTCTTCCAAACCTTTGAAGACAACAACAATAACAATCATAGTATTATTCAAGAAAATAATTCAGTTGATGATGAAACATCCATTTCTCTCGAACAAATTGCATCAGTTCTTTTTTCTTCCTCCTCACCACCTAGTAATCAGCTTGAAAATCTCTCAATTTCCCAAACAACCCACAATTTCCCAAATGCAACTAACTCAGATAATTACTCTCCCATCAAAACAGAAGAATTTCAAGTCCCTTTTAACAATTCATTTTTGCCCCAAAATAATACTACTGCAGAAAATGTAGTTAGTACTGGTACTCTCATTCAGAGGAGTTATAGTAGTAACTCTTTTGATGACCATATCAATAAGCCCAACTTTTTATTCCACCCAAGATTTGATAGTTTTATGGAGGATTCTTCAAATTTGCATTCTCAACAAATCTTGAATATTCCTCCTGACAAATAGAACTTCTCCTCTTGCCACATAAGAAGGGTTTGCAGCACTGGAGATTTACAAGTAATTCTTGCACCTTTTTTTTTGGAAAAATTCCACACTGAAATTACCGTTAAGTTTTAAAGATTTGTACAGCATAAAATTCTACAAGCTATTGAAACTAACGGGGTAATTCAATTCCCCTTTTCATATATTTTGCATGCAAAAAAATAAATATTTTATTTTATTTTTTCAAGATGGTCCCCTTTTTTTTCTTGATCATATTAATTTGATTATTCTTTGTTTTGTTGTGAAGGTGATGAGTAATGTGCCAATGAAGAAAATTTTGTCAACAAGCCCTCTTTCTACAGAAGGGTCATTCTTGGAAGAAGCAAATTTCAAAGTGGGACGTTATACTGCAGAAGAGAGGAAAGAAAGAATTCATAGGTACAGATTAAAAAGAACTCAGAGAAATTTCAACAAAACAATTAAGGTAATTAGAGTTTTTTTTAATTAATTACATTTTTAAGTACTTAATTAGTTTCTTATGGTGAAAATGTGGTCGGTAATTAAACTTAATTTGGTGTTCTGTTACTACTATTTCAGTATGCATGCCGGAAAACACTGGCCGACAGCCGACCAAGAATACGTGGCAGGTTTGCACGTAATGATGAGGCTGTAGAGATTCCTAAAACATCAACGTTTAATAGTAGATTTGAAGAGGAAGATCATGATATTTGGGTAATTAATATTAATTCTCTTCCACATCTTTTAATTTATAGTAGTAATCAACAATTCCATATAGCATAAGTAATGATTCGTTTTATATTTAGTTTTTAAATTAATTAGTGAATTTCGGTTAATCAGATAAAAAAAGATTTAATTAACTAACCAACTCAAAAAAATTTTATTCGGATTTAGTTTTGATTTTCTTACATTGAGAATTGAAATTTTTTTTAACTGATTTATCAAAAAATCAGTCGATGAACACCTCCACTTACAATTTGCTTACCCTTTTTTATCTTTATTTAATGAGAAAAACTTTGTCTAATAAACTTGGAATATCTTGGTTAATATTAAACCATTTTTCAAAATTTATTTATGAAATGAATGCAGATTGAGGGATTTCATGAAGAAGATGAAGAAGGTTCATTAGTAGGGAGATCAATATCATCAGGAACGACATTTTACAACAACTTTGGATAAGCAGCACAACACCAATATTACAGCTACTAATGACGATGATGATGATGGCTTTTGGAGCAAAAGAAATTACTCAGAAGGCTTTGCTTTAATTAATTAATAAAGTTAATTAGGTGTAGTGCTGAGGTTAATATCGTCTTTTCAAAGATTAATTAGGAGGCTAATTAAGACATTAAATTTTTATTAGTATTGTAATTTTCTGTAAGAATTTTATAATTTAGTAAAATGGTGCCATGTGCATCTCGTTTGTTGTCTTTTTTTGCTTTTTAAATAATCAAATCTCAAATTTGCAAATAGGGCAATGAAAGCTAGCTCCATTTTGTCTGTTATAGGCTTTCATAGTTTCTCTAGGCTTCTGTAGCATAGAACCAATATATGTGAATATTCCCCACAATTCATTTCTGTCGCAGCCATGCATGCAGCAAACCACATTAACAACTTAAAAAACACTCCACGAAGGTACAATATTTTTTATCTCACTTTCGATGTCAATTTTCGATCTCATCTTTTAAATACTTAATATACGTCACTCTGGCATAATAATAGATTTTTTATCTCACTTTTGATGTTAATTTCTGGTCTTATTCTTTAGATACTTGATATATATAGTCTAGAATAAGAATATATATAAATCACATTACACGTTAGACATTTAAAAAGTGAGACAATAAATTAATTCAAGAGATCTATAAACAGAAGATTTGTCGTGCATCAGGACCCCAGCCGTCTGCTTCATTTAGAGCTTATACTAGGCTAGAATTTTTCCACAACCAAATAGTGGTTGAAAAGTTTATGTTGATTATCACATCTATGCACAATTTTTTCCCCCTTTGGTCGTGTATATTCTCACATTATGCTCATGCCTCATATCATAGATTTACATAATTTTTGTTAAGGCAAAAACTTAAATGAACCTCGTAGTATACATCACATTAAGGAAAAAAAAAAAAGTGATATATCATCTCTACTTTTTTTATTTAACGTGGTCTATTAAATCGGATTTATGTAAATGCTCCCTTAAGATCGCTGGATTAGTGGAATTGGTCTAATATACAATTTGTTTTACAGTTTTCTTTTTAGGATTACCTTTGCAATTGATTAATGATTAGATTAATATAGAATTAATGTACAAGTTTCACTTGCAAAGGCATTTTCAGAATCAGAATCAATATATTCTACGAACTAACAATGGAATATTGTTTCATTTGACTATATTTTCTTAATGCTATATGATTAGTAATAAATAATTAAAAGGGTTCACCTTCTTCTTCAAAGTGTCATCACTAAGTGTAGGGTTCTCAAGATTTTTTGTTGACGGAATCTTAATAGAATGACTATATCTACTCATACCATTTGCTTTCTATAAATAATGACCGTTCAAACGAAACATTAACTTTTCAACTATTTTTTAGCTTTTTATTTGCCATTTGACATTGGAAATAAGTCAATAACTATAGCTACATTTGTGTACTATACTTATCAAACAAACGAAAAATGAGAAAATAAAATGTGCACTTGCCCATCTCATAAAATTCTTTGATAGTCTTCATCACGATCTAGTATATGGTGATCAATAAACATTGTCAAATCATCCAAAATAAGGAAATTTTTACTTTTTAAATGATCTCTACTTTATGTATTAAATAATTGTATTAGTCCTTCGCAATACAAAATGATTAACAAAAAACTAATCCTCATAATCAGCACCAGCCACCAGTTTGCCCTCAGGTTGACTACTGCAACAAATGTGCAATATTGTGCTGCTGCACTGCTAAGTTTTTGTAACTTCATCATTATTTTCACTTTTCATTTTATCAACGGTAATTTAGTCTTTGATGCTCACAGTTTTTCCACAGGATTAGACAGCCTTATAGATACCCAAATCTGGCAAAGTATAGGAAAACAATTTGCTTCCAAATTCTTTATGAAGGCAAATTGCACAACATGGGACCTCCATTAGCCCAATCAAAACTCAGTCAAGGAATTTCAAAACCTATAATCTACCTAGGAGACAGTTTCTTGGCTATATATATCTCTGCCCCTTTTATTGTTGTCAAATCATTATGGCCATTAATCATGATTGTGTGCAATTAATCTTAATTAGGTCATGGGATCGAGCCACTTAAGGGTAAGAGGAAATTTACTGTAGATCTAGGAGGAAAAGCGAGAAAAAAAAAAAAACTTGAGACCTCACTAGAGTGTGTGCTGCACCAACAATCCTTTTCATTTCTACCAGAATCATTTCTTCCTGTGATGATCTTCTAGCAATTTTCAAAGGAAAAAAGCAGGGAAATTTTCCAACTCTCTAGTCTAGTTCAATAGGTAGGGGTTCTAAGTTCTAACACTACTTTGATGATCAAGTTTTGTACAATACGCTCAAATGATCAAATCATTGTTGCAGGCACCCTAAATGTTCTGTATTTAGCCTTGCATTGTACAAGGCTTCTATCAAATTTGACTGCTTTTGTGTGGCATTGTTTCATAGTTTTATATTCAATAACTTTAGCAAGAAAAGAGATTCTTTGTCCTCAAAGCTGAAACCTTGCCACAAAAATCTATTAGCATCACCCTTAACAAGCCAAGGATGAAGGAAATTAACACTGAGATGAGCAGATCACTTTTTACCAAAAGTTTTAAGTGTCAATTGCTAAAATGGGTGCCAAAAGCTATCATTAAGAAAATTCCGGGATAGGGACTCCGTATATGATTGACTCAAAATAGGCGGCCGTTTCCTCTAATTTGAAGTCAATCATGAAGAAGTGACCAACACAGAATTACTCGTTCATTTAAGCATTACCAGGAAGCCATTTTTTATGCTCCAATTGACACCTATGATAGAACACTGGCAGTGAAACAGAAAAAGTAATTTCATATAGTTATTCTGAAACGGGATCAAAAGAAATGGATCCCATCAATTCAAATCTCCTAAAAATACTTTAATTTGGTCTTGAATTAATCATGTTAAACAGTTCTTGTCTTATGACTTCCTGCTCTTGATATCATAAAATTTTAGGGTGTATCTGATCAGAGAGAATGAGAGACAAATCCAACTCAGTTAATAAGAGAGCAAAATGGAAAAAGAATTCATTTTTATTTGATCATTAACCTCCCAACTGACAATGATTCCAAGTTTACACTTTTGACCAGGACAATATTGGCTGAAATTCATATTCATGTGTACTATATTATAAAATACTTCAATGTCCTATCATTGCTCTTGCTACATATTAGGAGATGATTGGTTGATAAATTAACACAAAAGATATGTAAAATCTATTATTATAAATTTTCTGCCTTATGGGGCAGGAGAAGATGCTGCTATGAATTGAGGGATTGAAAAAGTTGTCCTATGGCTTGTCCTTTTATATTCATTCCATGAAGATTTGTATAAGGGTTATTCAGATTCTGTGCAAAATTTCAATTTCTTTAACCATTTTTTAGTTATTTTTCTATCAATTATTAGAGGGATAATCATACTTTATTATACATGCGCACGAGTGGTACATTATTTTTACTTGGACCTTTATTTTCAAAAGTTCAAAATTATCATACAACAAAAATTCTTCATGTCATGATCACAGTTACATGATAACCCTTTGTATCGCGTATTAATTCAAGCATACCGATACATCGTCCCGGGTAATAATACACTATATACATGTATACATCCTAGTACCCGTAGCAGAGAATACCACATCATCATGTGTCATGATGATGAAAGTCGAAGAAAAACAAAGAATCTTTAGGGAAAAAATCCATAAAGCAGTGGACCTAATTTTGCAGAAAAATATTTTATTTCGAGGTAATAAGTTGAACAAATATTAACAAGATTGTTCTTTTTCCAGTAAAATTTGCAGCATGGTAATTGTAGATGGTTTCCAGTTGAGTAAACAATGTGATCCTAAAGATGGTTACATCAGAAGGAAAGCTTCATAGTTTTATTCTATCAAAAACTTTCTATTACTTGCCCCGCGTACACTTAAAGTCCTCCTTTACTGCAAATAATTTTCTAGTCTTTCATGTCTCCACTATGAAGGAACTGGAAGTGAATCTTGTTCCAATATATATATATATATATATGGTGTCTCTCACTTCTTCTCTTTTTCGTGTTTTACCTTTCAAAAGCCAGAAGATTATACACTGAATTTGGTCTATTTCTTTACTCTGCACCTATACTAGATAGATTAAAACACATCAATGCACAAGACGAGGATAGGTGTTAAGAGTTTTGCGTGAGATATAACTAAGTTTGTTGAATAATTTGTACACAAAAACATTGTAAATCAACACCAATATGACACCCGATACTTGTTTTTAATTTATCAGTAAGAATATAATTTTTCATTTCTTTATATTATTCAAGTGAATCTTTACCTTGGTTAGTAAAGCATTCAACTTTCTTTTATTCTCCAATAATAGATGTGTAGAATAACTAGTAACTGACGAGGGTGGTGGCAGTATACTAATAATATTCACTATCCATCATCAATAAGGACAACCAGGAATGTCCCAAAAGCAGTCAAATGCTAAAAAGTCCCCTAGGTCTTCGCAACTCCCATCGTGTGGAGAATCCATAAAGACAAACATCATTTCACCTCACTTTATTTTTTTCAAGAAAAGTTGTTTTTTAGAGGGTAAGAGTCATTCTCATTCAAACAATTTGAGAATGGTCATTTTCAGAAGGGAGGATAATGCATAACTTGAACATTACTATAATCCAACACTCGGCTAGAACGAGTTCGTACTGAGGATCTGATCTACTCTAACACGAGGAAAAAGTCCGAGGAGTGAGGCCTAATTTGCTAGGAAAGTTCTTTACTACTGAACTAATGTATCTTTTCTGGGTTGTTTTTTAACCAATTTTAGAGATGGAGACAAAGCTAGTGGATGCTGACAGTGGCTGGCGGCTGATAAAATACTTTTAATTGAACACAAAATGGAAACTGAACTGAACTTACAGAACAGTGACTTGTTGAGAAGCAGCAAATCAGTAGCTAGAAGAAGTGTTGTACAATATACATAAGACATGTCCCTTCTAGTTATTTGGAAGAAAAATGTTGCAGCCATGTTCTTGCTTTTACATGCAGAAAAAGTTAGCCCTTCTGCAATTGGTGTTATATAGTTGAAAGTTGGGATTTTTATCTCGATCCATCTGAAAAAATCTACTAAATCGGTTCATTTAAAATCGTAAAAATAGAGTATCCGAATTACTTAATAAAATCAGTCAAATATTACTAGTACACGGTCAAAAATTTGCGATCCGGTGAGTACCCAACCCATTTCATATATAGGGGTAACTTTGTAATTATGGCGTAATATTAATTTTTTATCCTCCCCTTTACATTCATAGAGATATATGTGTAATTAGTAGTCACTTTTTATATATTATTTAACATTTTAATATTAAAAAATGTAATTCTATTGTGATTAGACCAATTTGGATACCAAATTATTCGACCCACTTTAACCGAATACCCTATGTATATGGACAGTGTACCGGGTCACTTTTCTCGACCCGGTATAACTAGGTCGAATCAGATAATGACCCAATGAATCAGGTACCGGTCCAAGAACACCCCATTGAGGAAACATCCCGTTGTGCTTTAAGGATTTGTACAATACAATATCATGTGCTTTAAAGACTTGTAGTGTACAAATTCTTAAAGCCAACATAATGGTTTTCTCAACATGATTGTAAAATTCTGCCAAAATGTATTCAATACAAATCTAATGGGATTTTGACTTTTTATTCTGCATGAGGCTTACAATATGAATAAACATTTGTGTGCATATGAAGACAGTAAGCAGATTTTATGCAAGAAGACGAGAGGAAGTAGGATTTGATTACCAGGAAACTAGATATCCTTGTACAAAGGTGCAGCTGAAGAAAGTGCACAACTCGCAATGGCATGACTTCTTTCAACCCACTAGCTATGATAACAGATTTTCTGTCCCACTTAAGACACAAAAATACAAAACCAACCCACTAAGTCTGCCATTATGGAAATCCAAAGTTTCAGGAAATATTTCTTTTTTGTTCATTAAATGGAAAGAAGAATTTCTGCACAGGAACAAAAATCCCATGTAACAAGAAGCTTTATGATGTAACATTCCCCACTATCTACCATGTAACAAGAACCTTTATGATGCTTCATTCTCCCATTAAATTCCGGGAAATAAACAAGAACCTTCATGTTACATATCAATTCACGCAACACAATGGAAAGAAATTCATGTCACATTTGACCAAGTCTCAAATCAGCATGGGAGTTCTTCCCAATTACAGAACTGTTTCATATATAAAGATAGATTTTCTTTTCTTTTTTTCACGGGGGGGGGGGCTAGTTTTGTTTTCACCAAGTAGTTGCAATACACTCCTGTTTTAAGACAGAGGAACGATACTCTCCCTCGCGTCTGCTTCGATCCCTTTTTCAAGAGGGACATTTTTACTGAAAGCAGGAAAGTGAAGGGGGTGGTGTAGTTGTCTACTCAGACAAATCCCTTCTTGAACAAATAGTGTCTCTTGGATGGATCCTTTGGTTTGCTTTTCATCTGGCCATGCCCAGGTCTTTGAAAAATTTCTGAAACTGTACTCATTTTCAAAATTATTCTTTTTTCATATCGATTGAAAATAGGATAATCGGGAGAGGGGAACTCGCATTCGGTGAATGCGAGTTCATTGAGCTCGCATTCACCGAATGCGAGCTCAAATGTTAAAAAATAAATAAATTTGAAACTCGTTGACCTCGCATTGACTGAATGCGAGGTCAAACAGATTGACTGACCTCGCACTCCTCCTTCCAATTGCAAACCCCCCCCTTTCTCCTCTTCCTCCTCCTCCTCCTCCTCCTTCCATTTGCAGAACCATCAACATATTCATCCATTCCACCACCATCTCTTTTTCCTCCCTCCTCTACAACAACCACCACCTCCATTCCACCACCACAACCACCGCCACCCACCACCACCATATTCCTCCTCAACAAACACCACCAACACATTTTAGGTAAATTAATTTTTTTTATTTTATCCAATTATTTTTATTTATTTATTTTTTAAATTTTTTTAATTAATTAAGATTGTTAATGTAAATATTTTAGAAAAATATTTTGTGATGGTAGCTTATATTTTTGCTATTTTTGTATTTTAGTATAATAATATGCTGTTTTGATTATCTTCTTTTCTGTCTGAATATTTAGAGAGAATGGTTTTTGACTCGAGATATATGTTGTATGCTTGGTTTCTCTTGATTGCGGTAAAATTTGTGGTTATATTCTTTGTTATACTGAAATTGTGGGCTGTTCTTGGTTTTGTACCTAAAAAATTTTGTCTGATATTGAATGATCAAGAATAACCATATTTGGATAATTTTGACCAACAAATTTTGCTTGCTTGAAAGGACTGAAATCCAGATAATAGCATGATTTAGGTACTTGATCTCAATATATAATTTGTCTTGCTTAAAGATTCATATCAAGCTAAACTCCATTTTGGACAATAAAGTATAGGTGATAAAGATGTTTCCCTATGATCTATTGGCCAAAATTCTAGTCACTATTGTGAATGTAAATGATTTGGTATATGGGGTGAGGGAGTGTTATTGCATTGTTTGTAACCCTTGTCGAGTATATATTACTTGTAACCCTTGCCGGGTTATTGCATTTGTTGTAACCCTTGTCGGGCATGTATTACTTGTAAGTGTTGCCGATTTATTGTGTTGTTTGTAACCCTTATCGGGTATGAACGGCGTAAGAGGGAATCCTCAAGATATAGAGGAACTCTATCAAATTTTGTTTTAAAAAAAATATTTTTCGTATCCAAAATTGGGGTCTAAACATGTTACATCCTTACATAAAAAATGACATTTGATAGACCCCGTCACATTCTCCTTTATTGAGAAGGAGAAATAACATATGAAGGCGGTACTATGTCCTACCGGCCAATGGTGTGCAAGAAACTATTCTGAATAAAGCAACGATTAGTAAGCGTTTGTTGAGTTAGTTGACAAGATATACGAATTCATGGAGGTCGATAGGGAGCAGTTGAAATTGAATAATTTGTACAGGCATATAGTTAGTCATGGTGTTTACTCTGGCATTCCATTGACAGATGATGATGGTATGGATGGTATTTTTGATTTATTTGATGTCGATCCTACTTTTTGTGCTGAGTTGTTTATCAAGACAGAGAAAATTTTTCACGTACCTGTAACCAACAATCTAGGGGTGTATGGTATGGGGCCAATGATGTCTCTCATGCATTCGACCATGGACGACCAGCCGTTGCAGTCCAATGCGCGGAGTCTCTTTGAACATCCTTGGTCATTTGAGTTTTACAACCCAACTTGTTCGTTTTCAATGTCAAACTCAATACAATCTGATCAATCTATTAGCCCGCAGTGTAATAGAGACACCACAGCAGGTGAATGCCCAAGTACCATGCAATATCAACATATGGAGAAAGGTCTCATAGATGAGGGTTTGACAGATGAATAATGCTAATAGTGACTCGTCGTGGCATGCATTAGACGAGGATTACGAGTCAGGGTCAGACTCAGAAGATATATCGGATAATGATTCTGACGAGAATTTGGGGACAAATAACGGTGAATGTCAGACAAAAGAGGATGTTCCTGCATATCAACCTAGGGAAATGGCTTTTTTCAATGATATTGGTAACTACGGTGATTACGATTCCATGGACCGTAGTGATAAAGATGGGTTGATTTATTGGAATGAAGAAAAAAATGATATTCGGTTGCACATGTACTTAGAAAGTAATGAGCAAGTTAGTAAGGTAGTTAGAATGTGGTCTATAGCTCAAAAATGAGAATTCAAAGTCATAGAGAACCGGAATAGGACATGGGTAGCTAAATGCAAGACTGCGTCCTCCGGTAGATTAGCTCCCGGAGATTGTGATTGGAGTATTCGGGTACGTGGAAATGAATCTTTTACTGTGTGGAAGGTCACGAAATAGGTAAAAGATCACGTATATCTCGGTGACAATATTCGGTAACAACAACAGAAATCTTACATCTACAGTCATTGCTAACCAAATTATGCACTTAATTGAAATGATCATGGGCACAAGATCAAACAAATTCAGGCATATATTAAGAACAGTTTCAAGGTTGACATCACTTACAAGAAAGCTCGGTATGCTCGCAGGAAAGCGATTGTGCTTGCATATGGAAGTTGGGCATCTAATTTTTAACAATTACCCCAATATGTTGAAGAAATACTACGCTCCAATCCCCAAATTGTGGTGCAGTGGCTACATCATCCCAACAGTAGCGAGGTTGTGAAATTTTTTAAATACATCTTCTAGGAATTTCGGCCATCGATTGATGCATTCTACATGTGTAGACCTGTCCTATCTGTTGATGGCACGTATTTACGAGGAGAGTATCGGAGTAAATTACTTATTGCCGTCGCTTTGGATGCTAACAATCAGATTTTACCTGTTGCGTATGCAATTGTTGATGAGGAAATAATACAAAATTGGGGTTGGATTCATGGAGCAGTTGAGACACCATGTTATGCATGACTTGGAGACCGTTTGTATAATATATGACCGGTATCGTGGCATTTTGCATGCTATGAGTGAGTCCCCTTTATGGCAGGAACCATTTGCATATCGTAGATTCTGTCTGCGTCACATTCGGAGTAATTTGATGACCAAATACAAGAATGTTGAAGTGAAGAAGTTGTGTTGGTCTCTTGGTGTCAAGATACAGATGCGGAAATGGAATAAGTACCAACAAACGATACAGCTTCAACATCTAGAGGTTTGGAGATATCTGGCAGATATTGGAAATCGTAGGTGGGGAATACACGGTACAAATTCTTCTGAGAGCTACAATAACGTCTTGCGCGGAGTTAGAGTACTTTCGGTCAAGGCTATAATTGATAGTACATTCCATCGTTTCGTCAAATTATTTGTTGATAATATTGCACGGGGTGAACATTATAGCACATCAATTACACCAAAAAATTGGAAAAGGTTGTTGACTGTAGACAAAAAAGGTGGAGGACACATAGTCATAGTTTTTTATCATTCTACTGGTGTCTATAGAATTAAAACACCTCATCGTGTGACTGGTCGTGGTGGCAATGTACAAACTGTCAATTATGTACAGAAGACATGTAGTTGTGGTAAGTGGCAAATGTACAGGTTCCCATGCTCACATACGTTGGCAATTTGCAGGTTTAAGGGCGATGAACCAACGCGACTGCTTGCGGACCATTACACCACTCGCATATATCTAGACCAGTACACCGTTAGTAGATTTGTTCCGCAATCTAATCCAGATGAGTTGCCTCCTATTCAGTGGCAGTTACGTGGTGATGACAGTATGTTCGTAGAACGCCGGACAGGCCGGGTACGTGTAAGGCGCATCCAAAATGAGATGGATATTAGGAATCCCCATGAACCCAGAAGATGTACGAATTGTCATCAACCGGGACATAATCGCAGGAGTTGCCTTTCGCGACAATAATGATTTGTCTTTTGTATTGTATTACTGTTTATGTACTTATTGTATTCTATGAATGTAGTTTGTTTGTAATGTATTCGTTTATCAAAAAATATTGTATTATCATTGATTACTATCAAAAAATATTGTATTATCATTCATTCTTTACATATTTCTTTGTTTAGGTATTGATGATCAATCGCGAGAGCTTGTTCATCCTGGACCATATATAGATGATATTATATCACCTACGACGCCGCATAGGGCTAGATCTATTTTTGACGGTCTTATCGATGATTCCACACTACAGGTTAAGCGTTGTGATGGGACTTTTTGGGATCACATGCCCATACCGGATCGGGTATGGCATTATATTTGTTTGGCAGGTTTCGAGGGCATCGCATCTTTAGGACGTATTTCAGTGGACCATGCTTTGATCACCAGTCTTGTCGAGCGATGGCGACCTGAGACACATTCTTTTCATCTGCCCATTGGAGAGGCCACCATCACATTACAGGATGTAGAGGTACTATGGGGTTTATAAATTGACGAACCGACCCGTGACGGGTAGAGACACTACTCATTTTGTAGATACTTGAAGCTAGTTATGTATGGAGTTATTGGATTTCATGCCTACCAGATTAGACATTGATGGTGGTCGTTTGAAAGTTAGATGTTTGTCTGCTGCATTAGATCGTCCCCTTCCCGATGATGCGACTAATGACATGTTTCGGCAAATGGCACGTACATATTTACTTGTACTTATTAGAGATATTTTATTTTCAGATAATTTAGGCAATAAAGTGTCATTACTGTATCTACAGTTGCTTAGGGACTTGGAGACTGTGGGCCGTTATAGTTGGGAATCAGCAGTTTTAGGTACACTGTATCGCAGCTTGTGTGATGCTACTTCACCCACAACTAGAAATATCTACGGACCAGTACTATTAGTACATGTATATTTGAATACTTTATATTCATTTATTGTATACTTCCGTCAAAATTAGTAGAATGCATACTAAATAAGAATTACAGTTATGAGCTTGGGAGCGCATGCCGTAATTTACACTGTATCCTACTCGGTTAGAGCCCGCACAGGAGCATCACAGAGCATATGGATCTCGGTATATATGTTTTGTTAAACTGTTTAATTAAACATGTTTACATTGGATTTGATATTTATTAATTTGTATTGCAGGTGGGATGTTAGATTTGATTTGCGCAATGCTCCTCGTCATGTTTTATCTATTTTTCTAGATCAGTTACATACTTTACGACCCAATGAGGTACATCCGTCGATTACATTTCTTTTGCACTTTGTCGTCCTCGTATTTTTTTTATTTACTTAACTTTTTGTCGAATTGTTTGGTACTAGTTTATATGGCAGCCATTCTCTGATGAGGTACTTGATATGCTTCCCCATTACTGCACTGCTGGTCGTAACATATGGCGTGCAGTTACTTATTTGATATGTTGGGAGATTGTGGAATGTTGCCTCCCTCATCGGGTTATGCGACAGTTCGGGTTGCACCAACCCATACCAGATCAGAGATTGATTGGTAATCAATGTGCCTAGATGTACCACTTCATTTGATAGACCGCCGTGGTCGGGCGAACAATGATTGGGAGTTGACCCACCGACATTATATAGATATTTGGGGCGCAAGAACGGATACAGTTGAGGTTGGTCTCCCATGTGTTGATACTACACATGCATCGGGTGATTATATGCAATGGTACCGACCGACGACGGTGGTGTACATATCCAATCCTAGTCAACGCCCTACTTTTTCAGAAGAGTACCACGGTGATGGTGCACGTGCATATTATCTAGTAAGTAATTATTCATTTTTTTCTTATTATTTTTCTTTTTCAAATGACTTTAGTAAAACTAATTTTAACTTTTATGGTAGATGAATTCCATGGTTAGATTGTACTACATGTCGTTAGACAACCTGACTGAGGACGATACTCCGGATACTAGTACTTGGGCACAGATCAGACATTTCGCTTCTCAGTCACTACATGCAGTAGGCGAATCTACTCGTCTTGATCTTCGGCCTCCGGCAGTTCCTGTTTACGTTCGAATTCATCCATACCAGGCACATGATCCACATAGAGTAGAGCGGGCTCCGCGGCGAGGCGGGCAACACGGAGGTGATCGTCGACGTCGTCGAGTTCCATCTCCTCGGCCCCATGTAGATGCTAGATCGCCTCATGTTAATATACCATTCTAGGGTGACACTTCACACATACTTTCACCAATGCGCACTCCGGTGGGACCATCATCTTTCGGACGGTCGTCCACTGGGCCAGATTCAGAGCATACTGGTCCAACTATTTCAGATGAAGAACATGAACACGAACAAAATAAAGCTTTGCAGGCGCAAATTGGTCACCATACTCAACAGCAAGACACTCCTCTATTTTATATCCGTCGATCAAAAATGGTGCCTAAACCTAAAGAGTGTGGTACGGGCGGGAGATTTGGAGATCATGGACATTGACATTTGTTATTACTTCTCGCAATCATGTGTGATTGATGCCCGTTATTTGTATGTCATTGTTCGCCCTTGTCGGGTATTTTTTTATTATTCAATTAAGTTTTTATTTATATTTTTTAGCCCTTGTCGGGCTTTTATGGATGTTTGTTGCCCTTGTTGGATATGGTTGTTGGCAGGAAGAATGTTTGTAAAATAGGGGAGGTTATGTCAAAATTTTATCAAAAAATATGATAAATTAATAAATTTGCTTTCTTACAATATTTTATTCGTGTAATATTTTGTTAATATTATAGTTTATGGTTTAAAGATAATGGTTTACTATACCTATATATCGTATTAAATAAATGTTTACGATTTAGTGTTTAAGTGGTTTTGTCTTACAGCCAAATCCTTTTTTAATTAACAAAAATATCAAACATTTTTCTATTTTTGTAATAGTGCAAAAAAAGAAAAATTCCTTCACAGAATACAAAGTCAAATGTTTTTCAAAAAAAAATTTTAAATTTTTTTTTCCCTGACCTCGCATTCAGTGAATGCGAGGTCATAAAACTATTTTGAAAAATAAAAATCTTAGACCTCGCATTCACTTAATGCGAGGTCAAAAAAAAATTTTTTAATTTTTTGCCCAATTAATAATCATTGAACTCGCATTTGGGAGATGCGAGCTCATTAAGCTCACATTCCTCGAATGCGAGTTCCCCCCACCGGAAATTGCATTTTTAATTGACATAGAAAAAGAACGATTTTTAAAACAAGCACAGTTTTAGAAATTTCTCCAGGTTTTTTCTGTCCAGTACTGCAGCAGAAATTGTGAGAGATCATCAAGTTGTGTATTTGCAACAAAATTGAAGGGTTACCACACAGCCATTCAAAATGGGAAATTTACCACAAGATTAATTTCAACAAATCAGGAAAAGGGACACCTGTTGCTTGACCATATTAGTCATTCCAAGTGTATCAAATATCAGAGAATTAGAGTTCTAAGACTTGCGACAAACAAATCAGTGTTTAAACGGAAAATATGTTTGACCAAATTAATTTTTAGATCAAAATGCATCTCTTTTAGTCCTTAAAGGTACTTAATTTCATGAAACTAAGCCAATTTTTGCTTCATTATATCATTAAGTCACTAGATTCACATGTATCCATGTTGCAATGAATACTTTGTTTCTTATCTCAAAAGCTAAATTGCGTTATGGAGCAATATTATCTTCTCAACCTCGAAACTATTTTTTCTTCTGTCCTGGGACTATATCAAATACATGCTTCATGTATTAGCTAAAATTCATGAAATTTCTGCAGTAAAATCAAGCAAAAATCAAGGTTCCACATAGTGAAGACATTAAAAGTAACCACACTTGTATTCCATATAAACCATCCCACTTGCTCCTGACATAACACTCATATATCTGGTAGATCGGTGGGCTTTTTGAAGGGTCACGCCATCTGCATCTTCTTCTAGCTGTTCCAAACCAACAGCATCATCACCCGCAATCAAAACCTTTTTGAGATGGAAAGATTATCAAAACCAACAATTCAGGTGGGGCAATAATGTTTCGAAAAGAGAGCAAGGAAAAGACCTTTCCAAGAAGTGCAATTTGCTCATCAAGACGATGATAGCTCAACTCAGGGATCCTGAATCAGGAGGAGGCAAGCTGGTGATAACCTGCAAAGAAAACTAGTTCCTCGTGGACAAACGGATAAAGCAGGAGCTGCAAATTGAAAGCATCATGCCTCAAGCAGATGACAAAGGAAATGGAACTTATAGAACCATAAATTCACATACTGAGGATCCCCAAAAAAAAAAAATCACACACTGAGGAAATTGGATAAGCCATATCTATACGCATGCCAAAAAACATATAACTTCTATTGGTAAAACAAACAGCTGTACCTTAAAATTGTAACCTTGATCGATCAAAACTTGTTGCCTTTTAGAACATTTCCTGAATTAAGACAAGAAACTAAATAAACAAACAAACCAAGCCTTATTTCTACTAAGTAGGATCGGTTGCATGAATTCTACTACGCCATTGCACTTTGTCATGGACCATATCCTCATCAATTCTTAGACGGGATATATCTTTCTTACAAGTTACCCACCAAGTCTTTTTCGATCTTTCCCTACTCCTTTTATGTAATAACTGACTACTGTCTCTATAATGTACTCGCCTGATAGGTACTTTTACTGGACGTCTTAACACATGACCTGACCACCTTAATCGTGTTTTTCTCATCTTCTCTATCAATAGGTGCTACTCCAATCTTCTCACAAATACGCTCATTACGTATCTTGTCCATCTCAGTGTACCCGTACATCCATCTTAACATTCGCATTTCTAGTAATCTCATCTTTTGCTCATGTGTGTAATTCACTGTCCAACATTCAGACCCATAAAGCATCGCTGGCTTAATTGCTATTCTATAAAATTTATCCTTAAATCATAAAAGAATTTTGCGGTCGCATAATATTCCCGATGCCATCCTTTATTTAGTCCAACCCGCTTATATACGATGTGTAACATCTTAATCTATACCACCATCATTCTGAAGTAGTGATCCTAAATACATTGATCTATCTGATGTGTGGAATGTGGAAAGAACATAACTAGTAATCCCCACTCAAAAGCTTATAACTAGTGAGGTCTGGTAGATCACTATGAGGGTGTGACACATTGTTGATTAACATCTAAAAGATTTGACTCACGTGTATCTGTAGAAACAAGGGAGTAGAAAAATGCATTATACTATTCTTTACCCCCTGCCTTCCCATCTTGAAGCCGGCCCTGTAAAAATGACATCAAACTTAGTATAATCAAGGTTGACTGTATCAAAGTGGAAAAATTTAATCATAATGAAAGTACACCAGCAGATATACATTTAGTTGGTGATACATGGATATTATGAATATTGCCACCAAAAATTCTCAACAGGCCAAAATGTATAGACTTCCAATTTCTAGAGTTCAAGCTCAACAAGCTTCTATACGGATACCATGAAATGAATTTAGAGTAACAAGTTCATAAAGTATGTCAAGTGCTTCAAATAATTCCTTTTCTTGGCACACACTTTAGAAGGTGGCTAAGACATCATAAGAGATTCCATGAGCATACATATATCTGTTCACAAAGATACTCAAAATAAAGGGACGAAATTGGTCAAAGCCTGACAAAGATAAAAGCATGATAAAGCTACAAAAGACATCATAAATTATAAATTTAGTCAATACCTTAGCCCTGAGAATAGGTCCAAGTCCTTGAACATCTTGACATCTTGAACCAGCATGTGACCAGATCTGAATTATCACATTTGCCTCCGGTATATCGATAGAGTTGTCACCGACCTATCAATAAAGGTATGAACAAATATTCACTAGTACCAAAATTCATAGCCAGATACCAATTGATTCATTCCATTCTACCCCCCAAAATTTGGACTTTTTTTACTTTGCATTGTGGTACCCATAATGCACATTTCTCCCAATGGAAGTTTACATCTCCTCAAGGATAAATTACACAAAAATACAGAATTTCATTATCAGGTAACATGCCTTTGAAAGGAAAATAGTGTCCACATCCTGACTAGTTTTGAATGCCTCAAGAATCTTTGTCCTTTCAACATGGCTGTACGCGATATACAATTATGGTCACAAAGAAGTTAACAAAAAGCAAAAAAATTAATGCATGTAGTCATTAAAACACTACACAGACTTGGTAGCACGTTAAATCGTAGGTTTCCTAAGCTTCATTGCGTACTCCCTAAGAGCAAAAAGATTGTCAGCAAAAACAACTGTCTTATCACTACGCTGCTGCTCATGAAACTGGATCACAAACTCACAAGCTCTGAACTTATTAGGATTCATGACATAAAGTGCCTAGACAAAATTGGAAATAAGTATTACAGACTGGTAACTCAAGCATTATCTAGTAAATAGTCAGAAACAAATGTCCTCTTATACCAAGCAGCGAAAAGCCGAAAACAAGTTCCTTATTAAAGAACTCGTATCTACCTTCTTGTGGTAAGGCTACCAGAATTACTCAAAAACAAAAAGATACTGAAGTACACTGTAGAAGTTTCTTCCACTTTAATAAGATATAGAACCTAAGTTCATGAGATGTTAAAGGGTCACAATCACTCAGAGATACCACTGCAAGCTTACTTAACAACTACTTAATACATGAGTGTATTGAGGATGTGTACATGCAACTGAAATCAGGCCTCAACAAATCAATTTTACATGAAAGAGGGAAGAAAAGAACCATTCTACATGGCAAATGGATACCCTATGGTGAAGTGCCTTTTATCCTACAAAAGAAAAAGGAAAGTATATAGAATACAAGCAAGGTTCTATAATTTCTCTGCTGACAGCCACTCGTGATAAATAGAAAATTTTCAAAATGAAGATTCATCTGTTTGCAAGAATGTCACAACCCACAACTGAACAAGTTCAACCACTCCTCCTCTTCTAAATGACACACTTCAAATAAATAAAGCGTAACTATTCATATCAAGTTTAATCAGATACTTTAGTTAATATAAAAAAGAAAAGCATATCTTTGAACTCAAGAAACCTGCTTTTTCTTGCAATTTTCTTTCTTCAAATATTCGGCAAAGAGCTTCTTTGTCATCGGACACCAGACTTCAGCACATTGCACATTAGCAATGAATCTGCCTTTTACTAGATCCAGCCAATTAGACAATTTGGCAATGCCTCGTATAATTTGGGGCCAATAAGAAAGTTCAGATCTGTAATCCTTTCATCCTCTCTCACAAGTGTAGCTGCAAATGAACAAGAAATTACTTGTGATAATAAACCAGATTCCATAAAAGCAGATTAACAGATGAGCTCAATTTTTACCAGTCAGTCCCAATTTACAATGAGACTGGTAAGGCTGATGACCTTCCGAAACATGCGAGCAAGTACCACATGAACCTGATAGAGTATCAAATTAGAGAAAGGAAACAAACATATTTAATTCCATAATCATGCCACCCAAAAATAAAAGTGTCAACCCTCTTTTAGTTATGGAGATATCTCATCTATTAGAAGCAATCCCCATTCTCTATTTCGTATTTCTTCAATGATTTTTTCAGATTCTTTGGAACGTTTCCCATCAAAACCAACCATATTATATTTGGTTACCACTATCCCAGCATTACCACAGAATCTTTCTTTGCTATCGGATGTGAAACGACAGATCCGGTCATCTCGAGGAATTGTAGACCACAACTTGAACTGCAAAGCCCATTGGTCCACAGATACAGCATTTGTTGCCAAGCAAAGACAGCTTTTTCTAATTCTAAAGGCGGCAGAAACACCCACTAAGGACTTCCCAGCACCACAGGGTAGCACAATAATACTAGACCTTGCCCTGCCTGAGATGAAATTAACAGAACTCAAGTAACATCAATATGCTAGTGCTTTCTGGGAACCACAAATCTGAACACCAATCCCCTGACCTTTTTTTCTCCCAATAAGGTAAACAAACTGAATAACAGATGGCAATCTAGAAGCACAGTATCCCCCTCTCATGTTTCATATAGAGTTGAAAACAACTCAGACCATAAGGGAATGCATGGCTTTAGAAAATGATAAAAATAAAAGCTGCAGAATAGGAAGTATCCTCGACACCAGAATCATCCATTAACATATGCTTTATCCCCTCACTGAAAGTCCAGTTGCCAACCAGTAGTAAATTGCTAAGGATACCAACCACAAGGCAGAGCCTGGTAAGAAGACAGAAATCAGCCAAGACCTAGCTGCAGAAATCTAAATTGCCAACAATATCCATGAGACCACCACAGAACTAAAGCCCAGCAACCCACCTAATATCATTGGCACTTCAAGTACAGCCACCTCAAAGTGGACTGAAATAGGTTTTTCAAATTCTTAAAATTTGAAATTACACTTCAATACTTTATATCCTCATTTGGAATTTAACTTCTTTTCGTCCAATAACAATGGAATATAGATTTTTAATTTCCAGGTCTATATTAATGTTCAAAGAAGTATAAACCATCATTGCTAAGTCATCATGAACAATAATGTTAAGCAACACATAAATCTAAATGAACTCAAAATTAAACGAACTCAAAATTTGGATAGAACGGAAAGTACTAAAGCACTAACACCCATACCATTTCCAAACATTTTGCTAAGACTTTTTTCTTGGTAAGGTCATGGCTTAGCTTGAGGCTTCAACTCCATGTCAAGATCAGGATTGACCTGTCGTGGTTCAATAGGTATTAAGAAGAATGGCATAGGAAACAGTTGTGCAAGTGATTTAATTGTATCAAACTCATAGTGTCATTCCCGAAATCATACTCCTCTAACATAGGATAATTTAATGCATTTGGCAGGCAACACTACTTCACATTTTCAACCTATCAATTATGGAAAGTAGTGAACATAATTTTACAGTAGCAAGGCATGTAAATTCTAATTTCTGTATTCACACAAAAGCACAATCCAAGTGTGCTGCACCTGGCAATTTTCACAAGATGCAACAGAGAACAAGAATATTCCCTCCAAAGCATACATGAAAGAAGAGTAAAGCCAAATAACCTAGTGCTGTCAAAACCATCTAGTACAATGAATGCTCAATAATCTATTCAATACTCCACCAACAACATGAACTCAAGCACATCTTCTAAAGGAACCAAGGCAATGGTGAATAAGCTATTTTACTAGTAGAGGATGTATAGACCCAAAAAAATAAAACAACTTAAGAATGCATATCTTATATGCCAAAATGCTGAAGATCGTCTCTTTCAAGAAAGTCTAAGCCCACAGTAACATAGTTAACGGATTCAGGTGAAGAGATCAAAGGTAATGCAAATGCAACATCAGCTGAAATTAGAAATAAAGCATAATCCACTCGCTTATTCCAACTTAAATGGAAGCCTCAGACAAAATAAATCTAAATTCTCTAAGCACTAGATTTGAAGATAGACGACCAGTTACTATGATACTGATTGAATTACATGCAGGAAAGAAAGGCTACCTAATTGATGCAAATTACTGAAGTAGAAAAAAACCATAAATATAAAAAATTACCTGATCAGGGTCAATTTCAAATGAGTGAGTCTCTTTTTTCACAGCTGCAGCTGCCAACTCTACTTCATTCAGCAACTCATCATTTCTGCCTTCTATTTCTCCCATGGATTTTGTTAGGATCCAAGCCCCGAGAATTTGGTTAAAGTTAATTTTAACAAGGCCTTTAGCGACGTTAATGAAAAATAATGGCTAAACTATAAATGAAAATAGACACAAAAATTTACGTGATTCAGTCAATTTGACCTACGTCCACAGGTGGAAAGGAGCAATATTTCACTATATGAAAAAAATACAAAGCTTTGAGAGAAATCCTGAAAAAGAAATATCCCAAAAGAATACTTGAGAACTAAACCAAAAATCAAGTTCGAAGAACTTGTCAAATTCCCTATATTCTTGCTTTCGATTGGTGCATTGAAGATGTGAGTTTTACCTTCTTTTATAGGCAAAATTTGCCGTTAAAGTCCAAAGGAAACAAAATTATTGAGGCCAAACAACTACTACAAGAAATTGAAGTAGTGGCTTGTTGCTTGTGTCAGGAAGAAAAAGCATTCCTACACGGCAACAAATCTCTACCTTGATTTTGTATCTGACACAAAAATAGTAAACTTGCTCTACTTTCTCCAAATAAGCCCCAACGGGCCTAATTGTCACTACGAATTGGCAATTGGAAAAGGTTTCATAAACATGTCAACATGATTGTCTATCTGGTATTGATTTTATGAACAAAGACCTTTTTCTCAGCAATAGTCTCCTGAACGAAGTGATACTTCACGTCAATGTACTTCGTCCGTTCGTAATACATCTGATCTTTAGTTAAGTGAATGACACTTTAACTATCATAGTAAATGTTAGTTACACTTTGATGCAGACTGAGCTCGCCAAACAAACCCTTTAACCACAAGGCTTCTTTGATTGCCTCGGTGATAGCCATATATTCTGCTTCAATGTAGACAAGGCTACAACATGTTGTAAGGTTGCTTTCTAGCTAACAACACAACCGCCAATGTAGAACACATAACCTGTAAGTGATTTTTTGTCAAGATCTCCGGCATAATTTGAATCCACAAAACCAACCCAAGTGTTACTGTTCCTTCCGAACTCCAAACATGTGTAGTCCCACGTAAGTATTTGAGAATCTACTTCACAGACTGCCAATGTGTTTTACTTGGGCAAGACATATATCTGCTTTCCACACTAACTGCTTGTGAAATTAGTGCGGACGTGTGCAAACTATTGCATACATAATGTTGCCGACTGCACTAAAATAAGGAATATGAGTCATACCTCTCCTCTTCATCTAAATATGATGTCAAACCATTGCATACATAATTAATTTGAGAAGTATATGACACGTATTCCTTTTTCCAGTGCAGTCGGCAGCATTATGTATGCAATGATTTGCACACATTTAGACATTTCACAAGCAGTTAATGTGATAAGTATATATATGTCTTGTCCTAGAAAAACACATTGGCAGGCTGTGAAGTGGATTCTCACATACTTATGCAAGACTTTAGAGACATGTTTGGGAGTTCGGGAAGAACAGTAGCACTTTAGTTAGTTTTGTGGATTCAGACTACGTTGGAAATTTTGACCAAAAAAAGATCACTTACAGTTTTCTGTATTGGCAGTTGTGCTGTTAGCTGGAAAGCAATCTTACAACATGTTGTAGCCTTGTCTACTAATTAAGTAGAATATATAGCTATCACCGAGGCAATCAAAGAAGTTTGTGTGTGGTTGAAGGGTTTGTTTGGCGAGTTCAATCTACATCAAAGTGTAAGTACCATTCACTGTGATATTCAAAGTGCCATTCACTTGACTAAATACTAGATGTATCATGAACGGACGAAGCACATTGACGTGAAATATCACTTCATTCGGGAGATTATTGCTGAGAAAAAAAGTATCTATTCAGAAAATCTGAACAATCCTTTGACATATTTACGAAACCTCTTTCAGTTGCTAAATTCATGCACTACTTGGACTCGATCGGTGTTTGTGGTGATGATTAGGACTATTAAGGCCTATTTGGAGAATGTGGAGCAAATTTACTGTTAAGGTTTATTTGGAGAAGGTGAAGCAAATTTATTATTTTATATCAGATACAAAACCAAGGTGGAGATTTGTTGCCATGTCGGAATGCTTTCTTTTCTTGACACAAGCAAGAAATCACTACTTCAATTTCTTTAAGAAATTTTGTTTAGCCTCAATAATTTTGTTTCCTTTGAATTTTAACAGGCAAGTTTTGCCTATAGATAGAAGGCAAAACTCAGTTCTTCAGTGTACCAATTCAAAGCAAGAATACAGAGAATTTTATAGGTTGTTAGAACTTGTTTTTCGATTTAGTTCTTAGGGATTTTTTGGAATATTCTTTTCGGCCTTTCGGGATTTCTCCCAAAGTTTTGTATATTTTTCATATAGTAAAATATTACTCCTCTCACCCATAGACATAGATTAAATTGATTGAAACATGTAAATATTTGTGTCCCTTTTCATTTATATTTTCTCTACATATTTCATATTATTTTTCATTATGATCCTTAAAAGCTTGCTAAAATTAATTTTTAACTAAAATCCCTCTTTTTTCCCTTCACCTTAATATCATCAAAAATCATATGTATCACCAAATTACTAAAAATAAATAAATAAATAAATAAAACAGCTAATACCATCCCGAAGATCATCGTCGTTGTCTTCAACATAAAAAGAATCATCATCTTCAATAGCTGTACTCCTATGCTCCTCCTATATCCAAAAAAATAATATTTTACTAATTTAAAGAAAAAAGAAAGCTCCCTAATATAAATACAGGGAAGAAATGGAAAAAGAGAAAGAACCTTGTAAGAATACTTCATCTTTTTGGTGGGTCGACCTTTATCACCTGAAATTGGAACATTTTTTTTATATAAATTGGCGATTCAGTACAATAATTTTGAAATTTTCCATTTTTAATAAAAGTTTTGGCAGAAAATTAGAGTGTGTATATATATATATATATATATATATATATATATATATATATATCCTTTTCTGGTTTATTAGTTTTGTAATAAAAAATATAGGATTTTGTCACCTCTCTAACTATCTCCCCATTACCATTAGGCAGGATTTCAATAGGAAATATAGGATTTTGTCACCTCTCTAACTATCTCCTCATTACCATTAGGCAGGATTTTAATAGGAATCAGAGATCATGTCTTCATCCATAGGATCGATGGAAAGTTCAATTCTATCTAAACTAATATATAAAAATATATATATATATATATATATATATATATAAATTTTACAATCCTTTTTTAACAACTATTCTCTTATATTTTAAATATTTATATAATATAATATTACATTCTTAATAGAAGGTTTGCTAAAAGAATTCTTGAAAATTCTACTGTTTCTTTTAATAAATTATTTTTTTGTACTTTAAATATTTATATAATACAATATTATGTATTTTAAAAATTAAGAAAATAAACTGTAAAATTTATCATCCACATATATATATATATATATATATAATGTTTTCACGGAGGTGGTAAAAACTAAGAATTTGAGAGCTAACTGTGGAGTTTGTATTTTGGTGGATAGGCAAATTATTAGGTATATCCGATTTTTTATCTTATTTATAGATTCTGTTATATGAATTAAATTTTATAAAATATATGACATCAATCGATAAGCAAAATTTTTTAACATTTAAACATGATTATAGGATCTACCTATTAAAAATCGGGTCTATATATAGAGGGAGAGGAATAGCCGGGGACTGGAGTGAAAACTAGAAAACCGGTATGTTAAGGACGTGTTTGGGACAGATCCCGCAAGGGTATATGTAATTCTCAAAATATTTGCAATTGTTCTTTTTTCTATTATAGGTTAATTGTACCAAACCCTCTTGAACTTTTCAACTTTTGATCCAGTTGCATTTTTCCTCCTTCGACTTTTCAGATAGGTACCCTAATTAGAATTGTACCAGCTTATTTTCCTCTTTATTTTTCATTTCCATTTCAAATTCTTTTAGATTGTGTGTAGATTGGTAGATTTGAATTGAAGAAAGTATTTTAAATGAATGATTTGAATTAGATAGATTTAAAATAACATAAAATTTGAGTGAATTTCAAATCCCCTCATTTAACCATTAAAATTACACTCCTAATTGTTGGTGGATTTCAAATCTATAACTAAATTAATTAACCTGTTTGGATAACTTATTATGGATTATAATTTCAAATTAAATCCACTTGAATCCCTCTATTCAAACACAATGTTAGTTCCATTGCGTTCTGTTCTTTTTAGCAATCCTTCCCTTCAATATACACTTAAACGATTATGAAATTGACTTCTTATAACTTTTCTTTTCTTTTTTTCCCCTTTCCTCATCCACAAAATTTGAAAAGTAAAAAAAATCAAAATCAAAACCTTGCAAATTTCAAGTCATGTCTCCTTAAGTGACTATAGGGACCACAAGACTATAAATGATCTTTCCCTTATTTACCATGCACATCACACATATCTAAGTTGAGTAATTTTATTTTATTTTTAATTAGGAATAGAAAAGATTAAGAGAGAAACAATCAACAACATCTTATTTAGATAAATAACTGACCTAACCATTAAAAAAATAATAATAATAAATTTAAAGAAAACTAGTTCAAACTATAAACAAGAAGTAAGTATACACCACTAGTGTAATTGTGTAAAGATCACCAAGTCTAGTAGTTCTGAATTTTATGGAAGAGAGACAATAGCCTTTAAAATTAATAAAACCTTTTTTTTTCATTGTGAGCAAAGCTATCCTTGTGTATTATAATTAGAAAATACTTTATAAAATCAATTCACGTGTCAAAATTTTATTGAATGTTTAATCCTATAATTTTAGATTCTTAGTCGGATTTCATTCTTTATTTTTCAAATCTAATTACACATCATTATATATGTGCACTCATTTTAACTCTCTTTAGCACTGAGCCAAACGGGGCTCTAGAATTGCTACACTAAGTTCCGGTCTATTTATCCGGGTGACTGAAGTAGTTCATCCACCGGTTTATTTTTCTAAACTACGTCGTTTCGTATTTTAGATTCCTTGTTAAAGTGGAAAAGCAAATCCAAAGCCCTCCCCTTCAGTCCCCTGCCTTCACCCGACGGAGACTTATTCCAAATTTCTCCAAGGGAAGCCAAAAGTTTCTCCGATCTCCGTCGCCGTCGACGCCACCGGAGTGCCAATTAAGGCGCGATTAAAAAATGAGCGGACACGATTCCAAGTATTTCTCCACCACGAAGATCGCGGAAGGGTGAAATCCCTGAGCTCAAAGAAGAACTCAATTCTCAGTACAAGGTCATTTTTTCTAGGCTCCATTTCCGTATATAAATTTCAATTTCGTTGATTTTTTTTAATTATTTGAGGTAATTGATGATGATTTTTTAGCTGTGATTTTGATCGGATTGAATTAAGCTTTTTTTATGTCGCGATTTCCCCGCCGATTTGTTAGAGTTGTAATCAGATCTACTGCTTTTTTCGTTTAGTTTATTTGTAAATCTGTTGTGCGATTTTGGTTCACAATTCTAGATCCACTTTGCAACGCTATTTTTGTTTTGATTTGCAGCAATCAGTCTTCAATTCAGTTCATTGGATCGTAGTTATTCGGTTACTGAAAGCCATAGACTCTAAATACTATTTTAGGTATAGAGAATTTGTACTGGTTTAAGATGAATTAGGAAATTTGAGCTAGTTGATTTTGATAGTATAAGCAGCTCAATGCTTGTTGATAAATATTTGAACTTTAATTTAGAGTATAGTTGGATTTTGGTGATTTAAGCAGCTCGATGATTGATTGATGTTTTAGACTTTAACTTAAGCGTGTTAACTGTAAAAAGGATTTTTTGGTTTATTGGATCAAGTATGGTTTCTATGAAGTAGTTTGACAAGATACTTCATTTACGTTCAGAGATGCTAGTGTATTATGCAATATCATTTTTGTATTATGGTAAAAGAAAAGTTGTTTTTTTTTTTTATGGCAATATAACAAAATTACATCGAGTCAATGATGATAATTTTATATTCAGTAATCAAAACTTAGGACAGTGTATCCTTTCAGACTACGGATTTTGGATCTAGGGTAATTAATGGGTTATAAGCATAAGATACACTTCATTTTGCTGTTTCCATTTTGTCGTGAGACTTGAGATGGTTTTTGTTTGTGCCATTTATGTTTTAGAAACCTGATGTTTTATTCTGTTTTCTCTCAAACTCAGGATAAGAGAAAAGATGCAGTTAAAAAAGTTATTGCTGCTATGACTGTTGGAACGAAAGATGTATCCTCGCTCTTCACTGATGTTGTGAACTGCATGCAAACTGAAAATTTGGAGCTCAAGAAGCTTGTTTACTTATATCTCATAAATTATGCTAAAAGCCAACCAGATCTTGCCATACTTGCAGTAAATACATTTGTAAAGGATTCGCAGGACCCAAACCCTTTGATTCGTGCTTTGGCTGTTCGTACAATGGGTTGCATTCGTGTTGATAAAATCACAGAATATCTTTGTGACCCACTTCAGCGGTGTCTCAAGGTTATTTCACCTACCTTTTCTACATGGTTGTGTGTGTTCCATTTTTTCTGATTATGTTGGCATTGCTTTGATGTAATATGATAGCGAGACACATAGCACTATTCTAAGTAATTACCACGACTTGATTTGTGGCATTCTTTTCTCAGGATGACGATCCATATGTTCGCAAGACAGCTGCTATTTGTGTTGCTAAACTTTATAACATTAATGCTGAGCTGGTTGAGGATAGGGGTTTTCTGAAAGAATTGGAAGCTCTCAAGGATTTGATATCTGACAACAATCCAATGGTTGTAGCAAATGCTGTTGCTGCTCTTGCAGAGATTCAAGAAAATAGCAGTAAACCAATTTTTGAGATCACCAGTCACACATTATCAAAGCTTCTTACTGCTCTTAATGAATGCACTGAGTGAGTTTTTTAAGTTACTAATTTACCTGCTATTAGCTATAAGATTGCATTTGCATATGACTTGGTGTTTATACTACTTGTTTGTAATATAATAACTATCCACCTCAAGAGGAAATTAAAGAAATTATGACACTTTGCAATTTTGGCACATGCATTGAATCACACTCTCTCAAAGAGGAAAATTGTTGGTGTTAATTTAACGATTTTAGCTTTTCATGTTTACCATTAAGAAGTAAATGATCTTATGCTTACACAGATGCAATGAGTGAAGCCTTGTCGTTCAGGCAAGCGATTAGAGCAGTCAAATCATCAAAATCTCCAGAAACCAGACCACTCCTTCAACCATCTATCTCCAAACTTTCGTTAGCCTTATATTTGTTCAAAATCATCAACTTCTTACTCATCCAAATTTCCTTCTGGCTTCAATAGTTGTCCTGTGACGTGTTCCCTAAATATGATCCTCCTAAGGATGCTTTTTATGTTTTCTTTTGCTATAATGGTGCAATACACTTCTTGCTCAGTAAATTTGGGTAATGATGTATGAGTGTAGGTGGGGTCAAGTGTTTATATTGGATGCTCTTTCCAAGTATAAAGCAGCCGATGCTCGTGAAGCTGAAAATGCGGTAGAGCGAGTTACTCCAAGATTACAGCATGCAAATTGTGCAGTTGTTCTTTCAGCAGTCAAGGTAGACATGTTTTTCCTTCCCATTAGGTTGGGTTGTGTTTCAGGAGTATTACTACAGTTCATTGGCACTTCCGTCTATTTCCACCAATCAGCAGTTTGCTTGACATTTTTCATAATTTTTGCCCATCAGATTGATTGTTGTTGAATGTTCCCATGTTTGCTCTCAGAATTACATCTAGAAAATTATTTAATTTTTTAATAATGATGGTACAGATGATCCTTTTGCAAATGGAACTGATAACCAGCACTGATGTAGTTCGAAATCTCTGCAAGAAAATGGCTCCTCCCCTTGTTACTCTGCTTTCTGCAGAACCTGAGATTCAATATGTTGCATTAAGGAACATAAACCTAATTGTACAGAAACGGCCTACAATCCTTGCTCATGAGATAAAGGTTTGGACATGGAATTTGCTCTACTGTTCAACATTTTCTCTGCTACTGGTTTGCTCCCACTAATTGATTATCAGAATTAAGATGAACTGCTATTGGAATGATTATTCTTTGTAGGTATTTTTCTGCAAGTACAATGATCCAATTTACGTGAAGATGGAAAAACTAGAAATCATGATAAAGCTTGCTTCAGACCGGAATATAGACCAGGTTGGTAGAGATTAGTTGGAGTTAAATGGAATTTCTGTTACATTGTTAGGTGATGAATCTCTTTGTACACTTCTACAGGATCCTCTTGGAGTTCAAAGAATATGCTACAGAAGTGGATGTGGATTTTGTCAGAAAAGCTGTTCGTGCTATTGGACGCTGTGCCATAAAGCTAGAGAGAGCTGCTGAGCGATGCATCAGTGTCTTGCTTGAGTTGATCAAGATTAAAATAAACTATGTTGTGCAAGAAGCTATAATTGTTATCAAAGATATCTTCAGGAGATATCCTAACACGTAAGTGTTTCTTTTTGTGGGGCTGGTTTCTCAGTACGAGCTTATAATTGGTACTTACCACATTTAGTTGTTATTCTTTTATCTTTTCAGCTATGAGTCTATCATTGCTACACTTTGTGAGAGCTTGGACACTTTAGATGAGCCAGAGGCAAAGGTACAACATATTAATTGGAAAAACTGTTTGCTGTTGTGATGCCTGAATATAACTTTGTGTATTTCTTTCTTGGAAGGCATCAATGATCTGGATTATAGGCGAATATGCAGAACGAATTGACAATGCTGATGAGCTGGCCAGTCTTGAAAGCTTTTTAGAAAGTTTCCCTGAGGAACCTGCACAAGTCCAATTGCAGTTGCTGACAGCAACAGTGAAACTTTTCTTGAAAAAACCGACTGAAGGCCCTCAACAGATGATTCAGGTATATTTTTGTACTATTTCATGCTTGGGACATTCATATGCGGCTATTGGAATGGCTGCTCCAACCTTTTGGACTATGGGTTTATCAACCTTATGGCCCCAAAAGATGCAGCTAAATTTAGTTATGACACATCCATGGTAAATTTTCAACTCCAAGCATGCTCCTCCCTAGGAGAACAAATAGGTCGTTTAAGTTTTCCTGCTATTTCATTATCTTTTCCTCTCCCATGATCTGGAAATAAAGGAAAATTGAGGTCAGTTTTACAGATTATGGTACATCCTATTCAACTTTAAATTGCTTTCTGCTTGCATTTTGTAGTTACTAGAAACGTTTGAAGAATTATGAATAAATGTCAAAAGGACAACGTGAAAAGACAGATGTTTCTTCTTTTTCTTTTAGTCATTGACATATTTTTTTGCTTCATTGCAAGTGTATAGTTCTTTATTGGAAGCATGGCTTTATTTCGGTTAGTATGTCCTACCTTCTGTATATAGTTTCTTATGAGCATCTTCTCTATGTTTTATACATATAGGTTGTGCTGAATAATGCAACGGTGGAGACTGACAATCCTGATTTGCGAGATCGTGCATACATATATTGGCGACTTCTCTCAACTGATCCAGAGGTATGCAACTCTGCCTGAGTTATTTCTCTGCCCTTGTGCAGTTGTACTACATCCAACTTCTAGTATCAGAGAGGGATGTTAAAACCAATTGCTTTATGCTGCTGCAAATTTCTCTACGCTATCTTACAGTAAAGTTGATTCCTTACTCCAAATTTATTTCTGTATATGTAGCATATGGCGGAAATTTCACTTAAAATTGACTGTGAAAGGACCTACTATTTCTCTCTCAGGCGGCAAAGGATGTTGTGCTAGCTGAAGGTCAGCAAGCCCGTGATTGGTGATGACTCAAATCAACTTGATCTTTCTCTTCTTGATGAGCTTCTAGCAAACATAGCTACTTTATCCTCTGTCTATCACAAGCCCCCCGAAGCATTTGTAACTCGTGTTAAGACCACTCAGAGAACTGAGGAAGATGACTTTGCTGATGGAAGTGAAACAGGATATTCTGAATCACCTGCCCATGCACCTGATAGTGGTGCATCACCACCAGCTGCTTCAAGTTCTGCACAATATGCAGGAAGGCAACCAGTGGCTGCTCCAGCTGCACCTGCAGCTCCTGCACCTGTGCCTGATTTGCTTGACCTTGGCTTGGATAATAGCAGTGCTGTTGTATCTGTTGATCAGCCTAGTAATCCAACTGGGTATGTACACAGACCTCTTGTGATGTTGTAATTAACTGTGAATTTTGTCTCGGGCGAAGCAGGTTATTGTTATAAATTTATACCAGAAAGCTGCTATTTATTGTTCGAAGATTTAAATAAATGAGATTAACTGGATATTGTAACTAAATTGCAGAAGAGTTACTTTTTAATGTTATCTTATTTTAAATTCTTGTGAGCTGGTTATGGTAAGAACTCTCACAGGTGGTCTTTAAATGCAGCCCTCCTTTGCCTGTTCTATTACCAGCTGCTACTGGTCAAGGTTTACAAATCAGTGCACAGCTTATTCGAAGAGATGGACAAATATTTTACAAGATGTTGTTTGAGAACAACTCCCAGATTCCACTTGATGGGTTTATGATCCAATTCAACAAGAATACATTTGGCCTTGCTGCTAGTGGACCACTGCAGGTAGTTACTGAAGTTATCATGATTGATTTCTTGGATTTTTCTCTGAAATTTCGTCTTATATATATCTCAAGCTGGAAAAGTGAACCAGTTGTCACTTACCTGTACATCATACGTATTCCTGTATATTAACATCTTTTTGTCTATCAGGTTTCCCAATTGCAACCTGGGACTTCTGCAAGTACTCTTTTGCCCATGGTTCGTGCACCAGAATATATCCCCTGGTCCTCCAAGCACACTTCTGCAAGTTGCTGTGAAAAATAATCAACAGCCTGTGTGGTACTTTAATGATGCAATCCCATTCCTGTTATTCTTTACCGAGGATGGGAAAATGGAACGAGGCACTTTTCTTGAGGTTAGAAGAGAAAATTTCATATATTTGGTCTTTCATTGGGTTTGACTGTTTGGTAACTGAAGAAAAAGCCACTAACACGCCTCAGTGTAAAACTCTAGTCACTATTTTTTGTGTTCGTCGTATACATGGCCATGCAAATTCAGAAAATCAAGATTTTAGGTTCCAAATAAAGACTCGATAAAAACTAAGAATTGCGTATTGAAATTTGCACTTAATAACTTTTTGTTAATGTCATCGTCGTATACATGGCCTTGTTTAGTGAAACCCTTATTCCACAGGAAATTTTCTCATGATAATTTGTTTATCCAGTCTGCTGTATAATGCTATTGACATCTTATTGTTGTAATGGCTCCATGTTGCAGACATGGAAGTCCTTACCTGATTCAAATGAGGTATCGAAGGACTTTCCAGGGATTGTGATGAATAGTGTGGAAATAACTTTGGACCAGTTGACTGCTTCAAACATGTTCTTCATAGCCAAGCGCAAGAATGCAAATCAGGAAGTGATATATCTTTCTGCTAAATTGCCACGAGGAATTCCTTTGCTAATTGAAATCACAGCTGTTGTCGGAACACCTGGTCTGAAGTGTGCAGCCAAAACACCTGGTCCAGAAATGGCTCCACTTTTCTTTGAAGCCCTCGAGAACCTCCTCAAGAGCTAGTATGTTTCATCTTGATTCATTTTGCATTTTAAAATTCAACGAGTGTCTTTTATTGTCTTTGCCTCTGTAAAATCTGTAGGCTACTGAGATTCCCTGTTGATTGTTTTCATTCCACCTTAGTTTCCTAGAGTCCAATAGTTTAACCTTTTGTGTCTGAATTCTGTTAGTCTTCCTTGTTGCATATAATTGGTTGATATGTAAAATTATTCCCAGGTACCTTACAAAAGAAAATTTGTTTATTTTTATTTTTCTTTTTCTTTTCAGATCTTATTCAATTCTTTATTTCCTTTATGGGGGTAAAAAAACAGCCAGGGCATGGAGTGGTTGGCAAGGCATATGCAACAAGAATGTTTCTATTTATGGCGGTGTTTTAATTTTTTAAAGTGGAGAATATCATAACCTGTTTGGATTATTTTGAAGTCGTAGCATAATACTAGAAATAATATGTTTTGTCACTTTCTTGTGTTATTTATCCAATTGTTTTAAGTATTCCAGAATTTCAAAATATTCATCTTCTCTCTCCTCAATGAAAGCTTGACATCATAAAAGATGGGATACACACATTGGCCTCATCTACACTATTGAAAATGATGACATACTCTTATGTACAACATTCACAAAAATTGAATGTTTTAACTGCTTTTGCATATATATATATATATATATTTATGGAAATTCTATGGTATCATTATCACTTATACTATTGTATTTTAATGTTTTTATTGTACAAGTATTTAAAATAATCGGTATATCAGTATTTAATGCCCATATAATTATACTCTAATACAACCATAAAATTTTCCTATCTAAAGGCATGATTGGGGCTAACTTGAAATTAATGCAAATAATTATATTCCATGTGGGGAGTGGGCCTACAAAAATCAAAGCCCACCAACTTAAAATCCAAAAATCTTTGGAAAGGCAAAACTGAAGGCGGCCCTTTTCCTTTTCTTTCTTCTCTCTATTTTTTTTGTGTGCGATCCAGCTGCATCTAAGAATGAGCGGACTCCAAATCCAATTTCAAATTTCACCCATAAAATATTTTCCATTCCAAAAGTGTAACGTACACCTAATATAGCGACAGTGTACAACCCACCAAGAAGTTTCCTTTTTTGCCCTCTGTCTGTCTCTGACTCTCTGTGGACAGTTACATTTTTTTGGCTATGTGAAGATAAGATTCGACATTAGGGTGACCGGCTAGAGTACATAACCGATAGCAGCCGGTTCAAGAAGTTTGGAAGTGAAATGATCGGAAAGTGATCAAGTCATACACAAGTATTTCCCTTTCATCTTATACACAATTTTCTTTTTAATTTATACATTATTCATGTTTTGAGAATAGGAACATATTACCATAAATTCGGTCTTGAGCCCCACCTGTAGACTTTGCGGTCAAAATTAAATCTTATAAAATCTTACTTTCATCAGCTGATGTCACAGATTCCATAACATTTAATTTACATCACAGGATCTACCAGCAAGATCATAAACCAGATATACCTAAATATTTTCCTTGAAAATATAATAGTCCACACGCTTATGCACGTTATTAAACGTAAAGAATATCATTTTTTAACTCGAACTAGTTAGTTATGGACTATTAGGAAAGAGTTGAATGTCTAGCAAGTTTTGTCAGTACTATTTTATAGTAGGGGTGCTCATAAACCGAGTACTCAATTTATGAGTTAAAAAGGATATTCGATTTTTATTGATCGAATTAAAAAAATTTATGTTCAAAGCGACTATCTGCTTGATCTATATAAAGTGGATACATGATAGGTCGGGTACCTACAAAAGAAGGTCGAGTTGACTAGATACCTGATCCTCACTGGTAATAAAATATGAAAACTTTAAATAATGATAGTTAGGCAAATTAATTTCACAACTAAGTCAACAACAATTAAGTTTAAATCATAAAATACATCCCAACACAACAAACTAGCAAGTAACAACGGATCAATAGTAACAACAATTAAATCACAAAATACATCCCAATAAACAATAGACAGGTTTAAAAGGTTGAACAACAACCTTAGACAAAAAATATTACTACACAACTAAGGAAGAGGAAGGAAAGATGAGAAAGAGGCGAGAAGCCAAAGAACTGAAGAAGAAGAGGTGCTAGTCTGCTAATAATCCTAATGAGTATTAACTTATGATGAAACTTTGTTAACTGTCTCTTATAAAATTACCCCTGAAATGATCCAGGTAGAGTACCTGGCGGGTCACTAAAATGTGACTTGATGGACCATATCCTCAACTTGAGTGATCCGACCCGATTTTATAATGCAGTTCGACCATTTTCTTTTTTCAGTTCGGGTTGAATCGATTCGACAGATCAGGATGAACGCCCCTATTTTATAGTTTAAATAACTAAAAAATAATTTTGGTGTAACTTTTTAAAAATACTCACCCTTTAAAATTTTCTTAAGAAATAACATCTCCTCTGTACTATTAAAAAAGTTACCATGCTTTAAAATGAACCACAAAAAAAAATATTATTCAAGTTTATACATGTTTTCTCTCCTCTTATTCAAACAGTGGATGAGATACAATTTTTATTTTGCACAGACATTTTCAAGATATGTCAAAAAATTTTATTAACAAATATTTAGGTAGATTCGGTATTTGACCCCACATGTAGATATTATAGTATGGATTAAACTTTAGAGAATTTATGACATCAGCTGATGTAAGTAAGATTTTTTAAAATTTAATTCTGACTACAAGATCTCCAGGTGAGATCAAGTCTACTTAAATCTATTATATTTTTCATTTTCTATTAACATACTTAAAGTGATTATGCACCAATTATCAAGTGTACCTCGGTATAATATAGTAATAATAAACTGGACAATTATTATAGTGATAATATCTGGACAATTATTATGAATTTTAATAAAATTTTTATATGAATTCGATTTATAATAAGTGAGATAAATTTGTTAATCGATATTCATTCATATTATTCTAATTCATTAAAAATAAAGTTAATATGGATGTATATGAACTAAGGAATCCATCTAAATCCATAAAAAAAATTTTCTAAATTCTGATAGTTCGATTTTGGGACGTTAAGTATAAATAACTTGCAACCTTTACAACCGGTCAATCCAATTAGAAAAAGAAAAACGGACAAAAGTAATAATTTCATGAGAGATGATGTATGGATAATGCAAAGACCGTACAAGTGTGGCCCCCCCTATCTATCTCGTGATTTTAGCAGAGGATTTCAGCAGCAGAAATGCGAAGAAGAAGAAGAAGAAATTAAAATGGAATTTCCATTCTCTCATGGCAGCTGTATTAATAGCAGCAGTTGGTAAGCATTTATTTTCTGTACATTTTTCCAATCCAAAATTCCAATTTTTAGCCTATCAAAACAATTCGCTTGCATACTTTTTTATAGTATTAATTAACTAGTAAAAGTAGCAAATTCGGAAGAGCTTTTCAAGAATGCTGCAAAAGTTTGAAATTTTAGTCTTTTCTGGTTTTCTTGTATTCTTTTCTTGAATTTGTTTAATGGGTTATGAACTTCTTGAAGATTTTTCTTTTTTCTTTTTTGCAGGAATCCCTTTGGAGGATTGGTCTTTTGCAGCAAATTGGATGATCATTTCTCACTTTTTAAGCATTTGAGAAGGAGTTATCTGCAAAGGAAAGGTCTTTGATTCAAGAAAAAGAAAAATATGAAAAGGGATCAGAGAATGGAAATATAGTAAATGCAGAGGGGGAAAAGTTGATGAATTTTAGCTTCTTTTTTTTTTTGTGTTATCTTGAATTGGATTATTCTAGAATTTTTTTTTTTAAGGTATAAATCAGAAATGCTGGAAAATGAGCTGTTTTCTTCAAGGATTCTATCTCCATTTCGTGAGGAAAGTGGGGACGAAGAATTGTCTGTTCTTCCTAGGCATACTAAAGTTATTGTCACTGGAAACAACAGAACAAAGAGTGTTTTGGTTGGTCTTCAAGGTGTTGTCAAGAAGGCTGTTGGCCTTGGTGGTTGGCATTGGCTGGTATATCTCTATAATCACACTTTTTCTTGCACAATAGTTTTTCATTTTATAAGTACTACTACCATTGATAATCTCGCATTGTTCTGATTTGGTTACTGCATATAACCTCTGTTTAAACAAATATTATTCATGATATTATTCTGAATACTATCAGAATATTTACTATAGCAACTTTTTGGATATGATGTGCTTGAGATAAAAGGGTGATTGGAAACATGTTACTAAATGATTGATAAATATTATTCGGAAAATAATGAAAAATAGTGAATTCTCTTTTTCTCTTTTTTGGGGTTGTATATTTTTGTGTCTCAGATTCATTATTCGATTAATTCGAGAGAAGTAGAGAAATTCACTGGCCACGTATCCATAAATGGATATTTTTGAGGTGTTTTTCTGTATATTGAGCAGATATACTATTACATACTTGTTAGATTTTTGCGGATATTTTAGTTTTTTCTTCCTTTTCTCAAACATTAGCAAATGGTTAACCTATGAGTACTATGACTTCTTTCATGGCATACGGGAAGGGATGAAGAGATCAGACAAATGTAGGTTTATTTTTTTTAGTCCCCTTTTTTCCTAGTATTCAGGAAACTTTGTAATGTTCTTTTCCCTTCTCCTCTTAGAAAATTTTCTTTTCTTGTGATTGATAAAATGGTTGATTTTACGCAAAAATGATTCGGAATTGATAGAGAGAAGGGACGTGATGTTTTTGGATGAACATGCTTATGTATAGACCAAGGATTGTTTGCATTCTTGGTGTCTCTAGTCTTTCTACTTCTCCTCGAAATGATTTTCTTCCGTTTTCTTCTTTTAACTGTTGTTGAAGGAATACTTGGCTAAAGATATATTTATAATCCATTTGTGAAGGTTTTGAAAAATGGTGTTGAAGTCAAGTTACAAAGGAATGCTTTGAGTGTGTTGGAACCTCCCACTGGGAATGAAGAAGATGATGATTATGGTTTTGATGACTCTAGCAGTGATTCGGATGACAATCATCATTTTCGTAAGTATCCCTTACTAATAGAAATTTGGTCGAACCTACTAATCTCTTTGGGACAGAAGGTTCTTCTATACCTCTTAGCATTTTGGAGAGACCATAATTGTACAAGAAATGGAATACTAATCCTTTAAGAGGAAATGCTAAACTAGTATCCAGTACCATTTGGGAACTGTTGTTCTGAGATTCATCTCTCTAAATTTCATTGTTTGATGTTTCTTTTGGGTAGCTACTAGTATAGAGTTCAGCAAACTTAGCAAGGCGAGAATCCGGTATGCAAGGCCATGGATCCATTGCATCTGTATCCACAAAGTCAATCAATCACAAAAGTGGGAGAAAAGTTCAATTTAATAACCATGCTCGTCAACAGGTTAGTGCAATCAGTGGAGGTTGTCTTTCTGTGTTTATGATGAATGTATTCAGCATGTTGGAACTTTTGCTAATGAAAAATCATTATGAGAAAAGATGCATTGTATGTCCCTATCATATGGTCTCCCCTTCGTGATAACTTCGATCCTATTCCATTGTAACCATAGTCGACTTGAGATAATTACTTTTGTTAAAGTCGAATGGGCTTGGGAATTGGGATGATTTTTCTCTACCTTTGCTGGTGATGTGATTAACATTAAAACCCTTATTCTAAATGGTGTCTAACTTTTCATTTAATTTCTTGATGTTGGTATTTAACATTTGTATTCGAAGAGGTATCTATGGATATCCTGGTTTCTGACTTAATCTCAGAGTCAAAGTGCATCTTAATTTTTCTAAGTAGCTTTGGACAGTTAAATGATTTATGCTAAATGCTAAACTATAGTAATTTCTAATTTTTGTTTGCTCTCGAGGTTTGTCAAAAAGTAGAAGATCACTGTAGTTTTGTGATTTGTGATGTTCTACCGGTTAAAATTATAGATTGTAAAAATTACAACCATCATTGTCACTGGGATCATGGTTATTCATAATTCTTTTGATGTTTTGGGAATCTTGTGTGGAAGTTTTCGCCTTTTGAGTTAACTCCTTCGTTTGTTTCTTCAGCACCGCAGAATGAACATGGCAAAATTGGGAACTGGCTCATTATGGAGATACTGCCAGAGCTTCAAACTAGTACGTCCTAAGCTTTCCCAAATTCTGCATTTCCTTTTCCTTTAAATTGTTGAGAATAACTCACATTTCAATTCAATGTGCTGATTTCCAATTTTTACTTCAGGCAAGTATTAAAACTACCCCTACAAAGGAACAACTTGTTAACATTGTGCAGCAGCACTTCACTTCTCAGGTCTGTCTCTCTTTTTTTGCATTCTTGCGAAAACTTAGCGTGTACATGATAATGAAAATTTTCTTATGTTTCGTTTTGATTATCACAACAGCGAGTGGATGAGGTACAAGTGGTAGTGGAATTCGTCCAAGCAGCGAAGAGATTAAGAGCAGTTGATGCACATTGAGATTGATTGTAGAAAATCAGAAACTGGTTGGTTCTAGCATAAGTATATAGTACGAGGCCCTAACTTAGTTCAAGCTCTAATGATAGATTGCTAATGTCTTGGGATTGTATGGTACTTTGGTAGGCTGTAGGTAAATCCAAGCATCTCTAACCTTTGTATTGTGATTCAGGAGCCTTGATGATATGATATGATATGATATGACATCCTTAATTTCTTGCTTTCCCCATGGTAGTTGTATCCATAATTTATCTTCTCCAGAAGAGTGGTATTACGAGTAATTAAGGATATGATATGACATCCTTAATTTCTTGCTTTCCCCATGATAGTTGTATCCATAATTTATCTTCTGCAGAAGAGTGGTATTACGAGTAAGTTAAGGAGGTGTTTGGTTTGTATTCGAAAATTGGAATCGGAATGAGAATCATAAATTTTACTATCGGTATGGGTTTATGTCATTCTCTTTTACTTATTTGGTTTGAATAAGGAATGAGTTTCATTATGTTAATAAGTTCATAAATTTGAAATTCATGTCACAGAATAAAAGTGGATATATTTCTAACACTTTTATTCTCATAGAATGATACTCAAAGCGATTAACCAAACATCTATGCTTATCATTAATCTTGATTCACATTCCTTTCACCTCATACCTATAAACTAAGTACCTCCTAAATTATTGAACTTTTAAGAGTCTATGTTCAAGTAATTCCTTTAACGGGATTGTAAAATTTTCAAATTTTTCATATGTCCTTCGCTAATATATTATGGGACTTATAAATTTATTTTTTAGTTTACAAACCTACAAATATAAATTTAAAAAGCCTAATGTAATGATAGAATTTTCAATTTTCAGTTAAATTTTAGTATTTTCTTTTGTTTTTAGGCTATTATTCCTCTAGAAAAATCATCCTATTAGTCCCTTGTATTTATTTAGTCCATTTTTCAAATGAAGATGATTTCTAGTTCATCACAAATATAAAGCGTTGCATTTCGATCCCTATACCAAAATTTGGGTACTTTTTAGCTTAAATTTATCATATGTTGTTCACATAATATATTTTTTAGGACAAATTCAGAAACTCGTCTTTCCTTCCTAATATAAAATATGGACATCAGATCAGGTCGTAAAATTTGAAGGAAAATTTAAAGTTTACGAATGTAATTCAATTGAATGGGTTAGGTATCAATTGTATAGAATATAAATTCCTAAATTAACTTGGATAGAAGGTTCCTTTTCTATTGTTGCGGCAAGCTAGCGAAATTGAAGATGCTATGGATTAATGATAACCCTAATATAATATCTTATGGTCAGAAAGATATGAAGAAAGTGGTTGATTAGTAATGAATTTGTTATTTTGTTTATATTCAAAATAATAAGAACTGGAAGGAGGTGGTACTTTTCCTCAAATTTTACGATCCGATCTGATGTCCATACATTGTATTGGGACAAAAAAATGACTTTTCGAATTTTTCATAAAAAAATATGTTATGTAAACATCACACGAACCAAAAAATATACGGAATTTGATCCAAGAACTAAAAATACGACGTTTACATTTATATGGCTTTAAAAATTATCATTTTAAAAGCAAAAAATTAAATAAATACGAAAAAAAACGTAATATATGGGATTAATAGAATGGTGTTACCTATTCCTCTTGTGAAGAAGGGAGATATTTTGTTCATATAGAAGCCAGGCTGTCGTTAGGTGTAATGGGACTTTATCATTGCTACTAATAGAAAGAGTGAAGGATGCTGATTTGGGGTAGAAAATAATGGAGAGGAAAAGGAAAGAAAATCCCATTAATAAATTTTCCACCAACCATTGAGATTTGAGATCCTTCGCATTCTGCAAATGAGGGTAATGGCGGTCTTAATCTATCAAGACTACCTTGATTATGGACAGTTTATTACTATGATAATTCAAGTGTACGAACCTCTTCTTGTGCTCTACGTTAATTTAGTACCAACAAACAATCCCATTATTGGCCCGCAAAAGATTAGGTTGGCTCATTGGTTTGGTTTAAATGGATCCACCTTGCACTTCTGTAACAGCAAATTATTACATGCACCACGAGTCCATAATATTGGTGAATCCCGCATAAATTTTACGATTGAATTTATACAAAACTCACATCTTCTGTGACAATATTCGTATGTTACATATATATATATTACGATTTATAATAAAATTTACCTTCTATAACTAACACAAGGAACGTTTATTGAAAATTGTGTTTGGCATAGTATTTTTTAAAAGTTACTTGGAAAGCATGTTAAAAGGTAACTATCTAAGTTTAGGCTTAGCTTTTCTTCTTCCTAGTCGCACGAAAGAAAGTTGTCCTCCCACTTCACAACGTCTTCAAGGGTCAATGACAAATTTTGCTAAATACAATTTAACATCAATTCATTTTAGGTGAGTTGGTCATCGAACACTTTTCTTAGATGTAAAGTTGGGTTTCGAATGCCTACCTTACATTCTTAAGGATAAAGGTTAGATTTCTTACCTCTTTCCCTTCCCTTTCCTTTAGTAGTAGATATCGTTAGATAAAATTACGTTAGGCTGTTATTGAAAAAAAAAAAAAGACACAGTAATATTTTGCTAAACGCATGACTAAGTTGTCTTGTGAACTTGATTGTCTCCATATCATACAATAGTTTACCAAAGTAACTATTGACAAATTCTTTGTGATTAGAAATTGGATTTTGCTAATATGACTTGCACATTTGTCACAATTGTGGCCTTGAAATAATAACAGAAAGTAGTCCAATCCAATATGAAATCAGAACACATCGGAATGGGCTTTCATCTCAATTTTGAAGAATGGCCCAGTTTTCTGTAGTTTGTAAGCCTGTTATATATATCCAGATACTTGGACACCAAGCCATGAGTATGGCCCATTGGGCCAATGAACCGGGCCTGGTCCCCAATTCAATGCGTTAAGCCCGAGTCAAAGAACGGGCTAATCATTCTTGTTTTGACTATATTGGTGTTAATGGACCATTGGATACTCCCCACCAACAAGCAAATGGAAAAACTTGGCCCTACTTATCCTTCTTAAATTGACAAGATTATTGGATTTTCGTATCTTACTATTATTTTTGTCAATAGAATTTTTTTTTTAATATATTTTTATATGGTTACTAAACTATTTTTATATTTTATTTATGTCCATGGAGCTGTTTTTTGTTTCAAATTGGTCACTGAACTATTTTTATAGTTCACTTGGGATCATCTAACTATTTTTTATTTCAAATGAAAACCACTAAACTTTTTTAAAAATGATACTACTGGCCATTAGGATAATTAAAAAAATGTATAATGGCTATTAGTATACTATTTTAAAAAGTTTGATGGGTCATTTGAAACTAAAAATAGTTAGGTGACCTCAAGTGGACCATAAAATAAATGTTAATGGGCAATTTAAAACCAAATATAATTGAATGGTTATAAGTAAACTATAAAAAATAATTTAGTGACCACTTACATTTTTGTCCTATTTTTAATGAAGTTATAGAAGAACATAAAGTATAACTTCGAAATATAACAATTTGGAAATATTATTGAAAATAAATACGATGGTATATTCTTTTTAAAATGTGATTATATGAGATAAAAGTAATTAAAATATGTATTTAAATAATGATTATAAAATATTATTTTTTAAATAATAGCAATCCCAACAACAATAATTAATTCTATCCTACAAATTAGAGTTGCATTAAACAATCTTTCTTGTGCATGTGAGAGGGTTGACTTTGATTACAATTGGCTCGTCTAACCCTTTGACTCTGTAGATGCAGTGTACATACATTTGAATGTACACACAACATGTTTTGCAAATACTAATCCACTATAATTGTTACATTTTTTTTAAATCCACTATAAATGGTTATTTATATTATTGGGGAATTAAGATCTAGAATTATAGTTCTTTTTAGGAAATTATTTTTTTGACTTTAAAAATTTATACAGTACAAGTTGTTAAAATATATAGTATTGTACTGTATAATTATTTAAAATATAAAAAAATAATTCGCTATAAGAAACCGTAAAATTTTCCGTATTCTTGATTGCCATTATCTTCCCTATTTTTCCCTTCAATAGGTGAGTAAAAAGATAAAATTTCTCAAGCCAATTTCGAACCATATTTCGACAATAATGAATTCGACTTCAAATTGGACAGTTCATAACGCCATGACACAACCTTTTTTGTGGTTAGAAATGGGAATTATATGATCATGTTACGATACCGTATCGTTAATATTTTAAAATTTATATTATATAAATATTTAAAATATAATAGATGATAAAAAATTTTGGAAAATTTTATAATTCTGTTGAAAAAATCATTCTTTTGGTTTTAAAGATTTGTGTAGTACAAGTTTTAAAAGTATATAGTGTTGTACTGTACAAACTCTTAAAGTATAAAAAAATGAGTTTCTTAGGAGAGACCGTAAAATTTTTCAAAATTTTTTTATAAGATAAGAAAATTTTACAATCCCATAAAGAGAATCATTCCGTTATATTTTAGAAACTTATATAACACAACACAATATATTTTACAAATATATACTATACAAATTTATAGAGTTAATAAAATAATTTTTCAATGAGATCGTAAAATTTCCCAACAAGATGATTATTGTTTTAAACATCTTTAATATAGCAAATATAATACTACTTTTTTGGAGTGGTGGTTGTGTCATGATTCTTTTTAGCAATCCATTAGCCCACTTGTCCCTATAACTGGAATAATGTGTTGTTCCACCCCAATCTCCATAAAATTCCAAAGTACCCAACCAACAAACAAAAACTTAGAATTTTATATTATATACACAATTGTAGAGTAATACTATATATTGGGATATAAATACTTAAAAATTTTCTTTATATGTTTTATAAAAGATTAAAAAAAATTGCATTAAAGAAAAATATATAATAGAGACTTATTTTGTGCCTCATTATTACACTTTATATCCCATGTAACATTTTTCTCCCAATAATTCTAGATTCATAGACACATAAATAAAACATGTATGTACTCAAAAAAATGCCTAAATTAAAAATACAAGAGAATAATAGAAAAGTCACAGATGAAAAAATACTCATCAATTTCATTTCACTGTCCAATTGTGGGGTCCTAAAAGACTTCTAAAATATAGAAGAATGAGTTGTTGAAGAAGTAGCCAGCCACCATTACCAATTTAGCTTACCTGTGCCTAAAACCACAGCCTTACCATCATATCATTGTCTCATCAATTGTGACTGATTCCAAAAAATGCAAAAGAAAAGAAAACAGCAAAGGTTGAAAAAAATTCATTACACACTCGTCAATTGTCATACTTCTGTTTTTACACTCAACCATCTATATTTGTTTCAAAATTCGCTAAAATTTATGTTGTTCATTAAGTATAATTTTTTTTAAAATTATTATTCACTATATATTGTGGGGGGAATATTTTAGATTATTGAATGATTGAAAAATAATAGAACCTTCATATTTTTTAGTCATCTGAATAATTGTTATATCTACTTAACCAATCTGCATTATGGAGAGAGTAAGTAAAATACTTATTTGATGAGGCTTCCCGTTAGAAAAATATGACCCCTTATCTTTAATAAAGTAGGTCACTCAATTTAAATGAATTTATCTAGTTAATTATTGAATAATTATTAAAATATTATTAGTTGTTCAATGACCACTATAAATCTTATTGCAAAATTTGAGGTTAAAAGTCACCTGTATTTGTCAAATTTTGCAACAAATGTCATTTGAGCACATTACTACGTTTGGATGACTATTTAAAAAATATATATATATTTAGAAATATATCTTAAATAATAGTTGTTTAAATAGGATAATTTTTAAAAATTAAATATTGGAATGATTAAGTAGCTTTTGGTTTCAATTTTCAACGTGAATTTTACCATTTAAAATGTTCAAAGAGACGAAGAAAGTCGTAAAGTTGTCAAAAGATAGTGAAATATTTGATTCGTGTTGTAGTAATATTTTTCTTTTTTGGAAACTTTTCAGTGGTAGGAGATAACTGACTTTTTTGTTAACAAAGAACAATTGCGTGTGGTACTCTCAATGAGCTATGCGCCAAGAAAAATACTATCAGAGAGCCGATCTTGGCTTCCACCTGTATATTCTGCGATCAAAATTAAATTTTATAAAATCTTGTTTACATTTGCTGATATCATAAATTTCATAACGTTTAATTTACACTACAGGGTGTATTTTTAAGACTGTAGATCAGATCACTAGTGGGATATGAAGGACAATGATCCACCAAACACCAGGCGCTTTGTTCTGATTATCGAATACTTTATTTTGATGTAAACTTAAGAGTTCGGATCCCTATTTTATATTGTTAAGAATAGGATTGAAGTTTTTTATTTCTTGAGTCCGTTGGATGAAGGACAATGATCCTCCATATTTAGAAGTAAATGGAGGAGTCTCCAATTACTTTTAAAAATTGAAACGTTCATAATTTAAATCATATTTTATATAAATGTCTTGCAAAAAATTAGAAATTATAATAATATTTTATTGTTTGATTACGATATCCTATGTTTCACCAAAATTTAAAAATTTCTACACCATGATATATAATTAAATGGCAAATTTTTTGTCGAATGAATTAATTTTGGATATAATAATCTATTCGATGAAATAAAACTAATGGTAAGTTCAAATTATCTTTTTAAGTTTTAATTAGGGTTAATAACATTTTACTCCCTGAACTATATGGATAATTACACTTTACCCCCTCAAATATTGAAATATACACTTTGCCCCCATTGCCACTATTTATCTAGTACTAATATTAAAATTATTAAGATAATCTAGTTAAATAATCAAAATACTCTTGATACTATATTTTTTATTTTTTATATATTTAAAATTTGATAATGATGTGCTAATTATTTAAAATAAGCAAAAATAAACTAAATAATAGTTTCAATATAATCTATATCAATATATTTGTTGGTCAAATTTTAAAAAATTTAAAATTTTATTTTATATTATTTCGAATTTGAATGTTTAACTATAGTGGTAGAACAATTTTCAAATGGACTTATTTTCTATTGAATTTTTTTTTTTTTAAAGTATTGTATGAAAATATATTTTATATAAAACTTTGTGATTTTTTGATGTCTCTTAGTATTTTACACTTTTTAATATTGGCTTAACATATGCAAATTGCAATGTCGGATATAATATAATTCAACATTTTCGCATATTTTACTCCCTCAAGTGAAAGATATCAATGTTTTATTATACTTTATCTTTTTCCTAATTTTTCTATAATTATCGAAAATCAATTAAATACACGAAAAATCAGAATATAATACTAAAGTTATTTTAGCCATTTAACTAAATTTTTTTGATATTTTAAAAATTTTAAAGAATAAATAATTAGAATAGAAACAAAGAGTATATATATGTAATTTAGGGGAATAAAGTGTGGTAATTACTCATCTAATTCACAGGGTAAAGTGTTATTAACCTTTTAATTATACAGATATCCATAAATGGATAATTAATAGAGAGAGAAACTAAATAAAGAAGATCGAAATCCTAATATAAACAAAAACTTTTCTAAAATTCCAATTACATGATTATAATATGATAGTCCCATTTAACCATCATACGTTAAGAAAACCATTCAAATAATACTAGTTCAGTATCATACCAAATTTCAGATTAAACTCGATAAATTTATCTAACAATTATAAATTTTACTCAATAAACTCATCTAATAATTACTAATTTTACCAAGTGAGGTTATCTAAGAATTGTAAATATGATAAATGGTTAATAAAATACTTTTTTTTTCCGGGTACAAAAGCAAAAATAATAACAAAAAAAATATCACTTAATATCATGTATCATCGGTATAAGCTATAAAACTATTTACAATTCTAAATTTATTTATTTAATAGTATAAATCAATTCTAAAGTAATAATAACTTTATTGAGTCAAGTGAGATAACATTATCATTTGAAAAAAAAAAAATCATTATTTTCCAAATAATACCTCCAAATCATTACACATCTTTTAATAAATTTTTTTATTTCAAATGTATTACATCTAAAAATAATAATATAATAATTAAGAGAATTGTACAATCTCATGGAAAAATTTATTTCATTAACTTTACAAATTTATACAATACAAATTTTTAAAATATAATAATATAATTTTATTAACGCGACAATAAAACTTTTCTAATAATTATTTTAATAAATAATTCGAATAATATTTTAAATAATAACAGTGAATAATTGCCTTTGATTTTTCGTGTTTTTTAGCATCATTTTTCCACCGAGTCGGCGTCACACCAAAAACACCCCCAGCTCCTCCATAAACAATTCTATCTCTTCCTCACTGGATTACACAATTCAAATCTCAGCTCATCCTCCATAATTCGATTATGTAAAGGTATATATACAGATATTTATATGTATATATCTATGTATTTTACCAGTATATACTATGCAGATTCATATATAATTAAGTAGTTGTTTGTTTTTAACTTTTTAATTTTTTTGATGGATTAATAGCTTAGGGTTAGCTGAATTGAAGTTTGATAGCTAATTATAGCTCTGAAATTGTATTAATTTTGATTTAGTTGGATTTTATCACTGTTTTTAGTTCATAATATTAATTATTTATTGATTTATTTTATTATTTTTTTTTAGTGATGATGAATTTGTTGCGTGTAGAGCTGTTTATGTCTGTGGTGAATTTTATTGTTGAAGATGATAAATTGAGGTGTTTCTTTTTCTTTTTTTTTTGGGTATTGAATTTATTTATTTATTTTTTTGGGTTACAAATATTAGTGAAATTGCTCTTGTTGGATTAAATTGAAATTCAGGAAGGATTGACCGGAGTTCGATATTGAATTGATTTTGTTGGAAACTTTGTCTACTATATCTATATATTGTGAATTTGGGATAGTGACAGCAGTGAGTTTTATTACAATGATTAACTACCAAAATATTTGAAGGGTTTTAATCAGCTGTCTGATTTCAAGGCATATATGGGGTTTAGTGTCTGTATATTGAAGGATTGACAGCAGTCAGACTCAATTGTATTAGACGATTAGCAGTAGTACTACTTGCTTCCTTTTGTTTTTTTCTTTATCATGTATCGTGATTGAATTTCATTCAGAAAATTGTTTGTTTTTTACGATTCCTGTTTTTCTCAAAGAATGTTAGAATGATTGATGATTTTGATCTGGGTTTCTTTTTTGTGCTTGTTTCTCTTATTGGTCTCTCTTTGTACATCACTGAGGATCTTTGGTGTTGCTTGGTGCCGAACTTTGAGCATTTAGTTAATCAACTAGCAAAACCTATTTATGGCCGATTATGATTAGCAGATTGTGAAATTTCGGAGCCTTTGAATGAAACTAAAATGTTGAAGTGGGATATTATTGTGTTGTGTACCCTTCTGGATGACAGTTAGCATGTGTGTACCGTCCTTTTGTATGCTTTCTTTGGTACATTGAATGGGGAATGTATTTCCAGCCTGTGAAATATGTTAAGTCCATAGAAATCCGTATATGTGTCTCTTGCTTCTGCACGGTTATGCAAATTTTATTTTCAGAAAACTGTACAGTTATTGTTTAGAGATAATGATATTGGCTTTCAATTAAAAGTGATAACACTCTCTTTTCATTTGGATTTTAATTTGTTTAGCTTACGTCATTCAACTTTAATGTGTAGGCAAGATAAACAATGAGCGATGGACCTTATAGTGTCTGGTTGATAACAAAGATAACTCAGTAGAAATGGGAGGCTGCTGTTGTTGCTGTGCTTCAAAAGGAGCAGAACTAAATAATGCTCCAACATTCCACCATGTGAGTAATAACTTATTTAGCTCCTTTTCTTATGTGGGCTTAGTTATGTACTTAATACTCAAGATTGAATTGTACCTCTAAAAAATTTATTAAAAGAATTTCTTGACCTATTGCCTCATCTTCTATTCTAGCGCAGAACGGTAGAAACCCCCTGCATGAAGCATGGTGGTGCTCTGATATCTAGTCAAATCCTTAGTTGACCAGCTTGAAAATCCAGAATCGAACATTATGATTTTGCACAATTTCTGGAATTGCTATTTTTAGTATGTTGCTGAACTCAGTTATCTTAGCTCTTTGTATGAAAGCTAGGTGCATCACTCATTATGCTTCTTTTGGTTCGAATGCCATTTCCTTATAATAGGCTAGCGGAGTTTTCAGTTTCTAAAGACCGCAGATAATTGATCGCAGCACGATCTGGTAGTAGTATTGATTCTTAGAAAGGGGGAATGCTGTTGAAGATCTGTAAACTTGTAGGTGGCATCCATAAGTAGTTGCAGCATGTAGGATTACTGCAAATTTTGAAGTACTAAATAATAAGGTTAAGCAGGATACGTAACCTACTAATTTTTCTTGGCAAAAGGACTGCTTAATTCTCATGTTCCACCCCTTAGCTGCCACATATTTAGCTGTTATGCATTTCTTCTTACCAATCTTTTCTCTCTTCAAGTGGGTTTCAGTAATTTACATAATGGATGATGAATTTGCTGTTCCAACATTCTTCTTGAACTTTACTTTTTGGAAGAATTTGAATTCTGATAATTTTTGTGGTATTCCAACTCTCTTTTGCAGTATCCAAGGGCTGCAGAAGAACATCGACCCTTATCATCTTCACGTAGTACGGTATCTGCACTTTCCACAGGGCTATTAGTTGATACCAACCTAGGCACATCAATACCAGAAACTTATAGAGCCCCTCCGGCACCAGTGCCTTATGAAATATATGTGGGACGCCCTCAATCGCCGCTTGCTAATCAAGAAAGTCATGGCGACAAGAATGAAACAGTGCAACTTGCTGAGAAGTCTGTTGAAGAAACGAATTCTGGAACCACTCAAGAAACAGTCAAAATTGTGGAGTCTGATGGAAATGTAAATGCTGAGCTTACTGCTGCAAATGAAGTGGACGATGATCTTGAAAAATCTAATCTATAATAGCGAGCTTAAGAAGCCTAGTGAACCCACACTAAAATCTCTGCTGGAAGAGGAAGATGTCTGTCCGACCTGTCTTGAAGGTAAGATGTATGATAAACTTTTGGTTGGTTATTTTGACTCTGGTGTTTGGACTGCTTACCATGGCTTTGTTCTGTTTTATGCAGAATATGATGCAGAGAACCCAAAAATTATTACAAAATGCGAGCATCATTTTCACCTAGCATGCATTCTTGAATGGATGGAAAGGAGTGACACTTGTCCTGTCTGTGATCAGGTCTGCAACAACTTGCATAGCAATTTATGTCATGATGGGTGAAAAGAGAATTTCTTGTTCTAAGTGAATAATTTATTATGTTTATGATGGCTTTGCAAAAACCTTGCTTCTTGTCTTGGGTGCAGGAAATGGTTTTCAGCACTGGCAATGATGCTTAAACTCGAGGAACCAAAGGGTCTTTAAGTCAGGGATGCACAAGGGTTGAGCATTCCTAGTACTTTTTTCTAGCTACCCTTTGTTCAATGCTAGTCATAGCTTTGCCTGTAGTCTTCTCTTTGTTTTGTCCATATGTTGCGCGATTCTTTTATTTTGATAGAGGAGAATCAAAGAAGGAAAAAAAAAATATGGTGTGTCATATAAGCAGGAAGAAATGATGAAAAACAAAGTGGATGGTTGTCTATACAACAGTTGATCCTTTGCATTCGCTGTATATCCAATCTTTTCCAGGAGTCTGAAGTATTCATCGAGAGTCTGTTACCGGGATAAGTGGTCATCATATTTGATGCCATTGTGTCCTGTTTGTTCTTTCTGTCTGCTGCTTTGGCTTCTTCCTCGCTGTAAATCTTTAGGTAGTTCTTACATTCAGGTTTCTGGTTGGTAGAGGGGAAAATATGGTTGTAAGCAAAAGAGTTTTGAAAGACCGGTTCAATATTTTAGATTGATTCATGTGTATATACATGAATTGTCATAATTCGTGCACAATTGGCTTATACCTTATATGCTGTTGTTCTTCAGAATTTGTTGCTTCGGATATAGCCATGACTGAGTTTTCTACACAACGTGAGTTTTATATAATTCGTTATAATCTTTTCCACTCTTGATATCCATACCATTCTTTTTTTATTTTTTTTTATTTTTTTTCATCGTTTCTTTTTATTTCGATGATTTGATGGCTACAAATTATAATTCTCTTTTTATGCCTCCGTGAAATAATCCATTGCAATGGCAAGTGACTAATGCCTCCTCAAATAGTCAAATGTATCGTGCTTTCTATGTGAAGATAAAAACTCGTGGATAACAAATTAAGGAGGTGTTTGGTTCAAATTCGGAAATTGGAATCGGAATCAGAGACAGATAAACTCTACTATTGGTATGGGTTTATATCATTTCTCCTTACTTGTTTGGTTTAGCATAGGAATGAGTTTCATTATGTTAATGAGTTACTCAATTTGAAACTTATGTCATAAGTGGGGAATGAAAGTATGCATTTTCTAATACTTTCATTCCCATAGTGCTCAATCAAACAACATCATTATGAATATCATTAACTTTGATTCTCATTTAGATCTCTCATACTCATAAACCAAACGCCTCCTAAATTGTAAGAGCAATACCAGATATGCTTCCGCATTAGACTTTGTATCTCCCAATTCGGAGCCACTTTTGTTGTAAATTATTTTCCTTTGGTAAATTAGTCTCTTTTCGAGACATTTGGAAACATTGAGAAAAGTTTATTACTATACTAAAATAAAGAACAATTAAAAGTCTAATTCAAGCATTTATATTTAAAACTACATTAGTATGGTAGCATGTGCTTTGTATGTTTAAAAATTCTAATTATTTGATTTTTATTGTTATAAATTAAGTAGTAAAACATGTTCGGAGATACTAACTGTTTAATTTTTTTAATCCACTTAATTTTTCGCTTATATACTTAATGTTTAACTGAGCCAAATAATTTTTTTATAATTCGCATAACTTTAGAAAAATATTTACTCGTATGTAATTTTTATGCATTTTTTTAGATATACTTATTAGAAAACAAAAGATATTTGTTTAGTTTAATAGGTCAAGCGATTTTATAAAATATAAATAGTTGTCCTGTGAATAACACATATATCTTTCAATTTTTAACTTAAATGTCCATTTCGTTGATTGAGAATTATTGAATAAGTATTATACAATGAACTCATTAGTACTCGATACAACTCCAAAGTATAAAAAGTTTAATGAAACATGAAATTAAAGCATAATGTATGGCTGAAAATAGTTTTAGAATTTATTATTACATCCATTCTGTAAATTCAGTAATCAAGGAGTTGAGTGTAGTCTTGAAAATATTAACAATTTCTAAAGTTTATTGGAACCCATTATTCTATTCAATTATTCAAGTTCTATCCTAACAAATTTGGATTTATGAAGCGCATTAGGGTATTTGATTATTCTTGAATTTCTAGAACTCTCTTGGAACCAACTTGAAATAACTATTTGTGTGCAAATACTAAATAGCAAATTCTAATTTAGAAAATACAAATCTCTTCTTAAATGTGTAGTTTGCACAACAATAGTGAGTTATATCGTGAAAAGAAAAAGGTAGAAAATATTCTACTATTTGGCTAGAATAAAAATATTCAATATTATAGATTTTATTTAATAGAATAAAATCAACCACATATAGCTGCAGTAACTATCATTTTGTATAGTAATAATTCAAAGTAACAAAAGACATTCAATATTTAGATTTTGTTAGATAAAGTACATTTTAATTAAAATCTAATTAGAAACTGATTTGGTATCCCTAATTTTTAGTTTGTAATTATATAGTTGCTAATATTTAACATTAGATGCTTAAGGATCTAAAGACAGTAATAATAAATTTTTGTATGAATACAATAATTATCTATTAAAAATTTTAAACTAATATAATTTAGGAACAAATTCTAATTATAGGCAATACGTAACTTATATTAGATAGGTGTAAATTATTCAATGTATGAAAAGATAACTAAAAGTAAAGTACGAATCGTAAGATAAGGAATATATTTAGTACATCTTTTAAGAAAAATAAAATATGTGTGGATCACATTTTTCACTTCTTTCCTACTCATCTAACTAGTTTAACAATAATTAAAAATATATGTTCTACATTATAGTTATTTTTATTACATCACACAGAAGCTAAATTCTTTTGATATTTTGAATAGCCGATGTCTTCATTATTACAGAGTTTAGACAACAATATTAAAAAAATAAATAAATGGCATTGGCAAAAGGTAAGGTAAAGATGTTGACAGTGTCTATGAAAGGTAATATCTTTGTTAATTCCATATTAGATGGCCTTGAGGCTTTTTAAATAATTTTATTTCTCCTTTGTTCTTTTATTTTTATTTTTTTCAATTTTTGTATCCAAAATAGAAAAAGATTTTAAAATTATTCTCTTATATGAGTCCAAAAGTTTTATAGATGATAAGTGGTACTTTTTTAAAAGATGATTTGTACTATTATTTGACTTAATTTCTAATCCTAAATTTTTTTATTTTATTTCCAATACTTGTATAATTTCTAAAATTTGTCATTCAAAAAAATTGACACCAGATAGGACCTCTATTCTATAGAGAAATTTTGTTCTAATAGTAAAGAATTATTAATATTAAAAGTGTATTTAAACTTGTGTGCTTTTAAAAGATTGATGGTATTTTTCTGTATTATAATTCATTTAAATTCAAAGGGCAAATTAGAAAAGATTTTAAGTTTGGAGAGTCGAATTGCAAATCTTTCAATTTTGGGGGTCACATTGGGACATTTGTTTTAGGTTTGAGGACCAAAATGAGACTCTTTCAATTTGGAAGACTATATTAAAATATTTTTTCAATTTAGATGGTCGAATTGAGACCTTTTTCAATTTAAAAGACAATATTGATATTTTTGCTTAGTTTGAATGACCAAAATGACATTTAACCCTTTGTATTCCATTTAATGAGAAATTTTAATCAATTAAGTTATCTTTTTAATAATTTTATTTAATATTCATCTTTCATTTTTAAATTTATCATCCAACATTCTACACATAACTAAATGTATTTCACTCAAAATTAATTCTTAATATGAAGTTTAAAAAAGTTAGTTTTATTCCTGTATACCTTTTTAGAATTTTTTTTTTCTCTTTAAGGGTCCAAAAGTATAATTAATAAATTTATTTTTCAAGTAATTTTTATTTTTTTATGATTGCTTATTTTTTTTAAAATCTATCTCTGCCAAAAAAATTATTTTCTACTATTTTTTAATTTCTGAAAATTCATTTATGATATTCTATTACATAAGAAAAATTACTTTAATCAAATTTATTTCATAATATGAAGTCTTAAAAGTAGATTTTATTCATTTTTTTACTCTTTAGGAGTATTTAAATAAATAAGATAAACAATTATTATTTCTTTCCCAAGACATCCTCAAATAAAATTTATATAATAAAGTATTAAATTTTATAAATGAGGACAACTTGGGAAAGAAATTTAACACTTTGTAATTCCATTTAATGAGAAATTTTATTTAATTAAGTTCTTTTTTAACATAACTTTATTTAATATTCATCTTTAATTTCTAAATTTATTGCAAAATTTTTCTCTATGAGGAAATTTAATTCTAAAAGTCTCAAAAAGTTAGTCTATTTCTTGTTTACCTTTTTAAAGATTTTTTTTTTCTCTTTAAGTGTCCAAAAGTATAATTAAAATATAGAAATTTATTTTTCAAGTAAATTTTATTTTTTATTGTTGCTTGACTTCTGAAACCCATCCCAAAATAATTATTTTCTACTCCTCTTTAATTTCTATAACTCGTCCTAATATTCTATTACATAAGTAAATTTATTTCAATCAAATTTATTTCCTAATATGAAGTCTTAAAAGTAGGTTTTATTTTTTCTTTTACTTTTTCAGAAGGATTTATATAAACAATCTAAACAATTTAAAAAAAAAAAAAGCATTCAAGTTTGGGGAAATAACAAAATCATTAAATTTTATAATAAGGATAACTTGGGAAATAAAATTACATAAATCACAAATAAAGTTAGCTTTATTTTTTGTTGATTTTCATTTTTAGGATTTTTTTTTTCTCTTTAAGGGTCTAAAAGTATATCTAAAATATGTAAATTTATTTTTATTATTGCTTGACTTCTAAAACCTATTCTAAAAAAATTATCTCCGACTTTTTTTTAATTTTTAAAACTCATTCCTAATATTTTATTAAAAAAGATAATTTACTTCAATCAAATTTATTTCCTAATATGAAGTCTTAAAAGAATATTTTATTTATTTTTTTATTTTGTGAGAATTATTTACATAAATAGCTAGAAATTATAAATAAATAAAAAAAATCAAGTTTGTGGCCATAATAAAGTTATTAAATTTTATTGTAAGAATAACTTGGGAAAGAAAATCAAAATCATTACATCAAATTCCCTTATTTGTTAATGTATAGATGTATCTATTTGATTAAAACTTGTTTAACTTCGTCGAACTACACTTAGTTAACCAGCTTTAATATTCAAATATAACTACATGGCAACTCAATGAAACTCATTAAAAATTGAGTTTTCAAGATGGGATCGAGGTAACGTATAAAAGGTTAGATTTTTTTGATATGGTCAAAGTAACGCATTAAATTTGCGGCGCGATCAAGTCAGCATATAAAAAGTTTATATTGTGACGTGGTTAAATAGTACGTTACAATTTAAATTTTTGTTGTGATTGAGGTAACGTATACCATGTTTGTTTTTTGACGTGATTAATAATGATTAATAATGTGATCGAAGTTTTGAAATAATTTTCGTTTAACTTCATCTATTTAGATCAATAATAAGTAATGGGATATCATTTAACTAAATCATATTTAACTTCGTGAACTATACTTAGCTAACCAACTTTAATATTCAAATATAACTACGTAGCGACTCAATGAAACTCATTAAAAATTTAGTTTTTGATGGGATCGAGGTAATGTATAAAAAGTTTTTTTTTTTTTTTGGTAATATGTTCAAAGTAAGGCATTAAATTTGCGGCGCGATCAAGACAGTATATGAAAAGTTTATATTGTGACGTGGTTAAATGATAGTAATGCATTATAATTTAAATTTTCGTTGTGATCGAAATAACGTATACAAATTTTATTTTTCGACTTGATTAATAATGTGATTGAAGTTTTGGAATAATTTTCTTTTAACTTCATCTATTTAGAGCAATAATAAGTCCTGGGATATCATCCAACTAAATCATATTGATATAAGCTCCAAAATTCAATTATTTGTTAGAAATTATTTATTGGAATTTGTATGAGACACAAATGCATACTGTATTTTATTGGTACGAATTTTATTTTTAACTTTTTTCAATCTAGCTTCGAGTGTACAAATTTCTTTATCAAAAAATCATTAACCTAATCCTTGGTATCAATAAACACATCCAATATCATATCCCAAAAACAAAACTTCAAAGTATTATCTCGTAATCTTTTGCCCCCTCTAAAATGTGTTAATATTTATGGTCTCATTTACCTTATTTAGGTTAAAACTTGCTAACTCGGCCGAAATAGACTTGAGTAATTGATTTTAATATCCATGTCACAAAAAATGAAGTGACGTGACAACAAATTACATTTTATGTGACGAGACTTAAAGAGGTGAGGTATTTAAAAAAAATAGTAATAATAAAAAAAAAAGAAGATAAAGTGAATTAATGATTAACTTATCAAAGTTTATATTTAAAAAAAAATCATTAAAAATTGAATTTTTGATACATTTAAGTAACAAACTAAAAGTTTTCAATGTTATCGAGGTAACACATTAATAGTTGAATTTTCATCGAGGTAACTCAAATTATCATGATGTCTCTAATTTTTTTTTTATAAAATTCTCTTAACTAATTTTTTTTTAAAATAATGAATAAAATGGATAAAATATAAAGAAACTATCCGAATAATCTATAAGCTCAAATTTATCACTACCTATTGTTAGAATAAATTTATCAAAATTACAGAAAAAAAATGTATATACTTTATAAACACAATTTTCATATTTTCTCTTAGTCTAAACCATCCAATCTTTGTATATATTTTATAAACACGATATTTTTTTTTAAAAATTTTTAACTCGATAAAAACTCAACCAATCTGGTTATTCTGATCCCAACAAAAAAAAAAAAAAAAAAATCTATTTGACTAACCATTAACCTAATCCTTGATGTGAATAAATAGCTCCCCTATAAATCCCCAAAAACCAAACTAGAAAGAAATATCTGATCATCAATTCATCATCATCATCATATTATTTTGCCTACTCCAACTCCAAGATATAATTTTGGGGGACTTGTCAAACCTATTTCTTAGCTGTCAAAAAGACCCCTTCTTTCCTATTCATCACAAGAATTAAGAAAGGCCACTAAAAAGTAAAAACCTTCATTTCTTAATTCAACCAGCTTTCTAATTTTGATTAGATTTTTTTATTTTTTTTTGCCCCTCATTGATTCCATCACTCTTTGTCTTCTCCATTTCTAGTCAAGGAAAACTCCAGGTGGGCTTCTCTCTCCGTAGCTCTTGCAAGGTAAAAAATCAACTTAAAAAAAAAAAGAAGACTGTTTTTATGTTTTTTTTTATAAAAATAGTTATCACCTTTAATTTGGTTTATTTATTTTAAAATTTTTTTTTTTTGATATGGTAGAGATTCTGGAGGTAAAACAAAAGAAAATCCAGAAATTATTTTGGAAAAAGAAGGGGAAAAATTGAAGTTTTAATGGAAGGGAGGTTGAATTTGAGAGATGGGGTAGCTGTACATGAAGTGGAAATTATTAAAGATTGTGAAGGGAAAAAAGGGTCTGATTTGGATCATGATTTTAGTTTAGTAGAATGTGGTTTTGATGAATGCAAGAATAGGCTTAGGAGCTTGTTTAATGATGTTCTTGTGAATTTTCTCAGGGAAAGAAGTGTTGAGAAATGTATTAGGCCTTTACCAGTTTTGTGTGCCAATGGACAGCATGTTGATTTGTTTAAGCTTTTTTGGGTTGTCAGAAAATTAGGTGGATATAATACCGTTTCGAGGAGAGGTTTGTGGAATTTTGTAGCTGAGGATTGTGGACTTGGTTTCGATGCGATTGCGGCTGTTAAGTGTTGGTATATAGCAAGTATTTGGATGAGTTTGATCACTGGTTGTCACAGAGATATAGAGCTAGTTGTGTTGAGGATAGAGTTGTTAAAAATTTGGACGAGTTGATAGAGGAGTTAGCGAAGGGTAGCTGTAATTTGATGGAGGTAAGGCGAAAAGATGAAAATGTAGACGTAAAGCCTGTTATATCCAAGTTTGATAAATCTGGAAATGGAACCGGTTCTAGTAAGAGATTAGTACATTCTTCATCCAGCAGAAAGATTAATAAAGTGCATGATTCCAGGGATGGATGTGTTGATGATGACTTGGTATCATCAGCCAAGCAAGTTATTCAAAAAGTCATTAAAGATGAACATGTCTTTTCAAAAGGAAAAACTTTTGATGATGATGATGAAACCTGTTCCCAAGATGAGAATGATGTCACTGCATCAGCCAAGAAAGTCATTGGGAAGGCCATTGTTAATGTAAATGGCACCATAGTAGACACTGCTGACGTCGATGGGCCGATGTTTTGATGGGTTTGGTGTGCAAGGTAGTGGGGATGTCATATTATCAGCCAGAATCGATGACAAAGTTATTGATTCTCGGAAAAGGAAGCGAGAATCTTCACCATTGTCAGCAATGCTTAGGTGGGTGAAAGATACAGCTAAACGTCCTGATGATCTTACTATCAGGAGACTGCCTGAGTGCTCCAAGTGGAAACACGACGGAAATTATCAGGAGTTATGGTTCCAGGCTCTGTTGGCTCGTGAAGCACGGTTAGTAAAAAGGCATGTCGATTTGCCCTCAGAATGCTCTGTCCAGCAGGTAAAAATCAACCATCTGCTTGATTTCCTTGTTTTTTTATTTGACATAATCTCTTGGTTCAGACCGTTGTTACATGTGGCTTTCCGCCACATTTTTGTCTTATCTACAGCATATTTGGTAGCTAATTTCATGTACAAAACATAAGTAATACATGGTATCTGGTCAGATTTTAACAGAATTCCTTGGCTTAGACAGTCGAGTTTGCACTGTATACAACTTTGGTTCTTCACTATCATTAGTGGTTTGAACAAGAGTTGGTGCTTTTTATAATAGCGGAATTCTACCCTGCTCAAATTTCAAAGTTAGTATAGTTTACATTTTTATTAATTATATGATTCGAAATTGGCAGTAATACAATTGATGCCGTTCTCCCTACAGAGTGAAATATAAAATTACCGCATCCTTCATTTTTTTTTTTTGATATTTACTTGTGCATATGAACCTCTCTTTTGCTGTTGGTATACTATGGATGTCAGTACAATGAGGTTAATGCTGTATGATCCGTTACATATTTTCTGGTCAGAAAAAAGAAAAGAATGTATCATAGAACCACTTGCTCTTGAACACGTTACACTTAATTCCTATCGTTTGTGGCTGTTCTTCAAATTTTGAACCTGACATATTTCATTCATATGTAGTAAAAGGCTAACTTCAATAAGCATGGAGAAATTTTGAATTCTCTTTCACCAGACAAGCTTTAGACTTCCTAAAAAAAAGATGTGTATTTGCTAGAAATTTGCACAATGTCAGTAGGTTGTGTGTATAGACATAATTCATTTACACATTTTTTTGAGTTTTGATTGTTGGATTACTACTTTATTCAATATCCTGTAAAAGAGGAGAGTTTCGTATTTATGATATACTTTAACCTGTGACTGAGAAGTGAGCTAAATTCTTTTTTAAAATTTTCCTACATGTAAATGGCTTGAAATGATACCATGTTGATCACATATTATGCTTTGGCAATATTCACTGTGCCGGGGCCGCCGGAGAGGGGTGGTTGAGTATTGATCAACTAATAGCTTTTTCCTATTGGATCCTACCAATCATATATTGAACATGCAACAACAAAGTTGGAAACTAAGTTTGATATTACTGTTATCATGTTGCTTAAATATCAACATAAAATTTGGTTGCACTTTTTAGTTCCTTATAATGCTAAGTCTAGTCTTGCCCGTCTTAGTGAGTCCAGAGTCCAGACATTTTTTTGGCTTTTAATGAGTGAACTTTCTGTCCGGACTGGATTGTGTGGCTTGGTTATGTTCCATGTGTTAGTTAAGCCTAATATTCCCAAAACCCCTCCCTGGGGCACGTGGACATTCCTGAAGCTTTTGAGCTTAACCCAAAGTTTTGGTTAACTCAATTTACCTTGTATCTGGATCAAGAAAGTAGTATGTCGATGCATGAAATTGCATACAATAATATAAGGAAGAGGGAATTGAGTTCAAACAAATTGGAAATCAAGATCCAGTAGTAATAAGTCTACAGTAAAGAAAGTCTTGTACTACATATGACATTTGAATATATGTCCCTTTCCCAAATGTCTGGTTATGAAATTTGCAAAATTAATCTAAATTAGTTTTCTTTCTGATGTGATTGCCTGCACTAAACTGAGTGAATAGCCAGCATCAAATAATGCTTTTCTCAGTTGACTAAATGAACAATTGTTTGTGTTTGTATAGGTTTTCCAAGTGTCATCCATCTATATACTTGAACTAGGTATTTCTCCCCTAGATTCAAACTTGTAAAACATGTCATGCAAATGAAGATGAGGTAATCCTTTAATAGATACCTCTAGATAAAGTTTACAACAGAAGTTTCTTCGATCTGTTTTATGCCGATTTTTTCATGTATTTGTTTGGTACATCATTCTCTGAAAATGCTCATCCTTTTTTTTTTTTTTTTTTTTTTGTGTTGTGGAATAAATTAGCAAAAAAGGTTGAGGATGCATCCTTCAATGTATGAAGAAGATCTCCTCAATCACCAATCTGTTGAAAAATCAAGATGCAGCCAAAGGCTGCCTTTGGTTAAGTCTCACTCGTGTTCCTGTTGCAATTCACCCCATCAAAGTAAAGGTGTTATTTCTCAAAAGGCTGAAGCAGGATGTATTGCCAAGGAATCAACTCTTCTGAATATTGAGGGATCAGACAGAAATGAAATAGATCACTTTTCCATGGATCAGCCACCCGAAAGGGAAGTCTGTGTGGGGCCTCGATTTCAAGCTAAAGTCCCTGAGTGGACTGATGTTAGTGTGATTATTGACAGTGATGCCAAGTGGCTAGGTGAACAGATGTGGCCTCCTGAAGATGTTAACAAAGAACCAGTTTTGGGATTGGATCCCATTGGTAAGGGAAGACCAAATACATGTGATTGTTCATTTCCGGGTAATGTCGAATGCATTAGGTTTCACATTGCAGAAAAGAAGCTGAAACTGAAGCGTGAAATCGGGGGGTTGTTCTTCAAATGGAGATTTGATCACATGGGTGAGGAAGTTTCACTGTCTTGGACACCAGAACAGGAAAAGAAATTCAAGAACATGATAATGTTGAATGGTGCATCCATAAACAAGTTCTGGAGAAATGCTTTCAAAATTTTTCCTTCAAAGACGAGGGAAAAGTTGGTTAGCTATTACTTCAATGTTTTCCTTGTTCGGCGCAGAAGTTACCAAAATCGGGTGACTCCAAAAGATGTAGACAGTGATGATGACGAAAGAGAATTTGGGTCAGTAGGAGATACTTATGGTTATAAAGCACAATCATAATTTATGTCCCAGAGTCCAGATTACCAATCTGTTCCGAGAATAAACAGTGTGCAGAATTAGAGTAGTCAGTTCCCTGTCTGTAGTTATAGCCTTATAGGTTCGGCAACTTCTTGATTTTTCCCAGTTTAGACCCGCTGAAAAGCATACATGAAAACAAATTTGGATGAAGTTGTTGGAGATCATCACTAGGATGATGATCTTGAAAGCTCAAGCTTGTACTGAGCAAAGTTTTGAAGAGGATATATCTGTATTGTTGTTTTTGTTCTGAACCTTTTGACTGGTTGGCTTGTGAATACAATCTTAGCAATTCCAGACCCAAAATTCTGATCCTGTTTCTTGTATTTGATCATTTAATCTAGGTTCTCAGGGTTTTGACTTTCTTTGGAAATGCATTTATGGGGGACTTTCTGTATAAGCATCTCTCTCTCGGTAAAAAAAAAGGTTAGGAGGAGGTAAGTTATCCTCTTTCTCCCCGGTCAGAATAAGTCACTAACGCATATAAAATTTAAACTGTTTACTTTCTGAGCCAACCATAATTGAACAGCACTTCTATCCCTGGTTTAATATGGCCTTTATCATCCTTTTAGCATCATTATTCCACAAGTTAGATTGGATAATAATCTGAATGTGCTTGGTACAGTTTCATACTTGTAACTCTTTATCAGTTTTGCATTCTGTTTAAGAAAAAACAGGGCTTAAGCTGGACTATGAACTTTAGTCATTTCCTAACATTTTCACCTCTACCTCTGCCAGTGTGTTCTTGTTAGTGCGAATATTTGCACTTACTGATGAAAATTGAATGTCTAAAACCTGTCTTCATAATCTACTGATGTCCCCTGTTGGACAATGGAAGTAATACTGAATGTGAGCATCAAAGCCATCAATGACAGGCTCGTACGTCAAGGAGGAGACACTTCAATGTTAAGCAAGACAATTTGCTCTGGTGAAAGTGATAGTTTCGATTTTTACTACTTTCAATCCCTGTTAATATTCGAGATAAATACCCAATTATAACACAAAAATGTGTGAATAATCCACCATTCTTTTAAAAATTTTCATACAAAAAAAGAAAAAAAAAAATGTAAGCCTCAAAGACTTGATTCTTGATTACAGTAAAATGGAAAACAATACATCATTCAAAGTGAGAATGAACCCTCATTCTTGAATATAGTGCTAAGAATAGAATAGTCATTCTTGAACAGAGTAACAAAAAGGCCAGATTACCGACAGGCACTGCCGTCCGGTTTTATATTTACTTGACACGGCATTCTGCCAGACGAACTTTTTTTGTGCCATCTTTTTATTTATGCAATGCATCTGGCTATTGGAAAATTATTAGATAGATCTGATCTTTGACCTTATCTGTAAATTTTGTGGTTAAAATTAAATTTTAAAGAATTTTGCTTACATCAGCTGATGTCATAGATTTTCTAAAGTTTAATTCACACTACAAGTAGATCAAAAATCGAGTCTACTTAAGTATTTGTCCTGGATATATATTGAGTGTTGGCAATTGAATAGGAGTATTTTTTTTTTTTACTCACTCTTCATTAAAAAATAAGTATTTAAGGTCATTAAATAATTAAAAAATAACGAAATTTACTTAGATATCAATTATTTTAAAGACTATCATACTTATTTAACATTACAAAAACAAGTAAACAAAATTTATTCCAGCACTTGGTAGTCAATAAAGTTCTGCCCAATCTAATAATTTTCTTCTTTCGGTGGCTACATGTGAACCACCTAAATCGAGTTGAAACTTTTTTATGGGAGTATCTTACCAGCACACACTTATTTAATACTGCTTGACAAAATTATTGATGCATCACTTAATCTGTAAAATAAAATAAAAAAATTCCACCAAATAATTAAAAAAAAAAGTTAAAAATTAATCATGTAATATAATATAATTTTATCATGTAAACTAAACGAATAATTTTATATTATGATCTTATAAATATTTTTTCATATGATATGCTATTCGTATTTAGAACCAATTAACTTCTATCAAGTTATTTGATGCTTAAATCATAAAGACTAGTTTATATAGTAGTAGGAGTAGTAAAAAACTAATAATTAGGTTAGCCAAATAATGTGTGTCATTTGCTATTAATGTATTTATAATAAAGTTTTACGTGATTATGGTAATATGAAATTGAATGGTATGTAAGAGCGAGGATGAATTTGAACCGTACATTTACACAAAATAATAAATGTTATTCATGTATTATTAGATCCGGTAGAAAAGTAATGAAATTTTGCGAATATTTAAAAATAAAAGTTAATAATTTATTGTAATTTTACCACGTAAAACGATTTTATTAAATAATTTTGAAATTGTGAGTTTGTAATTCATTTCCAAATTTGAAATGGGCAGGTGTTGGAAGAATTATTAAGTGGAATATTAATGGTGCATCTTTGTCACCAATCTGCATTATATGATTAAGAATTTTTATGTTTATCCACTGAATGCATTTATTTACAATTTGAGGGCTCAATCACTTCCATGTGCTTACTCGTTTCCAGATAACAGGAATCAAGTAATATTAATGATTCTTTTTATGTTGTCTGCCTTTGTTGTTGGAAGACTAAATTGTGTTCTATTTAACTTTTTAATTTAAATTACAATTTTTTTTTATTTGAAAAGAATCATACTAATAATTTAGTGAAATAATTGAAAACTTGAAGATAAAATAGTTTTAAGATAAGATTTTGGAGACAACTGAGAGATTAAAATTTTAAAAAAGATAGTTGAAAGTATTTTTTTTTTCCTTTTTTTTTTTGAGAAATAGATAGTTGAAAGTATTTGAAATAAGAAGTAAATAACTTTAATAATTTAATATAGCCAAATATTAAATAAAATTTAGAGAGATTGTAGTTTTAAATTTATACTTAGTCCACATGAAAAAAGGATAACGTTTTGATAAAATTTCATTTTGCTATAATATAGACATATAAACACACACCACTATGTAAAAAATGAATATAAAATTTAAATCATGAGCTTTTGTATATGTGTCGAGCTTATTTAAAAACTTACAAATTTGAATTAAATTGTAATAAAATTCTTGAAATTTTCATATTCTACATTGATGATAGTATACAAAAAGACCATATAAAATACTTATAATTATAAACTGTGACACTTAAATGAATTATTCTAACTATTTTATTCATGATAATGAGATGATATATATGGATTATAATTCTGAAATTTTACCTTTTGAGTTGATAAAAACTTTAATCTAAATTTTATTTATAATCAACTTAATAATTTTTTGAATTAAGTCTGAGTCCCATATTTTTGCCCTTGATCCATTAGACTATGTAAAATTGTGTGTCCATTTTTTTCTCTTTCCCTGATTGTAGTTAGTACTATCAATAGGGTCGGGCTTGTAATTTAAGTCGATTCAAAATTTATATATATTTTTATTAGTGTTAGATTAGAGTTTGTCAAAACTTATATTTTTTTATTAGCATCGGAATAGAATTTGGCAAAGTTCAATCCATTACGGTCATTACCTTTCCAAACAATAAAAATATATTGAAATTGACAAAAGGTCCTGTATCAAAATAACTATCCTTAATCATTTTTGGATACAACCGCAACCCAAATTGGGAAAAAATCTTCCTTCACTATTTCCTTTTTCAGTTTACCAGCAAAACCAGCAATTAGGGCCATTCGGGGGCCTAATTATAGTTTTAGAAAGAAAAAAAAGGTAAACTATATGAAATCTTTTGACATGGTTAATGTTTAAATTACTCCTTTATAGTTATTTGTGATTTTTTTTGTAAAATAAATGAAAAGTTAAATCTTAATAGATTTATGCAAAAGGTCACAAATAGCCCCAAGTCTAATACCATTCCATCACTCAGAATCCCTCATCAAAAGAAAGTGATTATATTTTATGTTAAAATAAAGGAAAATTCTATAATATTTTTTAGAAAATCATTCTATTATACTTTAAATATTTGTATAATATAACATCATGTACTTTAAAAACTTATATTGTACAAGTTTTTAAAATAAAAATAATAATTCTCTAATAGAGATTATAAAATTTTGGGCATAAAATAAATAACTGGCCTTCTAACCGAATTTTTAATAGTTTGAATTTAACCCAATGTATAAAAGAGCATATTATAAATTTACAAATTATAGTGTAATAGTAATAATTTTTTCGGTAATAAAATTACATGGACATTCTCTTAAACTATAAATCCCTAAAGACAGTTTAAAGTAAAAAAGCAACACTAGGGTAAAATCGCCTCCTTCCTATTTATAAAAATCATTTATAAATTCATAAATTTTATTTAATATAATAATATTTTATCAAATCACTATTTTTTAATTTTAAATCATGTTTCTTTAATTTTAAATTTTTAATTAATTTTTTTTGTCTCTTATAAATATAATAATACATGTAATTTTTTTTTTTTTTTTTATTTTTGTATATATCACATTTTACTCTGCTGTTTGTTGTCTGAACCGCCCTCCTGAGAATCTATACATACATATACCCTCTCTCTTTTCTTCTCTCTGTAATTTAATTCATCTATATATACACATACCTCTGGCCTACCTACACACACAAATTGCTCACTACTTCAATCCCCATAAACTCCAACCCAGAAAAAAAGAAAACAAGAAACTCTCAAAAAAAGAAAAAAGAAAAAGAAATCATGTCTTCCCCAGGCAAACGCAGGGAGATGGATTTAATGAAACTGTAATTCAATCAGAAACTTTTTTTTTTTTTTTGTGTACTTTTTGTTCTTTTGATTTCATCTCCATGTGGGATTTTTTATTTTTTTTTTTTGGGTATTAATTTGTTTGGATTTTGTTTGCTTTGAACTAGGATGATGAGTGACTACAAAGTGGAGATGATCAATGATGGCATGCAAGAGTTTTATGTGGAATTCCATGGACCTAAAGACAGTAAAAATCTATTCTTTTTTACCCTCATTTTTTTAATGATATTTTTTTTTTTTTTTAATTTTTTGTTAATGTTTAGTTCACCTGTGAGCTGGGTTTTGATTTATTTTTTTTGGGTTTTTGATAATTTTATCTGGGTTCTTGGTGTTCAGTTCTGAATTGGACTCAATTTGGGATTTTTTTTTTTTAGCTGAGATATGCTAATTTCAGTAAAATCTGAATCTTTGGATTAATGGGTTCGTTGTTTTTCAGCTCAATTTTAATCAGTTAGCTTAATTTAAATTGTTTTGATGTTTAATGTAGTTTTAGATTACTGTGTGTTGGTTTTTGTACTATAGTAATAATTTGAGGGACTATGCAGCACAGTTGTTCACTGATTTTTCTCAATGAGGACAAACTGCTTTTTCGTTGATTGCTTATGGGTGGACAACCATAATGGGAATCTTTTTTAAATTTTTTTTGGGGGGTTAATGTCATTTTTACTTGCTGCAACTTGGTGGGTTATGGCAGGTCCTTATCATGGAGGTGTGTGGAGGATAAGGGTGGAGTTGCCAGATGCTTATCCGTATAAATCTCCTTCGATTGGTTTTGTAAACAAGATTTACCATCCGAATGTTGATGAAATGTGAGTTCAAGGATGTTATTGTCTCATAATTTACTTGCTTAGATGACTTTTTTTTTCCGCTTCATTTGCTGTGCTTTTTAAAGGATTAAGTTTAAATGCTTTCTTTCATTGGATTACTCTTGGCTATCCAGGTCAGGCTCGGTTTGTTTAGATGTTATCAATCAGACATGGAGCCCCATGTTCGGTAAGTGAATGCGTTTGAACTTTTTGTTGCATTTAGCATTCCATTGTTTCAGCGTCTGTCAATCTTTTTTCTTTCTGTATCTATTGTAATAAAAATATTGATTTCTCCAAATTTGAGCGTGCTTTCTCTCTGCTTTCCAGATCTGGTAAACGTATTTGAAGTGTTTCTTCCTCAACTTCTTTTATATCCCAATCCATCTGACCCCTTGAATGGAGAAGCTGCTGCTCTTATGATGCGTGATCGAAATGCTTACGATCAAAGGGTAAAAGGTACTATTCATCTAAAACAAATTAGTTCTCCTTAAGGTGTCCTGCCTTCAACTACGATTATGTGTAGTGATGCTGATGAAGAAAAATCAATGGTATATTTACTTATTTGCAGAAAGACGTTTTTGCAAAATAAGCTTAGAAGTAAGAAAAACGCTTGACTGGTGGAAAAAGGCTTAGTTAATGAAAGACTAACGAATTCTAAAATGGCTTACTCAAGTCTTCACTTTGCCACAATGTGCATGAACTTTTTGATCATAGAGCTATGTCTATTGGAGAATTACTGTGGTGAAAGTATCTTCCAAAATCAAAATGTTGGGACAAGTGAATATTGGCTTAAACTGATATATTTTGGATGAGATTGAGGATGTGTTAAATGGAGATTGATATTAGATTCTAGTTGGAAGAATTAAAATGCATTAGTAGTCAAGGACCTGGACCATCGGACAGGTTGGATATTGACCCATTGTCCCTTCACTTAAAATCCTTGTGAAACTCAGTTGTCCTTTGGCATTTTCCCCATTCTCATATTTCAGAAGCTAAAGACTCGTAAAATTATTGGCACCAGGAAGACACAGTGACTTGTATATACGATCATTTACCTACATTTACAGGAATAACAGCATTGACTGAAACAGTACACCAATTAGGATTTCCTAAAATAAATATTTTCTTAAAAAAAAAAAAGGAAAACTTGGAGCTGAATAGGATATCTGAAAAGTACTTTTTTGAAGAGGCAGATATGTAACTTTGTTGTCAAATAGGTCTTCTTTTGTCCTTTTTTCCTATTCTCTTCAGGCAGAAACATGCATACCAGGTCAAAGTCCATTTGACTTCTATTGGTGTGTCATTGGAATGAATGACTTTTACTTGAACAATACCAACAAGTCTGCTTTAAAGTCTTTGAGGTTTTCTTACTCTTCTTCTTTATTTTTTTTCTATGGGCTTTAAAGTCTTTGAGGTTTTCTTACTCTTCCTCTTTATTTCTTTTTCTGTGTCATGTGAGTGGGCCATTTATTGTTGCACTAAATTGTGGTTGATGGTTCTGATCTTACATGACAACATTAACTTGTATTACTTGACTTAAAGCAATTGAGAATCTGCAAACATTCCTATGCAATCATATTCATCTGTTGATATCTAAGCCTTCTGGAAGCTTGCTAATGGAATGGAATTTCATGGAAAGTAAAAAAGCATGTCGTTGCACAAGGTAGAGGTTTTTTTCATGTGACCAACGGTAAAAACACTCGTAATGCATATTGGTAATATCTTTTGCAATAACTTTTTCTGAAACCCAATTTTGGTTTTTACCCTTTTGGATATTGTTATTATTGTTGCTAACATGCTATAAACTTGTAGAGTATTGTGAAAAATATGCCAAGCCAGAGGACGCTGGTGCTGCACCTGAGGAAAAATCTAGCGATGAGGAGCTGAGTGAAGATGATTATCCCTCCAGTGATGATGATGAAGTAGCTGGCAAAGCTGATCCTTGATGGAATGAATATTAAAACCTCTTTAAATATCTGTGTCTGTACATGAATAAGTTAATCATAACAGAGTTTCATTTGCTGGATAAATTGTTGATGCTCGTGTTGAATTTGTACTATTATTGTTCATATTTTAGATTCATTCTGGCTTCTGTCAAGTTGTTTTGGTGACTTAAGCAAGTTGATGTACCATTAGCCGTGAAATTTTATGTCGGTCAGGAACAATTACTGCGCATGTCTAATAGTTGTTCTTCAATCAATGTGAGCCTTCTATTTGAGGTAGAGGGTCCATATTTCTAAAAATAAGAGGGTCGTTCTATTCAAAAAATTGGCTCTGTATTTCAATAGTAGGTTCTTATTATCTAGTAGTTGTTCTTGACTAAAATAAAAATTGCCCCATTAGCCTATTTGAGTTTCTTTGCAGAATTCTGCTCCTAGTTCATCTTCTGTAGTTAGTCATGGCCAACCAACCGATATAGGCGGTAGATGGTTTGAAATGGTGAACGAAAATCCCACCATCTAAGTTTTTTCATTGATATCTAGAACACAACTGTCAGTTTTTCCTAAAATTATGATGATTGTAGGGGCCTTGACCAAACCATGAAATCCTACCATTTCTAGTACAATTTTTTTGGGTGCTTTCTTTGAATCTAGTCGGGCAATTTATCAAAGTTAAGAGGCTAATTATAAGGTTTTTATATAGTTGTAGAAGTAAAAAAAATATTGAAAGATAAAACCTTGTTTAAAAGGAGGTAAAATAGATTGTCAGTGAAGCGATGGATAAGACTTTTGAAAATTTTTACTAAAAATTAGAAGGATAAGACTTTTGAAAATTTTTACTAAAAATTAGAATTTAATGAAGGAAAACGAGATATTTATAAAATTGTTAAAACAAGAGACCATAGGATAAAAGACTTAACTCAAGTCAAGTGTATTAAGAATATAATAAGGTGTTATTAAGAGATGAGAAAATTAGGAAAAAGTGGAGAGATATTTCTATCAACTATTCAATGAAGGCAATAGAGACAATATTATTTTGGGAGATTTAGATAAGTTTGAAAAGTATAAAAATGTAATGTATTATCGAAAAATTTAGAAATCAGAGGTGGAGGAAGTTTTGAAAAAGATGAAGAAAGGAAAAGGCTTTGAAGAAGATCTTAAGAATAAAGGAAAAGCAGTTGGTTCCAATGATATTTCAATTGAGGTTTGAAAATGTTTAAGAAAGAAAGACATAAGTTAGTTTATCAATCTTTTCAATAAAATATTGAAGAGTAGAAAGATGTTCGACTAATGGAAGAAGAGTACTCTCATACCCATATTCAAAAATAAAGAGGATATAAAAAATTATGTGAATTACAAAAGTATTAAATTAGTAAGCTATACGATGAAATTTTGAGAGAGAGTGATAGAAAGACGGTTAAGAAACGAAACTAAGGTGTTATATCTAGTTTGATTTTATGCTAGTAAGATCGATTACTAAAACTATACACCTTTTAAGGAAACTTATCGAGAGATACCATGATAAAGAAAAAGATTTGCATATAATTTTTATTGATCTTAAAAAGGTATACAATAGAATTCTTAGAAAAGTTATGTGGAGAGTTTTTTTTTTTTTTTAAAAAAAAAGAAGAGTCAGAGTAGCATATATATAATCAATAAAGGAGATGTATATCTTGAGATATGACTACAAGTGTGAGGACACTAGGATGGTTGACGCGAGAATTTTCTATAAATATAAGTTTACACCAAGATACACATTTAAGTCTTTATTTGTTTGTATTGGTCATAAATGAACTTGCAATGAACATACGTGAGGAATACTATGATATATGTTGTTTGCAAATGACATTGTTTTAGTAGATAAGACAAAAAAAAATGAGTTAATATTAAACTCGAGATTTGGATAGAGGTAATTGATTCAAAAGGTTTTAAATTTAATAGATTAAAAATGAAATATATGAAATTTAAATTTAATAAGAATGCACGTAGAAATAGAATAGGGGTTAAAATCGAAAATCAAGATATACCCATAAGTGAAAATTTTAAGTATTTAGATTCAATTCTTTAGAGTGATGGGGGGTATAAATTGAGATGTTATACATCGGATACAAACAGGTTGGACAAAAACGTAAAATAGTTTCAAGAATATTATGCGACTGCAAAATTTTTTTAAGAGTTAAGATTCTCTATTGAGGGTAAATTTTATATAACGATTATTAGACCAAAAATATTTTATAGGTTTGAATGTTGGGCAATAAATTATACACATGAACAAAATATGAGAGTAGCAGAAATGTTAATGTTAAGATAAATGTATAGGTATATTAGGATAGACAAGATATGCAATGGGTATATTCGTGACAAGATTGGAGTAGCACCTGTTAATAAAAAATTAGAGAAACGCTAAGATAGTTAGGTCATGTGCTAAGACGACCAGTAAATACGCTTGTTGGTGTAATACCTGACTTTTCTAATCATCTAACACATTTTCGTATTTGATTTTATCCTTTTAAATAGTCGTTAATATCCCTTCAAATATTAAATAATCGTTTTACCCTTTTTGAACATTTTCTAAATTTTTTTGATAAAAATATAATTTTATAAAACTTAAGAGACTAAAGTACAAATCTTGAAAACTTACTAAAACTTCCTTACGAAGCTTCTTGATTCATTGTTACCTTCATTTCTCAAGTGAACTCTAGAGAGCAAATTTCCCAAAATTCTTTAGCCCAATTTCTCAAATCTAATCATCTATTTAAAAAAAATTTCATTCAAATGAAATTGGTGATCCAAGAATACTCGTAAACCTTTAATTCAACTTGAAAAGTAAGTTTTACTTCAAGATTTGCATGATTTTCATGTTAAATTTCAGGAAAATTCTACAGTCCCTTTTAGGGAACCATTCCCTTATGCTTTAAGGGCTTGTACAGTACAACACTATATGCTTTAAAAACTTGTACTGTACAAATTCTTAAAATCAAGGGAATAATTTCCTCAACGGGACTGTAGAATTCCCCTAAATTTCAAGTTCCTCAAGAAATTAATTTGTTTATTTTGTTGTTTTGTGAATTGATTTTATTACCAAATATGTTTATGCGCTACTAGGACGTGATTTATGAATTAAAATGACTTTTTAACTATTATTTTTGTGAGATTTGAATGAGAGTTTTGACAATTCCTAACCTGATAATATACCTGAAATTACGAACCCATAATTTTTAAATTTTTATCTTATTTTTACGAATTTAAGTCAACCTTTACTTATTTGTGTTCGATTATTGCCAAATTTGAGAATTTGGGTAATATTCAAAAGTGAACCCCTATCTCTATTTTTATCATAATGGTATAACACTTTACTGGTTTAGGTGATTCGAAACTAGAATTTTAGACCGTCGAAATTACGATACGTCTACGAAATCGATTTTTGAGATAAGTATCGTTTACTCATTTTTATCGATATTCTGTATATGATTGGTTTTGCAACTCTAGAATAATTGATATTAAGGTAAGTATATTTATTTTGATTAATGTTTATAAAATAAGTTCGTTTATAAATTATATGTTCATTATGTAATGCATTATTTGTTCATTATTGTATTATGTGTTAATAAATGATCACTGTGAAGGGTTCAATGGGTCACTTTAGTGGACTTGGCTATGAGTGAGTGAATGAAATGATATATTGAGTACTCTGCTTCGTAAATGTTATACCCAATTTTATCGGGAAGACATGTGATAGATAGACACTCCATTATGTCTTGTCTACTCTGGCGGATAATAGGTAGATTTGGATCCAGTGTTGAGAAGACTTTTGTTAACCATGAGCTTATTGATTGGCATTTACATTTTAAATATTGATAATATTTCGTATAATGTGCCCTACACTAATTATATGCGTATTATCTATGATTAGGTTTAAATGTTATTTACTAAACACTATGTATTTATTCTGTTATTATTTTTGCCTTTTGTTTGCAGTTGAGGATCAACAGAAGACGTTAGCAGATCCTGAGTCGAGTGCTAACAGTACGGATCCCAATTACTGGAGATAAAATTTTTCTGTTTACCATCTTAGTGTGAAGTTGATTTTTATGCTTAGGCCTGTGTGCCTATGAACTTGTTATATTTGTCTTGTGATCAAACTTCTGACTGTTGTTTGGGTTGTAATTTGATGCTTGTATATGAATGTAAATTTGGTTATCGTGGATTGTTATGTTCATGGTTGAATGAATATACTTTTATTGTATTATTTTGGTTGATCTTGAAATCTAATGACAGATATTATGGTTTGATTATTGCTCTTGTACTATATTTTGCATGCTCGGGGTGATCCCGAGATGCAGCGTGTCATTGTGCCGTTTTGGGGGCGTGACAGTTAAGCGAATAAATTTTAAAAAGAATAGTTAATATAAGAATGATAGGGAAATATCAAATAAGATTTGGCGAGTAATTTGTAAGAAAAATATAACTTACCTAAAAATTATGGAGGATATGATTCACGACAGAACAGACTGTTGTAGTAATATTTATGCAACCGATTTTATTTAGTGGGAACAAAACTTGATTTGTTTATTTGTTTTTCTTTCCAGCAATTTCCTTCACAGGTGCTTCCTAAATTTTTTGATAGGATTTGCCAGGATGCAGATTAATCCTGAACAGGCTTGGTAACCCAAGAACATTTTTCTTGCAAAGCATGGAATACTCCTGCTTTCCAATTCGATGAACTTATGCTTTATGAAGCACAGTTCCCCCAATTCAGACTCCTGTTGCATTGAACAATTTCATCATCAACAAAAAAATCCTGAAAGAATAAGAAACAGCCATAAATACATTAGGCACACTAGCCCCAGGAATAGAAACTTGTGATGACACTGATTTCTGGTTTGGTTCACACTTCACAGATTATGGTAACTCATTAAAAGACCTGAAATGAATGCATGTTTTCAAAACTTTTATCACAATGATCCATGAGAAAATGATCTTCTAATCTAATAAATAGTGTAAATGAGAGGTGGAGTTCTCATTTGGATTTCTCAGCAAGGAAAACTCGAGAAATACGAGTGAATCTGTTGATATGACTAGCAAACTCAATAAAGGGATCCACGGCATGGCATCCGCAAGTTGCTCAATTTACTGATAATTTCTGGAAAGGCTACTGATCTGAAACAATCCAAGAACAGCTACAACTTAATTACTGCTCCTATTATTTTGTTTCAACTCATATACAGTGCAAATTTAAAAGGATAAAATCAATTATTTCTCCTTTTTGAGCGAAGCATCTTAGTAATCTCTACACAAGAGCTATCTAATCTCTCTTTCTTATATTGTACCACAACCAGCAATAAGATAATCAGCTCAAAAGCATGCTGCATATATCAACAAACTCAAAGCAAAACAATTAGGAATAAACTCCTAGCTATACTATTCGCAAGCTTTCTTTAGCACATAATCCATGTCTGATGAGAACATTTCTGCAATTCATGGACTATCAATCAGAAGAAGAAAACTGAATAGACTAATTCAGCTGACTTACCAGTTTAAGAATGCCAAGCCAAGTACAGCCACGTAGATTGGAGGTTGGGAGCATACTATCTTCAGTTTTTCACACGAAGTGAAAGGAGCAGCACTCCCAACATCAAGAGACAAATATAAAGCCGTTTATCAAGTACAACGCAGAATAGCTAACAACGTTAACAATGCATGTCATAGCCATTATTGGTGACACAGTTAGGAACTGTTGGTCTTGCAAGTCAGCAAGTTCCTATTACACTGGCTATCCTTAGGAAAGCAATTCGTGCAAGTACCAATAAATCTTCAAATGGAATTGACTAAAGTACAACTTCAATCCTACAACTGGATAACCAGCAAAGATGCATATGTTTTAGATGCAAATCCAACAAGAATTCCTGATGCCTGCGACCAGTAGTGTAGTAATGATCCATTAGTACGAGTATCTGTAATATTTACTATCTCGAATAGCTGCAAGGCCTCCAGAATTGCAAGCAGTGCAGGCACTTTTCAAGTGTCATGTATCAGGATTACAAAATAAGAAACAGAGATGACTGACTATAGCAAATCTCCTCTTTATTTAGGATAATTTGAATATAGGCAAGAAATAACACATTCCCAGTATATTTCACAAACGTATACTGTATAGGCCTAAGAACTCCCAATCCTTCATGTTTACTTTCGTTAGACAAAACAAGCAGAAAATTACTCATGAGTATCAAAATAACCTGTCTTATTTTTTCATTCATACATACAAGTTTCAGGCCCCAACTGTTTCTTCTCGTTAGCCAAAAGACATAAGATAATACTATAATTAAAATAATAATAATAATAATAATAATATGGGCTTTTTCATATCAAACCAGAAAGGAAACCTTTTTTATCAGAGAAGCAGATACAAATCTTGGAGCAAGCAGTGAGCACAACCTCTAGTGAAGTCTAATGAAAAAGTTTCTATATCAAGCTCCACAATTCTCGAGGCAACACCATATCTCATACCTTCAAGGGCTCTGTTCACAAGAAACACAGTCAACAACAAGGATAGCTGTAGACATCACATTAAATGGTTAAAAGACAGCAGCTAATACATGGAGTAAAGAAATTAAAACACTGATTTACATTACGTAGAGCAATATAAAGAATCTATTGAAAGAATGGCTATTCAATTGATGTAGACATGGCACTGAACTTCTCTTCTGAACAAAAGTGTCATTTATTCAAAATTGTGTGTGACTAACGTAAAGTATATGCTTACAAGGAAAAAAAAACTTATCATGGTGAAATATGGCTTTGAACATTAGCAAGGAGTCTTGTAAGTTTGGTAAGGGTTTCCTGTGCAGAAACGGTGTCAGGATGGTCATCACCACAGATAGAAGTTCGAATAAAAAGAGCCTTCCTAATTAGATCATCCCCTATATCAAATTGTCCCCCTCTAATCATTAGCTTCGATCTGATTTCTAGCACGGTAGCTCTTTGTAAAGCAAGCTCTTGCCAAAGGCAAGGATTCAACTGGGCATTGGTTTGGATGGGTTTCCAGCAGAGGGACTTATCCAACCACTTATCAACTGGAGTAACAAATGCTTGATCTGCAGCTTCCAATGCATCGGTACAAAGCCTAAGAAGTTCTAGAGCAGCAGTGCATCGTGAGAATGTGATGAATGCCCGGATCGCAAGTGGTAAGATAACTTCTTTTACAAAAAATAACAAATCCGTCACCTTAAGCTCAACAACTATAGGGTCATTTCCAAATCTACTGAAGAGCAGGAAACATGCTGCCCATACGTGCTCAGAGTGCTGGTTAATAGATCCTCGACTAATTACAGCTTGTACCATGGCTTGCGCAACTCCAGTGACTCCTCTCTTGCGGGCATAAAGCTTCAGTAGTGGGTTGAAATGGATATAACCTTCCTTCATACAAGCTCTAGCAAAATTAAACCTCAAGAGTAATGAAGATGCTTCTGTTTCGGATCTTCTAGAATATGAGGATGTCAAACCACAAGTTAAGGAGCTCCATACTTTCTTCCACAGCTGCCGACGGTGGTGTTTCTCAGGTATCTTGCTAGCTGCCAGAGCTAAAAGAGAAACTGGAGTTGGTGCTGGTGCAAACCAACCACTAGCTAGAACCATTCTTGTTGCCAAACTCCTTGGTCCATCTGCATGGTCGAATATTGAAAAACATACCTCAAAGAGTTGTAGGAGGAAATTTTTTCGCCTCAATGAATGACTTTCTCTAGCACTCCAGGTTATGTCCCTGGAAGGCATTCTGTTAATGGTATCCAGAAGTCTACTTGGGTTTATAGGAAGCTCAGATAAAATTGCTCCCACGATGGCAAGGCCCAAAGTCAGCCTTCCAAGTTTTTCCTCAATTACCTGTAGAGCATCAATCTCCGGTACAGCGAGATCCTTGACATTTCCTTGCATTAAAGGCATTGCCTCAATTCCTGATAGGTAAGAAAGTCTTAAAGGTTCTAAATTCAGTATGCGAGAAAGGCGCGTGGATATGATGACATGGGTTTCTCCCCCAAAACGAGGAAGAAGATCCATTACAAGTTTGTGATCCCACCAGTCCTTTTCGTTCTCTAAGTTATCAATAACAACCAGAAAAGGCATGTTTCGCATGAGTTCCTTCCGAACTTTGGCTATGGCAGCATTTTCTTGCTCTTCAAAGCTCTTTATCCGGCTTTTTCCTTGAAAATTTTCCACTCCCACATCAACCTCCAAAAACGGCCACAGATTCAAATAATTTTGACGAATGTATGTCTACTTTCACCTCCTATCCAGAGGACCATTTTATATCTCTGATGAAATCTGTACGCGAACTCAAGAAGGAGCTCTGTCTTGCCCATTCCCCAGTCTCCAGAGACACAAGCAATTCCCTTTCCATATACAACCTTCATGGATCTCCTTCTCCTACCATGCATTACATTACTCTTCGGTTTTGGCATATGCTGCTGTGCTTGAGGAAAATCATTGTTCTGCATTTCAATCTCCTTCTCAGATTCCTTCCAGACAACAGGTTCCTTGCCTTTTCTCTTGCTGTTTTCACTTTGTCGCCCCTTTCTCTTCTCATCTATTGAATTACCCCTACCCCAGCCAATTGTCAAATTCTTTCTCGTAGGTCTGGCCTTGAGGTCAAAATAATAATTCTCTGCATCTCCACTAACATCACCAAACAGCATAAATTCCAGCTCAGACAATTCCTTCTTCCTGCCAACAAAATTCTCATTTTGTGGGAAAGGGAATTCTTCCTTCTCTGCATGTCAGCTCTCTCCACTTTGTTAGTCTATCCACGACACTTCTCCTCCCCAATCTCAATGCCAAGAGAGTAACAGCCCTAAGTATGCAATCTCTCCACTTCCCATCATAAGCCTCAAGTTTCCACTCGTCAACACGAGAAAGGGCACCAACAGCATCTCTCCACTCCTTTTCCAGTCCTCCATAGAGAAGCCAGAGTTCTCCACCATGTTTTTCCCATAGCTCTCCTCGTTTCTCTATTATATCCCTGACCAAGCAGTCATCCGGACCCAAATCAAAATATATTGGAACCAAATTCTTCTTGCTTGAGAAGAACCGCAGCTCTTCAATGGTATATGGATTTCTGAAGGACTTCCTGGTTAAGATTACAACACCAAATGTACATGCGTCCATTACCCTTTCAACAATGGCATGCTTCCTAGTGGTTTGACAACGAGCTCTATCTGTTACAAAGCAACTCAACCCTTGAACCTCCAACTCAGCACGAAGCCAATTAGTAAACCGCAGTAAGGTCATAAGAATAAAGGTTTGCGACCATGAAAGCCTATGTACACATCACAACTCCTCAATCTATTTGAGCAAGAGGAAGTCGAAGTCGAAGTTTCATTCATCTTCACTTGCTTTTTCTGCTTTACTGTGGGCCTGGAATGATCATTTTCATGATTCTGTTGACCAAGTCCATAGCTTGATGGAATGCAGTCAGAAATGCATGTTGAAGAAGAAACTTGGTCGAACTTCGGGAGATCATTTGGAGGACAAGCTGCAGTGCTAGGGTAAACATCTGGCAAAGCAAAACACATTCGTTATATGATTCGTGGTCAGCAACCCTTGAAAGAACTTTTAGGGATCGATGAACATACTCTTAGCATGACTTGAATTGTCGGAATGTGCTGGTAACTGACATGATGGTGATCTTGGAGAGAAAAAAGGTGATTGACTCGCTGAAAAGAACGCTGAAGACGAGGATGACAAATTCCTCGAAGTTGTACCTGGCCTTGGTGCAAATCTAGAGCTATCTTCCTCCTGAGCGTCCATATTTTTGATAACTTGTTCCCATGTATAATAAAGTGCAACACATTCTACTAAAGGCTGCACCTCTGAGGAGACAAAGTTCAGAACTTTGAGCCCATGAATAAATGAACCAATGCAATTAGCACAGTCAGCTAAAGTGTCTCTTATACACCCTCTAGATGTGTCTAGAGAGAGTATCCAATCTATGATAATCTTAGAAGAATTATTAAGCAAACAACTTGCCATGTTATTAAGAAAACAAATCCAAAACCGATCAAAGCGAAAGGTAAAAGTAAGATGCCTTGCCGAATAGGTTCGCGATTTTGACAAATCAGAGATATGATAATGCTATATAATTTTACCAACATACTATCAAGTTAAGAGGCATAACCTTCAAACAATTCTGGCTAGAAATCATTGTGACGGGAGCCTCCATAAAGCATTACAAAGGTAGAAAAATACAATCACAAATAGTGAAACTTTAATGTTGTTATATTACAACTTACAAGCAATGAAATATCCAAGAGTTTTCAACGAATACAGGCTAATCACACAAGAGTTTAACACATCTAAGCCTCCAAGACTCGGGCCAAAAATCAATAGCTCAACATTAAAATACAAAAGCTACTAATTATCTACCTTCTACATATTCCTACAGTAATGGAAAAGCAATAAAGATTGAAACTTTAACACCTTCTGGATCTTAGATAATGATTACACGCAGTAATTCTAGTCCAAAATCCCATTTGCGAAAACAATTAAATAAATTCAAATTCAGATCTGAAAACTTACCTATCTCACATCATAGATTTGTCTCAATGATTCACTTTTTCCTCTTCAAATCCGAGAAGACTCAACCAGCCAAATCCAATAAAAGGGCCAATAAAGTTTCCAACTAAGATTGAGACCCAATTCTCTTATTAGCATCCACATGTGTATAAGAGATTTATACTGCCAAACAAAATCATAAAAATATGAACTTTATTAACATTCAATAGAAAAACAACACATTCATATATAAAACTTCTGTAATTACTCACAGACAGAGAGTTGACAATGAGTTGCAGGATTGGAACTGCTCTTCCTGGAGGATACTAAAATAAGTATTCCAGTTTTTACTACTGAGTAGATTTCATTGGAAATTCAGTAAATGAGTAAACAAGAACATTAAAGAAAAAGAGTCTTTTGTATTTTTCAAGAAAATCTGAAAACAGGGTTTCCAAATTCAGAATGAACTTAGTTCAAGAAGCTGTTGTTATAGTCTTGTAGAAAAGTAAGCACTCATCAATAAATACTGAAGTAGTACTAGTATAGAAGTATTTATTTGTCTAAAGTCCACCTCACTCCCCAATGATATACTACTTAACATGTGTCTAACTCAAATAAAGAACACATCTTTTCCCGTTTATCTCCCCCACAAAACCATCATAAAAAAAGTGAAAAAAAAAGCTCCAGAATGTCTACAGTGTGTTGTTGTTGTTGTTATTGATGTTGTATCTTGAGGATTTTGAGAATTTGAGCTGACAATTGACTGAATCTTTGATTTTGAGGGAGTTGGATATTCATGTATATGGGACCCAGTACAAGAGGACAGATCTGACTAGGAATGGTCTTCTGCAATCCTTAACTGCTAGTAATTGTTCCAGTACTTTCTTTCTTCCCTTTCTTCATTTATTTTTTTTTCACCGAAAATTCTTAGGGGTAAGCTTCCGTGTATATATATATATATTGATTATAAAGGATTATATATGAATTCGATTTAGGTAATACGTTATATTTATGTACTATAAGTCATGTTTGTGTACTATAATTGTTAGGAGTACCATTACGATGAATTGATCTATACAAGAATATTGTATAAATGTGATACATCATATATATATATATATATATAAATAAAATCAATAAAATTTCTTGTATAAATGTTGTACGTTATAAATATACAATAAAATTAATAAGATTTTTGGTTTGGGACCCAAAACGAAAGAACATGATTAGCTAAATAAGTGGTTAGCTAGCTAAATTCAATGGTAATGACTGTAATTATGAGTAACAATAACTGTGGAATATTTCTTCAGTTATGCAACTTATTTGTGGTATATATAACATTGTTACCTTTTCTGGTTATAGATTTCACTAAAAACACTTGCAATACAATCTACTATTACCATGTTGAGATTTATTCAATTTGGTAGTGATACTCAATTATTAGCAAATGATGTTGAGATTTTTCCATTTCCTTTTTTTTTTTTTTTTTTTTTTTTTTTTGTGGTGTAGGTAATATTAAAAGGTCCAAAATATTCAAAGAACATTTCTTATAGTGTAACTATGACATTTTCTATTCATTTAAAAAAAAACAAAGACAACAAAAATTCAAGATAAGACAATGTTCAAACATTGGTGGAAAAGGGCTCAACTTGATCTGATTGCAACTGCATCCTACTGAACCATCAAAGCAATTATTGTTCATATGAAATTGAGACATTACTATCATCCCTTCTAGTCAAGAAATTATTATGACAATAAAACTTTTTTCTATTGATTGGTATACACATCTAGATATGTACCCTCAAGACTGTTATGTTGACTTGAATCATACTTGAATTTCGCTCTTTCAAATTCAACGTCAGTCCAAAGCACTCTTTTGGTAGTACTACTACCTAAGACCAATTATAAGCACATGTTTGCATGTGACTCCACATTTAGATTGTATATCACTATCTACATGTTCACATACAATCTTGTTTGGCATATAGTAGTACTATTCTAGTGTGTGTTGTGTGTGTTTTCTATATCCATGTGTCTTGAGAGCCAGTGTGTGAGATTTATATGCTATATAGGGTTCAATTCATCAAGATTAAAAATGGGTTGAACACCAATCTAGTCTAAAGATATTGGAAGTTGGCCTACGAACAAAGCTTAGGCTTGTGGACAAATTGGGAGTACTTTACAAGTGTTAAAAATCATAAACAATGCCAAAACTTTTTGGCTTTTTTAGTCTTGTTAGTTGTTTAAAAGACAGACAAAGATTGGTTCATCAAAAGGGTCTATATATGTTTATTTATTTACCTTTAATGGCCCTACAAACATTTAGATATATATTTCTTTCCCATATTTTTGCATTTTTGCATCCAAATATTGGATCAAAATGCCACAAATTGGTGGACAAAACTCTCACTTTCAAACTACTAGTTAATCAGTCTAATCACAATATGTTATTCATGCATATATACATAAATTCCAAGATAAATTTAGGCCATAGCACACTTTATATAAGAAAAAGGGTAAAAAAAGCATCCATTCCATGTATGTTACCTGGAAAGTGTTAGCACATGCAGTTCTGATTAGTCATAAATCATAATGAGGCCCATAATCAGGAAATTAATTAATAGCTTTTAGTTTCTTTCTCTCACTTTAATTTTCAACAAGGTCAAGATTAGGTGGCTAAGCTCACTTAACTATGTGCATTTACCAAATTGTTAATTTTCTGGCTCTCTTTTTGAGCTTTACTGCAAATGCACTTTTTTTTGCTAGTTGATTATGTCCCCCCGCCCCCTCTTAAACTCTTAACATCGGATAGCAAATATTTTAGGCAGATGACATGCCAGCATACTAGTAGTAGTGTTGTTTTTAAATTCTAGAATCAAGAGCCTTATCCCTTGGACAGTTTCCTTGAAAGTGACCCTACAAAATAACAATTGGTATACATCTTTAATAACCTGAAAAGTAACTAGGAATTATAGATCATCAATTTTTTTAGAGCAAAACCTAAAGACTCTTTGTAGAACCTTGGCCAAAATATTTCATTAAAGTAAAAGTGTATGATATACTATCAAAAATAACAATTACATATTACATAATTGCACAATGCTAACACACAGCACTTTTTACATGTATAATTTCTTAGTAGAGGTAATAGATTCGATCTACCTTTAAAAATTAAAAAATTACCCGATTCATCTTTATTTTTACCCGATAGTATCTCAAACATGAGTTAAATAGTCATCTTCCACCTCCCCATCCAGTTTACTCGATAATTATTGATATCAATCCTCTTGATCTCGTACGAATCATCTTGATAAAAACTAAAATCTCTTATATTATCGTTTAAATAAAATTAAAAAAAGAAAGCCATAGAACTAGTGCTTATTGTACCCGAGCCCAAAGGACGAAATTTTCAACCCAATGCAAACAAACCCCATCTAATCAGAGCCCAACAATTCCCAAAACAATCACTTGGGCCACACCAAAGTTGACTTCAGAGTTCAGATCTTAAGTAAACAATTCTTAATCAGCATTAGCTACTAATTACTAGTTTTACTACTAATATAAGTCTGTATTAGTAGAACCATTAGTCCAAAAATATCTTCCACTGTTACTTAAAATTCTTTAAAAAAAATAAAATAAAATAAAAAAATTCTATCCATCCATATCATCACTGTTAGCTTAATCCAATAATTACAAACTATTCTTATTCTAGGAAGAGTTACGTCTCCATCCTAGGTTTCTGAAAGATCCTCTGTTTTCACTCAATCTCTCTGATCATCAGAAAACAAGGTGAGACCATTCTTGCTTATTTTCATATATATTATATTTTAATATTCATTTTTTTCTTGTCCATATACTTCAGTTATCCCTATTATTTATATGTACCCTTATATGAGAACCCTTTATCTCTGCCTCCCTCTGTTTTTGCTCTGCTTTTTCTGATATTGGTTTTTTCTGTGGTTTTCTGATCTGAGAGGTTTTGGGTGTTTTTGGCTTGTGGGTTTTCTTTCTTTTAGTCAAAAATTGAATCTTTTGAAAAGGGTTATAAGGAATTTGAGGAGATTAATCTGATTTTTACTGATTGTTACTGCTGTTATTATTCACAGTAGAAAAAGGTAATAGGACTGTAGGAGTTGTTGGGTAATTGGGTGATGGCTCGATTCATTCTGCCTTGCAAGACTTCAACTTTGTCAAAGACTTGTCTCTTGGGTTGGATAACCTCTACTCCTGTGAATGTGATTACTCAATCTCTTTGGCTCATAATTTTTTTGTTTTTTGTTTTAATGGTTTTCTAACGAATTTTGGTGGAAAATGAAAACTTTGAGTATAAATGTAAAAATCCTATTTTTGTATTGCTTTTGAGTGGCATTTGTTGTAACCTTATCTGATTTTGTGTTTTCCTTGGACTTTCATAATATGTGTGTATATGTTAGTATTAGCTTTCACAAATTTACTTACTTTATTGGTAATTTGTGAACTTCATCGTGGTAGAATGAATATCTGTTAGCTGTCTTTGATGATGCATTATGCATTTTGCAGTTGCAGGTGACTCGTCGTGTTACTTGTTGTCGGCATTCTTTGAATAATATCTTAAAGCATAGGCAGTTTTTAGGCTCTGAGGTATGTCTGTTAAGTTCTGGTTTTGCTAGCTCTTACATCCATTCTTTCCATTCAAGTTTGGGAATCTTGATATCAGTTTTCTGATAGCTCTTAATCTATTGTGATACACCAGGCTACTCACTGGAGGAATTACAGTGTTCCATCATATCCGTTATCTGTAAGCTACTAGAGTCTGAGTATTAATGATGACAGTTATACTCAGCTACTCCTGTGGTCCTATATATTTGATCATTATTTATTTTTCGACTTTCTGTAGGGTGCTAAGAAATTCAGAGCAAGGTTAATTTGCTCTGTTGCCACAGAACCCCTGCCGAAGCAAGTTGAGGAGTCCACTATGGAAGCACCAAAAGAAATTTTCCTCAAGGATTACAAGAAGCCTGATTACTATTTTGACACGGTACATTTACAAATTTTTTGAAGACTAGGTCACATATTTGGTTATGCAGTGGAAATTTGAATTAGCGAAATTAACTCGCAGGTGGATTTGAAATTTTCCCTGGGAGAGGAAAAAACAATTGTCTCTTCCAAGATAAGTGTCTACCCCAGAGTTGAAGGTAATCCTTTTTGCTTCTTGTACAACAGCAATTGCATCCTTCTCCAGTGTATCTTCTTTACTACAGTGCACTATTTCTATTTCGGTGGTGAACTTGTTATGTGGAGCAAAAGCATATATTTTGAAAAGATTTTTGTCTGGAATTTAATTACAAAAGGTCTTGTAGATATGGTTTTTGTTGACTGGTGAAATCTTGTAAACAGGTGGTTCTTCCTCGTTGATATTAGATGGGCAAGATCTCAAGCTGATCTCGATAAATGTCAATGGAAAGGGGTTGAAGGTTAGCATTGTCATCCTAGATTTTGCTAAGTGACATGCTTATTACTGTAGGTGCCTTAATTTTTCTGGTTAACAGTTATTCATTGTTTCTTCTGTTTTTTCGGTCCATAAAGGCTGAAATAGATCTTGTATAAAAAGATGAATGTCGGACTCTAAAATGTGTAATAATGTTTATGAAGTTGCTTTCTGAGTAAGAAATTGATGTGTTTCAGGAGGAAGAATATCGCTTGGACCCACGCTACCTGACTCTTGTCTCACCTCCCAGTGGTAACTTCACATTGGAAATTGTTACTGAAATACTTCCACAGAAGAACACATCGTTAGAGGTGAAAAAGTTTTAAGGCATATTTGTCTTTCTGTTACTTTGGAAGAATAGAAGTGGATTCTTCTGTGGCTGTGGATTCATAATGTATTCCTATATACGCTGTTCATTCATCTCATTTTGTTCAATCCAAATGGTGGTTATATAGGGGCTTTATAAGTCATCTGTTAACTTCTGTACACAATGTGAAGCAGAGGGTTTCCGAAAAATTACATTTTATCAGGTAATAATTTTTTGAGAGGCATTTTAACTTCGTACATACTATTTCATGACATACTACTGATGGTTTGTTTTCAATTTAGGATCGTCCTGACATAATGGCAAAGTACACTTGTCGCATTGAAGCTGACAAGTCATTGTACCCTGTTCTGTTGTCTAATGGAAATCTCATAGAGCAAGGAGACCTAGAGGTATGGCTCTTGCAATGTATTGACAGTAAAATTTTTTTTGCAGAAGTTTAAGCACTGCTGTTGTTGCTGCAGGGAGGCAAACATTATGCTCTTTGGGAGGATCCCTTTAAGAAACCATGTTATCTTTTCGCATTGGTCGCTGGACGGTTGGAGAGAGCAGAGATGACACTTTTACAACCCGATCAGGGTGTAAGGTCTCACTTAGAATCTGGACCCCTGCAGAGGATCTACCCAAGACAGCACATGCCATGTATTCTCTGAAAGCTGCTATGAAATGGGATGAAGATGTAAGATTTCCTTCTGTATGACTTCTCTGAGGTTTTCCTTTGACCTAAATGATTTAAGCACTATTAACTCTTCTATGTTTGCTTGTCTAACAGGTCTTCGGGCTTGAATATGACCTGGATCTCTTCAATATTGTTGCTGTTCCAGAATTTAACATGTTAGTTCCTCTTCGTTTGCTGTTGCAGATTTACTATTTTACGTGTTGTGTGTTCAGTTCACTAACTACTTGTTTCCCCTTCTCTCTCTATCTTCAGGGGTGCCATGGAAAATAAGAGTCTGAATGTACGCATCCTGAATTTCTGCCGCTTTCGGCGTGGAAATTTTTATGACTTCCTTAACTTCTGGAAATAGGCTTAATTTTTTGGCCTTGCCTAGATTTTCAATTCCAAGCTTGTCTTGGCATCCCCAGAGACTGCAAGTGATGGTGATTATGCTGCAATTTTGGGTGTGATTGGGCATGAGGTATTTCATCATAAATCCTTTGAAGTTTGCAAGTTCTTTTTCAATTTCAAAGTAATATACGTCTGATCAGTTTCATCTATGTTGCAGTATTTTCACAACTGGACAGGCAACAGGTAGACCTATTTCTACATATTGCACTTAAACAATTTTAACTGGCTGGTTGTTTATAAGCACTCCAATCATATTCTGCATATGTCCTTTTTTTGAGGATTTGTTTGTTCATTTCGTTGTTCACTTGAGTGGAAAGTTATAATACTGTTTTATGATGGACTTGGTGAACATATTTGTACTGAAGTGCTATGAAACTTGAACTTAACATTTTTTGGAAACACTAAAATGGAGATTTACCACTGGTAATTGCAGAGTGACATGTCGTGACTGGTTTCAGCTTAGTTTAAAGGAAGGGCTCACCGAGATCCGTCTTCCGTGATCAGGTAGAGACGTACTTTCTTTTTCTGGATGCTGTGGTTATCATAAACATTTTAGTTTTGGCATAGCTCCTAAAATGCTGGATACCACTGGACAGGAATTTTCATCTGATATGGGCAGCCGTACAGTGAAGAGAATAGCTGATGTTTCAAAGCTTCGAATTTATCAATATCCTCAGGTCTATGAAGTTGTCTTTGCTGCCTATGACATCTGTAGCAGATATTAATTTAGTATATCATGGATTTAATTGTGATGAAATATCAGTAGGATGGACCAAAAATCATGTTATTGTACACGGATCATGGTTTAGCTTGTTGTGACTAACTATAATTTCTGATCTTAATCTAGGATGCTAGTCCCATGGCTCATCCTGTTCGACCTCACTCTTATATCAAGGTCTTGAATCACTTCTTTCTTTCTGATAATCACCCTCATTGATAGGGTGAATTCAAACATTTTACTATAATTTCTCCTATCATGGCTTAGATTTTATATTCAATTTTTTTTCCACTTGACAGATGGATAACTTCTATACAGGCAAGCTCTTGTTCTCATTTCGCTTTAATGAAGAACTTATGGTACAAATATGTCTTGGCGATTTGAACATTGTAATTTGCTAACGACTTGGATACAATATTTTGGCTGTTACATCGCGCGGATATGATGGTTGATTTTATCAATATATATGGCTTCAACTTGCAGTAACGGTAAGGCATAGTATTTGCATCATGTAATGTCTCCTGTCTCCAGTTTATAAACTTTTGCAACTGACTGTGTTTTTCTTTTTAAATCCTTTGCAGGTGTACGAAAAGGTCTCTCTGTCTCCCTCTCTCTCTCTCTCTCTCTCTCTCTCTCTCTCTCTCTCTCCTCTTCTGTCGGGGGTTGTGTTTGCTCTTGCATTCCCCTGCATGTAAGTTTGGTGGACATTTCTGGACTTTGCATTGGTTTCATTTTGCAATCCTGTTTATCAGGGAGCTGAAGTTGTGAGGATGTACAAAACACAGGATCTTCTGGGGATTGAAGGATTCAGAAAAGTAAGAATATGAAGCATGAGTATCTGCATTTAAGTACCACTTAAATACAATTTAACTTCATGCCCAAAAAATTCTTTTACTCCACACAGGGGATGGATCTTTATTTCAAGAGGCATGATGGTCAGGCTGTTTCTTGTGAAGATTTTTTTGCGGCCATGAGAGATGCAAACGGTGCTGATTTTTCCAACTTCTTGTTGTGGTAAGTCATAAATGTGGTCTTCTTAAAATGCATACCAAAAAATTATCGTATTTTATTGTGTTTTTGGTTGCTTGAGCCTTTACATTGAAAAAAAAATGCAGGTATTCCCAAGCCGGAACTCCTCTTTTGAAGGTGGTCTCTGTATATAGTGCAGAAACCCGTACTTATTCTTTGAAATTTAGGTACAACACAGAGATGCTGATTAAAAGAGATATATTTATCAAGTCTTAAGCTAAATTAGCCAACTTTGTCATAAGTAACATGTATGCGGCTTGTATTCAGTTTTCCAGCCAAGAGGTTCCTCCAACCCCAGGGCAGCCCACGAAAGAGCCTATGTTTATTCCTGTGACCATAGGCCTGCTTGACTCAAGTGGCAAGGACATACCTCTGTCTTCTGTGTATCATGATGGGAAGTTGGAGCAACTCAGTAGCAACAGTCAACCAGTCTACTCTACCATTCTTAGAGTAACAAAGGTCAGTTTGAAATTCTGATGTGTATTTACTCACGTACCATGCTGTCTTTTTTTAAGCCTTCTTTTAATATGTGAGGATTCAATTGGAAAGCTCAAAACTGTGAGATTCAGTTGGATCTAGACGTCTTATGGTGGACGTGAGAACTGACCATGGTTGATTTCCTGATTTTCACATATAACTAACCCACTTCTAAAGATGGTACTAAAGTTAGCCTTAAGATAAACTAGGTTCTTGACATTCATCACTTTCCGTGAACCAAATTCCAACTATACACTGCCAGTGAAAATCATATTTATGGCCGTAGTTATGTGCCATGTGTGCTATTTGTATGAAAAAATCTCACTTAGTTGTTGGTGTTTTATACACGGTACGTGATACCAGATATGCTTGTGAAAATGAAATCTTAAAGTCTGTGTGCACAGAGGAGTAGCACAAGGCCAACAGTAGGTACAGCATTTGCATAAGATTGATTGGACAAACATTTTTATCTTAATGAGATTGATGTGGAGTACATGGGTAAAAAAAACTCACATGTGTTCTATAAGTTGTGAATTAAGCTCATCTCTATTCAGGAATGCTACTATATTTACTCGACATATGTTCTTAGACTAACATTTAATGCTTCAATATGGTGTGAGAGAGTGCTGTCTATCATCTACGACATATCCTAACTTGGGATATCATTCATTTTTAAGATGGTTGGTATGGAAGTTACTGATGAGGTACTATTGCGTTTCTATTATCAGAAAGAAGAAGAATTTGTTTTCAATGATGTATCTGAGCGGCCAATTCCATCCTTATTACGAGGTTTCAGAATGCTCCCGTGCGGCTTGACTCTGATCTAACTGATAGTGATCTACTGTTCCTCCTTGCTTATGATTCTGATGAGTTTAACCGGTACGTTGATATGACACTTGAGAGCATCATTATATTAGCCAATTGAGCAAAGAATTGACTAATCTAAAAGATGATATGTTTCTATACTTCAGTTGGGAAGCTGGGCAGATCTTGGCTAGGAAGCTTATGCTCAGCCTGGTGGCTGATTTCCAAGAGAACAAGCCATTGATTCTTAATCCGCAGTTTGTAGAAGGAATCAGAAGTATACTTTGTGATTCAAGCTTGGACAAGGTGGGATTTTCGTGTGCATCCCTTCTTCCTATTTGTGTGTACGAATAAAAAGTGAGGATGAATTTCATTGTTTTAACTTTGAATGCCTGTACTATTCAGGAGTTTATCTCAAAGGCAATAACTCTGCCTGGAGAAGGGGAGATTATGGACATGATGGAAGTTGCTGACCCTGATGCTGTTCATGCTGTAATTCCGAAATTTCATTAGAAAGGAGCTTGCTTCTGCATTGAAAGAAGAGTTCCTTAACACGGTATAGATCTCAAGCACATGAAAATGTTACTTCTTTTTTTTTTTTTTTTTTAATTGTTGGTTTCAGATTCATTTTCATTTGGCTTGTGTGCTCTCTCAGGTGAAAATTAACCGAAGCTCAGAACCATATGAGTTTAATCATCTCAATATGGCTAGGCGTGCACTCAAGAATATTGCCCTTGGTGTGTTGTCATTTTCTTTTTCTTTGATTTCTTATGTTCCCTCTGGTTTATATTGTTCTAGAACTTTGTTTAGCTAATCACATTTATTTTCTTTTTCCCCATATGACAGCATATCTTGGGTCTCTTGAAGATCCAGAAGTTACTGAGCTTGCACTGAGTGAATATAGGACGGCCACCAATATGACAGAGCAGTTTGCGGCTCTTGTTGCCATTGAACAGAAGCCTGGTGAAATTCGTGATCAATTTTTGGCTGATTTCTACAGCAAGCAGTGGCAGCATGACTTCTTGGTATGCCTTCATGCTTAGTTCTCTTTTCTGGGTTTTCTTCATGTCTCCAGTTAAGTATCCTGTTGGTTTTAACCTTTTAACCCATGCGATGTTTCTTCTAGGACAAAGAAAAGTTATGTTGTGTATATAATGATGCTAGGAAAGATCAAATGAGACATTGAGTTTAGATTAAATATTACAAGAAGAAATTGCAACATTTAGTTAACTGAGGAATATGCTGGTATCTTAGTTGACCCGAGAAATTTGGCTTGTATAGCTGACTCAAACTTTTAGGAAATGCTTTTGGTATGCTAAATTAGCATATTGTTTTCAATTGATCTTGTATTTTCATCATTTCACCAATGCTGCATTTGAATATTGCTATGTGGTTGATGAAGTTTGAGGTTACAGCTCTCTAAGAAGAATAGGGGGAACATGAAGCCTTTAGGGATCTCTAACTTTGTTTCTTATCTACTTTTTTGAAGGTTGTGAATAAGTGGTTTTCAGGACTTCAAGCTGCGTCAGATATTCCCGGGAATGTTGAAAATGTCAAGAAGCTTCTAAACCATCCAAATTTGATTTGCGCAATCCAAACAAGGTTCATGACACTTATATGTTATCTCAACTCAGTAATTTTACTTGAGCATTGAAAATGCAATACCTAGTATTCTGGATATTTTGTGCAGGTATATTCCTTGATTGGAGGATTTTGTGGATCACGTGTCAACTTGCATGCAAAAGATGGATCGGGCTACAAATTCTTGGGAGATATTGTAGTGCAGCTTGACAAATTGAACCCTCAGGTTTTTTGCAGGAAGAAGTTTCTTTAAAGCTTATATTGTTGTGAATTTGGTCTGTTTCATACATATATTTCCTCGTGAATTTGCAGGTGGCTTCTCGAATGGTGTCAGCATTCTCTAGGTGGAAGCGTTATGATGAAACTCGACAAAATCTTGCCAAGGTAACTACTACTCAAATTTGACAATTTGGCCAGACATGGATGTATAATTTTACTCAGTCAGTCGACTCAGTCCCTTTCAAAAGTTACCACTGTTGAAAGCACATTATCTCAGTAAAATGTTTACTTGATACTCTTTATTGGAATGGCAAACTTCCTTCATTCCTTCATCATTCGCTAGTCACTGAGAAACTCTGGTGGACACTTGCAGGCACAGCTGGAGATGATCTTGTCCTCCAATGGGCTTTCAGAGAACGTGTATGAGATTGCATCAAAGAGCTTAGCTGCGTAATTATTTCTTCTCGTTTACCAGGTGGTTGAGATTTCATAACAGTGCTTGTTCGCTAAAGAGAGATACCTTGTTTCTGAAAAATAAATAGAATGTGGTGTGGTTGTGGACCTACAATGAAAAGACCTTTAAAACTACAAAGAAAAATTAGTTTTTCATGATGCATAGTAATTTGCAATTGCTAGTTGGTTAAGCTTTGCTACTACTACAGTCTGCACATCCATTTTCAGGTTGAAATTTAAGCAAGATCTTTTCTCTCAAGGTTTTATTTATTGTGCTTGATTCCCCAAGTTGGAATGACTATTGAAGCAAATGTCCATGTGTTATTCTGAGGAAACTTATTTGAATAGCAAGAAAATATTTTAAAACTGAAGGGAAGGTACTTATTTTTGCTCTCTTTTGGGGGATTTACTTCATAGACACATTTGACATTAACTTCCTTTCGTGTATTCGATGTTCCTAGATGACTTTTCTAATCTGATTCAAAATAAAAAGGGGTGATATAGTTTTAAAAAAAAAAGGTAAATACTTACATGGATCAAGTGTTTGTGTATTGTACGTGTGTCAAAAAATAAACTTGTGGGCTTCATGTGGTTTTAGTGTGGATCCCAACCATGGTCAAAGTCTCAGTCAAGTCGTATTTAGAATCGTCTCTTTTGATTTAATACCGATACGTTTTTTCGATCTATATACATCTTAAAATTTAAATTTAAATTTAAATTTTGATATGAGATTTATTTTTTGTTAGTTAATATCTTATAACTGTAGTTACTATTTATAATTCTTCACTTTTGTTTTTATGATTTTTTACAAATTTATATTTAATACCGATTCATTACCAATGTAGAACAGTCATCACCACCGTAATATATACTGCAATTTTAAACTATGATTCCAATCCACAAGTTATTCTCTCGGTACACAAACTGTGAATGAACAGCCATTGTATTTCCAGGCTACCACGTAATAACGCATGGGAAAATTTGCATCCTGTTCGGAGGTTGACAGGACGATGTTACCTTATCTTGTTAGAGAAGTGATTTTGGATCGTTACGTTGCTATTTACATTGTTATAATTACCTAAATATGATCAGTTGATAAAGATCGAACATGTATTTTGGAACACTAATGCACATAAACTTAATTAGACATTTGTTCGCCTTCATAATACTGTAAATTCAAGAAACACATACTCTTTTGTTTCTTTTTGTAAGTTTACATCATTAGAAAATTTACCTCAAATATTATTATACAAATTCTAGGTAATAATGTATGCAGCCAATTATATGCACTTAGGCCATGCTTTTTTGTGGACCCTAATTGATATTACTAGTATCACTAGCCTTTACCTGCATGTAAAAGTTAAACATACAAGACATCTTTATTAGGCCTATTGTGGGCTGTGGAACTCAAGTGAAAGATATGCATTATAGTGAAAAGATGATAAAGTTTATTATAGCTCGAAAAGGTTCTTTTTTCATTTTCATAATTATATATAGGTTTAAATATAGAGAAATTTTACGATCCTGTTAGCGTATTAATAGTTAAATATTATCATATTTTTAAGCTTGTACTACATAAATATTTTAAATATATAATATTATATTGTATAAATATTTAAAATAAAACAGAACGATACCTTAACAACATCATATAATTTTCCTTAAATACAATATAATATAACTAATGAATTATGAAACGGATGATGCTGAGCAAGAAAATATCAAAGATACATTGATTCTGTTAAAATAATGGAAATTTCCAGACATCACAAATAAAAAAAAAAAAAGTCAAAATGAGAAGCGTGACAATTTTAAAAGCTTTAGTTAATTTGAGCATACAAAATTACATTTATCATATTCTAATGACGTTTAATTTACCAAACACCAAAAAAAAAAAAAAAATATCCTCAATTAAAGGAAAATAAAAGTAATATTGAAAAAATGAGTAGTTATTGACTACTTTTTTCGTAATATAAAATGGATATGATAGTCGTTGAAATAATTAAAAAGTAAAAATATTTCATTATTTTTTCAATTATTCAACGACTTGTAATATTACGGAACGACTTGTAAGTAGGGAAGAATTTTCTCGAAGGAAGAGCCAACCGTGCAAGTTAGTTTAAGTTTGCGGGTAAAGGGGGAGAATTTTCTGGGTGGGGCCCGAAAGAAGATTAAGGAGGATGGCCACACGTGCGCACATTTGACAAAGCAAGCTAAGAAGCTTTCTCGGTAAATGCTCTCAAAGGATTAATCTTTCTTTATATGTTTCACAATTTAATGTGTATATCACATATGGACCAAATTACCCATAATGATTCACCTCTCTTTGTTTTTCTTCCCATATCATCAACTAAACCACTTCATGATGCATTTTCATCTTATTTGCTTTTTAAGTGTTTTATCAAATAATATGAAGATGCATGAACTTCTTCAAAGTATAGTTTACGATTTTTCCCATGCATTTAAGAGAAACATAAAGTTAATTACAATGCCATGTTTTTTTTTTTTCTAAAAAAAAAAAAGAAAAAAGTATACATTCAGTAAATTTCATAATTCATACTATTACGGCGGACGAATGAACATAGTGAAAATGGAAAAAAATAAAAATTTCTTACTTGTACAAATTTATAGGATTTTGGTGAATTAATTATAAGAGTAATGCAAAAAAATATTTGTCTACTAACTTTTTGATACTAATCATTATTAATTCACCAAAATCTTATAAATTTGCTGCAGCTCAAAAAATTTAATTATATATTTTTTTATAGATAACAAATTCAAGATTTAAATTACTCTTAACTAATTTTTACTAATTTAACAAAACAATTTATTGAATTTTCCATTTCAAACTTGAAACTCAACCAAACACCATTTCTCCTGCTAGTCACATGAACTTACACACACAAAATAAATATACCCCCATTCCTAATAATAAATTCACATACCTAAATTCTCATGTGTAGCAATAAAAGAGAAAATCCAATTTGGTGTGAACCTTAAAATCAATACCATTAAATGCCCATGTAAAATTCAGGTGCACCCCATTAAAACCAACACCAAGGCCATTCTCGTCATTTCACCTCCCAACCTCAATTAAAAAATTAATTGCCCCCTAATGATAATTAAATCATAGTAATTACGAAGAAATCAATTACTACGTCAATTGCCGTGTTTGACCTCGAAATCTTCTTTCTTCAGTTACAATCTATACATACAAAAAATTGTATGTATAGGTAGAGAGAGAAAGTAAGAAAAATATATAAATATATAATATATAGCATTTCTTCTATAATTATAAAAATAAAAAAAAAATTTGAAAGAAATTTTGGTTGAATTTGATAGGTTTAGCTGAAGAATTGTGATTTAAGAAATGCGAGGAGAGATGAGAGGCGGAGGAGGTGGCGGAGGAGTAAATAGTACTCTGGAGACGATACACGCAGCTGCAACTGCGATCGCCGCCGCGGAGAATCGTGTGCCGCAAGCTGTTGTTCAGGTAAATTAAGAAAAAAATGGAGATTTTTTTAAAAAAAATTTAGTTTATTGATTTGCAGTTGAATTTTGGTTATTTCCGTACTGAGTTGATTATTTCAAAGTTTTTATTGAATTATTGTGTGATTTCTGTGGGTAATTTTTTTGTAAGTGCAATTTTTAGTTATTTGATAATTAAGATCTAGTGATTAAGAGATTTAATTTTAAATTTTTAGCGAATTATTGAATTTTGAGTGGGATTTTGTGAATCTGTGATTTTATTTTTTTTTGACTTTTTGGAAGTCGAAATTTTAAATAGCAGAGAACTCAGTTTTTTTGAGTTTATGAGATGTTAAAAATTGATACTTTTTCTTGAAGTTAGTAGTGACTTTGGAAAAAGTTGAATTCATAATATGCTTTTACTGGAAAATTTCAGTTTTGATGCAATTTGTGTGAGTACTTACGGACTATAATAATGATTTACTTAGCAACTAGTGGATTCCGAGGGAATAATGCTTTAGTATTCTACAAGTTCGGATTGTTGGAGTCAATTCCTTCTCCAAATTCTGAACTAAAGTTAAAGAGATTTTTGATGAGTTTGTGCACTTTGTATATCCAGAGAATGAGACCTTTTAGGGATCAAATGGAATTTAATCGTTCTGGTAAAGTTAAAGTGAGCCAGATTTTGTAATTTTATTTTATGGCTTTCGCCTTTAAAAGTTAACTGTTTGAACTTACCATTATGGAACACTAATTAGATATCATTGACTCTACTATTGAGTTGCAAACTTTTTAATTGATGGGTTTCAAGATTTTATGGTTGTTTTGTTGCGCTTTATTGCATTTACGTTTCCAGGTAGTTGCTTGCGTGTCAAACAGAGAGTTTGAGAATGTAGAGTTTAGCTTTCACTTTTCAAGTACTCTCCCTGTTTAGTTTGAGTTTGTGACGTGGATTTACTATGGCTTAACTCTGGAGTAGAAGAGCATAGCTCTCCACCAGTGCAGTTATATTTGTCGGAGAAGTTAAAAGGCATAACTTTGCACTGGAAATCCTTCTGGTCGCATTTGCAGCTAACTTCACGAATTACTGATTTTTCTTTACTTCATGATATGCTTTTTCTTGGGTCATCAAGTGCACTTGTGACTTGTTCATTCCGTAGGCATTATAAAAGTTTAGGCAGTTTTGTTGTCTGTGGGGAAAGAGACAAAACAAATCACACGAGAGGGAAAAATAAAACTGTTTATACACGGTGGAAGTATTTCAGGACAGGTAAGAGACTTTAAGATTGAAGCAAAGTTGTCCTTGGGAAACATGGCTCAGCCACACTAGGCATTACCGATGAGAATTGGTGTGAAGATCGCATCTCGCTCGAACATGGTAACTGTTAGAATGTTGACATTGAAAGTCACGGGGTATTTGAGGAATATTTAACTCCAATGGGACGGTAAGTACAAGGCTTGCATGTAGTAGTGTTTCAGTGAGGCTTTTGCTTCTAAGACCCCAAAGGAAAGATTTTGGCTCTCCGGTCTCAACATTCCAGTGGGCTGATCTTTGTTGGTTAAAACACGCCCTTGGCTTTGCCAGTATGGCCTTAAGATGGTCCTCAAATTATAGCCAGTAGGAGAGAACCATTATGCTTGGCTGGGCCATATGGGCAGTCATCCATGTGCAGGAAATTAGCTGCTGATGTTGGATTTAAGGAAGAAAAGAGGCATACAAAGTGTGTTCCAGTGCACAGTGTGGTTAGCTGTCAAATTATGATTGGTGGTAAGTTGAATTATTTTGTAAGTTGGTACCGTGTATCGTGCCACACCTTAGAGAATTAATTTAGTGTATCCTACGGGATGTTGATGGTCAATAAATGCAATCTCTTTCCTTGCCGTAACTATTCTTGGATTTCAAGTGGAGACAAAAGCTTGTAATTGATGACTTGATTAATTTTCAACTCTTGCAAGTTTGTGCATTTTTCAGGATCTATTTTCTTCTCGTACGAGTCATATTTCAAGGTTTTATTTCCAAGTTTTGAGATATACAGGTGGCATTATCAAGTTGTTTTCAACTAGGCTTATCACATAGAATTTTAGCTGGATGATGCGCGTTAGTCTTAAATGTAGTATTGGGTTAAAATAGAGTATCATTCTTCTGTCTGAATGTGCACACTTGTGTTGCTGTTGAAAACATCAAATAAGTGTGGCAGCAATAGCATTTGGAATTAAGGTAATAATCAATCATTGACTTTAAAGTATTGTGAAAGCAAGTAACAGCCTGGTTGTGTGATTGTTGCCAACTTGGGCAATATTTAACCAATTAGTTGATCTATATGTTTGTCAACTATTTCTCTGTGTGAAAAGATAAGACAATCATGAAACTGAGGATTTCATGGTGCTTACTGGTTTCTACTGTTTTCATTAGTCAAGTGAATCATCTTGTTTTAACGAAGGCCTTGGTAGTTGTTGCTAATCTGATGATTTGATTTATAATTAAGAAGAAAAATTAGAGTCAACTCCTGTTGTGATTCTCTTTGCCAAGTTGATTTTCTCAATATTTGTTTGACTGAATTTTGCTTTTACTTTATGGATAGAGGTTTCTTCTCTAATAAAAAATCAGATGGCCTAACTGTCCCATCTAGCTAGAGCAAAAGAAAGTAAAATTTGTCTGCTAACTTGTTGCTATCAGATGTTCAATTTAGTCGGATGTGTCACTATGGCCATTTCCCATTTTTTTATTTGCACTTTTGGGGGTATCGTACAGGACCTCCTGGGGAATGTGGACCAGAAAGGAGCTATGGTTTTTGCAAAGAAGCAGCTATGGACCACAGTATCCCCCCTGCGCGGGGGGGATTTTCTGAGTTGGCAAGCTCACCTTCCTTTTTTGATCATTTTGATACAGGGGGATGAAGTCACTGCAGTTCCTTTTTGGGCGGCTGTAGGTCTGGACTTTAGATCATTGGGTGCATTGACCAACTTTCTGAACTCACTAGAACAGATGTCTTTCATTTAGTTTGCATTGCCCATTCCTCCCTCTTCTTGTTGGCACTTTTTGGTTTAGTGGACATGGTTTGTAGTTACTTAGGCAGAAGTTGAGTGCAAAAAGTTGTGCTTGTAGCTGTTTGTTTTGTGCCTTGGTCTCCAGGATCTTGTTTGATGGACAGTTTCTGAAATGTTCAATTTGTTTTCTTCACGCAATCATATTTGTGTGTAAAATTCACAATTGCCTGTTTTGCTTTTGGTACTTGCCAAAGACATTTAGTTATTGCTTTAGACTAAAAAACTGATATATTTTATCTGCTGTCATGTACAGAAAAGAAGATGGGCTGGCTGCTGGAGCCTATATTGGTGTTTTGGATCTCACAAACACACCAAGCGCATTGGACACTCTGCTGTCCTTGTTCCTGAACCAACAGGCCCAAGAGTTTATTCTTCTGTGGCTGAAAATCAAAATCAAGCACCTTCAATAGGACTCCCCTTCATTGTGCCTCCCTCCTCTCCTGCTTCTTTCCTTCACTCAGAACCTCCATCTGTAACCCAATCACCAGCTGGCCTACTCTCCCTCAAATCTATTTCTGCAAGCATGTATTCCCCTGGTGGGCCTGCCTCAATGTTTGCTATTGGCCCCTATGCTCACGAGACACAGTTAGTTACCCCCCCTGTTTTCTCAACCTTCACAACTGAACCATCTACTGCTCCCTTTACTCCACCACCAGAGTCTGTCCACGTGACCACACCTTCGTCACCTGAGGTGCCATTCGCTCGGCTTGTTGATCCAATTCACCAAAATGGTGAAGATGGTCAGAGATTCCCTTTGCCTCAATATGCATTTCAATCCTATCAGCTTCAACCTGGAAGTCCTATCAGTCATTTGATCTCACCCAGCTCAGGCAATCTGACCTCCTCTCCTTTCCCTGACGGTGAGCTTGTCTACGGATGGCCCCACTTCCATGAATTCAGAAGTGGTGATCCTCCCAAGCTTTTGAACCTTGAGAAGATAGCACCTCATGAATGTGGTTCACGACAAGGATCTGGTACTATTACGCCAGATGCTGTTGCACCTAGATATCGCAATGGATTTCTTCTGGATCATCAGAAATCTGACGCTTCAAAGGTTTCAAATTCATTTAATGTCTTGAGAATTGATGGAACAGCAGTTGATCACCTAGTTTCGTTTGAGATAACTGCAGAAGAAGTTGTTCGGTGTGTTGAAAAGAAGAAGCCAGCACTCTTGCCCAAGGCCGTATTAGCATCACTAGAGACTACTGAATGTAAGGTTAAAACAGAGGATAATCCAAAGGAAATGGCAATTGGACATGAATGCGGCGCTGGTGAAACCTCAAGAATTGCATCTGGAAGAGCTTCTATGGATGGAGAGGGCGGACAGTGGTATCAGAAGTGCCATCGATCGATTACCTTTGGCTCTGCCAAAGAATTCAACTTTGACAGTGTTGATGAAGGGAATTCTGATAAACCAAGTATTGGTTCTGATTGGTGGGCCAATGAGAAAGTTCTCGGGAAGGAGGGTGTGGCATGTAAAAACTGGACCTTTTTCCCTGTGATGCAGCCAGGAGTCAGCTAAACAGCATCTGTGCAGCAAGATTGTTGCCTGGCTTGATTCTTTGAAGACTGAACCCAGCCAGCACCGAGCAGAACAAATGGTTAAAATTAAAAGGTTCTGATATTGATGATACATGGCATCACTGACCCAGACCTGGAGGCCATTTTTTGCACATTTCTAACCAAAAGAGTGATGGCAAGGTAAGATTCAGATTAGTGAGGATATGGTATCTTATCCTCTACCTAAAGCAGATTTGTAATATTGACTAACATCATTTAGATATTTAGATATTTGCCTTTTCCTTTTTAATATGTAATATAAGTTACAGATGGAACAGTTGTTGTTAATACAGCGGATGATAATGACAACATGATAGCTTCAGTTTAATCTTTTCTTCAGCAACCATATCTCTCTCTTTTCACTTGGCATAGTGTTCTAATCTTGTTTCATCATCTGGAAAGTTTGGACTATACTGTCTTTTCCAGATCCTCTTCGACAAGCACCATGTCAGGACAGGTTAAGACTCCCAGTTTTGCTTGCTTTGAAAACATGGATGCATCTGAGTTGCAATGGACTCTGCAGTTTACCGTAATGTTGCTGCAAATTTATGTTTCACTATTTGCAGAATGGAAGTGAAGCCAGCAAATCTTGTCATCCATTATCGAAGACAGTTGTAGGAAAGTTCTACCGTTCTGGTGAAAAATCATCCGATTGACTTTAAAGGCTTGTAAAGTTCTACAGTATAATGGACAATAGTTGAGTTCCTAAGTTCTTTGGATTGTGCTGAAAATTGATCGAGTTCCTTAGTTCCATGAAAAAACATCACTGGCCCTAGAATTAATTATAGCCTGTTCTGTGGCAATATAAAAAAAAATGTATATTGTATTATAGCTGCCACAAATTGACAATGTCAATTCTTTGTAAATCTTGCTGTGCTTGACTATATTCCATAGAGGAGGTCAAGCCGGCTCTTTTGCATGGTCTCACTATGGCCAAAATATGTGAACTATTGGCAGCAGTATTTTGCAATTGCACACAAAAAAAATTAGCTTCCAATATGCAATGAGCTAGAGTGTGTGCAAAACGTCTGTAGATTTTCTTTTGGGAGGAAGAGATGTAGAAAGCTTCAATACCCAGACCTTGTACAGAAATTGGAGCAAGTCTTGGCTACTCACTCCCTAATGCAGAGTAGATATGATAATCGTTAAAATTATTGAAAAGTAGAAAAGTCTCACTAATTTTCAATCATCCAACAATTAAGAATACTTACTCTTCCGCAATGAAGAATAAGTAACAAAATTTTTTTTCAAAAAACTGACCATAAAAATTTCTCATATATTTGTACAATTTTTCTGCAAGTCAAATGTCAAGGAAACTTTAAATCAATATGAACTTCTTCTACTTTTCATTTAAATAATTTGGGTAGAACCCAAATTGGGCTTTTGTTGGGGAGGGAGTCAAAACTCAAAACTAATCTATTGTTTTTAACTGTAAAATACCTATCTACAGTCACACTTGACTTTCTCAAACTAATTGACTGATTAAGTTGAAAAGGAACAGAAAATTAAAAACTAATTGACTGAAAATGTGGAATACACTAATATGGAAATAAGTAAAAGATCCTCAAGGGCCAAGATTCTAGAGCTTGCCAAAATGCACAAAGAGGAAAAGGCAAAGAGTATTCTAATAATTTTTTTTTTAATAAAAAATCTATATCATTCTTTTAAGAATTTTTTCACAAACTAAAATTGAAATTGGCTTGGTTATTTGGAGGATCATAACATAAAGTTCATATTCTGAGATTTTTAGATAAAAATCTAAATATTCTTATGTTTCATTGATTGACTAGATTCAGGGTCTAGAGTGCTTTTTTCCTTAATTATTGAAACTTCTAATTATCTGATGTTTATTAAACCCAATTGAAAAGTTTCCAAAAAATGAAATGAAAGAAGACAAAAAAAATTATTGGCTCTATATGGATTGTTATTTTTTTTCATTATTCTCATAATAATTGTGGTTGTGGTGATAATAAATTTATTCTCAGGTTAGTTACGGTAGAATTCGATAATAAATTTATCTAAAATCATAAAATACAATGTACAAATCATAAATAGTTATTGGTATTATAGTTTTAAGGAATCAACTAGTGAAAATTATACTGGAATTTTAGTTTATATTGTAAGAAGTATATGTCGATATGGCGAATTGATATCGAGAATGACCGTTTTTCGGTTGAGTTGACTCAGACCCAGCCAAATTATTAAACCATATCTTGAAATAATATTTTAACATTGTGTTTAGATAGAGGGATTTGAATGAATTTAATTTGAAATCTTAATCTATAATAAGTTATTTAAACAAATTAATTGATTAGTAATTTTGGATTTGAAATTCACAAACGAGTGAAGAGTGTGATTTAATAGTTAAATAAATAAATTTAAAATTCACTATAATTTCATATTATTTTAAATACTTCCAATTCAAATTCATTCATTTCAAATCATTTATTCAATTCAAATTCACCTATCCAAACACACAGAAAAATTATTATTTAAATACATTTTTAATCACATCTAAAAAAGTTATTATTATATTTATTCAAAATATTTTAAATAATATCATAAATAATTATTATCCGGACATCTTGTACTAGCTTTTCTTTTTCTTTGTCATAGTACATACTTTTTCGTTTTCCTTGGAAAGTTCCACGACCAAGAAACCACAGAAATATGGTCCATGTTGGGCTGCTATGAGGACAATTGACCAGCACAAAAGCTCTGTCTAAAATCCAACTAGGAAACAATCTAATGGCCTGTGCTTTTTATCGATTTTCCACTGCCTTTCTTGACCACAATCACCTATTTGACCTTCTAGATAATGGTAGGCTCTGCCTGCGTGCTACCCCTTCAAAAACCAACATCTCCTCTTCTTCTGCTGCCATCCATCATCAATATCTCTCATTTTCTCTACATTTTTTGCTATACTGTTTCAACCCTTTTCTCCTGCAGTGCCTCTTTGCTAAAATATCTAGCTCAATTATTCATTGAATAGTCCAAGAATTAAAAAAAAAAAAAAAAAAAAATTTGGTTTCGATTGATTCTTTCGAAGTTCGAGTCTTTTTGCAGATTTGGATAAAGGGTTCCCGAGATTTCCCACTAATATTTCTTGAATTTGAGAGATCTTGAAAAAATTTCAATAAAAATGCCACCTTTTGCAGGGCCAAAGCCTTATTCAGATGGATTCTATGAGAAATCCACCAGAGATTCAATTTCTAATGTAATTACAATTGATGTAGGTGGTCAGATTTTCCAAACCACTAGACAAACACTAGCTTTAGCTGGCTCCAAATCCCTTTTCTCCAAACTCTCCAATTCTGTAAATATACAATCCCTTTTATTGATAGAGATCCAGAAATCTTTTCAATCCTACTTTCCCTTCTCAGAACTGGTAATCTTCCATCAAAAGCTAAAGCCTTTGATATTCAAGATCTTATTTTTGAGTCCAGATTTTATGGTATTGAGAATCTTCTCATCAATTCCCAATCAAATCCTTCTCAATTTGAAGCCCTTAATCTTGAAAAATCCACAGTTTTACCCTTGAATGGAAGGGATTCTCCTTCTACTATCTCAACAACCCCATATGGATCAGTCCATGTAGCTCATGGCTGTAAAATCACCTCATTTGATTGGTCATTGCAGAGAAAATCCACCATTTTGACTCAATTTACAGCTATAGATTCCCTTTTAGCATTGTCCCCCAAAACTATAGCAGCTGGTGCCACAGATTTTTCAGGGTTGCAGATCATTGATCTTCAAAATGGTTTTGTGAAAGAAACTTTGAACTGGGAAAATGTGACTAAATCTAGCTCAACTGTGCAGGCAATTGAATGGCTCGTCAAATGAACATTTGTTCACAAGTTTTGAGTCTGGTAGGAGAAATTCTAGTTGCATTATGGTATATGATATAAATGATGGTTTTAGGCCTGTTAAAACCATTAATCATTGTGAAATATTTGGTGCTGAATTGGATTCTGCAATTCCAGCTACAAAATTACAATGGATTTCTAGTCATAATTTGTTGATGGCTTCTGGCTCCCATAGTGGTCCTTCTGGTGTACTAGGAAATATCAAGTTTTGGGATTTAAGGTCTGGAAATGTTGTTTGGGAAGTTAAGGAAAAAGTTGATTGCTTCTCTGATGTAACAGTTTCAGATAATCTTTCAGCTTTGTTTAAGGTTGGTGTGAATTCTGGTGAAGTTTTCTTCACTGATTTGAGGAACATTGGTGCTGCTGAGAATTCTTCATGGATTTGTTTAGGAGATGGTAGAAAGTTGATAAATGGTAAAAAGGAAGGCTCAGGGTGCAATATTGAAAGCCACGGAAATCAAGTAGAGACGTGTATAAGAAACAGGTGTGTTTTGTTCCAAAGGAGGAAATATTGAGCTGTGGTCTGAAGTTCTGACTGGTTCTTGCATAAAGGGTGAAGATGGTAAAGTAGAGAACAGAGTGTTCAGGAAGAATTTCATGGGAAGAGCAAAAGATATGGGAGGAAGTAGGATAACACACTTGGCTTTTGGAGGGAACAAAATGTTCATAACAAGGAAAGACCAGCAATGTGTTGAGGTTTGGCAGAGTTCAGTTAGGGGATTTTAGACTCCAGTGTAAACTAGTTCTTTGGTAAAACATTCATTTGTAAATACATTTTGCACTTGATTAGTCCCTTACTTGAAAAGTTGATGCACCTGAAATTATTTGAATATAGCACCTTTGATTCCATTTACTCACTTCGTTTCATTTTGTACGTCAAGTTGTTTCGTGCCAAATGATCTGTTATTTTAGAAATTTAAAAAAATAATAAATGATTTTTTTTTTTAACTTTACCCAGTGCTCTATATTAATGGAGAGAATTATGAAGTTGGGATTATAATAATATTAATGTATAAGGGATATTTAATTATTTTGAACTATTTTTGTATAAAATTGATATAATTTATTAATTTTTGTGCACCAATTCAAAACGATAATTAAAATGAAATAGATAGGGTATGTTCCTCTGTGGACACTGCATTGTTAGAGATTACTTTGTTGTTTCAAATGTCATTGGAATGAATTCTGTTCCAAGTTCCAACATTCATCTGTTAAGGTAATCTGGAAATCAGTGTGCATTGGAATTAATTCTGTTCCAAGTTCCTCTTTGGTAAATGATTGCTGATGCACATTTAGCCAACTACACATTCAAAGAGGGAACAATCTAATGATTGTACAGTATTCCATCGGTTTTTATTCTTGTTTTATCTGATCTTGTACTAATAATCAAGAATCCAAGATTACAAATAAAACACAAGGACTTGTGGATTAGCATCTACTTTCTGTTTCTTTGTCAACCTATCAACATATCTGCTGATTCCCTTTTTGTCCTTAACTAGCGTTTAGCCTCAACCATTATACTTCTGCAGTTTGTTGCTTATAGAATGTTGGGGTTTAGACGTCAAGACTTTGAGAAACTAATGACCAGTTTATCAAAGTGTATGTAAAACGTGACTATCGAGTGTTAAGAATATTGATTAGACGCTAATCGCTCTCCAAAAAGCCACGTAAATATAAGAGATTAGACTAATTATATCAGTATTATCATCAGATCATGCATTGTCTTTCCAAATGGTGGAATATTTAGTTGGTAAATTGTATAGACTATTTGTGGAAAATGAAACATTACATTAGGCTTTTGTGTATCATTGACTTGAGAAGACATAGCAAGCCATATATATGTAGTTCCACCAGACAAAATACAGAACCAGAACAGTTCAAGTATTCATCAAAATTATAGAGTACAACCTGTTGATTCAACAAAAGTAATCTAAGGCGGAAAGAGAGGTTGTACATTAAAAGCATTTGTTAATTTGTTGTGTAGGTAAAATTATGCGTGCATCTACATACATAGCAAGTGATATTGGTGACAAAATCATTAACGTGTCAACAAAATCGAAAAAAAAAAATGAGTTAACGATTCAATAAAATTTTGTCACATAAACTGAGTTCGACAAATAATATTAAATTTATAATCTTGTAAATAATTGTATTAAAATTATACCGTCCTAACGTTAATAATTGATCGACGAAAATTATGCACTAATTTATAAATAAGAGCCCACCATACAGCTACCTAACATTAATAATTGATCAAAGACAGCCCACTATTATGCAAGAAAGCCTACAATTATTAAAATAATTAAAAAATAAAAAAATTTATTATTTTTAAATCAGACAACCGTTTAGAATTAATATCAAAGACTTTTCCATGTTCTGAATCTGGGGCCATGGATTACCAAACATGGACTGCATAAAATTTCACTGAAAAAGATCCTATCATTTATCAGTAAGGTTGTAAAATAGAAATATCTTCCTCTACTTTGAAAAAAAAATAAAAAAATCATAACATATACACCATTCATGTTATTGCTCCTAAGTCAATAAGGTCATGGATCATTAATATTGATGTTTTTTAATCACACGAAAACATTTTTGGCACCAATTTGGGAAGCTTTAGCTTTGAAATTAATATCATTAACGGTCCCATGTGTGATGCTAGCCAGCTTGTAAAACACAGTTTCGGATCATTCATGATTATTTTAGTCAAAACATAATTAAGAAGACAAATTCAAGAACAATAATGTCAACATTGAACCCCATACTAAACTAAATTAATTGCATTAGCACTAGAATAAGAGAGAAATGGAGCTCCCAATGTGCTAAGAAACGTATTCTTTTTTTTTTTTTAATTTCTTAAACTACCCGTTTCGATATGTGAAAAATTAATGATACAACAGAAATTACACTTGGTCCTTGGTTATATTGTTTAAATATCCATAACTATCATTAGTTACTATATTAACTTAAGATTAGGGTTTTCATGGAATGGGGTCAGTACCCAACTTGGTTATACCGAGGTCAAGAAAAAATCAGTTTGGATACCTCTTAAAAGTGGGTCGAGTGATCGAATATTCGACTTGCTCCAATAATGATTTTTTAATGTAAATTTTTTTAAAAAAATAAAAGGTTGACATTAAACAAATACCCTATAGGTAGGAAAGGAATGAGAAAATATACTAGGCAGGTATTTGCCTGTAGATTGAGTATCGATTAATCGATCAGTTAATCAGTCAAATAATTCAGTTAAAATTTAGAAATGAGTCCTAAAAATTATTTTCAATTTCGAATTGAATTCAAAATAAAATCCAATTAGCCAAATTCAAATTCGATAATTGATTTCAAATTTAATTAACCACATTCGCCAATTAAAGTCATTTACATTGGACTAAAATTCTTTGTACAAAAAGTAAAAAATCTATCTATTACAAAGCCCAACTAATAATAAAATAGTCCATAATTTCATATTATCAAAACTATATCATTCTTGAATAGATGCAATGTTTCTTAATACTTTATATATATAAATATATCTTAATATATATATATATATATTAAGTATATAATAGGATTGGAAATACATAAATCAGATACATACATGTATTTGTGTTCGTATGTACATATATAATATCATTTCCGCAATTATATATATATATATATATACTTTATAAATAAAATTATAATATTAGTTTGTAAAACTATATTCTATAAAAAGTGTATACACTTAACAGTAAGATGCAACATTACAAACTAAGTACTAAAGATTTCCTTGAAATGTCGTGAATTCGTTAAATTTAACAATCGGTTAATTCCGAATTTAAAATTCAATTCTGATTTTGTAACTAATTTTCGATTTAAAAATTCGGTCGAACCAATTTATTAACCAAATTCTAATTAATAAGTTCCAAATTTTTAATGTGGAATGAAAATGGTTGTGAATTCGATTAACTAGGTTTGCACTCGACCTTACCTATCAGGTTGTAGATTCTCAATCCGCTACTTGATCCAGTAAACATAATACTCGGCCCTTAAAAATTAATATTGGTTCAAATACTTTATTTTTACAGTTTAAAATGAACCGGAATGGATTTTTCGGAATCGACATGTCAAGATAAACATCCTACCTAAGATTATCTAAGACCAAAAAAGAAAAGAAAAGAAAAGAAAATAATTGACTCGAAGAGGAGAAGAGATGGAAGATTTTTGCAAGTTACAAGTACTAATCAAAAAGTGACATAAAAAGTGTTTACTAATATTTTCTTTAAGTTGAAAACTTCAAATACATATGAATAAGGATTTATAAGGGATAGAAGAAAATTATAGTACTAATTTTATATAAACCTCCCAAATTAAGTGAACCTTTAAAACTATGCAAATCATTAAAGTGAAATCGTAGCTCTTGTAGTCATAAACGAGGTTAAATGGCCATAAAACTTAGGTGGGACGCTCACCAAATCTTAACTCCTTACTCACATGTTATGTTTGAAGTCTTTAAACCGTAAGCATCAATGAAACGGAAGTTTTCCAAAGCAGATTCAATACCAGTGGTACTTTATTTATTCACTAAATAAATTTTTAGCAATATGTAAAAAATAAAAAATAAAAAGGAAAATGTAAAAATAAAAAATAATACTATATATTTATTTATTTATTTTTGCCTATGCTTTCTCAATTAATCTCATTTAACCTTTTGTCCTATTATTCAATGCTGAAATTTAATTAAGGAGGCTCTTCCGGCTAAATTAGGTGGCCACTGCATTTTTAGATAGAGAATATAGCAATAAAAATATTTCCTTATAAAATAAAATAACTGTGTACATAGAGAAAATTTGGTATTTTGGTCACTTACTTTTAGTAGTATTCTCAATTTAGTCACTTATATTCCACTGCTCTTATAATTGTTCATATCTCACAATTGGATTTCATTTTAATTGTCCCCCAATGTTTCATAAATCACGTTGAGTCCCTTAAAACTTTTACAAATTATTACTAAGATATTGAGAATCGAATATTATCTTAATACGACATATAAAGATGTTAAAAAATTAACTTACGGGATACTAAAACACAAGGGACAAAATGAAACTATTCCAAACTTCAAGACACTAAACCCACAATTCTCCGAATACATACGTTGGTTTCTCATTTGCATGGCTGATGGCTTCCAGTTATACTAATTGAGGCATAATAGCTGGGGGGGGGCTGTGTCCGTGACAGTGATTGTTCTCTTTGTAATGAAAATATGTGGTATTTGTTCAAGTCTTCGAAATAAAATAGTGCTCTAAATCTTTTATCTCACTTTTTATCTTAATCTTTAAAAAGTTAAATATTTAGATGTTGGTCATGTCTATTATAACTTAGAAGTATTAACTAATAACTATACAATAGTATTTGTGGTCAAAATTCAGATAGTGAGATAGAAAGTCAGTACAAAATGTGAAACAAAAAATCATTCATTTTGAACTAGATTTGATTATGCCTTAAAATCTTCTCCTTCACATCCTCTTATACTATCTGTCACACTGCCAAATTACCATAGTATTTGTGGCCAGAATTTAGATAGCGAGATACACCAAGGAAGTTAGTACAGGAAATAATAAGATCCTTCACTTTAAACGACTAAAGATCATCTATCTTATATTCTGTGCTACACATTGTCACACCACCTAATAAATTGTCAATATTACTTCACTAAAATTTATCCACAAAATATTGACAGTTCATTAGGTGGTGTGGCAAGGAATTGCACGTAATGTGAGACAGAAAAAGCTGTGCCACTTTGAACAAGACTTGATTATGCCGTAAAATCTTCTATCTCACATCATGTTTTACTTTCTATCACATTATCAAATGAATTGTCAAAATTATGTATAAGAATTTTAGTAAAATAATCTTAATGATTCATATAGTGTGATAGAAAATAAAACAAAACGTGAAACAAAAAATTATGAACGATTATTTATAGTCTTATACCCTCAATTAAGAAGGGAGTTGAGGGAGGGTGTTTAATTTTTTCCTCCCATTTCCCTCCAACGATTTCCGGCATTTAATGTTTGTACTTCAAAGTCCATAAACAGCACAAAAAAGGGCTAGAAAATGATGGTATACTACTGCCACAAAATACTATAAATCTTCCATCTTGCTGAATTATGCATCATCATCATGATGATGCCTCTGTCTCCATACTCATCAAGTTTCAACAAATGTCCTCTGAGGCCCCCTCATTTATTATTGCCTCTCATTTTTCCCTGCTTAATTTCCTATAAATCCACTTTTTTCTTGTTGCTCCTCTCTATCATTCACAAACCTCTACTTCCCTTCCTCCCTTCTCTTCTCTCTCAAACTCATTTTCTTAATTAGAATTTTCTAAGAATTACATACAGGACATGCTATTCAACTACCATTCTAATTTGGGCTAGCATTATTATGTTCATGTTCAAATTCTAAACCTTCTCAGGTACGTTCATATCTGTTCAAAAAAATTTATTTACGTTATCATACCGTTAAGTAACTTTATATGCTTATAATTTACGAGTAAATAGAACTAGCAATATATTATCCTTAATTTAACGGGACTGCAAAAGTATTTAAAAAAGTTATATACACACATTGCATTATAGCCTAGTTGTTTATGACTGTTTTTTTTTTTTTTTGGTTCTAAAGGTGGTTCAATCGAGTTTTTTTACAATTGGAATTGGAGAAGCAATTAAAGGTTGGAAGTAGTGTTGAGATGGAAGTAGGAACGGTCATGATGATTTTATTATTTGCAGCAGCTTATTTTGTATGGTTCAGATTGATGGCAAGATCATTAAGGGGCCCACGAGTGTGGCCCATTTTGGGTAGCTTGCCGGGACTAATTCATAACTCCAATCGCATGCACGACTGGATCGCCGACAACCTCCGGGCGAGTGGAGGCACGTACCAGACTTGCATTTTTGCAATTCCAATTTTAGCCCGGAAGCAGGGTCACGTGACGGTCACGTGCGACCCCAAGAATTTACAGCACATTTTGAAGCTTAGATTTGATAATTACCCAAAGGGTCCCACTTGGCAAGCAGTGTTCCATGATCTATTGGGTGATGGGATCTTCAATTCTGATGGTGACACGTGGCTTGTGAGACTGTTCCAACGTAAGACTGCTGCACTGGAATTCACCACCCGGACACTGAGGCAAGCCATGGCTAGGTGGGTGAGCCGTGCTATTAAGCTGAGGTTTTGCCCAATTCTTAAAACGGCTCAAGTTGACCGCGAGCCGATCGATCTCCAAGACCTTCTACTCCGGCTCACGTTCGACAACATTTGCGGCTTGGCTTTTGGAAAGGACCCACAGACTTTATCTCTTGAGCTCCCGGAAAACAGCTTCGCTACGGCTTTTGATCGAGCCACCGAAGCCTCCCTACAAAGGTTTATTTTGCCTGAATTTATTTGGAAGCTTAAAAAATGGCTTCGGCTTGGAATGGAAGAGAGTTTGAGCCATAGCTTGAAACACGTGGACGACTACATGACCAACATCATCAACGCGCGCAAGGAGGAATTGTTGTACCAGCAAAACGGTGGGGCCCTACATGATGATCTGCTGTCCAGGTTCATGAAGAAAAAGAGTCTTATACGGATAAATTCCTCATTCAACACGTGGCACTCAACTTCATTCTAGCTGGACGTGACACGTCATCGGTGGCTCTGAGCTGGTTCTTCTGGTTGGTGGGCCAGAACCCACGAGTGGAGGAGAAAATCTTGATCGAACTCTGCACCGTTTTGATGGAGACACGTGGCAATGATACCACAAATTGGCTTGAAGAACCCCTAGTGTTTGAAGAAGTTGACAAATTGATGTACCTTAAGGCAGCACTTTCTGAGACTCTTAGGTTATATCCCTCCGTGCCACAGGACTCTAAGCATGTAATCTCCGACGACATATTGCCGGACGGTACATTTGTTCCGGCGGGATCGAATATTACTTATTCAATATATTCTGCTGGTCGTATGAAATATATTTGGGGTGAAAATAGTTTAGAATTTAGACCAGAAAGATGGATGTCACAAGATGGAAAAAATTCGAACCACACGATCAATTTAAATTCGTGGCGTTTAATGCTGGTCCAAGGATTTGTTTGGGTAAAGATTTGGACAGACATACTTGCAAATGAAATCTATAGCGGCAGCGGTGTTGTTGCGCCACCGGCTCACGGTGGCTCCTGGCCACAAGGTGGAGCAAAAAATGTCATTGACATTGTTCATGAAATATGGCCTTAAGGTTAATGTGCATCAAAGAGATTTGAGTCCAATATTGGCTAAAGTTGGCAAAATTAGTCATGATCGGGTGCATCTAGGTAATGGAGTATGTCGTTCAGAAGTTGCAATTGTTAATGTGGTTGTTTGATCTTACTCAATGGTTTGTGAATAAATCTAGGACCCACATTTTAATTTCACTTGCTAATCAAAATCGATATAATTAGGGTGCCCCTCACAACGGATTACCATACAAGTGTCTTTATCTATTTTCTATATTTCTCTCATTTTTTCCTTTCCCATTTTAGGGTTCATAAATCCTTGGAACTGAGAGTCAATAGCGACTCTATAATATAGTTATAAATATTTCCTTGGCATATATACCTACTATTATTAAATGGTTTTTACTTTTGCCAAAGAGGAAATGTACAGTCTAACTCTTTTTTTTTTTTTTTTTAATATTTTCTATTATTACTAGTAATCATTTTTTTTTTTTTTTTTTTGTCAAGTAACAAAAATTTTAAGCTAATAACATTTTAGACCGGGGAAAAGAAAATAAAAAGACATTAATGGTCCATTCATTAATTACATAGGAATTGGGGTGTTAATTGAATAATTCTCACATATTGTCGATTTGCTCGCATTTGTTTTGACATAATTTAATAACTTTCAATTTTAAATTGCGCAATTAACTAACTCTTCCTTTTTTTTTGCCTAAAATTGAGTATGAGGTTTACAAGTTTTCACTAACTATTTTGCACTCAATGACTTTAAAGCAATACAAATATCAAAAGTTCATTAAGTATTATTTTGACTGCCTATGGATTTAATTATTAATAGTTAATTGACAAATGGTGAAGAATTTAATTATTTTGGAATTCTTGAGCATTGAATTCTTCAACTCTAGCAGAATTAAATAGAGCTACTCAGTTCATTTATTCCAGAGCTCCTGTGGCATACAATGGTTTGCTTCCTGATGAATTATGCCGTTTTTTTAGATGAGGAGAGTGGTCCATTGAATTACCATTTTGATCAAACTCAAAGGTCAGCTGCATTTATGATGGAAACAATTTCCTATTTTCCAATCAATATTCTTGACCTGCATTTCCGGTTATTAAGTACTTGTACTTGCAAGTTAGTGATGGTTAGGGGTTGAAAACGGAATACAAATCATTCGATATTCTAATCGAATTCAGATTCGGTAACAAATCATTCAGGTTTTGATTATCAATAATTAAATTAAATTAAATTTGAATAAGATTTAAGATTTGATTCGATTCGATAAATTAAATATTTAAATTTACATATAAAATCTCAAGTACTAGTTACTCAAGTTTGATTTGAGTTCGATTAGATAAAAATTCTTTTAAATTCTATTCAAAAGATAAATAAAAAAAATATAAATAAAATTACAAAAGACTCGTAAAAATAATCGAACAAAATTTCAAAACTAAATGTTCTACTTGTTATTCATTATACCTATATACATCTACGAAAATCACTCCATTTACACATCCCATGAAAATAAATTCATACAACAGCATCCAATAATTCATGATCATTTGTTGTCTTAACTACATGGGATCTGTCAAATTCAAGCTAAAATCCCATAATTTCTTTGCCAATTCTGAATCTTTTCCAAGAGCACTTGTTTTTCCTATGTCGAAGTCTGAAAAATACTCACCACTCACTCCTTCAACTTGTGGATTTAAAGCCAAATAGCACGGAGGGGCCGCACCCTGCAGCAAATTAATTAATATTGGAGATGAATTGAATTAATGAAAAATAAACAAAAAATAAATAAATAACTTGGTAAAATAAAAACTTCAAAGAAATAATGGAAAATGGGATGAACCTGTTCAATGTTTTTGAGAAAAAGTTTACCAAGCCAAATTCCAAGACCTGCACGAGGAGGATTATATTGAACGAAAAATGTTGGACATGAAGAAACCAACACAAATTTACAGAACCATAAAACAATCAAATTTTTTTAGGAATTGACATATCTTTAAAGAAAAATCGTATTCCAACCGATAAAATCAATATCAGTTTTTAATACCACACGTGTACTAATTTAAAATTCCCTTATATTTCAGTCACTTAATTATTCTCGTCGAGTCATATCAACGTGTTTCAGTCGTTTCGTTTAATACAGACACATTGTATCTTAAAATTTGTAGTAGATAGATGAAATGTCATTCCTAACAGTTTATTAACTTGACACAATTATCACATTTCTCAAAAGCTTTAAAATTGTGAATGCAATTTGTGACAAGTATTTAATGCCACCTAATTGTGGTTAATTAAATTATTATAGCATGTAGTATATACAAGATGATTATTTCTCTACTGGCATCCATGAATAACATATTTAGTTAAAAATAATCAGAATGGTCGCAGAGATTACCCATGAACTGGTAACGAGCGATAATGTTGGTAACAATTGCTCCAGGATGAACAGAATTAGCAGTTACGTTCTCCCCTTCTTCCTGTATGTTACTCCACATTGAGAATGAATGTTAGGTTGATTAATTAATTAATTAAGAATGCATAAAATTAACTTTCTATATTTCTGTTACTTAACTAATTTGTTTAGATTTAATCATAAACAAATGCAATAAATTAAAATAAGGGTTGTTGCAGTGACATTTTTATTATTTTTTTTGATAATGTAACTTTTTTTTATTAAACTTTTTTCATCATGTAGTGATGTAAACTTTAAATTAATTATTATGAGTACTTTTATAATTTGTACAAACAAAAAACAATTACTACTATGATATGGCCATTGTAATGACCTTCATGTATATAAGCATGTCAAATGATTGAGAAAAAAATGAATTAAATGACCTTAAAATTGCACTCCGAATCTTTTATTTTACTATCTGTGTCAACCTCTCGTTTCATTATTTACTACTTGTGTTCTAAATTGAAACATTGATGCATGCAGTGTGACAGAATATCAGATGGCTTCAATTTGACCACCAAAATTAAATGCCATCTTCTTGGGAAGTGTAAATGTGTAATATAACAATTATGATCACTTGTCTTTTGATGAGGAAGCTTACCTTTAAGAGCCTTGCAAGCTCACTAGCATGCAATATATTAGCAAGTTTCGATTGTGCATAGGCATAAAAAGAATTGTAGCTGGAAAATCAACAAGAGAAAATAGCAAAAATTATTATATTAAAAGAAAAAAATTGAGTAGAAATGATTAATCACACACTCTCTTAAATACTAATCCTTTAATACAAATTAATTATGTAAAAACGAGACTCCTATCCAATAATCGATCAAATATTAAACATTAATCGGTCTTCGGTTTGATCAAATATAATTAAAAAAATAAAAAACGAAATAGTAGTATATATATTACCTTGATTTGTCATTTATTTTATCAAAACGAATTCCTTCCCTATATCCAATATTGTGACCCCAAGATGAAGTTAACATTAATTATTTTCCCTTCCTTTTGGCTGTTGCGTGCAGTTGTTTTAATATTCTCCAACAACAGGTTTGTCAAAAGGAAATGGCCTGCACAAATAGAGATAATATATATACTAATATAGATAATTAATCAATCTTGGAAAACATGATATTAAGATAACAAATACTACGTGCCATGAGATGTAGCTTCTTAATTAAAATAACTATAATTCCAGATGAAAATTAAGAAGACATAATGTCCAATTAATACCCTTCAAATTTTGGGATTCTTTCGGCTCATCCAGACGTTCGGATGCAGCTGGTGTCCAATCAAATTTTGTTCACATGAGTTGGACAAACTTTAAACCCTTAAATTGGAATTATGCCAAACACTCCAATTTTTCCACATTTTTTCGTAAGAAAATTCTACAGTTTCTTTTAAATAATCATTTTTTTGTATTTTAAGGGTTTGTATAGTACAATACTATATAATTTAAAAATTTATACGGTATAAATTTTAAAAATCATCTAGAGAATGGTTCTTTCAACGAAACTGTAGAATCTTCCTTTTTCGTATCTCAAGCAACACTATACATAAAAAAGCTTCCGAGGGGTGAGGATCATACCCAAATGATTAGTTGCAAATTGCAATTCTATTCCATCCTGAGAAAGCGTGAAGGGTGGTGCCAGAATCCCAGCATTGTTGCTTTCAAGAAAACAAACAAAACCTTCTCAATAAGTTCATGAAGAAATTAATTAAACTAGGAAAAAAAATATTTTAAAGTACCCTAAAGTTCATGGGATAGTAATAAAACAAAGAAGGACTAAGTCTATTTTATACCCTTTAATTTATACTCGATTCTTTCTTTGCACCTCGAACTCTCAAATTCGTCGCAATTCAGCCCTTTTTTTAACGCTATCTAAAAAATTAAAGAAAATTTTCTATGTACAACAATTTCAATAAGATGTATTTTGTTTCAATATAGATGGGTGCAAAAACAAAAATTTCGTTAATTGTTTTTGACGATGTTAAAAAAGAGGATAAAGCTGATGAAATAAATTTGAGAGTTGGAGGTACAAAATGTTTAAAACTGAAATTTTGAGTGCAAAATTAGAATTGGGTATAAATTGAGGGGTGCAAAATGAAACTAATCCAATAAAGAATAAACATTCATGTCACGAATTATTAATTTGATTAATTCATCTAATTAATTACATTAGAATGTTGAGGGGAAGTCCAGAGGAATTGTACTCCGATGCAAATTTCCTAACAGATGCCATAGAGCTGAGCTCCAATTCCATAACTTCAATTTTGGAATTGGGATTTTTGATCAATATGTCTTCTTTTATTTTTGTACCAGAATTTATATTGCGAACGGCCAGAATTACATGTACACCTCGCAATACTAGGACCCTTGTGATTTCTGTGCCAATACCACTTGATGCTCCTGAAAATGTAAACAAGAAAAAAAAACATCTAATACTATCTATCATACAACAAAATTTGAATAAAAATAGTACTTGGTCAATTTTGGTGACCCAACACATTGATTGATTCTCATAAGTGCGAGACATGTGATTTAAATAAAAATTTATATTTATTAGGACGATGTATGAAAATATAAGAAAATAATTATGTATATTTTATTTTAGATAATAAAGTTCACAAAAAAGACAGTCTGTACCAAAATTTCCCATTAACATACTAACCACGTATCAAGATTAAGCATTAGACAATTAAAGTATCCGTACAAAGAAAAGGTAATTGGATAAAACAAATCATCCCTAAAGAAATAAATAGCTAACCAAGACATATAAAAGGTAGATGACTTTTAGCTGGGCACGACCATATGATATAGGAAAGTGTAGTATTTAAATAGATCCGATTTTAAATTTTTTTATAACTTTTAGAGTTAAAATTAAATTGTACGAAACCATTTAAAGGCTAAAACCTTTCAGATTAATCTTTCCAACTAGAGATTTAGAGGATTTGAAAATTTCATACACAATCAAATGTAAATATAAACCATATAATTATTTTTTGAATTTCAATTAATCATACGTTATTCTGCACATGTGACAATTTTATATTGACGGTATTTGAAATATCAACTTCAAACCTTAAATACATACAGAAGAGAAGGAAAAAAAAAAACCTGTGACAATGGCAGTGAGGCCTGTAGCATCAATTCCTTGAGTAACTTGCTCAGCTGTGGAGGAAGAAGAGAATCCAGATGACCCTTTTTTCCAAGAAAACCACATCTTTTCTCCCCAAGTCTATGCTTGATTTGATATGTAAAAATCAAAACTCAAGAGCAAGAAGACACACAAGACAAAAGGAGAGGAAAAGTCTTTGTTTTTATTCAAAATCTAAGCGAAAAACAACATCACAAACAACGAATGAATATAAAAACTTGTAATATAATTTTAGTACAAAGATTACAAGAAACAAATCCCGTGTTATCTTATATATAATAATATATGATGTCAACCCCATGTGATGATTACGTAAAACCCAGCAATTTAACCTATTAAAATATTATAATTATATATATACATGAGTTACAAGACAATTAATTAACTATCACGTACTAATTAATAAAAACTTTATCAAAAGATAATTAAAAAATAGATTAATCTTTCATACACTGTCGGTATAGAAATTTTTCTACATCATCGGATGTAGATGCGTGCTACATGAGTATTGTTTAAATTTTAAATGTCATTTTTGCACATTAGACATGTATCCACACTTGATGGCATTTACGCTGAAAGTGCATGAAAGATTAACCTATACATTGTAAAAAGTTATGTTTGTGGAATAGGTCTGTACTAGTCACTCTATAATTACAGAATATGTATTATCGCCACTGAGATGAATGAAAAATAAGATATTCTATTACTTCTAAAAAGTAGAAGGATCTATTTTTTTCACTCATCTAACAGTTTGAAATACCTACTCAAAAGTGAATATCAAAGACTTTTTCTGTGTTCCTGACTGTCCATTCTCAGCACCAAATTAATGCTATATTTAGAGGCTCTCTTTTAAAAGCTTCAAAATATATAACCTAAGCTAGACCAAAAGCAACTAAATGATAGAATAAATTTACATGAAAGTATGTGATTATGTGGGTTATTGTTGCTTGTGTTACTAGCCTACTTTTACTTATGAAACTTGCATTACTTACTGCCAATTACATTACAGGGGAAAACTAGTTTTGTATTGAATTTTTACGTGTACTTTGTCCAAACAAGTAACTATATTTTTTTGAAGCAATGTGTATGTATACAATAAACAAATGAGATATACGATGAGTAGGGGCAACATAAGAATTGCAGTTTGAGGAGATAACGGGTGACCTTTCGTTTCGATTTTTTTGTTTTTTTTTTTGGAAAAAAGGGTTATTTTCGTAGAATGGAAACCAAGATGTATAAAAGGTTCTCAAATTCTTGAATTTTGTCTGATTCTTTCTTAATCTAATTTGAAAAACAGAAGAAATCCAAAACTTATCACTCAATGGTGAAAAACAAAAGAAACCCAAAACTTAAAACGCCTAATCTCAACTATGTAAGTATGGATGAGCAGCTTCGAATATGGTTCAAAAAATATTACTAATTAGTTAATTAATAGAAAGATTTAGGATTTTGAAGTCTAAGTTACTAACAGGTTGGGGATTTAGGCCTATTTTAGAAACAAAAATAGCAATGAGAAAATTCACCAAGTTTCTCACTTTTTACACACAATAGACTTGCTAGGCACAGCTTTATTTGTCTGTGATTGAAATAGCACAATTCTCATATGAATAAGAAGAAAGTATATATCAATTCATTCAAATGTTTAAAGATCAAACCAACAAACAAATGTTCCATGAGAAATCATCTATTTTAAACCCATGATAGATTCATCATATCCAACAGCATCTGACTATTTATTTGAGCCAGAATGAGTCTGCAGATTTACTTGGGATCTGTCAAACTCAAGCTGAAGTCCCACAGCTTCTTTGCCAACTCTGCATCTTTAGCTAGATCACTTGTTTTTCCTATGTTCGAGTCTGAAAAATACTGACCACTTACTCCTTCAGCTTGTGGATTTGCAAAGCCACATAGCATGAAGTAGCAGCACCCTACAAGAAACCGGAAATAAGATGATCGAAAGAGCATGAAATCTTGACCTCAAAAGTCAAAAATGGAAAATTAACAGAAAGCTGTCTTCACTAAGAACCTTCAGTTTGAGGTACCAGCAAGATTTCTTTAAAGAAACAACGAAAGAAGAAGCAAACCTGTGGGATGGTTTTGAGAAAAGGTTTACCAAGCCACTTTGCAAGACCTGCATGAAAATTCAAACCAAAAATGGACATTAATGTACCAACACTATCTGGAGAACCAGAAATAAATGCACTTGTATTATTGGTTTATTAGAAGTCAACTTTGTTTTGCTCTGGCAACATTTTGGACCTTAAACCCCACGGGATATAAATCAAAGAAACAAATGAACACTTCTTCTCTGGTGCAGTTTAATAAACTTCGTTCTTTATCAACTTGAACTTGACTCGTTTGACAGAAAGTCTGTACCTACTCGAAGATCTATCATCAGTCAGTATATGTTTGATATAGCTATATTTCCGTATCTGATATAAAATAAACCTCGCATGTAAGAAAAAAATCGCTATTAACTGCCTATGATTTACAGTGGATTGTCATTCTGTGGACTCTTCAAAGCTTTACTTTGAATGGATTTTGTATTATCTGTTTCCGCATTTTGGTGAGATTAGGTAGCATTGCAGTAGCTATAAGATATTCAATTATGGATTTTGCACAATTTTTTTTTTCCTCGAAGGATCCAGGTATATGAGGTATACTAAAGCTTCCCATGGTCTCGGAAAAGCAATGAAAGACTTCATCTTCGCATGTATTCACAGTGGTCAAATATGGATATTTCATTACTTCAAAATACAGTAAAAAACAATCAGAAAGAAAGAATTTACCATCTAATAACTTTTGGTGACGTATGAGATTCGTATAGATTGCTCCAGGATGAAGAGAATTAGCAGTTACATTCACCCCTTCTTCCTGTGGATGGATGGAAGGCTGTTACTACAATTCCTAACTGGATGCTAAGTAGTCGGATATTGAGATATTAACAGATGAAATGGAACAATAACACTTGCAGTCTAGTCATAAATTTATTAGCCATATATTAATTCATGCAGGCAAATACACTGAAAAATTACTTCATGTTCACAAGGAAGAAATTATGCACAAAGAAGTTTTTGCTTCTGAAATTTGGTATTAACAGTATTCACATCTTTTACTATTCTTATGGCATAGGCTATTAAAAGTGATGCAGGTAGCATTTCATCATGAACTAAAGGATTTATCATTCATGTATTGAAAACATAAATTCATGCCAAGATTTCAAACTTGAATGTTCTGAAGATGATAGTCAGGTCGATTTATTAATCAACATTGTCAAGAACAGATAATGAATTTGACTTGTCAATATTACTGCTTCCTGATTTGTTCCTCTCAAACTATAACACAAAAAGAAATCAAACAGTCTTAGGCCGCAGAATGCTGGAAGGCCTCGGATGACGATAAAACTTTAAGATCGTTCGAAAGTGCAACATATC